>JADWQK010001129.1:0-1393211 GCA_017933935.1 Sesamia nonagrioides | reverse complement strand
GATGCGGCATACCTACCAATACTGACGGCGGTAGTTATTCTACTGTCAATGGCAACACTGTGGTATGTCGTCAAGGGTATCGGCAAGAGGGTGGTTGCTGGACGGATGTACGCAAGATATTTTGCTAGGTTAGTATTTGACGAATAAGTCCTTAGTAATAGACATTAGGGTAGTGTAAGCCACTGTGCCACTACGGGATCCGGAATTCTGCACTGGATCTTATTAAATCTTACTTGAGTGATAGGATTCAAAGCGTTGACGTTAATGGAACAAGATCTTCCGGGTCTTTGGTAACAATGGGAGTCCCACAGGGGTCAATTCTTGGTCCTTTTTTGTTTCTTATTTACATCAATGACCTGCCGTACCTAATAAAGAATAACCACGATATAGTGTTGTTTGCAGATGACACTTCACTTTTATTTAAACTGAAACGTCAGCAGCAGGTTACTGATGATGTAAATAGCGCGATCTCCAAAGTAGTCCATTGGTTTAATGTTAATAATTTACTCTTAAACGAGAAAAAAACCAAATGCGTTAAGTTTACTCTACCTCACGTTAGGCAGGTGGAAACTAAAGTGTTGATAAAGGGCGAAGAATTGAAATCTGAAGACAGCACAGTATTCTTGGGTATAACTCTGGATGCTAAGCTTCAATGGGGTCCACATATAGAAAAATTGTCAAAAAAAACTAAGTTCTGCTGCATACGCAGTTAGGACAATTCGTAATTTGACTGATGTTGAGACGGCCCGTTTAGTGTACTTTGGCTATTTCCATAGCGTAATGTCGTACAGCATTCTGTTGTGGGGAAATGCCGCCGATATTCAAACAATATTTGTTTTGCAGAAACGAGCTGTTCGTGCAATTTATAAATTAAGTCCGAGACACTCTCAGAGAAAAATTTAAAGAGATTAATGTACTGACCGTGCCGTCTCAATATATTTATGAAAATCTTTTGTATGCTCATAAAAATATAAAATTGTTTAAAAATACAGTGATGTCCATAATATAAATACTAGGAACAGGCACAAATTTATTGTACCTACAACAAGGCTCAAGAAAATAGGTGGCTCCTTCAGATGCCAATGTATACATTTTTACAATGGACTTCCAGAGGTGGTTCAAGATCTGAGCCTGAATAAATTCAAATCCTTCATTAAACGTAAGTTGTGTCAGAAAGCATTTTATAGTGTGAAGGATTATATTGAGGACAAAAAGGCTTGGGCTTGAGCTGCGTCCGATTTCTATATACTGATTGTTCTCTGATTTTTCCTCTTGTAGTTTTAATATGTAACTGTTAATGTTACTAATTCAAAGCCTGTATTACACACTATGTAGCCAAGCATATTGTACGTTACGGAATTGTATCGCTGACAGAGGTGTTCGGCACTTGTACAGCTACACAGGAGCTAAACTTTCCACAGATTCCGGAACACTGTTGGAGCTGCTGAACCTTGGACAAAACTATCTTAGCATTGTGTAGATTCAATTTCTTAGTATTGTATAATTGCATGGCAAACGTGTGAGCACAATGTACGAATGTGCTGTAAGGCATTTTTTTGTTGGGTTAGTCTTTTTATTGACTTGATAGTGCTCTGGCTGTTGAGAGTATGTCATGCTCACTCAAATGTCTCGCTGATGGTGGCGTGTGTGTTGGGTCATTAGGTTCCCTTCATTATGGTTGAGCTGAATGATGCTGATCCATTCGTCATGTTCGTGAACGGACGCCGTCGGAGGGGACTGGTCATCTCTTAGCTGCCACGGCGTATTTTAATTTCTGAATTGATTTTGTGTGTTTTTCATAATGGACGCTCTCGGCGTACAATTTATTTCTGCATCGTTCTCACACGGTTGATTTCAAATTTCGAATGATGTAATCAAATATTTATAACAATAGCTTGAAAATTTAAAAAAAATGTCCATGGAGTTTCTTGCCCGTTCTTCTCCATAGGTACCTACTCTTTGGAATGGGCGACTAGCTTCATCTTATTGACTGACCGACCTTCTGACAATTCAAAAGTGCCTGTAACTGGTTTATTTGAAATAAATGCTTTGATTTTGATTTTGATTTTTACCCTTTGCCCAGTATTGGGACAGAACAGTACCCTAATTGAGTAAAACATTATCAATCTCAATAATTTTCAAGGATATTGCCAATCCATTCAAGGATATTGCCAGTTCGGAAAGTGTGTCTGCTCAACAACTATAATAATGCAATGACTGTTGTTGAACTGTCAAAATGATAATTATAAATTATTTATTTTCTGTAGTTTGTACTTTGTACAAACACAAGTATTTTTTTTTTACCAAGTCAATAGTTAGATGTACAGACGACAGACAATCAAGCTACTACAATCTCTCAAATTTCTTTATTAGATTTTAAACTTTATCACTAAAGCATTAAGGCTCAAGGTTGATATGGTATATTTGACAGTTTCGAGTTTGGCAGCCTCTGTGGCGTGGCGGTAGCGAACGCGGCCGCTGCGCAAGGAGGCGCGGGTTCGATCCCCGCATAGTGCAAATATTTGTATGCATGAATATGAATATTTGCACTGGTCTGGTCGTGCCTCGGAAAGCACGTTAAGCCGTTGTTCCCGGTTGCCATACGAACATCTAATGGCAGTCGTTACAGGTTGTTGGAGCTCTCAAAAGTCCAACTATTTGTCTAACTGCAATGCTTCCATATCGCCTTCGGGTTGTGGAAGTCAGACAGCAGTTGCTTCACGGAAAATATCAAAGTTTAGCCAAAATCAGCAGTTAGACTGGTAAAGCGGATGCAGACTCCAAAGCTGAAAAGCTTCGGATGCGACTGGGATTAACACTGAGATAATGATGATTTGTCAGTTTCGGGTAGCTTGACCTGCTGTCATCCTTTGCTACTACTTAAATGTGTTATTTAAATGTCAATTCTATTCCGAATTTAGTGTAATCTGCATTTGCAACACATTCGTCAAAAACTTAAACAAGTTTATGAAAAATAACTTTAATTTCACAAATATTTTTACAACATTTTCAATAGCGGTTTTCATTTCAAAATGAACTTAATTGTCATAGAAATAACGCTGATATTTGTGTTACTTGAAATGGGATTGGGGTAGTATACAATATGTAAAGAAAACCCTGTCCGACCCATAGAGATAATAAAGGTTAGGTAAGCACATGCCCTAATAAAATATGAATTTTTACATAATCATCTTAGTAACAATACTAATGAATTTTGAAATATGTTATCTTTTTTTCCGCGAATTAATTCCAACTTTCCCAAAATTTGGTATTTTTTTTTAATGTGACAACACCATTTTTGTTGTATTATTATGAGCGAATAGCGATGCGACCGCGTGCCGCGTGCCCTGCCCCCTTTCGCCCGCGCATGTATGGCCTACCGCACATGTAATAAGTTACCTCTTTTTGCGAAATAATATTAATTTTTTCAGAGGGATTTTTTTTAAGTTTAGCCTGGTTTTGTAGGCATTAGTAGAATCAGTTATCGATACCTAACAATACCTTCACGGATCGGACAGGGTCTTGTTTACATATTGTATATAGTATTATAATCCCAAGCTTGGCAGGCGGATTAGGAATCGCAGTAATTTGTTATTTCACAGGAGAAGCGCTGCTGCCCGCTTCCCTGGTGAGAGTTCCCTTAATCGCCTCTTACGACACCCACGGGAGGATATGGGTTGATACTATTTTAAGCCCGGTAGGTACCACACAGGATTAAGCCCGGTACCACACGGGATACATACATAAACAGTTTTATCTAATTTCAGAGAAGACAACGAGCTTGGTTCCGAAACTCGAGTCCTAACGACTGAGGCCAGCATCCCACGATCACCGACCAGGTCCAGACTGCGCTCCCTCGACATCTTCAGAGGATTCACTATTGCTCTTATGGTAAGTTACCAAAAAACTGCACGTGGCCTAACCAAATGCCCTTTCTTCAGTAATTGTTCGTCGAATGGTTGAACTCCTTAAGTTTTGAGTTGAGTTACACGATTTCTGACAAATGCGTGCTGGCTGGCTGGATCCACATAATCAGTGTGGTTCTTTCTTCGAAAGATCATTTCGGACATCATTCTACATCCTTCGTTTCTTGGTCTTCACCTGCTCTTATAAGAATCGACATTCATACTCAAAGTCTTGCCGCCAAGCGATTTGTCGTGTTCCGGCATGATGTCTGGTGAAGCCGTACGGAGGACGGGTCTGGGCAGTTGTGTTGCGATGTGTGGCGGGTAGGATGCGCCAAATGTTGCTGTGTCGGGAGTTTGGTCGCGGAGAGTCACCAGATCAATCTCCCTCTAGCGCAGCATCGCTTGTTCGTGTTGTTCTTGGGTTTAACATTGCATCACCTCGCTCAACTGCCGTCATCCTTCCTATTCCTAAGTTTTTTAAGTGAATAGGCTTAATAAACTAGTGCGCTTTACCATCAACGATTGCATCACTGCTTACCATCAGGCGGGATTGCAGTCAAGCACTAGTTTATAATTATAAAAAAAAAAAAAACCCTCCTCACGTGTTCCTCATTTATCCGTAACATATGCTCATACCATGACAACCGATTTCCTCGGTGGTAGGCTATAACATCGGCTGCCGGAAAAAGTTACCACCCACCAGACAAAGTCTTGCCGCCAAGCGATTTGTCGTGTTCCCGCATGATGTCTGGTGAAGTCGTACGGAGGACGGGTCTGAGCAATTGTGTTGCGATGTGTGCCGGGTACTATACGCCAAATGTTGTTGTGTCGGGAGTTTGCTTTTAGAGGGTCTCCAGATCAATCTCCCTCTGGCGCAGCATCATTGGTCGTGTTGTTGGGTTTAACATTGCATCACGTATCATGCGGTGATAAAAAGCATTATACATTAACTTCATGGCAATAAATTAGAAGTTTCCATGATATAAGATCGTAGCAAAAATACCGCTTCGGTATGATTGAGGCTACAGCATCGGCAGCTTTCAGGATGCTTCGAGATAGCGGCTCCTCCTTAATCTAGGGGGACCAAACGCCTCCAGCCGGAGGCTCTACACGGGGGTCGTGCGGTCCATGGCCCTCTACGGGGCGCGGTCCCTGAGGTGACGATCAGCCCGACGCCTGACTTCATTCAAGAGGGTCGTGGCCGTCCGGCTGAGATACCCGCACGGTTTCCTCTGAGGTGGCAAGTCTCCTTGCCGGATTGCCGCCATGGGATCTGGAAGCCAAAGCCCTCGCCCACATGTGGAAGTGGCGAGAGAAGGCGAAAGGCCGGAGAATAACTCCACTGTCGCGAGAAATCGCGGTACGGCGGACAGAGCTCCGGCGGGATTTCATAGCGACATGGAGAGTGCGATTGTCGCAACCTAGTGCTGGGCACGCCATACAAAGAGATGTCAGCACATCGTGACGGGGTCCACGAAGACCGATGCTTGGGTCAGGATTGCGGGTTGGTTAAAAGAGAAACCGTGACCCCGGCGCACAGTCAAGAGAAGGAATACGGGAGGGTTTTAGGCAGTATAAGTTTGATCCTTCGCTCCGCTCAGAGCGGGAGGGGTTATTTGATGATTTCCCATCCACACCAAAAAGAAGGATGCTTCGGGATACTACGGTACGCCGTCGCACGCCGCGATGCTGCCACCGAGGCAACACTCAGGAGTAACTCGGCATGCTTAAAGACGCCTTGTCATCCCTATGAACGTTGTAGCATGCCAAGGCATAGTTTTTTTTTTTTTTTTTTTTTTACAAATTATAAACCAGCGCTTGACCGCAATCCTGCCTGATGGTAAGCAGTGTCGCAATCGTTGATGGTAAAGCGCACTAGTTTATTAAGAGCCTATTCACTCTAGCCTTGAAGACACTCAAATTGTAGTCCGACGGAAACACCGCCGCGGGCAAATTGTTCCAGTCCCTCGATGTACGCGGTATAAAGGAGGAGGCGAAGCGCTTCGTCCGGATCGTAGTGGTGTTAACAACGTAAGGGTGGAAACCAGCCGTACGACGGGTCGTCCGCTGGTGGAACGGAGATGGGGGAATTAAATCATGCAATTCCCTCGCACACTCCCCGAAATGCATCCTATAGAACACTGAAAGGCTGGCTACTCTACGCCTAGTTTCCGACAAACTGCGGTTGCATGTATGGATGCCGAAGGATCCTTTTCCGCCACTAACCGCCGCAGGAGATGCCCTGGTCGGGAGACGACATCGAACTCCCAGCCACCGCAGGCGTGGGCATGCGGGCGCTGAGCAGTGGGCAGCTCGCCGCCCGGTAAGGACCAGGCTCGAGTCGACGGCGCGTTGTGTTTCACGCGCGCCTCAAAGAGATGCCAGCACATCGTGACGGGGTCCACAAAGACCGATGCCTCCTGGGTCAGTGTTGCGGGTTGGTTAAAAAAAGAAACCGTGGCCCTGGCGCACAAGCAAGTGAAGGAACACGTGTCGGTTTTATTTAGACAGTAAAAGCCTGACCTTTCGCTCCGCCCAGAGCGGGAGAGGTCATCAAAAAAATTGATGCTTCGGCCTTCGGGATACTTCGGTACGCCGTCGCCCGCCGCGCCGCTACCGCCGAGGCAAGACTCGGGGGTAGCTCGACATGCTTACGGATGCCTCGTCGTCCCCAAGAACGTTGCAGCATGCCAAGGCATAGTTTCCGACAATGTGCGTTTTCATGTCTTTTTAAATGAATTATAAACTAGCGCTTGACCTCAATCCCGCCCGACGGTAAGCAGTGACGCAATCATTGATGGTAAAGCGCACTGGTTTATTAGGAGCCTATTCACTCTAGACATGAATGTCTTCAACACTCAAGTTCTAGTCCGACGGAAACTCCGCCGCTAGAAAATTGTTCCAGTCCCTCGATGAATGCGGTATTAAAACACGAGGCGAAACGCTTAGTCCGGATCGTAGTGCTGTTAACAACGTAAGGATGGAAAGCTGTGGAGTGGGTTGCCCAAGGATCCTTTTCCTTGAGGATGCCGGGTAATGAGCGCCGGGCCTAAAGGCTCATTTACACGCTGTTAAGTAGCAAGTGTCAAGTGCTTAGTAAAATCAACGTGTAAGCTTTCACACTTAACAGCGCGACCGTTGACGCATTGACTTTACTAATCACTTGACACTTGCACACTTGCTACTTAACAGTGTGTAAATGAGCCATAACACCACACAGCTCTCTTAGAATTCCCATGTTATGTATCTTAAAATTAACTCCTAACTAGAAATAATAATAAAATGTAGTATCGTGTAATTAAGTCTTTATCAAAATTGAATAAGAATAATTAGGTTATTTAATGTGTAATTATGATCCTTAAAATGCTTTGTTATTTCTATTATCTTGGTCCTCCAGTTCAGATTAGGTAGGATTAGCAAAATTGATGTGATAACGGTAAATTATCAACTTTTATAGATATGTGTTGTTCGTTAATTGTTTTGTGAAATCCCTACAATGAGGGTTTAGTTATTTATTAGACTATTCTGTCCGTTCCTCTGTCTATCTTTCAACGTACCGCTCGCCCGCCCGAGCGAAACATTAAAAATATTTTTATTGGCACAGCCAAGTAGGATAACAAGCTCATAACTTTGTGGTTTTTCATATCTTTTTGAAATTTTGTACATAGATTCTTTATACAGAGTGGTGCTATAATACGACAATAAATGAAAACACGGACAATGCTGGTTCATAGGAATAATCCTAAACCATAGAACAAAACCTAGGACCAAAAATCAAAAATTGAAAACTTCAAACTGAATCACATAAAATTTGAAACGGAATAGAACATCCTTTAAAATATTGGTTCACTGACCTCCGATCGACCTCCGACAGCACGGTCCTGTATCGACTTGCTATTTTTTGGCGCCATTATTATTAAAGTTTAGTACCGCTGGATGCAGCGGTCATCAACCCGTAATCGCTTCCTTACCAACATGTAGGTACATCATGTAGAAAATGTGAAAAATAATTTCCTGTGACTAAACTAATGGATATATTTATATGATTTTTTATGGGTAGACTGAGAATGTGTTGTGGTACACGATTTTTAATTTATTGTCGTAATTTCATCACCACTTTGTAAAAAGGGTGTTTTTTTTTAGAGGTAGGTATAGAACTTTGAAATGGAATAAAACAAAGATGATTTTTTTTTTGGAATATGAAATTTACTTTATTCGAAAGGCAATCTTCTGGCATTATAATTTAAACATGATTTCTGGCATATGACCGCCACGGCTCGCTCGGACGTAGTCTAATCTGGAGGTCCAATTTTCGATTACTTTTTCCAACATTTGTGGCCGTATATCAGCAATAACGCGCCGAATGTTGTCCTCCAGGTGGTTAATCGTTTCGGGCTTAATGGCGTAGACTAGCGACTTCACATATCCCCACAGAAAATAGTCAAGTGGCGTTATATCGCATGATCTTGGAGGCCAATTCACGGGTCCGAAACGTGAAATTATGTGGTTACCAAACGTTTCCTTCAATAAATCAATTGTTGCACGAGCTGTGTGACATGTTGCGCCGTCTTGTTGAAACCACGCTACGCTCTACAGCAGCAATGACTTCTTCTGTACGCACTGTACGACGTCTCTGTGGATGGGTATTATCATTTAGAGTAAACGTGGTGCGAAAACGTTCCATAGTTAATCGAATTAATTGCTTTGATGGACGATTATGTTGACCGTAAAATGGACGTAATGCGCGATACGTATTTCGAACAGAACCATGATTTTCAAAATAAATTTGCACAATTTGGAAGCGTTGTTCAGGCGTCTGTCTATTCATGTTGAAATGCCAAACCAAACTAAACATAAATCACTTGACAGCTGATAAAATACTGTGGTTGCCAGGAAACTTGGCGTTATCGCAAAGGTCCGGCAGTACTTCACACCTGGGCAGCTTCTAATGTTATACAAAGCACAGGTCCGTTCGTGTGTGGAGTACTGCAGCCACATTTGGGCTGGTGCTTGTTGCTAAGTGTCACCTGGCCACTTTGGATTCAATGGAGAGGCGTGCGAAGAGGCTAATTGGTGACCCTGATCTAACTCGAGATGGTCTCCAAAGCCTAGAGCACAGGCGTAGAGTAGCCAGCGTTTCGGTGTTCTATAGGATGCATTTTAGGGAGTGTGCGAGGGAATTGCATGATTTAATTCCCCCATCACCGTTCCACCATCGGACGACCCGTCGTACTGCTGGTTTCCACCCTTACGTTGTTAACACCACTACGATCCGGACGAAGCGTTTCGCCTCCTCCTTTATACCGCGTACATTGAGGGACTGGAACAATTTGCCAGCGGCGGTGTTTCTGTCGGACTACAATTTGAGTGTCTTCAAGGCTAGAGTGAATAGGCTCTTAATAAACTAGTGCGCTTTACCATCAACGATTGCGTCACTGCTTACCATCAGGCAGGATTGCAGTCAAGCTCTAGTTTATAATTAAAAAAAAAAAAAATTGCCGCCGTTTAAAAAAGTGTTGCCAACTTAAAGTTCTATACCACTAAAAAAACTCTCGTTATAAAAATACTGGACACGTGTTTCGGATTTCGCATTTACTAAAAATAAAGTTGTACACATACATATAAGATATAGTTTAGTTCTATCGAATTAGGGTACTCGGTAAACTTTTTAGACTACTAACACAATATGACCTTACTAATTTTAATATATTAAATTAATATTTAAGTTTAGTTTAGTTTGTAAATAAGGGGATTCGGCGCCAATTATTATTTTATTTTTATTATTTATAAACCAGCGCTTGACCGCAATCCCGCCTGATGGTAAAGCGTGCTAGTTTATTAAGAGCCTATTCACGCTAGCCTTGAAGACACTCAAATTGTAATTAAATAATAATTAAAATTACCAATTAATAACCAACCAACCAATAACCAATTAATTAATTAATTATTAATAATCATTAATTGTAATTAATTTGTACCTCACCACATTAGTCTCATATTAACAAAAGAATATGATAATAAGTGTCACTAGATAGGTAACAAATAATTACATCAATTTAATAATACATAATTATGGAAATAAAATTCTTAATATAAGATTAATTACCTATATCATGTTAAATTGAAATGCCAATTACGTAGATTTCTCGCCAACTGCGAAATAAAAATTAACAATGATAACAAAAACAAAAACGTGCAAAGAGTGACTGGTAATTAGTGACCATTACATAATCACATGATCGTTGTCATTATAATAAACAACTGTAGCGGTATCAATACTACAATATGTAAAGAAAATCCTTTCCGATCCGTGAAGGTATTGTTAGGTATCGATAACTGATTCTACTAAAAAATCCCCCTAAAAAAATAAATATTGTTTGGAAAATGCGAGGTAACTTAATATATGTGCGGTAGGCAACACGGTAGGCATACATGTGCGGATGAAGGGGGGCAGGGCACGCGGCACGCGGTCTCGTCACTCTTAAAACTCTAATATGGTGTTGTCACTTTCTTAAAATAAGTTTGATATAATTCGCAAAAAAAAAAGATTATTTCAAAATTCATTAGTATTGTTATTATGATGATTATGTAAAAGGAGAATGCCCGTTTTGTTAGGAGATTTGGGCCCCCAGAAAAAATTTGCGTGCCATGGTGGTTTTAACTTTATTTTGAAGAACTACAATTACCTTTTCAGATCCTGAAAACAATTTATAACTTTTCACCCTAGTTTCCGAGAATTATTGAATTTTTTCTGATGAAGAAATTGAGGTTATTAAACAATATTTTTTCAAAAACATTTTACATTAAAACAATAAAATATCTTTAGTATTAATATTGATTCCCAAATGAAATAAAAACATTAGATATCATCTTTTCTTGCTAAATAATATATTAAACTGTTTACCTTGCAGTCAGCGGAAGTAGGTTTTGCTGGCACCAGTAGAAATAAATATACTTAGGGCTAAATTGGTTGGAGGAGCATGTGGCTACGTTACAACAGCCACAAGGAGATATCTTAAGTTAAGCTACTTGTTCAGATTGCACATGGGTGACCATCCATTACAAACTTCACCTGGATGGCTGCTAGTACATTCAAACTGTTGATACTGGGTGCATTATTTATACTTGTTACGAGTAGCTAGAATCCCGCAAGTGTGACAACCTCTTACCAGGAGGTAACATGTTATAACCCAGTGTATCAGGTGTGGAGGTCAGATGGGCAGTCACTCTTTGAGCAATACTGTATTCAGCTGCATCGGTTAGACTAAAAGCCGACCCCAAGATAGTTGGCAAAATGCTAGGTACCTAGTATACATATACGTGTATGTATGCCATATAGGACAGCATCTCCTGCAAGCGACAAAGTAAAATCACTGCCCTGCTACTTAGTAAGATCGCTGTGCCATCCATGATTAGCTGTAGTTTATTTAGAAAGGGCTTAATTATAAAGGAGTTTAAAATATAGTAAATGCTATACAGATGTTTAATAAGAAAAAAAACAACCAATTAAAATAATAGACATTTATTCTTCAAGGAATATATTATTGTCTAGAAATTGTGCTGGAGCGCTTATATCATTAAAACGACTTATTCCTAACGATTTATTCCTAAATATCAAGGAACAAACTGTTCATTTAAACAATTTCTCACAATGTTAATTTTTTTTCCAATGTGGATCTTGGCATTTTAAAAAGAGTTGATAGTCTTTGATTACTGTCACCTGTTCTGAGTTTTACTAAAAATATACTGAGAGCAACAGAAGGATTTGGAAAGTGATTGTATAACAAAGGATTACAATTTAAAAGTTCATTGAACTGCTCTGCAGTAAGTCCTAACCAATAATGGCATAAATGAGAATCCATTGAGTTTATGTCATTAAAGTCTAACTGTCTCTCAGTCTGGACTTGTCTTGATGCAGCCGCCCAACAAGGAAGACAAACTCGTTCCAAATGCAACACCTAAAAACAAAAATATTATATTTAGATACTTGATATTCATTAATATTTCATTAGTTCAACACACATACATACGCATTCATACATTAAGTTTAAATAAATAAATAAGAATAAACACTTACGTGATGTGCTGGTGTCCATCATATTATAACATTCCTTTGAGGACAATCTTGACTGACTCTATGAGTTCTAATAATAATAATAATAAAAAAAAAACTGGCAACACCAGCGTCAACTAATCATATTCGTCAAGCTCCAAATTATATATTCATTTAAAATACATTTTACAATCAGTTTTATCAACATTTATAGAAAAACAACAAAGAAAACAGCTCAACATCAGTTATATCCTTTTTTTTAAAATAAATATGAAATAATGTGCAACAATGTATATAAAAAACTGCCGAACCGGAGGTGACATGACAGCTGTCACCTCCGACAAAACTGTAAAATTCAGACGAAGACGATGTTGACAAGATCTGCCGCTCGCCGTGCACGCTCACCACCTCCGGACTCGTCGCCCAGCTCCGCCTCGCCGCCGCCGGTCTCCAGCCCCACTGTGAACGCTGTGATGACCCCGGCCGCGGCAGTTGCGTTGAGCTCGAGCGACGAGTATTTCTCTCCGCCGACGACGCCACCACCTGTTCGCCGACGGGGAGGACGCCGGCCGCCGGACTGCTTGGGACCTCGAGGCCCACCGGCCTCTGATAGGGCCCCCGCTACCGGTGGAAATGTGCAGCGCATGAAATGGACTCAAACAATCAACGAGAACGTCATGCGCGCATACTTTGGGGCTACAGAGGGGGGAAGTAACTTGACTGCGTACCGTGGTCGGATGCTCTCTCTGTTTCAGGTGCTTGAGCCAGCTGTCAACGTGTCGGCGCAACGACTGTCGGATCAGGTGCGGGTCATCCAGCGTAACCATATGCTGGATGATGTGGTGCTTGATCGCCTACGCCTCGAGTCACGGAATAGCCATGTTACGCCTGCTTCATCACTGGTCGCGGTACAATTTAACAGTGTTCCATCGCGACCCAACCTCGTCGATGAAGAGGATGATGATGAGGCTATATCCGTGACTCCTCAATGCAATGAAAAAGTAAGGAGCGCTTTGGAGGATGCTTTCCGTGAGTACCGCTCTACTCCGCCTGAACTTAGACCACGTTTACCTCGATTGCCCATGCATAAAAAAAAACAAGGCGCTGGTGTGTGCTCTAGACTCTCAGCTGTCTAATTATTTAAAGGACAGCAAAGATCTGGCTGATACACATTCAATCTTGTACTGTGGAGCTGTTGCGATATGTCGTGTGGCTCATGTCAAATTCCCAGACAGTGACAGAGCCACACGACCAAAACCAGCTGTACCAGCTTGGCAGTGCAGGATTGAACGTCGTATCGGAGAGACTAGAGCACTCATTGGCAAGCTTATTAGTTTCAGGGAGGGCAATACACGCCCTAGAGTGATGCGCTTTGTGAGGCGGGCATTCTCGGGGACTGATGTTAGTACCCGAGACTATTTGTTACGCGTCACAGAGCGCATCGACTTTCTTAAACAGAAAATATATGCATGGGCAAACCGTATTCGTCGGTACAGGCGAAGAGTGGAGCGGTATTCTCAGAATCGCAATTTCCAAAGCGATGAAAGGTGGGTCTATAGAGCTTGGGAGCGATCAGACCAAGGTGTCACTGACACGTGCCTACCGGATGATGATGCCACGCGTTCATTCTGGCGCAATATCTGGTCGGTGCCTGTCAGTCACACCGAAGGTGGTTGGACTCGGGATGTTGAGCGAGCCTGCGATCCAGTACCAGAAATGGGGGCTATTACCATCTGCCCCCAAGATGTAGCTCGTGCAGTCCGTCCGTTGCCTAATTGGAAGTCTCCAGGGCCGGATGGACTGCATAACTTTTGGATTAAATGGTTTTCCGGGTCGCACGCTTGCTTGGCATCTCAGTTCCAGACTGCTTTAGAGTCTGGTTCGCTACCCCAGTTCCTAACAACAGGAATAACCCACCTGCTCCATAAATCAGGTAGCACCGCGGAACCCAAAAATTATAGGCCGATCACATGTTTACCGACGGTCTATAAAGTTCTTACATCCATTTTGAAAGCAAAAATTAATACGCATATTGACAGCAACTCCATCATGTCTGCCTCTCAAAATGGATGTAGGAACGGGTCCCGCGGTACTAAGGAGCTACTCCTTATTGATATGGCCATTAGCCAGCAGGTTCGTCGTTCCCGAAAGGATCTGTCGACATGTTGGATAGATTACAAGAAGGCCTATGACTCTGTGCCACATACATGGCTCATGCGGGTGCTAGAGTTGTATAAAGTAGATGCAACTTTGCGCACCTTCCTGATGACATGTATGTCACAATGGAGAACAGTCCTTCGCTATCCAGGATGTCGAAATATTCAGAGGAATAGCGAACCGATAAGGATTGAGCGAGGTATATTTCAGGGCGATAGTTTGAGCCCACTTTGGTTTTGCTTAGCACTGAATCCTCTAAGCACACTATTGGAGGATTCAGGTCTAGGCTATCGGTTGAGGAGAGGTGGTCAGGTTATATCGCACCTCCTCTACATGGATGACCTGAAACTTTTTGCTCACACCAATTCACAACTGAAGGAGCTACTGAAAATTACTGAAACTTTCAGTAGCGCCATCAGGATGGAATTCGGTGTGGACAAATGTGCGGTCATGCATGTACAGCGAGGAGAGATTGTGGAATCCGTGGGAACCCAACTCACTGGTTCCATAAACCTTAGATCCCTCTCTGCATCCGAAACCTATAAGTATTTGGGTATGTCGGAAGCGTTGGGTATCAATGTTACTGACATGAAGCAATCGTTGAAGGAACGCTTCTTTGGCCGCCTGAAAAAAGTACTTAATAGTCTTCTATCGGGCGGAAATAAGGTGCGCGCTTTCAACGGTTGGGTCATGCCGGTATTGATGTACTCTTTCGGCCTACTCAAATGGACTCAGACCGAACTTGACGCCCTGGATCAGAGGGTCCGTACGTTGTTGACTGCAAATCGCTTGCATCACCCACGGTCATCGGTTATGAGACTGTATATCCCGCGAAAATGTGGAGGTCGAGGCTTTTTAAACGCTAAGACACTCCACAATCGCGAGGTATGCAGTCTCAGGGAATACTTCCTGAAAACTGACGTGGGAATGCATCGAGATGTGGTCGCGGTTGACAAGGGCCTCACTCCGCTCTCCTTGGCTAAAGAGAACTGGCGCAAACCAGTAGTGCTTGAAACTAACGATCGCATGGAGGTATGGCAGAGCAAGGAGCTTCACGGACGCTTTTTCCGAGCCCTACGCGGGCCGGATGTAGATTTTCAAGCGTCCGTAGCCTGGCTACGTTACGGTGACCTCTTTGGGGAAACCGAAGGTTTTGTCTGTGCAATTATGGACGAAGTTATGATGACGAACAATTACCGGAAATTCATTGTGAAAGACGGCACAGTTGACATCTGTCGGGCATGTCACCGGCCGGGTGAATCAATCAGACATATTATTTCCGGGTGTTCTCGTCTAGCTAATGGAGAGTACTTGCATAGACACAACCTTGTAGCCAGGATAATTCATCAACAACTTGCTCTGAAATACAACCTTGTGGAATCGGAGGTGCCGTACTACAGGTATATGCCCGACCCAGTTCTCGAAAATGGCCATATCACATTGTACTGGGATCGATCCATCATCACTGACAGGACTATTGTTGCCAATAAGCCTGATATAGTGATGGTGGATCGATCAGAGCGGCGTGCAATGATTGTTGACATAACCATCCCGCATGATGAGAACCTCGTGAAAGCCGAGAAAGATAAACAAATCAAGTACCTTGATTTGGCTCACGAGGTTGTCGACATGTGGGAAGTGGATTCAGCAATCATTGTACCGATAGTCGTGACAGCCAATGGCTTAATAGCCAAGAGCCTCGACCAACACCTCAGGAGGCTCTCGTTAGGCGGCTGGATCAAGGGCTTGATTTAGAAAGCGGTACTGCTGGACACGGCTCGCATTGTCAGGAAGTTCCTCTCTCTGGAGCCCTGACCGCCGGTAGCTTGGACCCTGTTCCCGATACCGGTGGGCTACTATTTTTTATATTTTTAAATGTTTTTGTTTTTTTTATACAAATATTTAAAAATGTAAATTATATGTAAGAAAGGTAAATAAAAGAAATAATAATAAATAATAATAAATCTTTATTGTCGCAAAATTTACAGTTCACAGGGTGACTTATATCTAGATACAGGTAAATGTAATGGGCTATAGGTACTGATGCTGCCTCCCAAACTAAGCGAAAGCTTGTATTTTGGGTGGCAGTGTTCAGTCGTTCAATGTGGCTCGGTAATTACAATTTACATCATTTGTGCGTGCGGGTGAACGTTATCGCTGGATAATTAATAGAAAACAAAAATATAATGAATATATAACTATATGTGAATATTACTTATGTGGACCATGGATTGTTGAGTGTATATGTGTATAAGTGAGTGAGTGTATGTGTGGGTGTTAATGTGTAGGTATGTGTGTGATTTTGTACTGCTTGTGTTGGATGTGAATAAGGTGTTATGTAGGTAATGGTAACGTGTGTTTTTATGTGTCGGTAATTCTATGCGATGTATGTCAGTAACTCTTCTGTTTTTGTGTAGTTCTTATTTAGAAGCCAGTTAATTAGGGTGGTTTTAAGGTTATGCCTGTTCAATCCTGCGATGTTGAGTTCTTTGTGAATATCATTATATAATTTAGTGCTCATGTTATTAAATTGTTTTATGGCAAAAGCGGTGTTACAAGGAGTGCGTGGACATACTAACCTCCTGCTGCGTCTGCTTGGATTGGGGGGAGGGATGTTGTGGTGTCTTCTCATGGTGGACTTGAGCACAAAGAGTTGTCGAACTGTTAGGACTTTGCAGTCTGCGTATAGTTTTTCGGTGGAGTATCTATACGGCTTCTTAGTCATTACTTTAAGCACAGCTCTTTGTGCTCTTTCCAGACCCATGAGGAGCGTCTTGCCGGCGCCACCCCAGACTGGGATACAATACTGAATAATGGACTGGCAGAGGGCTAGGTAGACGAGTTTGAGTTTCTCGAGTGGGAGACAGTCTCTTAGTGCTTTAAATATGTGTATTAGTCTCCTCACCCTGGAGGTAACTGTTTCTATCTGTTTGTCCCATCTCAGTCCACCATCGATGCATACACCCAGGTACTTGACGTGCTCGGCTCGCTCGATTTGATGGCAATTACAGACATCTTGAGAAAGACAACTATGGGCTGTTATGGAGAAGTCTTGTGGTGGGGAGTTAGTTTTCCTGATGGAGAAGGCAACATAATGCGTTTTGGAGAGGTTTAACGTGAGCAGGTTGTTTGTAAGCCAGTTCATAATGTTTGATAAAGAATACTCAGCTATCTCCTTTACAGCATTCCAATTCGGTCCCCAAACAAAAATTGCCGTATCGTCTGCATACGTAAATATGCTTGTGTTAGGAAGAGAGATTTGGCAGAGCTCATTTATATATAGCTGAAAAATTGTCGGACTTAAAATACTCCCTTGTGGAACCCCATAGGACACTGTAACCTCATCGCTATTTATATTGCCTACCCTAACTTGCTGTTTCCTATTAGATAAATAGTCCTTAATTATATTAAATGCATTTCCTCGTATGCCTAGTTTCTCCAATTTAACAAGTAGGATGGGAACAGAGACCGTGTCAAATGCTTTTGAGAGATCCAGAAATATACAGAGGCATTTGTTTTTATTGTCCAGGTTTTTGGTTATTGCTGTTGTCAAGTCAAGTACGGCATCTTCGGTAGAGTAACCTGAGCGAAAACCGTATTGGTTATCAGCTAAGATTTTATATTTCTCTAAAAATCCCTTGAGTGCCCGATTTAGAATTTTCTCAAGAATTTTTGAGATGCAGGATAGTACTGCAATAGGGCGATAGTTGTTGACACAGTCTCTGTCCCCACTCTTGTAGATTGGGTGTACGATGGCTTTTTTGAGCATTTCTGGAAAAACTCCTGTGCTTATTGCGAGGTTACATATATGGGTAAGGGGCGGTATTAGAGAGTGACGACATAGTTTAACTATTTGTGATGAGATACCGTCCCATCCCGTGGCACAATCGGAGCGTAGTTGCAGTATTATCGATTCGATGTCCGACTCATCTACCTGCATAAGAGCTATTGAATTTAATGGACTATTTAAAGGGGCTGGATTATTACGACTTTGCGATTCTGGCTTGTTGTTTATAGTGGATGTGGAGGTGAGTCTTTTGTCTGCTAGGTTTTTTCCTATGCTAGCGAAAAAACCGCAGACATGATTTACAGACGTTTTGGGGTCACTGTGTGTTTGGAGGAGTTCTGTGGCACCAACTTTAGCTTTTTGGGTATATGTTATAGTTTTAATTGCTGACCAGAGGGCTTTTGTATCATTACCAGCTTTGTCAATTAGGCTTTTTTCATAAGCTGTCTTTAGTTTACGTAGAAGGCAGTTGCAAAAATTTCTGTAACGCGTGTAAATTAATTTAGCGGTCATGTTGTCTGGCGATTTTTTGACTTTGCTATGTAGTTTATCTCGATTCTTTATGCAACGGAGTAATCCTGGTGATATCCACGGCTTTATGATTCTACATTTTCTCGTTACTGTGGTGGCTTTAGTGTTATCTCGTATGACGTTTGAGATTGCAGATATAAATGTAATGGTAGCTAGGTTCGCATCATTCGTTGTCAGTACGTTTGTAAAATCTAAGCTTTGTATATCTGTTTTTATTTTGTCGTAGTTTAAAAGAGTTTTAGTTGTTTCTGGTTTACGGGAAGGGGTATGTGTATCTATGAATAGAATTATTGGCATATGGTCCGTTACAGAAGATTCGAGTACTAGAGTTTTGACTACGAGATTAGGTATTGTGAGAAAGTGGTCTAGGCAAGTTGTTTTTCTTGTGGGGTAGGTATGTGTTGGGAAAAGACCGTGGGTCGCGTTGAAAGTCAAGTATTCTTCACGTAGAGGGTCGGAGCTGTTAGGACATATGTCTATGTTAATGTCGCCAACTAAGACTATATCGGTGGACAGGCTGCTGTAGACTTCGGACAGGCTACTTATAAAGTTGTTGAAGTTTTCTCGGGTCTTTAGAGAAGGTGATCGATATACAGCCACGACTGTAATATTTTGATCGATTTGGCAAATCAAACAACTTGCATCCTTAAATGTTGGTTCGCGTATTATACATGATAGATTTGTTTTAGCGTAGATGACGACACCGTCATTCTGATTGAGTGTGGAATTTGTGGAGTGAGCTGTGTACCCCTCTAACGTAGGTAAATTAGTTACTCCGCGTAGCCAACACTCAGTCAGAACGATGACGTCAAATGATACGTCGGACATTGTTATTAGTACTCGTAGTTGGTCAAAGTTTTTGTTAATACTGCGGATGTTAATATGGAATAAATTGATAGCATCCTTCGTTTGAGGAAGGAATGATCGGCAGTCCTCCGGTCGGCAGATATATCGGTTTCCGAGCTCAAGTGAGTCTAGTTCTGTGTTAATATTGTTGATGTTAGCCATTTATTATAAAGATAGATGTCAAGAGGTGGCATACAGCGCGATAATGTGGAATGTCGTTGTGGTAGTAAGTGTACAAGTATACTTATAGTTGTGGTTGTATAGTATGTAGTTGTGTGAATGTGTTGTGTGTGGCTTGGTTGATGATTTGTTGTTAGTGTAATCAAATTGGTCCTTACCATAAGATTATTATAAAAATGTTTACAAAGAGCTTTGCTATTACTCCTTAAGACATTAGTACGAGCAACTGATTTTGACATGAAATCGGCAAATGAATATAGAAAATAACAGCATAGTAAAGATAGTGGTAGATAACTAATTAGTCACAAATTTTTCTTCAAATCCAAGAGACATTGTTCCGAGGAAATTAGTATTTGCTTATCCCCCTGTTCTTTGCGAAGAAAGATATTCCCATTAGAGGTCCAGCAAAATTTAAATTTGTTGAGCTTGGCAAATTCTCGGGCCGTGTGAAACAATTTCTTAGAGCTCACAGGCAAATAGTCGGCAACAAACACTGGTTGTCGTTTTCCGGGGATGTTTATCAATTCTGTGTTGAGTTTATCTTCCATGGTTTTATTTTTGTTGTTGAATTCTCGAACAGCGGTCAAAGTATTTGACTTCATTTGGACGGTGTGGAATTCGACTACAATCGGGCGGGTTGCGCCAACTTTGCCTGGTAAGCGATATATGTCTCTTAAATCGGTGGCGGAAATTTTGATTCCGACAGCCTGTCCAACTTTGTTGACAGTTTTTGTGAGGTCTTCGCTATTCTCTTTATCTTTCACAGGGACATTTCTGATTTCAATGCTAGAAGATCGCGATTTTAATTGTAAGTCTTGGATTTTTCGTTCAAGTTTCTCTAAACATTTTCGTTGCTCCAGCCTTTCTTTTTGCATGCAATCTAATCTAGACTTTATTTCCTCGTATTGTTTGTTTATAAACGTCATTGAGGTAGCTATTTCGTCGTTCGATTCTTTAATCTTAAATGTTTGTGTCTTTAGCTCCGAGATTTCGGTGGAGAGTTTAGCGATAAGCGAATTTTGTTTGTCACACATGGCGTTGAATTTGGTATCGAGTTCTGATTTCCAGCCTTTTAACAGCCCCACTATTTCATGCTTCAAATCGTGCTCTTCGCCTCCAGGTGATTGAGTATGGCGCGGGCGTTTGACCCGATTTATATTTACAAAGGCAGCGTCGCCAAATTGTAAAGAATTTAGATCTGATTCCGATTTGGTATATTCTATGTTAGATGTGGTAGGTGTTTTAGGGGGTGTTCGTTTGACCGACATATTATTCACAGGTTTTTGGATATATTTACCAAAATAATGTAAACTAGGCGCGCGATGATGCTTCACACAGCTGTGCGTGTAGACGATGCGGCGTAGCCGATATGCGTGCGTAGGCACGTACTCGTAGCAAGTATCCCCACCACGCGGCTGACTCGTAGCGCTGTCGTCGCGTCGTAGCGTAGAGGCATTCACATGTAGCAGCTGTGTATTTTGCGCGGTGCGTCACTCGTAGCGTGGTCGAGTGGTTGAAGGCGCGGTCTGAGATCGGCTCAAACCAGCTGGGTGGAGGCGGTTCGAATCCCAGCAAATCGGTAATTGTTTTTCGAGATTATTTATTTCGAACACTCACGGAAAGTTTCTATCCCTGTCTAGGACCGCCCAGTGGGATGGTAATTAAATGGACATTACTTAAAGAGTAACAAGGAAATGACTTCGGAGACCGGTAGCTAATCAGAAAAAAAATTACTCTCAGAGCGGCGACACACGTCCGCACGCGACCGATGCCACGACCGAACTCGACGAGTTCTAAGACTTGCTATTGACAAGCCACATGCATAGCATATGTTTAGGTGTCCAAGAGCAGGTGATACAAGTGACAGATTTGTGTTATATGCTGTCTGGTTTTGTAATAATACAAAACATTCCACACACAGGATGTCATCAGACGATATCTGTAAAAAATGACAAAATAAAATGTAAGTTAGTTTAGATAGTTAACTAATGAAGTCATATAAAATACATACAAAGATTATTTAGGCAAAACATAACATAATTGTTTTTCGGTAAGCTAAAATCATCTAAGTGACAACCCCTGCCTTTGGGTGGATTGGAAAATAATGTCAGACTTTTACTGACTATTGTAACTTCATCTTGGCACTTTTAGTGACCTGAATAGAAATATATTTTATCGATATTTTCAATCGATCACCTCGTTCATTTAAATAAGATAGTCTGTCGTCTACCTGGCAACATTCAGGTTAAGTTATAATGGCGGAACTAGCTAAGATTCAATAAAATAAATATTAATTTTGTTTTTCAATGCTATGGTACAAGAAATTCTGAAAAAAAATAGTTTTATAAAATTACGACTTGATTTTTAATAAGAAAATATTCTTGACACTCTATCACAAATTAGGGGCCCATCGGGTGGCATTCTCCTTTCATATTTTATTTGATCATGTGTATACCTAACCTTTATTATCCTTTTGGGTCGGACGGGGTTTTCTTTACATATTGTATAACTACAACGCCACATGTGACCAATGCGTCATACTGACGTCACGCAAATCCTGCATCTCGCAAGTAGAGTTTTCCACTAACTACCATATACTGCATGCATCAATATAATACAATATGCGCTAAGGTAGACTTGTTTCTGAGCAGTTTTAACGAGTTTAGAAATTGTTTGTATAGATTGTAGGTTGTAATTGTTTGTATAATGTCACTTGGTAACTTACCCATATTAATTCCGTCTCTAACGAAGCATAATTATTAATCAGTGAATGTTATGTACAGGAATAATTGGACTTCAGATTAATGTACTGTATGTCGTATTAACTGTGTTGATTGTCTTAGTCTGTAGTTTGTCACTGTACTTATAAAATAAAATAAAATGTGTGGGACAGCTTAGCAAAAACGAAAAGTATGAATTCAGAGTGATAAGTAGTGGAGTAAGTAGTAATATGAGTAAAAGGTTTTGAAGGAAACGCAAGGTGAACGTTTTCTTTGTGATACTGAGCGCACGAAATCAACTGGGAGGTGCAATAATCTCTGGCGGGGTCCACAAAGACCGATGCCTCCAGGGTCAGGGTTGAGGGTTGGTTAAAAAGGAAACCGTGGCCCTGACACACAGGCAAGTGAAGAAACACGGGTGGGTTTTAGTCAGTAAAAGTCTGACACGCTCTTTCGCTCCGCCTAGAGCGGGAGAAGTCATTTGATGATTTCCCATCCCAACAAAAAAAATGCGAATAATCTCCGGTAGTGATTTTCTTGTTATGCAAATAAACGAATTAACGTTTTATTGCTTTTTTTTTAATTAAAATTAGGCAATGAATGGAATTAATGGGTATGGGGCATAGGGTTACCAGATAGGAAGTTATCAAATCAAGGACAGTCGTCGACAGGGACACTCGGAAAGAACGTCTAAAAAAAAAGCTCGCTCATTCGTCAAAGTAGGAGGTAGGTCGTACAAGAGGTTGCCATGCCAGAAGCATAAAAAGAATCGAGCAATTCGGTAGAACAGAGTCCATGATGTCGAGAAATATGAAAAAATGAAAAATCGGTACGTTCATGAAAGAGTCAGACGGAGAGGAGGCAGCCATGTCCTTTCATTCGTTGCTAGTTTATTTTGTTACAAAATTATAAGTAAAATCCGGGACAATTGCCGCTAATTCCTGGATACGGGATAAGAGGCAAGATTCCGGGACATTCCCGGATTTCCCGGCGGTCTGGCAAGCCTAATGGGGCAGGATTTTGTTGTTAAATATCGTACATATACGTCACAAATCAAGTGGAAAAACGGTCGGAAATTTAGAAAATATTCCTGAGGAAAATTTCAACGTCTTTGGGTCATAAATACACACATCAAAAGTGTCTAGGGATCAAGCATTTTTATGCGGATTTCTTGAGATTGAGATGTGGCTTTGTAATAAATTTATGATTTTATAAATTTATATGGATCCTTTTTGGTGCATTTCATAATTTGAATCAGGAACTGTGAATCAAATTCGAGTAAAAGATGAAAATCAGCTGTTAATATTTTCCCTATAAAAACATACAACGCATTGAAGACATTATTAGTGCTACTGTTTCCCTACTACTGATTAAAACCAACGTTATTATGGAGCGGCGACGTCATTTAAGCAGGGAAGAAATGCTCAGAGCCGTGGGAATGATAGAAGCTGGTTCCCGGCAACGTACTGTGGCTTTAGCTCTGAATACAAGTCAGAGTGTTATCAGTCGACTTTGGACACGTTACCGAAGCACTGGTACCGTGGCTGAGCGCCATGGAGGACGGTATCGCTGCACCACACGGAGACAAGACCGATACATTCAAATCTTAACTCGAAGAGCTCCAACAATAACCGCCATGATGTTAGCCGTGAGGCTTCATCACTCTTCAGGGAACTTAATTAGCGACCAAACAGTCAGAAACCGCTTGCATGAAGTGAACCTTCATTCCCGAAGACCGCTACGGGTACCACCTATAGCAATGCACAATCGTAGGATTCGATATCAATGGGCTCTTGAACACAGAAATTGGGCAGAAGAACAATGGCGTTTCGTGTGCTTTTCTGATGAGTCTCGTTTTGGTATGAGACCGGATACAAGACGTATACGACACTGGAGAACCCCTGGACGCCAACAGCGATTAAAATCCTGCCAGGAAGTCCAACCTTATAGTGGTGGAACCATCATGGTATGGGCGGGTATTTGGATCGGCGGAAGAACTGAGTTGATTTGGATCAGAGGCAACCTCAACGCTCAAATTTATGCTGAAACGATTGTATCAGACGTCATCGTTCCTCTACAAGTGCAAATCGGTCCCTTATTTCAGTTAATGCATGATAATGCACGACCGCACACCGCAAGAGTTGTAAGACAGACTCTCGCCGCAGCTAACATCAATGTCCTGCCCTGGCCTGCTCAGTCGCCAGACTTGAACCCGATTGAGCATGCATGGGATATGCTACAGAGAAGAGCTCTGCCGAATATGGAGGGTATCCAGTCGCAAGAAGACCTTTTTTTGTTGTTGCAACGAACATGGGCGGCCATTCCACAGCGTGATTTGGATGAACTCATTTTGAGTATGCCAAACCGATGTTCTTGTGTTGTTAGTGTTCGCGGTAGAAACACGGATTATTAATTGTTTAAGTTACCCAATAAAATTTTAGAGAAAACTGTTATTTCAGTCTTTTTTCGAACTTTTGTGTTAGTGGTTCAAATGTCAAATATCCCTTTATTAGGAAAATGGCAAATTTCTTTATTAATGCAAAGGTGACTTGGTTTATCGTTACTGTGACAAACGAAAACACTTTATTTGATGAATCCTTAAAGAAAATTTTAATTAATATCAATCAGGAGAAAAGTTATTGCAAAAATATATGTTGATCCCTAGACACTTTTGATGTGTGTATAAATCAAGGTATGATATTCCTCAGAAAAATTTTAAAGTCTTTGGGTCATAAATATAAATCATGGGCACAAGTTACTATGCAGTTTATGCCAACTTTTTTTTTTACTGAGACTTGACCGCAGTCCCTCTTGATAGTAAGTCCTGTCCGTAACACCAAGTATACAATCTCCCGAGAACAACCGTCGGGCAGTCATCCGCCACACACTCGTCTGGTCGGATAACCGACTTTATAACTGTGTAGCTACCATGAGTTTTCATTACGAGACTCGATCGTCGATATCGAGCGCGTCTGGCTCTCTAATTGGTTGAGAGTTCTTACAACCTTGAAGCGGGACAATCGATGAGTCAAACGCGCTCGATATCGACGATCGAGTCTCGTAATGTAAACTCATGGTAGCCACACTGTTCGTACTTGCACCTCCTACGACTATACTTTCTCCGTGAACCTTGTCATTATCTTCCCCAGATCTTCGTGAACGCAGGAGGCGGTGGCTACGGTGTGTTCTCTCACAGCGTGTGGAACGGCATCACTGTGGCTGATGTAGTGTTCCCGTGGTTCGCCTTCGCTATGGGAGAGGCGCTCGTGCTGTCCCTCAACGCCAGGCTTCGGACTGCGCTGCCCAGGATTCAAGCGCTGCGGCAGGTAATTAAAAAGAAAATACGAATATTAGCTATGTGTGAGTGGAAAAAGGTCCAGATTCGTTGGTAAACTAAAGTTTATTTAAGTTCAGCGTATTTTTTGGGGTTCCGTACCTAAAAGGAAAAACGGAACCCTATTCATGAGACTTCGCTGTCGTGTGTGCATGTTAGAGAAAATGGTACGGAACCCTTCGTGCGCGAGTCTGGCTTGCACTTGGCCGGTTTTTATTTAAGTACTAAGTATATTTCATTGTTATGTCTTGACGAGGGAAACTTAAAAATAAAATACATGGATATTCCCTATTAATGGTTCAGTTTTAACACTCATACGTTTCCAGGTGGCACAGCGATGTATAATGCTATCCCTGATCGGCATAATCCTGGGCTCCGCTAATTCGTCCTGGGTAGACGTGCGACTTCCCGGAGTCCTCCAACGACTTGCGGCTATGTACTTCATTGTTGGTGCTTTAGAGTGCGCCTTTATGAGGACCAGCCAAGATATTACAAGAGGTAAGAGGTGACGTCATCATACAGCTGACAAGCACAAAGAAAATAGGAGTTGTTAGGCACAGAAGTCAACAAGGAACATATTTGACTAAAAAAATGTGTTATTGTGGATTGTGGGATATCCATAAAAGATAGACATATATCATCGCGGGCTTTGTTGTATACCTTTTCAATTTGTACAATATTTTGTACATTATTTTGATAAATCTCGTAGGGTTCAGCCTGTGTTTCACAGCAAACGAGGAAAAAATGTATTTATTTACGACATCACATTAGAAACCTCAGAAATAATAATATTCTCCACAAGTTAATGCATGTTATTATACATATAAACATTGCTCTTTAATCACTCTACCGATTAAAAAAAAAACCCGCATCAAAATCCGTTGCGAAGTTTTACATACAATGGGACATAGGGAAAGAGAAAGTGACTTTGTTTTATAATATGTAGTGATTGTACCGGGTCTGGCAATACAGGAGTAATTCCTAAAGCGGGGCAAAGTTTTTTTTTTTATAAAAAAAACAAGCTTTTCGCCCGCGTGAAGTTCGGTTATATCGCGCTTTTTAGACTTCCCTCGGGAATATCAAACTTTTCCGGGATAAAAGGTAGCCTATGTCCTTTCTGAGGGTCTAAAGATTGTCTGTGCCAAATTTCCTCAAAATCGGTTGAGAGGTTTGAGCGGGAAAGCGTAACATACAGACAGACAGACAGAGTTACTTTCGCATTTTTAATATTAGTATGGATAATATAGGGTTACTTTGCGACCCTTTTACATTAGGAGTACACATCTACAAACAGTCAGATCCGGGACAACTACCTGTAGGATATACAAATATTAGTTCCGGATTGGAGGCCTGCGTCTCCTCAGCAATGGGAACATTATTGACTGATATACTCCACACCCTTCAATAATAATATCTTTGCTTCTTTCCAATAAAACCAATGTTTTTGTCCCCTTTCCAGGTCGTTCACTGATTCGTGACATCAGCGCCGGTTGGCAACAATGGCTGGCAACACTCGTCCTTGTTTCCATACAGGTAAGGTTTATAATTAAATCATGCAATTTTAGGTCATTTTCTCGGACATGTATTAGATAAAATCCCTGTAAGTTAGCAACTTCGCGACTATGGCTTCGGTTCCTTTGTTCACAAACTAAACTTAAGTTTAGTTCAGTGCATCTCTTTCTTTCTATTTCAGTATGAAAAGGACAGAAGATAAATATTAGTTTACTCCTGTCAAATTAATCCGCGCCTGACGGAAATCGACATATATTTAGTCGCCATGTTTTTATCCGCGTCTAAACCATAGACATATATGTAGGTACCTACTAATGGACATGCCGTACGCTTATAATCTACAGTAACTTTTTAGTTTGAAAAGAGTGAGACAGATAGCCTAAGCTTTCGTTCTAGCACTATCCCATTCCTCATAGATGATTGATGATTTTGAGAGAGATAAAGATAGACGAAACTTTGTTTTCTCTCTTTCGGAGTGCCACAATTCTCATCTCTAAGGTGTGTCCATTAGTATATGTCGATGGTCTAAACTGTCTATCCCATAGACAGTTCCAGTTTCAAATTAAGATAATATTATCTTCTATCCTTTTCTTAATGAAATAGAAATAACAAGATGCATTGAACTTAAAATTAGTTTTTCGACAATAGAGTCGGCACCTTAAATGTTTCGCTTTGAACGGGCCCACGTCACGTCACACGATTTTGGCGAAGGCGTTTAATGCAATAAGAAATGTCATTTGTCATTATTCTGTGGTTATAAGGAAATTAAAAGGTTGGTGTTAATTACACGAATGAATAGAATAAGAAATCAGTACATAAGAGGAAGTCTGAAAGGGGAACTGATAATTGAAAAGTTGTGTGGGAATCTCTGTGGAAGAGCTTGACTGCAATCCCGCCTGATCGTAACCAGTGATGCAATCGTTAATGGTAAAGCGCGCTAGTGTATTAAAAGCCTATTCACTCAAAATCTGACTGAATAGGAAGGAAGACGGCAGTTGAGCGAGGTTAAACCAAACAACACGACCAACGACGCTGCGCCAGAGGGAGATTGATCTGGAGACACTCCACGACCAAACTCCCTACACAACAACATTTGGCGCATCGTACCCAGCACACATCGTAACACAACTGCTCAGACCCATCCTCCGCAAGACTTTGTCTGGTGAAATTTGATTAGAAAATGTATTTTCTGGCATTAATATTCCGATAACTCAAGTGTTAATCGACTTTTGTTGCTAACTCTCCAGACATAAAAATAGAACGTTAGAAAATGTATCTGAAAGTACCATAACATAACTATTAAATATGTAACCGCAGGTGTGTATAACCCTGCTGGTTCCCGCTCCTGGTTGCCCTCGCGGCTACATGGGCCCCGGAGGGTTACACCTGTCAGCTGTCAGCAACGTGTCGCTTCAGAACTGTACTGCAGGCATCGCTGGATACATAGACAGGTTTGTTCCTACCAGTGTAATAATTTTCATTATCCACTGTCCCAAGCTTCCCCCAAACAAATTCACTATCATAGTCATGGTGGCCCCGTGGTTACAACACCAGCCTCATAAGTATTTTTTGTGTTGGTAAGATTAAAAGGTTCTAAGCGGCAAAGTATTTTCTGCAAACATATGAATAAACACGCCTCTATATGCTGTTATAGATAGGTACAATCAGCGACAGCCTCCGTGGCGTAGCGGTAGCGAACGCGGCCGCTGCGCAAGTAGGCGCGGGTTCGATCCCTGCTCAGTGCAAATATTTGTATGCATGAATATGAATATTTGCATTTGTCTGGTCGTGCCTCGGAAAGCACGTTAAGCCGTTGGTTCCGGTTGCCATACGAACATCTAAATGCAGTCGTACGGGTTGATGGAACCCTCAAAAGTCCTACAATTGGTCTAACTGCAATGCTTCGATGTCACCTTCGGGTTGTGGACGTCAGACGGCAGGCGCTTTACGGAAAATATCGGAAGTTTCGCCAAAATCAGCAGTTAGACTGGTAAAGCGGACCCCAGACTTCAAAGCTGAAAAAGCTACTGATGCGACTGGGATTAACGCTCAGATGATGATGATGATAGCACAAACAACCAGACCCGGAACAACTACTTGTAGGTCATACAAATATTTGTTCCGTACGGGAATCGAACTCGCGACACGCAGCTTGACCACTGCGCTGACCGCGCAGTCATAAATCAATCCACACAACAACGAAATGTATTTTGTTGAACTGTTAAAATGAAACCTATTGCTACCCATTGATAGTGTGTTACGTAATTACTCTGCTAGCTTCCATTTATTAGCCGAGATTTTAAAAAAAAACATCCTTCTCTGTATGAGAGGAGACCTGTGCCCAGCAGTGGGACGATAAAAAGGTTGATGATGATGAAAAAAATACATTTGCTTACAAATATTTCTTATCATTTTAATATTTACATTTCTATTTCAGACTGATCCTAGGCGAGGCTCACTTGTACCAGCGCGGCACCTTCCACAAGATGTACCATACGACTGTCCCACACGACCCTGAGGGTATCCTGGGCATTCTGTCAGGAGTGCTGGTCGTCCAGGCAGGCGCGCACGCCACGAGGATCATGCTAGCCTACAATCATGCTAGGTAAAATAATGTATTACTACTACTACTACCTGCGCGACCTCGCTGTAATGCGACCCCTCTCTCGATTCCCCGCGCGGCGCCCCCCATTCGCTGAGTAGCGATAGCATCTTTGTTACAATATTGTCTAAATACGGTTTAAATCCCCTGTTGTTATTACTGTTTCTGTGGAGTTTTTGCTTTGTTTCTTTTTTACATTTTCGACGCGTTAGTGAAGCCTGTTGGTTGCATAAACATTATATTTCAGTCCATAAATGTATCAATTTAATTGCAAAACGTCATTAGTAAAATGATCTAGTATTATGACGTTTTATCATCAAAACAACCTTATATAACACTAGCTTTCCGCCCGCGGCTTCGCCCGCGTGGAATTCGGTTATATCGCGCTTTTTAGATTTCCCTCGGGATTATCATTTTTTTTTTTCAATAAAAGGTAGCCTATGTTCTTTCTCAGGGTCTAAAGATTGTCTGTGCCAAATTTCATCAAAATCGGTTGAGAGGTTTAAGCGGGAAAGCGTAACAGACAGACAGAGTTCCTTTCGCATTTATAATATTACTAGCTTTCCGCCCGCGGCTTCGCCCGCGTGGAGTTCGGTTATATCGCGCTTTTTAGATTTCCTTCGGGAATATCAATTTTTTTTTTCAATAAAATGTAGCCTATGTCTTTTCTCAGGGTCTAAAGATTGTCTGTGCCAAATTTCATCAAAATCGGTTGAGAGGTTTAAGCGGGAAAGCGTAACAGACGGGCAGACAGAGTTACTTTCGCATTTATAATATTACTAGCTTTCCGCCCGCGGCTTCGCCCGCGTGGAGTTCGGTGATATCGCGCTTTTTAGATTTCCTTCGGGAATATCAATCTTTTTTCAATAAAAGGTAGCCTGTGTCCTTTCTCATGGTCTAAAGATTGTCTGTGCCATATTTCATCAAAATCGTTTGAGAGGTTTAAACGGGAAAGCGTAACAGACAGGCAGACAGAGTTACTTTCGCATTTATAATATTAGTATGGAAGCATGGATTTAAAAAAAAAAAAAAATATTTTTTTTTAACATAATTCTCATTTGTTACAAACAGTACCGTCCGAATGACGTCACAGAGCGAGGTGCACAGTTAACTCGCACGAGTTAATAGCTCTTGCCCGCGGCATCTCACCCGTTAAATTTGGGGTAACACTGTACCCCTTTCATGATTTAGAATACAGAAGAGAAATGTTTTTATAGTAACAAAGAGTGTTCCGATATTTAGCTTCCTATAACGAAAACTAGAAAAAGTCCCAAATATAGGACCTAATTTCAAAGACAGAAAATCACCATCATCATTCTCCTGCCCTTATCCCAATTTATTTGGGGTCGGCGCAACATGTCTTTTTCTTCCATACATCACTATCAGAAGTCATCTCAGCAATATCACCCCCTTCTTAGCCATGTCATCCTTCACACATTCCAACCATCGTTTCTTTGGTCTTCCCCTACTCTTATAGCCATCAACATTCATAATTAAAACTCTCCTCACGACATTCTCCTCATTTCTCCGTAACACATGCCCGTAAATAAAAAAAAAAAAAATAAAGACAGTGCCAATATGGGAAGGCAGACAATCACAACAGCTCTGCGACTTCGCTCCGGACACATACCCCTAAATAAATTTACTTTTTTAATGGGTAAAGTCGAGTCACCAAATTGTGTGGAATGCAACGTGATTGAAGATGTTTACCACATAATTATGAAATGTGTCCGGAATGAGCCGGAAAGAAAAGATTTATTTAAAACTCTTGATAATATGTGCGAAACTGAGGTATGTAACAGCGTCCTTGCCGCTCTTACTTCGGAAGCAGCCAGGATGCTGTACAGGCTCGTGGATATTGGTATCCATCGCAGAGCTAATATAAGAATTTAAGTTTTAGTTGTACAGTAGTCAGTAAGGTTGACTTGTAACGATGAGGGTGACATAATCTGTATAGATTAAAACCCTCCATATATAAATAAGAAAAAAAAAAACACCAAAAAAAAAAAAAGAATATGCAATATTTTCGTGTTATTGGGGATGAGAAAGACACAAAAAATATCACGTCATGGCTCGCTCCGTTTTGCCGTGAAAGAGGGACAAACAGGCACACACACTTTCACATTTATAATATTAGCATGGATGAACAATTTTTACAGTACATCAAGCTACTAACAGATTGTTACGGGCTAGGGGTATTAAAATGACGGTTAAGGGTTACGAAGTTTTCTGTCAACGAAGGTACAGTCGATAGTAGGCAATGACAAGTAGAACACAGCTGAAGTCGCACCGAAGTCTTCCCTTACGTCCACAAAGTCCGTGTCGTACACACAACTACACCACAGAAGTTACTTCACGTGGTCCTTTAAGCGATCCAGTTGTCGCTGTAGGTATTCTCGATTATCGCTTCTTACTCATTGCTTGTTTCGCTTCGATAGTCAAATGCAGAATGAGTCACGCCGCTTTATACAATATGTAAAGAAAACCCTGTCTGATCCGTGAAGGTATTGTTAGGTATCGTTAACTAATTCTAATAATGCCTACAAAGCCGGGCTAAACTTAAAAAAAAAATCCCCCCAAAAAAATAAATATTATTTCGAAAAAGCGAGCTAACGGCAGTCGGCACGTGGGCGCATCGCTATTCGCTCCGTAACAAATGGTGGTGTCACGTTTTAAAAAAATACCAAATTTTGGGGAAGTTGGAATTAATTCGCGGAATAAAAGATTATTTCAAAATTCATTAGTATTGTCACTATGATGTTTACGTAAAATTTCATATTTTATTTGGTCATGTGTGTACCTAACATTTATTATTCTTTTAGATTGGACGGGGTTCTCTTTACATATTTTACAAGCAAGCTCATCGAACAATCTAGATCTGTCTAGAAGTAATAATAATAATTATATTACTTCTGTATAATAGTTACAGGTACTTCACAGACACTTCGTTGACAATATTGATGCAACCTGCACCATTCGATAGGCCATCCTAGGTCTAGCAATGCTTTTTATATAGTACCTCTACAATGCCTAGGTCTCAAGATATAGGGCTTAAAATTAGGTACTGCATATCACGTGTTATGCCATCGACATAAGGTGCATTATTCACCAATAGTCTTCAATGAATGTGTAATAATGTGTTGTTTCAGGGCCCGCATTATGCGTTGGGTATTCTGGTCTATAATCTTCGGCGTCGCCGGCGGAGCCCTATCCATGTTCTCAAAGAACGGAGGTCCCATACCAGTGAACAAGAACCTGTGGTCAGTGTCGTATTGTCTGGTGACTGCATCGATGGCGCTGTTCATACAGGCTGCACTGTATTTCATTGTGGATCTCAAGACTAAGTGGGGTGGCAGGCCGCTGTATTATGCTGGTGAGTTGAGCTTATTTTGGGAATTAAGTCCCTTGTTCGGGCATTTTTCGGTATCTACAAACGCCTCAGGCCGCTGCCTCAAATCTTGCGGGCAGCGGGGCGGCGGCGGCGAGTGAGCGGCTGGATCTGATGCGTAAAATCAAACTGACCGGTTCTCGAAAACAGCGGGGCGGTGGCGGGTAGCGAGCGGTGTACTTCTCGCGCTCGAATCTTGCGGGCGGCGGGCGGGCAGCGAGCAGTGATCGAACGTTAGGAATAAATTTGAATCAAAAAGATGTTGCCGCCATTGTTCAGACATATCTTTCGCGAATCGACACAATCGTGAACACAACACTTCGCGGCTATAGTGACGCGCGATCTACCCGCTAGTTTCGAGAACGGGTCTTCGATGCCCGCTCCCGCGCCGCTGCCGCCGCCGCCCCGCTGCCCGCAAGAATCTCCTCAAAACTGAGGGAATAGGAAGGAAGACGGGAGTTGAGCGAGGTGATGCAATGTTAAACCCAACAACACGACCAAAGATGCTGTGCCAGAGGGAGATTGATCTGGAGAGTTGAAACAAACTAAAGGTCACAGTCGGGAGATTAAAATTTATTGCCTTAGCTGCGGCGTGGGCTGGCCTTCATTGGCCAAGGGCAACCCCGTGACCAATTGGAGGGGGATACTTACTTTGAAGACGTCACGAGGGACACCGAAAGCGACATCCGCTCGTACCTTGTTTCAGAAACCGCATTCAAGTATTTTTTTTTACAATTCATTTATTTCGTCCTCCGTGGCGCAGCGGTCAACACGCCTGCCTGCGACGTGGAGGCCCCGGGTTCGATCCCGGCCAGGTCATGATGGAAAACTTTCTTTTCCTGATTGGCCTGGGTCTTGGATGTTTATCTATATATGTATCTATTATAAAATGTAGTATCGTTGAGTCAGTATCCCATAAAACCAAGTCTCGAACTTACTTTGGGGCTAGCTCAATCTGTGTGATTTGTCCGTATATATTTATTTAATGTTATCTTTACTTTCCTACAGGTCAAAACGCCCTGTTCCTCTACATCGGAAGTGAACTCCTCAGTCATAACTTCCCCTTCCACTGGGCGCTTTCCTCTCCCACTCACGCGCAACTCCTGGCCACACATGCCACCGCCATGCTTGTCTGGCTCGCCGTCGGTGTGGCTCTTCATAGAAAACGCATCTTTATCACGCTGTAATAAGGTTTGTTTTGGTGTAGCAAGCAAGCTGTAGTAAGGTGCATTTTAGGTTGGCAGGATTAAAGAAACAATTGAATTATAAACATCTTTTAAATCAATAAAGGAAATGTATAAGGATACATTTCCTTTATTGATTTAAAAGATGTTTATTTACTATACTCAAAAGAACCTTATAGCATTGTAGTAAGGACTACAATGCTATAAGGTTCTTTTGAGTATAGTAGGAAGCGACTGAACGAATTGGATTAATACTTTTAAAAAGGTGTGAAAATATAAATTATTTGATCTATTTTTCTTGTTGAGTATAAAATGCCAAATGTAAGTCCTTAAAATTGACTAAAATGGTTTAAAATATTTTCAAGAAATCAAAACAATGACGCCGATTCTTTTGTTCACAGACGTGCATCTTTTTATTTTATTAAGAAAAGGACGGAAGATAAATTTTAGTTTCGATCTGTCAAATAAGTCCGCGTCTGACGTTAATTGACGTATTTTTAGTCGCCATGTTTTTTATCACGTCTAAAATGTCTATGGAATATACAGGATAAAATTTTATCCAGTGCGCAAACTTTGTCAACTTATAGCTAAATAAGTTTTATAGATAAAAATATTATTACTTTGGTATGTTTTAGTACAAAACAAATAGTTATTGATAACGAAAGATGTTTATTATGAAATCGATGTTATGGTCACCGCACGCGCGGTCCCATTCACGTTCGACGGAGTGGGGACGGCGGGAACATCACAGGAACCCCGCGCGCCCGCGCCGCCCGCATGTTCACTACGCGGCCATATGCTAATACTACGATATTGATATGAATAATTGGTGTCTCTCATTTGCTGATTTTAGGGCGGACAAAAACATGATTTTTTATTTTAAACTAATAATGCAGATTTGTTCTGTTATTGATAATGAGCCACCCATTTGTTTTTGCGCACTCGAATAAAAGTTTCCCTGTATTAATTGATAGTATTAAAAAATATTTTATCTTCTGTCCTTTTCTTATTGAAATAAATAGAAACAGATGCACTAAATCTAAATTTAGTTTTGTTCGTGAACAAGAACAGCGCCAATATGTAGTTTTTCACATCGGACTAAAATACGGTTTCCCAAAAGAGCAGCGCCCGCCATAAACCGTTCAGAATGTATCGACGAATGACGTCACTAACACGTTACAGATAACTGATGAGATGTACTATGGTATGTTTTCTTAGAGAATGTTTTTAGAAACCGATAGTCAAATCCATTATTTTCATGACCGTCATATGGTGGCCGTTATTACGACCGTCATATGGCGGCAGTTGTTACGATCGTCATATGGCGGCAGTTGTTACGACCGTCATATGGCGGCAGTTGTCACGACCGTCATATGGCGGCAGTTATTACGACCGTCGTATGGCGGCCATTATTACGACCGTAATATGGTGGCCACCGCTCTTTTCGGAAACCGCCATTTTATTTGCCTTCAAACTTGCTAACACAAATTAATTACTTTTGCGAGGTACATCCTTTCCCGAGCATTCTTACGCGAGCATTTTTTCACTGAAATACGACAAAGCAACAGCTTTTTCATTGTCAAATGGGTACAGATGGCAGCACATCAAACTACTTGTCTGTCAAATTTTTACTTTATCTCCAAAGCATTAAAGTTCAAGATTGATTGGGAAAATTGTATAGTTCCGGATAGCTTGATCTGCTGGTGTCTGTACCATAGACAAGCTGTTAATTATTAATATACAACATTATTTTGGGTTTGTGCGAAACCCGAGTCCAGTATTTTAAAGTAAAGAATCTTAATGTACAAAATTTGAAAAAGGTAGCATGAAAACCACAAAGTTATGAGCTTCTTATCCTACTTGGCCACTCCACGCTCCAGTCGGGCGGGTGAGCGGTGCATTGACCTCTGGCGTCAGCTGTTGCACGGGCGATGATCTACCGTAAGCTACGTTTCGCGCTCGGTAACCACACTGCAACAATTTCTAAATGTATTTGAGAAAAAATATAACATGGTGTAAAAATTATTATTAGAATCGATCCAGTTGCTTATTCTGAACAAACTATATTCAGCCCCCTAATCGGCGAACACATTTTTGTCAAATGATTGCGACTAGTTGGGATCGTTTGAGCCGAACGGACCAATGGGAGGTCCGAACGATCCCAACTTATGCCAACTAGTCGCAATCATTTCACAAAAATGTGTTCGCCGATTAGGGGGCAGGTTTCGCATAAACAAGAAATAACATTGTATACATAATGTTTAATTGCTTATTCTTAATATTAAACTTTGATTTATAAGAGTGTCCATGGAGTTTTTTTTGTCTGTTCTTCGTTGTTTGTACCAGTGAAGCATTTTTCTTTTAAAAACATCACCCAGGCAGGTCACCAGTTGAATGTTCTTTGATCGCTATTGAATGCTCAAAAAAGAATGCTCGCGATGATGCCAGCATTTTAATTGCGAAACACGTGATCAAACGATCCGAATTATTTTGAAGTATAGTTGCTTTCCATTGCTTCTTGTTTTCGTACAGTTTGTTCACCAATGTAAAATATATATAATATAATGAATGTTGTTTTACTGTGAAAATGGAAGCTATTGCCACTGTTAGTATGTCTGTTATGCAGTTACTCTGCGGGCCAGTACAGCAAAAAAAAAAAAGAGCATTGATTAAAGTGTTGAAAATATACAACGTTATATTTTCTTCATACGAAACCTGAATATAGTTTGTTCAGAATAATCAACTGAATCGATTCCAATCAGTTTTACACCATGTTATATTTTTTCCCAAATACATATAGAAATTGTTACAGTGCGCGCAACACAGCTGACGATAGATCATAGCAACGCTTAGTGAGACAGGCCACAGCGCCGTGCCGCTGCAGGCGCGGTTGGGTGAGCGGTACGTTGACCATATTTTTGTTGGGACAGCCAAGTAAGATAACAAGCTCTCATAGCTTTGTGGTTTTTCATGATATCTTTTTGAAATTTTGTACATAGATTCATTACTTAAAAATACTGGACACGTGTTTCAGGTTTCGCAAAACAAAAAAATGACGATGTATTAAAAATCATTTTCATGACAAATAAATTGTTATTAATAAAACTTTTGCTCAAAAATTGATATGACTATGGTTTTTTGAAGCGAAAGCCGTTGGTTTAGACTCAGCCGTAAAATATTGGTTATTTCTAAAATATGTAATTTAGTAGGAGGGCAAAAATTTATTATGGTAATCGTTTGATTAATTAAAAAAAAGGTTTTATTTTTTAAATATTATTTAATTTTTCTTTTCGTGAGTTAGCATTATTAATGTACTTGTCATGTATAGAAATGTATAATTAATTAAAATATTAGCTTAGTAATATAATTGCCTTTTTTAATATGGAAACCAGTAAATTAGCGCGATTGAGATCCGATTGCCATGTTCAAAGATCCATTATTCTACCTTTATTTTTCTATTTTCTCTCTACAATTTTTATTGCGTGTTTATTATTCATATTTTTTTATTATTCTAATTCTTAAAACAAAGCTTATATGGCAGTCTCATCAGAATCTCGCAATTTATCAGTTTGAAACATAAATTAAAATATGACTAACTCATTTGTTAGAATTTTGTATTAAACTATCAATATTTACTTAAACAATCCAAGATATTAGAATTAGAGGCATAATCCTCTTATATTTATTATAGATTAATACGATGCTCTTCACGAGACCGTTTCGATCATTGCAAATTAAACCTTGCATCAATGATGGTAACGTCGTATATTGTGCGTACGCGCACTCGTGATTTTTGCTATGACTACAATACGGCTGATGAATCATGGCCGGTTCAATCTTCGCGAAGAAACATACGTGATAATATTTTTGAACTCACCCAGACTCAGCCAGACCCGGAACAACTACCAGTACATCGACATATACTAATGGACATGCCTTAGAGATGAGAATTGTGACACTCCGAAAGAAAGAGCGGAGACGAAGTTTCGGTCTATCTTTATTTCTCAAAATCATCTATGAGGAAAGAGATAGTGCTAAACCGAAACGATAGGCCATCACTCTTTTCAAACCAAAAAATTATTGCAGATTATAAGCGTACGGCATGTCCATTAGTATAGACTAGACTATGTACCAGTAGACCACCGCTCAGTAATACCCTTTTTTTTTTTTGACGCTGTGGTAATGCGTTTACGCACCATACCCCGAAGGGCGTGTGTGGGACTCGCCCAGCCGAAGCCGGAAATACCCACTAAACCCATAGCGGCACAACGACATCGCCTGAGTGGCGGGGTCATGGGAAAATAACACAGCTTAACTACCAATCCCCCGCCGGCGATTCCCGCCTAGGGCGGGCCGACAATGGTCCCTCCACTCCACGGGGAGGGGCCGGGCTGGGTACGTCTTTTTGTGCGAGAAGACGCAGCAGCCAAGGGTTTTTTAGCGAGGTGTCCTTCCTCTTAGCCCCACTCGTTTGCCCGGAGGCAAACGGGGCCCCCAGCTCCTCTCAATGAGGAGACCGGGTTGCCCGACGGTGACCCGGAGTTCGGGTCACGTCAGCCACCTCGGGTGGTGGCCGACCCGCCGCACGTGTGACCGCCGAAGCGGTCCCCGCATCTGGTTTTGGTCCGCGCCGGTAAACCGGTAACCCGCATATCTGGGGGCCGTTCCCCTATCCGCCACCTGGGGACGCGTCCGATGGCAGGCCAGAAACTGCACACGGAGCTCAGTAATACCCTGCGCCAACTGTGTTGTCATATGTTAGGGCCGGCTATGAGACATCGACCATGTACAGATGACAGTACATCAAGTAATTCGAGACGCAAAATGTTCCCAATCAATCATGAACCTTATGTTTTAGCAATAAAATTGAAAATCTATTGAAGAATAAAACTATATGACATATTGTAGTAACTTGATGTGCAGCTGGCGTCTGTACATACAAATGGTTATCAAGGAAATGTTTATATAATCAGAATTCATCAGTTTTATATTTAGAATTTAGTTAAACAATATAATTATTATACTAACTTAATATGTTAAATAAACTTGACGAAAAATATAAAGAAAATGTCAATGGCGGTGGGAAGTCGTAATTACTTGTGTCTTAATAAAAATTTGAGTCGAACAAAATATATAGGAAAGTTTATTTTTTGTCAAGTTTCAAGATTAAAACTTCACATGATTATAATAAAAAGTTAAGTTTAATTTATTTTTGTTTTATTTAGCCTAGCAACATTTTCGTCCTTGTTAAACTAGTAACACACAATGTTGTTACGTTCCTTGATGTCCTAAGTTTTCCCTAACGTGTACCCTTTCCCCTCAACTTGACATTGGCTAATGCGAAGGCAAAGCCATTAAAAAAAAACAATGACACAGCCATTGATATAATATTAAACAGATATGATATGTTCTAACAAACTAACCGAAATAAATGTGCCGTTCGGAGCAGCAGCACACACATTAAATTTTTTTATTCTGCGTACATTTCACACGTTGGTAGAGTGTGAGTGAGATGGGGCGCAATCTAAAGCATAGAGAAGAAAAAGATGGCTAGTGTGTGTCGTTTGCGCTTAAATGGCACACACGCGCGTATGGAACGTGTGTATCGAGAGTGACTAAAGCGAGATACTGGACTTACCTTCTTTTGTACGCTTCATTTTCAGTGCGCTAGTGACTTATCTACCTTAGTTTAATATTTTATCAATGGACACAGCAAATATGTCGCTACATATTTGTTGGTAGGTGGTGTCAGATAATAATACTTCATTACTATCTAATTATTTCCATTCCTACTTTATACACGTTTACATAATATTATTTTTAAACTTTTTAAATTATGTAAATATCAACCAAGTAATTGGTGTTGTACTTACCGTATTCAGATGAAATAAAATACTCCAAATGATTTGACGAAAGTATATTGCGAATTGAAGAGCGGAGTATAATAATTTGTAATAGGTATAGTTCATTCAAATTAGGCCATGATGCCATGATCCATGACTCGTATAATATTAAATTAACCGTGACAGTATTGGGTGATCCCCAACCCGTCTGCCAAGGGGATCATGGCAAACCTCCCAAATGTAATGGAAAACCTTTATGGCTTTGTCCAGCTGTGGACCTCTATAGACTGCACTGAAGTAGAAGAAGTATTGGGGTAACCAATAACAATTCAGTTGGCTATTGCTACAGAAATCGTTATATGATTCGTCGATCGTGGAGAGCGCAGTGTGTTTGGCGACTTGTTTGTAAAGTTTGGCCGGTGTGGCGAACGCGCCAACACAAGTCAACGCTCAGCATTTTCCCGGGCAGCGGATGTGTTTAAGTGCTTAATTAAACATAGAATAGCTATTGGAATTGGCTCATTGACAGAATTTTTTTTTTTTTGGTGTACCATCTCGTAGCTTTATATCGAGTTAAACAAATATCAACTTTATTTTAATGGTAATTAACTTAGGTAATTTCAGAGTAAGTCACACTATTGACAAAGTTATGAAAATGTTTAAAGTTACAGCGTCTCGTCTGTGATTGCCTCAATAAAGATCTCCACCCAGGGCTTAGAAATATAAAAACTACTCGACTACACGCTAAGAGCACCCACTGTGGTGTGGAGTGCGGACCTTGGCGCCAAGAGGGCAGGGGGCAGGCTGAATTGAAAGTATATCGAGAGGAATTTAAAGTTACAGGCTCAGCGATTAGGGTTGTATCGGGGAGAATGGACTTTCTTGTTACCTCATTATATAATTGATAAGGGGCTCTTAACCACGATTAAATGACATTTCAAAGTCAAAATGTATGCTTAGACAGTCACTAATAACTACATAGTTATGTATCTTCAATTATGTACAACAAACTTTTTTTTGCTTAAGAATAAGCAGCCGTTGATTTAGAGAACTGTTACTCTATTAGTTAAATAATGTGGCAAATTATGACAAGCAAACCCTACGTCGATTCTGAAAGTTATGCATTGATAAAATATTAAATATATCAATGAAGTTATGCAAAAGAAAGTTACAAGAGTGACATAAGCGCACGGTACTGAGGCATCGACGGCTAGAATGGTAGGTAATTTATTTTTGTGTTCTTACATGCAAGTTATCAACAGAAAGTTTACTAAAATCAAGATCAAAAACAAAACGCGAATAACCTTCAAATAACATTGAAATGTCAATAAGACGTTTGTTATCAAGATCATTACAGTTAATCAGCGGTTGCTCGCGTAGAACCTGTTCGGTTTCACTAAAAATTATGGATCCTAAAATTAATTTGAGACAGGACCCAGCATACGTGGAAATCCAAAAGTTCTACGATGCTAATGCCGACAATATAAATATTCAGCAATTATTCCAGCAAGATCCCGATCGCTTCAACAAATTCAGGTGTGTATCTATATATTATAGTGATTTCTATTGAAAATATAAATAAAAACGTGTCGGTTTTTATGTTATTTCCTTTTCCTATAAGTATTTAATTGATTGACTTAGCCATTCTTCTGTATTTCGATTAATTTCTTAAAATTATATCATTGACTCTAAAGTTCTTCTAAAGGTCGCGCATGTACAGTTGTAACTTTTTGTTTTTTTTTCTTTAGTTTGATGGCATTGACATTTAAATTATTAATTAACCTCAATTGTATAGGTACTTCATGATACAATGGTATGTCTCACAGAGTACATTATATATATAGGTATGTCTTCTTGATTTATCAGGTTATTGTGTCGATCTTAATAATTATTATACTTTTATGTTAGGTCTAAAAATAATTTAAAAAAAATCCATTATTAATAAAGGTACACCAACAGATTTGCAACTTTAAATTAATTTAGATATTGATACATGCTTATTTTATGTAATTTATTCTGGTCTCTGAATTCTTAGTCAATATTCATACATAATGTCGCTATTAATGAATGTAGGTACAATTTTATAGGTATTATTTATTTTATCTATTATGTAGGTGTATAATTTTATACATGAGAAATTGTTTTTGGTATAGAAAAAGATGTGGTTTTGCATGGGCGTACCCAGGGTGGGGCTGCTGCCCCTCCCTTTTAATCTTGCTGAACATGTATATACTCCCCTAATTACTAAAGAAAGTATAAACAAGGACTTATCTCTAACTTTTAAATAAACAATGCAGTCAACCTCGTCCGACTATAGTGCACAAAGATTACTCACTCAAAAAATTTGAATTTCCCCCCTTAGGTTCCCCCATGAGGTTTTGTCTTTTTTATTTATTACTTTTTTTCTTTACTGCTATACCTACACATTACCTAAAGAAGTTAAGGCATAAACAATAGTTTTTCTCAAATTATTATTTTGAATTTAGTCTGCGCATCCCAACTCCGAATGACGGAGACATCCTGCTGGACTACTCTAAGAACCGCATCAATGAAGATCTGTGGGGGCTACTCCTCAACCTCGCTAAGAGTAGGAATGTGGAGAAGGCCAGAGATGCAATGTTTGCAGGTTGGTACACTTTATACATTTTTTTAATTTTTATATTATTTTACATGGCATCAAAAGTGTAAAAGAGGAAATAAAGGAGAGAGTCACAACATATAAAGACAGACTGCAGCAGCACCCTAACATATTGGCACACCACCTTATGGACGATTTACTTCCAAGTGCAAGGAGACTAAAGAAGAGAGTTCCTCAAGACTTAATTGTTTAAAACACGATTTTGGAGGGCTTGTCACTGGACCTGTACCTCACATACCATACATCATTTCTGAAGGATTGTTTAATGTCTCCCAGACAGATTGCAATAATAAACAAAGAAAAAAAAAATTTTATAAACTAGTCCTTGACCGCAATCCACCAGATGGCCAATGGGAAGCAGTGATGCGATTGTTTAAGATGAAGCACGCTAGTTTATTAACAGCCTACTCACTATAGCCTTGAAGAAACTTAATTTGTAGTCAGTCGGTAACACCGCCGCTGGCAAATTGTTTCTGTCATCATAAAATAAGAGGCGAAACGCTTTGTCTGGATCGTAGTGGTGTGAGGTATCAACAACGTACGGGTGGATACTCGCCCTACGACGGGTCGCCCGATGATGGAATAGAGATAAGGGAATTAACTCATGCAATTCTCTCGCACACTCTCCAAAATGCATCCTATAGAACACCGACAGGGAGGCTACTCTTCGCCTGTGCTCCAGGCTTTGGAGACCGTTTTGAACTAAATCTGTAGTCTGTACATATAGTAATGTTATTTTTTAACCGGTACCATATTTACAGACACAATTAAAAAGACATTGTGCCTCGCGTGGATCCACGTTTGATACTATACTCTTTGGTCCTGTAAAAATATCATCCAGACATCATAGTGCCAAGTGCGAGTTTATTTTACGTCAATGCGATCTATGCGTTTATAATGTTTGGCGCTTGAACCGCACCAAGCAGCAAGCGAATCAGCACCCTAATTGCGTAACACAATATTACTATCAATTGGAATCATTTTGAAGCATATTGCTAATCCATTGCTCCATATTTATTTATTTAAACTTTATGCACAATAATTGCAGAATGGCGGACTTAATGCCTTAGGCATTTTCTGCCAGTCTACCTTGAGGTGATGCAGAAACAAACATGGTAGGTGCAAATAAATTAAAATAAAAAGAGCGAAAAAAAACGTATTAAAAATATTATAATAAATACATAAATACATACATGCAAAATATAAACAGTAGAGAGAGATAAAAAAATTATAGATAGAGAAAAAAATAAAATAAATTATATGTGGGATGAATCTGCCAATTTCTTACGTAGATATTCCCGAGCTTTAACTTTAAATGTGTAACGACTTGTCAACGTCCTGATATTCTGAGGAAGATCATTCCAAAGGAAAACCGCCTGGACAAGAAATGAAGATTTAAGAAAACCACTGCGGTGAGAAGGACATCGTAGAAGACAATTATTGGAAGAATGAAGATTCTTATTATGCGCAGAGAATAAATATTGAAAATAAGAAGTAAGATAAGAAGGAGAACAGGGTTTGTGTAAGAGTGAAAACAAGGTCGTCAAGGCTCTTAGATCTCTGCGTTGCCTGATGGGTAGGCATTTTAAGATGACCGGTGAGTAGATACATGATCGTACTTACGAAGATTAAATACGAATCGAATGCAGTTATTTAGAATTCGGTCAAGTTTATTGAGTAGATCATATGTAGGTACGAAAAATGTGTCTGCTCAATAAATCACGCAATGAATTTTGTTGAACTGTCAAAATGGAACCAATTGCTACTTATAGTATATTACGCCATTACCCTATAGGACGGTGAACGTCAAAAACGTGTCGATTGTTAACGTTGAACAAACTTTCACTTCACACTCACAAGTCCAATTGCAGTGATTAAAAGCCTTAACGATTGCTACTAGATTAGTTGTAATCTCATCTTACCAACAATCATGGTCTATATCGTGATGGCACTGTTAGCGCAGTGGTTAAGTTATTGACTGCTGCGCTGCGTGAAGCGGGTTCGATTCCCGCACGGCACAAATATTTGTATGACCTACTAGAACTAGTAGTTGTTCTGGGTCTGGCTGTTTGTGTATGTGAGTTTATATGTTTGTAAACACTCCCACGATACAGAAGAAATTCCTAGTGCGCGGCAACGTTTTTTAAAAACTAAAAAAATGTAATCAGCCCATAATATTCCCACTGTTTGAACACAGGCCTCCTGTTGGTGAGTGAGAGTGGGCCATAATCCGCCATGCAGCTCCAGTGCGGTTTGGTAGATGTAACATGTCTTCAAGCTTTTGGTTCAAGCCCAAAGTAAAGCCCTCTCTGGGTTCGAACCTACGATCTGCCTGCGGCCAGGGGCCCTTGTCTGCTATGTTTAAAAATTTGTCATTCCAACACGATTCAATTGTCATTGAGCAAAAATTTCGTATTCTGCTAAATTCATAATGATCGACAATTATCGGTCAATCGTCTCGTAGTGAAATGGTGATAGAATGACATTACCGTTTTGCTACAATAATAAAACCCGGTAGTAGAAATGCTTTTCTAAAAACTTTTACTTAATTTGTACATTTATTATTATGTAGGTAGTTGAGTGTGGGTGATTGACCACTGGAAAGTTATAATGGCGGTATTTTGTTAGTAGATTACGAAACTTGTCAAAATCGATCATTATGAGATCACTAACCGATCATTCTGAGACTATTGCAATAACAGACTAAGCCCCTAGTCTGTATAATCCATACTAATATTATAAATGCGAAAGTATCTCTGTCTGTCTGTCCGGCTTTCACACCGAAACTACTGAACCGATTGTAATGAAATTTGGTACACAGATAGTCTAGAGCCTGAGAAAGGACATCATTCTATATAACATCCCGCTATGACCAATAGGAGGAGAGTAGGAACAAAAAATGTTGCGAAAACGGGAGCAAACGCAAACATACATTTTGCTCCCATTATTTTAACAGGCGCTTATTTTATATCAACTGAGTTCTTTCGGTTCGCAGCCCGCGGGTGAGACCGCGGGGAACAGCTAGTCAGTAACTAAAACTTGAAGTATTTTTGAAAAATTGATACTTTGACTACAGTTAAAACATTTATAAAACTGCAAGAATTCTCCCCTCTGGTTCTTACTTTATTGGAATAATAGATAACACAGTCTAGGGCCGGTAGTATTAGCCGCAACCTCACTCAAAACTAAGCATTACTTTTTTGTTTTTCATTTTAACGAATAAAGGTATACGCTGTTTTCTTTTAAACTTTATAAACTAGTGCTTGACCGCGGTCCTGCCTGATGCATCTGTTGATGGTAAATCGAACAAATTCATTAAGAGGTATTCACTATAGCCTTGAAGAAACTTAAATTGTAATTGGGCGGGAAGACCGCCGCAGCCAAATTGTTCCAGTCCTTCGATATACGCGGTATAAAAGACAAGGCGAAATGCTTCATCCGGATCCTAGCGGTGAATCAGTGATCCTACGGCGAGTATCCATGACGGATACTCGCCGTACGACGGGTCGTCGCATAATGGAATGGAATTAAGTCATGCAATCTACAATTTGAGTGTTTTCAAGGCTAGAGTGAATAGGCTCTTAATAAACTAGTGCACTTTACCATCAACGATCGTGTCACTGTTTACCATCAGGCGGGATTGCGGTCAAGCGCTAGTTTATAAAAAAATGCAATTCCCGCGCACACTCTCCAAAATATACAACGTTATTGTAAGTGACAACTCACTCTAACTACATTTTCATCGTGAGATGGTTAGGTACATAATCACACTGCAGTTGGTAATTAGCATTTACTTCGCGACAAAGTAATGCAAATGTCAACATATTATTATGTACAATGAAGGGTCAAAAGTGCATTACCACTTTTGAACTTTATTGCAATAACAATAAGGGTCAAAAGTGGTACTCCACTTTTGACCCTTACTGTATGCGTTATCTCTAGAATTGCCTATCAATAGCAACAATATTTTTTTTTTAAATCCGGCTCTTCAACAGTATTATTAGTCACTAGCGGCCGCCAGCGACTTCGTTCGCGTGAAGTTAGTTATGCTCCGCTCCTATTGGTCGCAGCGTGATGTTGTATCGTGTGTTGTTCCTGGATTAATGGGCTATCCAACGCAAAAAGAATTTTTCAAATCGCTCCAGTAGTTCCTGAGATTAGCGCGCACAAACAAACAAACTCTTCAGCTTTATATATAGTATAGATAGATATAGATACAATAAACGCGTCCCGCGGTTTCACCTGCGTTAGTTTTGATTCCTTGGGAATATCGGGATAAAAGTATACTATGTGTTATTATTTGTTAGCGTGGTGATTACGCTCAATCCTTTTCTGTATGAGAGGAGACCTGTGCCCAGCAGTGGGACGATAAAAAGGTTGATGATGATGATGTGTTATTCCTGGTTATAAACCATCTGAGTCATCATCATCATCAACCTTTTATCGTCCCACTGCTGGGCACAGGTCTCCTCTCATACAGAGAAGGATTGAGCTTAATCACCACGCTTGCTCAATGCGGGTTGGCACAACCACACGGGTGGGTTTTAGTCAGTAAAAGTCTGACACGCCCTTCCGCTCCGCTCAGAGCAGTAGAAGTCATTTGATGATTTCCCATCACAACAAGGGTCCCTGTCTCACTGTGCGCATAGTACTATGATCTACCGTCAACTGTGTCGTGGTTTCTACTTTATTCAGGTTCCGTAGAAAGAAAAAAAAACGTTGTATAGTCAAGCAATAAATTGTAGCTTAACTTCTATTCCACCAGGTGAAAAGATAAACTTCACTGAAGACCGCGCGGTGCTGCACATCGCTCTCCGCAACCGAAAGAACCGCCCCATCCTGGTGGGAGGCAAAGACGTCACCCCTGACGTCAACGCGGTGCTCGCACATATGAAGGAGTTCTCTGGTGAAGTTATCAGCGGACAATGGAGAGGGTAAATTCTGAACATCTTGCTTCCGCCCTCTCTGCCTTTTTTATTATGGCATCTCGTAGTTGACCATGAGAGGTCGTGACTACTTAACTGGACAATCCTGTGGCTGCCTTAAATGAATTTAAAGCCTCCAGCCAGGGGCATCTCAATCTTCATTGGCATCATCGGTGGCACTCACCACTTGGTCCCAGAATCCCCCCCCCCCCCACCCTTTCGTGGAGGATAAGTGTTAAATTTCTTTTTAATACAAGGGAGTTAAAAAATGAGTTAAAAATATATAAAAAGAGAATAATTGTTTGACGTATATTGTACAGATTCACCGGCAAGCCAATAACTGATGTTGTTAACATCGGTATTGGAGGCTCCGATCTTGGCCCTCTGATGGTCACCGAGGCACTGAAACCTTACGCCAACCATCTTAAGGTAATTATTGTATTTATTTAAGACCACCAAAGACTTTCAAATTACAAGAAAGAAATCCTCCTTTATACCGCGTATTTCGAGGGACTGGAATAATTTGCCAGCGGCGGTGTTTCCGTCGGACTACAATTTGAGTGTCTTCAAGGCTAGAGTGAATAGGCTCTTAATAAACTAGTGCGCTTTACCATCAACGATTGCGTCACTGCTTACCATCAGGTGGGATTGCGGTCAAGCGCTAGTTTATAATTTTATAAAAAAAAAATATAAAAAAAAATAAAAAAAAAACATACGAATAATGAAGTCAAAAGCCTCGAACTCAAACACGAAAATTTTGAAGAAAAATAATTTTTTTTTCGACAATATTATAAATATCAATCACATAACTTCCATTGCAGGTACACTTCGTCTCCAACATCGATGGAACCCACTTGGCCGAGGTTCTGAAACGCCTCAACCCTGAGACGGCGCTGTTCATCATCGCGTCCAAGACCTACACCACGCAGGAGACCATCACCAACGCTACTTCAGCTAAGAACTGGTTCTTGGATGTTGCTATGGATGTAAGTTCCATCATAATGTTATTTCAATGTTTGTGTCCCTGTCCACTGTCAGGGCTGCGGGTTCTTCAAAATCAAAATGTCATTTATTCAAATTAGGCTGAGAATCAGCATTTTTGAACGTCAATATTACATAAGACAGTCCCCCAAAACGCCCACCCATCGACATTTCCTAGTGCTTTTAATGGGAAGAAGAATTGGCGGAAGAAACTCCCCAGCAGCACAGGGGTCTGTTCATAAAAAAAAAACACATGACATTATACAATACTATGTAGGTACAGTAATGAACACAAGAAAAAACAACAACAATGAAATTATTTGTCATATGCCAGCTAGCCACGCCAAAATACCAGCAAAGTAAAAACTTCGAAAGAGATCCCAAGGCCCCTGGCCCACAAGGAAGGTGGGTTTTAGTCAGTTAAAGTCTGACACGCCCTACCGCTCCTCCGCCCAGAGCAGGAGAGGTCATTTGAAGATCCCCATACGCAAAAAAAGTATGTCGGTGCAACTGAAATTCTTTTAGAAAATTCTTCCTAATATTATTAAAGCGAATGTTTGTGAGGATATATGGGTCTTTGCTACACTCTCACTGAAAACTACTGAACGAATATTGATAAAACTTTGCAGTAACATAGATTAAAAATAAGCAGTGTGATTCTTTAACCATCTACTGTCTCTGTACATCTACTGTCTTTTTTTTTTAAATTTAATTTTTTCTACCACAGCTAGAATTTTTTTAATGCTACTACGATCCTGACGAAGCGTTTCGCGTCTTCTTTTATTTATACCGCGTACTATTGATATCAGTCTATCATATGATAGTATTATATGAGTCTGTTCCAGCGAAGAAAATGATTAATAGAAAAGAGAATGAGAAATCACGAAAACATTTAAATTTTTAGCAATAATACGACTAATTGTTCAGGTAAATCGACCCAGTCCACTATTGTATAAATAATACATATAGTTTTTTTTTTTTTAATAATTATGAACTAGTGCTTAACTGCAATCCCGCCTGATGGTAAGCAGTGATGCAATCGTTGAGTGTAAAGCGCACTAGTTTATTAAGCCTATTCACTTAAAAAACTTAGGAATAGGAAGGATGACGGCAGTTGAGCGAGGTGATGCAATGTAAAACCCAAGACCAAGACGACCAAACGATGCTGCGCTAGAGGGAGATTGATCTGGAGACTCTCCACGACCAAATTCCCGAGACAACAACATTTGGCGCATCGTACCCGCCACACAACTGCTCAGACCCGTCCTCCGTACGGCTTCACCAGACATCGTGCCGGAACACGACGAATCGCTTGGCGGCAAGACTTTGTCTGGTGGGTGGTAACTTCCGCCGGCAGCCGATGTAATGGCCTACCACCGAGAAATAGAAACCGAGAAAAGATAGTGCTGAATTACTGGCGCCGATTCTGTGGTTCACAAACTAAACTAATTTTAAGTTAAGTGCATCTTTTTCTTTCCATTTCAATAAGAAAAGGACAGAAGATAAAATGTCAGGTTAGACCTGTCAAATTAATGCGCTCATGACGTAAACTGGCGTATTTGTCGTCGCCATGTTTATAATCGCCTCTAAACTGTCTATGGAGTATCTTAATTTGACATGATTAAATTAAAACGTTATCTTCTGTCCTTTTCTTAACGAAATGGAAAGAAAGAGATGCATATAACTTAAAATTAGTTTAGTTTGTGAATAACAGAATCAGTGCCACTGTCTTTCAAGATACAGGCGACCGTCTAGTTTGAGAGGCAGAGCTTCCCCTAATGGTCAACAGATTACAGTTCTTGACTTGTATTGCATTGTTTTCTATCTTTTTTTTTCTCCGGTGTGGAAAATCCCCATGGATATCCCCCCCCCCCCTCGGGGGGCTGCCGACGGGGTCTGTCAGGCTCTTGCTGCCTAAAAACCACCCCGGTGTTCCATCTCACACCTACGCTGGGGGTTGCGAAAACGAATACTGCTTCCCCAGCCCCCGATTGTGTTTTCTACCTAAGATTACTTAGACTATGGTATAAAACCATGTGAAATATGTTCCTTTTTTGATGAAATAAAAACATTATTATTATTTGGAAGATATCATCGATAAAAAATAATTTTGTTTTAGCCGTCAGCGGTAGCGAAGCATTTCGTGGCTTTGTCGACGAACGCGGAGAAGGTGACTGCTTTCGGTATCGATGCCGCGAACATGTTCGGGTTCTGGGATTGGGTTGGTGGCAGGTATGATAGTATTTTAACACTTGTTTTTAAAGTTCCGCGAAGGAAAGAAGCGGCGTTGTGCATTTTTTTGAAAGCGCGCCATATCACGTGTCCTGATCGTAAATTCGTAAGACGGACGGAGAGTAGAGTTTAAGCGGTGTAAGGCGTTTAAACTCTACGTTACTCTCTCTAAGTTACTGCACTTACACTACAGGAGGACTATAGGACATTGTTTTTTGTGTTAAGTGCAAAAAACCTTATCTCATATCGATAAAGGTCACCAGTATCATCATTCGTCCAGGTACTCGCTGTGGTCGGCCATCGGTCTCTCCATCTCTCTGTACGTTGGTTACGATAACTTCGAGAAGCTTCTAGAGGGAGCCAGCTTCATGGACGAGCACTTCACCACCGCGCCGCTTGAGAAGAACGTGAGTATTTTAAAGCGCTCTCTTATAATCTCCTCAATACGATACAGTGACTGGATTGTGGAAGTGAGGTCGGCAGTCGCTTCATGTCTTCATCATCACCTCAGCGTTAATCCAGCTGCAGCAAGAAGCTTCGCCATCTTTGGAGTCTGGAGTCCGCTTTACCAGTCGTAACTGCTGATTTTGGCTAAACTTCGATATTTTCCGTGAAGCGACTGACGTCTGACCTCCACAACCCGAAGGCGATATCGAAGCATTGCAGTTAGACCAATTGTTGGACTTCTTTGAAGGCTCTAACAACCAGTAACGACTGCCATTAGATGTTCGTATGGCAACCGGGACCAACGGTTTAACGTGCTTTCCGAGGCACGACCAGACCAGTGCAAATATTCATATTCATGCATACAAATATTTGCACTACGCGGCTATCGAAACCGCGCCTCCTTGCGCAGCGGTCGCGTTTGCTACCGCTGCGCCACGGAGGCTATCGCTCCATGTCAAATACTGGTATTGACACATGACCTTCATTTGATCTTGTGTGCGTAACTAAAGGCTTTTTCTGCAGGCGCCTGTTATCTTGGCTTTGCTTGGCGTTTGGTACTCGAACTTCTACGGAGCTGAGACGCACGCAATGTTGCCATATGACCAGTATTTACACAGGTAAATAATCCATTACACATTACACCCTGTCTTTTTTAAATGTTAATGTCTATGCTCTCAGCATAGCCATAAAGAGCAGTGGTAGCCTAGGTTGGAACTAGGGTTGTAACGGAGGCCTTGTTAGCGGAGGCGACGGGTCTCACCTCCGCGTAACGGAGGCGGAGGCTAAGGCACAGATTACAGAATAGCTGAGGTGAAAGTAGATATAGGAAATTTTTTGATTTATGGTTAACTAGCTTTCCGCCCGCGGCTTCGCCCGCGTAAATCTCGGTTATATCGCGCTTTTTAGATTTCCCTCGGGAACATCAAAAGTAGCCTATGTTTTTTCTCAGGGTTCAAAGATTGTGCCAAATTTCATCAAAATCGGTTGAGAGGTTTAGGCGGGAAAGCGTAACAGACAGACAGACAGACAGACAGAGTTACTTTCACATTTATAATATTAGTATGGATTACTATAATTTTTTATTTTAAATACGTACATTAATAGTAATACGTTTAGTAAAACAATATTACTTTCTAGTAATGAAAATTAAGGAGAAACAAATTGTATTTGCCGCACTCCCGTCTCGCACTAGTTGATTCTTGACCATTTCGCGCTCAAACGCGGCCGGACGGTTGTCGAGCGTCACAGCTTGCGCGTTATTTATTTTATAAATACGTAAATAAACCTCCGTTATAACTCCGCAAAAATTGTGCGGAGTCGGCGGCGGAAGCGAAGATACAATTTCTTGCGGAACTTCCACAGTAACGGAAGCGGAGGCGAAGCTCGATTACAACCGTAGTTTGAACCCCATCAGGCGCTTTACTTTGTGTAAATTATTTCATCACCACTGTTCTTAAAACGGTGAAGGAAAATATCGCGAGGAAACCGGCATGTCCTAGAGGCAAAACTTCGAAGACATGTGACATGTACCAACCAGCACTGGGCCCGCGTGGTTGATTACGGCCCACTCCCTCCCATCGAGAGGAGGCCTGTGTCCCAACAGTGGGAACAGACGAAGGACATTCGAAACTTACCTATTAAACAATTTAAAAGCTATATTAAGAAGAAACTTTGCAAAAAGGGGTATTATAAAATCACAGATTATTTAGAAGACATTAAAGCTTGGGATTGAACTGCTCACTCTGCTAAGCAAGGTCATTAAGCAATATGCGTAATTATACGGAATAATGATATTTTAATCACTGTTTTTTTATCACGTATATTATTGTAAACATTTTCATTTTTAATGTCTGGACTTGAAAAAAGACGATCCCCTGAGATTGTTTTGGTTTTTCTTCTCAGAGGTAGTCAGTTAGGTAATGCCGGCTCCAGCTATTTAAAAAAAATATGACGTGTAAAATTGATCAGTGATCCTAGTTGCATAATAAACGATTTGATTTGATTTGCTAATTCTGGCGAAGAATAGAGATGGAGGTTTTATTTATTGATCTTTTCCGGACAGATTCGCAGCATACTTCCAACAGGGCGACATGGAAAGTAACGGCAAATACGTGACCCGTTCCGGAGCTCAAGTGGACTATAGTACTGGACCCATCGTGTGGGGCGAGCCCGGAACCAACGGACAGCATGCCTTCTACCAGCTGATACATCAGGGCACCAGGTCAGTTACATAAGGTTATCCAAATTCGCGTTTCCATATAATCCATCTCTATAAAGTGCGTATGTTTGTATGTCTGTCTGTATGTATGTGCCCGAAGTTGCTCAAAACCCTCACCACTATAGATAATCATATAGATCTGGATGCGCTGAGTTAAAAAAAAATACAAAAAAAAAAAAAACAAAACAAAGAATTTTGTTTTTGTCTCGGTCCTAATAATATAAAGGGTGTATCAGACATCGACGCACAAACGAGTACCATGGATCCAGTACATGATTGTAAACCCCCCAGTGGTGGAATAATATATATGGCGGTTTTTTCCAGATTTAAAAAACATGCGTTTTGTTTTTCAATTTAGACCGTTCATAATTGCTATACTTTTATAACCCAATAAGATTTTAAAGTAAAAATTAATTTTCTTTCGTTAATTACACAAAAAACGCAATGTGAACAATACTAGAAAATCTATCCTATCAGCTGACTTAATAGAGTTCGCATCAGTGGTCAACGTCATACCTACAAACACGCACGGCGGCACGCTTGCAACTTTCAAAGACCGAGCCGACACATTTTTTTAACACTGTTATTTCTGTAACGGCTCATTAACGACATAAATGACTATCATAATTTTGTTAGTGGCATGCGGTGAAGCCTTTTCGCTAAGTTTGCGTTACGATGTCAGATACATCCTGTATATAACGACGTCAGCGACTGCGGAGCGGTAGGGTCGTCATCATATTGGTGTGGAGGTAAGAGCTCCATTTCGTAGATGAAGTTTTGAATTAAATCACGAAGTGTATGTATAGTGTATAATATAGTTTGTTCAGAATAAGCAACTGAATCGATTCCAATATTTTTTACACCATGTTATATTTTTTCCCAAATATATAAAAAACCTGCAGGCGAGACGATTCGTGACGACTCCCGAAAACAACTTCTAGACATGACTCAGAAGTGAGATGAGTCTGTAGCTTTTCAAAAGGGTGTTGTCACCCTTTTTGAAAAAGAGTACCACACTTCTGTGGTGAATGAGGAGATCCGCAGAAGAACGAGATTAACCGACATAGCCCGAAGAATTGCAAAACTAAAGTGGCAGTTGGCCAGGTACATTGCTCGTAGGAACGATACCCGACGGGTTCTCGAGTGGCGACCACGCACCGAAAGACGCAGTGTGAGTAGGCCCCTGACAAGGTGAACCGACTACCTGGTGAAGGTCGTGGGAAACCGCTGGATGCGGGAGGCGCGTTCTCTCGAATCTCCGTTCCATCATCGGACGACCCGTCGTACGGCGACTTTCCACCCTCACGTTGTTGACACCACTACGATCCGGATTCTTCTTTTATACCGCGTACATCGAGGGACTAGAACTATTTGCCGGCGGCGGTGTTTTCGTCACACTACAATTTGAGTGTCTTCAAGACAAGAGTAAATAGGCTCTTAATAAACTAGCGCGCTTTACCATCAACGATCGCATCACTGCTTACCATCAGGCGGGATTGCGGTCAAGCGCTGGTTTATAATTTATAAAAAAAAGGCGCAGCACCGGTCTTCGTGGAGAACCTTGGGGAGGCCTATGTCCAGCAGTGGACGTCTTTCGGCTGAAATGATGAATGAATATTAAAAAAATGATGCGCTGTGGTCACCGAGCGCGCGACACAGTTCGCAGCTGATCATAGTGCCCTAGGCCTCTGACGCGCCGCGCCGCTCTAGGCGCGAGCGGGCGAGCGAAACGTTGACCATATTTTTGTATGGACATTGGACAACCAGGTAACATAATAAGCTCATAACTTTGTGATTTTAAATTATAGCTTTTTGAAATTTTGTACATAAATTCTTTACCTAAAAATACTGGACACGTGTTTCGGGTTTAGGATATACAATATGTAAAGAAAACCCTGTCCGATCCGTGAAGGTATTGTTAGGTATCGATAATTGATTCTAATAATGCCTACAAATACATAAACTTAAAAAAATCCCTGTAAAAACTATTATTTCGAAAAGTGAGGTAACTTAATACATGTGCGGTAGGCAACACGGTAGGCATACATGCGCGGGTGAAGGGGGGCAGCGCACGCGGCACGTGGTCGCATCACTCATAATAATACTGTCTAATACAGTGTTGTCACTTTTTATAAAATTACCAAATTTTGCGGAAGTTGGAATTAATTCGCGAAAAAAAAGATTATTTCAAAATTCATTAGTATTGTTACTATAATGATTATGTAAAATTTCATATTTTATATGGTCATGTGTATACCTTACTTTTATTATCCTTTAGAGTCGGACGGGGTTTTCTTTACATAATATTGTAGAATAAATATCTATTAAAAATCTATTTATTTATTTATATAAGTATTCTTTATTGTACACCAATCAAACATAGAACAAAAAACATACAATGGGCAGCCTTATCGCTAATGCGATCTCTTTCAGGCCACCAAAGAATGGACAGATTCTCCCGAACCACAATAGGGACTGTCGTTGGTGCAAAAATCATTATAACAATATACTAAATTATATACATAACAGGTAAGCAAGTAAATTAGCCATATGTATGTAAATATAATGATAATGTTTTGCCAACAGACTGATCCCGTGTGACTTCATCGCTCCTGCCCAGACGCACAACCCAATCTCAAACGGAGTGCACCACAAGATCTTACTTGCTAACTTCTTGGCGCAGACTGAAGCGCTCATGAAGGGCAAGTCTTCTGACGAGGTGAGTCGTGTCTCGTGTCGCCAGCTGATGACCTCGGGGATGTTGATAAGAATAAGTATGAATTGTTGGTAGTACGAGTCTTACATCTATTTATTGTTTTTTTTTCTATCATTATCTAATTATATTGCTGATTGTTTAAAAAAATACTGTTACTTTTTTTATGGCATAGCTCTTTGGCCTTTGGACCATTACTTACATTGAGTAATGTCGTGGTGGCCTAGTGGTTAAAACACCAGCCTTTCAAGTATGAGTGCGCGGGTTCGATTCCAGGTCAGGCAAGTACCAATGTAACTTTTCTAAAGTTATATGTACTTTCTAAGTATATCTTGTACACCAATGACTGAAGGTGAAGGAAAACATCTTGAGGAAACCTGGACTTTAACTCTGAAATCCCAATCCGCATTGAGCAAGCGTGGTGATTACGCTCAGTCCTTCTCTGTATGAGAGGAGACCTGTGCCCAGCAATGGGATGATAAAAAGGTTGATGATGATGATGATTACATTGAGTCCGCGTAGATATACAATATGTAAAGAAAACCCTGTCCGATCCGTGAAGGCATTGTTAGGTATCGATAACTGATTCTACTAATGCCCACAAAGACAGGCAAAACTTAAAAAAAATATCCCCCTAAAAAAATAAATATTATTTCGCAAAAAGAGGTAACTTAATACATGTGCGGTAAACAACACCATTCCGCGGGCGGCGGGGGGCAGGGCACGCGGCATCTGTGACGTGGTCGCGTCGCTATTCGCTTATAATAAAACCAGTGTTGTCACTTTTTTTAAAAATTACCAAATTTCGGGCAAATTGGAATTAATTCCCGGGAAAAAAGGATTATTTCAAAATTCATTAGTATTGTTACTATGATGATTATGTAAAATTTTATATTATATTTGGTCAAGTGTTTACCTAACCTTTATTATCCTTATGGGTCGGACAGGGTTTTCTTTACATATTGTATAGATAAAAGTAGATTAACATGTTTTTTTTAATGTATAGAAGTTAAGAGCTAAGAGAGAGAGTGAGAGTGAGAGAGAGAGAGAGAGAGAGAATCAGAATGCACTTATCTATGACACAGCATATTAAAAAAATCAACGAAAAATTAACATACAAATATTTTTGTTTTCACGTATCCAGGCTAAGGCAGAGTTACAAAAGTCAGGCATGGCTGCTGACGCGGTCGCTAAGATCCTCCCACACAAGGTGTTCAAGGGCAACCGCCCCACCAACTCCATCGTCGTCAAGAAAGTCACGCCCTTCACTTTAGGAGCTCTCATTGGTACGTTAATATAAAATTATTATTATTAATCAGCGTGTCACCAGTTTATCTACTATCCGTAATGTTAATCCAGGTTAACCATCTGTGTGCCAAATTTCATCCAAATCGGTTTAGTAGCTAACATCCATCCATACTCAAAATTTTAGTACTTTACGCCAGCACGCTACGACGACTATTGTAATGACATTGAGCACCTCATACGAGTCATCGAGTGCAGACCGCGTCTCGGCAAACGTAGTGTAGGACGCCCTTGGGCGAGATTGAGCGACGACATCAAAAAGGTGGCTGGTAGTGGCTGGCGGAGATGTGCTCACGATCGAGCTTGTTGGCGTGCCATGAAGGAGGCCTATGTCCAGCAGTGGACGAGTAGGGGCTGATGATGATGATGACCTTGTTAGGATAGCAGAGTGTGGGGGTAATTAAATAATATTAAAGCAAACATTATAGGAGAAACATTATGTACATAGTTACTTATAACTTTACACACTGGACATATTTAGAATCATCAGCAATATAAATTACATAAGACCAGGCACATAAGAATTATGTGCCTATAACGAATATTTAGAATACTTAACTGGTAGTGTGCTCGGTCCGACGGCTCGATGGAGACTGTCTACTAAGGGACGAGTCACCGTAGTTATAGAAAATGCCACTCTCAGAGTACCATCGAGCCGTTTTTATAATTTTATAAAAGTTATTCTACCCTCGGAATCAACTAAACTTAAGCAATCCACAATACAATACTTTTATTAGAATTATGACTCGTTATAGATATAACACGGCCATTCTGACAATTACTTCGTTCTCGAAGTACACTTTTCGATTAACATAATAAATAATGCAATTAGTTTTGATACTACAGAAATGACAAGAAACTCCATGGAAATGGTATCAACGTATTCCATCAATAAGTTTCTTATTAACAATAACGTAACAGTTCAAGAGAACTCAAAATTATAGTAACATATCTAATAACAATCGCTAGGATAAATAACATCCATTTTTAAACATTTTATTCTTAAATAACCAACATTTCATAATTTATAGGTGATTTTTACAATTTAAAATCAGGTACTTCTAGCAGCAAATATGGCAGATGCCATTACCCAACACACATTGTAGTGACAATTATATATCACATTATAATTACTTTATAACAGTTTATTTAAATATCTATAATATCCTTCATATATAACACTGCCATACTGACATGTACTTCGTTCTCGAAGTACCTACAAATATGTCTACAGTCTCACAAAAAATAACATTTGACATTGACCGCCGACTGAACAGTTCTTGAATCGAAACAATAAGCAGAGATTATGAAATTCAAACAAGTTCCAGTGTTGTCAACCTGTCGATATTATTCAAATCTATTTAACAAACATTCTCTGTTAGATTAACAAATATCTAACAATTAAAATAACTCATCGCTCGGTCAATTCTGACAATATCATTAAAACGATTTCCAAACATTTTCTGTTAACGTATTAATAAATATGTTACGGGTAATCCAAACCATCGCTCAGTCTCAATATTAAAAACTATTCGACAAGGATTTTCTGTTAACATGGTTTCTGTCATCTCATGGTGATTTTAGTAAGTATCTACATACTTGGTTTAAGTATTGCTATGTTTTAAGTTTATTAATTACCTATTAACTCTGAACGTAATCATGTCATATTACTTAATGAACAAGTGCTATCCATTCACCTAAGCTTTTGTTATTTTAGGTTTCCGGATAAAAATAATGTAGCACTGTAAAATTAGATAGGATTTGTGTTGCAATTGACATCACAGTCCATCAAAAGTCCAGACATATTATCTTGGTTAATTATGACTTGGGCAAACACTTTATATTCATCACATAAATAATTGTCTCCTGTGGAAGTCATACTCGAAACCGGATGTTTAGCAGTCGACTCATGGATAACTAGATCATAATAATTATTGATTTGTATATTAAAAGAATTATATGAATAAATAACTTGTAAATATACAACTGGTAATGATTTTTCTGCATCCTAAGTTTTGTTTCAAACCACCAAAATACGAAAAAATGTCGTCACTCGCAATAAGTTCTTTGAATATTATCGATAATTTTATATCGAAATAACAAGATCCCTACCACAGTTTTTATGTTTCTACTTAGCGTCACCCTGCATATGTAGTAGCGAATAAAATTCTAAAATAGGTGTTGCTGTTTGTAGCAGACAAGATTCACTTATTACCCGATATTTATTGTTATTTTTTTTTTGACCGATATTTATTTACCCGATTTGGTCTATACTAGGGGTATTAAATCGGACTTGGCAACATAGACCACACTGGCCACCTACAGAGCAATAGCCGAATATAATTCCTAGAAACTTATTTCATTTTTACTATTTGATGTCTGCAATTGTCGATCTAATTTTGCTATATTGTACTAGATAGCGTCACTGAGATATGTAATCACAGTTTTTCTATGCCATTTTGACACAAGCCCTCTCTATCTTATATCTCTTTGGTATAGTCTATCTCAATCTACCATACTTCATGGCATCACCCGTCAAGGATACAGCACTTGCCACAGGCACAACAGCCAAAAGCACAACAGCCACAGCTACAGCCACAGCCACCACGGCCACAGCCACCACAGCCACAGGCACCACAGCCACAGGCACCATGGCCACAGGCACCACGGCCACAGGCACCACGGCCACAGGCACCACGGCCACAGGCACCACGGCCACAGGCACCACGGCCACAGGCACCTTTTTATTATTATTATTAATTCTGGACACTGTACTTTGTCAGTCAGCCTATGCGGATAGACCTGGCTCATCAAACAACAGTATCAGTCAAAATAATAATCTGTCTAGTCTGTCAATCAAGTTAACAGTCAAGTCAATCAAGTTATTCAATCAAGTCTATTAAGTATCAGCATTCAGTTACTTCGTCTTATTCAACTTTTATACAAGGTACGGACGACAGCAGGTCAAGCCAACCGAAACTGCCAAATATTCCCAATAAAAGCTTGAGCCTTAAAGCTTTAGCTATGTTGTGTCCGATTGTTTGTGAATTTAATTATTAGGAGACAGATGGAACTTTATTTTTCAAAACCTCCTTTCTTTACCATGCAATTAAAGTAACTTACAAATCCCGTGCTATCAGAGAGTAGCTCTGACCAAGCACAAGATAAGTCCAGTTACAATGTACAATATTTTATGCTATGGTACTACCAGAGGGTAGCCCTGGGCACGTACCCGCACACAGTATTATACACAACCAAACAAATTATCACAGTTGCAAATTGAAAATACAATCGATACAGATACTGTCCCTTAATAAGTTTTCCAAATGTTATTTTTAAGCAATACTGTTTTATACTGACGTTATTTACTCAATTCAGATAATTCTTTACTTACGAATAACTTCTGGATGTTCTCACTGTTGGTTGAGGTTCTGGGGCCTCTGTATTTTTGAAGTACATACAGGATTATTCCTGTATAGGACACCAGGTACCGGATTATTGCTGCTTATGCAGCGTAGCAGTTCCAACGTCAGAGAAGACGGCCTGATGTCATCATTACGGTGCGAGTGAAGTCAGCGACCCGCTGAACAACGGCTTCCGAAATATCGTCACAAGCTCCAACGGCGGTTATGAAAAAAAAAAAATAGTTTTATAAAACCAGAGCCCTGATCCCACTTCTGATGTTAGGATAGCAGAGTGTGGGGGTAATTAAATAATATTAAAGCAAACATTATAGGAGAAACATTATGTACATAGTTACTTATAACTTTACACACTGGACATATTTAGAATCATCAGCAATATAAATTACATAAGACCAGGCACATAAGAATTATGTGCCTATAACGAATATTTAGAATACTTAACTGGTAGTGTGCTCGGTCCGACGGCTCGATGGAGACTGTCTACTAAGGGACGAGTCACCGTAGTTATAGAAAATGCCACTCTCAGAGTACCATCGAGCCGTTTTTATAATTTTATAAAAGTTATTCTACCCTCGGAATCAACTAAACTTAAGCAATCCACAATACAATACTTTTATTAGAATTATGACTCGTTATAGATATAACAACCTCATACGATACGCTGCAACACCGCGTCGTGTGCGGACTTCTCCGAACATGTACGTGCTCGTATTACTCTCGTACTACGCGCGTCCCACGATACGATTACGATACGACGCCATGTGTCAAGGGCCTAAAAAACATGTCATTCAAATGACACAGAATATTCATGTTTTCCTAATTTTATGATTCCAGCTCTATATGAACACAAGATCTTCACCCAAGGAGTGATCTGGGACATCAACTCCTTCGACCAGTGGGGCGTGGAGCTTGGCAAGCAGCTCGCCAAGGCGATTGAACCAGAACTTTGGGATAAAACGCCCGTATCTAGCCACGATGGCTCCACCAACGGTCTTATCAACTTCTTGAAAGCTAACTGGTAATTTAACAAAAAAGCCGTTTGGATGTAACGTTCTTATACATTTTGAAGACCTGTTTGTTCGCAGTTAATTTACCTCTTCTTCATTGTCCTTGTAATAAGGTCGCTGTTTGCGTTGCAGTTAAACAAACCTGTCAAAATTATCGTGGTTTTTTTTTATTTTTAGCAACTGAGCCGGTATCTACTATTCTGCCAATATCAAAAAGATTTATCGTGATCTTTATTCTTGTCTAAGTTTATGTTGTCAGGTAAAATGGTTGTCAAGGGACTGAAGTAGTAGTGAGGGTAAAAAGGGGGTGTTTTCACGCGATAGAAGTGTAAGCTAACGATGAGTATTGAGATTCAGCGCGATATTCGCCAACAGTCAGAGGGCCTTGTGCGAGTTTATTTTACGTCGAGATCGAGACGCTCAGATTTGAGGTAACGTAATTAAAACGGCACCTGGTAGTGGTTGTATGGGCTCATTCTCTGTTCAAGTCGAGCAAAGGGCACACTCAAGGTTAAACTCATGGGCGTACCTTGGGGTTTGGGCAGGTACCCAAAACGGGGACTTATACAGGATCATTTGCGTCTATTTGCTCTACACACTACACTACAAATACCTAATGGTTCATGTAGATGTGGTTGTGTAGTTTGAGACAAAATAGCCGGGGATGGTTCGACCCAAAAAATCTAACTTGCCAAGACCAGAAGCTGGGTCGCCCATGCCAAAAATGTAAGTTGCCAAGGCCAGAAGCTAAGTCACCCATGCCAAGAATCTAACTTGCCAAGGCCAGAAGCTGGGTCGCCCATGCCAAAAATCTAACTTGCAAAGGCCAGCCATGCCAAAAATCTAACGTGCCAAGGCCAGAAGCTGGGTCGCCCATGCCAAAAATCTAACTTGCCAAGACCAGAAGCTGGGTCGGCCATGCCAAAAATCTAACTGGCCAAGGCCAAAAGCTGGGTCGCCCATGCCAAAAACCTAACTTGCCAAGGCCAGAAGCTGGGTCGGCGATGCCAAAAATCTAACTGGCCAAGGGCAAAAGCTGGTTCCCCCATGCCAAAAATCTAACTTGCCAAGGCCAGAAGCTGGGTCGCCCATGCCAAAAATCTAACGTGCCAAGGCCAGAAGCTGGGTCGCCCATGCCAAAAATCTAACTTGCCAAGGCCAGAAGCTGGGTCGCCCATGCCAAAAATCTAACTTGCCAAGGCCAGAAGCTGGGTCGCCCATGCCAAAAATCTAACTTGCCAAGGCCAGAAGCTGGGTCGCCCATGTCAAAAATCTAACTTGCCAAGACCAGAAGCTGGGTCGGCCATGCCAAAAATCTAACTTGCTGAGGCCAGAAGCTGGGTCGCCCATGCCAAAAATCTAACTTGCTAAGGCCAGAAGCTGGGTCGTCCATGCCAAAAATCTAACTCGCCAAGGCAAGAAGCTGGGTCGCCCATGCCAAAAATCTTCAGCTTGTTCATCTTTTATCTGGATGTTATAATAGCCTATGTCCTTTCTCAGGCTCTAGACTATCTGTGTACCAAATTTCATTACAATCGGTTCAGCAGTTTTGGCGTGAAAGCCGAACAGACAGACAGAGATACTTTCGCATTTATAATATTAGTAAGGATTACTTCTCGGAACAATATTGTTTTTGATGAAAAAAATGAATTTTATATTATAAATACATAGGTATGCTGTGAATTAGTATTTTCTAATAGTGGACAAGGAAAATCTCGTTACAAAAGAAAATTGTTATATTATTTAAGTTATTAAATTATTTGATAAGAATAACGAAATTGATATATTCATGTTTATATGCATTTTTAATGTTAATTATGTAAAAATATATAAAATCAAGAACGTATACAACAAACGGCGATAAATCTATACATTTATTATATTAGAGGCAATTTTTATCGCTTTATCTCATTTTTGTAGTAGATTTTAACCAGCAGACTAATTGCGTAATACACTCTTAATCAAAATCAGAAACTTTTGAAGGATACACCTAATAGATTGAAACACATGCTTGAAAAATTCGTCCACGCGTTAATAACGCAATGAACCTGGCTGAACTGTCAAAGTGACAGGCTTGTAATCGGTTATGATTTGATGTGTATTACACAATTATTCCGCTGTATTAAAAATAAGAATAAATACTGGTGAAACTGTGAAGAGGTTCGTTATCATGTAGCAGCAATTCGATCAAATGAATGTGTAATGTAAGCTTTTTTGTTTAACACACTTTTAAAGAAACGAAATAAATAATTGCAATAATTTTATTATATGATATATATAGATATACAACCCGTTGAGTATCTTATGCACACACGTTGGTGCATAAGACACTCAACGGTTGTACATAAGACACTCAATAAGTTTAAACTGTTTTTTTTTAAAGAAATCTTCCGAGCCTTTTGGAAGAATGTGTAGAAGGCCTTTGCCCAAAAATGAGACAGTAAAGGTATAAAGAAAATATATTTGTATTTTCTATATTCCAGGTCAAAGACCTTCTCTTTTTCACACAATTTTGAAATAAAATATTAAATATAAATGTTATGTCACAATGTCGTGTGCTTTAATGTTACGTGTATGCGTTTAATGTAGTAAAATTATGAATGTTAAATTGTTACTCCTAGTGCGATGTATTTAATATATTATGTAAAATGTGATTGTGTTTTAGAATACAAACATTGTTTAGCACGATTACTTTGTTTAATTACATCCCAAGCAATTTTAAATTATCAATTTTAGAACCTAACAAACCTATTTGTCTGTAATTCGGAATCCATAAACAATAAAATTTTTTTTTCCAAAAAGCAACCGACTTTCAAAAACCACTACAAAGTGAAAAATAACTAATTTCGGATGTCGGTGTCTTTGGTTTTGTATATTCGTTTTTGACACCGACTTCCGAAATTAGTTATTTTTCACTTTGTAGTGGTTTTTGAAAGTCGGTTGCTTTTTGGAAAAAAAAATTATTTTATACTTTTTAGTTGTTAAAAGTACTATGTATTCAGTTGCATCCGAAAAGTACGTAATTTTATTTATTTTAATTTTTAGCCGTATGTATTCCCTCAACTGCCTATGGTCTTCATCATCAAATTTATTGCAGACCATTATCTTAACCCAATGGGTGCAAAAGTCTCATCAATATAAATGAATTAAGTCCAACCACAAAGTAGCTACTGTAAACCGTTGAGGAGTTCCCGAAACTAGCCTTTGTCTTCATCATCAGAGCTCTTATGACAGTCACAACCCATCTAGGTGTAAAGTTCTTATCAATACAAATTAATCGAGCCCAAACACAAGGTAGCTGCTGTGAATTGTTGAGGAGTTCCTTCGACTGTCTCCCGGCTCCATCATCAGATCTACTCCAGACCTTTATTAAATTGTAGTGCTTTAAAATACTTAATGAAAATGCTAAGAAATGCAATAGTCACCCCTACAATTTTTGAAAGTTCCCCTTTTTTCTCTGGTCTTCCACCATCAAACCCTGATATCCTTATCATGGGAACACCTTGGGAACGTCTTCTTTCCAACAGAAAAAGAATTATTGAAATCGGTTCATAAACGACGAAGTTATGCGCGAACAAACATAAAAAAAAAAAAAAGCATATATACGGTCGAATTGAGTAACCTCCTCCTTTTTGAAGTCGGTTAAAAAGTCAGCCATGTTAAATAAGCGCTTTAGGTAGGGATCGCAATCCAGCCCCTAAAGACAATTTTGCAAATCCGCAAGCGACACCATCAGTCCGGTGAATGCGCTAGATTTGCAGAATTGTATAGTACTATAGACTGATTAGGCTAAAAACTATTTCTTAAGTGTCGCGACACATCTGCAGAACGTACGGCGCTGAAAGTTCGGCTAAATACGCTCGCAGTGTATTTCAAGTACCTACTCTATGACACATCAGCCAAAATTACGCCGCGTTCGGCGTAGGGCTTAACCTTACTTCGGGCGGTTTTTCAGCTAAAACGCATTTACTGTATTTTGCATAGCAAGCGACACATCAGGCGATGCGTTGCGCCACCGAAAGTTCGGCGGGCGTAGCTGACGCGTGGCGTTAGCAAAGAGCGGCAACATCTTCTAAGCCCTCTATAATAGCTAATATTGTAATTAAATCCATTTTTCTGGGCAATTCAGGTACGTCACAAAAACCGCTCACCATAAAGTGTCGACACAGACAGACTGACGACGACGCCACGTAACTTTCCGTCGCGTAGCGCGCTGAACAAGACGCCGCGTTTTGACCGTTTGGTTTGTCATAACAACTGAATATTGCGACTGACACTTCAGCCGCTGAGCTTGCGGCGCCGTACGTTCCGCAGATGTGTCCCCACCCTAAGTTCGTAAAATAAAAACTATTAACACGTTGGCGGACAGTAACGTCCACAGGTGTCTAGGTAGCTAAAAGTGATTACGACAGTACAACTGTCGCTACCAGAGTTTATAGTTGCATAAAATCAGCACACGACGACCGATTTTCCATACTATCTATACTAATTTAAAAAGCTGAAGAGTTTGTTTATTTGTTTGAACGCGCTAATCTCAGGAACTACTGGTCCGATTTGAAAAAATATTTTTGCGTTAGATAGCCCATTAATCCATGAAGGCTGTAGGCTATATAACATCACGCTGCAACCAATAGGAACGGAACATAACTAACTCCACGCGAACGAAGTCGCTGGCGGCCGCTAGTCCTAAATAAAAATTATGTCTGTGACAGAACGCCTTACGACGTTTGCGCTTATATCTGTCCATGGGCGTACGTACCCAATGGGGAATCTCGCAGAACATGTATGAACTCCCCTAATTACTAATTAAAGTATAAACGGGGACTTATAATGGAGCATTTGCGTCTATTTGTCCTACACACTACACTAAAAAATAGCCGGGGATGATACGACCTAAAAATCTGACTTGTCCCCCGAGGGCAGAAAGCTGCGTACGTTCATGGTTCTGTCATATTATACTAGCTTTCCGCCTGCGGCTTCGCCCGCATGGAGTTCGGTTATATCGCGCTTTTAAGTTTTCCCTCGGGAACATCAAATTTTTTCGGGATAAAAGGTAGCCTATGTTTTTTTCTCAGGGTCTAAAGATTGTCTGTGCCAAATTTCATCAAAATCGGTTGAGAGTTTTAAGCGGGAAAGCGTAACAGACAGCCAGAGTTACTTTCGCATTTATAATATTAATAGTACCTATGGATGGTTTTTCAACCATGCTTAACACTACGCCTGTGGAAAATTTATGAAAACAAGTAGGGCCATCCAACGTGTTGATAAGCTTAGAACACCTGACACCTGGTTGATAAGCTTTATTTTTGCGGTGCATATAAGGTTTCATGGTTCAGCCATCAAATGTAAAAAAATAATTGATCAGTTTTTACTGCATGTATAGCCAACAGCCTAAACGCACGATTACGTTCACGTGGCCCTGGTGCACAGGCATGTGAAGAAACACGGCTGGGGTTTTAGTCAGTAAAAGCCTGACACGCCCTTCCGCTTCGCCCAGAGCGGGAGTCCTTTGATTATTTCCCATCCGCAAAAAAAGCAAAAACGTACTAACGTTTAAAACGTTACGTAAAAAAAAAGGAAGTATCTGGAAGCAAGTTACAGTTTTGTTAAGTCCGTTTTACCTACTAAGGTAAAACGGACTTAACAAAACTGTAACTTGCTTCCAGATATTTCCTTTTTTTTTGTTGGGGTGGGAAATCAAATGACTAAATGACTTCTCGTGCTCTGGGCGGAGCGGAAGGGCGTGTCAGATTTTTACTGACTAAAACCCACCCATGTTTCTTCACTTGCCTGTGGAACGGCCAGGGCCACGGTTTCTTGTTTAACCAACCCGCAACGCTGACCCAGGAGGCATCGGTCGTCGTGGACCCCGTCACGATGTGCTGACGACATCTCTTTGAGGCGCGCGTGAAACACGACGCGCCGTCGCGTCGACTCGGGCCTGGACCTTAACGGGCGGCGAGCTGCCCACTGCTCACCGCCTACGGTGGCTGGAAGTTTGGTGTCATCTTCCGACCAGGGCGTCTCCTGCGGCAGCTAGTGGCGTGAGGGCGCTGGGATTCCTGTTGCCTCACTCGCTCCGCCAGCTGTCCTTTGCCAGCATTACTGCTTCGCAGAAAGAGGTGACTGCCTGCCATGCACTCTCGCTCCGGACCATGGCCTGGACCAGGGTCGGACGCGAGAGATCGCCGCTACGAGGACACGGCGGTGCTCTACCCTAGCCGGGCCGACCTCCACCGTGTCCTCAGGGCGATTCACACAATGGTAACACCCTGGCGTTTCCTCCCGCCTTATACGGAACAGGAACCTCCCGAAACAACCGTGTCCGGTGAGGACATGCGTCAGGCGGAAGGTGAGGGCGCCGTGGCGCCTCTCTAGCCACTCCTCAAAGAGGGGATACTTCCTTCCCTCTGATCGCGTTCGAAATCACTTCACATTTTATTACATGATTACTGCCACCTTGAATTGATGAGTAAAAAAAATTTGCGGATCCGGCATTTGTATTCCTGCTAACTTATTTCAGCATCCCACTTTTGCAGAACTGCTGATCTGCGAGATCGCATCCCCTAGCTATAGGATATTCTCCGATTTTCATGAAGGTATTAGCGTTTGGCTATTATAAATATAGCATCGTTGAGTTAGTATCCCATAACACAAGTCTCGAACTTACTTTGGGGCTAGCTCAATCTGTGTGATTTGTCCCGTTTGTCCGTATTTATATATCTATTTATTTATTTATCACTAGGAAAAAAAAAACGTTTTTCCTTATTTAGTCTATTTCAGGCAGTTTAATAGCAAATCATATACAGTTATTAAGTAAAACTATATAATAAGTATACGTCGAGAATAGATTCAAATGCGAACCAGCGCACGAGTTTATTGAGATTATTTTGTTTACAGGAACTTTGGTCAATACAAAAATACTTTCATCTCTATTTTGCTCAACGGTTAAAAAACAATATTCGATACTCTATTATTCACAAGTTTAAAGTTTAAAATAATGAAAATTCGAGCTGTACGTCTACAATATCCCCAAATCCCTTGCTCACAAGCTAAACTAAGTAATTTTAATTACAGTGCATATTTTTCTTTCTATTCCGATAAGATAAGGACAGAAGATGAAATATTAGTGTGGAGGCACTCATTCTCCGTAGAAAAGGGAGGATCCTCTGACCAGACGGCTGTTATGTCTGGCGGGTGCTGCCCAACGGTTGAAATTGGGAAGTTGTATGTATGCTAATTGCACGGTAAACTCTGATTGTGAGATGTAGCGTTGTTCCATGTGGCGTTTGTAGGTACATTTGTATTAATAGTCCTATCAAATTAAGACATTCCATAGACAGTTTAGAAGTGATTAAAAATATAGCGTTTAACCTTCCGTAAACCACGTGGGGTTTCATAAACCCCAGCGAAACAAAAATTGTCGTATCTTTTTCAACTACCGCGCGAATTCCACGAAACCTCGTGTAGCTGGAACTGTGACGTTGCCAAATCGCATCATAACATTGATTTAGTAGTGGCATCGCAGGCGCAGAGGACGGTCTCCCGCAAAGTGAGGTCGGGTGTCACAAACCCCACATAGTTCGGGACGTCGTCTAAAAGGTAAGCAGTATGGACATGGAAATATATGTATTTCTACATAAATATTTATTTAATTAGTTTATATATATATATATATATATATATTATTGTTTTTATCTCATTAGGCTCTGAAATAAAGGGCAATTAGAAGTTATCTAAGTTTTTTTTTATAAGGCTATACCAAAGAAGCTTGTCTCCTCTTAGTTAGTAATAGAAGTACTATTTTTGTTATAATGCCTACAGATATTAAAAATGTTTATTATATTTGAAAAATGATTTTATTTGTATCCCCTAATAGTTCATAAATAATAATAATACACGTAAAATAAACTTTAATGAAATAATGTCTATTTAAAGATGGAACATTATTGGGGTACGAGAAACCCCACATAGTGCAGGATGTAAATTTTATCCACGTGGTTTACGGAAGGTTAAACATACGTCAGATTACGTCAGGCGCTGACTACTTTGACAGGACTAAAATAATATTTATCTTCTGTTCTTTTCTTAATGGAATACAAATAAAACGATGCACTGAACTAAAATTTAGTTTACTTTATAAACAAAAGCATCGGTGCCACTATCTTTCTTTCTTTCTTTATTTTTTGGCTTCGCACGGTTTGTGCATTTAGCCAATGTCACGTAATTATGAATTATTAGGTATTCATGGCGAAAAAGACGGCCGCGTGACCCGTCTTACGAGTGAGGTTTGGGAAAAAGTCTTGACGTGGCCACTATGCTGCGATATTTCACTGTTCTTAATGAATTATTCACTGAATGCACTTTTTACTACATAAATCACGCGCTTTTATTTAGTAAACAACACTATAAATAATTTTAAAAGTCCAATGAAAAATGAGCGTGACACTCATCTTGACATTCCCGCCAAAACTCCTGCCACTATCTTAATGTCAGAATTTACACAGTAAAGACTGATTTACACGGAGAAATTTACTTCCCTATGGCATACAATCAAATTGATGCAACAAATTACTTGCATCGTCTAAATGGTGTTTAGACAATGTAACTTTTATTTTTGCCTCAACTTAATTGGAGCCATAGGCAATTAATTTGCACCGTGTAAATCAGTCTTTAAAGGGGAGGCAGAGTTCCACAAAATCTCAGTATAACAAGATTTACCCACCACAAATGGAGAACTAAACACACGACAATGTTCTTTTCAATTTACAGCAAAATATCGTTCAGTATGATATTAGGGGTCATCCATAAAGTACGTCACACATAAAGGGGGAAGGGGGGTGTCGACAAAGTGTGACATGGTGTGACAAGGGGTGGGTGGGGTACTATGTTTTGTGACATCACATTTCAAAATCGAATATAGCTAGAGGTAATAATCGCGTTATTTGAAATATTAATTATAAACTAAAAAATATTTCCAACTCTATCTTTGGGACAATACGGTTTAAATTGTTTTCTTTACGAGATCATACTCGCTTTAGTGACACTTGCCGATTGAGCCCTTTGGGTTTCTTTCTTTTCTTTATATTCAATAGTTTATTGCTTTGTTATTGTTTCAAATAATTGATATAATGTTGATTTCATAAAAAAGTACTTTATTTAAATGGAAATAAAACTAAATTCGGAACTGCTGTTTTAATTTAATAATTTTTCGATGTGAAATTGCAAAACATGTGACGTCACATTGGGGGGGGGGGGTCTCAGAAATGTGAACACCTGTGACAAGGACGGAGGGGGGGCTCAAAAAATCATGAAATTCGTGTGACGTACTTTATGGATGGCCCCTTAGTATGAATCTAACAATTATTAACAATTTCTAACAATACTTTTCTACTTGGGTTTGCGTCCCCTGCCGCCGCCGCCGCTAGTTTTTGCTTTCTTCTTGGCTGCGTTCTTTTTGTCTTCCTCAGCCTTGCGTTTTGGGTTTGGTGTGGTTGATATCTAAAAAAAAAACAATAATAATTGTCTATTATTCCTCATAAGTAATAATTTCTCCTGCCCTTTTACCAATGAATTCGGTAGGAGGGCAGTATAATCTACATAACTGCATCTATGTATTAGCTGCGCCACGCGGTTTCTACCACTTAGGTTTCGATATGTTTATTTTTTTTATATGCCCCGCTCCTATTGGTCGCAGCGTGATGTTATATATAAGCCTAAAGCCTTCCTGGATTCTATCCAGCGCAAAAAGAAATTTTTCAATTCGGACCTGTAGTTCCTGAGACTAGCGCGTTCAAACAAACAAACAACTCTTCGGTTTTTTATATTAGTATCCTTACTTAATATTATAAATGGGAAAGTATGTTTGTTTGTTCCGCTTTGACGCCGTAACTACTAAACCGGTTGCTTTGAAATTTTGCAGATATAAAGTTAGAAGTCCGGATTAAATAATAGGGTACTTTTTATCTCAGAAAAATTTGAAATTCCCTAGGGAAACCTAAAAACACGATATAACCGAACTCCACGCGGGCGAAAAGCTAGTAGATTATAAAGCTAAAGAGTTTGGTTGTTTTAATCTCAAAAACTACTGGTTCGAATTGAAAAAATATTTTTGTGTTTGATAGTCAATTACTCGAGAAAGGCTTTTAGGCTTGTTGTGTCCTCTTATTAGTGCAAGTTGTGTTCCAAGGGTCCTTCAATGAAACTCTATAAACACATAACTATTTATATTTGAAAGACATACAATCTGTACAGAGGTATTTGGTCGACTGACTTATAAATCTACCTATCTGTAATTGAGTAACGAGAGTCTTGTGATCTCATCGTACTAAAAAAGGAAATGTGCTGCAGGCACAGGCTATAACATCATGCTGCGACCTGTAGGAGCGAAGAACAGTACAAAATGTGGAAAAAACAGAGACAGTTCTAGCGTAAAGAATCTTCGAGGGCCTCCATTCCTTGAGCTGCATAAACGATTAAAGTTCTTCATCTCCTTCTTCAGCTTATAGAGGTTCACTGCTGGACTAAGGCCTCCCCCAAGTTAGGGGATTTGCCATAATCCCCACGCTTGGCAGACGGATTGGGGATCGCAGTAATTTGATATTCCACAGGAGAAGCACTGCTGTCCGCTTCCCTGGTGAGAGTTCCGTTAGTCGCCTCTTACGACACCCACGGGAGGACATGGGTTGGTACTATTCTAAGCTCGCGGTACCACACGGGCGTTTCAAGTTACCCAAAGGTATGATATACAACTTTTTAATCGCGATCCTAATAACAACAATTTACGCGGACTAATTCGTAGGCAACAGCTAATAAAATATGTACCGTAAAGAACCCATCCAGCCGCCCTTGCGTGGACCCGCTGCGCGCCTTCATAAGTTTCTTAGCTCCGTTGCGGACTCGCTCTTCGTTGAACTGCTTATCGCCACACAGGAACTTGACTAGGCCTTCCTCGTCGGGATCCGACCACTTTAACTGGAAATAAAGAATTTATGAGTGCGAGTTTATAAAAGGCTTAGAGCTAGGGACACAGTAAAAAGTATTGTTTGACACATATCGTTTAAAAATGTAGACCATAGACACTAGAAGTTATAAAGACACTAGAAGTTATAAAAAAAAACTTATTGAAAACTAAAAAACTATCACAAAAGAAATACAAAATCATTATTTTATTAAAATACTATTTTTACATTAATATATTGTTAGTAATGCACCTTATGTCAATGGCTTAAGGTTGAATATTGCGTGACATGACGTACGACAACTTTGAGACCTAAGCAGGGATCGACTGCCTCCGTGGAACGGAACTGAACCGCGAATGGAACGGAAGCGAACGCGGCCGCTGCGTGCGGCTCGCATATAGGGTGTTTCAACCTACGTCATGCGTCTCATAATAATGCATGGCGTTTAATTTTTGTAACTATTCAAATAGTTTTTTTTTTACAAATGTTTAGTAGTCATTGCATAGATTTCGGCTGTTGAGATTATTAAAATTCCACTGTGTATACAAAATGTGACTAAATTACTTGCTACTAAGGTTATTTTCAAAAGCAAGTAAGTTTAGTTTGCATGATTGTAGCTACCAACTGACCTCAATCTCCTTAGGATCAGTGACCTCAGGCTCCAAGAACAGCTCCCTGGCTCTCTGGAAGTCCCAGTTCTCCGGCGGTTGGTACTTGTCCGTGTCTATGTTACGCAGCACTTCCTCTAGGGAGCGATGCTGCCGGATCAACTCAATGGCTCTCTTCGGCCCAATGCCTCTGATAGATCCGCAGTAGTCACACCCCAGGAGGATGCAGAGGTCGATGAACTGGAAAAATATATAATTTATTGTGCATTATTTTTATTGTACTACCGTTTGGGGGTCACTTGTAATTGTTTGCTGCACCGGGTGACGTCTTTACATCGGCGCCGGTTGTCGCTGAAAACCAGCGCTGGGCTCTGTTTTACATAGGGTCGCTGCATAATGCTGAGCGACAGCCGTTTTGCGTCATGTTTATCGCAAATAACTTTATGTATCAGGGCCACGGTAACTCTTTTGAATAACCCGCGGCCCTGGCAGGCATCGATCGTCGTGGACCCCCGTCACGATGTGCTGACATCTCTTTGAGGCGCGCGTGAAACACAACGCGCCGTCGACTCGGGCCTGGTCTTACCGGGCGGTGAGCTGCCCACTGCTCACCGCCCGTAAGCCTATGATATTTAGAAGAGTTTGTGTATAACACAGTCACATGGACCCATTGGGGGTTAGGTGGGGGCAGCTGGCCCCCTCTGAAAATCTAGGAGAACATGTATGAACTCCCCTAATTGCTAATCAAAGTATAAACAGGAACTTATACAGGATCATTTGCGTCTATTAGCCCTACACACTACATATGATAGATGTGCTTACGTAGATGTGCTCGTGCAGTTTGTAAGACAAAAAACTTTTTTACAAAAAAACAACCGACTTCTAAACACCACTACAAAGTGAAAAATAACTAATTTCGTAAGTCGGTGTCTTTGATTTTGTATATTCATTTTTGACACCGTTTTCTGAAATTAGTTATTTTTCACTTTGTAGTGATGTTTAGAAGTCGGTTGTTTTTTTGTAAATAAGTTTTTATTTTACACTTTTTAGTTGTTAAAAGTAGTATGTATTCAGTTGCATCCGGTCAGACTGGAAGCTGACGCAAATATAGTTGGGAAACGACGTAATTTTGTTTACTTTAATTTTTACCCGTAAGTATTCCCTCAACTGCCTATGGCCTGCCTATCATCAAATTTACTGCAGACCATTATTTTAACCTAATGGGTGCAAAGGTCTCATCAATATAAATGAATTGAGTCCAAATACAAGGTAGCTACTGTAAATCGTTTAGGAGTTCCCTGAACTGACCTTTGTCATCATCATCAGCTCCCTAATGACAGTCACCACCCATCTAGGTGTAAGGTTCTTGTCAATACAAATTATTCAAGCACAAACACAAGGTAGCTGCTGTGAATTGTTGAGGAGTTCCTTCGACTGCCTCCCGGCTCCATCATCAGATCTACTCCAGACCTTTATTAAATTGTAGTGCTTTAAAATACTTAATGAAAATGCTAAGAAATGCACTAGTCGCACCTGCAATTTTTTAAAGTTCCCCTTTTTTTCTCTGGTCTTCCATCATCAAACCCTGATATCCTTATCATGGGACCACCTTGGGAACGTCTTCTTTCCAACAGAAAAAGAATTATCAAAATCGGTTCATAAACGACGAAGTTATGCGCGAACAAACATAAAAAAAAAAACATATATACGGTCGAATTGAGTAACCTCCTCCTTTTTGAAGTCGGTTAAAAATAGCCGGGGATGATTCAACCCTAAAAATCTGACTTGCCCTGCCCCCCCTATAGACAACGCATTGACTATGCCGTCGAGTTACCAATGAGCGGCGTCATCCGTTTTTCGTGGATAAAGTAACCCCGGGGGAATTTAGACCTCAAAATTAATAAAGTTAGGGAGTCTGCCAGTGAATTGTGTCGCCGTGCGCCTTCTCGTGATCTGGTCTGGTGGTCTACGAACTCCGCATCTGAAGGTTGGAGGTAAGTGGTTTGCCGCTTTTAGCATTTTAATCGGAGAGATATACTCCGAAGGCATCGTTCTATCACATATTTAATTATAATTTCTAATATATTGCTATCCTAAATAAAGACCACTTGAATCTTGGTTAAAATCTTTCTTGGCAGGCACGTTGCTGCCACACACCCATACTCCAAACTTTCACATTTATAATATTACCTAGCGACCCGGCCGGCTTCGCACGGGTGCAATACTGATACTAAATACATTACAAAAAAAAACTGTTAATGTTGTATAAAAAACATAGCGGCCCGCCGCCCAAACGGCTGGTACCGCCGCAAATGCGACGCCCCACTATTTTTAAATTTGTAATATCTTCGAAACTATTTATTTAAATCATTTGGTGTAAAGGGCGATATACAATATGTAAAGAAAACCCTATCCGATCCGTGAAGGTATTGTTAGGTATCGATAACTGATTCTACTAATGCCCACAAAGATAGGCTAAACTTAAAAAAAATCCCCCTAAAGAAATAAATATTATTTCGTAAAAAGAGGTAACTTAATACATGTGCGGTAAGCAATCCCATTTCGCGGGCGGCGGGGGGCAGGGCACGCAGCACCTGTGACGTGGTCGCGTCGCTATTCGCTTATAATATGTCGGTGTTGTCACTTTTTTAAAAATTACCAAATTTCGGGGAAATTGGAATTAATTCCCGGGAAAAAAGGATTATTTCAAAATTCATTAGTATTGTTACTATGATGATTATGTAAAATTTTATATTATATTCGGTCAAGTGTTTACCTAACCTTTATTATCCTTACGGGTCGGACAGGGTTTTCTTTACATATTGTAGATCTATATTAAAAAAATTTAGGGGTGGATCTCCCTTAACATTTAGGGGGATAAGAAATAGATGTTGTCCGATTCTCAAACCTACCCAATATGCACACAAAATTTCATGAGAATCAGGAAAGTCGTTTCGGAGGAGTTTAACCACAAACACCGCGACACGAGAATTTTATATATTAGATTAGCATGTTTTAACGTTTGTTATGTATTCTTTTGATGTAGGGTTGTCAGCTGCAGATGCATCCTTTTTATCAATAAATATTACTGGTATAAATAGATCTAAAAAGGATACCAATGTCGATATGCTGAAGAATCTGACACTTCATCACCTCGAAAAGGAATACTGTGAATATTATAAAATATACACAGATGCATCAAAGGAGAGCAATGGAGCTGGTGCTGCTTTCTACGACCCTCAGTCGGGAACCACCAAGATGTGGCGTTTAAGTGGAAAGATATGCATCATGAGAGCAGAACTAGTTGCCATTGCAGAAGCCTTAAAGTATGCTGCAGATTTAACATCTACTAATATTGTAATCCTTACGGATGCAAGAAGCGCTCTGCAACACTTGGCTCGGTGTACCTCGGGCAGCCGAGGTATGCCGATAGCCTATGAAATACTGGGTATGGTATTAAACACGCACCAAAATATCAAGTTGCAGTGGGTGCCGTCCCACGTCGGAATTCGAGGTAATGAGGTGGCAGACTTGGCAGCGAGACAGGCAGTTGGGGGGGAACGGGAGGTCTTGTGCCTGCCTTATGCCTCCGAGCTATTACCTACCGTTAGAGAGTATAGCATAGCAAAATGGAGAAAATACTTTGACAAGTGCTCGGAGACAAAAGGGATTTGGTACAGGACAATCCAAGACTCACCTATGCTGGTGCCCTGGTTTGGCTGTGTCGGCTTCTGTAGGGAACTTCTTGTCTGTGCTTTTAGAATTAGATCTGGCCATGTTCCGGTAAATAAGTTACTTTCACTAATGCGTGTAACTCAAACCGATTTGTGTACATATTGTGGTGCAACGGAAGACCTGATACACGTGTTACTGGAATGTGGTCAATATGCAACTCTACGGGATAGGTTTTTGGCTGAGGTGCCGCTGTGGGATGGTTTGCTGAACATAGCGTTGAGCAATCCATGTTCACATGCGGCAGGGGCCGTATTTCGTTTGTGGAGAGAAATAATGAGGTTAAGATGATTCCTATTAGTATTGGAGGTTCCCCATGAGGCTGGCATAGTCACTCCATGTGTACTGAAGCCTCGTAAAAATGTAGATTAAAAAAAAAAAAAAACGTTTGTTGAGTTTTTTCTGTACATTCTATAGCAAAATGGATGCAAATTGGTCAGTTTCCTTACCTCTTTCTGTTCTAATTCCAGTCCCTTAAGCACGTCATCTAAATGAAACTCCTGTACTGGCATCTTGCGTGCTTCGGAGAACGTTAGATGACGCAGCAGTACGTTAGTGCCGAACGTTAGCGCGTCCATGTCTTCAGTAGCCGAGGCGAACACTTTGCCGGCTTTTACCTGAGAAGAGAAGAGTGATATATTTTAAAACTAGGTAAGGTTGGCGTTTGAAATCTGAAAGACGATTTGTATGAAAACCCGTGATCAGAATAGGCAGAGTATATTTATCTAAAGTTCGTGGAACAGGGTCAAGAACCGGAGACTACTTTAGAATAATGTTTTATTACCGGTAACCGGTAAAAGAGACCGCTATACCAGCCCCAGCTCGGTTAAACGAATAGGAATTTCACACTAACACGTAATATTTATACAGAGTGTCCAGGAATTAATGGATAATCTTGAAACGGGTTTTAGTAGGTTAGTAAAAAAAAGTACAACTAATGACCATTCAGAAAAAAAATAAAAAAAAAACCAAGTAGTTCCAAACATATGATTTTTTTAATAATATCGAGGTTTTTTGTTACATTCTTGTACACAAAAACCACAAATTAATGAATTCCATCGGTTTTTAGTATTATAGCAATGCCCGATAGCCGAGCATTAGCTCGTCATTAATATAGGTTATCAATAGTATGACTGCAAATGCATGGCTTTAACAAAAACAACTTTAATATTATTATTCTAGTGAAAAATTTGTGAAGAATGTTGATTGTGACAATGTTTAAGCGACCATAGTACAAAAAAAATGTATCGAAACACAGGGGACCAATAATTTAAAAATAATGTGTGTTTAAAACCAATTTCAAAATGGTTTCAAATTCATCTTTATACCTAATCTACTTAGTGAAATATTGCTGTGTTCAAAAGGAGTGAAATTTGGTTAAATAAAAAAGTTTGGAGTAATGGCATATTTTATTGATCATTGGAAATCGACCCGTGTGGTACCGGGCTTAGAATAGTGCCAACCCATATCCTCCCGTGGGTGTCGTAAGACTAAGGGAACTCTCACCAGGGAAGCGGGCGCCGGCAGCGCTTCTCCTGTGGAATATCAAATTACTGCGATCCCCAACCCATCTGCCAAACGTGGGGATTAAGGAAAAGTTCTAATGCGTTAATATTCTTCCTTAGATTTAGTAGAAGTAGATATGCCTCTCTTTTCAACAGGGCGTTCCATGGTTTTATGCCAAAAAAAAAAAAATAAGCACATTTAGTCACGTAGGGAGAACAAAAGCCTATTATTGTATTTTTTTTCTACACTACACTGCTTATTTTGTTGTGTTTCTGCCATTACAAAAGCAAACTTAGTTTACTTATTTATACTGGGCTTGATATTTACCAAAGTTTATATTGTGTACTTTGAGTAAAAAAAAAAAAATTGTAAATATCAATTTACTGAAAAAACTACCAAATATTTCCAAAGACATTTTTTTTATATTCTAGTATCCCAGTAAAAAAGAACGCATTTATACACTCTAGTGCTATCTACAGTGGCAGTTATTGTACTGTCACAAAGTTAACTTACTAAGGCAGCACACTGTGCTTCGGCCTCGCACGGAGCCTCTACAACAGGTATGCCCATGAGCTTGAGCAGTGATCTCGCTTCCTCGTTGTGCACCTTAGTCACCTTTACCAGGCGACGGTTGAACTTCTCTATGGATTCTTGATCGCCTGCAGAAGATTTTTAAAAGATTGATTATTTATATTGCCCATCCTGTGTGGTGGATTATACCTTCTCCCTCTCTCACACATCAGAAGTTGATTATGAAATTATGAGGAAACAATTGAATGGAGAATTCAAATTCAAGAGGTTGGAGTTGTTCCTTACCAAAGGACACACAGAGACCCAGAACTAACACCAAACCAAGAACATGATATTCATACTGAAAATGCTTACATAACCGAGATTACCTCCAGGGAATATGGGTCGGCGATATTTTGTTACATGTTTAATGCCAACAGCCCTTGATAAAACTATAGTGTTTAAACCTAGTATTCTTAAAGGCCTAAAACGAAATTTTACAAGAGAATGTCATCATCATTCATCATCATTCTCCTGCCCTTATCCCAATTTATTTGGGTCGGCGCAACATGTCTTTTTCTTCCATACATCCCTATCAGAAGCCATCTCGGCAGTCACCCCTTTCTTAGAATGTATTAGCATAATATAGATCAGCCTTTATAAACTTCTCAAGTTTGACCTGGTAGTCCATGTCTGGAGACTTGCTAGGTTTTAAATTAGTTATCAAGAACTGAATAGTGCTATAATGCAAGAATCATCATCATCATCTCAGCGTTTACCCGGTTGCATCCGCGGCTTTCGCGTTGGAGCCCGGGGTCCGCTTTCCTGCACAGTCGCCTCCATTTCGCACGATCTTTAGCATCCTGTGGTAAGAGCTTGTTGGCACGCATATCATCTCTTACAACGTCAAGCCAGCACTTCTTTGGTCTACCTCGCTTGTTCCGGCCCGGCGGAGGCGCCATGGCAAGACATTTGTTACCCACGAACCTGCCGGTTTACGTAAGACGTGATCGTACCAGCGCAGGCGACTCTCTTGCAGTTTGTCTGCTATGTCACGGACACGGAGACTGCCACGGATGCGGGAGTTTCTAATGCGGTCTTTCCGCGTAACTCCACACATCCACCGCAGCATGTTCATCTCCGTGACACGCAGCTCCTGCTTGTGTCGCTCAAACACAGGCCACGCCTCACTGCCATACAGAAGGACAGGTCTAATGATGGTCTTATAGACCTGTCCCTTAAGCTTAACCGGCATTTTGGGGGTCACAAATGACACCTGTGACCTCACGCCATTTTGCCCAAGCTGCGGAAATGCGTGCTTTAACGTCGCAATCAATGTCGCCGGACGCGTGGAGCACAGACCCCAAGTATTTAAATTGGTCTGTGCACTCGACCAAGTCTCCGCCTATGAACACAGGCATAGGGTCTATGGTGTTGCTGGTCATGTACACCGTCTTCGCCACATTGAGTTTAAGACCTCCGTTCTCAAGCGAGTTCTTCCACGCATTTACCCGCCGCACCAACCGTTCCCTGTCCGCGTCTGCCAGCGCGATATCTTCAGCATACATGAGCAACCAGGGAGGTTGCTCATGTGAATTCTTGATGCTGTCTGACAAGACATCTAATATCACGCTGAACAGGAACGGACTAAGGACGGATCCCTGGTGTACTCCGACGGTGATGGGGAAGGGTTTAGTGTCGCCAACAGAGGTCCTAACAAAGGAATCGGAATTGAGGTACATGTCTCGAATTATGTCAACAGGCTTCTGGTACCCCTTTGGACCTCAGTGCCCACTAGATCACCCCCCGAGGGACACAGTCGAAGGCCTTCTGCATGTCTAAAAAGAGTATATGCAGAGGCGTGTTCCTCGATCTGTATCTCTCCATGGTGATCCTTAGGGCGAAGATAGGGTCCGTGGTTACGTACCCTGGACGGAACCCACATCGAGACAGCACACTCCTGCCGGATCCGGGAGTCTAAAATCCTCTCAAAGATCTTCATGGTGTGGGACATGACCTTTATACCGCGATAGTTGCCACACTCCTGTACCGAACCCTTGCCCTTGAAGACTGGAGTAATAATACTCAGTCTCCATTGGCTCGGGATTTTACCGGTCAGGAGCACGCGGTTAAAAAAGCAAGTTAACATGTCCACACCGCGAGGACCCATCGCCTTCCAGGCCTCAATGGGGACTCCATCAGCTCCGACAGCTTTCCGATTCGCCATGCGACGAAGAGCCGTGTGGACTTACCAAAGGACACACAGAGACCCAGAACTAACACCAAAAAAAGAATATGGTATTCATACTGAAAATGCTTACATAACCGAGATTACCTCCAGGGAATATAGGTCGGCGATATTTTGTTACATGTTTAATGCCAACAGCCCTTGATAAAACTATAGTGTTTAAACCTAGTATTCTTAAAGGCTTAAAACGAAATTTTATAAGAGAATGTATTAGCATAATATAGGTCAGCCTTTATAAACTACTCAAGTTTGACCTGGTAGTCCATGTCTGGAGACTTGCTAGGTTTTAGATTAGTTATCAAGAACTGAATAGTGCAATAATGCAAGAATATAAATGCTTAAATAGATCTACTTTTAAGTGAGTTTTCATTGTTAGTGTTTTTGTATTCGGTGGGGACTCACTAGGGTAGCAAAGATAGCAACTATTTGAGAGAAATATTTTTGTAAAAAACACAGTGGTGCTTGCAGAATACATCTCTGTTAAAAAAATAATCTAATAATATTACAAAATATAATCATACCAGCTTCCGTAGCCTTCTGCAACTCCTTCTCCGCTTCCTCCCTCTTTTCTGCCCTCTTATTCAGCTGATGAGACTTCATATCCGGGGGCTTTCCATCAAAAACATACACAGGCTTGATGCCATTCTCCACCAGTCTTATTGTGCGGTAGAATGTGCCCATCAGATGTGATGTTGTTTCTCCATCCACAGATACTAATTGAGATCCTGCGGAGAAAGATAAAAAATAATTGATATAAGGACTTTCTTAAGAAGAAATTAATGAACAAAAGAGAGATAAATATGTTTATTTCCATTACAGATAAAACAAACATACATATACAAGTCTCCTTTTAAAGAAATTTCTCAACTGCTGATCTCTACACACCTGGGCTGGGTCATTCTTTGGCCACAGAATTAATATTAGTATTTCTATTTGTTATGAAATGTATGATCAGCACCCTAATTACATACCACACTTTTTTTTAAATAGTAGCAATAGTAAGTAAATAAAATAACTTCTTTGTCAAGCTAACCTATTAACCCTTTAACCGCCATGTCACTGATCCCTTTAACGTACCTCCAGCGCCACGTCACTTCAGGTATAAGTTGGAACAGTGTTGGGAATACTCAATATCGATGCATAAATTCTTTATTTATTCACAATTTTAACCATTCGACAATATTTACTTTTATACTGCTCATACATACATAGAGGCATTATTATGAAAATATAGGTATATACCTAAACGTAATAACACTACAAAATCTGTTGTTCTTCCCCTACCTACCGAGGTACCTTCATAATATTACGTAATTGCAGCCAATGAATCTATTATTTAAATTTTCGGTTAGTATCCATGATGAAACTTAGTAGGTATGTTACAAACAAAGACAATTACTTGTCAAATTAAAATATCGATTTAAATAATAAATTTAACTTATCAAATCAACATCAACATCACTTTCTATGTTGAGAACTGTCGTAGCTTCGCAATTCATGGTTGCAAAATATTTAATAACTTTTCGTCGACACGAAACACGAAAAAGGCCTACAACACTAGTTGCACTGAGCGATAAAGCTTTCCCGTGATTTGACGGGGATGGCGCTGAGGAAATTCACAATACAGCGCGATTTAACCTTGGAAGCTCCTTGGCCGCACGTAATAATACGGTGACGGCGACCGGCGAATGTCTGCACTAGTGAGGTACCGTGTAATGAGATTTTTATATTTTTGTCGCAAAAATTAAACAATATTAAACTTAAATACATTTTATTGTGTACAGATTTTTGTATCAGAGTAACACTATGGTTATTTTGTGGTGAAAGTCCCCACTTTCATTGCAAATAGAGATAGTAATTTCTAAAGAGCCTTGTTTATTGTTAGACAACCTATAAAATATTTTACGAATTTGTCCCATCCCTAGTACTCGTAAAATTACGTGACTGGAGATACAGGTAAGGAGACCAGTGATCACGATGTATTTAAATCTCAATATTCACAATATTTATCATTCAAAACATTGAAAAATATCAATAACAATAACGATTATACCCTATTTCTTATAGTTGACACAATTTATAAGGAGTTTGTGCACTATTAAGAACTTATTAGATAAAATAACGTAATTATAAGTGTTGGCGGTTCGGGTACAGATTTCAGAGCCCGTAATATTACGTTGTTGGCGGTTAAAGGGTTAATGATGCAAAGGTTATACATGAAGTTAAGGTAATTAAATAAGATATGCGGGGAAGAGAGCAATCTTCCTTATTTCTCTTCTGGGTCTCCCCTGACAAAGTGGTATACAGACACTAGCATGCCAATCTACCTGAAACGATCAAATCCTCCGAATCAACCTTCAGTGTAATTCATTTCATCATTATCAACCTTTTTATTGTCCCACTGCTGGGCACCGGTCTCCTCTCATACAGTGAAGGATTGAGCGTTATCACCACGCTTGCTCAATGCGGGTTGGCGATTTCAGACTTAAAGTCCAGGTTTCCTCAAGATATTTTCCTTCACCTTCAATCATTGGTGTTCAAGATATACTTAGAAAGTACATATAACTTTAGAAAAGTTACATTGGTACTTGTCTGACCTGGAATCGAACCCGCGCACTCATACTTGAGAGGCTGGTGTTTTAACCACTAGGCCACCACGACTAATGCAGGCAATCAGTGTAATGCTTTAGCATAATTTAATAAAGTTAAAAATTTATTAAAGAAATTTGACAGATTGATAGAGACTTGATATGCTGGCTTCTGTACCTATTTCAATGGAATTTGTTTTTAATCCAAAAGGTGGCTGGCAGGCGGTAGATATAATCAGAGGTGTAGAGCTACAAAGCATTCAAGATGCATGATTTAATCATGACTCTCTTAGGAGATGGCAGGTTGAGACAAAATACAATACAATCTTGAATGGCATAACTAATCAGAACCATATAAGACACAAGTTGAATCGACAATGGCACATTTTCAATTACTAACTTGCCTTAGGGGGCACCCCTACAGCAAATAGCTCATGGAAGAATCACAAGAATAGATAAACACTTACCCGCTTACTCATAAACGTTGCTTAAAGTTAACTAATGATTAGCGATTGTTTAACCATACATTTTAGACGTTTGCACGTCAAATACCTTTAATCATCGTTTATGAATAAACCCTTTTAACATTGTGGTGTTTAAGGGGGAAAGTCTTTTTTTTATTTTTTTCATGTAAAAGATAAAAAAATTCTGGTCGGACTCCTAATCCTAACATTGATTGAAGTTTGATAAGTACGGTACGGAAGCGTATCGCGTGGTTGTATGTAGGATTCGATGTAAAATGTTTATCACTTACCTTCACTTCTTACGGCTATCAAAAACTGATACAGGCTCATATACGCGTCAATAGCTATTTTACGTCCTGAAAAATAACAAAACGGTACGGTTTACATTCGATTAGTCGAGGTTAAAATATCTATTCGTAAGTACAAAATGAAACTCACCAAAGTAGTTTTTTATCTCGTTTTCTTTAATAGCATGTGGTGCAATATCTGCAATTAACTTAGATAATCCTAGAATACCCATCCTGCTATTGTAATTCCAATTAAATGCACAAAAATAGGTGAACAATTTTCACAACAAGCCAACGATTTTAGTTTTACGCTTGACAAATTTGGCGGGAATGGGAATTAAAAAAGCCGGAATGTCAAGTCAAAATAACACTGTCAATGTCAATTTTTTTTTTTTTTTGGAATTTTATGACCTGGTAACAAAGACCTTTAGGTCAAGTCTTATTTAATTAAACTGAAAATTTCTCACTTCACTAATCACTTTTAAATTGTTTTAATAGTATTTTTTATGTATTTATAAATAGGTTTGTAAGTGTTTTTGTCTTTTAATAACTGTTCAAGTGGCGGCGGGCGGGAGGAAGCATCACACTTAATTTTTACATCACTGAGTTCACTAGCCAACAGTAATCTGTCAAGCAAGAAGTTTTGACAGTCAAAAATCAGATGTTCCATGGTTCCTTCTTGTGATTCACAATGTGGGCACATATTGCTTGTAATAATGCCAAGTCTAGCAAGGTGTGACGGTGCAGTATTATGGCCAAAGCGCAATCTATTTATCGTTGTGATAAAGCCCCGGCTGGCTTCTTTCAATCTATTGTACCAGGGTCTAACAGGTAATCTTTCTTGAATACTTCCGTACCACTTCCCTTTGATGTCTTGATCTTTCCTCCACATTTCTAACCATAACTTATCTATATTTTCATTAATACATTGCAGGAAGTCAGTCATAGGAATGTCCATCGCATTTCTGACATCAACAGCATTATTACCAACATATGCGGTTTTATCAACTATTTCATTGCCAGATATACCACGGTGAGAAGGTACCCACAGGAACGCAATTTTGATATGCTGAAGGTGATACTGATGAATTATTTCTTTAATAAAATATAAAATATAATTTGACTTGAATGAAATTGAAAGGTTAGATAAGGCTGTTATCAAACTCAGTGAATCAGAAACAATCAAAAAGTATTTACAATGATTAATCTGCCGAATATACAATAATGCGCGATAAACCGCATATGTCTCTGCAGTGAATATGGTACATGTATTGTGAAGGACAAAGCTTTGAGAGAATTTTGTACATGAATCATATAAAGCAGCATGAACATAACCACTTCCCTTACTGCCATCAGTGTAAATAATATAGTAATTCTTATTTTCTGCCAAAAACTGTAACATATCTGAATTATTCTTAATTGGATTTTGAAATACATTAATAGGTTGTGTAATACACTGATAGGAGAAGGAGTAACATGGCCATGGGCACTGTTTTCTAATACCAGTAAAACTATTCTCTGTTTCCAGCAATATTTTGGATAATGTTGGGGATTTACCACCCAAGAGATTCTCTCCTGTAGTCAGTTGACCAGAAGGACTATTTACAAAAGGTATAATTTTGTTTATTATCTTCCTGTTATTTGCAGCAATCAATTTAAGACAGAATCTCTCTGCAAGTAGAACATGTCTCAAAATTAACGGCATCAATTTAGTCTCCACTTCCATGGCCCTTATGGGAGTAGAGCACATTGCACCAGATATTGTTCTCAAAGCTCTGTTCTGCAAAAGATCTAATTTATTTACATGAGTACTATTTATATACACTAGTGAACTGTAGTCAAAATGACTCCTAACTATACTCTTATATAAAATTGACAATATCTTTGGGTCTGCTCCCCATGAAACACCTGCAAGACATTTGATTATATTTAAACCTTTTAGGGCATTCTTTGATATGTATTTAATATGTCCCTCAAAAGTTAATTTTCTGTCAATTACTATGCCTAAAAATTTCTTTGTATTTGTTGTGTTTATAATTTCACCATTATAAATTACCTTTGAATTTGTATTCTCATTTCCAAATATCATGACACTACTTTTGTAGGGGTTAATTTTTAAATGTAATACATCATTGTAATAGTGGAATAGTTCAGACAGGGCTTTGTTAATATTGTCAATTGCAATTTCTACATTATAATTACTACTGTACAAGACAATATCATCTGCAAACTGCAAAATATCTACATTGCTATTTACAAATTTACATATTTCACTTGTGTATATATTATATAGCAAAGGAGACAGTGTAGCACCCTGCATTGTACCTTTAGATGTAGATTTTGGACCATACAGTGTATTATTGTGCCTTATATAGAGTGTTCTATTATTTAAGAAATTAAAAATCCATTTACATAGTTGGCCAGGTACGCCTAACCTAGACATAACTTCTACTAGTATGGCTGGATCTAGACTGTCAAATGCACCTTGCACATCTAAAAATACACAAACAGTGTGTAACTTTTTATCCTTTGCATGTTTCAGATCCGAAATTAAGGAAGTGAAGCTGTCTGCACAACTTCGCCCTCGACGAAATCCATATTGTACATGTGGAATGATGCTGTTATATTCCATATACCAATCTAGACGATTTTTAATCATGTTTTCAAATATTTTACCTAGACATGATGACAATGATATTGGTCTATAAGAGCTGGCAAGCTCTGCAGGTTTATCTGGCTTGAGTATCGGAATGACACATTGTGTTTTCCATGATTGTGGAATACATTTACAATGCCAAAGTAAATTGAGAATATTAAGAAATAGTTTTTGCACAGATTCATCTAAATTTTTAATGATAGAATATGGATAATCATCTAAACCAGGTGAAGTGTCTCTCCGAGATATCAAACTCATGTTAAATTCTGACCATGTAAAAGGAACTAGTAAAAATGTTGAATTTAGGTTGTCATTATTTAATTCAAAAATATTGCCTAAATTATCAGTATTATTTAAATTGCTATTATCGGATAATTTATTTAGAAATGGAGAAATAAACTCATCTCTATATGATTTATTGCCAGCTCTTATACCTTTAAACATTTTTAGAAGATTCCAAATCTTACTAATAGGTGTAGTTCTATTGAAAGTGTTACATAAGTTATCCCAACCTATTGCTTTTTGTTCCGATATAGTTCTTTTTTTAAGTGCATCTTTTCTTTTGTATTCTACATAGTTCTCCATAGTAGGGTCACTTCTATATAGTTTCAGTGCACTATAAGAGGCAATTACACTTTTCTCACAAATGTCATTCCACCAAGGAACTGGAGGTCTGCTTTTAAAATTATTTGGTTTAGTGAGTTTAGGAATTGTCATTTCCTTTAAAGAATCTAATCGAGAACAAAACTCATTATAGGTTGAAATAGGGTCATACAATTTTAGGACTAAATCATTAAATATTGTTTTGGAAGTAGTTTTATACTTCTTCCAATCTGCTTTTTTATATATAAACCTATCTACAGGGGGATTTATATGATATTTATCTATAAGTAGTGTAATCTCTGTTATTGTTGGATAGTGATAGCTACCCATGGCGTCATCATGGACAGACCACTCGCATATTGATGCGAGGTTAGCACTAACAAAGCTAACGTCGATTGCTGATGGATTTCGTCTTGGGTTGTTAACAGTTGTAAAACTACCATTGTTCAAAATACATAAATCCAAGTCATCAATGATATTAAATAATTCCTGTCCTCTACCTTTAGTAGATAGACAACCAAATGCAATGTGATGTGCATTAAAATCACCACTAACAAAGATAGGCTTTGGAAGATCATTAATTATATTATGTAGTCTGTTGATTCGTATGTGTCCACTAGAAGGAGAACAGTATACACAAAGAATAGTTAAGCTACCATGCACAGTAGACAAAGATAGAGCAACAGTTTGTATGTCTTCATAAAATCTAGTGTTTAAGACTTTGTATTTTAAGTATGGCTTAATCAGTATTGCTACACCATTATGAGGATTATTAGAATTTTTATTGTAAATATTAAATCCAGGTATTCTAAAACTATTGTCCTTAAACCATGTTTCGTTAAGTAAGCAGATGTCAATATTTTGTTTTTCTAAGAATTGAATCAATAAGGGTTTCTTACTTTTAGCACTTTGAATGTTATACTGAGCAATACGTAGCTTAGACAATGTGGGACTTGGATCCATTACTTTAGATTTTTAAGCAAAGTTTCTTTAATACTATCTATAGTGGTAGGAGTATTATCTCCCTTATTGCCTAGTTCCACCAACGTCTGTACTAGGGCCATAAGTACATCGTTGTTGGCAACGATTTGGGCTTTAATGTCCCTAGGGGGAACATCATTTGGTTTATTTACATTATGTACAGGATTATTTACAGATACAGGCTTATTTATAGGTCTATGTACAGGCTTATTTACAGATTTATTTACATTGTTAATTGGTTTCATTTTTGGAGGTGACAGAGGTGGAAATTGAGTATTTTCGGTCATTTGTTCTTTAGTCATTGTAGCACTTGCGTAAGTTATCTTATTTTTCTTTTCTAAAATTTTGTTTACTTTAATTGGGCATAATCTAGAAATTGCTAGATGAGGCCCACTGCAATTGACACAGCAGATCTCTGTTGGTTTGTCACACTCTTTATATAAATGCTCACCTCCACAGATGGAACATCTTTGTTTGCCATTACATATTTTGGCAGAATGATTGAATTTGAAGCAACGGAAACATTGCTGTAATGGGGGAACATATTCAAATACTCGATAAGAAAATAAGTCATATTGTATATTATTAGGAAGAATATTTGATAAAAAGGTAATGCTAACTGTTTGAAGTGGTACACGTTCTTGCCCAACTTTCTTTGTAAATCTTCTTACTGCAATAATTTCATAGACTGATGAAAGTTTTGTGTATAATTCTTTATTGGAAATGTTAGCTGGTACATATCTAATTATACCTGTTTTTTCAATTTGCGCCGCCGGAATGAATGCTTTAAGACCATGTTTGTTAAGGAAAGAAATATTATTAATAAAATTATTTGCAGTATTATACTGCTTAAATATAACTGCTATTTTATTTGCATTAACTCTCTGTATAGCCGTCACCCCTTTTATCTGGTTGGAAAATATGTGATTAAGGTAGATAGGGCTCTTATTTCCTATCCTCTCCTTACTATTGGTAGCTTCAATAAATACTTTAAAGTCTATGTATGTAGCATTTTCCGGATATAATCTTTTATAATTTGGTTTAATGTATGGTGAATAGTCCAAACGCTCACCGCCGCCGCCATCACCACAACTGTCCATTTGAGTCCCTTCCTCTACATCCTCAGGCCGAGGACGTTTAAGTGAGGTGGGCGGGTTATCCCCGCCCCCCTCGTTTCCCACCATTTTCACGGGTTTGCACACCTAGCACTGTTATTTAAATTAACTTTTACACGAAAAATAGTAAATATTTAATGAAAAAAAGGATTTGAAATTTTATTCTGAACCGCGCTTATTTCAAGTTCCCGCCAGAATCTCTGTCAATGTCAAACCAAATTACTAACCGTTAGTGTTGTGCGCGTTATTAGGATATTACGCAATATTGATTATGATCAGTGAAAAGTCGAGATTTACAAAAATTATTATGTTTCGATTTACATATTATGTATCTTAAAAAAAAATATAATATTGTTTTTTTAAATTAAACTGTTCAAATCGCATTACAGATTACCATAGTATCATAACATCACTGAAAAAATGTTTTGACAACAAACAGCTGATGACAATGACATTATACAATCAGGGCAGGGCTTCGATCGTGTTTTGTTGTAATTTTTGTGTATTTAAACAAAATAATAAGTCTTCATGATGGGAAATTACATTACAGTGAACATGGAAGAAAACTTCAAAAAGAATCAAGAATTCATACAAACCATCAATAAAATTAAGGTAAGTGTTGTAAAAACTTTTTATTAATTGTTATAATAGAAATATGTTAAGTTAATAAATGTTTTCTTTAGATGGAGAGGCAAATTCAACTTCAATATCAGATGCAAGAACGCCAAATGGCACTGCAGATAGCAAAGAGTAGAGACACCTGCCTTTGGTTTACTGCATTTTATATTACTGCAGCAACAGGCCTCTTGACAGGGTAATAATTTATTTATCTAACATAAGGTTAAAGTTCGTTAGTTATGTTTATCAGCTAACAATCCATACTTAGCCACACGATAAAAACATATTTCTTTCCACAGAAAAAATAACGTAGAAAATACATATATTTTACAAAGACTCATTAAACTTGAATTGAATAAGTAATTAACAGAATTAATTTAGATATCGATTATAGTTTCAGAAGGACGAAAAGACAATATCTTTTGATGCCATTGATACCTCTCACGTTTGCCACTCTGTACTATTGGGACCTTGCATACGGAAACAAAGTACACAGGATCAGAAGTAAGTATGTAGTAGGATAATACGTTAAATCAATCAGAAATAATGAGCTAACTTCCGTAATATTATTGAAATCACTTAACAATAAAAAAATATATAATAGATAACATTATAATATTTGATGTAAATATATTATATTTCAAAATTATTTGAAATGATCCAAAGCAACCAAAATACTTTAAATTGATTATAGGTTATCTACGCTTCTATTTTTGCTGACTTGGGTTTAGGCCAGCCTCTTAGTAATTTTCTAAGAACACGTACAGACCACAGCACATCAAGCTACTACAATTTGTCAGACTTCTTTATTAGATTTTTAACTTTAAAGCGTTATGGTTTAAAATACATTGGTTAGGAATATTTAACAGTTTAACAGGGTAGCTTGACCTGCTGTAGTCCGGACATTTTGCATTGATGTATCTAAATTAATTTATTATGACAGTTTTCCACGTCTAAGCGAAATTCATAATCCAAAATTGCCAGTTGGTTTCATAAATTAAGGTCCGTATTACAGAACGTTACTCAAGACTCAAGCATTACTTAAAACTAGTTTTAACCAATCAAAAGGCTTCAAACGAGACTTAAGTAGAGTTTGAGTTTTGAGTAACGTTTTGTAATATGGACCATACTGCCTCAATCCCCCAATCTAAACAATTTCACAGACCCTTCATTACAACCATTGCAATCTTTATCTTTACATTTGCACCAATGTAATGAATAAAAATGCGTTACAGTGGAAGCTGAACACATTATGACACATGAAGCAGACTCTCTCGAATGGCCCTGCGGCCTTCCTACAGCGTCTTCCATTGATCTCGGACGTGAGGATGAAGAAGAAAAGAAGAAAATTCATCCCCCACTTTTGTAAATTTAATACTCTTAATAATGACGTCGTGTGCCTTCACCGCAAAGTAGATCTAAATAGCGGATACCTTTGCTTTTCAATAGGTAGCCTGTATTTTCCAAGAAGAAAATTGCTAGAGACTTAGACGGATTTTATTTAATTAATTGTACTTCTTGATATCGATCTCGCGCGTTGGATAGTGTAAAGCGATGAATTTAGGTTCTCGACTATATTCTATTTAATTAGAAATTAAGACAATTTCTGTGATGTGAACCTAAGGTCTAAACAGTTTTATCTGACAGTGCTGCGGATTGTTCGAAAGAGATACCGTGGCCCTGGGGCACAGACAAGTGAAGGAATATAGGTGGGATTTAGTCAGTAAAAGTCTAACACGTTCTTTCGCTCCAGCCGGGATAGGTCATTTAACGATTTCCCATACAAAAGACAAAGGTCCAAACAGTATCGATTATTTAACATTCATTTGGGCCTACTCAATAAATAAAGTGCCACAAAAACGCAATTTGATTATGAGTTAAGATGACTCACCTAATTGTCTCTAGTTAGGTTTTATTACCGTAATATTGAGTAATTTTCAATACGGGATGCCTTTTTGAGCATAAATTCTCATCTATGGAAAATACGGTTATAGAGGCAGCTAGATTTTAGAGGCACTTCTTTAACAAAAGTTAAATAAATGTAGATATATTCTAAATGGATGTTCATCGATTACTACGGTTAATCTCATACATTTTTTAACATTATTTGGGGTTTGGGTTAGATTGTCGTAAATAGGTAACAGTAGTTTAGTGTATAAGCCCCGCACGATGATATTGCGATGGAACCTTGTCACAATAAACGCTTTGTGACGTCATCTGTCACACAAAAGGACAGCTAGCAAAAGAATGTTAAATGGAAAATTAATATTAGGGTTTATAATTTGTATTTTATAATTTTATTATACATACACTCTTTATACCTACTCACCCATATTCTGACAAATAAACTTTCATTATTAAAAATTTCAAGGAAATAATTCTTGTAGACGTAAGAAAAATATACTTATTCGTATATCTTTCTTACATGTATACTAATTTTTTCTAACTACATTTCTGTTAATTTGCGAGCTGGAATTCAACCTGATCCACTGTGTAGCAATCATGTTTTAATTACTACCTACATCTATCAGCTTATAAATAAAATCAGGATAGTATGTAAAAAAATGTTTATATGTAATTCAATATACTTAATCTTACCCTATTTATTCAAGTCCACTCAAATAGTCTTCCAAATCAGAACTGCTTTCTGTGTCTGTCGTTTCCGATTCACTGTCGTCTGCCGTATTTATGACAAATAACTCGTCAGTTATTCGATCTTTATTCCAATATTCCTCTTAAAGCCATTTAACATGATTGACTTCCTTTCGCCAGTCATCTGGAGTTATTGACGCCAACGCCTCCAACGTCAGAGCTTCAATGCGACTTTCCAACTGCTCCACATTCTTTTCTGACACCCTCATCTTTACCAGGTTCCAGATGTACTCAATGGGCTTGAGGTCGCAGTTGTAGGGTGGTAATCTAACGACCTCATGGGTGGCCATTGCAGCTAATAAATTGTCAATTTTATAATTTTTCGGCGGTTTGTGCCGTGTAATTAATAAATACAGTTCGTTGGGAAAGTCGATCTTGTGAGCTTGTAGCCACACAACCATCAACTGTTTTTTATTGTTCATACTTGGTGGCCTATTCTCTTCCCTACTGTGATAAGAGGCGTTGTCCATCACAATTATGGAGTTGCCACAGAGTTGTTACAGAATTAGTACCCTACATACCACATGTTGGGTACTAATTCTGTAAGCCGCTTGGTGAAATTCTCAGCATTCCTTTGATCATGGTAATCCCCCGTTTTGGTGTCTGCTTTAAACATTAAAAGGGCATTGTCAACAAAACCGCTTTCACTTCCAGCGTGAACTATTATCCATCGGCGGCCGGGGCTGTCGTTCCGTCTCACTCCATCGGTTGCTGTTGCCAACATTTTTATACCGTGTAGTGTGCGTGTATCTACGTTTCGTCGAGATATAACTTATAACGGGTCTTTTGTTATTACCAAGCGAGTCATTTTCTTTCATACGTCGTAAATATTTAGCTGATACCCTCCACGCTTGAATTTGGGGTCTTTCAATTAGAGCCAGTCTTTTTTGGTAGCATCGTTTAAATTGTTAGCCTAAACCACATTTAATTATTTTTCCTAACGTAGTTTCACTACCAGTATAATTAAGGTCTACTTTTGAAGCCGCCAAGATTTTGCACATTGTGGGTATTTCTCTCTAACATTTCTTAAAGCTGTTGAAAAAAACCCGTCGAAATATTCCTTCTTTTGTCTTTTTCCTTTAGTAGGAGTTCTCATTTTGCTGCTACTGGCTCTTGCTGACTCATCCTCTCGTCGTAATTTCATCACAGCATTTTTTGTAACGCCTATGGCACATGCCACACGCTCCGTGACTTTGGTAGAATTTTGCAAAATATTTTTAATAACTATTAGCAGTTGCTTCAGTATTAAAATGTCCTCAGTAGTGTCCGAAGCACTTTTTAAAGCACGGTTTATCCTTTCAAGAACTAACTTACAGTCCTCTTTCTCTTTAACAAAATAATTGTCCACTTTAATTATAATTTCACGCGCACGACTGTTAATTAATTTCTTACTCATTTTAACGAGTAACAGCTAACAAAACTAAACAACAAAACTCAAGAACAATAATAAAACAGGATAACAAAAACAAAAAGCTAACAAAAATATTCGATGTGCGTAAGTGGGTAAGCGCGGACTGAACTTGCAAACGGTACCGACGGTGCGAGTTCGCCTACGTCACCAAGATGGCCGCCAATCGCAATATCATCGTGCGGGGCTTATATGTAGTATTTCAAGTCTTGTGTATGTGTCTCCATGGAAACGTCAGCAGCGTTTTTAAAAATTAAAAAAGAGGAATATTTATATAGCCACTAATTATTTTTACCATTGAAGAAATCCCGGTATACAATTTGTTTTTGTAAACTTATTTTGCCAATTTTTGTCGTTTGAATGTGATTCAAATTGATAATCATTCTTCTCCAATTCTGGAATATGCGTGCTTGCATAACTAGGAAATTATTATAACGATGCACAGTACTTACCTAGTTACTTACATAAATAAATAGTACGTTATAGTAGGTTTAGTAAAGAAGCCATAATAACGATGGTAAAATAAACTTTTTAGGGGGATGTGCTAAGTGGCCGACGGAATTCGATTTTTCTTATATATTTTGCAGTATATTATATAATTCTGTTTGTTGATATTTCATGAAATGGCCATTCAATAGGATACTAAAAATCTATATATGTTATTTAATTTACGGTGTACGTAATAATGAGAATTATTTTATATTCTTAGAACATTATATTATAGAGGGTTGTATTAACGATTATAATTCAGTAAATTTATATTTATTACGCTCACGCATCATATTTTAAACAAGTAAGAAAATTTGAATTTCTCACGGCGTTTTTCTCTTAAGAAGTTGATAGGAAAATCCTCTCAAACAGAGAAGGACGCCTTCCTTCGTATGTTACCACGTTAGCTACCTCACAACGTTTATACGCTTTGCAAACTCCATAATCCACAATAAACGATTGAAATGTTTTAAAACAACATAGATTTTATATTTTGTTTATACTATGTTTATATTTAGTATTTATACAATAATTTTATAGTAATGTAAGTATAAGAGTGTTTTTGTTATACATGTTTATGATTAGATAGATATACCTATATTTTTTACACGGTTGTTGTGTTCAAGACAGTGATTTATTAAATTTTTATTTAAATTTTATAAGTTTTTAGGTACATACGCCAATTCGTCAAGCTACTACAGTCTAGTAATTCTCTAAATGATTTAAGGTTGATTGTAAAAATTTGGCACTTCTTTATTTAAAGTAATGTTGAATTAGAATGTTTAAAGTATGCTGTGTACTTATCGCATTTATTATAAAGATAATAACAATTGTGCAACTTTAATAAAGCGAATATTTGCTCTAAAATGTAATGACATGTGATTTCTTAAGGAATGCCTTAAGAAAGTATTAAGCATTTATTAACTTATCGTCGTCGTAAGTATAAACTTTGAAGTATTACAAGACAATTAATAGATGTAATTCCTCACTTTTATTAGAGTGTTTATTGACAGAATTCGTGTACTAATGTTAAATTTAAAATAAAGTTTCCGAAAAATAGGAAGTCGTTTTTTATTCTAGAAATTATGTATACTATATGTTATTATGTTGAAACCGCGAAAAGAAACTTTTAAAAATTTAACAAGCTTTCTTTCTTTTTTGGTTTCAACTTTTGTCTACTTCAGTTTGTAAAAAATAATAAAGAAGTAAAATTAAAAAAGATAATCTACTGACATTACGTTAAGTCCATAAATATCGATTAAACATTTTTTTTGTCCCATTACTATAGTTGACATCTTTTGTTACCATGGCAACTGACAGGTTGTTTGGGCGGCCAGTAAACAAATGAAACTCGACTGGCAGAATTCAAATGTGCCGATATCTATCTAGTAATAGAATATTGGCAAAATCCCCAGCTTTTAAAAAATTGCAAATGTATAATGGGATTTGTGAATTATCATTGCAATTTTTTACGTAAGTAAAATTTAAACTCTGTTAAATTTAAAAATTGTAATGGTTTTCCAATCATAAGTTTGTTATCGACATGTTTTTCGTTGCTTAGCGTATATAATCAATATTTTGACAATGATGGTAGTCACGCTTTTCAGATATTCAAATGAGCTCACGTACCCTTCGAATTTACATTTTATATAGGCATTTGATATCAAAACATGAAAACTGCGAATACATGAATTTTAATTTATATCGATTACAGAATTTGATTTCACAGTCCCCGCGTAACTATTTGAGCCGAAAAGAAGTGTTATGTCCCAAAATCAAGGAAAGAAGGACGACCGGAAGAAGGATGTTGGCCAAAAACCAGTTCAAAAGAAGAGTCCTGATAAAAATATGTCTGAGATTGATGAGCACATACTTAAGAGATTCGAAATTAAGAAGAGGCTTGGGAAGGGCGCTTATGGTATTGTTTGGAAAGCTCTTGATAAAAAGACCAAGGATGTGGTGGCGATTAAGAAAATATTTGACGCCTTCCGTAATCAGACAGACGCTCAGCGGACTTTTAGGGAAATAATTTTCCTTCAGTCATTCCGCAACCATCCTAATATCGTGAAACTGCATAGTATACACAGGTACCTCTTTTTTATTTAGCTTGTGCTATTTAGCTTTACTTGTCTGTGTGTAGTTGATCCACTTTAGCCGTAGAATACTGCTGGAAGGTAAATTAAGGCATTGAGGGACTGGAACAATTTGCCAGCGGTGGTGTTTCCATCTGACTACAATTTGGGGTCTTCAAGGCCCAAATGAATAGGCTCTTAATAAACTAGTGCACTTTACCATCAATGATGGTAAGCAGTGAGCACTAGTTTATGATTATAAAAAAAATGTTATTATAAGTTACTATTAAAGACATGGTGGCCTAGTGGTTAAAACACCAGCTTCTCAAGTATGAGTGTGCGGGTTCGATTCCAGGTCAGGCAAGTACCAATGTAACTTTTCTCAGTTATATGTACTTTCTAAGTACACCAATGATTAAAGGTGAAGGAAAACATCCTGGACTTTAAGTCTGAAATAGCCAACCTGCATTGAGCAAGCGTGGTGATTATGCTCAATCTTTCTCTGTATGAGAGAAGATCCTTACCCAGCAGTGGAACGATAAAAAGTTCATGATAATGATGATGGTAATTAAAGCCTCTGACCAGCTGTGGAATGATGCGTAGGTACTGACAGCAGTCGGTATTTTCTATGATTCTGAAAATGTAAATAACTATTATTATTTCTGTTTCTTTCTTTAAATTTTAAACTACCCACTTTACATGATTATCAAAAATGTGTTTCTTGTTGGTTTGTTTCTGCATCCAAAACTTTTAAACGTTTATAAGTAGTTTATAAAAATCCACTGCCATAGGGACCTATTTAGTTAAGCAAGTTTCTAATTGTTTTTTTTTTTTTTTAAGTTATAAACTAGTGCTTGTCCGCAATCCCGCCTGATGATAAGTAGTGATGCAATCGTTGATGGTAAAGCGTGCTAGTTTATTAAGAGCTATTCACTCTAGCCTTGAAGACACTCAAATTGTAGTCCGACGGAAACACCGCCGCGGGCAAACTGTTCCAGTAAAGAGGAGGCGGAAATTAATGATATAATAATTTAAAACCGGCCAAGTGCGTGTCGGACTCACGCACAAATGTACCATTGATTTATGAAATTAAAGGATTTAAGTTATTTGTATGAAAGATTACCCGGTGATAAGCGGTTTACGATTTCTACGAGGCATTAAAAAAACTACTTACTAGATCTCGTTCAAAATAATTTTCGTCGGTAGTTTTTATAGTAATGTACTTAGGTCATATGTTTTTTTAGATTTTTCATTTTCTTATTTTAGAAGTTAGAGAGAGGGGGGTGCCAACTTTTTTCCACTTTGGAAGCGTCTGTCATGCAAACTATTCGGTTTAGAAAAAATATTTTAGAAACCTCGATATCATTTTTGAAGACCTATCCATAGATACCCCACACGTATGTTTGATGAACAAAAAAATTTTTGAGTTTCAGTTCTAAGTATGGGGAGCCCCCAATATTTATTATTATTTTTTAAATTTTGCATCAAAATCTTAATGCGGTTCACAGAATACACCTACCTACCAAGTTTCAACAGTATAGCTCTTATAGTTTCGGAAAAAAATGGCTGTGACATACCTACAGACGGACAGAAATGACGAATCTATAAGGGTTCCATTTTTTGCTATTTGGCTACGGAACCCTAAAAAAGTGGTTAGCCAAGGAAATGGAAAATGTAGAACAAAAATTCTGGTTCGACAAGGCTTGGCCTTCTAATTGATGAGTCTTGAGAGTTCTGATTGATGGCGTACGGACGACAGCAGGTCAAGCTACCTCAAAATGCCAAATATCCCAATCAACCTTGAGCCTTAATGCTTTAGGAATAAAGTTGCAAATCTAATAAAGAAATCTGATGGATTGTAGTAGCTTGATAGGCTGTCGTCTGTACATCAACATTGAAATTGTAGGCAATTTACATCAAGGACGTGATTCTGAAATCCATTGTACTTATTGAATTTTAACACACAATTGAATGGAATTACAATTTTCCATGAAATAGTAAATATTTGTTTTGTTAAGTAAGTAATGAAAAATATCTTAATTTATGCCCTAAATTTATAATTAAATTTTTCTCACAGTTATACCTCCCTGCCACCCTTTATACCTACTTACTGATTAGCAGATGTTAACATTATTGAATGCTGCGCTGCGTGTCACGGGTTCGATTCCCGCATGGAACAAATATTTGTATGACTACAAGTAGTTGTTCTGGGTCTGGCTATTTGTGTATGTAGGTTTATATGTTTGTAAACGCACCCACGATACAGGAGGAATTCCTAAAGTGGGGCAACATTAAAAAAAAATGGCATAACAAACTCCTGTATAGGTTGTGGAGGTCAGATAAGCAGGTGCCCCATGTAAATACTAGTATTTCTGCTGCAGCCGGTTAGACTGGATGCTGACCTCAACATACATAGGGGAAACTTGGAAAGACTAGACTGATGATGACAATTCCTGTATAGCTTGGATAGTGTTACTGGGAAAGAAATGATTCTCTTAATCTTATTAGAATATCTTTGTGCGTGATTGCGGCCCACTCCCTCTCACCGAGAGGCAGACTACCTACCACGCTGGCCCAGTGCGGGTTGGTAGATGTCACATATATCTTCGAAGTTTTGCCTCGATGTTTTCCTTCGCCGCCGTTTTGAGAGCAGCGGTGATGAAATAAGATGAGTAGCTTAAATTAAAGCGCCTGACGGGGTTCGAAGTCACAGCCGCTACATAGGTATAAGTACTACTAGTATGTCGCGGCTCTGACCACTACTTAGGCCACCAATGTATAAAATACGAAAAAAGTACGTTATTGAATAATTTCGTCTTATTTGAATTTTGTTGCTGACCGTAAAGAGGATTGTAGTTAGTTTTCTTTAATTTAAACATAAAATTCCTCAAAAAATCCCCAACAAAAGGGAATATATGGAGATCTGCGTTCCTGCAATCGGAAAATTTAGCCGTATTTTGCTAATTTCAAAAGTCATTTTATATTTAAATTAGGCTGGGAATCAGCACTTTTTGAACGTCAATATTACGTAAGACAGTACCCCAAAATGCCCGCCCTTCGCCACTTCCTAGTGCTTACGCTGGGAGGAAGTGGCAGAACAGACTCCCCAGCAGCACAGCTGTCTGTTCATTTAAAATAAAATAGTATGTATATTTACAAAACCGACAACTTAACGAAAAAAAAAATACCTAAAAGAGGATTTATACAGGATGTTTGGTGCATCGTTTGCCACATTGAATTGTTCGACTGCAGGGGTCACCTATAAGCCTTTCAGACCCTTTAATACCCCTCATGCCCTGTGATTTTTTTTTATTACAATTTTGAATATTAAGACTGATTTACATGGTGCAATTTAATTGCCTATGGCATACAATAATATTGATGCAACAAATGGCTTGCATCGTCTAAATGGTGTTTAGACAATGCAATTTTTATTGTTGCTTGAACTTAATGGAAGCCATAGGCAATTAAATTGCACCGTGTAAATCACTCTTTAGCCTCTTGGTGTATACCCATTGAAAGGAGGCCTATGTCCCAATAGTGGGAACTATAGAATCCGCTTATTTATGTATGTATAAGTGCCTCGATTCACAAGTCAAGCGAATTCTCTAAGTTGTTAAAAGATGTTTATGCCATGTGGCACATCATTAGCAAGAGAATTAATGAGGGAGTTTGAAGATCCCGATCGCTTTTGGTTTTTTTGTTTGTAGCCATATAGGTACAGTTGTAACATGTACTTACAGCTTTAATTTAAGTTTTACCTTTGCGAGTGAATTAATTAAAAAACTAGGTGGTGGTACTAGTTGGTTGGACGTTTAAACGATACACATCGAAATAAAATTAATATTCGTAGTTTACGCCTTACTTATATCTTTTTTTTAAATTTCCGTCTTTTTAACCGACTCCAAAAAGGAGGAGGTTACTCAATTCGACCGTATATATCCTTTTTTTTTTTTTTATGTTTTTTCGCGCATAACTTCGTTGTTTATGAACCGATTTTGATAATTCTTTTTTTGTTGGAAAGAGGACGTTCCCAAGGTGGTCCCATGATAAGGATATCAGGGTTTGATGGTGGAAGACCAGAGAAAACAAGGGGAACTTTCAAAAGTTGCAGGGGCGACTAGTGCATTTCTTAGCATTTTCATTAAGTATTATAAAGCACTACAATTTAATAAAGGTCTGGAGTAGATCTGATGATGGAGCCGGGAGACAGTCGAAGGAACTCCTCAACAATTCACAGCAGCTACCTTGTGTTTGGGCTCGATTAATTTGTATTGATAAGAACTTTACACCTAGATGGGTTGTGACTGTCATAAAAGCTCTGATGATGAAGACAAAGGCCAGTTCCGGGAACTCCTCAACGGTTTACAGTAGCTACTTTGTGGTTGGACTTCATTCATTTATATTGATGAGACCTTTGCACCCATTGGGTTAAAATAATGGTCTGCAGTAAATTTGATGATGAAGACCATAGGCAGTTGAGGGAATACTAACGGGTAAAAAATTAAAGTAAACAAAATTACGTCGTTTCCCAACTATATTTGCGTCAGCTTCCAGTCTGAACGGATGCAACTGAATACATAGTACCTACTTTTAACAACTAAAAAGTGTAAAATAAAAACTTTTTTACAAAAAAACAACCGACTTCCAAAAACCACTACAAAGTGAAAAATAACTAATTTCGGAAGTCGGTGTCAAAAAACGAATATACAAAACCAAAGACACCAACTTCCGAAATTAGTTATTTTTCACTTTGTAGTGGTTTTTGGAAGTCGGTTGTTTTTTTGTAAAAAAGTTTTTTTAGTAAAACAGTAGTTGTTCCGGGTCTGGATGTTTGTGTATGTGACTTAGATGTTTGTAAACGCACTCACGAAACAGGAGAAATTACCAGTGAGGGGCAACGTTTTTTTAAGAAAGAAAAGTAGTCGACCATTTCAATTTGGCACGCGATGCATCGAACATCCTGTATATTTCCAGAAGTAGGTAGGTAGTCTTTCTTTACAACTATATTTAACCCTTCTTCTTCTTCTTACTCCTACCCCAGAGCTCTGAACAACCGCGACATCTACCTCGGCTTCGAGTATATGGAAACAGATCTACACAACGTGATCAAACGTGGTAACATACTCAAGGATATACATAAGCGATATATTATGTACCAGATGCTGAAAGCGACAAAATATATACATTCGGGCAATGTGATACATAGGGACCAGAAGCCAAGCAATGTGCTGATTGATAGTGCTTGCAGGTAAGAAATCTTCTTTGTACTAATACTTATTTTAAATGCGAATGGATGGATGATTTGTTCTTCCTTTACGGACTACGGAACGAATTTGGATAAAATTAGCTCCAATTCCCTTGTAGTCAAATTTAGTTTAGTAAATTTAAGTTAAGTGTTTCTTTTTCTTTCTATATATTTAACAAAAGGGCAGAAGATAAATATTAGATTAGTCCTGTCAAATTAAGATACTGGCCCCGATTCCCTTGCTCAATATCTAAACTAAATTTGAGTTGAGTGCATCTTTTTTTTATTTCATTAAGAAGAGGACAGAAGATAAAATATTTGTTTAGACCTGTCAAGTTAGACCGCCCCTGACGTAAATTGACGTATTTTAGGTCGCCATGTTTATATTCGCGTCTAAACTGTCTATGGAGTAGGTATCTTAATTTGACAGCATTAAACTAAAATGTTATCTTCTATCCTTTTCTTTATGAAATAGAAAGAAAAAGATGCACTTAACTTAAAATTAGTTTAGTTTGTGAACAAGGTAATCGAAGCCAGTGGCGCCGATTACCTTGTTCATAATAAGTTCAGTGCATTTTTCCTTCCTATTTCATTAAGAAAGGGACAGAAAATAAATATTAGTTTAGTCCTGTCAAATTAGTCAGCGACTGACATAAATTCACGTATTTTTAGTCGCCATGATTTTAATGAAGTTTATTAATCGTTCGCACGTGTTCTTGGCAAAATTGTGGCGTCTCTCCCACCAAGGTCATTAATCAAGAATTGAATTGAATTGATTTTAATGAAATTGTTTTCTTTTTTTTTCATGATTTTATTAACGAAATAGAAAAGAAAGGTGCACTGAACTTAACTTTGGGTTAGTTTATGAACAAGAGATATGACGGCGCCATTCAGGCAATTTAGAACTGATTATAACCGTGACGTCATAAAATAAGTTAGGCGCCGTGTAATTTGACAGAACTAAACTAATATTAATTATTTTCTGTCCTTTTCTTAATTATTTCGGGGAGCGCCTTTCACAATTTGTTAACAATTAAGTTTTAACAGAAATAACTGATGAAATAAGTTTAACATTTCTTTTTTATTCAGATCTCTTTTTATTGGGGTTTTTTTTCGGATGGGAATTCAAATGACCCCTCCCTCTCTGGGCGGAGTGGAAGAGCGGTTTAGTTAGACTTTTACTGATTTTTTAACACCCTTGCTCGTAAAGCTGATGTAATTCCACCGGTTTTAATTAAGTAAAGCGGGCCATAACAAACGCGTGTGTTATCAAAGCAAATAGTTAAGTTATAGTCCATACAAATTCCATAACAGCATTATTTTCCATTTCAAGTAATTAGGGAACTGATCGCCGCCGCACGACTCGCGCTGCGCGCTGTTCCATATTTGAAATGGCAAATAATAATACTAATGGCGGGAAAGCAACAGTGTGCATTCACAGATTGAGTTTATTTAAAATGAACAAAATATAAAATACTTTTTTTCTGTTTCCTCGCAAGTGTGTTAAAAAACGTCGTACGATATACGTGCGTATTGGTTATAACATGCTCGGCTCAATTACACCCTCGCCTTCGGCTCGGGCTGAAATTCCGCCTCGCATGTTATAACCATCATTACGCACTAATATCGTAATGTACTAAAAACCCATCCGTGTTCCTACACTTGTCTGTGGGCCAAGGGCTATGGTATCTTTTTCGAAGAACCTGTGGCCAATTTTTTATTAGCTTCGATTGCCAAATAAAAAAAAGGTTATACTCACACTCACAAGTTATTTATATCAGGCAAATTTTAATCATATTATGTTTATTCCGGCATGATGTCTGGTGAAACCGTAAGGAGGACGGGTCTGAGCAGTTGTGTTGCGATGTGTGTCGAGTACCTACGATGTGCCAAATGTTGTTATGTCGAGAGTTTGATCGTGGAGGGTCTCCAGATAAATCTCCCTCTGGCGCAGCATCGTTGGTCGTGTTGTTGGGTTTAACGTCACCTCGCTCAACTGCAGTCTTCCTTCCTATCCACTAAGTTTTTTAAGTGAATAGTGTATAAGTGATCGATGGTGAAGAGGCTTAATAAACTAGCACGCTTTACCATCATCGATTGCATCACTGCTCACCATCAGGCAGGATTGCAGTCAAGCACTAGTTTATAAATATTAAAAAAAAAATATTTTATCAAATTATTTTCAAATGAGCCTTTTATGGATACAGGGTGAAGCTAGCCGACTTTGGTCTAGCTCGGTCTGTGTCGAGCCTATATTCTGGTGGAGAAGAAGGAGCGGATCCATGCCTCACAGACTACGTCGCAACGCGTTGGTACCGTGCGCCAGAGATACTCATCGCTAGCAAGAAGTAAGTAGGTACCTATAGAGGTATGAATGAGGAACAGAATGTAAAGTTCGCCCATCCGCCATAGAAAAGGGAGGATTTTCCGACCAGATGGATATTATGTCCAGTAATTGCCCATTTTTTTTTACTAGGGCATCTCGTAATTCTTGCTGCCTTACTGTCGCGACACATGCGGAACGTACAGCGCCGAAAGTTCAGCTAAATACGCTCACAGTGATTTGAAGTACTCTATGACACATCAGCCGAAATTACGCCGCGTTCGGCGTAGGGCCTAACCTTCCTTCGGGCGGTTTTTTCAGCTAAAACACATTTAATGCATTTTGCATAGCAAGCGACTTCTTTGTCGCTCGTTCCGCGCTCTCGCTTGCACTTCAAGCCTTAAATGGAACGTGACAGAGCCGCAGAGCGTGGTAACGCCGCATGAGTCATGTTTTTTCGTACGTGCAGCCGGCCCCATCGAACTATAAGACGTTATGACTAGGGTTGTAACGGAGGCTTGTTAGCGGAGGCGGAGGCGGATGCGGAGGCGACGAGTCTCACCTCCGCGGATGCGGAGATTAACGGAGGCGGAGGTGAAATTACATATAGAAAAAAATTGAAATTTATGGTTAACTAAAACATTTTTTTTTATTTTATATACGTACATTAATAGTAGTATACTTGGTAAAAAAAATATTACCTTCTTGTAATGAAAATTAAGGAGAAACAAGTTGTGTTTGCCGCATTCCCGCATCGCGCTAGTTGATTCTTGACCATTTCGCGCTCAAACGCGACTCACTTTAATAAATACGTAAATAAACCTCCGTTATAACTCCGCAAAAATTGTGCGGAGGCGGAGGCGGAAGCGAAGATACGATTTCTTGCGGAATTTCCGCAGTAACGGAAGCGGAGGCGAAGCTCCGTTACAACCCTAGTTATGACGTCAAAAAGGAATGGACTCAAAGTTTTAATTTTCTTTATATTCCAGCTATACTAAAGGCATAGACATGTGGTCGCTTGGTTGTATCCTGGGTGAAATGCTGACAGGCAAGCCTCTGTTCCCGGGTACCTCGACCGTTAACCAGATAGAGAAAATCATGTCCGCGTTACCCAGGCCTACATCTGAGGGTAAGTATCATACATAGAATACGTAGAATTCAGAATCTTATTTTTACTAGAAATTGTCATATATTCAACTAGTTACTTTAGCTTTATTTAATGTATCTTTCTTAGATGGATGGTCGAGTCCGTTGTTTTATATAAGGTGGATTCCATGTTTTAGGTACACGGCGCCGTGCAAATAGCACTGCGCGCGCCATCTGTAGTATATTCCTACATAATAGTGTTTGTAAATAAAATTTAGTTCTAAAAAAGCTTCGGATGCGACTGGGATTTACTTTGAGATGATGATGATGATTATTTGTTCTGCCTCTGAAATTAATATTACTTGACCATACACCCCCCCCCCCCCACACACACACACACACAGCTTCATTCGCGTCGTGCTACTTTTGATTTATGAAAGTATTGTTTACATAATCCATACTAATATTATAAATGCGAAAGTAACTCTGTCTGCCTGTCTGGCTGCTCTCAACCGATTTTGATGAAATTTGGCACAGACAATCTTTATACCCTGAGAAAGGACATAGGCTACCTTTTATTGAAAAAACATGACATTCTAAAATTTAAGTGTCTTCAAGGCCAGAGTGAATAGGCTCTTAATAAACTAGAGCGTTTTACCATCAACGATTGCATCACTGCTTACCATCAGGCGGGATTGCGGTCAAGCACTAGTTTATAATTATTAAAAATATATGTATTTTAAAATCATGCATACTTATTGTTTATAATTGAATAAATGAGGAACTATTTCTTATTTTTTTATGTCAAAAAATCATAAGAATAAAAAATCTGAATATTTAAAATGTCTAAAAATATAAATCTAAAATCATGCATAATGATTGCTTTTAATTAAAATGTCAGACCCAAATGAGGAAATATTTCCTAACTATTAAATAACAATTGACTTTTTCATATCATCAAATGACTTCTTCCGCTCTGGGTGGAGCGTAAGGGCTTATACTGACTAAAACCCACCCGTGTTTCTTCGCTTGCCCGTGCGACGGCCAGGGCCACGGTTTCTTGTTTAACCAACCCGCAACCCTGACCCAGGAGGTATCTTCGTAGACCCCGTCACGATGTGCTGACATCTTTTTGAGGCCCGCGTGAAATACGACGCGCGACTCGGGCCTGGTCCTTACCGGGCGGTGAGCTGCCCACTGCTCACCGCCCGCAGGACCGCGCCTACGGTGGCTAGGAGTTAGGTGTCGTCTCCCGACCAGGGCGTCTCCTGTGGCGGCTGGTGGCGTGAGGGCGCTGGGATTCCCATTGCCTCACGCGCTCCGCCCCCTCCTTTGCCAGCATCACTACTTCGCAGAAGGACGGCCTGCCATGCACTCTCGCTCCGGACCATGGTCTGGACCGGGTCGGACGCCAGAGATCGCCGCCGATCGCTGATACGAGGACACGGCGGTGCTCTACCCAAGCCGGGCAGATCTCCACCGTATGCTCCACCGTGTCCTCAGGGCGATCCACACAATGGTGACACCCTGGCGTTTCCTCCTGCCTAATACGGAACAAGAACCTCCCGAAACAACCGTGTCGGTGAGGACCTGTGTCAGGCGGAAGGTGAGGACGCCGTGGCGCCTCTCTAACCACTCCTCAAAGAGGGGACTTACCGCCGCTATTGTGGCGTGCCCAAACATCGAGACCCTTGAATCCTGTGAAAGCCCGTTATTAGTCCGGTCAATTTAGACATTTGAAGTTATGTAGTTTTAAAAATTTTGAATCGATGTATCTCCGAAAAAGTATGAATACATTTTTATAGATAATTTTATTAAATATTTTTATGATAAAACTTACCGTTTTGCAGAAAATGACAAAAAATCGCAAAATAAACATATTTTGCATATAGGGAAATATGAGGAACTTACCATTTTATTTATACATAATTATATTTTAAACAATCTCACCAATTTTCAGGTTGTTGTGAATTTATGTAACTTCACTTTCATTTTTTGGTCTAATTTGTCCGTCGTCCTCTGTGGCGCAGCGGTCAACACGCCTGCCTGCGACGTGGATGCCCCGGGTTCGAACCCCGGCCAGGTCATGATGGTAAACGATCTTTTCCTGATTGGCCTGGGTCTTAGATGTATATCTATATATGTATCTATTATAAATATAGTATCGTTGAGTTAGTATCCCATAACACAAGTCTCGAACTTACTTTGGGGCTAGCACATGTCAACTAATGCCGGTGTTCCTCAGGGGTCTGTTCTCTCTGCAACTCTGTTTTTGCTGCATATTAACGATCTGCTGATGCCCGGTATCTATGGGTATGCAGATGACAGCACAGTTGTAGAGAGATACCTGCCGGTTGCTCGGGCTAGTAGGGAATCAATCCGGTCAGAAAGAGAGGCCATGGTTGAGCGAACGAGTGTTGCACTGCAGGCAGTCTCCGAATGGGGCAATGCCAATCTTGTAGCATTCAATGCCGCCAAAACACAGGCGTGTCTTTTCACCGCCAAAAGGAGCCCGTTCACCTTGGCCCCTACTTTTCGGAATGTGTCCTTGGAGTGTTCCGACCGCCTTCAGCTCTTGGGAGTTGAGATTTCCTCGAACCTTAACTTTGGGCGGTTCATTGAGTCCAAGGCCAGGGTGGCTGCCAGGAAACTTGGCGTTATCGCAAAGGTCCGGCAGTACTTCACACCTGGGCAGCTTCTAATGTTATACAAAGCACAGGTCCGTTCGTGTGTGGAGTACTGCAGCCACATTTGGGCTGGTGCTGCCAAGTGTCACCTGGCCACTTTGGATTCAGTGGAGAGACGTGCAAAGAGGCTGATTGGTGACCCTGATCTAACTCGAGTTGGTCTCCAAAGCCTAGAGCACAGGCGTAGAGTAGCCAGCCTTTCGGTGTTCTATAGGATGCATTTCGGGGAGTGTGCGAGGGAATTGCATGATTTAATTCCCCCATCTCCGTTCCACCAGCGGACGACCCGTCGTACGGCTGGTTTCCACCCTTACGTTGTTAACACCACTACGATCCGGACGAAGCGCTTCGCCTCCTCCTTTATACCGCGTACATCGAGGGACTGGAACAATTTGCCCGCGGCGGTGTTTCCGTCGGACTACAATTTGAGTGTCTTCAAGGCTAGAGTGAATAGGCTCTTAATAAACTAGTGCGCTTTACCATCAACGATTGCGTCACTGCTTACCATCAGGCAGGATTGCGGTCAAGCGCTGGTTTATATATAAAAAAAAAAAAAACAATCTGTGTGATTTGTCCGTGTATATTTATTTATTTATTATTTAGCCATTGATTTCGTCTCTTGTCCATTTTAGACATAGCGATAGTATGCAGCGGGTACGGGTCATCTTTGATCCGGGAGCAAGCTGGTAACCCGAACGGCGGCGCCACCTTTACCTCGTTGCTGTCGTGCGCCCCGCGGGACGCCGCCGACTTGGTGCAGAGGCTGCTGGTCTTCAACCCTGCTAAGAGGCTCAGCGCTGAACGGGCCCTGGATCACGAGTATGTGGGCAAGTAAGTGTTGAATGTTTTTTAACAATTTTTATTGCTAATGTACACAGTAAAATACACAGGGATGACAAAATTAAAATCTGAGAACAACAGTGTTGCTTCAACATCATCAATCTTTTTTTTATCGTCCCACAATCACGCAGCCCCCTAATCGGCGTATACTCCCATTGGTCCGTTCGGTCCAAACGATCCCAACTAGTCGCAATCATTTGACAAAAATGTGTTCGCCGATTAGGGGGCAGATCTCCTCTCATACAGAGAAGGATTGAGCGTAATCACCACGCTTGTGAAAACCACGGTTTCCTCAAGATGTTTTCCTTCATCTTTTAATCAGTCATTGGTGTCCAAGATATACTTAGAAAGTACATATAACTTAGAAAAGTTACTTTGGTACTTGCCTGATCTGGAATCGAATCTCGAAAATCGAAACCACTACGCCACTATTTCTTAAGAAATTTCTTCCAGTAGACCTGCGAAAGAAGTAAAACAGAAATGTAGACAATAGTGTCTGAGAACAAGAAGAGAAAAATATGAATGGGTTAAGTCGTCAATCCGATCCGAAAGAGAGGCTATAGTAGAGCGAACGAATGTTGCACAGTCTCCGAATGGGGCCGCCAAAATACAGGCGAGTCTCTTCACCGCTAAAAAGAGCACGTTCACCTTGGCTCCTACTTTTCGAAATGTATCCTTGGAGTGTACCGACCACCTTCAGCTTTTGGGAGTTGAGATTTCCTCGAACCTAAACATTGGGCGGTTCATTGAGTCCAAGGCCAAGGTGGCTGCCAGGAAACTCGTAACAACACTACCAACGATGCTGCGCCAGAGGGAGATTGATCTGGAGACCCTCCACGACCAAACTCCCGACACAACAACATTTGGCGCATCGTACCCGGCACACATCGCAACACAACTGCTCAGACCCGTCCTCCGTACGGCTTCACCAAAACATCATGCCGGAAAACGATGAATCGCTTGGCCGATGTCAGGCGACTCTCATGTCAGGTGACTCGCACGTGAGGTGACTCACATGTCAGGTGACATGCACGTGAGGTGCCTCGCATGTGATCGTTTCTTTTCATACTAATTTATGCATTTCTATCTTTTTAGGTTCCACCGTGAACGCGACGAACCGGTCTTACTATCTGACGTCCTCCTTCCACTGAGAGACGACAAACAAATGTCAGTGGACGACTACAGGAATAAACTGTACAGCATAATGGCCAAGGGATCTCAGACAACGAACAACGGACAACATAGGAAGACATATTCCAGGTATGTGGGAACAATAAATATTACCATTTTACCTCTCATTGTTTATTTTAACTATTCGCCCTCGTGGCGTAGCGGTAGCGAACGCAGCCGATGCTCTAGGAGGCGCGGGTTCGATCCCCGCGCAGTCCAAATATTTGTATGCATAAATATTTGCACTGGTCTGGTCATGCCTCGGAAAGTATGTTAAGCCGTTGGTCCCGGTTGCCATATGAACATCTAATGGCAGTCGTTACGAGTTGTTGGTAAAAAGTACTACAATTGGTCTAACTGTTTCGATATCACCTTCGGGTTGTGGTGGTCAGACGGCAGTCGCTTAACGAAAAATATCGAAGTTTAGCCAAAATCAGCAGTTAGACTGGTAAAGTGGACCCCAGACTCCAAAGCAGAAAAAGCTTTGGATGCGACTGGGAACAAGGCTGAGGTGATGATTGGACAAGAGATTCCTTTTTACAATGAAATATGTGAAAATCACAAAATACAAGTGAAGCTTTAAAGATTTTGTAGTTTACCGTAGTTTTGTATAGATGAAAGCACATCAAGCTACTATAATCTTTCAGGTTTCTTTATTAGATTTTCAACTTTATCTCTAAAGTATTAAGGCTCAAGGTTGATTGGGAATATTTGACAGTTACAGTTAGCTTGACCTGCTGTCGTCCGCACAAACCCACACTGGGCCAGCACCCTAATTGTGTTACACACTGTTACTATCAATTGGGTTGTATCCTAAAAAATAATTTAATGTCCATCAGATAGATTTATAAAAAATATTGAACATGTATTTTTTATTTTTTCTTTCATTCAAATACTTAGGAAGATATATTGATTTGAAATGTCGCATGACGTCACGCCGTGGTACAAAATATACCACGGCGTGACGTAATTAGCCCCCACTCCGTAACTTTAGTACGCTATATCTCAGTAGGTTTTGGTAATTTGGAGAAAATAAAAAATACGGGTCTTAATTTTTCTTTTTATCTATAAGACGGACTAATATTTTTTTTGGTTTCTTACCTTGGATACATCCCTATTTGAATCAATTTGCAGCATATTACAAGACATTGCTCCATGTGCTCGAAAAATGTGTCTGCTGAATATAACATAAATAAAAAAATATATTATTTACAAATAAAAAACCCGCCTGCATAAAAATCTAACGAACTGATAAAGCAGAAGCAAGTTGAACAATCGCAGTTGGGGGACTGTTCTATGGAACACTTGTTTATCTAGCTAAGAAGTCCCCCCAGTCCAGTCCAGTCCCATCGGTAACAACAAAATATGTTATAATGACTTTCCTTACAGCAACAAAACGCATCCTCTACCAACGACCACGAGCAAAAGCAGCAAGAGCTTTCACGAACCGGACACATTAAAATCTTACGCAAAGACCAAACATTTGAGCGCATCCGCCGACCAGAAATTTAGACCGAAACCCAGACCACACTTGGAACGACCCTTCAAAGAACATAGACTCGAACCGACCCAAAATGTAACAAAACCTCTTCGAGCGACGAAACTCTTTGAGCATAGACACGAATGGGTCGAAAATACGAACTGTCACGGGGATTATTTTCAGCCAGTGACAAGACCGAGTCCCTCGGAAATTGGTTTTATGAGCGGTGGCAAAAAGTCTATGGTTCAACACAGAAGAAATTCAACCTCTTTTTCAACAGTTACTATAGGTGGGGATGCTGATTATGGAAGTTGTATTGGCAAGGCAAGGCATGGCGTTATAACAGCCAGTGCCTTAATGGATCTGAGGACTAGTATACGGTAGGTAACCTAACTAGGCATTAGGCGACCTAATCTCTGGAACTGTATTTTTTATAGCTAATTCTCAACTACGGAGTTCAATCGTGATTTATTATGACGTCATAAGATTACTTGAATTCGGAATCTTAGTTGAACTTAATGTCATACACGGCAAAGTTGAAATTCCATCGCACCCAACATCATGTCTGTCTTTTTCTGTCTCCAAAATGCATGCTTGAATAGTTAAGACCTTGCCTTTTTTTCTCCGTAGTCGGGTAATTAGTAGGGTGTTCGTAATTTTAGAGACTGTGATGTAAATGTCAGGAGTAACATAGCGCCACCAATGATCTAATTCGGTGGCAGAAAGTGGAACTAACAATCACTGGAACTGGCATGGTTTGCCATGTTTTGTTCAGCGACAGTGCTGCCCTCTTCTGCCACTGGGTTAGATAGGCTGTAAGTTCGTTTTTTTCTTTTTTTTTAGTTGGTTTTGCTAGACTTGGACCTCTTTTATTGTGTAAAAAGTCTAAATACTTTTCGCTTTGAAGTTGCCTCAGTATAAGCTACATACATACATAGGTACTTACTTCTTAATTTTACCCTTCTAAATAATTAGGGTAATATCAAGAAGCAATATTTATATTCCAAATAGTAACTATTAGTGCGCTCTAATATAGTTTTTACAACCGTGACTAAATTTATCTACGGTTTTAATAATAATTTAAAAAAACCATGTTATTTTCGAAATTCGAAATCCAAACATAGTTGTTAATGGCCAGGGATAATACGAATAAAAAAAAAAAACAGGTTCGAGGTGGCGCTCTAAAAGAGTTTCTAAGAGGGATTTCGAGGAGGTCTTTGTCCAACAATGGGACAGTACCTATAGGTGACTAATTTAATTACCTTCAAAGCGTAAAGATAGACTCATTTATAAAGTTGTAGTATGTACGATTTTCGTTGACGTTAATTTCTTCCATCCAGTCTGTGTTATCATGTCTAGTCAATTTTGTTGGTTATTTTGTTTAAAAGTTGAGTTTTTTTTTAATGAAATATTTGATTCCGTCCATGTTGAAGATATGTTCTCATTATGCCCAACGATATATCGTCAGATTTATGGAAAAGAGAAGACTGTTTTTGATTTTCATCGTGAAATTGTGTGTTTATATGAAATATACAACGTTATTTTTTCTTTATATGAAACCTGCATATTATATTTTTTCCCAAATACGTTTAGAAATTCTTGCAGTGTGGTTACCGAGCGCACAACTCAGCTGATGGTAGATCATTTGTGCTAGTATTCTAGCGCATAGTAAGACAGGACCGCCCACGCCGCGCCGCTGTAGGCGCGGGCGGGTGAGCGTTGCGTTGACCATATTTTTGTTGGGACAACCAGGTAAGATTACAAGCTCATAACTTTGTGGTTTTTCATGATACCTTTTTAAAATTTTATACATAGATCCTCTACTTAAAATTACTGGACACGTGTTTCGAGTTTCGCATAAACAAAAAATAACGTTGTAGAGGGTGTAAAATTACCCTTCAAAGACATTAAACTAAGGAAGAAGGAACATTCAGCAAAAATAATATTGCAAGCTGAGAAACGACATTTGATTTTGGTATGCAAAGTACCAGAGGCCCAATTTTAGTAATTTTCACAGAATTTCCAATCTCAATCTATGTTAATCGGCAAATATACTACATTAAATTCTATATATTCCCATTTTTGACAAGTTTTTGATCTTGCGACTGAATTGTCATTACGGGAATTGGCCTTCAGATGTTCACAGGACCTGGGGCCCTAGTCTGTTATTACAATAATGTCAGAATGGTGGGGCGAATAGCGCTATCCCTTTTTCACAACGGTTTAATGATAGTTTTAACATGTCATAGTAGGGCTTCAATAAAGGTACGGACCCACAGAGGCCATTGAAGAGTTGAAGTAGTATTCACTCTAAAGAAAAGCAGAAGAAAAGGTACGGACAACAGCAGGTCAAGCTACCCCAAAATGTCAGATGTTCCCATCAACCTTGAGCCTTAACGCTTTATAGATAAAGTTGAAAATCTGAATCTGACAGATTGTAGTAGCTTGATGTGCTGTCGTCTGTACCGGCAGAATTTCACAATGATGAGAAAAAATGTGATTGGGCTTCGTTCAAGTGTCTTCACATCCATTATATTAGGTACGAAAGACAGCAGGTCAAGCTGCCCAAAACTGACAAATATCTCCATCATTTATGAGCCATAAGGGTTTAGAGATAAAATTGAAAATCTAATAAAGAAATCTGACAGATTGTAGTAGCTTGATGTGTACATGATTATAACTGGACGTAGTTATGCAAAATGGTTCCAACCCACAAAAACCGTTTTTCGAGTTACTGTTATAAATGTCTAAAATCTACACATCAACTTTAGTATGTATAAGCAAAAAAATATCAAAGCCGCAAAAAAGTACAGGAATAATTAATATAGTCTAAAAAACTAAAAAAAAATCAATCTAAAAAATTAAAAGTAAGTTTTAAAAAAGCGTGAGGCGCTTTGTGCCATAATTTTTGTATATTAAGCTCCTCACGCTTTTTTAAAAAATATTTTTAACTTTTTAGTTTGATGTTTTTAAAAGCATGTTTTTTTTTAGCTTTTTTAAACTATATTTATTTTCAACTTTTTAGTTCGATATTATTATTTTTTTATAAAATAATCGAATGAACGAACGTATTGAAAACGGTGGAACATTTTACAGTAATGAGCTGCTCACTCGAAAGTAGTCCAAAGAGTTAGAGACGGACAAACAAACAAACAAGCAAGCAAACAAACAAGTGAAATTAATAAAAAGCATGTAAAATACCCATTATTTAAAAAGAAATTTACATCTACTGTCATGTTATTTTAATATATAAATTTTACTTCAAACTCTATTTTCTCAAAAGCAAGTTTCCTGACTGGATGCTTTTTGCATAACTATGTCCAACTAATCTGATTACCGTTTAAATGTTATATTAATCTGACGATACATTGTTTTTACATATGGCAGAATTGTCTTCAGTTATAAAAATATGTTAGAAATATATTAGGCTAAAATGAGTTGAATTAAAATTTGTGTTGCAATATTGCAAATGTAAAATCCTACCCAGTACCTAAAAAAATTTAAAATTATATTCCTCATATTAGATTGATATTTCATACACTAATTAGACGTAATGACTTTAAATTACACTGCCACAAAATATACTTACAATTATGAAAAATAAAAGCTTGTATAAATAGACAAATAAATAGAAAATTCTAGATATAGCCAAAAAAAAGGTGTCTTATGCCATAAGAATATACATTACTGACTACTTAATCATGGCTGGTGTGAATACAGGCTCCGAATGACTTCCAGCCTTGTTCCACAGTCCTATTAGGTCGGGTCTGAGCAGTTGTGTTGCGATGTGTGCCGGGTACGATGCGCCAAATGTTGTTGTGTCGGAAGTTTGGTCGTGGAGAGTCTCCAGATCAAGCTCCCTCTGTCGCAGCATCATTGGTCGTGTTGTTGGGCTTAACATTGCATCACCTCGCGCAACTGCCTCTTCCTTCCTATTTACTCAGTTCTTTTGAGTGAATAGGCTTAATAAACTAGCGCGCTTTACCATCAACGACTGCATCTCTGCTTACCATCAAGCGGGAATGCAGTTAAGCACTAGTTTATAATTATTAAAAAAATGCCGATAAAGTTGTACTGAAGCATTTCTCACAAAACGGCGAAGGAAAATATAGTTGAGAGAACCAGCACGTTATAGAACTAAAAATTCGAAGATACAGGAATTCTACCAACCTGAAGTGAGGCCCATGTGGATCCACCACGTACACCTTCACTTCTTCTGACCTAAAGGAGGTCTGTGTTCACTGGAACACACAGAAAAAAAGAGAAGAGTTTTTGTTCTTATAAAGTTCCAACCCAGTGGTTGGAACTTTATAACAACTACAAAACTTAACTACAACTTTACTACTTTTATAAAAACTTTTTACAAAAAAAAAAACACACCGAGTTCAAAAAAACACTTAAAAGTAAAAAATAATTTTACTTTTGTCATGGCTCTAGAAGTCGGTGGCTAGCTAAACAACAGAAACCTCGAGGCACTATTTCATGCTTTTAAGTGTCTTAGTCCAAATTCGAAAATTACATGTTTAACCTCATAACAATAGTAGCAGCCATAACCCATGTTAGAATAAGTTTTTATCAATAGGAAAAAAATCCCTATCTCAAAAACTACTTAACCGATTTTGATGAAACTTGTAGTAGTCCCTAAGTTGAACAATACATAGTACAACACAAAAAGAAATACTTAAATCGGACTTGTAGTTCTGGAAAAAAAATGCGCGCACAAACATAAAAACATATACACATATAACATCCTTTTTTTGAATTCGGTTAAACATGATGCTGTGGAAAGTTCAAGCTGGCCATGATTCGACGTGGATTTATTTTACAGTGACTCGTAATAGATTGTTGAAAAATATGTTTTCCTTTGTAAGGCATTTTGAAACCAGACGTACATTTAAATTCAAATCCCCTTATTAAAACAAAATCCAACTTCAGTTTCAGACTAACTATTGAATCAGTATTTGTATTTCGAACTTTATTGAGGTTATGTCAAAGTTCTTAATACATAATAAAAAGTTAAAAAACTAAAACCCAACTACGACAAAAAACGACGCTGAAAAAGTATAAAACAAGATTTTCAGAATACTGAACTGAACAAAGTTGCTAATATAGTTGCAAGTAAATGGACACAGTAGACTCTACCAAGATGCCTTCGTTGTAAATTGACAATAATGTCTTACGATACTATTCTGAAGTATGCAATATTCACTATTGAGAAAACCGCAGTCACACGTTATGAAAGTGCTACGGTAGGTATATGTAACGTGTGACTACGCCCTTCCAAACATGAAAATTTATCTCTAATAGTGAATATTGCATACTTCAGAATAGTATCGTAAGACATTATTGTCAATTTACAACGAAGGCATCTTGGTAGAGTCTACTGTGTCCATTTACTTGCAACTATATTAGCAACTTTGTTGAGTTCAGTATTCTGAAAATCTTGTTTTATACTTTTTCAGCGTCGTTTTTTGTCGTAGTTGGGTTTTAATTTTTTAACTTTTTATTATTTGTACTATTTTGGTGTTAAAGTGTATTTGTGGCGCATAATATTAATAAAAGTTAAATTGACGAACTAAAAACTAGGTAGTTAACATACGACATCTCTTTTGACTTATGTATCGGCGTATAGTAATATGTAGAGATGTCCTATTTTACTATTTCGTAGCGCTTGGAGCGTAGCGCGTATAGCAACGGTTTCTCCGTATGAAGCTCCCGGTTTTTCGTAGTAGCGACGCACATTTGCGTCGATGGCACCGAATGGGTCATGAATTAGTGGATGAGGCCGTTAGTATAAATAGATTGGATGTTTTTCTAACGGTGGTAGGCCATAACATCGGCTGCCGGCAGAAGTTACCACCCACCAGACAAAGTCTTGCCGCCAAGCGATTCGTCGTGTTCCAGCATGATGTCTGGTGAAGCCGTACACAGGACGCGTCTGAGCACTTTGTGTTGCGTTGTGTGGCGAGTACGATGCGCCAAATGTTGTTGTGTCGGGAGTTTGGTCGTGGAGAGTCTCCAGATCAATCTCCCTCTGGCGCAGCATGGTTGGTCGTGTTGGTCTTGGATTTAACATTGCATCACCTGGCTCAACTGCCGTCATCCTTGCTATTCCTAAGTTTTTTAAGTGAATAGGCTTAATAAACTAGTGCGCAGGCATCAAGGATTGCGTCACTGCTTACCTACCATCAGGCGGGATTGCAGTCAAGCGCTAGTTTATAATTATTAAAAAAAAAACTTATATTAAGAGGACCTGGGAAGATTTCTTAATCTATCTAATTCTGCTAACGATCGACTGTCATGTGGATTTTTAAGTAATTTATTATGATCAAAGGCACTTATAAATAATCCCTCTATGGTTTTAACTCTACTGAGAGCGACATAGGCCTGTCCTTTAGCAAACAATGACTTTCCTAGATCTGTATCTTTTTATCTAGAGTACAACCTTCTAATTTATGTACAGTACAACCCCAAGAAAGAATCAGCGGGAGCATTTTACGCTGAATTTGCCCAGAACCCCTCCAGCCGTCAAATTCAGTGAGGCAAGGCTCGATTTTGATAAGTCCGTTAGTATCTGCTTTTATGGATGCGTCGTCAAATTGTATGAGAACAGCGCTTGGCTGTTCTCCTGTTCTAACTGATCGCGCCGAAGAGCAGGCCATTCGAAGGCCTTCACCACTCCCATCGCTCCGTTTACCAAACCCTGGTTTACATTCAAATTTCTACGAAGCATTACTAGGGATTATGTCCAAACATAAAGTACTCGTGAAGCTCTTTTAGATGATACCAAATACCTACGGTATATTTATTTTAATTTTGTATTAACATAGAACTTTTTGTCCGCTAGAGGGCGTAATACTAAATTTGGTGACAAGCTTTATAGCTCATAACCAACAGAATATCAAAGCCCTTCTAATGGTTCTGCAGTGGTCTTATTCTGATAAGTAGTAAAGAAGCTATCTATGAACGAAAAGATGTGAATTATATGCAATCAGCCGATGAATACAGGTAAAGTCACAAGCAAATGCTAGTAATACATATATATTCAAAATGTACAAGTTAAGCCCTTTCATATGATACCAAACACGGCATATTTATCTTAACTTTTTTTTTTTACTCTGTATATTTTGTCCGCTAGAGGGCGCCACGTTAGATTTTGTGAAACTCCATATAGCCTATAACCAGCAGACAATTAAGACGCTTCTAATGATATGTCATTTATCGAATTCGAATAAATAGTTTAGAAGTTACGAGGGAACAGATGAACATACATACATACATACATACATACATACATACATACATACATACATACATACATACATACATACATACATACATACATACATACATACATACATACATACATACATACATAGCCTGTCAAAATCATAACCCTCCTTTTGCTTTGCCGTAGTCGGGTAAAAAGTGGCAACTTAGTACCGAACTTAGCTGTAATTTTTATACAATATGGAAAGAAAACCCTGTCCGATCCGTGAACGTATTGTTAGGTATCGATAACTGATCCTACTATTGCCCACAAAACCGGGTTAAACTTAAAAAAATCCCCCTAAAAAAAAAATTTATTTCGAAAAAGCGAGGTAACTTAATACATGTGCGATAGGCAACACGGTAGGCAACATGCGCGGGCGAAAGGGGGCAGTGTACGCGGCACGTGGTCTCATCAGAAGAAAAGATGGTTTCAAAATTCATTAGTATTGTTATTATGATGATTATGTAAAATTTCATATTTTATTTGATCGTGTGTTTACTTAACCTTTATTATCCTTTTGGGTCGGACGGGGTATTCTTTACATATTGTATAAAGAACTGCATTTCTATAAAAGTTTGGTGGATAATTCAATAACCATTTAGGTGGTTTAAACCTACTCTTAATAAAATCCATGTTTTGTAATAAAGGGAAGTAATTAATATAGAATTAGTTTATAAATTCAACTGTCTATACATTTGCTCAGATATTTAGAAAATATAATTAGACGAAGTGACCTTATTTGAAATCAATTATACCGAATGAGTTTGATATTAAACATAGAAATGTTAGCTCACTAATGTAATGTATAAAATTGATTGAAAAATAATATTCGGTATTGGATTGTGTGAACAGTGAAACCTAATGGTTTTATTGTAAAATATGCTGCACATACGACTTACTAAAAATGTAAACCTTAATTTAAGCCAAAAATAAACATGTTACCATTATTTTAAAAGTAAAAAAAAAAAAATTACATAAAAACAAAGTTGGATACACCATTCATAAAAAAAGAATGGCTTGCCAGATTTGTTTAATTTTATATACCCCTAATAGCAGAATAGGTACCTATTCTGCTTTTTATTAAAATATAGCCAAAAATGTAGATAATTCATTTTCTCAATACATTTTGCCTGCTGCGGTTTTCCCGTCAAATTATAATGTGACTGTTTTAAGGCTAGAGTGAATAGGCTCATAATGAGTATTTAGTGCGCTTACCATCAACAAACGCATCACTGTTTACCATCAGACGGGATCGCAGCAGGCACTAGATAATAACCCTCCGTTCCACCAGCGGACGACCCGTCGTACGGCTGGTTTCCACCCTTACTTTGTTAACACCACTACGATCCGGACGAAGCGTTTCGCCTCCTCCTTTATACCGCGTACATCGAGGGACTGGAACAATTTGCCAGCGGCGGTGTTTCCGTCGGACTACAATTTGAGTGTCTTCAAGGTGGTTGGTCAAACTAGTGCGCTTTACCATCAACGATTGCGTCACTGCTTACCATCAGGCAGGATTGCGGTCAAGCGCTGGTTTATAATATGTAAAAAAATAAAATAAAATAATAGCGTTTAAAAAAAAATATGGGACGGCTTTTTTATTCTATATTAGTTCGCCAGAACAGCTAGTTATTGATATTTTTTATAAATTGCAGGAAATCTTAAGGAAGCCATTTAATAATGAATGTTCTATTTAAAGAGTAAGACGATGTCGTTTTTACCCTCGAAACTGGAAGGGTAATTTCCGTGAGTTAGGCCCTTCCTCTAAAGGGTTGTGCTAAGTTGTATGTGCAAGAATATTTGAAATGTTTAATCTATTCCCAGAAAGGGATGGACACAATTTCTATGTTGGTTGGTATGGACTCTTTTGTAACGTATTTTACATGAAGAATAAACGGTTGTATGTAACTATATTGTTTTATTTTTATTATAAATAATGGCGCTGATTCACAAACTAATCTAATTTTAAGTAAGAAAAAGATGCATATCATCTTTTTCTTTCCATTTTGTTAAGAAAAGGATAGAAGATAACATTTTAATTTGGCAGGAGTAGCCATGTTTATAAATCGCGTCTAAAACTTACGTCAGGAGCGCACTAATTTGACAGGTCTGAACTGACATTTTATCTTCTGTCCTTTTCTTATAGAAATGGAAAGAAAAAGATGCACTTAAATTAGTTTGTGAAGAACAGAATCTGCGCCATTATTATGGTTGGGGTTTCACTGCGTGAGAACGAGAGTAACCGACAAGGCCCTAAGAATTGCAACACTTAAAAGGCAGTTGGCCGGGCACACTGTCCGTAGGACCGATTCCCGTGGGGCCGATGGGTTCTCGAGGGGCTACCACGCATCGGAAGACGCAGCGTGGGTATGCCCCCGACAAGGTGGACCGACGACCTGGTGAAGGTCGCGCGAAACCGTTGGATACGGGATGCGCAGGACTGGTCGTCGTGGCGATCCTGTCCAGCAGTGGACGTCTTTCGGGTGAAATGATGATGATGATGGAGAAATATTATTATAGGGGCCGATTCTGTACTTAATCATGTCACAATGAAAACTTTGGTGAAGTGGGCGTGGAGTGAGCTGCCAATTCAAGTAATGCTAGGGACTTAGAACAAACAAGAAGCCAAATCCCCGCGAAAATTTGAAGCAACGCAATAGGAACCATAAATGGCACACTACGCGGGACACCTCCGTAGTGTTCAACGTCAACGCGATTTGAACGTGTTAGGATAGCAGAGTGTGGGTAATTAAATAATATTAAAGCAAACATTATAGGAGAAACATTATGTATATATTTACTTATAACATTACACACTGGACATATTTAGAATCATCTGCAATATAAATTACATAAGACCCGGCACATAAGAATTATGTGCCTATAACAATGTTAAGGATACTTAACTGGTAGGTAAGTGCTCCGTCCGACGGCTCGATGAAGACTGGCCCCCACCTAGGGTCGGGTTTCCACATTTATAGACAACTAGCTTTCCGCCCGCGGCTTCGCCCGCGTGGAGTTCGGTTATATCGCGCTTTTTAGATTTCCCTCGGGAACATCAAACTTTTCCGGGATAAAAGGTAGCCAATGTTCTTTCTCAGGGTCTAAAGATTGTCTGTGCCAAATTTCATCAAAATCGGTTGAGAGGTTTAAGCGGGAAAGCGTAACAGACAGACAGACAGACAGACAGACAGACAGACAGACAGATAGACAGACAGACAGACAGACAGAGTTACTTTCGCATTTATAATATTAGTATGGATAACAATATTAGAGTACCCTTCATCGAGCCGTTATTTCAGTCTATTTCTACAATCGAATCACCTTCGGAACCAACTAAACTTAAACAATCCACATTACAATACTTTTCTTAGAATTATGACTCGTTACAACAAACGCATCTCTCGTAGAATTATTTAAAATGTCGATGTGTGCGGTTAAATGGTGTCACAACACACCTGGAAAGATTAAAAAGTCGGTTTTTTGACGGAAAAGCTGAGTATCACGCGCATGTTTCATTGGACATTTAAAATTATTTATAGTGTCGTTTATCACAAGATTACTATCAATGGGTATAATATAGAAGCACATTGGTAATCCATTGCTCCATGTGTTTGAAAAACGTGTCCGCTCAACAACGTAAAAACGCAATGAATGTTGTTGAACTGTCAAATGGAACCATTGTTACTAATAGTGTGTTTCTAAATTAAACGCTGACAAAAGAAAACTATATTAAATCGATGAACCAGAAAGTCCTATACGAGGCCAAAACTTCTCTAAAGAGTTCAATTTTTTTTTACGGGAAAGCTAAGATGAGTGGCACGCGCATTTTTCATTATAATTTTAAAATTATTTATAGTGCCGTTTACTAAATAAAAGCGCTTGATTTATGTAGTAAAAAGTGCATTCAGTAAACAATTTTTTTATTCTGCGTACATTTCACACGTTGGCACAGTGTGAGTGAGATGGGGCGCAATCTAAAGAATAGAAAAGAAAAAAATGGCTAGTGTTTGTCGTTTGCGCTTAAATAGAATCGACGAAAACTAAAGCGACTTGCTGGACTTACCTCCTTTTGTACGCTTCATTTTGAGTGCGCTAGTGACGTATCTACCTTAGTTTAATATTATTTAAATGTTGTTAACATCTGTCTTTTAGGCGTAAACTACTCGTTGCCTAGCAACGGTTTGTTTACCTCAGTTCGAGAGGCCGAATTTGGCCAACTTAAAGGCTGTACGGACGTAGGTAGCGATTGTCACGCCATCTACAATTAGCTTTGACCGAAAAACTGTCTCCCTTTAATATGCAGGGTATTAACCTATTATACTCTTTGAGAGTATCTGTCCACAAATAAAATCTTCCTCTCAATACAACTTCAACGATGTCAAAGAGTTGTCAAAGCATGTCCACATTTTGTAAAACTTTTATCTATAGAATAAAAAAATTGTAAAATCATAATAATGAAATATATTGTTACGTTGCTAGTTAATTTTACTTTTATATTGTTAAATATCAGCCATGTCGTATGTAAGTGCATGGTTCCCGTGCTCACTTTGTTGGAAGACACACCAAACCCTCTGATTGAAAACCCTGCTACTTCTGACAACAATATAAATATGCAATTAAAGGTAAAGTAGTCTTGAAGTCAGTAGTTCAGTAGTTTTGAAGCCGTGTGGTACCCGGCAGAGTAGAATAGGCTACCCTCACTCTTACCGAGATGTCGTAGAAGGCGACTAAGGAACATTCCAAAGTCACCAGCACACAGAGACGGAAAACTCTGTTAAGTTCTCACCAAAACCCTCGCCAACCCGTTTGCCAAGCGTGGTGAGTATGGAGGCCAGTGCCCTTGCAGTGGGGGCGTAAATAGGCTGATGAAGAAGTCTTGAATAGCCTAATCAGCCTATCATAGGCCCACTGTTGAGACTTAGACTCCTATAGGCCGCCTCTCCCTGTAAGAGAGTGGGTCTTAATCCACAACGCGTGCCCAGCATAGTTGGCGGATGTCAAATATCTTTATTTTTTTAGTTCCAGGACATGCCGGTTTTCTTACGAGGATTTTCTTCATTGCCATTTTGCATTGTACAATTTAAAACCATCACTATAAAAAAATAATCGTGAGCCGCCGTCGCCGCCATTTCAAGAGCGATGCGACATCATTCAACTCACACTGATCGGACACTAAATGTGTAACGCAATATTATTATCAGTTTTAATCAATTTGACGCACATTACTAATCCATTGCTCCAAATGTTCGATAAATTTATCTGTCCAACAACGTAAATAATGCAATGAATGTTGTTGAACTGTCAAAACGAAACTATTGATAGTGTGTTACACAATTACGTTGCTGCATCTTTTCTTGACCCACCCACCGACTAGGTGGTCGGATGACCTGACCAAAATCGCAGGGAAACGCTGGATGCAGACTGCGTCCAACCGTACTGTTTGGCAATCCTTGGGGCAATCCAGCAGTGAACTTCATGTATCTGAGATGATGATGATGATGATGATCTTTTCTCGCCTGATTACGACTGCATTAAAATCTCTTGATTGTCTTATGCCACAATGCCATGACCCTATCAACTCCTGGGACCAGCACTGAGATGTTACTTCTTCCTTCTTCTTCCTCAGCCTATAGATGTCCACTGCTGGACAAAGGCCTCCCCCAAGGCTTTCCACGATGACCGGTCTTGTGCTGCCCGCATCCATCGGCTTCCCGCGACCTTCACCACGTCATCGGTCCACCTTGTTGGGGGTCTCCCTACGCTGCGTCTTCCAGTACGTGGCCGCCACTCCAGAACCTTGCCTGCTCTGCCTCCAGAACCTGAGATGTTACTTGCAAGAATAAAATATCGACTAACGTATATCACGTTTGACCTCCTCACATAACCTCTTTCGTCAAAATCTCAATTCCATCTCATTCTTCCAGTACCTCCCCTTCATAACTTTGATTGACAAAGACAAGGATACGAGTGAGTTCTGGCGGGAAACAGAAATTTTGTCTCTGGTGCGGAGCAATGAAATTGGAATAGACTATGATAGATGCGAACAGAACGCCCTGGAAAACAGCCTGGGGCAAATTATAAGTCCGAGGACCGTAAGGCCTATATGTAGGAGCAGAATCGGTAAGAATTCTCCATAGAATTGTTCTAGAATGATATAAAATATAATCCTCTTTATTCATAAACGTTGCTTAAAGTTAACTAGTCATTAGATTAGATAATTCGGTTAAGTCGTTAATCGAAAATTATTCGGCTTGTGATCAATAGTGATAAGCGCAACAGACACAGCAGACGGGTGCGGGTCGGGCGCGGGGCGGGCGCGGGTCTTTTCTGTATAATTATATGGACAACAACACACGGAACGCTTGCGCGGGTCGGACGCGGGTCGGGTGACGTCCATATAATAAACAGCATAGACACGCGCCCGACCCGCACCCGTCCCCTGTGTGTGTTGCGCTTTACGCTATTAGGGTGTAGCAACAGCTTGGATATTAATGGTCCTTCCTTCTTTAAAGACCCTTTTCCATTCGATAAACGTACGATATGATATACACTCAGAAAGTTTTGCGATAATAAAAAAAAAAAAATCTATAGGTACATCATATATTTTTCATCCCACCATCTCGGAAAGAGTATTTTCATCCCACCATCTCGGAAAGAGTATTTTTAATCTTCAATATCCGACTGGAAAAGCCGTTTTTATTCTCTAGAGGATAAAGTAAATTGAATTTAGAACATCGTGTGCACTAAGTTTGTAAATTAAAAAAAAACATTAAACCTATTTACTGTTACCTCTATGGTGCCGAATATAACATACAACTTTTTTTTAATTTGTTAAAAACTCAGACTCGGAACCTTCTTGGTGTACTTTTTTCAATTTTCTTTGTACGCGGTTCTTTACGCGGCATTTTTTCACGTCATTGTTAAACCTTATATTAAAAAAAAGAAACTTGAAAACAAGTGAAAAACTAAAATGAGTGATTCTAGCGACGAGGAAGTTTGTTTGACGCCAACAGAATTGACTGAAACTGTTAATAATGCGCAAATGAGCTTTCTACCTCAACAATCACGCGAGAAGTATTTAAAACAGTACGATATGTTCAACACGTGGCGACTAGCAAAAGGAGCCAAAACTTTCTCAGAAAACATTTTGCTGGCATATTTTATAGAATTATCCGAGAACAAGAAAGCAAGCACTCTATGGAGTACGTATTCGATGCTAAAAGCAACAATAAAGATGAAAAAAGACATACATATCGATACATATCTTATATTAGTAGCATTTTTAAAAAGAGCCTCATCTGGTCATCATCCAAAAAAATCGAAGGTTTTCACAGTATCTGATATTGAAAAGTTTCTTAACGAAGCACCCGATTCCGTATATTTGGCGGCATAAGTAAGTCAATTGCACATTCAGTATCTACTTAAGTACATATATTAATCTCAATTAAATAGTATACTTAGTAAATGTTGATAGGCATAATTATGCGTTCATATAAATTTTATTCATTTATCTACTACAATACTTTTTACATTGCAGGTTGTTCTTATTATTGGAATAAACGGAGCATGTCGAACTAATGAACTCACACCACTTAATGTCAGGCTTAAAATCTTAATGTAAGGCTCTTTCAGTGTAATGGCTCCTACGATGCCTTCACATATTTTAGACTTATTTTGGATGGAATCCTCTATGTATCCCTCTACAACTGCATTGGTCTTCCAGCCTCCGTGGCGCTTAAGGGACAGGAGATCAGCTCCGGAATCAGCCAAAAGTGTGGCTGAAGTTCGTCGGAAACAATGACCCGTGTACAACAGGGGTTCTGGAAGTTCAAGAAATGTTGCTATTTCTCGTGGGATACTGCCAATTTTATAGAGATTTAGATTTTAATTAAGAGAGTTACTTTAAAATTTTCTTAATTATACTTTAGTATTATTTTATTATAATTTAAAGATTATTCTGTAATACTTACCTGTCATAATGTAGTAATTAATACCTAAACTGAAATAAAAGTGTACATATCTTGTGAGTGTAAACATTTTTTATTGCATTTAGTCATTTCCTCGCTGAGGTGGAATGAAAAGTTACGTGTTGCACTCGAGTGCAAAGATTTTTCACCTCGTGTCCTTTTGATTCCCTCTCTAACGCTCAGGATTCTAATTTTGAATCACTCGCTGCGCTCGTGATTCAATTTTAGAATCCTTCGCTTGCTCGGTCATCAAAATTGAACACGCGGTTAAAAAGCAACTTTGCACTCTTGTATAAAAAATAACTATTATTACCTACATTGTAGCAGTACCTACAAACGCCTCAAAAATAAAACAACGCGTCATACTGACGTCACACGAATTCTACATCTCGAAATCAGAGTTTACTGTCCAATTAGCATACATACAACTTGCCAATTTCAACCATTGAGCAAGTGGCCCACCAACCATAACACCCGTCTGGTCGGAGGATTCTCCCTTTTATACGGAGGATGAGTAAACTTTACTCCCTGTTCCTCATGCCTCCATAACATCTTTTCAAAGTAATCTCCACCAGCCTCTATACAAAGTTTCATGCGTCTGAACCAGTTTTCGTAACAGTTTTTCCAGTCCGCCGCAGATACCTTGTTTACAGCCTGTTCGAACGCTGACAGCGTATCATCCGGCAACGAAAATTGTATCCCTTTGAGCTGATCCTTTAGTTTTGGGAATAAGAAGAAGTCACACAGTGCTAGGTCAGGGCTGTAAGGAGGGTGACACAGGAGTTTGACCGGTGTTCCCTAGAATTTCCTCGTAAGGAATTCCCTCGTATTGATTGCGGTGTGGCGGAGCCCTGTGTTGAAAGAAAGAAAATACATTTATTCAGCACAGACATAAAGACACACAATACATCTAAAATAAACATATACCAGGCAGCAACAAATAAAAAATCGAATAAATATCAGCAAAGTGTGTGTGCCTCGCGGCTGTACCAAAAAGGTCCAGTTCAGCAAAAATGCCAGACAACTAGTGCTTTTACGCTGGTTTTCAACTGAACCTGATGTGAGGTGACATGTAAAACAGTTTTAACGTAAAAAAAAAAAAAAGAAAAAAAATATATAAACTAGCGGCCACCAGCGACTTCGTTCGCGTGGAGTTAGTTGTGATAAATAAGAATATAGCCCAAAGTGCTTGGCCAAACTGCAAACGCGGGCGCGGGGCGGGCGTGGTGCGTCGTACTCAAACTTAGAAACTTAATACAAGCGTCCGTAGTGAACACGTGGGCGCGGCGAGCGGCGCGAGCAACCTAACGCTAGGAGCACGCGTGCAACTCAAACCATAGTTCGTTCATGAAAGTGTCCGCAGTGAGTGCGCGGGCGGCAAGCGAGAAACCGCGCGGTGAGCGGGGATCTCAAACCATTTCGTACTGTCAGCGCGCGTCGGCACCGCGTTTGACTGCGGACAGACAAATCGCGCGCGTCACCACTCCCGCGCCGCGCCCCGCGCCGCCTTTTCAGTCTGGCCAAGCACAAAGCCTTTCTGAATTAATGGGCTATTCAACGCGAAAAGAATTTTTTAAATCGGACCAGTAGTTCCTGAGATTAGCGCGTTCAAACAAACAAACGAAGAAAACTCTTTGGCTTTATATATTAGTAAAGATATATACATAAATAGATGTATACATAAATTCTGAAAGCGGGTGGCAAACCGGTTCTTAAAGCGCTTCAGAAGCTATTTAATTCCGTCATTCTTAAAGGCGAAACGCCTAAGGCGTGGCACAGGAGCGTGGTGGTTTTGTTTTTCAAAAAAGGTGACAATACCCTCCTGAAAAACTACAGACCGATATCCCTCCTGAGCCATGTTTACAAGCTGTTTTCTAGGGTCATCACGAATCGTCTCGCTCGCAGGTTCGACGACTTCCAGCCTCCCGAACAAGCAGGCTTCCGAAAAGGCTTTAGCACCATAGACCACATTCATACGCTGCGGCAAGTTATACAGAAGTCCGAGGAGTATAACAAACCACTATGCTTGGCGTTTGTGGACTATGAGAAGGCCTTCGATTCGATTGAGACTTGGGCGGTGCTACAGTCTCTCCAGCGGTGCCAAATTGACCATCGATACATTGAGGTGATAAAGTGTTTGTACAAAAACGCCACCATGTCAGTCCGTCTCCAGGATCAGGACTCGAAACCGATCCAACTGCAGCGTGGAGTGAGACAAGGAGATGTCATATCTCCTAAATTGTTCGCTGCTGCGTTGGAAGATGTCTTCAAGCTCCTGGACTGGAAAGGACTTGGCATCAACGCCAGCGGCGAGTACATCACTAATCTCCGTTTTGCAGATGATATCGTGGTCATGGCTGAGACTCTGGAGGACTTGGGCAAAATGCTCAATGACCTCAGCAGAGCTTTCAACAAGTGGGTCTAAAGATGAACATGAATAAAGGGTGTTTAATTTTTTTCGTGCATATTATACGTCCAGTAAAATAACATTGATTTATTCAATAAATATCTACATTCTTTCCAATGAATTCCAAGTGGAACACAGTTATGCTTGTATGCATGGAATATTTACAATAATAATTAGCATAATTAGTTAATTATAAACAAAAAACTTCATTTATTCTCATTTCCTTCGGTGTCCATTTACTACTATACTAAATAAATTTATTTTTTAATCAGATAAATCAAAGTAAATAGAAGCAAAATAACCATAATAATGAAGTATATTAAAAAACCCAACGTTTACGTCTGAATTAAATAATGCTATCTTCACAATATTTGAGATATGATTTCATAAACATTTATTTTAATTTTTTTCTGATTACCCTCGGTATGAAAACAAATCCACATTATAGTTAGCGCTTGATCTTAAATGCTATTCTACTGCGATGTGAAGCCCCGCGCACGTCTCAGTCTGCCAGTAGACATCGTAACGGGTGCACGCTTGCTTGTGAAAAATAAAAAAAAACTCGTGTTAAGTGTCGCGGGAGGTGATTATTCTGGAATCGTTCTCTTTCCTATCGTCCGTATTATAACGTGAGTATATATGTTTTCGTTTATTGCGTTATTTATTATCAATTTCCATGATTCCCTTCGCAGTTTAAAATAGGTATTAGGTTTGTAATTTTGTTATTTCTCAATCAAAACTGAATAAAGCATATAAACCTCATTACCTTCTTCCTCATTCCGTTCGTTTACCATCGTTTTTTTCAGCGACGGTGATGAGATCAAAACGATGGTAATTAGAATATGTTTGCTGTTGTGTGTGCTTGTTTATTTTTGACTTGTGATCGTGGGTAGTAGTAAGTGGAGTAGAAAGTGAAGTGAAGTGAAGTTCACTTTCTACTTTTAATATTTTTGGTAGCAAAAAAAATTAAAATTTATTGTACATACAGTTTTAAGTTAGCTTGTGGTTGAACATGATTAATATTTTGGTCACTTACTGTTATTTTTATATCTTTGCAGATCAATTGTATAATTAAGAATGCCAAAGAAAGCCAAACAAACACTAGAGCAGAAACGAGAGCGCGATCGACTACAAAAGCAAAAAAAATATGCAGAAATTAAGAAAGATGCCGAAAAGTACGCTGAAGTGAAAGCAAAAGAAAGAACAAGATACCTCAAAAGAAAAGAAAACAAAAAAATTAAAAGCGCGGAAGAAATGACACCTAGACAGTTAAGAATTAGGAGGAAAATGTGGAGAATTAATTCAAAACGTCATTATGAAAATAAAAAGAAAGAAAAAGCTATTCATCAATTATTAATAGACAATTCTCCACCAAATAGTGATACTGAAGTACTCCCAGCTGAACAAGACCCTCTCGCTCGATCAGCTTCAAGTCCCATGCCTAGTACATCCAAAAATTCTTTATGTGATACTTATTCTTGTCCACAGTGTATGAAAAAAGATGTTCTTTTGAGAAAACTTCGCTACAGATATAAAAAGCAATTAGGTATTTTAAAACAAGAAAATGAAAAAAAAGAGAAACAGAAAGATGCCATTAGAAAAATGTTGTACAGAGTGATGAAAAATAAAAAGGAAAATGAAAAAAAATCAACGGAACAAAAAATGGAACTGTTAATAAATAATGTAGACTCGGAAAGACGTGAAGAAATTAAGAAGAAGTTAATATTTGGGGAAATTTTATCAAGAAGTGTCGGGGAAGGATACAAATGCTTGAGAAAAAAAGATAAGAAAGAGTTCTCAGATTTAGTTATGACTGAGAAAGAAAAAATTAAGGAATATAAGCTTTTAACAAAAACGAAATCATTCACTGTTAGAAACAAAACAGATAATAAAACAGCTAATAAGAATAAAAACTTAACGGAGCAAATAATTTTAGATTTTTTTAACGATGATACAGTGACTAGAATTGCGGCTGATAAAAAAGAATACATTACCAAAAATAAAATAAGAAAGCAGAAAAGATACCTAACGGACACATTGACAAATCTATACAAAAAGTTTAAGCATAATACTAATGTCATGGTAACGTATCAAACCTTTTGTAAATATCGCCCCTTTTGGGTTTTATACCCAAAGGATTCCAGTAGAAATACGTGTGCCTGCAAAGTTCATATTAATATCGATTTGTTGATTAAATGCCTAAATACAAACAAAATACTAAAGGAATCCAATGGTACCGGTATTTTGGAAAGCTTGTGTTGTAATGCTTATGATGAAAATTGTTTAAATCGCACATGCATAAAATGTCAACAGAAAAAGTAGATTACGCCGAATTCCGGAATGATAAAAAGATTAAATATTATAAGTGGCGTAATTGCTCTGAAACTTATTATGTAAAAGATGAGGAGAAAACAAAGTTGGTTACAAAAAAAGAAACATTATACGATTACCCTCGTAATATAATATTTCAATTAGAAAAAAATCTTGTGGGTTATATGAAACATTGCACTAATATTTGGACTCAGTATAAAAATATCAAAGAGCTTAAAAATAATCTTACTCCACATGAGGTAGTGATGCATGTTGACTTCAGCGAAAACTACTGTGTTAAATATAACGAAGAGATCCAAAGTTTTCATTTTGGTGGTAGTAGAATGCAATTGTCACTACACACATGCGTTATCTACTTGATTGACCCAGAAGTTGGTATACAAAAACAATACAGCTTTTGTTCTATAAGTGAGTGTACCCAACACGATGCTGCGGCTATCTGGGCACATTTGATACCTACCATAGGGTACGTAATGGAAATTTCAACCCAAATCGATACTATACATTTCATTTCCGACAGTCCAACAAGTCAATATAGAAATCGTTTTATTTTTTATATGATCAGCCAACTGTATCGCGAGTTTCCGCAACTGAAATCTATCACTTGGAACTACTTAGAAGCTGGCCATGGCAAAGGAGCGCCAGATGGAGTTGGTGCTGTTCTAAAACGAACAGCAGATCAAGTAGTCCGTTTTGGTAGTGATGTAGAATCATTAAACACATTTTTAGCCTGTCTTAGACCTAGAGTGAAAATAGAGATTCGTGTTGTATCAAAAAATGACATTGCAGCAAGATGTTTTCCAAAAACTGTAAAAACGGCCAAAAAGACAATGATGGTGCACCAAGTTCTATGGTCATTTGGGAACTCTAAGCTTAGTTTAAGAAAACTAAGTTGTTTTCGCTGTAATAATGAAGTTATTTGTAGCCACAGCAAACATATTGGATACTATGATATCCCATCTTGCAAAGGGGTGAATACCGACCAATTTAAAAGTTTTCTTGATGAGAATACGACATCAGAATTAATTCAGGAAATAACTGACACAAGTTTTGCATTTACTTCTTCGGAACCTTTAGTCAGTTCAGAAAACCACTCTTCAAAGAGGCCTGATTCACCAATTGTCAAAATACTATCAAATATTAATGTGACTGATTGGGATAATAGAAAGTTTTATATTCATAAGAAAAATCTTGCTAAAATGAAAGCAAATAACAATAAAACTTACCATACTAATTTTGAGAAATTCATTATGATGTACAAAGATGAAAATGGAGATGATGCCAAAGAAAATAAAGACGAAGAACTTGATGAGAAAAAGACAATTGATCGTTGCAGTGATATGGACACGAGTGATGATGATTTAAATATATTTTAATGGGAAAGTTAAAGTTTTTATTTAATATCTTATTGTTAAAATTAGTCATTTGATTTGTAACCTGATTTTTAAATACTACATTTTTGATCTCATGTTGTTTGATATTTATACCTAAGTCTAGGCAAGGAGAAATGGCCTTATATGTTATGATTGTTAAATTGATGTTATGTTATGTTGATTGTTACCTCTTAAACTACACTTCTTACTACTTACTTCTTCTCTCTCTACTTAAAGTTCACAAATATTAAAAATACTTAATGTAACAGTATTGCCTTCTGTTTTTCTTCATTACCTTCGCACAGCTCAACCTTCAATAAATGCCTTAATATCATTTCCGTCCTTATCGTTCTCATTACCATCTCAGATCGATTTTAAAAATGATAATAATTTTAAAATTACTAATAAAATTAAAGTAGAAACGACGAAATATTCAAAGATTATCCTTATATTATCGATATAAGTTAAAAAAAACAAAAATATTCGACAATAAATTTGAAAGTTAGATTGTTAAGAATATGCACGAAAAGAATTAAACACCCTAAAACGAAGATCATGTCGAACTCTCATGTCGCACCCACTCCAATTCTAGTTGGTTGCTCTGCACTCGATGTTGTTGACGAGTATATATACCTGGGACAAACAGTCCAACTAGGTAGGTCCAACTTCGAGAAAGAGGTGTACCGTCGAATCCAGCTCGGCTGTGCAGCGTTCGGGAAGCTACGCTACATCTTCTCGTTGTCCAAGATACCACAGTGTCTCAAGACTAAAGTCTTTGACCAGTGTGTGTTGCCAGTGATGACTTACGGGACTGAAACGTGGTCGCTCACAATGGGCCTCATACGAAGGCTCAGAGTCACATAAAGGGCAATGGAAAGAGCTGTGCTCGGAGTTTCTCTGCGTGATCGAATCAGAAATGAGGAGATCCGCAGAAGAACCAAAGTCACTGACATAGCTCTGCGAGTCGCTAAACTTAAATGGCAGTGGGCAGGGCACAATATATAAAGCTTACATTGCTCGTAGAACCGATGGCCGATGGGGCAGTGAAGGTTCTGGAGTGGCGGCCACGTACTGGAAGACGCAGCATAGGGCGGCCACATCTATAGGCTGAAGAAGAAGAAGATACATAAATAGTAATTAACATTGATAAACATTGATTAACATACCAAATATATATGTATATATAATAATAAATAATCCAAAAAAATATATAGTGACAGGTGCAGGTAATGACAGACTTTCGCTTGTGAATATAAATAAATTCATTGAACAACATAACCCAGTTTAAGACAAGAGCAAGATCAATTCACTGGAATGATATACATGTAACTAAGTATAACTTACAAGCTTAGTGTACAAGCACAAATTCAAAATACATACAATTCTATCATATAAAATTAACGCAAATAAATGAAAAAAAATTGTTAAATGTAAAAATAAACAAATTAAATGTAAGAAAAAAAAAAAACGCAAGTAAATGAAAAAAAAAATCGTTCTGAATATCATATTTATACCCAAAGGAAACACTGATAGACACTGATAGGGCACCCAAATTACACGATTGAGACATTCAGCGCCACCATGTCCAATTCCCTTTGAGCTTCTGTGAGGTAGGTACTGCCGCAAGCGATTTATAAAGACGACTATGGTGTTAATTGCTCTAATTGGTCGTGGTAGGTTATTCCATATTTTCGAAGCTGCATAGCGGATGCTACCTCTAAAAGCGGCTGAACCATGCGAAATGGATGTTGTTGCGAGCATTGCCTTCTTTCACAATCTCGTCTACTGGCCACCCAACTCAACTTGTACAGGTAGTGCGGTTTCTGGTATTTAATCACACCAAACAAACGGTCGCTTGGTCGCTTGTTGCTCACAATAGAGAAAAAATCTGTCAAGCATTTGGTAGGATACCACGGTTAATGCTTCTTTGGTTTCGTAAAGAATTGACACCAAGTAGCGTAGTAGTAGTAGTTGGTGGAGGCGCAGGAACGGTCGTCGTGGAGAACCTTGGGGGAGGCCTATGTCCAGCAGTGGACGTCTTTCGGCTGAAATGATGATGATGATGATGATAATGATCCAATCAAACTGAAAAAGCTCACAATCAAAATCTTACTCCTGTTTCTAGATCGCTTCACTTTGGTAGGCGTTGATTCGTTTTGAAACACCCAAACCGTCGACTAGCTCTTCGTTTCAGGATCGTATTGATAAATCAATTCAAATATAAATCTATCATATCATGGCACCATTCCTCTCGTGCCTGCTTCCTCTCGTGCCTGCTTCTGAGCATCGGTGAGATTGTGCGGCACCCAGCGTGAAATTATCCTCCGCAACCGAAGATGCACTTGTAGAATCTCGTGAAAGTTTCCTGATCCAATCTGCAGTTTATGCTGAATTTCTTGGTATGTAATTCGTCTATTGTTTTGGATCAAACTTTTCACTGCCAGCACGTTTTTTTCCGTAACAGCCATCAAAGGACGATCACTTATTTCTTCATTTCCCAAAGTTAGTCAACCGCGCTTAAATTCATTATACCACCGATACACGGTTGCCTTAGAAGGACCTTATCGTACGATTCGTCTGGTTCCAGGCGATATTTGAAATCTTAAAAAACCATAGCACGAAAATGGTCTCGACGCAAATCTATTTTTCAAAGAGACACGTAATTTTAATTAGCTGGCAAAAAATGCGGAGGGAGCTTTTGAATTTGGAACGTAGCTATTATTAGTTATAAATAAATTATAACTGGCCAGACATCTCATTCATATACATAAAAACTTTTTGTCGCAATACTTTCTGAATGACCTGTTAATACAAACTTCGTGGTAAGGACTTTTTGCAACATTTTATTCATAAAAAACTTTTGTATACAGAGATACTCCCACAGCGCCGGAGTCTCAATGAGCTCTCGTGCTCTTGTGACAAATTTCGCCCTGATATCTTCAAAGTCCACAATAGGATATACATACATAAACATAGGTGCCCATGCTTCACGAGGAGACGGTTTGATATCAGCAGAAACTTCAAGAGTTTAGACGCGAAAAAATCTCAATGCTCGGAGATTATTACCTATAGCACCGGACTTCGATTTGGATAGTACTATTGATGATTATTTTTTGGCACAAGTTTTGAAATTTGAATTAGGACAGAATAATTATTCTTTCCAAATGCAAATTTCCCCGCTTTCATTAGGCCAGTTTATGAAGCTAGGGTAGCAAATATAGTGCTACGAAATATGTCAACTTTCGCGATATTTATGCATGGAGGTTTTGCTTACATTTTTATTTTTAGTTATCTATTTTTTTGGCCCGAACATATTTTATTCGTATTGGTATATTGGCAAACTGGCTGGCTTTATAGCAACAAATTTAATGTACTTTGTCTTTTTATGTTAATTAATTAACATACCTACTGTTGTATAACGTGACAGCCTCTGTGGCGTAGCGGTAGCGAAAGCGGCCGTTGCGCAAGGAGGCGCGGGTTCGATCCCCGCACGGTGCTAATATTTGTATGCATGAATATGAGTATTTGCACTGGTCTGGTCGTTGGTCCCGGTTGCCATACGAACTCTAGTGGCAGTCGTTACGGGTTGTTGGAGCCCTCAAAAGTCCAACAATTGGTCTAACTGCAATGCTTAGATATCGCCTTCGGGTCGTGGAGGTCAGACGGCAGTCGCTTCACGGAAAATATCGAAATTTAGCCAAAAAATCAGCAGTTACACTGGTAAAGCGGACCTCAGACTCCAAAGCTGAAAAAGCTACGGATACGACCGGGATTAACGCTGAGATGATGATGATGATGATGACTGTTGTATAACGTGACAGCCTCCGTAGCGTAGCGATGGCGATAAAAAGGAAGACATCTTTAATCGAATTCGATCCTTAAATCCACCGCCTTAAGTTATAAAATAACTCCAGCAAGTGGTTTGTTAAAGAAAACCGAATAAAAATATTAAAAGTTTCAACTCAACAATCATATTTCTTGTAGACTACCAGCTGTGTCCCCAGTGCCCTCATTTCAACAACCACACTGAATGTGAGCTGTTTCGAGATTCCTGCAAGTAAAACATTTATCTTAATTCATTTTGTGGCAAGGTCATGCTACCCGTCAAAATTTCCCAATCAGACTGAACCTTAATACCTTAGTAATAAAGTTGAAAATCTATTAAAGGAATTTGCAACAGATTGTAGTAGTTTGATGTACTGGCGTCCAAACGACCCTAAGACAGACACTTGACTTTGACGAGAAGTAAAGGTTATAGCACCCTTAAACGACTCTGGTCCAACATCGCTCCCACCCAACACGGCCTTAAACTAAGACGACTGCTCGCAGTCCACGCGGCGACAGCTAGCAGATAGCCACCTATCCACCCGCCGACCGCTCTCGCTTTACGCGATAGACACAGTTCCCGATTCACAACGCTTAAACTAGCTATTGCATTTGAATTATTGCTTTTACACTTGAGGATGAAGAGAGAAGCGCTAGAAATAACAGAAGAATATTTTGGGTGCATAAAATCCTGAAAGACTGAGCGGTGACGGCGCGGCGACTGCTAGCATTGAGCGCGCGGACACCGCACCGACTGCCTGTCTACAACGTGCGGCCAGCGAGGCAGCGAGCTGTCTGAAAATATGTCTGAAGAGCAATATTTAAAGTTCATAATTAATATTCTTTTTGCCGGGTGGAAACAGAGTCGTGTAAGGGTTTAACCTTTACTATTTAAACCCAAAACTGCTCGCTGTTTCCAGAGAACGCAGAGTGCACCCAGTAGAATATCGTCACTATTGCGACCGAAAATACGGCAAGTGGCGTACCATGTTTGTGCCAGCTGACTACTCTCAGTGTCGCTGTTGTGATGAGTGCATATTTTATAGAGGTAAGTGGTCATACGCGTCGACGACAGAGGTAAATCCGCAGCCGTTGACACCATGCCACTCGTGTTTTTGAACACCGTAGTTCACGAGCGATATGTTCTCCTAGTTTCACAGTTACCTATGCCGTAGACGCATGTAGCTGTGTGTACCTATGGCGCACTGTCTGTAGTAGTGTTAAGTGCTGAGTAGCGTCCAATTAAATATTTATTGTCTAGCGTAGCGTAAATAGTGTCAAATAAATAACTATAATATCTATTTGGACATACATATACAACGTTATTTTTGTATATGCAAATCCCGAAACACGTGTCCAGTATTTTTAAGTAAAGAATTTCATATCATTATGTACAAAATTTCAAAAAGATATCATGAAAAACCACAAAGTTATGAGCTTGTTTTCTTACCCGGTTATTCCAGGCGGGTGCTCTGTCTCACTGTGCGCTCTGTATTATCTAATGTCAATTGAGTTGTGCGCTCGGTAACCACACTGCATCAATATCTAAATGTATTTTTGGGGAAAAAATATAAAATGGTGTAAAAATGATTGGAATCGATTCAGTTGTTCATCTTACGTGGATGTCCCACCAAAAATATGGTCAACTCACCGCTCACCCACCCGCGCCTAACAGCGGCGCGCCGGTGACGTGCGTAATAGCTCTAATTTCACGTACATATAACACACTATCAATCTTAGTTTGATTGATTTTGAAGTACATTACTAATCCATTGCTTCATGTAAGTTTGAAAAATGTGTCTGCTTTAAATAACGCAATGAATGTTCCTGAACTGTCAATATGAAACCCCATTGCTGCTGATAGTAGGTATATGACGCTATGACAAACCAGCGGTATTTGTAGAGAGCGTGTAGTTTCAACCACAAAAGCACACAGCTCACGTCTTATTGTACGGAGTATACTCCCGTAGACCCAGTAGCCTATGTAGGTACATAGGCCACTGGGTACTCCCGTAGACCTGTGTGCTTTTGTGGTTGAAACTACACGCTCTCTACAAATACCGCTGGTTTGTCATAGCGTCATATACCTACTATCAGCAGCAATGGGGGTCTTAGAAAGGAATTTTTCATTTATCGAACATATAAAAAAGCTAAAAGGAACTTTTATGCCCTAACTAGAATATCCAAAGCAACTTGGGGTCTATCATTCCAAACTTTTAAAACTATATATGGAGCTACCTACTTAGGATGTATGTGCTACGGTGCACCTGTTTGGGCCGATAGGGCCAGCATAGGGGCGGCGCGACGTAAACAGCTTCAAAGCCAACGTTTGGCATTGATATTTTTATGCAAGGCGTATAGAACAGTCAGTACTGAAGCCTTACCCGTTCTGGCAGGTGTACTTCCAGTCGATCTTGAAGTACAGCGACTTGCTTCAATGTACTACTCCGCAAGGGGGGAGGCCATGGACACTAACTTTGTTACACAACGCGACCTCAATAGAATTTCTAGATTATTTAAACCTCAGAATGACGTCTGGGAGGACCTCTTATCCGAATGGCAAAGTAGGTGGGATAATTCCATCAAGGGCCGGCACCTCCATCTGTTCTTTCCATCCGTTGGCGATCGGCTGGTTAAGACATGGCTGGAGGTTGACCACTGCGTTGCCCAATTTCTCACAGGTCATGGCAACTTTAAAAGTAAACTGTATTCTTTTAAACTTGTTCCTTCGCCTTTGTGTCAATGTTCTACAACAGACTGTGAATTTGAACAGTCCGCACATCACATCTTGTGGGAGTGTATTCTTTGGCAGAATGAACGCAATATTATGTTGGATAGTGTACAAGTTACATCCGGAGTTGTTTATTATACGGACCTTGTAGAAACTAGAACTAATTTCCGTGCGTTCAGGCGCTTTTGCCATACCTATTATTGGAATCAATTGTAACAGCACATACCTACTTAGGACCCATTAACTTAATCAAATTTTATTCCGTGGTGCTTGGCAATCTGGGCTTCTCCCAGTTACAATAATGTCCCTTTGTGCCGATTGGCTTAGTTCTGTTCTGTCTCCTGCTTGTTATGGAGGGAAGTGGAAAAAAAAATATTTTTTCTTACTCCTCCGCTATTCTTTTCTGATTCTGATTAATTTCGTTGCGGGACCCAAGATAGTTGAATCGTTTCTCCGGGACTCGTCGAGCTTCATTGCTCGGCGTTTTTCTGGCGGTCTCCACTGTTGATTATGGCTTTCAGGAGTTGCAATGGGTTGGGAACAGTGTGGCGGGTTTTGTCCCAATTAAAAAAAAAAAAAACAATGGGGTTTCATATTGACAGTTCAGGAACATTACACAACGTCTCATACAACGTCATTTTTTCTTTACACGAAACCTGAATATAGTTTGTTCAGAAAAGGCAACTGGATCGATTCCAATATTTTTTACACCATGTTACATTTTTTTCCAAATAAATTTAGAAATAAATAAATTTAGAAATAGTTGCAGTGTGGTTACCAAGAGCACAACACAGTGTTGACAGTAGATCATAGTACTAAGCGCGTGCGCATAGCTATACAGCAGCGGCACGCCGCGGCGACTCGGTCCCTCAGTTACCAAAATATAGCCAAAGTCGTCCGAGCGACCGTCGATCAAGTGCGTAAGCACCTATTTAAATGCGCCCTTTGATTTTTCTAACTAAAAAATAGTGACATAACTTAAATAATAAAAAATTCATACTAATATTATAAATGCGAAAGTAACTCTGTCTGTCTGTCTGTCTGTCTGTTACGCTTTCCCGCTTAAACCTCTCAACCGATTTTGGTGAAATTTGGCACAGACAATCTTTAGACCCTGAGAAAGGACATAGGCTACTTTTTATCCCGGAAAATTTGATATTCCCGAGGGAAATCTAAAAAGCGCGATATAACCGAATTCCCCGCGGGCGGAAAGCTAGTATTATAAATGCGAAAGTAACTCTGTCTGTCTGTTACGCTTTCCCGCTTAAACTTCTCGACCGATTTTGATGAAATTTGGCACAGACAATCTTTAGACACTGAGAAAGGACATAGGCTATTGAAAAAAATGAAATATATTCCCGAGGGAAATCTAACAAGCGCAATATAACCGAATTCCACGCGAGAGAAGCCGCGGGCGGAAAGCTAGTATTAAAATAATTTAATAAAACTTGATTTTTATTTATAACTGTACGGGGTGTATTACGAAATAATAAATGAAATAATAATATGACTTCAAATTGTTAACAGTACCAATCTACTTGAAGTTTAATTTTCGGGCATCTCATACCCCGCCACACGCTCGACGCAATATTTTTTCACCACATTCCCTCCGGTTTAAACGAAGAATAGTAAGTCACAGTCAGCATCAAATGAGTCGCCAACGACCAGTAGACAGTGCGTAATGGCTGTTAGGATGCTTTTAATGTTGGTCCTACACTAGGAATTACTATTCACTTTCAGCCTCCGTCGCGTAGCGGTAGCGAACGCGGCCGTTGCGCAAGGAGGCGCGGTTTCGATTCCCGCGTATTGCAAATATTTGTATGCATGAATATGAATATTTGCACTGGTCTGATCGTGCCTCGGAAAGCACGTTAAGCCGGTTGGTCCCGATTGCCGAACATCTAGTGGCAGTCGTTACGAGTCGTGTTGGAGCCCTCAAAAGTCAACTGCAATGCTTCGATATCGCCTTAGGGTTGCAGAGGTCAGACGGCAGTCGCTTCACGGAAAACATCAAAGTTGAGCCAAAATCAGCAGTTAGACTAGTAAAGCGGACTCCAGACACCAAAGCTGAAAAAGTTTCGGATGCGACTGGCGATTAACGCTGAGATGATGATGATGATGATGACTAGGAATTACTCTTGTATCTGTGTACTTGTGGGTGCGTTTAAAAACATTGAAACTCACACACACAAAGAGACAGACCCGGAACAAGTCCTCAATCTACACCATATGTTGCGCATTGATAGCGCTAATTGGTCATCCAATAACCCTTTTTATAACTCTTTTTTATTTGACTTTTAGTTAAACTTTTATTTATTAGAGCTCTAACAATAAGAATATTACAGAATTGGACCAGTCGTGCATCGAAGATGAGTACAGTTTCGTCACAGAAGAGTTCTTGCCGACAACTTCGATAGGTTTGTATTCGATAGGTTTGTGGTGGTAGGGACAGCTGCACTCAAACTTTTATGATTTTGGACCCTTCTGCGTTGGAGGTCGCCGCACGAAATTGCTGTTTTATACGTTTTGACAGTTTCCTATTATACAGCATATTTTTAGATTGCCACGGAAAATTTCTGTTAGTCTAAATCAAAACTGTTGAATTCGTGGTTACTTGTTAATTCTTTAAAAACACACACTAGTGACCTCTATTAAACAATCAATCAAACATTTATTTTGTTACAAATGTTACGTTTGCAAATACGCTGGACTTAATCCCCCTTAATCATAAACGCTGCTTAAAGTTAACTAGTGATTAGCGATTCTTTAACCATACATTGCTGACTTTTTAACGTCATTTCGCTTAAATCATTGTTTATGAATAAACACTAAAATGATTAAGGGATATATTCATTAACGATGATTAAAGTTAAGTGACGTGCAAACTTCTAAAATGTATGTTTAAATAATCGCTAATGTAAATAACTTTAAGCAGAGTTTATGAATAACGGGGCTATTTAAAGGCCCCACTCGAATGTCTCAGGAATTAAAATGGACCATGACATTTGCCGCAAACAGCCTTTTGCGTCATTTTGTTCTTACGATTTAGACCTAAATCTTGCAATAAGACCTTTTTGTGTATTAAGTTTTTTTTAATGTTTAGAACACTTTTGTCATTAAAGTATACGTATCTGAGAGTACAGAAATCGCTTTGAAAGATTGTCTGACGTATACATTGTTGTCAGCGCTAAAATGGCGAAAATCATAAATATCACTCACTTAGTCGCTCCCTTACTTGAAAACATTTCTTATGGATTCAAGCTGAAGTAAAGACTTTTCTTCTCTGTGCACAAAACTCGAGTCCTTTTAACCATCTTCCTCATACGTAAATGGGCAACTTCACTGAGAGGCACAAACTTGTAGATAATTGTTGACCTGACACTTCTGACCTTTCTCAAAAAAGTTCAATCATAACCACGGCCTTACGTCATGATATATGAGAGCCAATATCTGAGTGAAATCTTACCCTGGCAATGGTCCAAGATAGACTGGAGATAAGAACCTATACGTTCTAGATTTCAGAGCCGGATGCAACCAGTATTGGGGTCACCCGGAACAAGAGTTAAGAGCTTTGAGATGCGATAAGATACTGCGGAGATGTAAGTTATAATATTATACGAGTCAAACATTAAATTAGGCCAAGAAATAGCTCTTTGTGTACGGACGACAGCAGGTCAAGTTACTCGAAACTGTCAAGTATTCCCAATCAACCTTGAGCCGAAATGCTTTGGAGATAAAGTTGAAAATCTAATATAGAAATCTGACAGATCATAGTAGTTTGATGTGCCTGTACCCCAAAATTACGGTGGAGTACTGCGCGAATTCAAATAGGCATTCTAATTTCAAACAAGTTAACTCAGTGGTGGTCCGTGTAAGAAGACTTATTTTATGTGTTCAAAAAGCTAAGGTCGGTCGTGGATTTCCCATGCCTTATACTAATATACCAGGCACTCGTCCAGTCAGTTCTTGGTTATTGCGTTACAGTATGGGGAGGTACTCACAAGACTACGATTTTGCGTTTGGAGAGAGCACAAAGAGCGGTACTAAAGGTATTGGCCAAGAAACCTATTAGATTCCCGACGTTGGAGCTTTATTCGCTCTGTAATGTCCTCACTTTTAGACAATTATTTATACTCCAAACCGTTCTTAAGAAACACGATCGCACGAAATATGATCCACAATACCGCTCCAAGAAGCGACGTTCCGACTTAATTTGTAAGACACCTTTCTCCAGACTGGCATTAGTAAAATGCCACTACAATTACCTTAGCCCTAAACTTTACAATACCATAAATAGGATTATTCAAATTTATCCATTAACAAGAGCCTCAGTCAGAAAAAAACTGTCAGAATTGCTTAAATCCTTCTCCTACGAAGCAACAGAACAAATTGTGGTAACATAATACTAACATAATACTTACATTCCTGATTCCCATAACATCAATCTTATTACTTGAATACCTTCCACCCCTCCACTTACGCGTTCTACACACATAAACACACACACACACACACACACACACACACACCCCTGTTTGTAGGGAGTCCTATTAGAGGACTTTAATTTTAGGTCACCTATGCGAGGACTTTCGAAAAAACCTGTAAAACAACATCGTACAGTTTTTTTAATAAGATATAAAGAGACAAAATTTTAAATTACGGTTGACAGCTATCTTCCTGCTCTGCTATTGCACCATTTTGTTATTAAACTCTTCTTGACCAATGCGAGAACCTTAATATACACAGCTCATGCTCCTAGCGATACCCTTCCGAGGACTTTTGTGTGAACTTTCCGAGGACCCAATCACCTGACTAGACATGACAAACTGAGGACTCACTTTCACACATATGTTCTTTAGCCATATACAGTGCGAGGACCTTGTGTTATACTTTCCAGGAACAATCTGAGGACGTTTTACCCAGTCCCAAATGTCTAAATCGAGGACTTATACCTTCTTCTGTACCTAACTTTTCTCTACATTTAATAGCAGATATATTTATATACTTAGTAATTTTAATACAGTTTCTGCATGCGCATTTCGTATCTTGAGTATTATCCGAGGACTTTGTTTTTGATTTTCTTCTGTAACAAGCAACATCAGATTAATTTATAAGGAATTTTGTAGACATTTTTAACGAATTTTCGCATTAGATCTTTACAAAGTAAACTTAAAAAAAAAATACCTAACCTAACAATTTTGTAGGATGGGCCAGGTTGTTCAACCACTTCAGGGCATGCCTCGAGCAGGGTCAGTATCCCAGTGTGTGGAACGAGGGGAAGCTAGTTCTGATCAGGAAGGAGGGGCGTCCCGTGGACTTGCCGTCCGCGTATCGACCCATACTGCTGCTCGACGAGGCGGGAAAACTTTTTGAGCGTATTATCGCAGATCGTCTCGTCGGCCTCTTATGCAGAGAGGGACAGAACCTGGACGACAACCAGTTCGGCTTTGGTTCGGCCCTGGCGGATGCTACGGTGTCTCGCAGTGTCTTTAGACATCTCCAACGCATTCAACACGCTACCCTGGAGCTGTATTCGGGAGGCTCTGAAATACCATCGGGTGCCTCCCTACCTCCGCCGCATATTAGGGGATTATCTGGAGGACAGATGCGTCATCTATCGGTGACATGACGGTGCCGGTCCGCACCAAATGTCGCGCGGTGTTCTACAGGGATCGGTCTTGGGACCGCTCCTATGGAACATCGGCTACAACTGGGTGTTGAGAGGCGAGCTCCCGACGGGCGCCGACTTGACGTGTTACGCGGACAACACGCTTGTCGCTGTCCGGGGGAGCTCGCACAGGGAAGCGACGTTGGTAGCCACGGCTGCGGTGTCACAGGTGGTGAACCGCATCCTGCGCCTGGGCCTGAAGGTGGCCCTTGACAAGTCGGCGGCCATGGTATTTCATGGCCTCCGGCGTGCGCCAGCGCCGGGATCACATATCGTGGTCAGCGGGGCCCGGATAGCTCTAGAGCCCACCATGAAGTATTTGGGATTGGTGACAGCCGTTGGGAATTCGGGCCTCACTTCCGGCGGCTGGCGCCCATGCTGATGGGTGCAGCAGGCGCGCTATCAACGTTGCTTCCCAACATGCGAATGCGCCGCCTGTAGGCGGTTGTACCTGGGAATCGTGCCGTCCACGACCCTGTAGGGGCCCCTGTGTGGGCGATGGACCTGGCGGCCGGAACTCCCGCCATTCTGCGTAAACCGCAGAGGGCAATGGCCGTCAGGGTCGTCCGCGGGTAACGCATGATTACTTACGAGGCGGCTTGCGTCCTGGCCGTATCCCCGCCGCCGTGGGACCTAGAGGCGAAAGTACTCGCGTCATTGTACCGATGGCGCGAGGAGGAGCGGACACGGGGCTACAGTCCGGTGCAGCGGCAGATCGAGTTGCGCCGAGAGGAGCTCCGTCAGGTCCTGGTGGCGGACTGGCGGCAGAGGCTTATGCGACCTACCGCCGCCGGCCTCGCTACCGTCGAGGCGATCCGGCCAGTACTCGACGACTGGCTCGGGAGAAGGCACGGCTTCCTGTCGTTCAGTGTGACGCAGGTACTGTCGGGACACGGCTGCTTCGGCAAGTACCTGCGTCGCCTAGGCAGGGAGCCGGACGCTCGGTGCCATCACTGCGTCCAATGCGGGGAGGACACGGCGCAGCACACGCTCTGCGAGTGTGTAGCTTGGGAGGAGCAGCGCCGTGTCCTCACAACTAAAGTAGGAGGCGACCTGACGCTGCCGGCAGTAGTGCGGAGGATGGTCGGTAGCGCAGAGTCGTGGGACGCCGTGGTGTCCTTCTGTGAGGACGTGATGTCGCAGAATCAAGCTGCGGAACGGGATAGAGAGATCTCAACTCCCTTCCCGGGCCGCAGAAGACGCACCGGGCGCCGAAGAAGGGCAGGGACGTAGGGAAGTCCCCGTCCCTTATCTGATAGACCCCGTGCAGGAGGCGAGGCCCGGACAGACCGGGCCAGCACGAGAGTGTGGGGCCGCGGCAGAATTAACACTTCCGCGGCTCCCCGCGCACGTGTCTGGAGAGACACCGGGGTGGTTTTTAGTCAGTAGGAGTCATGACAGACCCCGTCGCCCACCCCAGGGCGGCGGACATCCATTGAGGATTTTCCACCCCGGAACGACAAAAAAAGGTTGTCCAACCAAGACACACGGTTCGTCATCCGGAGATAGATTGCTAAAAAAGAAAATCGGTAAGTATAAAAACCCGATGCTATTACTTCGTAATAAGTAGTAAGTTAATGCACTTCAATAACTACCCGAATCCATCGCGCGATTTGACGGTAGCAAATACGTAGTACCTGAACAATATTGTAGTGATTGCGTATCAATAGCTCTTTATAAGCAACAATGGTAAGCACTGCGACTCGTTTGTATCGCTGAATATGAAGTTCGGTGTCTGCCACGACCTCCGCGGTATCCAGAGACACAGCAATTGCTACGGGCTCTCCGCAAACCACGGCGTACACGGCTCCCAAAGCCAGACAATTCACCGTTGTCTTTCCGTGATCTTCATATTTCAAATTATAATTTGATAAAAATTTCAACAGAAATCAATGCAAGAAGCACCCAAATTTAAAAAAAGCAATATTTAAAAATTAAATTATGTATAGATTGTGTTCTTAAAACAAGGTCACAACTTGTTATAATAAATAAATATTATAATCTACGAGATACGTATCTAATAAAAAACGTAGTAGATATTTCTGAAGGAAAATAATATTTTCTCTGCGACCAAGCACCACAAAATGCTCTCTGGTGGATTTATTTAATAACTATTTCATTCACAATCGGACTTAAAATCAACGTTTTCTTATTCTTATAGCAATTGTAATTTCAGATACAACCTGAAATTGTACCCGAAAGGGGGACATCAACACACTGACTAGTTCAAGTACTATTCCGAGGTCTTGAGTGTAACATTTTCACACTAGGTCCTCGGATAGTATTATAAACATGAGTCGTGTGTTTATTGAGTGTGTGAAAATCACTAGTGGCGCCGTCTAGTGGTCACACACGGTCGAAATGTGTACATGAATGATCACCACCAATCCGAGGATTTCTTGAGTTTTCCTTATCACATATACAGTAATGTTCAAAATTGCGTGAATAATACGATACAGTAGTCAAGTCAAATCTAGGACCCACAAAAATGTCCTCGGATAGAAAATGTCCTCAGATGTGCCTTGTGTATTCATGCCGATGTCCTCGAATGGTACTTAAAACAAACACACACACACCCACACATACACGCATACACACACGCATACACATACACACATAGGGATGTAGTTTAATTAATTATTAACTTTAGTACTAGTCTGGAACTGCAATGTAACTTATTGTTTAGCTAGGCGTCGATAGCTGCGCCACAGTTTTAACTTTTGTAGTTATCTTCGTTTCAATTTGTAAACTTATGTCCGAAAACTTGTTCCTAATAAACGTTTATTATTATTATTATTCTCCAGGATAGGCGTGGCTCACGTTGCTTAGAATAAATGTTGCTAATACCGGCAGTGACTTATCTGTAACAATGGGTCCAACGGTTTCCCTTTTTATATTCTCTTGTTCTCAAACTAAGCTTAAGTTCAGTTCATCTATTCTGTAAATTTCATTTAAAAAGTACTGAAGATAAAATAATATTCGTTTAGTGTTGTCCAAGGAACTTAAGTTTTGCCGCGCCTGGCGTAAATTGACATATGTTTAGCCGCCATGTTTTTATCGCGTCTATAAAGTCTATGGTGTATCTTAATTTGAGAGTGTGAACTAATAAGTATGTTATCTTCTATCCTTTTCTTGAACTTAAAATTAATTTTGTTTGTGAACAAGGGAATCTATACCATCGTTAATCTTTGAAAAATATGTTTATTTAATGTCAGTTAAACTTCCGAAATTAAATTATAATAATCGCATAGATCAATCGATCAGATGAAGCTACTCTCGAAGCGTTTGATCTGATAATGGGTGATTATCTTCACATACATACTTAGACCTGTCCGTGCCTCGAAACGCCATTGGTCCGGCTTTCATTCGTGAACGTTTGACAGTCATTACGGGTATTTTGTCGGCTGTCGGTCTCCGTGGCGCAGCGGTCAACACGCCTGCCTGCGACGTGGAGGCCCCGGGTTCGATCCCCGGCCAGGTCATGATGGGAAACGATCTTTTCCTAATTGGCCTGGATGTTGGATGTTTATCTATATATGTATCTATTATAAAATATGGTCTCGTTGAGTTAGTATCCCATAACACAAGTCTCGAAATTACTTTGGGGCTAGCTCAATCTGTGTGATTTGTCCGTATATATTTATTTATTTATTTTGTAACCCGAACTTAAAAAACACTAAGGGGTATCGTTTTACCCAGCAACTGGGTTGTGGAGGTCAGATAGGCAGTCCGTCCATGTAAAATAGGCGATTAACACACGACACCGCGTACCGCCGCGTGGGGAAGCGACGGTAAAGCAGAATTTCTTAGTGCTTGACCAGACTGCAAAAAGCACGGTGGAACGGTGTCTCACACACGGAGCGCCGCTCCACCGCGCGGACGGCAGCGCGGAGGGGCGGTGGCGACGAGACTACCGCTCGACCGCGCGGTCGGTCGGTGTATATGTGTTAGGCATCTACGGATTTAGTAGAGGTCAATGTGACATGAAATCCGCTTCACCGCCTACCTCGGCGGTGCGCGGTGCCGTGTGTTAATCGCCATACTGGTATTCAGCTGTAGACTGGAGGCCGACCCCAACATAGCTGGGAAAGGCATAGACAGCGGATGATTTTATGTCAGAAAAAAACGTACTTTACTGACTAAGGACTATTTTCAGGTGTTCCCGTGTCAGTTCCAGAGATACCGAAACGATCTTTTACTATGTAAGTAGACACACTGATTTTAAGAACTAAAACCATTTTGGTGTCATCATCTTCATCATTAACATTTCAGCCGAAAGACGGATATGACACTTAACGTGTATATTTATTATATAAACTATGTAAAAATGTAAATAGTACACTGTAGACTACCTACATTATTTCTCTCTCCTTCCCCTTACTATTCCATCCAAAGGTTGTCTGTAAAAGATCGCTCTTAGCGATAAGACCGCCCATTGTGTCACCCTTTGTAAAAAAAAATTATTTATGTTTTTGTAATCTATATGGTGTACATAATAAAGAGTATTCTATTCTATTCTATGACTTATGATTATGAACCAGCGGTTTCCCTTTTTTATATTTTCTTGTTCTCAAACTTAACCAAATTTATGTACAGTTCACCTTTTTTTTATTGCATTATGATAAATATTAGTAAATAGTCCTGTCAACCTGTCAAAGTAGTCAGTGCCCCCGAATACCTTGTTCACAAAATACATTAAAGTTCAGTGCATTTTTTTCATCTATTTCCTCAAGAAAAAACCAGAAGATAAAATGTTAGTTGAGACCTGTCAAATTATTCCGCTCCTGGCGTAAATTGACGCATTTTTAGCCGCCATGTTTATAATCGCGTCTAAACTGTCTATGGAGTATATTTAATTATTAATTTGACAGGATTAAACTAAAATGTTATCTTCTGTCCTTTTCTTAATGAAATAGATAAAAGTCTATACCCGAGGAGGCCCACAGTGGCGGGCCAGCACCAATCGGGGCTTGCGGAAGCAGTGTTCCTTATCGCAACCCCCGGTGTGGATGGAACACCAGGGTGGTTTTTAGGCAGTAAGAGTCTGACAGACCCCATCGCCCGCCCCAGGGCGGCGGACATCTATGAGGATTTTTCACCCCGGAAACAAAAAAAAGGCTATAAAAGTCTATGGAGCTTGAATCTTGATCTCCTTTAAAAGCGGATTCATTTGCTTCCACACAGTTTACTTGCCTATGTTATCGTACCTACACCCTAAAGTTCGGATTATAAAATCAAACTTTTGTCCAAATATTTTAAAAATTCTTTTTTTTTTCGAAGTCGTCATAATTTTCGCTACGAGGTTACAACGAACGAGGACTGCCCAGTGTCTTGCCTCGGCTACGTATGCAAGGGCGGCCGCGTGCAAGAAAAACATTGCGCTCTAGGTGGATTCATACCAGACAAGGACCAATGTAACTGCTGCGGAAAATGCAGTCTGTATCAGCGTAAGTTATGTTTGTCTCATTTTTTCTCGTAGTACTATCATGCTGATGGTGTGGTTAGGGAAAGAGATAGCGTTCTTCTACTTTTTTCTTGCTTTTAATTTTTTACTTGAGTAGTGATGGACCTGCCCCTAATCGGCGAACACATTTTTGTCAAATGATTGCGAGTAGTTGGGATCGCTTGGACCGCCCATTGGTCCGTTCGGTCCAAACGATCCCAACTAGTATGTAAGTAGATTAGGGGGTTCAAACGATGCAATAAATGGTCAAGGAGGTTATTCCATGTTCCGAAGTTATTAGGTAGGTATAATATACTAAAACTGAGCAAATGTTTACTATGACATAAATACATTTATGAGAATTTCCCTAATTTGCAGAACTAAATGAAAAATGTGCAGAATATAAGGAAACATTTCAAAAAGTTAACGGCTCTGAGGAGATTGAGGTAAGTACGAACATACAAATATGTGAATTGCCTTAAAACGATGACCCTTAAAATGTGAGTGTCTCTGTGTGTAGCCGTGGCAGGGCACGAGGCTGTGGGGGTGTGTGTACTTGATTTATAGCTACTTAGATCTTTTTGAGGTTGGTCAAACCCAGCTGCTATAAGATTTTAGGCCCTAGATTTGTCCTCACCGTATGTAGTCACGCGAAAAAGCGTCTATACTAAGATAAGTCAGCTGACGTATTCATCAGTGTTTCCAAGATTGTGTGTGTGTGATTGTGGCCAGGGTTGCCAAAACGAAACAGAAACGCGATTATCTTTTAAAGCGGTAGTGTAATGGAATGCATAGTATATGCAGCATAAGCATTCTATTACAGTATTGCGCATCTAATGATTTAAATCATGAAAATCATGACAGCGGCAAAGATTTAAATGAAAGCGAGCACTAGCTTCACATCTTTCTAGGTTAGATTTATACTAAGTATAAGAACGAAGATAGTCTCTGATTTTTTTTATCTGATTAATATTTCTGGTGTATTTGTGTGTGTGTGTCTTATATGTATTTAGTGCTAAGTAAATGTATTTTCCTTTTTTCTCCAATTAGGCTATTAAATATTAAAAAAAAAATCAAATCCGACTAATATGTGGTTTCAGACATTAGCGCGTTGAAACAAATACCCTATTATTACAAAACGAATACTAACTTTAGTTTTGATCTAAACCTTTGAGTCACTATTTGTATTTCGAGTTTTATTTAGAACTAGCTTTCCGCCCGCGGCTTCGCCCGCGTGAAGTTCGGTTATATCGCGCTTTTTAGATTTCCCTCGGGAACATCAAATTTTACCGGTATAAGAGGTAGCCTATGTTCTTTCTCAGGGTCTAAAGATTATCTGTGCTAAATTTCATCAAAATCGGTTGAGAGGTTTAAGCAAGCGTAACAGACAGACAGACAGACAGACAGATAGACAGACAGATAGACAGAGTTACTTTCGCATTTATAATATTAGTATGGATATGGATTTGGCAAAATTTGTAATACCAAAGTGACAATTTAGCACCGAACTAACCTGTAATTTTGCACAATGAACTGCTTTTCAAATATCCATTAGGTTCATAATCATCATCTAGGTGGTTTAAACCTGGTCTAAACGCAATCTCTTCTCTTTTGGTAATAAGGGGATAGAGTTTATTTGTTTCAGCTTTATTATTAGACAAAATCCCAAATGTTATAGAAGATAAAATCCTCTTCTTTATTTAAATGTTCAGGTAGAAGAAGAGTTCTTGGAGCCCGGCTGTGATGACGGCCTGGTCTGTAGACAGGGTCGCTGTCAAGACATACATGCGGTTTCTGCCTCAGTCGAAAGTCGGCAGAAGAGGGACGAGAAAGTGGCCCGAGCAAATGGTTATAATCAAATCATCATTTACCTAGCTTTTTCCAGATTTAGGAGCAGATCCTAGTTTTCTACTTGACTACTAGACAGCGAATCTATTATGGATATCTATATACATAGAAATTAAGTATAAGTTCGCGTTCGGCGTCCATTCAAATTCTTGATTGGAAAAATATATAGTAGTAGTTTATGAAACTGTGGCGGCACCTACATCACCACATGATTATTACTGACCATAGTCACGTAATATTGAAATTGTGCATCGCGCATGCAGTGTTTATCGCATCACTAGCATATACAACATCCCGACTTCAATCGTCGACACCTCTTTCGTCGGAGGATCCTCCCTTTACTAAGGAGGATCAAGCATGAATGAACTTTAACGAAGCTGTTTTTTGTTTATGCGAAACCTGAATATAATTTGTTCAGAATAAGCAACTGAATCGCTTCCAATCATTTTTAAACCATGTTATATTTTTTCACAAATACAATTAGAAGTTGTTGCGGTGTGGTTACTGAGCGCGATACGCAGTCTACGCAGGCGCGCGCGTGCCCGCGCTCAGCTGGCGCCACAGGTCAATGCCCCCGGCTCACCCGTCTGAACGGAGCGTGGACCATATTTTTGTTGGGACAACCAAGTAGGGGATAACAAGCTCATAACTTTGTGGTTAATCATGATACCTTTTTGAAATTTTGTACATAGTATCTTTACTTAAAAATATTGGACACGTGTTTCGGGTTTCGCATAAACAAAAAATAATGTTGTATATAGGGTCCATATCTGGTATCCTTTTGATTATGGAAATATTAAAGGCCAAAGTGCCAGTTTTTTTCAAAAAAGAATTGTTAGTAATAGAAGTTTTAAATGTTATAACTCCAAATACGCTCATAACTCTTGTACCATTATATGCGCCCCTAAGCACAACTGTTTTTCACTTCATTAATTAAAGTAGAAAAACAATTTGAAAAAAAAAAAGAAAATTAATAATTAATGTAACATATTTTGATGTACACAATGAGCAAATAACAGTCATTTCATGGGTTTTTTAAATCCTGCTTACCAATCCTGTGTTGAACAAAAGAGAGGCAGTAATTATAGTTAATTGATAAATGATTTTCTTTCTGTAAATAGATTTACTGCAATGTTTTTACGCGTAAATCATATGTTGAAAACTGGATTTGGTTGGCGTTTTCTATCTGCCTACTCTTGAGAAGAAAGTCCGGGACAAACTCAAGAGGTCACAGTCTTTTAAAGTACTGCCATCTTATTTCTGTAAAAATCAAACCGGAAAACTACAGTGAGATTGAAATGTCAAAATAAATTGAGCTGTCAGTAGTCACCTAAGTTGTCACGTTGATATTTCTACGAAATAGCACTACAGACATCATCTTGGTCGTGATCACATAATGTGAAAATCTTGAACACGTATATTGACATCTGAAATGAGCGATTCCAAATTCAAGCTTGAATTTGTTCGCACTGAGATATAGGTCAAAGTTGAGCTCCGTTAGTTGTTTGAGTTGAGCTGCGCAACTATTGACAATTGCTGTCTGTAGAGGGTTTTTTGTAGAAATATCAATGTGGCAACTTAGGTGACTTTTCACAGCTCACTTCAATCTCACTACATTTTAGTTTTCACGTTTGATTTTCACAGAATAGGATGGCAGGACTTGACGGACCTGACCTTGACTGAACTGTGACTTGAGTGAGTTTGTCCCGGTCTTTCTTCTCAAGAGTAGGCAGATAGAAGACGCTGACCAAATCCAGTTTTCAAAATATAATTTACGTGTAAAAATGTCCCTATAAATGTATTTACAGAAAGAAAATTATTTTGCAAGTAACTGTAATTACTGCCTCTCTTTTGTTCAACACAGTGCGATTATAAATTCATGTATCATTTCTATTGACACCCAGAGCCATGCAAGCGTGAGTTAAAGTATTTTAAGAAGAAGTTTGGTGTTGACGGTCATTTGCATTACAATGCGCCACAGTGCACACCTTTGTGGCTATACGCTCCTGTCCAGGTACGTAATTTTTTCAATCGGTATAGTAGAAGCACCATTTGTAAGGAGCTGGAAAGGAAAAGTGCAAACGACAGCACATCAAGCTACTTCAATCTGTCAGATTTGTGTATTAGATTTTCAACTTTATTTCTAAAGTGTTAAGACTTATGGTTGGTTGGGAATATTTGACAGTTTCGGGTAGCTTGACCTGCTGTCGTCCGTACGACTTTATATTTATTTCTGCCACCAACCTACGATGCTGTAATCAGTAGGGTGTTTGCGTAACAAATATCAGTAGCAATCGTTTTCATTTTGACAATTCAACAACATTCATTGCGTTATTTACGCTGTTGAGCAAAATTGTTCGAATATATGAAGTTTTAGCTTTTTGGATTAGCAATATTCTTTCATCATCATCATCAACCTTTTTTTATCGTCCCACTGCTGGGCACATCTGTCGCCCCCAAACATGAGGACCCGAGGTGGCGGCGCGAAGTGTTCCACTTGCGCCATTCTTAGACGTCCCCCTCCCTCACTCGAGGAGGTCCACAGTAGGCCGGCGCCAGTCGGGGGTTGCGTAAGCAGCGTTTGTTCTCGCAACCCCACGGTTTAGGTGTGAGAATCCGGGGTGATTTTTAGTCAGTGTGTCTAACAGACCCCGTCGCCCGCCCCAGGGCGGCGGACATCCATGAGGATTTTCCACACCGGAAACAAACAAAAAAATCTAATATTAATTTAAACGTTCTATTTCTTGGTGCAGTGTCGTCGTTTCGTGTGTTACTGTGCGCTTGAAGATGGAAGTTTCATATTAGGCATCAAAGTACCAAGAGTGGAAGTCTCCAATATGAACTGTGGTAAGCAGGTAGTACAATAACGTAAATGATTCTTTCGTAGCCCAGAAAACACATGATATGCAGGTTTCATCACTATGTTTTTCCTTCGCTGTTTTGGGAGTATCTAATCTTACCACCACGGTGCAACTCGTATGTTTGGGCTGATATCACGTGACCACCACTGATTCGTACAGTATCTCTGGCCAACCTAAGCCTATGGAATCCAGGTGTAATTTTATATATTTTTCCATGTCTTCACAGATTGTGCCCGCGAGAGATGTCGTACGGGTTCTGAAGTTGAATGTGATGGATACGGGAACTACAAGGACGCAGTGTTTACACCTGATAGTGATGATCCGCAGAAAGTTGCTGAGAAAAATCAAGAAACTACGGGTAAAGTTTTACTGTGGATTTAACGAGAGAATGCCTAATGCGTAAGACACTAACAAACTCAAATTGAATCATTTTGAAGGATATTGCTAATTCATTGTTGATTCGAAATTGGAATTTTTATTATACCATATATAAAGAAAACCCCGTCTGACCCATAAGAATAATGAAGGTGGTTAGGTAAACACATGACTAAATAAAATATGAACAATCATAGTAACAATACTAGTGAATTTTGAAATAATGTTTTTTTTCCGCGAATTAATCCCAACTTCCCCAAGGTTTGGTAAATTTTTAAAAAGTGACAACACCTTTTTCGGCGGTATTATTATGAGCGATACTCGCGCGTGCCGCGTTTCTGCCCCCGTCGCTTTATGTTTTTAGGGGGTATTTTTTTTAAATTCGGCTTTGTAGGCATTAGTATAATCAGTTATCGATACCTAACAATACCTTCACAGATCGGACAGGGTTTTCTTTACATATTGTATACAAGGTGTATCTGACATCGTAACGCAAACTTCGCGAAAAGGCTAGACCGCATGCCACTAATCAAATTATGATAGTCATTTATGTCGTTATGGAATTCACAGTGTTTAAAAAAAAGTGTCAGCTCGGCCTTTGAACGTTGCAAGCGTGCCGTCGTGCGGGTTTGTAGGTATGACGTTGATCTCTGATGTGAACTCTATTACATCAGCTGATAAGATAGTTTTTCGATTTTTGTGTTCGTTGCGCTGTTTTGTGTAACTAGCGAATTAATTAATTTTTACTTTAAAATCTTATTGGGTTATAAAAGTATAGCAATTATGAACGGTCTAAAGTGAAAAAACCTACAGTACATATATATTTTTTTGAATCATGAAAAAGCCGACGAAAAATTCCACCACTGGGGGTTCAGAATCATGTACTGGATCCATGGTAGGTACTCGTTTGTGCGTCGATGTCAGATACACCCTTTATAAAACGCAATTAATGTTGTTGAACTGTCAAAATAAATGCAATTGGTAGGTACGGGTAGTGTGATACGCAATTACCCCGATTCAGTTCATGCAATCGAATACATGTTTTGGGAATTTGAAATGATCTTTTGATCTACAAGAATAGGCTATTTGACAGTATTCAATTTTTTGTGATTTTTTTGCTTTAATTGAATAAAATGATGGTTCTTTATATCATTTACATGAGTATTAATAAAAACTAATAACAATTCATATATCCAAAACACAAAAATATGTTTGGCTTTTTGTTTCTCGCGCCACACATTGTGAAACGATCCGGATTGGCTAATGTCGCGATGACGTCATACGCGCATCAACGCTTGTTTTCGGCAAACTTATAAACTATTTTTCAGGAGTTTTTATCGATTTATCTGTACAACCCGGTACAGCACACCACTTGTAAACCATTTTATTAAATAACAACAACACATAATTAATAAAAAGAAACACCACTGAGAACCGAAAACCGCTTGTGACGTCACTTACAAAGCGCGACGCCATATTGCTGAATAAATCGTTTTCGCGGCTTATTTGAATTTTTATTTGCATATTTCTTACGAAATACGTATTTAAAATTAAAAAAAAAATACTTTCGGTGAACTTCTTAACCACAACCAAGTAATTCGAGATGAAAATTATAAATCTGTCAAATAGACTATTGTTGTAACCACTGACAGATGGTAGGAACCCATTCTCTCAGCGGCTGGACTGTTAAGAGTATTGTGATTTGTTTTATTATTAAGGAGATTCCTTAACTCGGCTTGCGGTAGGAATTGATTGGCAGAAACCGTTACAAGCGCCCTTCCATGCGGCTTTCTCTCTCCGTCTCTTTCTAGTATATACATTTAATACGGCTAATAGCCGAAGTGCAGCTACACCTAGCTTTAGCCGGTTACAACTAGATGCAGCCGGCCGCATGCGGTTAAACTTATCTTTATACGACGTTATTTTTTGTTTATGCGAAACCTGAAACACGTGTCCAGTATTTTTATGTAAAGAATCTATTTACAAAATATTAAAAATGGCGGCAGGTCACGGGAACAATCTGCGACTCCCGCATTCCCTTTAAACTTAAGGGGAAAATATATAAAACCATGATCCGACCTGCTGTCTTGTATGGATCAGAATGTTCGGCTACGAAAGGGATGAATGAAAGGCAATTGCATGCAGCCAAGATGAGAATGCTAAGAGGGATGTGTGGTGTTACACGAATGGATAGAATAAGAAATGAGTACATAAGAGGAAGTCTGAAAGTGGCACCGGTAGCTGAAAAGTTGTGTGGAAATCGGTTGTCATGGTACGGGCATGTGTTACGGAGAACTGAGGAGAATGTCGTGAGGAGAGTCTTAATTATGAATGTTGATGGCTATAAGAGTAGGGGAAGACCAAAGAAACGATGGATGGAATGTGTGAAGGATGATATGGCTAAGAAGGGGGTGACTGCCGAGATGGCTTCTGATAGGGATGCATGGAAGAAAAAGACATGTTGCGCCGACCCCAAATAAATTGGGATAAGGGCAGGAGAATGATGATCATGATTTACGACCAATGTTCTGAGCTTGTTTTCTTACCTGGTTGTCCCAACAAAAATATGGTCAGCGCACCGCTCCCCCGACCGCACCTGCAGTGGCACGGCGCGTCGCAGGAAGCTCTGTCTCACTGTGCGCTAGTACTGATCTAACGTCAACTGAGTTGTGCGCTTGGTAACCACACTGCAACAATTTCTAAATGTATTTGGGGCAAAAATATAACCTGGTGTAAAAATTATTGGAATCGATTCAGTTGCTTTTCCGAACAAAGTATATTCAGGTTTCGTTTTCATTTGAGTACATAATATAATTCTACACAATTATAAATCTTGCTCAGCACTTAGGACACTCAAGCAAGTCGATATGGTCTGACTGAAAGCCAATTGGACGTAGTTATGCAAAAAAGATCCAGCCAGCAAACTTGCTTTTGAGAAAATAGAGTTTGAAGTAAAATTTATATATTAAAATAACATGATAGTAGTTTTAAATTTCCTTTTAAATAATGGGTACCTATTTCCTGTACTTTTTTGCGGCTCTGATATTTTTTGCATATACTAAAGTTGATATATAGGTAAATTTTAGATATTTATGACAGTAATTCAAAAAACGGTTTTTGTGGGCTGGATCCATTTTGCATAACTACGTCCAATTGTTTTACTCTTTTTTATTTTCATTCAAGTAGCAATCAAATACTCGTAGGTATCTGTGTCAATCAATGTCAAAAACTTGTCAGCAATGTACTTACCTATATAAATATTGATTGTATTATTGACAGATTTCGATAGGTTCATAGAAATAATGGCTCCGGTCACATCCATACGGGGTGTTGGATAAGTTAGTAATCACCCACTTTTTCAAGTTCTCTCATGCTGGCAGAGACGGTGCCACAGTTTGAAGGTGTGAAGGTTCTGACCATATTACTGCTTCTCTTCAACAGATAACCAAGTGACCTCCACTACGAAGATTCCCGAGGCGCCTAGGCACTCTAGAGCCCCTCAGATGCCTGATTCTCCACGTTCACATATCATAGATATGAACGATTAATTAAACGCGTTTTTTATTTGCATCATCGGCATTTTTTTTTTAATTCACAATTACAGACTATACAATGAGCGGTTTTCCAGGAACTTTCCTAAGGTTTGCTAGATGGCGCAGCCGGCACTTTGGTAATAGAAGAGAGTTGTTTGCGCATTTTTTTATATGACATTCCATCACTGGCAGTTCTTTCTTGCCACAGACTAAATTAACCACAGCAAATCAAATAAAAAAAAAATGGTTGCGCCATCTTTTCATGACTTTTGATACTAACCTATCGGAAAATTGCGCATTATGTTGAAAAGTTTGTCTGTTTGAACGCGCTTGTCTCTGGAACCTACCTTGTATAATGTTGAAAACTATTGCTATTCCCTTGCTCCATATGTTTGAAAATGTCCTGCTCAACAACGTAAATAACGCAATGAATGTTGCTGAACTGTCAAAATGAAACTAATTCGTACTGGTAGTGTGTTACGCAATTAACCTGCTGGGTCATTATGATCCATTTTTATAATAAGTTTAGATTTTCCGACTGCGGGATAAAGGAGGGCCTAACCCTCCCACTTATTTCTCGTCGTTGTCCTCCGTGGCGCAGCGGTCAACACGCCTGCCTGCGACGTGGAGGCACCGGGTTCGATTCCCGGCCTGGTCATGATGGAAAAACGATCTTTTCCTGATTGGCCTGGGTCTTGGATGTTTACCTATATATGTATCTATTATAAAATTTAGTATCGTTGAGTTAGTATCCCATAACACAAGTCTCGAACTTACTTTGGGGCTAGCTCAATCTGTGTGAATTGTTCGTATATATTTATTTATTTATTTCTGCCATTTAATAATAAAATTAATTTATTTATATGAAAAAAATGGCCGGTTCATACAATCTGTTACTATAAATATAATTTCACAAATTATGGGAAAACATTAATAGAGTTTAAACGAATAGGAACGATTTCTTCTTTATCCAGGCTATTTTGGATGAACCCTTAATATGCCGCTTTATAAAACTTGCATTGATAACCGCATGTGTTCAGAGCGACCCCAAATACAAATGGGCTGAAAGAAAGAAAACTGTCAACCTTGAACTTTAATTCAAGGTTGATAGTTTCGGGCAGCCCGACCTGCCATCGTCTAAACATCACGAAGCGTTGCATAATACCTAGTGGAAACTATAGCGGCGTTCCGCAAATAAATATATCAGCATTTATTATCATGTTATCACTTACAAATTGCGCTAACATACCTACTGAATACCTACCTATCTGACATTTAAAACCTAAGTTTACACGTGCAAAATGAAATGGTCATACTGTTCGTCCTCGATCGTACTCTCAATGTCATTTCCATTTGGCAAGATTATCTTCCGCGTTGCGCATGCCCGGACAACAGCTGACTCTGTTATATCAATAACAGTACTTTATCATTCCATTTTCAAATATGACATATAAAAGAGCCCAGCAAAACTGTGAGGGGAAAAGGAATTTTGTGACGAGAAGTTATTAGGTTTTTTAAAAGGGAACGTCGGTCAATAAATAACCTTCACCTAGCGGCTGAAAGCGTATTTCTGGGGTGCCCTCGTGACGTTTCGTGTCATGCTTGTGGAGCAATGTTGCCAATTCGGGAAAGTTGCGCTGTTTAATGTTGTAGGCACGTAGTTTTTAATTAGGAAGTTATTTAATTTGAAGTGTTGGATATAGAATACTCTTTATACTCTTTATTATGTACACCATATATATTACAGAACACAGTCAGAACAGTGACATAATGGGCGGTCTTACCGCTAAGAGCGATCTTATAATAATGGTTGAAAGCTTGAGAGACGTATTTCTTTACTTTGAGGAATTAAACATAGCAGTGTCTGAGCCAAAGAATAAAGTCGAAGTCCAGTTTATTAACGTGCGGCCATAATTGGAAAATAACGATTTCATTATTAGTAGGTATATCATTTTAATGGATCCACAGAAAATACATTGCTTTTTAAGGCCTTCTTATTAATTTAGCGACTTCTTGTTTTTGTGGCAAACGTTAAAATCAAAACTCCCTTCAAATAAATACACTAATGAACTGTTAAAAATCTACTAAGACATATAATAGTTGTATATTCCTAGTCTATTTACTTTAACATCCGTTAGGTATCAATATACCCACTACAGCGAAATACTTACGGTTCAATCGAGTTCTTTGGCCTAGTTTGGCAAGTCAGCGTTTCTATGAGAGCTCCACATTTTCCATGCGGGGAAAATTATTTTACACTCAGGCAACACCGCTTGCGCCGGACAGTCGATAAAGCGCGCGGGAAGGAACGCGCGACAGTGAACGTGCAGTAAATACATTTTACGAATAATACAGAATCGTGTTCAGTGAAAATGCCTAATATAATAAATGAAGTTAAATTAGACTTCAAAGATGTGTTGTTGCGACCCAAACGAAGCACATTGCGAAGCAGAAATGACGTAAGTGACACTTTTACTTTTTAATTTTATGAAACGAAAGATGATCTAGGTTTTGCGGAAAATGCCTAGTCGTGAAAAAAAAATAAGCAATTAATATTAAAGTCTATTATAATAATACATTTGTAAGCTAATTTTTTTAGAGTGTTGATTATTTTCAAATAACAATAACGTGGGCGCATTGATTCAGCACTTCAAGTATCTATTTCAGAACAAGTTTCTATATCCAACCTTGACTAAATACTCCTTGCTGACTGACGTAACGAAAGATTAGAAAATAAATTTCTAAATTCAGGCTGGTTGTAATTTACAGTGTCATAATTATTTACTGATTTATCCATAGATGTAGGATTTTTTTGCTACGATATCTATGGATTTATCGGAGTTTATTAATTATTTGCTTATCAGAAACTAAAAGTTAAAATTGGATAATAATAAAAAATGGATCCTCAATATAATTATGTCGTATGCAAATTAAAAAAAACGGATAATTTTTATTCTATTTCCATCCTTTCACTGCCTTCATTGGTTTAGTGGTCGCAAGCGGAAACGCTATGCTCGGTGTCCTGGCTTCAATTGGGCCGGTCAGAATGTTAGTATTTCTTTCTAATTAGAATTTCTCATTCACCTCACTTTATTGCAGTGGTCTGCTAGACTTAGGTCATTCCCCGATTCCGATTCTGGAAATCCTCAAAAATTCTCCATCTTGAATTCGTGGGGTGGACAGAATAGAGTCTTACCGGCCGAAACCACCACGGCCACCTCTTCTCACCTCAGATTACGTCACAACACCCTGTCCTCGCATCTTCGGCATCCAAATTGACCCATCCACAAGGTAGTTGGCCCATCTACTTGAGGCCTGTGTACACTGTGATTTGATACTACAAAAAAAAAAAAAATAGCAGTCGTGGTAGGTACCGACCGACAGAAGTGAAACTGAAATTATTAAAAAACACAGAAACAAAAAGTAAAAAAAAAAAAACAGAAAAGATCACGATGTCGGATCGGTCACGCTCACGCAAATTCAATGCTTTTCCCCCATTCAACGAAATTGCTCATCATCGCTATAGAAGTTTTCTCTTCAAAAGCCCGCTCCATACAGAAAGAAAGAAAAAACTATAAAAATATAAAACAAATTTTATAATACCATAGGGGCCTCAGCTCAGCATAATGTCAGATGATAACACAGCTCTACCATCTGTCTGATGCTGATTTTCAGCTACAACCCACGAGTGTCATACGCTAGTATTACAAAAACACAGATACGAGTATGCTATTTTACCGCGTCGAGCGACCTTGGATTTTTCATTAGCGATCCGTTTGTGTACCCACTCTGTTTAAGCCAATATAGTCCCCAACGAAAGTGGCGCCCATCGATTCTATAAAAATCTCAGCGTGATTTATCTGAAGTGGCCTTTTTTGTGGACGGGCAGAGCGGAAGGGCGTGTCAGACTTTTACTGATTAAAGCCTACCCGTGTTTCTTCACTTGCCTGTGGGACGGCCAGGGCCACGGTTTCTTGTTTAACCAACCCGCAACGCTGACCCAGGAGGCATCGGTCTTCGTGGTGCTGACATCTCTTTGAGGCGCGCGTGAAACACGACGCGCCGTCGACTCGGGCCTGGACGAGCTGCCCACTGCTCACCGCCCGCAGGCTCGCGCCTACGGTGGCTGGGAGTTTGGTGTCATCTTCCGACCAGGGCGTCTCCTGCGGCGGCTAGTGGCGTGAGGGCGCTGGGATTCCTGTTGCCTCACTCGCTCCGCCTTCTCCTTTGCCAGCATTACTGCTTCGCAGAAGGAGGTGACGGCCTGCCATGCACTCTCGCTCCGGACCATGGCCTGGACCAGGGTCGGACGCGAGCGATCGCCGCCGATCGTCGCCGTCGACTCGGGCCTGGTCCTTACTGGGCGGCGAGCTGCCCACTGCTCATCGCCCGCAGGCCCGAACTCCCCTAATTACTAATTAAAGTATAAACGGGGACTTACACAGGATCATTGAGGTCAATTTGTGGGTTGTTGGAGCCCTCAAAAGTTCAACAATTGGTCTAACTGCAATGCTTCGATGTCGCTTTCGGGCTGTGGAGGTCAGACGGCAGTCGCTTCACGGAAAATGTCGAAGTTTAGCCATATCAGCAGTTGGACTGGTAAAAGCGGACTCCAAAGCTGAAAAGGCTTCGGATGCGACTGGGATTAACGCTGGGATGATGATGATGATTGAGGTCAATTTGCCCTACATACTACACTACAAATACCTAATGTTTCATGTAGATGTGCTTGTGTAGTTTGAGACAAAATGGCCGAGGTGATACGATCTAAAAATCTGACTTGTCCCCCGAGGCCAGAAAGCTTTGTACACCCATGGTTCTGTCATATTATATGGTTTTTGAACAGTGCCTTGTGACACTACGCCTGTGGAAAATTTATGACAACAAGTAGGGTCACAGTCACAGTAGCTGCAATCAGTGAGATAGCACTGTCCGCCATCTAACCAACCGCCAACCCACCCGTGTTCCTTTACTTGCCTGTTCGCCAGGGCCACGGTTTCTTTTTTAACCAATCTGCAACCCTGGCCCAGGAGGCAGCGGTCTTCGTGGACCTCTCAATAGTTAAAGTGAGTGGTGAGCTCTCAATAGTGTCAATGATATGTGACATCCGCCAACCCCCGTTAGGCCTGCGTAATGGATTATGACCCACTCCTCACTGAGAGGAGGCCAGAGCCAGTTTCGACATCGCTAATGACGCAGTCGCAAACTACCGATTGTTAACCCATTCAATGCACCGCACGCCGATCGGCGTATTATTTTTACATACTCAGATTCGGACCACGCCGATCGGCGTAGTAGAGTTATTTTATATTTTACCCAAATTTAAAGAAACTTATATGTGAAATGCCTGGTACAAGCAGTTTTAGCCTATTTCAGTTCTAGAGAGAGAGAGAGTTTATTCTGGCGCGGTCGGCATTTAAAAATAATACCGAAAGTCATCGCTTGCCGTAATGGTCCTTAAAATGCAAGATTTTACCTCCGAGATACCGATGTCGGTAGGCCAGGGAAGAGTGGTCAAGTGGTTCGGTTTATTCAAAGGCAAATTTTATTAGCCGTTACTAAATCTCATTGAACGCAGGGAAAATTTATTTGTCCCTTTATACAATATGTAAAGAAAACCCTGTCCGATCCGTCAAGGTATTGTTAGGTATCGATAACTGATTCTACTAATGCCTACAAAGCCGGGCTAAACTTTAAAATATCTCCCGAAAAAGCGAAGTAACTTAATACATGTGAGGAAGGCAACACGGTAGGTATTCATGCGCGGGTGAAGGGGGGGCAGGATACGTGGCACGTGCCGAATAAAATGGTGTTGTCACTTTTTAAAAATTACCAAATTTTGGGGAAGATAGAATAAATTCGCAGAAAAAATAGATTATTTCAAAATTCATTAGTATTGTTACTATGAAGATTATGTAAAATTTCATATTTTATTTGGTCATGTATACCTAACCTTTATTATCCTTTTCGGTCGGACAGGGTTTTCTTTACATATTGTATATTTAAATTATTGCTTCGAAATAGAATTTACCTATATATTATTACTAGCTTTCCGCCCGCGGCTTCGCCCGCGTGGAGTTCGGTTATATCGCGCTTTTTAGATTTCCCTCGGGAACATCAATTTTTGCCGGGATAAAAGGTAGCCTATGTTCTTTCTCAGGGTCTAAAGATTGTCTGTGCCAAATTTCATCAAAATCGGTTGAGAGGTTTAAGCGAGAAAGCGTAACAGACAGACAGACAGACAGACAGACAGACAGACCGACAGACAGACAGACCGACAGACAGACTGACAGACAGAGTTACTTTCGCATTTATAATATTAAAATTTCATCAAAATCGGTTGAGAGGTTTAAGCGAGAAAGCGTAACAGACAGACAGACAGACAGACAGACAGACCGACAGACAGACAGACCGACAGACAGACAGACAGAGTTACTTTCGCATTTATAATATTACGTTGGATCTATTTATTATTTCAATAATTAAAAATATCAAAATTATATGTGGATATGCCTGATTCATGAGATACTCCTACACCGCCTAGTAAATAGAAGAATAAAATTAGAGTTACCGCTTTTTCGTTAGCTTTTCTCCTAATGTAAAGAATGTCTCCTGTATGTAAAGGAATATGAATTTTCTGTCGAATAAAATTTTGTATAAATATGTAGATAAAAACGAACAAATTATATTTATGTAAGTAATGATTTATTATTTCAGATTATAATGAAATTAATTCAAAAGCGAGAGTTCTCTTCAAAAGGACAAATCTATTTTCATCAAAAATCATTCAAAATATATTTTTTTTATTCTTTTTTTTCTACTTTTCATATCATTATTATATTACCATTTTTTTATATTGCCTTTTTTGCTTTTTAATGAAATGATTTGGTGGTATTCAAGTTTAAAGCTATGTGCCTACGTAATATCGATATACCTCTAATACCCTTAGTGATTTGAGGTAAAACTGAGATAGGAAAATCATTGTTGAGGTTTTTTCATTTGTTTTGAACAAGATACAACTAAATTTCTTAGTGCATAAGTTGCGTATTTTTTGAAGCTATCCGATGGCATAAATATCAAATTTTCGATTTTTTTTTTGAGATAGCTTTCGGTGTTATGCCATAACATCGGCTGCCGGAAGAAGTTACCACGCACCAGACAAAGTCTTGCCGCCAAGCGATTCGTCGTGTTGCGGCATGATGTTTGGTGAAGCCGTACGGAGGACGGATCTGAGTAGTTGTGGTGCGATGTGTGCCGGGTTCGATGCGCCAAATGTTGTTGTGTCGGGAGTTTGGACGTGGAGGATCTCCAGATCAATCTCCCTCTGGGTTAAACATTGCATCACCTCACTTAACTACCTACTTACCGTCTTGCTTCCTATGCACTCAGTTTTTTGAGTGAATGGGCTTATTAAATTAGCGCGCTTTACCATCAACGATTGCATCACTGCTTACCATCAGGCGGGATTCGATCAAGCACTAGTTTATAATTAAAAAAAAAAATCAAATAAAATATCTTATCTTATCTAAAAAAAAATACCACCTTTGCGCTTAGTGGCGCAGTGTAGTCCATACAAGCTAAACGACTCACTTCCTGTTCGCGGAATCTAGACGCAATGTTTTACTTAGCGAGTTAACAGTAATTGATATGTGTATGTATTTCATATCGAGTAGCCAGTTAATGAGCAGCCGTTTAGAACGATAAATCAAACACTTTGCACTTTATACCAACTGTTCAGCTGGTCGGTATTAATCTCATCGTGATCATGAAGAAAGTTTACGGTCACTTCATCTAGCCGCCGACGGATTCTGTAAAAATGTCATCGTGAAAAGTTGGGTGCCGTGAGCTTAGAGGCAGCTGGGCATCTGCGGACACGATGGAGCATACGGTGGAGGTCTGCCCGGCTTGGGTAGAGCAACGCCGTGTCCTCCGCGTCCGACCCTGGTCCAGGCCATGGTCCGGAGCGAGAGTGCATGGCAGGCCGTCACCTCCTTCTGCAAAGCAGTGATGCTGGTAAAGGAGGAGGCGGAGCGCGTGAAGCAACGGGAATCCCAGCGCCCTCACGCTACTAGCCGCCGCAGGAGACGCCCTGATCGGGAGACGACACCTAACTCCCAACCACCGTAAGCGGGCCTGCGGGCGGTGAGCAGTGGGCAGCTCGCCGCCCGGTAAGGACCAGGCCGGAGTTGACAGTGCGTCGTGTTTCACGCGCGCCTCAAAGAGATGTCAGCACATCGTGACGGGGTCCACGAAGACCGATGCCTCCTGGGTCAGGGTTGCGGGTTGGTTAAACAAGAAACCGTGGCCCTGGCCGTCGCACAGGCAAGCGAAGAAACACGGGTGGGTTTTAATCAGTAAAAGTCTGACATGCCCTTCCGCTCCGCCCAGAGCGGGAAAAGCAATTTGATGATTTCACATCCCAACAAAAAAAAAAAGGCAGCTGGGCAGAACCGCGTTAAATAAAACAGTAGAAGTTAACTCTTGCTCGTATCTAATCCAGTTAAAGTTTTCGTTTAGTTTCGATCCCATTTCGTATCGCGCTAAAGTTTTAACTATTGAAGTAAAATCAATGTATGAGTGATACATTTCGATAATTAAAACTAAATAAAGTACTTAAGTAAATCCAATTGTTTAGACGGAAGTTTGACAAATGGCACACAAAAGGTTAGATTTCTTTCAACTTTATCATTTGACAACGGTTACGTTTCAATTGCGGGTTGTTTCACGTTCACTTAACGCATGCGTAAAAGTTAAAAATGGTGCTAACCATCGTCAAGTCAAAAAATGAGTTGTTTCACAATACGTAAACGTTAACGCACGCAAAAAAAGATACGATTACGATAACTGACGGGTTGTTTCACGTTCACTTATCGCATGCGTAAAAGTTAAAAATGGTGCTAACCATCGTCAAGTCAAAAAATGAGTTGTTTCACAATACGTAAACGTCAACGCACGCAAAATAATACGATTACTTTAACCGATGCTCTGAGCACTGGTTAACGTAACTTATGTCAAGTTGTGTTTAGTCCGCCGTGGTGTCAATTAGTGAAAACAACATAAACTCCCTTTTTTTTTATTATTCGCGAGTTTGGTCTCTAATTGACGATAGTAGGTAGTTCATCTGATGATGATACAAGTACCGTAAAAAGAAAAAGAAAGGTCTTTAGCAGCCCAAGTTCTGTTTTTTTTTTATATTACTGTTGTTGTCTGTTTCTTTACAGAACAACACATCTTTATATTTTTCAAGCGAAGATTGAAAGCGATCTTTCTCATTTTTTGTGAAGTTAGTGAAATGAAATGAAATCGTTTATTAAGCAAGTAGGATCACTGATCACTTTTACACGTCATGTTTATTTTTTTTCCGTTCTCTAAAAAAAATATGTTTACATTATAGAATATACGTGTTTTGTTAGATTGCAATGTTTAACATATACCTACTTATTAAGGCCTTAAACATAGTAACTATGTTTAAGTGTATGTAGTAGTACAAGTGAGTGTAGTAATTTACTTACTTTGGTGTGTATGGTGGGGGTTATATAAATAATAAATAAATATATACGGACAAATCACACAGATTGAGCTAGTCCCAAAGTAAGATTGAGACTTGTGTTATGGGATACTAACTCAACGATACTATATTTATAATAGATACATATATAGATAAACATCCAAGGCCCAGGCCAATCAGGAAATGATCGTTTTCCATCATGACCTGGCCGGGGTTCGAACCCGGGGCCTCCACGTCGCAAGCAGGCGTGTTGACCGCTGCGCCACGGAGGACAACAATGTTTATGTTTGGTTACTATGTATTATACCTTAGCCGGCTATTAATATTGTAACATATAATTGTTTTTTGTCCCAAATATATAAAATAAAAATAAAATGTATCCATTTTTCGTCAAAGTATAGCTTTTCTATAGGTACACAGTTTTCTAGTATAAACGGACTTAATTTATAAAATGGCACGAAGTTATTTCCCACAACAATAAACAATAATACCAAGAAAGTTAGATAAACTACAGCACATGACAGTCGCCTAGATAAAATTTGCTGGGGCGATGTATGTGGCCGGGTACATCGTTGCAACGCAATGTATTCGTGCGCAGACGATGTAACATCGGGGCGCTGTCGGTAAAGTGGCGCGCTTCAAAGGACTTGTCGCGACAATATTCGCTGGAGTAGTCACACCTACTACGGGCTACGTCACTTCAGTGTCGTCCAGACTTTGAAGTAGGAATGACGTTCTTTTTGCATATTTTTTTACATTGTTTTTGTTTTATTTGTTGTGTAAACATGTAATAAATAATAATTTATTGACATATAATGCAAAGCCACTGCTTCCTCCATCGTCTCGGCCGCACAACTAAACAACGAATATTCGCCGTAGGCCGATTTCTGAATCTTCGCCCGCCAATGAGAAGAACATCGTGTATGTCTGACAAGGACAACAGATATTTTGCGCGCCAACGCGACACGAATCTTCGCCTGCTAATGTAGCCCCGGCATTTAACGAACGTTAAACATCATCAAAGTTACGTTAACGGACGTAAATTTTGTGACGTAAGTATGTTACGATAACCAACCGTTTGAAACAACCCGCCCTCTAGATAAACCATCTGTCAAAAGGTTAGAGCGATACGAAACATGACTAAAGTTTTGGTTTGGTTGCGATGCAATTCTGTTAAGGTTGAATTATTTTAGCACTTTATCAGCAGTGCCATTCTGTAACCAACTTATCTCGGTGAGATTTTTACAGAAGTTCTTCTTCTTCTCCTTTTTTCAAGGTGAGATTCAACCTCAACTCTTGATCAATGGCCTCTGTGGAATAGATATCACAATTTTGCCAATAACACGTGTAACAAATTATAGAAATTTTTTGAAAATTTTAATTCAATTCAATTCTTGATTAATGGCCTTTGTGGGAGAGACGCCACAATTTTGCCAAGAACACGTGCGAACGATTAATAAACCATCAAACGCTAGAGAGTATTTAGCGCGAATTAAAATAATAATAATATATTTCTTGTTATGTTAAAATAAAATATTTCTTCGCAGATTGACAGATTGGTAGTAATAGTAAGATCACAGATTATGGCTACGAAAATTAGATACTAATTTCACAATAATGGCGGATATCGCCAATGACAGTTGAAAAAGACGCCCGCGTGAACCGTGGCCACTATGCTGCGATAGTTCAATGTTCTTTATGAATTATTTACTGAATGCACTTTTTACTACATAAATCACGCGTTTTTATTTAGTAAACGCCACTATAAATAATTTCAAAAGTCCAATGAAAAATGCGCGTGACACACATCTTAGCTTTCTCGTCACAAAAAAACGCTATTGAACTCTTTAGAGAAGTTTTGGTCTCGTATAGGACTTTCTGGTTCATCGATTTAATTTGGTTTTCTTTTGTCAGCGTTTAGTTTAGAAACACAATTGGTCTAAATGCAATGCTTAGATATCGCCTTCGGGTTGTGGAGGTCAGATGGCAGTCGCTTCACGGAAAATATCGAAGTTTAGCCAAAATCAGCAGTTAGACTGGTAAATCGGACCCCAGATTCCAAAGTTGAACAGCTTCGGATGCGACTGGGATTAACGCTGAGATGATGATGATGAGTTTAGAAACACACTATTAGTAACAATGGTTCAATTTGACAGTTCAACAATATTCATTGCGTTATTTACGTTGTTGAGTCATCATTATCTCAGCGTTAATCTCTGTCGCATCCGTAGCTTTTCAGCTTTGGAGTCTGGGATCCGCTTTACCAGTCTAACTGCTGATTTTGGCTAAACTTCGATATTTTCCGTGAAGCGACTGCCGTCTGACCTCCACAACCCGAAGGCGATATCTAAGCATTGCAGTTAAACCAATTGTTAGACTTTTGGGGGCTCCAACAACCCGTAACGACTGCCACTAGATGTTCGTATGGCAATCGGGACCAACGGCTTAACGTGCTTTCCGAGGCACGATCAGACCAGTGCAAATATTCGTATTCATGCATACAAATATTTGCACTGTGCGGGGATCGAACCCGCGCCTGCCTGCGCAACGGTTGCGTTCGACCGCTACGCCACGGAGGCTGTCAATTTATTTACGTTGTTGAGCGGAAACATTTTTCAAACACATGGAGCAATGGATTACCAATGTGCTTCTATATTATACCAATTGATAGTAATATTGTGATCCATTCACGTCCACGACACGTGGATTAGCACCATTCATTTGTCTATGCGCCTCCCGCAAATGAATGTTGTTGCTGTCAAAATGAAACCCATTGCTACTGATAGTGTAATCATCATCATTTCAGCCGAAAGACGTCCACTGTTAGACATAGGCCTCCCTCAAAGATCTTCACGACGACCAGCCCTGCGCCTCCCTTATCCAGCGGTATCCCGCGACCTTCACCAGGTCAGCCGTCCACCACGTCTTCCGGTGCGCAGGACCGGTCGTCGTGGAGATCCTTGGGGGAGGCCTATGTCCAGTAGTGGACGTCTTTCAGCTGAAATGATGATGATGATTTGTCTATGATTATGATCTACATAGCTAGCTATCTATCTAGCTTAGGGTGTTCAAAGGAAATAGGAAGTAATCAACGTCTGTAGACGTTCCGATCGCACACATTTGTATCTCGTTTCTAACGTTATTATAATATCGAGGACGTCTACCACCATACAATGTATGGAAATACGTGTACATAATAAAGTGTTGAGACGGAAATATACTTAACTTCCCTATGTTATCGTGATGCGGTGACGTAGCATCAACGATGATAAACATCAAGTTAATAATTATAAATCATACAATATTATAAATGGGAAAGTGAGTTTGTTTGTTTGTTCCGCTTTCACGCCGTAACTACTGAACCGATTGCTTTGAAATTTTGCAGACGTAAAGTTAGAAGGCCGGATTAAATAATAGGGTACTTTTTATCCCGGAAAAATTTGATATTCTCGAAGGAAATCTAAAAAGCGCGATATAACCGAACTCCACGCGGGCGAAGCCGTGGGCGGAAAGCTAAGCAAAGTATATAAATAAAATGAATACACAGTGCCATCTAATACTGTACAATAAAGCGTTTGGATTTGAAAGATTTCTTTGCAATATGACGCTTGTTATATCTTTAGGGATATACTGGTGCCAATCAAAGTAAAACTCCCATAAAATGCGAATTACAGTTTTAATAAAAAAAGGTTGTTGCAAGTACAGAGGATCTGAGGTAAGTGGGGTAAGATGCTAAAGTAGCCTTATTTATATTAACAAAGCGCCGGTAGTTAAAATGATAGATGCAAAACACATTAGGAGGTGTTACTAAACTAATTGTAGGCGTTAAGCCTAACAATTAATTTGAGAGTCACTCTCTGTCTTTTGTCTGCTGAACTGGATCGTACCTGGGATGCTCGGGTTGTGGAAATATTGAAGTTCACAGAACTAGTGATTATACAACGTGTAACATAAAGGGTATATACATAACAAAGGCATGGCATCTTTACATGACATCAAACGATATTGGAAAGGTTTTTTAATCCTATCTCTCTAAGTTAGGAAGTTATGAGGAAAAACACCGCTTGTGATAGGCTACTATCATACTAGTCGCACAGAGATATTGAAGACATTTATCGGATTTTGGCAAGTAACGTGACGAGTAACCAGTAGTTATTAACGTATGTAGTGTGCTGCCACGTTTGTTATGATTTTATTTTAAGAAACACACGAAACCGAAAATTTGGTATCAATTTTTTGAGTATTTTATTTTGAGTTGAAACCCTTCCGATATCGTATGATATCATCTAAAGATGCCATGCCCTTGGTATGTATATACCCTTTTTGTTACACGTGGTATAAGTAGACAGTTTCACCAATTCCCTTATTCGCAAACTAAACTAAAAATTGCATCATTTTTCCTATTTCGTTATGAAAAGGACAGAAGATGAATATTAGTTTAGTCCTGTCAAATTAAGATGCGCCATAGAGTGGTTCTTCTTCTTCAGCCTACGGAGATCCATTGCTGGACAAAGGCCTCCCCCAAGGCTTTCTACAATGACCGGTCTTGTGCTGCCCGCATCCATCGGCTTCCCGCGACCTTCACCAGGTCATCGGTCTACCTTGTTGGGAGCTTCCCTACGCTTCGTCTTCCGGTACGTGGCCGCCAATCCAGAACCTTACTGCCCCATCGGCCATTGGTTCTACGAGCAATGTGCCCCGCCCACTGCCACTTAATTATAGGAACTCGAAGAGCAATGTCGGTGACTTTGGTTCTTCTGCGGATCTCCTCATTTTTGATTCGATCTCGCAGAGAAACTCCGAGCATAGCTCTTTCCATCGCCCTTTGTGTGACTCTGAGCTTTCGTATGAGGCCCATTATGAGCGACCACGTTTCAGTTCCGTAAGTCATCACTGGCAACTCACACTGGTCAAAGACTTTAGTCTTGAGACACTGTGGTATCTTGGACGACTAGAAGATGTTAGTGTACTAAAATGCTGCTGTCAGATTAGTCTGCCTCTGACGTAAATTGATTTGGTAGGACTTCACTGATAAATATTTTCTGTCCTCTCGGCGCCAATGTCTTTCCTATCCTTTTTTTTTGTTCTGGATGGGAAATTATCAAATGACCTCTCACTAAAACTCACCCTTGTTTCTTCACTTGCCTGTGCGCCAGGACCACGGTTTCTTTTTTAACCAACCTGCAATCCTGACCCGGGAGACGTCTTTTCTATCCTTAGTCTAGAACCATTACTGAATTCTTAGTTTTTTTGCGCATCGATGTCTCTTCCACCCGGTATGTTTGTTAACAATCGATGATTGTATTTCAGTATAAATATAAATACATCAATAAAGGTCCCAATAATAAACCTAAGTAACTGCCGTTCCATCGACACGCACGTGCTTTCAAATATCCATAAATAAAGACTGCTAATATACACCGTGACGTCTTATCCAGTCACCATGACGTGACTTACCATCGTTAACCTTGCCGTGTCGTTAACAATCATGACAGACTCCATTAGGAGGTCCCCTATTCTAGAAATGTATTGGTAAACTTCAGCATTTGGATTGATTAATCTGAGAAATGTAACGTACATTTATTGATAGGCTGTAAAAGTATTCTTCTGCTTCTCAGCCTATAGAGGTCCACTGCTGGACAAAGGCCTCCCCCAAGGCTTTCATTCTATTGGGGGGGTTTGCCATAAACTCATCAGGTTCATTATATGCAAATGTAAAATCCCAAAAACTGGGAATATAAACACCCCTATTCGTGCGGCGTTCGAATCACAACCTACTAATTCACCTCCTAAAGAAAGTAATGTTACTTTTAGGAAAAGAACAGCTAACTCCAACCTTGACTTATCCTCCTTACAAGACCTGAGTTTATTAGGTGATACACAATTCTCGGAAGATAAAGATATACCATTGAGCATAATTGATCAAGGAGAACTAACATTAAAGAATCTGAGCGAAATGATAATTCTTCGGTTACGTGAAAACAACCAGTCTATAATAGCGCAGTTACAAAATACCATCCAAACAGAAATTAACAAGGCGATTACTAAACTAAGAGAAGATATTGAAAGAAAAACCGACTCACTTTTTAAGAAAAACGAACAAAGACAAGAGGATATAGAAATAGTAAACAAGAAAATTGAAAAACTAAACATTGAAAACGAAAAACTGAAAAATGAGATTAAAAGCCTAAACAAACTGAAAGCGGAAAAACATCTGAAATGTACCGAGAACAACTGCAAGAAAATAGTACTCTACGGTTTTCCTGAATATTACAAAGAGCCAGATTATGACCAACAATGTAGATTAATTGACATTTGTTATGAAAAACTAAATATCGACCTTACCGGGTACATAGAAGAAACATATAGACTAGGCAGAAACTATAATCGCAACCGACCCCTAGTAATTGAACTCATTAGTAAAAGAATGGCAAAATACATTGTTGAAAATAAACACTGCCTTCAAGGAACAATATTATTCCTATCTGAATTGTTAGACGAAAACGAAAGAATGGAGAGAAAAGAAATGCGAGAAGAAATGTTAAGAGCAAGGAAAAAAGGGTTATACGTAATAATAAGAAACAATCAGTTGTTTATAGAAGGGAAACGAACAGAAATGCAGAAGGAACAACCCGACACAGACACTAATAATCAGCAATTTGAACGCCACCAAACTCAGTATAATGTAAGCAACAATCGTTCATTTCGAAACCCCAGACTTACAATTTAAAATCTTATTTCAAAACATTCAAAGCATTCGTAACAAGCACCACCTTCTAGAGGCTTTTCTCAACGATCAACCCACCTACAAACTCTACAAAGCAATATGCATGTCTGAGACCTGGCTAACCAAAAATAAATTAGAAATTATACAATTTAGTGGATATTTAACAATACGATGCCGCAGCATCGTATTGTCGCCGCTCTCGAAGTGGTGGCGGTGTCTGTATTATCTTAGAGGATAGTGTAGAATCTATAGAATGTTGTGATATTAGAGATATGTCTGTTGAATATTATATAGAAGTATGTGCATGTAGGCTACCAAAGCAAAATCTATTAATAGTGACCATGTATTGGAATAGAAGAGAGGAATTAGTTTTTATTACTCAGCTAAAACAATTAATGCAACATATAAACAATAAATACCAAAAATATAACGTCATTATAGGAGGAGATTTTAATATAAATACATTAGAAAATAGCGTAAAAACAAACCAATTTATTGATATCATGCTAGAATTTAAATTTATACAACATATAAAAGAACCTATGCGTATCTCACAAACCACGTCAACATGCCTAGATTTGATTTTTACTAATTTTAATGATAGCAAAATGTACAAGACCGTAGAAGAATTAGGCTTTTCAGATCATTGCGGAACAATAATACACATGGCTATAGAACAACAAAGCAAACAATCCATTTGGTTTAGCAATAAAAGACTATTTAACAGAAATAACATACAAAAATTTAAATCAAAACTAAAGACACTAAACTGGAATGATATTATACAGCCAAATAAAAACGTTGATGAAAACTATCTTTCGTTTCATAAATCTCTGATAGATATCTTGGATACATGTATCCCTAAACGCAGACTTAAACTAAAAACAAAACGAAATAATTGCTGGCTCACCGTTGGCATTAAACAATTTTGTAAAAATAAAAGACTATTATAAGTTCTTTCCACAAAAATTCATGATTCAATATTTACACATTATTATAAAAATTATGAAAAAAATCTTAAAAAAATCAGTAACACAGGCAAAAAAATTACATTACATAAATAAAATGAATAAATCATCAAATAAAGTAAAAACTATGTGGACTATTGTAAAAGAACGGACAAACAAAATAACTAAAAAAGAAAAACAAAATATAACACTAGAAACAACAAACCTAGTAAGTGAACCTAACCAAGTGGCTAATGTTTTCAATAACTTTTTCGCATCCATTGGGGAAAATACCACCCAAACATCTGATGCTGTACAGGGAGAAATATCAGTAATTAGGCCCACTGAAAACACCATGTTTCTTACGCCAGTCGACGCATACGAAGTCAACCAGATCTTATAGAAACTTAAAAATAAAAATAGTCACGGCATAGACGAACTCCCACCGACTCTGTTCAGACAGTGCGCTGACGAACTAACCTTTCCGTTTTATAAATTAATAAATCAATCCTTCGACGAGGGCACTTTCCCTAATCAACTAAAAATAGCTCTAATTAAACCAATCCATAAAAAGAACTCTAAAACGGACCCAAATAACCTATAGACCAATTTCCCTTCTTCCTACAGCATCCAAAATATTTGAAAGGGCAATGTGTGATCGCGTTTATTCTTTTTGCGAAAAATATGAAATTTTCGATGACTGCCAAAATGGGTTTCGTAAAAACAAATCTACGACATTAGCTGTATATAAATACATCCAAGAGGCAATAAATATTATAAATAATAAGCAATATGCAATAGGGATATTACTTGATATGACTAAGGCATACGACAAAGTGCAATTTAAAATATTATTAAATAAACTGTATGGAATAGGAATACGCGGGAAAGCCCACGACTGGTTCATATCATATTTAAAAGGTAGAGAGCAAATAGTTGAGATCGAATATTATAATAAAAAAACGAAAGAAGCAAAACTCATAAGATCTGATGTTAAACCAATACATGCTTCAATTCCCCAGGGAAGTGTCATAGGTTGTCTGCTTTTCCTCATATATATAAACGACCTTCCTAAAACCATTGAAGGTCCATGTGTACTTTTTGCAGATGATATCTCTATTCTGACCCCATGCCAAACAAATACCAATTTAAACGACAGGCTTTCTACTATTCTAGAAAAGACTATAAACTGGATGACAGACCATAATCTCGAAATAAATTTCACTAAACCGAAATTAATAGCTTTTCACCCCTGGCAGAAAAAACAAATAGATATAGACTTTAATTTTAAACAACATAAATTAGAAACAGTAAATAATTTCATTCTCCTAGGCTTAACAATAGACACTCATTTAAACTGGAAAACACACATACAGACAGTAAAATCAAAAATTTCGAAGTTCTCATATGCTCTCCGCGAAATAAAAAAGACCACAAACCTACAAACCGCACTAAGTACATACTACGCGTACGCCCATGCTTGGTTTAGCTATGGCATCATATTATGGGGAAATAGCACAGACGCTCCTTCCCTATTTACCATGCAAAAAAAAAAACTAGTAAGGATAATTACTAACACAGAAACAGACAGTTGCAAGCCTTACTTTCAAAAACATAAGATTCTAACCTTAGTTAGCCTTTATATTTTGGAATTATGCAAACTAGCCCGGAAATATCCAGGTTCCTATAAGACACGGGGAGATGTACAAACGACTTATACGTTGCGTCATAGAAATAAATTAAATTTGCCCCCATCCAACCTAAAATTGCACTCATGTAGTCCATATTCTATGTCAATAAAAATTTATAATAAATTACCAGAAGACATTAAAGAACAGAAAAAAAACCAGTATATTTTTATTTAAATTAGAGCAATACCTAATCAGGAAAAGCTACTATACGTTACAAGAATATTTAACAGATAAATTCAACAAAAACACATAACTGTAAAGAAAGGTATATTTAAAAAAAAAAAACATTTAATATACTAAAATACTTAATTATATATAATACATTTACAATAATGAACAAATTTTAATCGAGTACCAATTAAAATAATATCAATATATTTAAAGAAATAGTTAATGAATGAATACTCAACAATTAATATAATATATATAATATAAAGAGATAGCAATTGAATAAATACTCATTCTAATACAATTATTGAAAATAAATGAATAAGAATTATATAAAACTAAATAAATAATAAATAAATAAATGGAAACATGAAGCGCTCTTCCTCTCTCTCTCTACTTATTTAAAACTTGCTGTGCCCAACAGGGTCCATAATTGTTTCCAATACTATATTATTATATTTACCACCTGTAACTGTACATTATGGATTGCAATAAACGATTTGATTTGATATATTACTATCAAATAATTTCCTGTTAAATAGTAAAAGGAACAGAACAGCCCCCTAATTGCGTAACACACATTTTTCTTTGTGTTTTTCTTCTCAGCCTATAGAGGTCCACTACTGGAAAAAGGCCTCTCTCAAGTCATCGGGGGGATTTGTCATAATCCACACCCTTGGCAGGCGGGTTGGAGATCGCAGTAATTTGATATTCCACAGGAGAGGCGCTGCTGCCCGCTTCCCTGGTGAGAGTAAAAGTCTTACTAAATTTGAATTGATGAGCACAAGCATAATTTGGTTGTATTCTAAAAAAAAACATTTAATGTCCATCGGATAGCTTAATAAAAAAATATTGAACACGTATTTTTTATTTTTTCTCTCATTCAAATACTTAGGAAGATATATTGATTTGAAATGTTGCACGACGTCACTCCGTGGTACAAAATATGCCAGGGCGTGACGTAATTAGCCCCCACTACGGAGTGGACCGGAGCGGAGTGGTGGAGTGGAGTGGAGTGGACTTTAATAAGCTATATCTTAGTAGTTTTTGGTAATTTCGACAAAATAAAAAATACGGGTCTTAATTTTTCTTTTATTTTCTACATATAAGACGGACTAATTATTTTTTTTTGATTTTCATATCTTGGATACATCCCTATTCCCGCACAGTTGGTACACAGTCTCCTCTGTGAGAGAGACTGGGCCGTACGCCTAAATTCTGAATTCTGGGCAGACCGGTTTCCTAAGTTTTCCTTAACAGTTTTCAGAGCAGCGGTAGGTATCGGAACTTTCACAAATTAAATTGCGTATCTACGTGGGTCCGAGTTCGAAGTGAAATCCAATATCAATTTATTTTGTTAACATAAAAGGGCCTAGGTCAGACACGTTAGTTGAGAGAAAAACTCTACTAGCCCCGCACGATGATATTGCGATGGAACCTTGTCACAATAACAGCGTTGTGACGTCATCTGTCACACAAAAGGACAGCTAGCAAAAGAATGTTAAATGCAAAATTAATATTAGGGTTAAGGGTTTATTTGTATTTTATAATTTTATTACACTCTTTATAAAGAGTGTATGTATAAATTAATATTAGGGTTAAGGGTTTATTTGTATTTTATAATTTTATTACACTCTTTATAAAGAGAGTATGTATAATAAAATTAATATTAATTTTGCATTTAACATTCTTTCGTAGGTATACCTACTCACCCATATTCTGACAAATAAACTTTCATTATTAAGAATTTCAAGGAAATAATTTTTGTAGACGTAAGAAAAATATACTTATTCGTATATCTTTCTTACATGTATACTATTTTTTTTCTAACTACATTTCTGTTAATTTGCGAGCGGGAATTGAACCAGAGTCCACTGTGTAGTAGTCATGTTTTAATTACTACCTACATCTATCAGCTTATAAATAAAACCAGGATAATATGTAAAAAAATGTATATAGTCTTCCGAATCATAACTGCTTTCTGTGTCTGTCGTTTCCGATTCACTATCGTCGCCGTATTTATGACAAATAACTCGTCAGTTATTCGATCTTTATTCCAGTATTTATTCCTCTTCAAGCCGTTTAACATGATTGACTTCCTTTCGCCAGTCATCTGGAGTTATTGACGCCAACGACTCCAACGTCAGAGCTTCAATGCGACTTTCCAACTGCTCCACATTCTTTTCTGACACCCTTATCTTTACCAGGTTCCAGATGTACTCAATGGGGTTGAGGTCGCAGTTGTAAGGTGGTAATCTAACGACTTCATGGCCATTGCTAATGGCCATGAAGTCGTTAGATTACCAATGGCCATAGGCCATAGGCTAATAAATTGTCAATTTTATAATTTTTCGGCGGTCTGTGCCGTTTAATTAATAAATAATAAACTTTATTCAGTATTAATATTAAGAGACAACCATATAAATAATAATAAAAAATAAAACATATATGAGGTTACATAATGTGTAGTCATACATTGTAAAATTGTTATTTATTATTATTAAATACAGTTCAGGTTTTGTAGTGTCGTTGGGAAAGTCTCAACAATCAACTGTTTTTTATTGTTCATACTTGGTGGCCTATTCTCATCCCTACTGTGATAAGGGGCGTTGTCCATCACAATTTTAGAGTTGCGTGGTATGTTGGGTACTATTTTTTCTGTAAGCAACTTGGTGAAATTATCAGCATTCATTTGATCATAGTAATCCCCCGTTTTGGTGTCTGCTTTAAACATTAAAAGGGCATTGTCAACAAAACCGCTTTAACTTCCCGCGTGAACTATTATCCATCGGCGGCCGGGACTGTCGTTCCGTCTCACTCCATCGGTTGTTGTTTGCCAACATTTTTCTACCGTGTAGTGTGCATGTATCCACGTTTCGTCGAGATAAATAACGGGTCTTTTGTTATTACCAAGCGAGTCATTTCTTTCATACGTCGTAAATATTTAGCCCTCCACGCTTGAATTTGGGGTCTTTGAATTAGGGCGTCTTTTTTGGTAGCATCGTTTAAATTAGTAGCCTAAATCACATTTAATTATTTTTCTTAATGTAGTTTCACTACCAGTATAATTAAGGTCTACTTTTGAAGCCGCCAAGATTTTGCGCATTGTGGGTATTTCTCTCCTCACCGTACACATTGAATCTATAATATTTCTTAAAGCTGTTATGGAAAACCCGTCGAAATATTTCTTCTTTTGTCTTTTTCCTTTAGTAGGAGTTCTCATTTTGCTGCCACTGGCTGTTGCTGACTCATGCTCTCGTCTCAATTTCGTCACAGTATTTTTTGCAACGCCTGTGGCACATGCCACACACTCCGTGACTTTGATAGAATTTTGCAAAATATTTTTAATAACTGTAAGCAGTTGCTTCGGTATTAAAATGTCCGAAATACTTCTTAAAGCACGGTTTATACTTTCAAGAACTAACTTACAATCCTCTTTCTCTTTAACAAAATAATTGTACACTTTAATTATAATTTCACGAGTACGACTATTAATTAATTTCTTACTCATTTTAACGAGTAACAGTTAACAAAACTAAACAACAAAACTCAAGAACAACAATAAAACAGGATAACAAAAACAAAAAGCTAACAAAAATATTCGATGTGCGTAAGTGGGTAAGCGCGGACTGAATTTGCGAACGGTACCGACGGTGCGAGTTCGACTACGTCACCAAGATGGCCGCCAATCGCAATATCATCGTGCGGGGCTTATAATGTAAAGTATAAGTGTTTAAGAGTACATACAACAAGCGTAGCGCTGGCGTGATCAAATAAACAACTCTTGTCGACGAAATAATAGACAAGTGACAGATTATATATAGACTAGACAGTTTTGTAAAGAAACCTTAATCTGCTAAATTCATTATGATCTAAAAGTTATGTCAGTCGTCTCGTAATGGAATATAGAATTAAATTGTCGTATATCCATTATTATTTTTGCCATAAACCCGTCAATAGAAATGATTTTCTATAAACTAATACTCAATTTGGACATTTATTCATATAGAGTGGAGTGTCAGTGATTGATCACTGGAAAGTCATAAGGGGGCCATTTTGTTAGTAGATTATGAAAATTGATCATTATGAGATCATTGATCGCCATTCTGACACTATTGTAATAGCAGATTAGGGTTCCAGATATACTGTCAAAATCTCATTCGATTCGCCTCGTTACGCGGGTTGAGCGCAAGAGAGGTTTGAGTGCAGAGAGTACAAGATCTACCATTTATCAAGGCCAGAGGGCCAATTCTCGTAATTTTAAGAACGTTCACAGACTGCACCCTGATTGCGTAACACACTAGAGACAACACAACACAGCTGACGGTAGATCATAGTACTAGGTACAGTACTATGAACTACCGTTAACTGTGTTTTGCGCTCGGTAACCAGCGGTGTTTGGTTGAAAAGAAAACAATGATAAAAAATACTCACTGTTGTTAAACAAATACTTAAATCCAACAAAGGTCGAGCTGATGCAATGTTAAACTCAACAACACGATCAACGGTGCTGCACCAGAGGGAGATTGATATGGAGACCCTCCACGACCAAACGCCCGACACAACAACATTTGGCGCATCGTACCCGGTACACATCGCAACACAACTCAGACCCGTCCTCCGTACGGCTTCACCAGACATCAGTACACGAGGAGTCGCTTGGTGGTAAGACTTGTCTGGTGGGTGGTAACTTCAGCCGGCAGCCGATGTTAAGGCCTACCACTTACAATCGACAAAAAGAAAAAACGAAGGAGACTCAACTCGATGCGTATTAGTACCTATAATATGTACCTCTATGTACAGGTAAATAAGGTACGATACTTATTTCTCGAAGTAGGTCAGTGGGAAATGAGGTTTGAGGTCACGACCCCAAGTAAGGTTTCGCGGCCACAAACCCTAATCGAACCCTTACTCTTTTTGGGTCAACCTCTGGCACTCGTCCCATACTTGAGAATGGGGTAACTTCTTTTCGTACAATCGGGTCAATGGGAGCAGTGATGGCCCAGTGGCAACTTACGAGTTGTCACAGGTTTATTTTTAACTAGCTGCGCCACACGGTTTCACCCGCGTTTTCTTTTATATGACCCGCTCCTATTGGTCGTAGCGTGATTTTATATAGTCCAAAGCCTCCTTGGTTTAATGGGCTATCCAACACAAAAAGAATTTTAAAATCGGACCAGTAGTTTCTGAGATTAGCGCATTTAAACAAACAAACTCTTCAGCTTTATATATTAGTATAGATAATTATAAAGTAGTGCTTGATCGCAATCCCGCCTGATGATACGCAGTGATGCAATCGTTAATGGTAAAGCACGCTAGTTTATGAAGAGCTTATTCACTCTAGCCTTGAAGACACTAAAAATGTAATCAGATGGAAACCTCGTCGCAGTCGTCGCTAGCAAATTGTTCCAGTCCCTCGATGTATGTACGTGGTATAAAAAACGAGGCGAAACGCTTCGTCCAGGTCGTAGTGGTGTTAACAACATAAAGATGAATACTCGCCGTACGACGGATCGTCCTATGTTTTTTTTTTATAGGTTATAAACTAGCGCTTGACCGCAATCCCGCCTGATGGTAAGCAGTGATGCGATCATTGATGGTAAAGCGCGCTAGTTTATTAAGAGCCTATCGATATATGATGGAACGGAGATGGTGGAATTAAGTCATGCAATTCCTTCGCACACTCTCCATAATGCATCCTATAGAACACCGATAGACTGGCTACTCTTCCCCTGTTCTCCAATCTTTGGAGACCGTTTTGAACTAAATTTGAGGTAGGTTCCAATACTTTAAGGAATTTCGCACACTATCCAAAATGCATCCTATAGATTACCGATAGGCTGGCTACTCTTCGCCTGTGATCCAGTCTTTGGAGAACATTTTGAAGTAGGTTTCAAAGCGTTTCTTCTTCTTGTCAGCCTATAGAGGCCCACTGCTGGACAAAAGGCCTCCCCAAGGCTTTCCACAATGGTCGGGCTTATGCGGCCCGCATCTAATGGCGCTTTAGTTTAATTGTGTAAATTATTTCAATTCCACAGTTCTCAAACTTTTATCAGAAGAAATAGATTTAATATCAAATGAGGGTAATTTTTTTTTAAATAAAATACCTAATGAGGTATTTTATTTAAAAAAAAAAACAAAAATCTAATAAACACTAGATGTAATATTTTGTATATAAGTTGTTATGGTTTGTTGTTTATGTCCTTGATTCACATTATGCAACATTACCGCTTTGAATCATCGCCAAAGTTTCCCGTTCCCGCTTATACCATAGTACGTATACATGTCAAGTGTCCAAGCTTCGTCAGACGATGAATCATGTGATAAACAAATGGTAGGTAATCGATACTGATGAGGTTTGATCGAAAAGTCAATTATTCTAAAATGAGCTAGTATGAATTTTGAATGTCATATTTATAACTAGCGACCCGATCCGGCTTCGCACGGGTGCAATGCTGATACTAATTTACATTTATACTACAGAAAAACTGTGAACGTCCTGTGATGGCAGGTATATATGTAATAATTAAAAAAAAAAACTGTGAATGTCTGTATAAAACAGCGGCCCGCCGCGCCGCTTTCGCCGCTCCGGCCGGTCGGTACCGCCGCAAACGCTACATCATCATCATCATCATCCCAGCGTTAATCCCAGTCGCATTCGAAGCCTTTTCAGCTTTGGAGTCCGGGGTCCGCTTTACCCGACCAACTGCTGATATGGCTAAACTTCGACATTTTCCGTGAAGCGACTGCCGTCTGACCTCCACAACCCGAAGGCGATATCGAAGCATTGCAGTTAGACCAATTGTTGGACTTTTGAGGGCTCCAACGACCCGTAACGACTGCCACTAGATGTTCGTATGGCAACCGGGACCAACGGCTTAACGTGCTTTCCGAGGCACGACTAGACCAGTGCAAATATTTCATATTCATGCATACAAATACTTGCACTGTGCGGGGATCGAACCCGCGCCACCTTACGCAGCGGCCGCGTCCGCTACCGCTACGCCACGGAGGCACCGCCGCAAACGCTACGTACCGCAATAAATAGTAGCAAATAAGTACCGTGCCAATGTGTACTGGAGACCTGTGCCCAGCAGTGGGACGATAAAAGATTGATGATGATGACGATGTTGAAGTACTTAGAAAATGTTCATTTTCTATCAATAGAAAACCATCATTCATCATTTGATGCGTTTCTTTTTTAACAAAAAAAGAAACTCATCAAAATCCTTTGCCTAGTTTTAAAGATTAAGCATACATAGGGATATGGAGACAGAGAAAGCGACTTTGTTTTATATTATGTCATCATCATCATCTTCTTCTTCTTCAGCCTATAGACGTCCACTGCTGGACAAAGGCCTCCCCCAAGGCTCTCCACGCTGACCGGTCTTGTGCTGCCCGCATCCATCGGCTTCCCGCGACCTTCACCAGGTCATCGGTCCACCTTGTTGGGGGCCTCCCTACGCTGCGTCTCCCAGTACGTGGCCGCCACTCCAGAACCTTACTGCCCCATCGGCCATCGGTCCTACGAGCAATGTGCCCTGCCCACCTCACCTCACTCATCATCATCAACCTTTTTTTTTATCGTCCCACTGCTGGGCACAGGTCTCCTCTCATACAGAGAAGGATTGAGCGTAATCACCACGCTTGCTCAATGCGGGTTGGCGATTTCAGACTTATAATTGTCCAGATTTCCTCAAGATGTTTTCCTTCACCTTCAGTCTTTGGTGTCCAAGATATACTTAGAAAGTATATATAACTTTAGAAAAGTTACATTGGTACTTGTCTGACCTGGAATCAAACCCGCGCACTCATATTTGAGAGGCTGGTGTTTTAACCACTAAGCCACCACGACTTGGTTGTTTGGCTTGGTGCACGGGCACGGCTTGGTGGTTATATTATGTACTTACTTAGTGATATATTGCAAGAACTTTCAAGGCTGCTGCAATTATGACCGACTGGTACTATTGCATGAAGGCCAAGGGCGTAGGTTTTTTCTTGTGGCACGTGGAACCTGGTGCTGGCATCGATAACACCAATGTATTCTGTTAAAATCTCACCGTCTGAAAACACCTTGAGAGTTTAAGTAAAATGAGTTGTTAAATCCAGAAGGAATGCTATTAATATGAATGAATGAAATTATACTTCATTTATTTAGATACTAACCATCAACTACTAAGCACCGATCTATATATTGGTTGACTGGTAGAGAATGCCTAAGGCATTAAGTCCGCCTCTGTACATTTTTTGTTGTTCGAAAAAATAAATAAATATTGGCCCCGATTGTCTTGTTCACAAACTAAACTAAATTTAAGTTCATTGCATCTTTTTCATACTATCTCATTAAGAAAAGGACAGAAGATAAAATGTTAGTTTAGACCTGTCAAATTAGTCCGCTTTTGAAGTAAATTGATGAATTGGTCGCCATGTTTATAATCGCGTCTAAACTGTCTTTGGAATATCTTAATTTGACAGGATTAAACTAAAATGTTATCTTTTATCCTTTTCTTAATGTAATGGAAAGAAAAAGATGAACTGTACTTAAAATTAGTTTAGTTTGTGAACATGAGAATCGGCGCCATTGTCTTTAAATAGAACAGTTGCTTCGGACATGCGATTTTACTTAAAAATAACTATATAGAATAAACAATATTAATAAATAAAAAATATATCACTAAGCCTATTTAAAAGAATTTTAATTATCGATTCAACTACTATACTATTTCTACATATCGACCCTGGAAAGCGATTTTGTCGTATCTGGAAAAAAGGAAATTTTGTTTTATTGCATAATGGAATTCAGAAAAAAGTTTAGAAAAAGTCGGATTATAAAAAAGAAACATCGTAGGAATACGTTGATCAAACCGTCCGACGCAGTATTTTATTCTGAATTCAATTATGCCATAAAACAAAACTGCTTTTTTTCCAGATACGACAAAATCGCTTTCCAGAGTCGATATATATACTTAATTATATGCTATATTTCAAACGCTATTTTAACCTTATTTGATGCTGCGATGCACAATGGTTGTTTTTTTTTGTAAAAAAAATACTGCACACCCAATCCGCCGTTCCTGTGACAGTATTTCGTCATCTTGGCCTCGATAAATTGCTGCACGAACTCCGGCTGAAAATATCTGCTTCGCACCGATTTCTTTTATCTTTTGTCGGCGCTATCGCAATACTGTCTGGACAAATGTCTGCTACGTAATCAGATTATGTAATATATTTTTTAGATGTCTGCACTAGAATTTTTTTCAATGTTTTCACAAAAGAAGCTCTAGCTACTATCGTTTCACTCGTATAAGCGATACAATTTACTGATTTTTCTCACTAACTAGATAATAAAGAAAAAGAAAGAGATAAAAATAGTTTAAAATACGAAAAAAACATGCTTTTAAAAAATATCAAACTAAAAAGTTAAAAAATAAAATTTAAAAAAAGCGTGAGGCGCTTTGTGCCATAATTTTTGTATATTATGCGCCTCGCACTTTTTTTTTTAAATTATTTTTAACTTTTTAGTATGATATTTTTTAAAAGGTTGTTTTTTAGTTTTTTAAACTGTTTTTATATTCAACTTTTTAGATCGAAATTCTTTTAAAAAAAAAAAAAAACGATCGAACAAACGTATTGAAAACGGTGGGACATTTTACAGTAATGAGTCGCTCACTCGTAGTCCAAAGAGTTAGAGACGGACAAACAAACAAACAAACAAGCAAGCAAATAAGCAAGCAAGCAAACATACAAGTGAAGCTAATAAAAAGCATGTAAGAAGTATGTTTATTTGCGATAAACACAAGACAGGAAAAGAAAATAAACATCAAAAAATAACAACTTGGGAGAAAATAAGCGCCACGTCCACGCAAAACGCTCAACATAATACTACAACCCCGCGAGGCAAAGCCACGGCGCTGAAAATTAGCATTCCTAGCCACGTCTTCTAATCCGTTTGTTTGCAACGCAAAACTTTCAGCATAATAGAGACTACTACCCTGCAAAGCAAAGTAACAGCGCTGAAAATTGCCATTCCGAGCCACGTCTTCTACTAATCCAGTTGTTTACATTTTCGGCAAATATTTTTGGAATAGACTATACTTAAGCTAAGCTCACCACTTATCAAGTAGCACTTATAACAGTGATGCAATCACTATATTTGGATTTGCGTCCCTTCTTCATTTTTTTTTTTTTTGTTTGTTTTGGCAGGAATGGGAAATCCTCATGGACGCCCAAGCTAGTGAGCCAGTCTGAGCAGTGCCGGACTCTCTGCCACACTCCTCCCTTACATCTGTCCTCTGACATAATCAGAGCTCTTTGCTCTACAGAATCTTTGAATTATAATTATATTTTCTTTCAAGCTCTTATTTTAAAATAAATATATAATCTTAAGGTAGCTTATACTATCCATATCAAATAATATCAGAATTTAGATTAAGTCATTGAGCTTACAAGGGGTGTCTGACATTTTCAACGACCTGTGTTCTTATTATGCTACTGTTAAATATTTATATACAAATATGACTACTAAGCATATCGTCGTTTACTTGTTCCTACTAGTCACCTTCGCCACTTCCTTCTGCGAAACAGTATTGCTCGCAATGGAGGAAGCGGAGCGCGTGAGGAGGAAGCAATCTTAGCGCACTCACGCCTCTAGCCGCCGCAGGAGACGCTTTAGTCGTCGAGAGACAACAACGAACTCCCGGCCACCGTAGGGACGGGCTTGCGGGCGACGAGCAATGCGTAGCTCGTCGCCCGCAAGCCCGCTGATAAGAGCCTAGCCTGGGTACGGCGTGTAGTGCTACGCACGCCCTAAAAAGATGTCCGCACTTCGTGACGGGGTCAAATAGCATCGATGCCTGCTAGGACCTCAGGGTACTCTAAAGAGATGCCGTGGCCCGTGGGGTACGGGGCTTTTGTAGGAATACGGGTGACCTTTAGTCCGTAAAAGTCTCATACAGTATCTCGCTCCGCTCGGAGAGGGAGATGTCATTTATGATTGCTCACCCTAAAAGGGGCTATTACACTTAGATAAACTAATTTAAATATTAAAGATTCATAATCAAAAGTCATTTATTCAAATTAGGCTGAGAATCAGCACATTTTGAAAGTCATCAGTCAACATTACATAAGACAGTCCCGCAAAACCCCCGCCCTTCACTAATTTTTTCGCTTTCGCTGGGAAGAAAAATTGCAAATAAACTCCCCAGTAGTTCAGATGTCTGTTCAGTTAAAAAAAAATCTGTTGTAAAAAATAACTGCTCAAAGCTGTTATCGTACTTTAAAATTAATGAACGTCTAAACGGAAATTCTAGTTGAAACATTAATTAAAATAGAAAAAGGAAGAGATGTGATCTACAATTACGTAATACACTACTCGATGGCAGCTCCTCGAGACATTCACGCTCTTTCGCTATATATTATAACTGTTCTACTGCACTTGTAGAATATTAGCAGCGTGCCGCCTTTAGTAATTGCCCCCATAGTGATAATTACTGTGGTTAGCGAGGGCTGTGACGTCATACCAACATCGATCTTCGTTATGGGCTAGTTACCTAATAGCAAACTTATATGTCTATAGGAAGCTACTATATATCTTCAAGCCCAAACGCCTGGAACATACCTATAACTTACAATCAGGTAGAAATACTTATTATCGGCGTTTAAAGTATCCCACTGTGCTGGGATGTTGGGATGCTGCAACGGTGTCGACACAGGCCACGGTTTGTTTTTGTTTTTTTGATATGGCATAAGTGGGATATCCTCATGGACGCTTAGACTGCCTCACTTGTCGGCCAGTCTGGGCAGTGCCGGACTCTTACCGGCTAAAACCCACTCCTGCCTTTGTAAGTGTCCCCCTGACGTAGTCAGAGACCTTTTCTGTAATCTATTTATTTTGTTTGCGTTGTAATTCTTTTGACTTTACTGATTTATATTAAGGATTATAATATTGTTTTATTTTTGCTTGCGTTATTTATTTACTTTTAATATTTGTGTTAAGTTGTTTAATTTAATTCACCGTTTTTGTAATCTATATATTTTGATTATTACTTTGTCTGTATATACAATATGTAAAGAAAACCTTGTCCGATCCGTGAAGGTATTGTTAGGTATCGATAACTGATTCTACTAATGCCCACAAAGACAGGCTAAACTTAAAAAAAATGCCCCTAAAAAATAAATATTATTTCGCAAAAAGAGGTAACTTAATACATGTGCGGTTAGCAACCCCTTCTGCGGGCGGCGGGGGCAGGGCACGCGGCACCTGTGACGTAGTCGCGTCGCTATTCGCTTATAATAATACCGGTGTTGTCACTTTTTTAAAAATTACCAAATTCCGGGGAAATGGGAATTAATTCCCGGGAAAAAAGGATTATTTCAAAATTCATTAGTATTGTTACTATGATGATTATGTAAAATTTTATATTATATTTGGTCAGGTGTTTACCTAACCTTTATTATCCTTATGGGTCGGACAGGGTTTTCTTTACATATTGTATACATGTATATATTAAAAGCATATTTTTATGTATCCTTGTTGCTATGGTTGTGCAGGAAAATATTAAAAATTTTACAAGTTTTTCGTTGTTAAATATTTTTTCCATGTGCCACGGTTTGTTGGAAAGAGACACCTTGGCCCTGGCGCGCAGGCAAGTGAAGGAACACGGGTGTGTTTTAGACAGTAAAAGTCTGATACGACCTCTTGATGATATCCCATAAAGAAAGGATCACGGTCACGGCATATGTTGCATCCCACTCTGCTTAATCTGCTCTGATCTCGTTCAGTTTAATTGATATAATGTACACTAAATAATTTAATACGTAATACTGTGCGTCTTTGACAGAAATCTGCAAGAATCTTCACTCGACTACATTGTTGTGTCTCTACACTTTTGGCACAATGCCTATCCCTCGAAATTACATCATTAGGATAATGTGGAAATTGTTTTAAATTCCATTTTACATAACGCTCTTTCACTCCCTTTTTTTAGTTCTGGATGGGAAATCATCAAATGACCTCTTCCGATCTGGGTAGAGCGGAAGGGCTTATCAGACTTTTACTAACTAAAATCCACCCGTGTTTCTTCACTTGCCTGCGTGCCAGGGCCACGGGCCACCAAGCCACACCCCTGACCCAGGAGGCATCGGTCTTCGTGAACCCCATCAAACATTTCGACTGGTCGTAATACATGTCGCATATGAACTATGGCATGCCTCATGTCTTTCCTGGGAAAAATGGTCGAATCAACATGGCGAGAATAGCTAAACTAGTAGTAGCCTAGTGTGAGATTATTTTACGTTAACGCGATTGACACGCTTATAACGTCGGTGCTCTAATTAGGCCGTTCTAAGCGGCGCCAGTGGAGCGGCTCAATTAGAGCCCTGAACGTCATAAACGTCTCAATCGCATTAACGTAAAATAGCACAAAAACCTTGCACTAGATGAGACCCCCAGATTTAGTCGAGAGAAAAAATCGGATCGATTGACAATAATGAACGCGATGTGTGCGAGAATTGGGATAATGACACTTTTAGCCTCACCCTCAGATTTAGTCTAGAGAAAAATCGAATCGAACGCGAGATGTGCGAGAATTACATAGGTACTAATGTTTTGGTGTAACAAAGTATGTATTTATAGCTAATGTAGGTACAGCCAATTTGTAAGATTTCTGAAGAGAAGGTCAGTGTCAATTGCAATCTGTGAGAGAGTTAAGAAGTGAGGTAAAAGAGTGTATTAACACTGTATTGAGAGTAAAATGTAGTTTAGAATTGTGATTAGTGTGCACCCTAATTGCGTAAGTGTAGCACTATCAAGTACACACATTCTGAATCATTTTCAAGGAGGTTTCTGATGTCGACCCGCCGAGATGCCGCCGGCAAAATGACTTGTAATGACTGAAGCCGCCAACCTAGCCCGCCGGAAAAATGTTGCCGACATATGCCGCCGGGCCGGCGCTTAACTTTATTTTTGGAGAGATTGGTAGATGTATTCTGTGAACCGCATTAAGATTTTATTGCAAAAATAAAAAAAATAATAATAAATATTGGGGGCTCCCTATACTTAAAACTGAAACTCGATTTTTTTTTTCATCAAATACATACGAGTGGAGTATCTATGAATAGGTCTTCAAAAATGATATCGAGGTTTCTAAAATATTTTTTTCTAAACCGAATAGTTTGCGTGACAGACGCTTCCAAAGTGGAAAAAAGTTGCCCCCCCCCCCTCTAACTTCTAAAATAAGAAAATGAAAGATCTAAAAAAAACATATGATGTACATTACTATAAAAACTACCAAACGAAAATTGTTTTGAACGAGATCTAGTTAGTAGTTTTTTTTTAATACCCCGTAAATCGTAAACTTACATCCTTTAATTTCATAAATCAATGTTACGGAAACCTTTGTGCGTGAGTCCGACACGCACTTGGCCGGTTTTTTGAAATCTGAAAGTGGTGTCTTTTCCAAGGGGACAAGCCAACTGAAATTTTTCAAATGTATTTTTAGTTTTTTATGCTCACTGCCACACTCAGCTAGCATCTTTTCATTCTGAACCCGCTGAAAAACCGTCAGGCGTCCTATAACATTATAAAATATTATTCAGACGATTTAAGAACTCGTAAATAATAACAACCGCACAGATCGATTAATCAGTATAAGCTACGCTTGCCGAGGTTATTCTGTGGATGGGCGATTATTTTTACATACCGAGACCCCTCCGTACCTCGGATAGCACGTTGAGCCGTTGGTACCGGCTGTCCTTTGTAGATCTTTGACAACCGTTACGGGTCGTCAGAAGTTCCAATGTCTGACCACTGCTGTTACCAAGAGGTATCGTATAGCCCAGTTGTTGGCTTGTGGTTAGATAGGTACTAGCTTTATGCAAAATACTACTATTCTCCATCCGAAGCTTTTTCCGCTTTGGAGTTCCGGGGTCCGCGTTACCAGTCTAGCTGCTGATTTTTGGCTAAACTTCGATATTTTCCGTAAAGCGACTGCCGCCTGACCTCCACAACTCGAAGGCGATATCGAAGCATTGCAGTTAGACCAATTGTTGGACTTTTGACGGCTCAAACAACCCGTAACGACCGCCATTAGATGTTCGTATGGCAACCGGGATCAACGGCTTAACGTGCTTGCCGAGGCACGACCAGACCAGTGCAAATATTACTTTTGTCTTTATGTAAAATACTATTTTTTAGCTGAATCCGGTTAGACTGGGAGCTGACCACAACATCGTTGAGTAAAAGACTAGGCAGATTATGAAGATATTATTCAGACAATAGGCTATTTGACAGATTTATAATTTTTATCTTGAATTACTTGGTTGCGGTTAAGAAGTTCACCCAAAGTATTTTTTTTAAATTTTAAATACGTATTTCGTAAGAAATATGCAAATAAAAATTCAAAATTCAAATAAGCCGCGAAAACGATATAATCAGCAATATGGCGTTGCGCCTGGTAAGTGACGTCACAAGCGGTTTTCGGTTCTCAGTGGTGTTTGTTTTTAATTATTATTTGCTGTTGTTATCTAATAAAATGGTTTACAAGTGGTGTGCTGTACTGGGTTGTACAAATAAATCGATAAAAACCCCCGGAAAACTAATAAACTAAACTAACTAACTAAACTAACTAACTAAACTAATCCTGTATTTATATTTGTTTCAGGTTGATTTGTACCGGGAGATCACATTCCGTAACTCTGGGCAGACCTACAAGGGCGTGCCGGTGATGGCCAGCAACATGGACACTGTAGGCACCTTCGAAATGGCCCAGGAACTATCTAAGGTATTTTTTTATGCGTAGGAAGTCGTAGTGGCCTAGTGGTTAAAACACCGGCCTCTCAAGTATGAGTGTGCGGGTTCGATTCCAGGTAAGGCCCAGGAACTGTCTAAGTTATATGTACTTTCTAAGTATATCTTGGTCACCAATGACTGATTATAAGGTGAAGGAAAACATCTTGAAGAAACCTGGACTTTAAGTCTGAAATCGCCAGCCAACCCGCATTGAGCAAGCGTGGTGATTACGCTCAATCCTTCTCTGTATGATAGGAGACCTGTGCCCAGCAGTGGGACGATAAAAAGGTTGATGATGATGATGACATGCGTAGTTTGGGAGACCCCCCCAGCTAAATGTTAAAAGTAAATGTGAGATGTTTTGAGGATTAAATATTTTTTGGGTTACGACCCAAAGAATAAACGAAAGAAGAATGGCTGGAGTACTTTTGGGGAGTGTGCGAGGGAATTGCATGATTTATTTCCCCCATCTCCGTTCCACCATCGGACGACCCGTCGTACGGCGAGTTTCCAACCTTACGTTGTTAACACCACTACGACGAAGCGTTTCGCCTCCTCCTTTATACCGCGTAAGTACATCGAGGGATCGGAACAATTTGCCAGCGGCGGTGTTTCCGTCGGTACAATTTGAGTGTCTTCAAGGCTAGAGTGAATAGGTTCTTAATAAACTAGTGCGCTTTACCATCAACGATTGCGTCACTGCTTACCATCAGGCGGGATTGCGGTCAAGCGCTATTTTATAATTTATAAAAAAAAAGAGTAGACTTTATGCCTTTATGCGGAAGGCAGAGGTCAAGGTGTTGTAGCGCTGTTTGGGAGAGGCCAATAATGAGCTCTAAACTGTGATAGGCTGATTTGATTTGATTGATTGATGCTACAATCATGAGCCATGTAAGCTAGCAGAGACAGCTCAAACAGCCATAAATTATAGATTGTACATCGTAGATTGATAACCGTTTTACTTTGTTATACTGTCTTCATCACAACTACTCTCAAAACGGAGACTTAAACGCATTTCCCAGAACCAAAAAATACACAAAGGTAAAGACTTACTGGTCGGATGTGGTAGGTATGTACAATCGACAGCACATCAAGCTGCTATAATCTGTAAAATTTCTTTATTAGATTATCAGCTTTATCGCTAAAGCATTAAGGCTCAAAGTTTATTGGGAATGTTTGACAGTTTCGGGTAGCTTGACCTGCTGTCGTGTAATTTCGACATATTCGCCGCTAATGGCGACATACGTACCTATATTTACAATGTGAACCTAATCTATGTATGTACACGTGGTTATAAAATCTAATTTCCTTTAATAATTATTTGATTATTATCAATTATCACAGAACAGATAAAATACGTATTTTATCTGTAGGCCTTAACTCGTAATTTTTAAAAAGAAGTAATTTCGGAAGTCGGTGTCTTTGGTTTTTATTTTCTTTTGATACCGACTTCTGAAGTTAGTTGTTTTTCACTTTATAGTATTTTTTGGAAGTCGGTTTTTTTTTTTTTTTTGCAAAAATTGTTTATTTGAATTGTAGGTCGTGGGTTAGAACCTTAAACAGGCACTTTAATAGTCATCTATTTAATTATAGGTACCTCATTATAAATTATACCTCGGATGAAGCGTTTAGCCTCGTTATTATACCGCGTACATCGAGGGACTGGAACAATTTACCAACGTCGGTGTTTCCGTCTTACTTTTTAGTTGTGAAAAGTACAGTTCAGCTGCATCCGGTCAGACTGGACGCTGACGCTGATACATGTAGTTGGGAAAAGGCCTCCGATTTCTATACCAACCAATGCTAGACATGACTCGATTATGCAACTTAAATTCGGCCTCTTGATTTTAATTGATTGTTGCATAAGCATGGCGAGTAGGTAATGGTTGTCCTATGTTAAACTCCAATGCAGTAAACTTTTGAGGAATTCCCTCAACTGTCTATGGTCTTCATCATCAGATTTACGGCTAACCTTCATGTTAACCTATATGGGAGCAAAGTTCTCATCAATATAAATGAATTAAGTCCAAACGCAAGTTTGTGTCAGTAGCTAGTTAGCTACTGTAAACCTTTGAGGAGTTCCCTTAACTGGCCTTTGTCTTAATCATAAGACCCCTAATTACAATGAAAATGCTGTAAAGCTGTTATCAATACAAGTTAATCAAGCACAAACATAGTTGCTGTGAGTCGTTGAGGAGTTCCCTCGAATGTCTCTCGGTTCCATCATCAAATCTACTGCAGACCTTCTTTATTACCCATATCGCAAAGTTCTCATCAATATAATTGAATTAAGTCCAAACACAAAGTAGCTACTGTAAACCGTTGAAGAGTTCCTAGAAGTGACCTTTTTCTTTATCATCAGAGTCCTTCTGACAGTCACAACCCATCTAGGTGTAAAGTTCTTATCAATACAAATTGATCAAGCACAAAACCAAGATAAATGGAAAAGTCGCCCCTACGATTTTTGAAAGTTCCCATTGACTTCTTTGGTTTTCCGTCATCAGACCCTGACTTAGTGACTATGGGATCACCTGGAAAGTATACCCTTTCAAACAAAAAAAGAATTTTGCAAATCGGTCCAGGCGTCTTAGAGTAATCGTTGAACATACATATAAAAGGGATTCCTATGAATTGAGAACCTCTGCCTTTTTTTTTTTTTGTAATCGTTAAAAATCTTTGCTATTACCACAAGTTCTCTATATTTATCTACATACGCCAATTTAGAGCATTAATGTAGCCTTAGTCCAGTTAATCGGGTGCAATAAATGAATCAGCACTGTTAGAAATATTTATCGCCAGTTTATTCGCAAATTATCTCTACTTCATAAAGATACGCTGTTGCTACACGTCATGTAAACAATGAGAATAGTTATTCGTAATGCATAACACACTACGTATCTATAATGACGTTGCTATGAGAAATGAAACACGTGTCAAGATAACCACGCTTCTAGGAACACTAATGCCGCTTAATTGCTTCGTAAATCCGCGCACATGCGGACGACTTTTTCGCGCACTGAAATTGCACGCTTCAAAAAAGTACACCATTGGATTCTCAACTCTGGTCTACTGAGAATTGCGTTGAAAATCCAGCACTGAAATCGTTTGTTTGGAATCACAGGCCCTTGTCAGCCTTGTAAAGTCATCAAATGACCTCTCCCGCTCTAGACCGAGCGAGAAGGCGTTTCAGACGTGTACTGACTAAAACCCATGCGGGTTCTTTGTCTTGCCCGTGCACCAGGGGATTCGGTATTCGAACAATCCGCGGTCTTGCCTGTGTGGTTACCATGAGTTTTCATTACAAAGACTTGGTCATCGATATCGACCGCGTTTGACTCATCGATTGGCCCGCTTCAAGGTTGTAAGAACTCTCAAACAATGAGAGCGCGGTCGATGAGTATGATCGAATCTCGAAATGAAAGCTCATGGTAGCCACACAGGCCCTTGCCGGCCTGGGTTTTTAATATACTTGTCCTTATCGATAGTAACGCATTTAATGAAATGAAATTGTGTTTGTATCTGTCAGTCGATTTTTTATTTAAAAACTAGCAGACGCTGTTGCTTGTTCTATTAAAAAAAGGTTACATATTCCAACAAACCTTTTTACAGTCCGTTTAACCGATTTTCATTGAGTTCCGGCGTGATGTCTGGTGAATCCCGTACGGAGGACGGGTCTGAGCAGTTGTGTTGCGGTGTGTGCCGGGTCCGATGCGCCAAATGTTGTAGTGTCGGGAGTTTGGTCGTGGAGTGTCTCCAGATCAATTTTCCTCTGACGCAGCATCGTTGGTCGTGTTGTTGAGTTTAACATTGCATCACCTTTTTTTCCGGGATGGAAATCCTCAATGGATGTCCGCCGCCCTGGGGTGGGCGACGGGGTCTGTCAGACTTTTTTTACTGAATAAAACCACCCCGGTGTCTCTTCTATCACGAACGCGCGTGGCACACCCTCGTGCTGGCCCGGTCTGTCCGGCCCTCGTCTCCTGCACGGGGTAGTGGGGTGTTAAACTACCCCGTGCCATTCCCGTGCCATACCCGCCGACATTCGCGCGCGCCTCCGCCTCGGGTTCCATCAGATAGGGGGCGGGGACTTCCCCATGTCCCACGCCCCTGGACTCATTCATGAGGGCCGGAAGAGGGCGTTGTCCGCCCTTCCGCGCCCGGTGCGCCCAGTTCATTCACCCAGTTTTTTTTAATGAATAGGCTCAATAAACTAGCGCGCTTTACCATCAAAGCACACATCACTGCTACCATACCGGCGGGATGGCGGTCAACCACTACTTTATAATAGGGATGTTTCTTGGGTAAAAAAAAATTGATTCTATTTAGTCCGTCATATAGATTACAGAAAAATATTCGATACGTATATTTTTTTTTATCAAATCAAGAAAAATTTACAAATATAAAAGGCATCAAATATCAGGAGTGGTGGCTGGTGGAAAGCGGTTGACTGGAAATATTGGGCAGTTACGGGTAGCTTGACCCGCTGTCGTCCGTACCTTTAGATTCTAAAGCGACGCTATAGGCAAAACAATTTAAAATGGTTTATGCGAACATCAGTGTGCGAATGTGTGTATTAATTGACATAATTGTGTGGTTGTGTCTGTGTATATGTAAAGTAAAAGTGCGAAGTAGAATAGGTCATCATAATCAGCCTATAATGTTTCCACTGTTGGGAAACAGGCCCCCTCTCGGTGAGAAGGGAGCGGGCCGCTATCTACCACGCTGGCCCAGTGCGTGTTGGTAGATAGGTGTGTCACATGTCTTAGACATTCTTTTTGGCTCAAGGACATGTCGGTTTCCACACGATGTGTTCCTTCGCCGTTTTGAGAGCAGTGGTGATGAAATAATTTACATAAAGCAAAGAGCCTGACTGATTAAAAGGTGAAGAAAAACATCTTGAGGAAACCTGAACTTTAAGTCTGAAATCGCCAACCCGCATTGAGCAAGCGTGGTGTTTATGCTCAATCCTTCTCTGTATGAGAGGAGACCTCAGTAGGAGGAGGTGCGCAGCAGTGGGACGATAAAAGGTTGTACGATGTGCAACTTTTAAGTTGATTCGATACCACTGCTGCTCTCAATGAATAGATCTTATTTACATACTAACAATTGTTTTCAATAGAAATGTTAAATGGCACGCCGGATGTTTATAAGGTTTAAATAAAACAAACATTGAATGAATAAGTTACTATTTATTTATACTTAAGTCTAAGAAGTCTGAATTGTGTAGTGTAACTATATTTCTAGGAATTAATATACTTAGATTAGAAATTACAATGCGGCGTATACATTAAAGCTCTTTCAGACAAATTTAGTTTAGCTGCATATGCAGTAAGAAAAATAAACAGACAGCCTCCGTAGCGTAGCGGTAGCGAACGCGGGTGCCGCACAAGGAGGCGCGGGTTCGATCCCCGCGCAGTGCAAATATTTGTATGCATGAATATGATAATGATATTTGCACTGGTCTGGTCGTGCCTCGGAAAGCACGTTAAGCCGTTGGTCCCGGTTGCCATACGAACATCTAATCGCAGTCGTTACGGAGTGTTGGAGTCCTCAAAAGTCCAACAATTGGTCTAACTGCAATGCTTCGATATCGCCTTCGGGTTGTGGAGCTCAGACGGCTGTCGCTTCACGGAAAGTATCAAAGTTTAACCAAAATCAGCAGTTAGACTAGTAAAGCGGACCCCAGACTCCAAAGCTGAAAAGCTTCGGATGCGACTGGGATTAACGCTGAGATGATGATGATGCAGTAAGAAAAATAAGTTTATTAACAGATTTAGCTACAACTTGCTTATTTTCACAGTCATATATCCAGTGTGTGTTGCCAGTGATAACATGTGGAATTGAAACGTGGTCACCAACAATGGACCTTATAAGAAAGCTCAAGGTCACTCAAAGGGCAATGCAGAGGGCTATGCTTAGGGTTTTACTGCGTGATCAAATCAGAAATGAAAAGGTCCGCAGAAAAACGAGAGTAACTGACATAGCCCGAAGAATCGCAACTAGTGATGTAAAATGAAAAAAAAACAATCTGATCTTTTTTCACTTTCTTGAAAAAAAAACTTAGCGCCGTTGTTTTTTTTTTTCTAAATGTGGTTTTTTTTTTCTAGCCTACGTTTTAGTTCAATTATAAATTAAATTTGTTATTTGTATAATAAATCAACATATTATTATTTATTCATAATTCACTACTTCCAACCATCAATCACAACTCAATTTTTTTTTTCAATTGTTGTTGATCAATGAATGTTGCCAATATTTTTATGAAATTTTGGTACTATTGTATCAGTAAAGTACCGCAGGTTCAAGAATAATCCTAATACTTTATTATGTACTCTTAAGTATTAATTATTTAATGGTATATGCCATAACAGTTTCAGATTTCATGCTCTTGAAAAAATCGTGGTCCAGAAAAAAACCAGGTCTTTTCAGGTTTTTTTTCAAGATTTTTTTCACATTAGAAAAAAACGGTGTTTTTGCAACACTAATCGCAACACTTAAGTGGCAGTGGGCCGGGCACATTGCCCATAATACCGAATAGACCGATGCCCGATGGGGCCGAAGGTTCTCAAGTGGCGACTACACACTGGAAGACGCAGCGTGGGTAGGCCTCCGACAAGGTAGACCGATGACCTGGTGAAGGTCGCGGGAAACCGCTGGATGCAGGGGGTGCAGGACCGGTCGTCGTGGAGATCCTTGGGGGAGGTCTATGTCCAGCAGTGGACGTCTTTCGGCTGAAATGATGATGATGATGTCTTTTTGTGTTCTGCTGTAGGGATCAGCGCCTAAAAAAAAAATTAATATTATTTTAGATTTTTTTTAGATTTAATTATAATTTTACAAAAGAGAGCAATGCGCGCAATCTATAACATGGGTCTTCGTGAGTCTCTTAGAAACAAATTCAAAGAAATTGATGTACCAACTCTGCCTTCCCTTTATAACCTTGAAAGTATTTTGGATCTTCGCAAAAACTTAGGAAATTAGGATTTTTGTTAAAATAAGAAGTCAGCATCATCTGACTTCCATAATAGTAATTATATAACATACACGGAGTAAAAATGGAATTGTTATACGTAAAAGATGAAAGAGATGAAGAATTTTTATTTTATTTTTTATTTATATGCATTATTACAGGTTTGTTTGTTGTTCGTATTTCTTATACCTAAACAGCAACCGCTTTTATAACAAGTTCAAAACCCTCATCAAACGCGTCCTTAATAAAATAGTACTTATATTATTAATTACATTTAAGACTTCGTTGAAGACAAGGCAGTATAGCCACTATTCCTTTGTACATGTCTTCCCTGGCGCCTCATTAACGGCATAGCTACGTAAATGTCTATTTTTTTTATTACGACATTTATTGAAGCGAAAATTTCTTTAGCAAGATTGAGAACTTTTGTTTGGATGGGCAAAAAGCATTGATTTTGCGTGAGCGAGACCGATGCAACACCGTGATCGCTACAGCGAGATATAAATATGTATGTATATTGTGGACGTACAGTGTATACAAAGGTATAGAATAGACCATAGAATTAAGAGAGGGAAGTAGGTTATCTTCATACAAACGGACCGCGCGCGGCTTGTATGTGTGTGCCATCGTATCTATGCGTCGCCGCACGCACACCTAAACACAATATTAGAGTGCCTATCACTGCGCTAGTCGCGGCTAGCACCGAACGAGGTTCGCGCGTCACGGCTTTTCGGCACATTCGCTAAATCACAGATTACAGAATATTACGTAGCTAAATTAAAGAACAATGTGTGATTATCGCAGGAGAACGTATTGTTGTTTGTTTGGGTGTCTTAATAATTCATCGATTTCAGAATTGTCTCTGTTCAGATTACCTACTGAGCAGGAAAGGTAAGCAGGTCACTTATTATTTAAGCATTATAATTTTTACTTGATGATGAGATAGGTATCTACCTAGAAACTTACTTATTTCTTGTTGTAAGTATTAGTTTTCTATCAGATAGGGGAAGTAGGTAGGCCTGTTTTCGTACTAGAATTTATTATTCACACAAATCAATGATTAAAGGTACTTTTGATCTGTCAGTTGATTTGCCGCTAGCGCTACTGCTTTGTTTACATTTAGTTATGCCGATTTCTCAGTACCTATTGTAGGTAGGTATAGTAACTACCAACTTACAGTTATAAAATCGTTATTAAAATTAAGTAAGTACCTAATTGACTATTTGTGAATCAGATAAATAAAGTTCAGATCTTAACAACAGAAATGATTAGTCAAAGAGGCAGTTGTTAGTATTTTTATGTTGTTTTACGATTTTTAGGGTTCCGAAGCTAAACAGCAAAAAACGGAACCCTTATAAATTCGTTCTGTCTGTCTGTCTGTCTGTCTGTCTGTCTGTCCGTCCGTCCGTCTGTCTGTCTATTCGTTTGTCTGTCTGTCTGTCTATCTGCCTGACTGTCTCTCTGTGTGTCACAGCCATTTTATTCCGAAACTATTAGGACTACACTGTTGAAACTTAGTAGATAGATGTATTAAAAATAAAAATAAATATGGTCCTTTATGTGTACAAAACTACCAATAAATCACTAAATAAATGATGAAAAAAACTGACCAGTATATGACTATATGTACCTATACTAAATACTAAGCAAATAATTTAAATATAAGCTCTTAGTCTATAAATATTTGTTAGCGGTTTCGGTGACAACCGAATCCGACGAAGCGCGAACAATCGTCAGCTTTCAGACCTTTGCCAATTTATAGACACTGAATTAAAATTTAGCTAAACGTGACAACCCTAAGACAGTAGGCAATTAAATCGCGGATTGGGTCGGAGATAACCTACTTCCCTCTCTTTATTCTATGGTATAGACGCTGGTAATAAATGCATAATAATAATTTCACTTCTGTCTGTCAGTCCCACGATTGCCTTTCTTTCTTTTCTTTAGGGTGAATACTACTTCAACCCGTGATCAATGGCCCCTGTGGATAGATACCACAATTTTGCCAATAACGCGTGCAACAAATTATAGAAATTCTTTAAAAAAAAATGTTTCACAATAATGGCGGATATCGCCAATGACTGTTGGAAAAACGGCCGCGTGAGCCGTCTATGAGGGAGGTTTGAGGCAAAGTCATCATGACCACTATGCTGCAATATTTCAGTGTTCTTTATGAATTATTTACTGAATTCACTTTTTACTACATAAATCACGCGCTTTTATTTAGTAAACGACACTATAAATAATTTTAAAAGTCCAATAAAAAATGCGCGTGACACTCATCTTAGCTTTCACGTCAAAACTCCCCATAATCTTTTCATTATCTGACATGATATACCTACTGACAATTCAAATTTGAGCCCTTTATTAGTGGTTGTATTGACAACAATTTCACCAGGTTTTAATAAGTTCTTACATGTTAGCTAGCCTTTTGATAGATTCTTCAATTTTGTGAACATGAGAACTTTGAAGGCCTTATAGACTATGTAGACCATTTCTTATTTCACCATGTTCCTGGTACTTGTTGTCAGGCTGTTCTCCCATACCCACGGTAATACCAATTCCTCTTGTTCTAGCACGGGCTCTTCACGTGCATTCACAAATACTACACAATTGAGGAATGGAAGAAGTTCGCCGCGGAGAATCCAGCTTGCTTAGAGCATATGGGTACGTAAGGAACCATCATAGAATAAGTATTTATTGAAATAATGTTAAGAGCTTGCTTTTTCTTTATATTTTTTTCTCACTCACCTATGGTTGACTGGTAGAGAATGCCTAAGGCATTAAGTCTGCCTCTGTACAATTCATGTGCGAAAGAATAAATAAATAGAAACGCACATGCTTGGGTTCCCATCTAACAGGGAAGACTAGTGTCCTGTGGCACCTACAACGCCTCTTGTGAATTACGGATCACACTACACAATATTAGCCCAGTGGTGAATACAGGATTTATTTTTATAAAAAAAAAAAATCTTTTTCATTTCTCATATTCGGAAAGTAGTATTTTCTTGATCTGATTATTGGGTAGAAAGTGCTATTTCCCTACCTAGAGCGGGAAAAACTCATACAAATTACTTTCCACATAAGGGTCGGAATGAACTTTAAAAATAGAACGCCTGTCAGCTGTGAAGAAATTTCTGTAAAAAAAAAAAAAAACTAATAAAAAAATGCTGCGGCAATGTGAGTTTCTAAACAGCCAGTGTGAACTTAGCGCAAACTTCATTGAGCGAAATAGGTCGCAACCATAGAATTAATAAGTACGATAGTACCTACTTATTAATTCTATGGTCGCAACAATAACTTAGTGAGTTCCATATTTAAAATTTATAAATTCGACATAAATTAGCGGGATACTAATCTGTTATGTATCTGTGACGGAATTAAAAAAAATAGTTTAATAAATCTTTTATGCTAAGATTTTAATTTAAAAATGAGTTCAAGCGATTCTGAAATATGGACACCAGATTCAATTAAAGACGAGGCAAATTGTGTTATTAACAATCTTTTACCAGAAATCTCAAAAGAAAGATATATAAACACATACAATGATTTTATGAAGTGGCGAGCAGAGAAGAATACATATAAAAACCATTTTCCGAAAGTGTCTTTCTTACATATTTTAATGGACTGTCTAGCAAACTACAACCTTTTACGCTATGGAGCCGATATTCAATGCTCAAGAGTACACTTAGTTAAATAGAGTATCTATTTAAAATAGTCAAATTAGGACTAACATTCTTATATAGTGTTATCCATAAAAAGTTCAGATAAACAACTAGTTTTAGTTTTTAGTGTTTAACACGGGTAAAAGAATCAATTCCTACTCGGACTATAGACGTCCTCGCTATGCTCGGGCGTCTAAATACCTCGGGAATTCATTCTTTCCACCCTCGGTTAACAATCTACTATTCCCCACACTACGAATTTTTCCTGTATCGTGCGTGCGTTTACAAACATATGAACTCACATACACAAACATCCAGACCCGGAACAAATTGATATAGGTATTATAATTAGAATATTTGTTCCGTGCGAGAATGAAACCCTCGACACGCAGCGCAGCAGTCAATAGCTTAACCACTGAGCTAACCGTTCAGTCGATTCCTCTCCTAGACAAGAAGTGAGCTATAAACTACCACGCGAGCCCAGTTTACTTTTACACTATCGCGCTTTACCATTAACGATTGCATCACTGTTTACTATCAGGCGGGATTATAATTATAAAAAAACCCTATAACTTTTCTGGATTTTTCAGCTGCCAGCTCAGGCACAGCAGAAATAGATTTCGAGCGCCTTACGGAGATCCTGAACACCGTGAAGGATCTGAAGTTCATCTGCCTGGACGTCGCAAACGGTTACTCTCAGCATTTCGTGGAATATGTCAGGAAAGTTCGGGCTGCCTTCCCCACACATACCATCATTGTAAGTCTGTTTCATACTCTTATATCATTTCTCAGAATACTTAAGAAGATTTGTATCTGCAAGACCTTAATTTGTTTTTTTTTATAATTATAAACTAGTGCTTGACTGCAATCCCGCCTGATGGTAAGCAGTGATGCAATCGTTGATGGTAAAGCGCACTAGTTTATTAAGCCTATTCACTTAAAAAACTTAGGAATAGGAAGGATAACGGCTGTTGAGCGAGGTGATGCAATGTTAAACCCAAGACCAACACGACCAAACGATGCTGCCCTAGAGCGAGATTGATCTGGAGACTCTCCACGACCAAACTCCCGACACAACAACATTTAGCCCATCGTACCCGCCACACATCGCATCACAACTACTCAGACTCGTCCTCCGTACGGCTTCACCAGACATCATGCCAGAACACGACGAATCGCTTGGCGGCAAGACTTTGTCTGGTGGGTGGTAACTTCTAGTGTTTTAATTTTTTTGAGTGAATAGGCTCTTAATAAACCAGCGCGCTTTACCATCAACGATTGCATCACTGCTTACCATGGGGCGGGATTCGAGTCAAGCACTAATTTATAGTTATTAAAAAAACAAAAAAAAAAAGTAGTTATGTGAAACGGATTGAAAGTATCTCTGTCTGGCTGTCTGTCCGGCTTTCACGCCAAAACTACTTTACTGATTGTAATGAAATTTGGTACACAGATAGTCTAGAGCCTGAGAAAGGACATAGGCTATATACCATCCCGCTATGACCAATAGGAGCAGAGCAGGAACAAAAAATGTTGCGAAAACGGGAGCAAACGCGGACGTACATATTGCTCCCATTATTTTAACAGGCGCTTATTTAATATCAAATGAGCTCTTTCGGTTCGAATCTTACGCGGGTGAAACCGCAGGGCACAGCTAGTTTTCTATAAATGAATATTACTAGCTGGCACCGTGATTACGTAACAAACTATTAAAAGGTAGCAATGGGTTTCATTTTGACAGTTGCGATAGTTTAAAAGAAAAAGACAGAATGTTTTTAGACGACATGTTTTTAATCACATCTAAACGGTCTATGAATATTTTGAGAAGACTAAACTGCACTGAAGGAAAGAAAAAGGTGCAGTGAACATAACATTAGTTAAGTTAGTGAACACGAGAATCTAGGCCACTGTATTATAACAACACTCGATACTGTCTAATAATGATCAATTCTGGCAAGTACTTATTATTTACTAGCTTTCCGCCCGCGGCTTCGCCCGCGTGGAGTTCGGTTATATCGCGCTTTTTAGATTTCCCTCGGGAACATCATATTTTTCCGGGATAAAAGGTAGCCTATGTTCTTTCTCAGGGTACAAAGATTGTCTGTTCCAAATTTCATCAAAATTGCTTGAGAGGTTTAAGCGGGAAAGCGTAACAGACAGACAGACAGACAGACAGACAGACAGACAGACAGACAGACAGACAGACCGACAGACAGACAGACAGACAGAGTTACTTTCGCATTTATAATATTAGTATGGATTTATTTTTTTATTAACATACAGCGTGGCGCCATAATGGTGACATTAAATTAACACACGAGTAGTGCTAGTGCCCATTAATCATATGACATTTGATATTTTAAAATAACTCGAAAAAAGAAAAAAAAAAATTTTTCAAACAAAATAAATAATATAAAAGTAACCAAAATTGGGATCACCCTTGCAAAAATTCATTCATGCAATTACTTACCTCGGAGGTGCTCGGAGCTAGAACGCGTCGCTTCGCGTACAGACCTAGTTAGCGGGCTAGCACACAAGCGTAAATCGTACGGACGACAGCACATCAAGCTAAGGTTACAATCAGTCAGATGTCTTTATCCGATTTTCAACTTTATCACTAAAGCATTAAGGCTCAAGGTTGATTGATAATATCTGACGGTTTCGGGCGGCTTGACCTGCTGTCGTCCGTACCTACGTATTCGTAATCGGTAATAAGATTCTTTGTCGGCTTTTATCAATGAATCCGACGGCGCGCGCGCTGTTTGCTCTAATGGTACCTACAGCTGAACTAGTTATAGTCAAACACTAATCACATCCCACTTAACTGTTATTATTACTTATAAGTAACTATCATCAGTTCATCACTAGTCACTGCTTTTATTTTAAATTTTCTTATGTTCAATGAGTTCACCTTGTTGGCGGACACAGACAAGTTTACACAAGTACTAATAAATAAGATAACACAAATAACGTTCGTAACACGAGAAATAAAACGACCGAACTAAAATAAAACAAAGCGTCTTTATCGCGGTACCATAATCTAATTACTATTCTAATTACACAAAAATAATTAATAAAACAATAGACTAAGCGTCTTTTCCACAAAAACATTCACAGAACTTGTATTTAACGAAATTATGCACAGCCGGTATTATGCGTGTCAAGGACACGCAGACACGCGTTCGTCTAATAGTAAGTTACAAAAGTTAGTAAGGAACAAAAAATAAATATTTAATAATTTGCGGAGGCGCGGTAGGGTGGGTCGAGGGGAGGTGGGCCGCATGTCGCTTGCGCGAGCGCCGTCGACAAAGATAATGTTTTGCATCTCTCTTCCGCACGAATGTACCTGTAACCTATGATCCATGACCTCGGCAAATGACCGCTGCGCGACAGCTGACGCTCTCTAAATACAGGTTGCTCTAAATGGTAGTTTCTAAAAATTTAAGTAACTTCGTTAATAATAACATTTTATGAAAATAAAATCTCTTCATGACGCCAAAATGTAACAAATTATATGTGTTTTTAGTTAATGTCGCCATTATCGCGCCACGTTGTATACAGCCATCATTACAGGTAACCTTCACCTAATGCAATGGTTGTACCATTGAATATACTTATATCTAACCATACACACACACAATACAATACACTACATACATATACTACATATACACTAGCTGCTGTGCCCCGCGGTTTCACCCGCGTAAGCTTCGAACCGAAAGAGCTCAGTTGATATAAAATAAGCGCCTGTTAAAATAATGGGAGAAATATTTACTATCAGCTGTAGAAGTCCATTTCCACCTTAAAGACTACTGTCGCCTGCGCTAAACCGGCCACGCACACTACCGCATTATTTTTTTTATCGCAGTCTTCGTCTTTCTTTAAAGTAATGCAAAATTTCGTTACTTCATTTGAAGTTGAGTTAGCGGCCGCACTTAACAATGGTGCTATCAAAAGCGAGCGATTGTGGGTTCGATCCTTATTATAGGCAACTCTTTTTGTTGTTTCATATAATTTAAAATTATGATAATTGATTTGTATTTTAAAGTAAAAATGTTTGCAAATAATATTTAAACAAATAGGAAAATTTATTGAATATTTATCCCAAAAAAGGGTTTTATTATATGTTTTAGTTTACTATAGGGGTAATATAATAAGAAATATATAAAAATAAAACAATAAGCATATTATAATGCAATATATTATAAAGTTATATATTATTCGGTATAGATATACTTATACTAACAAATGAAACGAACGTTGAAACGGCAGCATTGTAATATTTTATATAAAAGTAATCCTTGACAAACTTATGATATTGTTATGGTAAAAATACAAAAAATATTTTTGGTTGTTAGATATGAAAATTATAATATTATACGTATATTATGATTAAAGAGGTTATAGCTTAATTATTCATTTTCTTAAAGAAAAGAGGATTGAAGCTTAACCTGAATATTATTGCAATCATAAAATAATCTATACTTAGAACACATAATAGTGCTTATTACATTTATATTTTTTTTTTTGTGTGTATAGCATGGTACTAATGCTGCCATGCTGTAGTGACTTTTTTCGGAGTTTGATGGCATGAGATTATAATCTTCAAGCGCTTTCTTAGTTCAAAAGTAAACGAACTTATTTCTTATCGAATTCCGAAATTATTGTTTTTATAATTTCCCAAATTAATTTGTATTTAAATTGCAAAAGGCGACATCTGTTAGCCATTAAGCCAACCGAACATATTACTGTCACTTAGCTAAATTACTTTAGAGATGGTTAGAGTCCGTTATTAAGATATTTATTGGTATATACCCACTAAAACACTCTGTAGGACACTTCTGCACTGTTTTTGTTATAAATAGTTTTTTTTTTTTGTTTAGCTCGATAAGACTCCACCAGCCTCGCCAATTTATTTTTAAACCACAAATGCAACCTATCTTCTTCGCACGATTTAAAAGTTTATTCAACGTTAAATATTGTTGTTTCGTTTCACTTGTCTCGACAGCTACCTTCGTCCTCCAACCTCTTGACCTTGACCTCCAACGGCTTACAGTATTTCTCTAAAACAATAACAATTTTATTACACACTTGCTATAAGCGATTGGTTTGCACCTTACATAAATAATAATAAAAACAACTTACACAAAAGCCGGTTTCATATGATATTTGAGATATATTGCTGCATATGCCTGCATATTGATTAAAAAGTAAAACTAATAACACAAACTGGTAACTATATGTTCACCAACCAACAACAGCTAAGTAATATTATTTGAGTTATTGTAGCTAATAATAGTTATTGTAGGTAGCGGAATATTTTTTGTGAAGTAGTGATTCAGATTCTTTTAAGTCTACCGTCATCTTTTTATAATGACTCTAATATAGAAAAAATCTTAAAAGAAAGTATCATCTTTGTGTTGCGGATCGGTATTTTTAGATATTTTTGTTGTCAGCATTCATAACTCACCAATAAACATTTAAAAAATATTTTTGTAAGTTATTAGATTCGAACTCGAACCACCTTGAACGCCTATCAAGGCGAAAAACGTTAGGCCATTGAAACACTTACTGCAGACGTTGAAATTAGTAAGTAGTACCTAACAATCATAAGCGGGCAGCAAGTGTATGAGTGTGTATCAAACTTTATTATAGAAGAAGGTCGTAACTACAACTAGTATTGCTTGGCCATAGTTTTGTGAGATTGCAACTCGACTTTTGGTCTTGACTGTACGTCTGCGTTTGCTCCCGTTTTCGCAACATTTTTTGTTCCTGCTCTGCTCCTATTGGCCATAGCGAGATTTTTTATAGCCTATGGTCTTTCTCAGGCTCTAGACTATCTGTGTACCAAATTTCATTACAATCGGTTCAGTAGTTTTGGCGTGAAAGCCGGACAGACAGACAGACAGAGTTACTTTCGCATTTATAATATTAAGTATGGATTAGCTGCGCCCCGCGGTTTCACCTGTGTAAGTTTCGATCTCGTGTAGGGTTCCCAGATCGAAAAATCTAAATTCCGGACATCGGATGAAATTGCCGGATTTCTTCGCAATAAATCTATATACTAATATATAAAGCTGAAGAGTTTGTTTGTTTGTTTGTTCGCGCTAATCTCGGGAACTACTAGTCCAATTTGAAAAATTATTTTTGCGTTGGATAGCCCATTAATCCAGGAAGGCTTTAGGCCATATAACATCACGCTGCGACCAATAGGAGCGAAGCATAACTAACTACGCGAACGAAGTCGCTGGCGGCCGCTAGTCGTACATATGTAAAGTAAATTTTTGAATTTTAATCGCGGGCGCGCCTACCTTGGTTCATTATTTGATTTATGATTTGTAAAGGTTTTTATTTTGGTTTTAACTTAAATTGTAGAAATTCCTGGCGGTTTAGGAATCCCCTCGCATTCCGGACAAAGAACTTTACCGGATATGTCCGGAAAATTCTGGTTGTATGGCAACCCTAATCCCGTGGGAATATCGGGATATCAAGTGCCCTAAGTGTTATTCCTGGTTATAAACCATCTGTGTGCTAAATTTCATCTAAATCCGTTCAGTAGTTTTTGCGTGAAACAGTTACAAACATCCATCCATACATTCTCACTAATTTTCTCGTTAGTAGAATTTAACGGATTAATTATTTTCTTTTCAGGCAGGCAACGTAGTAACTGGTGAGATGGTAGAAGAACTCATTTTGTCTGGAGCTGACATTATCAAGGTTGGTATATATCGAAATCGCAGCCATGATACACAATCAGCCTATATTGTTCCCACTATTGGGACACAGGCCTCCTCTTGGTGAGAGGGCTGTAATCTACCACGCGGGCCCAGTGCGGGTTGGTAGATGTCACATGTCTTCGAAGTTGTTTTTTTTTGGCTCTAGGACAAGCCGATTTCCTCACGATGCATGCGATCACCTTTGAGAGCAGCGGTGATGAAATAATATACACAAAGTAAAGCGCCTAATGGGGTTCGAACATACGACCCACAACTTGTAGGTACTAGCTTTAGCCAGAGACCAGCAGGGTGATTGCCAAACACACACATTTGATACATTTAAATATCTTGGACATTTATTAACCTCTGACTTGAAAGACGATGCCGACATTGAAAGGGAATGTAGGGCGCTGTCTGTTCGTGCGAATACCGAGCAAATCTGCGTGCTATCATATAGCACGCAGATTTGCTCGGTGTTCAAGCGGCGTCAAAATAGCCCTAGTCAGGGCATTCTGTACGTCTTTCTACACTAGCAATCTGTGGGTGGACTACACGCAGAAACAGTAAAGTACTCTACGTGTCCATTACAACAACGCGTTCAGAGTGCTCTTGGGGCTGCCTCGCTTCTGTAGCGCCTCGGGGATGTTTGCGGAGGCGCGTGTGGATTGTTTCCACACAATCATGCGTCAGCGGTGCATATCCCTGGAGCATAGGGTGCGGAGCAGCCGCACCAGTATCCTGAGCGCTTTTGCTGAACGGCATGACTGCCAGTACCTCAACCACTGTCGCATGATTCACGTGCAGAAAAATGTAAAGTTTTTATTTTAATATTAGATTGGGTTTTGACATGATGTATTATTTTAATTCTATTTGAAATAATTTATTATTGTTTGATTATTACTATTGGTTACTAACATTAGTTATAAGTATTAAATTGTTACTGACAAAACTAAACTGGTCTGAAATAATTGTTTATTATTATTATTACTACCAGTATCAATGGGTTTCATTCGAACAGTTAAACCACGCCAATTACGTTATTTCCGTTGTTCAGTAGACAAATTTTTTGAACATATGAGCAATGGAAGGGAGGTATGGATTAGCAATATGCTTCAAAATAATCCAAATTGATAGCAACACTGTCAATTAGGGTGCCGATTAGGAGTTTGTGATATCTTCATTACTGCGGCTTAGAATAGTACCATCCCATATCCTCCCGTGGGTGTCGTAAGAGGCGACTAAGGGAACTCTCACCAGAGAAGCGGGCAGCAGCGCTTCTCCTGTGGAATAACAAATTACTGCAATCCCCAACCTACCTGACAAGCGTGGGGATTATGGTGAACCCGCCAATGCTTTGGGGGAGGCCTTTGTCCAGCAGTGGACCTCTATAGGCTGAAGAAGAAGAAGATATCTTATCATGTACATTGTCATGGACGCACGAGTACCTTTTACGTCGTCTATAACAACACTAGCTTCTGCCTGCGATTTCGTTCGCATTAAATTTCATATAAACCAGGGCTTTGTTAACAAACTAAACTAATTTTAAGTTCAATTCAACTTATACTTTCTATTTGAAGAAGATAAAAGATAAGTAAAGAAAAGATAAGATAAGAAAAGTAAGTAAGTAAAGATAAGTTTATTCCTGTCAAATTAAGATATTCCAGTCAGTTTAGACGTGTATAAAAACATGGCACTTAATTTAGTTAATTTAGTTCAGACGCTGACTAATTTGATAGGACTAAAATAATGTTTATCTTCTGTCCTTTTCTTAATTAAATAGAAAGAATAAGATGCAATGAACTTAAATTTAGTTTAATTAATTTACGTCAGACGCTGCCTAATTTGACAGGACTAAAGCAATATTTATCTTCTGTCCTTTTCTTAATTACCTAATAAGATACAATGAACTTAACTTAGTTTAGTTTTTTAACAAGGGAATCGCTACTATTATTATTTGTCTCTTCCTCTTATTTATTTCCTTTATTTATTTATTTCCTTGCAGGTGGGAATAGGTCCAGGCTCGGTGTGTACCACGCGTATCAAGACGGGTGTCGGCTACCCACAGCTCTCCGCTGTCATAGAGTGCGCAGATGCTGCCCATGGACTTAAGGGACATATCATATCTGTATGTATTCCAAATTCAAATCCTTATATGCGATTGATGTTATTTCCACGTGACATCAATTTTATATTAGTTTACAGTGTACGCTCAAAACTCCAGTGGCATGCTAAGGACTATATTGCCACAGTAGGTCGACGCCTTTGATGTCGTGTAATGTGCCGACATCGTCTAAACAGTAACGCATCGGCCGGGGTTGTCACAAATAAACAATATTTATGAAATTATTTATTTATTGCAGATCAACATCGATAGCTGTAATATATTTAATTAATTTGCTATTTTTACTAAGGGAACAACTCGAGACAGATTTAAGTTATTTAGATGGCATTTTCGTAACCAGCACCCCAATCGACCTCGGAATTAACACCCATATCATATTAACATACATTTAAATTGGCGTCCAGCATCTTGGATTTCAGAAAGGATAGCTTGTTCGTAACAAGCACCATAATTATACTTACTTAATTGACACCCATATTAAATTATAAAAAATGACATCCGCCATTTTGGATGTCAAAAAGGATGGCTTCTTCGTTAGAAGCACCCCAATTATACTCAAAATTGGCACTCATATCAAATTATAAAACAAACACTTGTTAGCCCTTAATGATAGATACCGAGCTACGAACATCGTTTTGTTCGCAGCTCGGGTGCCGCTGACCCGCGTCTCGCCCATCACACCCCGCACGATTGCTCTGTCTAGACGTCTTCGTCGGACGACTGTATGATTTTTAGACTGTGATATTGCTATGAATTATACGAGCGCGCAGTCGGTATGTGGACGTGTGTGTGTGTATGAATGTCTCAACACTCCACAGATAATACACACTAATAAAATTGTCGAAGTGAAGTAACATATTTTTGTAAAGAGCGGGATGCAAAGCAAAAAATCGAATCGAATCGACTGAATCAGCAAAAAAAAAAACTATAATTTCGTATATGTATTTAGTTCATCAGTTATGGTCAGTTATCTTACAGTTATTATTACAGCTGATCGATTCTGTAAAAATCTCACTGTAAAGGTTACGTGAAGTGAGGTTAGAATAAGCTGTCAATTGTACATGTGTGTGTGTATTTGTGTAAATTAGTAGGAATGATAGTTCACTTCCTCTAACTTTGAATCGTGAGATTGCTACAAAGCTGCACTGCTGAAGGTAATTGATTAGATAAAACCATCAAGATCCTGAATCCATGTAGAGTAAGGGTCAAAAATGTATTACTACTTTTGAACTTTATTGCAATAACAATAAGCGTCAAAAATAGTACTCCACTTTTGACCCTTACTGTACATAAATGCGCAGTCGTTGCAGGAATTCAAGAGACTTGTGAAGGAACACTACTTTACTAACATAGAATGAACAGACAGTTGCAAGCCTTACTTTCAAAAACATAAGATTCTAACCTTAGTTAGCCTTTATATTTTGGAATTATGCAAACTAGCCCGTAAGTATCCAGATTCCTTTAAGACACGGGTAGATGTACAAACGACTTATACGTTGCGTCATAGAAATAAATTAAATTTGCCCCCATCCAACCTAAAATTGCACTCATGTAGTCCATATTCTATGTCAATAAAAATTTATAATAAATTACCAGAAGACATTAAAGAACAGAAAAAGATCAGTATATTTTTATTTAAATTAAAGCAATACCTAATCAAGAAAAGCTACTATACGTTACAAGAATATTTAACAGATAAATTCAATAAAAACACATTACTGTAAAGAAAGGTATACTTACAAAAAAAAAAAGACATTTAATATACTAAAATACTTAATTATTTATAATACATTTATAATAATGGACAAATTTTAATCGGGTACCAATTAAAATAATATCAATATATTTAAAGAAATAGTTAATGAATGAATACTTAACAATTAATATAATATACAGTATGTTAACTAACAGAGGGCGTTCCCGTTAACCCGAAATAGTATAGCATACATACATGCTAAAAAAAATATTTCCATTCGAAAACAAAATGTTTTAAAATTTTTTCCAATAAGAAAATATTCAATAAAAATTTTAAATTGACATGTAAAAGAAACACACTGTACACGCGAACATGAAAGACGGCAACGTCGCAATTTATTTATACATGACGACTACTATTTTGATTTAAAACAGGAGGTTTCAAATTTATTTCCAATTAGACTTTTTTTATTCGGATTTTTTTATGCTTATTTTTCTATGCTGATATTTTTATTTTAATCTATTAATGATATACATTAACGAGTTTAAGGGAACGCCCTCTGTTATTTAACATACTGTATATTATAATATAAAGAGATAGCAATTGAATAAATACCTACTCACTCTAATACAATTAATAAAAATAAATGAATAAGAATTATATAAAATTTAATAAATAAATAAATGGAAACATGAAGCGCTCTTCCTCTCTCTACTTATTTAAAACTTGCTGTGCCCAACAGGGTCCATAATTGTTTCCAATATTATATTATTATATTTACCACCTGTAACTGTACATTATGGATTGCAATAAACGATTTGATTTGATTTGATTTATGATCTTGTTCAACAAACACTTTTTGGCTAATTTATTTGCTTACCTGTTATGTTCAGTATCTATATATTTATTTATGTATATGTATGTATTTTATTTTAGTTTATTGTATTAATAATATTTTCACCAATGACAGTCCCATTTGTGGTTCGGGAGAATTTGTCCATTCTTTGGTTGCCTGGAACAGATCGCATTAGCGATATGGCTTGGTACGTTTTTTGTGTTGAATGTATTCGTATGTAGTTCGATGTTTGATTGGTGTACAATAAAGAATATATTAATAAATAAATATGTACACTTTTATCAATATTGAAGCCATTTACTTATTTAAAATATTTATTCCTTTTCAAGGACGGAGGTTGTACGTGCCCTGGTGACGTAGCGAAAGCGTTCGGGGCTGGCGCTGACTTTGTAATGGCGGGCGGTATGTTTGCCGGCCACGATCAATGTGGAGGCGACGTGGTAACCACTGCTGATGGCCGTAAGGTCAAGCTGTTCTACGGCATGTCCTCGTCTACTGCCATGCAGAAGCATGCTGGTGGTATGGCGGAGTATAGGTCTTCGGAAGGTGGGTTTGATAATCTATATCTATACAATATACAATATGTAAAGAAAACCCTGTCCGATCCGTGAAGGTATTGTTAGGTATCGTTAACTAATTCTAATAATGCCTACAAAGCCGGCTAAACTTAAAAAAAATATACTATTTCAAAAAAGCGAGGTTTTAATGCATGTGCGGTAGGCAACACGTTAGGCATACATGCGCGGGTGCAGGGGGGCAGGGCAGGCAGCACGTGGTCGCGTCGCTATTCGCTCGGTCACAAATTTTGTTGTTACTTTAAAAAAAAATACCAGATTTTGGAGAAATTGGGATTAATTCGCGGAAAAAAAAAGATTATTTTAAAATTCATTAGTATTGTCACATGATGATTACGTAAAATTTCATATTTTATTTGGTCATGTGTATTTATACATTTATTATCCTTTTGGGTCGGACGGGGTTTTCTTTACATATTGTATAAAGCTGAAGAGTTTGTTTGTTTGAACGCGCCAATCTCGGAAACTTCTGGTCCGATTAGAAAAAATCTGTCGGAAAGACTGGCGCGAAAATTGTTCCAGCCCCTCGTCATCATCTCAGCGTTAATCCCAGTCGCATCCGAAGCTTTTCAGCTTTGGAGTTTGGGGTTCAGCCTTACCAGTCAAATTGCTGATTTTGGCACGAGGCGAAACGGTTCGTCCGGATCGTAGTGGTGTAACTACGTAAGGGTGGTTACTGGAGCCCAGATTTAGCGGAAAGCCAGTTTGGCTTCCGCAGGTGGCGCTCTACGGTGGATGCCATCATGCGCGTGCGAGCTCTCACGACAGATGTGGCCCGGGGTGGGGTTGTCTTGGCGGTGTCTCTAGACATCGCCAACGCCTTCAACACCCTACTCTGGAGTTGCATCAGCGAGGCATTCCGGTATCACCGGATGCCGACCTATCTCTGTCCAGTGGTCGAGACCTATCTGACGGACAGGGCCGTAATCTACCCCGGTCACCAAAGAGTGTGGAACCGGCGAGAGATGTCGTGTGGTGTTCCACAGGGATCGGTCCTGGGACCGCATCTGGGGAACATCGGGTACGACTGGGTGCTGCGCGCCGACCTCCCTATCGGGGTCAGCGTAGTTTGTTACGCTGACGACACGCTCTGTACAAGGGACGTCGCTCAATAAAATAAAAAAAGGTGGTTACTGGACGTCCGATTATGAATAATGATTGTTTTTAACTTCGTATTGCTAACTCATACTTCATCTAATATATCTTTTTTCAGGAAAAACGGTAGAAGTTGAATACCGGGGCGATGTAGGAGTCACAGTGAAGGACATTCTAGGAGGTCTAAGATCCGCCTGTACCTACGTAGGGGCCTCTCGTCTCCGGGAGCTGCCTCGAAGAGCCACTTTCATCAGGTGCTGCAGACAAGCCAACGACACCTTCTCCTAAAGTAGTAATTGGATAAACAGATCTAAATATGATAGTGAGGTCTTACTATGATAGTTGGACCGTAAGATCTGATTGTGATAGTAAGATCTGTGTAGGATAGTGTGATTGTTGTTTGTGGGATAGTGGGTCTTGCTATTATAGTAGAATCTTGAAAGGGTAGTAAGGTCTTACTATGATAGTAAGATTTTAGAGCATGTGGAGTATATGTGAAATGTTAAGTAACTCGAAAGGGCTTGGCAGGAAGGTGAATAGAAAGTCATAAGCGAGCGTTCACATGGAGCTGAACTATATAAAATATTGGAGTCCCCGACGATATACATATATATACTCTCACGGCCTGCCAAGTTTTTACCGTAAACAAACCGCTTTGATCAGAATCCTGATTGGATGATACAATATCAGTTAAATACCCGAATCATTTGGAAAGATATTGATAATCCATTGCTACATTTGTTTGAAATATTTGTCTGTTCAGCAACGTAAATAACGTAATGAATTGGGTTGAATCCTAAAAAAGAATTTAATGTCCATCAGATAGATTTATAAAAAATATTGACCATGTATTTTTTATTTATTCTTTCATTCAAATACTTATGAAAATATATTGATTTGTAATGTCGCATGACGTCACGCCGTGGTATATTTTGTACATAGGTTTTAGGTAAATAGCCCCCACTCCGTAACTTTAATACGCTATATCTCAGTAGTTTTTGGTAATTTCGACAAAATAAAAAATACTGCTCTTATTTTTTTTTATTATCTATAAGACGGACTAATTATTTTTTTGATTTTCATACCTTGGATACATCCCGATTGTTAAAATGAAAGACTAATAAGATTGTCAAGATAAGAATTTGCAGAACCATGTGAACGTTGGTCTTTAAATTCCTTCACGGAGGCCTACTTTTTGTCATATTGCTATTTTGGATTAAGGAAAGAAAGGAAGAAAATAGGAACAAAAACGTCAATGTCAGCGTGCTTTGGTTCGTCTTGTGAATCACTTTTTGAAGCAATTAACTTTTATTTAAATGGGCACTTATAGTTAGATAGATAATAAAAAGTTACGTAATTTCAACTATTTCTCTTCTCGGCTAGCTTACTAGATCTGCGTAAATGTAATTACTATTTATACTTATGTAAATTACACAGTTTTCTTGTGATATACGTATGGGCTTATGAGTCGATTCGCACGAATTTATTCGCCTCTAATGGGCGAAACGACACGTATTTAATAATTTTGTAATTTTATTTCCAAAAAAGATGATTTACACTAAACTGTTCGTATCGCATCGCATCGGAAAGGATACGAACTGATAGCGACTGCAGATCGTGTTTGGATAGTTGACAAATGATAAAAAACCATTATACATAGTAATAACATACAAAACACATTGTTTTTTTTAAATTGTACATGTGTTGTGTCTGGCCGGCACCTGCCCGACGGCTAATGTCAGAAAGTTGTATACAACGTCATTTTTTGTTTATGTGAAACCAAACAAGTGTCCAGTATTTTTTTTAGTAAAGAATTTATGTACAAAATTTCTAAAAGAACACAATCTAAAATCGTTTTGATATTGTAAATTTTGTCCGAAACGATGCGATGAGAACAGTTTAGTGGCAACCACTCCTCGAAGCATAGAAAAAACGACAATAGTGTACAGGAGTTTAAAAAAAGGATACATTTTTCTTAACTTAATTGCATAAAATTCAAAAAGCGCCAATTGCCACTCACATTATTTCTGGAGTTGTCGGCTCGGCCACAAATATTATAACTTCGTTAGAGTCACTTAAACAAAGTTATAATATAGGTAAAACAAAAAAATAAACGTGAAGGTTCGCCCGTAACGGGCGAGTAAATTCGTGCAAATTAGCCAAATATGTGTATGAAATATGAGTTGCTTTTTTTAAGAATCGACATTAATTTCGATTATTTTAAGTTGGTACTAAGAATTTTTACTAATATGATATATAACAGACCTCGTGAATGAGCTTAAACATGCATTATTTTCATGTTTAAGCTTTTGCCTTTTTCAATCACTATTAATCAGCTAGATAAACGAAATATTTTAAATAATGTATGAATAGCTCAAAAAACAATTTGCTGGTGCTAAATAATAATCTTTTAAGTAGAAATCACGATCAAATGTAACAGCTTGTGAATAGGTATAATAGTCCAATTTTAGATAATTATACATAATATACAAGTTGAAATAAAGTTAGTTTTTAACTTCACAGACAGAATAGTACCTAAAGATTTTAAAACATAGAAAAATAAATAAATGCCTACGAAAAGATTCTTCAAGTAAACTTTCTGTGGTGCTTTTATATGAGTTTTTTTTTTGCAGAATAAAAAATCGAATGCCGTGTTTAAGTACCTATATATTATTTAATTTATTGATAAATAGAAAATTCCTAGTTAACTTATTTGTAACTTTTAAGACACAATCTTGATTGTCCTTTGCACAAATTTTGAGCTAATTCGCAAATTGTCTAAGTCCTAATTTAAATGGGTATTTAAGTGCTGGCCCATGTACTTATGGCTGAAAATAGTACATACTTGTACGTGTGGTGAGATGTTTAGCACTCTCGCCATGCAATAACATACTACTTCAGTCACATGAACTTAAGTCGCCCTTTCCTGTGTAAAAATAGACTACTTAAGTCACCGAATAGCGTGACTTAAGTGCGAGTTTAAGTCACACTAATTTATAGCTCGAGTGATCTAAAGTCGTACTTAAAATGGACTATTTCAGTCACAGAACAGCATGACTTAAGTCCGAGTTTAAGACGCACTGTTTTATAGTTCGAGTGGTCTAAAATAGCATTTAAGTCACCATTTTCTGCGTCAAAATGGACTATTTAAGTCACAGAACAGCGTGACTTAAATGCGTGTTTTAGTCACACAGTGCTATAAAAGTTATTGCACCTACTTACTTAATTTGTTACCATAGTTCTTGAATCCTTAAGCTCAGGTTATTTTAATGACTTAATTATAAAACAAAACTTGAAGTTATTGGTTACAGCAAGTAATTATGATTGTGAAGTAATTGTGAAAAATGTGATTTTTGTCTTATAAGTCTTGCGGAAGTCGTGCTTGCTGCACTCGTTTACCCAGTTAAGCTACGGTCAACGGTTACCTAAAAAAACTGTGCCCGCTATATAACGGCCGGAGTGACTGCTGTAATGAAAATGATGGCACTGATCACATTTGTCAAAAAAAAAAAAATATCATAAATATCGTTTCATGACGTAATTCGTCGGTAAATTACAGACGGCATGAGTCGGGCACCGCTCTTCTAGGAAACAGTAATGTGAGCAATGCTAAGCAGACTAAGTGTTTCATCCTAATATAAACATTTTTTAAAGCAATTAAGGCTCATATTCGTTTGCTAACGTTACGTAGCAAAGTAAACTACGATTTTTGAATCTTGCCTAAAAATTGCTTGCTGAACTTAACCTCTGCCAGTTTTGTTTCCAATCGAAACTTAACTTTTAGAAGCACAAGTTTGATAATTGTATGAAATATATTGGAGAGTGTTATTCTTTTTATCGATTATTTAATTTGTTACTTTATGTTTTAATTTGAAAGACAACGAGCTGCTGTTTGACACGTTCTACAATATAGTTATTGTATATATTTTGAAGTTTTATTTTAACTAGCCCTACTTAACTTATGATGCCTCTGGTTATTGCCTCCCAGTGCCCCCTTTTTTTGGATGGGAAATCATCAAATGACCTCCCCCGCTCTGGGCGGAGCGGAACGGCGTGTCAGACTTTTACTGACTAAACCCACCTGTGTTTCTTCACTTGCCTATGCGCCAGGATCACGGTTTTTTTATAACCAACCCGCAACCCTGACCCAGGAGGCATCAGTCTTCGTGGACACGGGGTCCACGAAGACCGATGCCTCCTGGGTGATGGGTCACGATGTGCTGATATCTCTTTGAGGCGTGCGCGAAACAACGCGCCGTCGACTCGGGCCAGTGTGGCTACCATGAGTTTTCTTTACGAGACTCGATCATCGATATCGACCGCGTTGTAAGAACTCTCAACCATTGCGAGCGCCAAACGCGGTCGATATCGACGATCGAGTCTCGTAAAGAAAACTCATGGTAGCTACACTGGTCTTTACCGGGCGGCGAGCTGCCCACTTCTCATCACCCGCAGGCCCGCGCCTACGGTGGCTGGGAGTTCGATGTCGTCTCCCGACCAGGGGGTCTCCTGCGACGGTTAGTGGCGTGAGGGTGCTGGAATTTCTGTTGCCTCACGCGCTTCGCCTCATCCTTTGCCAACATCACTGCTTCGCAGAAGGATACCGTGGGCTCTGGTGCATAGGCAAGTGAAGAAACACGGGTGGGTTTTAGCCAGTAAAAGTCTGACACGCCCTTCCGCTCCGCCCAGAGCGGGAGAGGTCATTTGATGATTTCCCAATCGCAAAAAACCTTTCTTAAGGCGCATAACACACGCTACCGCGCACCGCCTCGAAAGGTGGTGAAGGGGATCTCATGTCGCATTGCCATCTATTAAATCTGTAGATGCCTAACACACATACATCCCCCGACCACGCGGATCATCGTGGGTGCAGGGCGAAAAGCAGAAGATTCTTGCCAATGTCTGGGAACAAACGGACAGGCACGTAAACCGCCTTACCGCGCGGAGCACCGCTACGAAATACGTACGAAATATGTATGTATGTATATATGTTCATCTGTTCCCTCGTAACTTCTAAACTACTTATCAGAATTTGACAAATGACATATCATTAGAAGCGTCTTAATTGTCCGCTGGTTATAGGCTATATGGGGTTTCACAAAATCTAATGTGGCGCCCTCTAGCGGACAAAACATACAGAGTAAAAAAGTAAAGTTAAGATAAATATGCCGTGTTTGGTATCATTTGAAAGCGCTTTACTTGTACATTTTGAATATATATATATATTGCTAGTATTTTCTTGTGACTTTACCTGTATTCATGGGCTGGTTGCATATAATTCACATCTTTTCGTTCATAGCTTCTTTACTACTTATTAGATTAAGAGCACTGCAGTACCATTAGAAGGGCCTTGATATTCTGTTAGTTATGAGCTATAAAGCTTGTCACCAAATTTAGTATTGCGCCCTCTAACGGACAAAAAGTTCTATGTTAATATAAAATTAAAATAAATATACCGTGTTTGGTATCACGTGAAAGAGCTTCACGACTACTTTATGCTTGTACATAATTACAAGAATGCTATAATGATGTTAAATATGAGCGGTAAGAGTAAAGCGCGGATCAAGGGAACTGTGAATCGCTTTATGCAATGTAGAGCAGTGTGAACATTAATAGAATATGTAATACACTAATGAAAACGACATAAGCTGGGAGTAACTCCACGCGGTGAAGGCGGAAACAGTTTGATAACTGGCTAAAACTCCCATAAAAATGTCCTCTGCACTATATGCCTTAGGGCTTATGTTATTATATGTGCGTGTAGATGTAATATGTCAAGTACCTAGTTTTTAGTTCATCAGTTTAACTTTTGTTAATATTATGCGCCACAAATACACTTTAACACCAAAATAGTACAAATAATAAAAAGTAAAAGAACTAAAACCCAACTACGACAAAAACGACGCTGAAAAAGTATAAAACAAGATTTTCAGAATACTGAACTGAACAAAGTTGCTAATGTAGTTGCAAGTAAATAGACATAGTTAAGATGCCTTCGTTGTAAATTGACAATAATGTCATACAATACCATTCTGAAGTATGCAATATTCACTATGTAGAGATAAATTTTCATGTTTGGAAAGGCGTAGTCACACGTTGTGAAGGTGCTACGGTAGGTAGGTATATGTAACGTTTTATACTTTTTCAGCGTCGTTTTTTGTCGTAGTTGGGTTTTAGTATTTTTACTTTTTTTATTATTAAACTGGAGCTATATTTTAAAAATGTGTTCTTCAAACTTATTAGAATTAGCTGAATAGTGGATAAAAAGTAGGTAATCGTAATGTTTACAGTTATTTTACTATGAAAATAATGCCTTGCAAGTTGCCAATGCATTATTTAAACTATAAACGATTTCCTACCTTTTACATACCTTTCACCTAATTCTAAATAGTTAGTAGAAAACATTTTTAAAATATAACTCTGATTAAATAATAAAAATTGAAAACCATGAAATATGACAATAAATTGCGACGTTGCCAATCGTGCGTAGGAAACGCTCTTATTCGCCTATGATTTCATGGATAGGAAGAAGCAAGGAAAAGCGCGAGAGGGCTTGATTTATTGATATCTTTCGGTAGGGGCTAGTAAAATAAGATTTTTTTTAAATACCTCCCATAAAAACAACAGGCTTTAAAAAAGCGAACAGAAAATCGTTTTAATGATTTTTTTCTGACTACTAACTAATATATAAAGTTGAAGAGTTTGTTTGTTTATTTACACACTAGCGGCCGCCCGCGACTTGCTTCGCGTGGAGTTAGTTATTTGAACATTTTATTTTAACACCAAAAGAGTAAATTTCTATAGATACATTATTACACTTCTAGATCATAATATACTGCACTGCATACATTTTAAATGTTTGTTATGCTCCGTTCCTATTGATGGCAGCGTCGGTGTCATATAGCCTAAAGCCTTCCTGGATTAATGGGCCTACTAACGCAAAAAGAATTTTTCAAATCGGACCAGTAGTTAACAAAAAAACTATTCCATACTATACTCAACACACTATATTCTATATTCTATATATTCTATACTATTTTTGTTATTTTTTATTAATATACATAGATTAATATGTAAATAAAACCCCGTCCGGCCCTTAAGGATAATAAAGGTTAGATAAAAACATGACCAAATAAAATATGAAATTTTACATAATCATCATAGTACCTAATAATAATAATGAATTTTGAAATAATCTTTTTTTTCCGCGAATTAATTCCAATTTCCGTAAAATATGTTTTTTTTTTTAAGTGGTAACCACGTTTTGGCTGTACTATTATGAGCGAATAGCGATGCGACCGCGTGCGGCGTGCCCTGTCCCTTCGCCCGCGCATGTATTGCCTACCGCACATGATTTAAATTACCGCTTTTTGCGAAACAATATTTTTTTTTGGGAGTTTTTTCTAAGTTTAGCCCTGCTTTTCATGCATTAGTACAATCAGTTATCGATACCTAACAATATATTCACGGATGGGTCAGGGTTTTCTTTACATGTTGTATTAGCATAGATTAAAAAAACAGTGCGTACAAATACAAAATCTTTACTCAACATTTCTTAGTCGTACAAACCGCGTTTCCAGTGTTCATACAATAGCAAATATTACAGTCGACCTTGTACGTCTCCCCTTTAAAACAAAACCTACCCCTCTGCACAAACGGTACGAATTCCACTATAATCGGGTTCTCTATTGCAGGAGGTTTTCGTTGTAACGTCGCTCCAAATTTTGCTTTTTTTCGCTTGAAAATGTGAATTTTATTCTTTTTCTTAGAACACGTCTTTGAAGTGCATGCCACAGTTTTTCCATCATGCAAGCATCTACACGTATTGCAGCCTTGCTTATAAGTATGCAATGGTTCGCAGTAACCATGCATAGAAGAAAGACTTCGAGGCGGAATGTTTTTATCGTTTAAACAAGTGATATCGACAGTGCAATACTCCCGCTTTATGCCTTCATCCACCACACAGTGGCAAACTAAGCAATTGGCTTGATAAGATGTCCCTTCAACGCAGGTCTTGTCTTCCTTCAGGGCAGCAGAGAGCGTACAGGTTTCCTGCGTACATCCGAAGTACTTAACCCCCTCTATCATGAAACAATGACAGGTATTGCAATCTTTTTTATACTTAGTATTAGGCTCACAGTTCTGCTCATCTAGGACCTGTTCCACATGCTGGTATTTAAGCCTTGGCAAAGAGATTTTTGCGTAGTGCTTCAAGCAGTTTTTCGCTGTACAGTATATTGTACCGTTTTGATCACAGTGACAGAAATTACAGCCTCTCTTGAAGCCGACGCCTGGTGTCTTAAGGTGACAAACGGATTTTTGCCCAGTTAATCTTTTGAGCTCGTCTTGGGCAGTGCAGTTGTCACATAGGAGACGATTGTTTCGGATACACGTGCATGTTTGGCAGCCTAACTTGTACTTCTTGTTGGGAATGCAAGTGGCGTAAACCTCTTCGGCAATGTCCGTTTTGTGAATCGGTTCAACATTTTCGCCTTTACATTCTTTTTTAGTACATAGTTTTGGGTCTATTTGCCCGGAAGCAGGGCAGACGCAAACATTGCAATCGAAGAGGTAGAGTTTGGTTGGGTTGCAGGTCTTGTTCTCTATCGGTTCTGCGTGTTCTGTCTTTTCTACGGGGTGAAGTATTTGGAAGGAATCGCGACAGAAAGAGTTAGGCCATCTTCCGTCTTCGCTGCATACACAGAGAAGGTCGATCTTTTGGTAGTGAACTCCTGGTTCGCAATGAGCGTCATCAGAACGCCACACCCCGTGGCCCTCCATACCTACGTCCATCTCTCTTATTGCATCTGGAATTTATTTATTGACCAAGTAAATGGAGTTGAAAGAAAGAAAATGAATCCATACTAATATTATAAATGCGAAAGTAACCCTGTCTGTCTGTTACGCTTTCCCGCTTAAACCTCTCAACCGATTTTGATAAAATTTGTCACAGACAATCTTTAGACCCTGAGAAGGGACATAAAATCAAAATCAAAGCATTTATTTCAAATAAACCAGTTACAGGCACTTTTGAATTGCCAGAAGGTCGGTCAGTCAGTAAGGTGAAGCTAGTCGCCCTATCCAAAGAGTAGGTACCTATGGAGAAGAACGGGCAAGAAACTCCATGGACACTTTTAAATTATCAAATTATTGATACAAAAATATTTGATTACATCATTTATGTTAAAATCAACCGTGTGAGAATGATGCAGAAATATATTGTACGCTGAGAGCGTCCATTATGGAAAACACAAAAAAAAGAAAACAATTCAGAAATTAAAATACGCCGTGGCAGCTAAGAGATGAGCAGTCCCCTCTGACGGGTTCCGTTCACGAACATGGCGTATGGCTCAGCATCATTCAGCTAACCTTATAAGGGAACCTAATGACCCAACACACACGCCACCACCAGCGAGACATTTGAGTGAGAATGACATACTCTCAACAGCCAGAGCACAGTCAAGTCAATAAAGAAAAGACTGTGCTCACACGTGTACCATGCAATTATACAATACTAAGAAATTGAATCTACGCAATGCAAAGATAGTTTATTCCAGGGTTCAGCAGCTTTAACAGTGTTCCCGAATACTAAGTTTAGCTCCTGTTTAGCTGTACCAGTGCCGAACACCGCTGTCAGCGATGCAATTCCGTAACGTACAATATGCTTGGCTACATAGTGTGTAATACCGGCTTTGAGTAAAAAAACATAATGAAAAATTTGATATTCCCGAGGGAAATCTAAAAAGCGCAATTATAACCGAATTCCACGCGGGCGAAGCCGCGGGCGGAAAGCTAGTTATTATTATAAATACCCATTTCTCTTATAAAAAACAGATGACAGAAAATTATTTTAAATCAAGGAAGCGAGTAAGTAATCCCTTGAAAATATCCAGATATCCTATACAAATATATGTCAATCCTGATTATAAACCACTTATGTGCCAAATTTCATCCAAATCCCTTCAGTAGTTTTCAGTTTTTGCGTGAAAGAGTAACAAACATGTATTCAGAGTTAGGCGTATATCACTAGCATAGGGATGAATGTATATCTGCTGTATAATTAGGTACTTATAACTTTGCATTTAATTGTCAATCGGTTCACGAGTTCGCGATGCTGAGTTCCGAAATCAGTAATGAATTAATATTTTTTTCACTTTTGATTAATTTTGTGTTCAGATGTGAAAGCGTCTGATATCTGCGCGATAAAATGACTAGTTTGGCCACTAACAAGATGAACTACCTTCCCTCCGTTAGGACACAGGCCTCCTCTCGGTGAGATGGAGTATGCCATAATGAAAAACGAAAACGCATTGTGGGCCGGTATATGTCACATGAATTTTTGGCACTAAGATATGCCGTTTTCCTTACGACGATTTTACCCATATTGAGAGCAGTGGTTAGAAAATAATTTCCACACAGTAAAGTTCCAGTCTTGTGGTTACTACTCCAAAGTCTACCCGTTACGCCCGGGCCACCACTGTTTCGGCTTATGTAAACTAGGCATAATTTATATGATAGTAAGTGAATGACCATTAAAGTGACCAAACATATCAACTTGGCGGCAATCTTGCGATTTGCATGTATATTGAGCGTGCCTGTCGCAGTGACACCAATTGCAATCGTTCAACGCAATCATGTCACTGGTACAACGTTCCGTCCAAACAGTCTGGGCTTCCACTGAAACACATGAATTGTTAAGGTAGTTGACTCGTGGTGGATTTCCCTGTTAAAGTGTCAAGTTTCAGCGACATTCAAAGTTTACACGTCACATCCATATTTTTTTAATTTGTGTATATAACGTTATTTTTTGTATATTAAGCGAAACCCGAAACACTTGCCCAGCATCTTTAAGTCTCTACATAATTATGTACAAAATTTCAAAAAGATGTTATGAAAAACCACAAAGTTATGAGCTTGTTATTTTAATTGGTTGTCCCAACAAAAATATGGTCAACGCACTGCTTGCCCGTCCGCGCCTTCAGCAGCGCGTGCGTGGGGGGCGGCTGTCCAGCTATGCGCACGCGCCTAGTACTAGGATCTACCGTCAGCTGTGTAGTGCGTTCGGTAACCATACATTTAGAAATTGTTGCAGTGTGCAACAATTTCTAAATGTATTTCGAAAATATAGCATCGTGTAAACATGTTTGGAATCGATTCAGTTGCTTATTCTGAAAAAATAACGTTATATATGTAGATGTCAGCTTATTTTCAGACTGCTTTTTCCTGGCAGTTCCTGTGATCGTAGCCTCTCCTATGCTACGCTACAACACCCTGTCCTCCGGCTCCCGCATCTTCTCTCTCTCAGCCGCCTTTGCTCTCCACCATTTCGTCTACAAGTAATGTTTGCGGCATATAAATTTAAATACGCCATAGTATCTTCTTCTTCTTAATTTAAGTACCTTCGTAAGCCAAAATATACATACATACACAATTACTTACGTTGTTGATGCCGTCTCATCACAACGAACTGCAAATTAAAAAACAATAGTAAAAAAGTTCCGAAATTCATCTTTACTTCAATTTTCAACACACTCATGGCATGTAGAAATTATTTTTACAATCTTCTATGAATGTTGGGTTCCATAATTGGTTTCTATCTTTATGGGCAACCACGATATGGCTCATGTCTGTAGTTTTAATTAATTTTTGGCACTTTATATTGAATACTTCGATTTTTTAAGATAAAAAAAAAACGTGTGGCACTCGGGGACTGCCGCGGTAAAGCTATTGCATAGCATTTTTTATCAACTTATACAATTATAATTATTTATATTTTATACTAGCGGCCGCCAGCGACTACGTTCTCGTGGAGTTAGTTATGCTCTGCCCCTATGAGTCGCAGCGTGATGTTTTATAGCCTTAAGCCTTTCTGGATTAATAGGCTATCCAACGCAAAAAGAATTTTTCAAGTCGGATCCGTAGTTCCTGAGGTTAGCGAGTTCAAACAAACAAACAAACTCTTCAGCTTTATATATTAGTACAGATGTTCGCAAGTACCAAATTTTGTACAGAAAAACGCATGGTACTATACATTGAATCTGCGCTCACCCGCAGGGCGGCAGATCTGCATGATAATGCAGATAAAAAACGCAATCCTGCGCGTGGCTGCGGGGTAAATCGCAAAGGTGTTCACACCGAGTTCCGCAGTATGTAGTTAGTAGGAAATTTTTTATTAGTTATTTATGATATAGTATTTTTTATTCTGCCAATTAACGTATACATTTGTATAAGTACCTATATATTTTCTTTTTTGAAGTTAATTATTTTTTACCAGTGACGTCATCCAAAGAATGCGAAAACGGTGGCGATTTAGCGACTAAACTATATTAAATCTTTCATTTTTGACTTTGATAAAGAAATAGAAGCTATGCTATAGCTTATAATTGCCGTCATTTTCGTGATTAGCGCCCCCGAACTTGCGTGTTAAACTATCAAAAAATGCCGTCATTTTCGTGATCAGCACCCCCGAAAACCCCTTTGGCGACACCCATGTCAAAATATTATAAAATTGGCGTCGGCCATCTTGGATTTCAAAAATGACGTCATTATCGTGATCAGCACCCCCGAAAACCCCTGTCACGACACCCAAGTCAAAATATCATGAAATTTGATTTCGGCCATCTTGGATTTCAACATAGACGTCATTTTCGTGATCAGCACCCCCAAAAACCCGTTTCACGACACCCATGTCAAAATATCATAAAATAGGTGTCGGCCATCTTGGATTTCAAAAATGACGTCATTTTCGTGATCAGCATCCCTGAAAACCACTTTCACGACACCCATGTCAAAATATCATAATATTGGAGTCGGCCATCTTGGATTTCAAAAATGACATCATTATCGTGATCAGCACCCCCGAAAACCCCTTTCACGACATCCATGTCCAAATACTTATCATAAAATTGGTGTCGACCATCTTGGATAAAAAAAATTACGTCACTTTAGTGATCAGCACCCCCGAAAACCCCTGTCGCGACACCCATGTCAAAATATCATAAAATTGGTGTCGGCCATCTTGGATTTCAAAAATGACGTCATTTTCGTGATTAGCACCCCCGAAAACCCCCTTCACGACACCCATGTCAAAATATCATAAAATTGTTGTCGGCCATCTAAGATTTCAAAAATGACGTCATTTTCGTGATTAGCACCCCCAAAAACCCTATCACGACACCCATGTCGAAATACCCAAAATTCATCGAAGTACCAAATAGGCGAAGTTATCCGCAAACTTAAAACTTCAAGCCACACCTCCGTGCCCGTCGGAGTGGGGAGCGTGAGGTTTTTTCGTTACGGAATTTCTGGATTCGGTCTCCGCGCTCAAGGCCCGCGATAGAAGCTATGCAATAGCTTAAAAATTATTTTATTTTTCCATATATCTACCAGTAGATATGCTAGGTAAATGAAATTGAGGCCGTGTTGCTGCTCGAGCGGTATGGCTCAAGGAGGTGATAATATGCGGTTGTGGGATCTATCGATTTGCCTCACAGTAAGCGCTTATGAATAGCCCGAAGAATTGCAACACTTAAGGGGCAGTGGGCCGGGCACGTTGCCCGTAAGACCGATACTCGATGGGGCCGACGGGTTTTCGAGTGGCGACCATGCACCGGAAGACCCAGCGTGGGCAGGCCCCTAACAAAGTAGACCGACGACCTGGTGAAGGTCGCGGAGTACCGCTGGATGCGGATGGCGCAGGACCGGTCGTCGTGATGATCCTTAAAGGAGGCCTATGTCCAGCAGTGGACGTCTTTCGGCTGTAATTATTATGATGATGTGCTTATGGACTATGCCTATCTCACCTGTCCTGAGCTGCTAAATCTATGTACTATGTTGCGCTGCGTCACCTGTGTCTCAGTAAACGCCTAACTTCGTTCGGCGAGTAGGTGTTTTAGCTTTGCGTAGTTACTATATTTATTTCAAAAATGATGCTTTTTTTTATAAGTTATAAACTAGCGCTTGACCGCAATTCCGCCTGATGGTAATTTCGAACATTGTGATTTGTTTTGCATCAGTTCGTAAATTCCTCTAAATTTTTCCTCTAATCCTATCTCATGAGCATCCATCGTTAGCGGACCTCAACTGTCCGAAACTTCAGATCCGCCTTCCTGACGTTCCCCGATATGTACATAGATCATTTACTAGTTATAAGAGAGAGAGAGAGATACAGACAATAGGCCATGGTAGGAAGAGAGCTTTCTCTTGCATATATGTAAGTACTAACTTGCGTAAGTTAGGTAGGGTATCCACCTAACTTACGTTCGGCTCGCCCGATCATACTTTTCGTAACACTTACGTCACGCGTTCGTCAGCTTACTCCCCAAGTCAAGCGTGCGTTAAGCAGTTTCACTTCAAAAACCCTTTCAAAGAATTAAGTGTCGCAAAAGAAATGTGGGTAAAAACGGTATAGGATTCATTTTTGTTAAAAGTGCAAAGTTCTAAATCACTATCAAAACAGTTTATTTACGCTTTCTTTCCTCCATTACATTTGTGGTTGGTACACAATAATTTTTTATTTCTTAAACAAAAACACATATTACAGCCATGTACAGTCGTGGCTCCCGGTATGCATTTCGTCCTTTCTGATAAAGAAACCATTGACTTCCTCAACGCCATTTGAAATACCTTATTCAACACTTTGGGAATCTTTAGCGTACTGCTATCGTACCTACCGGTACGATTATCCTGTCCTGTTTTTTTCTCATCGGAATGGGCCCGTAGAGTTTTTTCTAAAGAAAACTCAACCTCTATTCCCTTAGACTCATCATCGTCATCTTCTTTAATTTCAACATCGAGATCTTTAGTTTTATCATCGAGATTTTCTTCTATAGTCTCAACTTCGGTTACATCAATTATATCATTATCGTCTTGGTTCGGGATCTGTGTGATTGGTAATTCCATCGTACCCCGGTCAATTGTTGTAGCTTTCGTAGTAGGATGGTTTTTCTTTTGTTTCGGTGGCACTGCTTCAGATTCTTCGGTTTCATCAGAGTAATATTCGTCATTGCTATTGTTATTGCCTAATTTAATATTTAGAATTTTGAAATGTTTGTTATTGTTTTCCTCAACTGATTCAACACCCTTGTAATTCGTTTTGAAATCTAAGAATGCTTTTTTAACTACTGGTTTTGTAGTCGTCGTCTTATTTAAATCCAGTCCTGTCCGTAACGTTCTTAGGTTATCAGGTATGAGTTCAATAGCTTCTTTAATCAAATCTTTGCCACATACGTTTAATTTGTAGGAGCCTAGATCTAGAATTTTAGTGTAATAATTACCAGTATTACACACTAATTTGTTTTCGTTGACACAGAAGCAGAATTGGCAGGGGGCTAAAGAGTACCAATACTTTTCTTCGCACTTGCTAAAGATGGTATTGGTTGCAATTTCATTCCTGCGATGGACGTCATCTTCACAAATGTTTCTTGTACATCGATCATTGAGGATTTCGCCGCCAGGGCCACATCTACATACATTGCAGTCAATAGGGATATAGGTATCTGGTGTGCATTTATAGGTGATGACGTTGCTAGGAGGGAGTGATTGAAAAGTATCGTGGCAACTCTTATGCGGCCATCTGCCGTCTTTCGTACAGATGCATGTTATTAAATTCTTTACGTAAAGCTGACTTGGAAAACACACAGGTCCGGTTTCTTCAAATTCATTGTTATCTAAAATAAGTAGAAAATATATCAATACGCTGATATTTTACAGACAGAAAAAGGAGTAAGACTGGGATCCGGTTGTCCCAGTATCCCTTTACGGGGCACGAGTGTGAGCGCGGTCCTGTGCCCAGCAGTGGGACGATAAAAGATTGATGATGTTGATGGAGTGTGCGATTGTCTCAACCTAGTTCTGGGCACGCCACGGTGGCTTGAGAGGCGCCACGGCGCTATCACCTTCCACCTGATGCAAGTCCTCGGCGGACACGGCTGTTTTGGGTGTGTGTATGTGCCAGGGTGTCACCACAGTGGGGATCGCCCTGAGGATACGGTGGAGCATACGGTGAAGGCCTGCCCGGCCGGGTGAGCACCGTGGAGCACCGCCGTGTCTTCGTGGTGGCGATCGACGGCGATCTCTCGCGTCCAGCCCTGCTCCAGGCCATGGTCCGAAGCGAGAGTGCATGACGGGCAGTCATCTCCTTCTGCAAAGCAGTGATGCTGGCAAAGGAGGAGGCGGTGCGAGTGAGAGAGTGGGAATCTCAGCACCCTTACGCCTCTAGCCGCCGTCAAACAACGTCCTGGTCTCCATCCCTGGTCGAGAGACAACATCGGACCCCCGGCCACCGTAAGCGCGGGCATGCGGGCGTCGAGCACTAGGTAGCTCGACGCCCGGTAAGGACCAGGCCAGGGTTGACCGAGGTGCGTTGTGTTTCACGCGCCCCTCTAAGAACTGTCAGCACATCGTGACGGGGTCCACGAATACCGATGCCTGGGTCAGGATTACGGTTTGATTAAAAGAGAAACCGTGGCCTTGGCGCACAGGCAAGTGTAGGAACAAGGGTGGCCCAGAGCGAGAGAGGTCATTTGATGATTTTCCATCCACGCTAAACGAAAAAAATTAAAATAGGTCCCTGGGTTGAAGAAAGTTTCTTACGCCATGCTGGTGAGGGGATTAACGCTTTTATGTGACAATTTCTTCCAGGATCTACTCTCTAGTGTGCAGAAGTGGGTTGCTTTTAATGCTTAAGTACTTACCCTTACTGCCATCACAGTCCAAGGATGTACATTCAAACACAGTCTTCGAGGTACACAAGCATTTGGTACATTGATTTTCTACCGTATCTCCTACATGACAAGATTTCACAGGGTGCTGCAGATAATCTAAAAGATACAAAATGTGTATTTTAATTGACATAATCCCTTTCTTTAACGCTTGACCACGATCTAGCCACAGCCCTGAAGACACTCAAATTGTAATCAGACAGGAAGAAGATGGCGAAGAAGTCAAATTGCTCCAGTATTTCGATCCACCCTTTCCCTTCTAATTTCCTTTGCTAGCAGCTAAGCATGAGAACCCGAATCTTCCCAGAATATATTTTTAAGATGCAGTGACTATTTCGAAAAGTTACTACCATTACTACTACAGCATCTTGAGGAAGTCTTTTAAAGGAGACTCCTATTTAAGATATACAACGTGTAACATAAAGGGTATATACATAACAAAAGCATGGCATCTTTACATGATATCAAACGATATTGGAAGGGTTTTTTAATCCTATCTCTTTATGTTAGGAAGTTATGAGGAAAAACACCGCCGGTGATAGGCTACTATCATACTAGTCACACAGAGATATTGAAGACATTTATCGGATTTTGGCAAGTAACGTGACGGGTAACGAGTAGTTATGAACGTATGTAGTGTGCTGCCACGTTTATTATTATTTTATTTTAAGAAACACACGAAACCGAAAATTTGGTACTAATTTTTTGAGTATTTTATTTTGAGTTGAAACCCTTCCGATATCGTTTGATATCATCTAAAGATGCCATGCCCTTGGTATGTATATACCCTTTTGTTACACGTTGTATAAATGGGTGTAACCTGGTAGAGTAAATAAATAAATGATTATTTATTATGATGGACCACCACTCATAACTGGAATAATTTACAAAAATATTGCTAATCCATTGCTCCATATGTTCTAAAAATGTGACTGTTCAACAACGTAAACAACGCAATGAACTTTGTTGAACTGTCTAAATGAAAGCCATCGCTACGATTAGTGTGTTAATCAAGTACCCTGAGGTTCCGTAATAATAGCGAGCGAGCTATTATCTGAATGCACTTTGAGCTGCAATTTAGAAATTGCTGATGGAGCAATCAATAATTTTACTCGGTGGCAGGCGGAAGTTACCACCCACCAGACAAAGTCTTGCCGCCAAGCTATTCGTCGTGTTCCGTCATGATGTCTGGTGAAGCCGTACGGAGGACGGGTCTGAGCAGTTGCGATGTGTGCCGGGTACGATGCGCCAAATGTTGTTGTGTCGAGAGTTTGGTCGTGGAGGGTCTCCAGATCAATCTCCCTCTGGCGCAGCATCGTTGGTCGTGTTGTTGGATTTAACATTGCATCACCTCGCTCAACTGCAGTCTTCCTTCCTATTCACTCAGATTTTTTAACTGAATAGGCTCTTAATAAATTAGCGCGCTTTATCATCAACGATTTGATCATTGCTCACCATTAGGCGGGATTGCGTTTAAGCACTAGTTTATAATTATAACAAAAAAAATATATTTCATTTAAACTTACAAACTGTCGATATAACAGTACCAATAATTGAAAGCTGCAATACGATACTACATAACAGCCACATTCTGTGGTACGTTTATGTGGAATGATTATTATTCAACTTCAATGCGAAAATTGGAACAGTTGATCAATTTTAATGGGATTTTTTATTATGATTTTGAGATTATTGCACTAGTTATAGCCAATATTTGGTGCAATGATTGGTTAATGTGTCCTCATATTTGACCATGGACTACCAATGAAGTTAGTTAAAAAAGGTGCGACTTCCGCTACGATCTACTTGTCATTGGCTACAGCTATCGACCGTACCTTCGTTGCCAATAAACTTCGCAACCCTTAATCGGCGTTTTAATACCCCTAGCCCGTAACAATATATTATCCGGTCCAGTCCAGAGCAGTCGCCGATACGCGGTCTCGACTCTCTTCAGAGAGTACTGGTCTTCTCCAAAGGCCATCGGTCCTACAGAACATGCCTAGCCCATTGACATTTAGTTTGCTTACTTTGCTAACTTTATCGGCAACTCCGGTTCCTTACCGAATATTTTCATACAAAGGAGTTAATTTTCATTTAAAAGGGACCCATCAATAGCAGCTCTTTAACTTTGTAACTTTATACATCAATTCATTATATAATCGATTTGTCCATCGATATTTTATATACAGTCGATTTGTAGGTACAGGCGACAGCACTACAAGCTACTACAATCTGTCAGATTTCTTTATTAGATTTTCAATTTTATCTCTAAAGCATTAGGGCTAAAGATTGACTAATATAAAAAGATAGACCAATCGTTTTGTCCACCTTAATGACAAGTAATCATGGATTTTATTTGGATTTTTAGTAAGAGTTTCCTCTAATTGTTAATTTATATAACATACATAGGGGAGGCCCGGGCAAAACGCATATGTTAAGGGAGAGTGATAAAATAAAATACAAGTTCATAATCAATGTAACTCTTTTTACTTTTAATTTGTACTTTGTTTCATAATCTTTGGAAACAGCAATAAAAAAAAAATTAAATTCTAACGATTTTGCCTCTTAAATTGAGAAAAAACAAAAAGTATCTATTATCCGTTTTGCCCGACCCCTCCGGGCAAAACGGATATGCCATAAGGGCAAAAAGAATAACATAAAATAAAACAATCAGTCTTCGCATTCATCGCAGAAATAACTTCCAACACCTGCGTATGATGTACAATTTTCGTGTGCCCAATTTTGGCACTGGCTACACTGAATCCAATCTTCAACAAGCGGTTCAGTATATTTCTCGGCACACACCAAACAAAATAAATCAGCTTTAGTTTTAGCTTTGGAAGATGTCTTTGTCCTTTTAGTTTGGCTGTGACCTGGTAATTCAGTCTTCTTTATCTTATTCTTCTTAATTTTGCTGGAACTTGCTAATTCAGATATATTGGTCTTCTTTTTATTTACTTTTATATATTTAGCAGCTTGCTCAGCTTTAACTGGAGTTGATGTTAATATCTCCGATTTTTGTCTCTTATTTTTGCGATTTGTTTTGGGAGCAGCCATTGTTGGTATGGGTCTGATCTGCAATGGTGTAAGATTTGCTACAGGAGCTTGCAACGGTCCTTGTTCCAGGATTGGATCAGGTATAGGTGTTGTACATTGTTCGGGGTTTTCCTTTGCAGAAAGATCCGTCATCAAATTCTGTGTTGATACAAGGTCTGTGGGAGAGTGGGGTACAACAGATGATGCTGAGTTGCATGGAGTATCATCCAAAGAGCTTTGAGCTACATTCAGAGGACGATCAGTCATTGTTGAAGGAGCGTAATCTTCATCTCCAAAAACTTTCGGATCGTACGGCCATATTCCTGGTTTCTTAAATCCATTTACTGCATTCTGGACTGAAGCGCTTTTGACGTATGCTCCTCCGAACAATTTAGCCATGTCATATTGGTTCACAATTCGTCCTGGGTGTGATTTTTGAAATGTATTTATCTCTTGCTCAAAATATTTTTTCAGCGGTCCATACACGGCAACATCCAGTGGTTGCATACGATCCGTGGTGTGGGGTGCAAAAGATAAAAATATAATATTATTTTTCGATGCGAATTCCAAAGCTGGATAATATTTGTGGGACTCATGATTGTCGAGCAGTAGTAGTATCTTCCTGTTTTCGTTTGGACGGACTGTATCAGCGAAAAATTGAAGCCAGTTTAAAAAAGCTTCTCCGTTTACCCAACCATTGTCACTGACTGTAGCTTGCGAGCCCGGAGGAGCGCCATCCAATAGCCTCTCTTGCATTCTTTTTCGGGCAAATATGAAAAAAGGTGGAACATACGTGCCAGCTGCATTACAGCAGCAAATAACAGTGGTAAGTTGACCTCTTTCGGCACTGCTGACTACTCCAACTTGCCTTTTACCTTTTATCGATAAAACTTTTGGCGGTCGACTCGTGCTGCTCTTAACACCTGTTTCGTCCATGTTATAAATTGTAGTCGCATCAAATTTGTATTTTTCTACTAAGTCCCAAAAATTTTTATAAAATAATTCCACCTGAGGCCTGTTGAAACCTCGAGTTCTTGCCAATGATGTCGGTTCGGGTGCTCGTAGGACAATTTCTGGGTGTCGGCGCTTAAACCCAGCAAACCAGTCATCACCAGCTTTGCCATTTTTAAACGGATGAGTAATATTATTTTTTCTGGCATACTCAAACACTAGATCTAAAAATTCTGAACGAGTCAATCCAAAGAAAAGACTGTCTAATTTTTTTAAATATGCACACAGATCTTCCTCTTGTTCTGGCGTGAAAACAGGTATATATCTGCCCAATTTTTTCGAGACACTTCCTGATTTTAGGTGTCGATGTAAAGTAGTAAAAGGAATTCCTAATTTTTTTGCGGCAGAATTTATAGATTTTCCTTCTTCTTTAAACAATTTTGTAGCTCGCTCTAGCGATTCTTCTGACCACGATGCTCTCGCAGTTTTTCTTTTATATTTGAATACCATCTGAAAAAGATATCCGAAATAAGTGAACATTCTTTTACCGGGCAAAACGGATAACTATTCCTTTTGCCCATATTCGTTTTGCCCACGATGCCATTATTAGGATTCAAAAATGATTCAAATGTTATTTGAAGCTTAGGAAAAAAACTACTATCACAAATTATACTTAAACAAATATGCTGTCGAACAAAAAAAATATTATAAACAAACAAAACATACATAATAAAAAAGTTGATACACATACCTTTGCAAAAATCGTAACAAAACTGCAGAAATTCTTTTTTTTTGTCTCAACAACAAACGAGCACCTGTATTGTTTTAGTCAAACTGTCATGGCGTGGCCGAACACGTGCCGGAATCATGGCCGACAGATCAAAGCGCCATCTATTGCGATTATTTAGAAAAATCGATTATTCTTCTTACCCACATTATGCTTCTTGCCCGGGCCTCCCCTACATACACTATTTTTTTACTTTTAACTAAAACTGACTAAAAACTAAGTAATAAAATTTTGTACTACACTCTGATTTTTAATTCGAGTCAGAAAAATGACTATTCTAGTGTTGCAGGTTTTTTGTCCCAAATAAATAGTGATGTGGTAAATCGAGATTTTACACTTAAAGGTTAGTCGAGATTGCAATTTTTTATTCAAATTCAAATTGCGTATATGCATATAAATAAAATACAGGGTGGACCAAAAGTACCTTTATATTTGAAATAATGATTAAATAAATTATTACAGTAGGTAGATTAAAACTGTTTATTGTTTTCGATGGAATACAAAAAAAAAAAATATTATTTTTATTTTATTTTATTATTTTTTTTTTTTAATTTATTTCTTAAAAATCATATCATCCATATGAAATTAATTTCAATCTCATCATCAATTCATTATTCTGGCATTACTGCAATCTAGGGCCGAAATTTTCGATAAAAGCTTTACAGGTTTTTGTTCTGTTGTTTTGGATTTATGTCGAATACGATCCTTTAATTCGTCAACTGGGTTGGTGTCGTAAACTTTAGCATTAAGATATCCCCAAAGAAAAAACCCATTGGGGATAGATCCGAGCTACGAGGCAGCTAGTTAATGTCCCCTCTTTTCGTATCGTTGGTCGTGTTGTTGGTTTGACATTGGATCACTGTGAGCTCAACCTAATAGAATTAGTTTGAATAACAAAACTCTTAAAATAAAAGACGTAAAAATATTATTTGAAGAAGGCCTGAAGGAAGTGACACTGTAAAATAAGGAAGGAAGGAGAAAGTGCATCAATCATGCCACAAAAGTTGAAGACGAAATGTGTCAACTCGACCACATCATGGATGAATATCTGGATTCTTTAATTGTAGTAATTATAATGTAACTGATTCCGATTCGAGTCGTAATCAATAAAAAAGTAAAGAATAAAAACGTATAAAAAGATTTGTATTGTATTACTTAATTCCTCTGAATCTCTTTAACATTTTTTCCCCAGCTCTTGTAATAATGTTTAGTATGCTGATAAGGTTCATATTTCTAAAATCAAATTGTTAAATACGGTATATATTACATATTTACAATAAAAAATCGCTTTGATACCTAATAAAATAATGCATGACTAAATAAGTCTAAGTCTATTGATTGCTGAACATCACTATTGTAGCGGGTCACCCTTTTTCGTCTCAGTGCCAGTTGCCCTTGTCATTTTTCTGACTCGAATTAAAAATCCCACTGTAAACTAACTTCCAAAATTTTGACAGGACATCAAGCTACTACAATCTGTCAGATTTCTTTATTCGATTTTCAAATTTATCTTCAAAGCATTAAGGCTCAAGGTTGATTGGGAATATCTGACAGTTTCCGCTAGCTTGACCTGCTGTCGTCCGTACAAGAAAAGGCAGGAGATCAATGGGCATATGAAAAAATAATAAGGACAAGAGTGTCCGACAGGCTGGCAGCGTTAAGTGTTGGGTGGCAACGCTGAAAAATTGGGCTAAATACAGGCCAGCCAAAATTTAACAATAAAAAAAAAAATACTTGAAATTAAAAAAAGAATAGGGTAATGTGATTACGTTTTGTAAGTTTTTAATAACGAAACTTGGCCTTTAGGCCCAGTCGTTTTACAATTTACCATCTCCTTCTGCACCACATGATTTAAACCATAAACTAGAATGAATATTTTTTATTTATAACTCAGTAAATTAACAGTTGGGGCTAGTAGAACTATTTCAAATTATTATACGTTTTGAACGCAACAGGACGGTCGCCGGCTTTGATGAAAGTAGGAGTAGCATCAGTGCAGGCATCACTGTCACTTTTATAGCAATGTTCCTCCACCAGAATGTTGTCAGCTTCACATTCACAGATGAAGCATTCGTCGGTTAGATTCCCTGGTTTATCACACCTGTACATCGTGTGATTATGGCGTATCTTTACTTGGATTGGGTATTTAATGTTTGTGTCGTTCAGCACCGTTTGGTTTCCTGTAGAAAGAAATTGTGTTATTTTTTGTAATAATTATTAAGTTAATTATCAACACGCTAGGATTTTAAGAGCTCAAGAGCTGATCAAAAACAAGGGCCTGAATTCCTCTTACGCACTTATCGGTCGTTAACATCAGCAAGAAATCCATACTTCCATACTAATACTAATCCCTACCTACTTCCCTACTAATATTATAATGCGAAAGTAACTCTGTCTGTCTGTCTGTCTGTTACGCTTTCACGTCTAAACCACTGAACTGATTTTATTGAAATTTGGTACAAAGATAGAATTGACCTTGAGAAATAACATAGGATAGTTTTGATTCCGGACTTTTGAAGAGTTCTCTTGGAAACGCGATATAACCGAACTCCACGCGGGCGAAGCCATGGGCGGAAAGCTAGTACTATAAATGCGAAAATAACTCTGTCTGTCTGTCTGTTACGCTTTCCCGCTTAAACCTCTCAACCGATTTTGATGAAATTTGGCACAGACAATCTTTAGATCCTGAGAAAGGACATAGGTTACGTTTTATTGAAAAATTTGATATTTCCGAGGGAAATCTAATAAGCGCGATATAACCGAATTCCACGCGGGGGAAACTGCGGTATTTTAATTAAGAATCTATGTACAACATTTCAAAAAGATATCGTGAAAAACCACAAAGTTTTATGAGCTTGTTATCTTATCTAATTGTCCCAACAAAAATATAGTCAACGAACCGCCTCATCCCCCCCCCGCGCGATTATCTCACTGTGCATCTAGTACTATGATCAACTGTGCGCTCAGTAACCATATCGCAACAATTTCTAAATGTATTTGGGATAAAATGTAACATGGTGGAAAAAGATTGGCATAGATTCAGTTGCTTATTCTGAACAAACTATATCCAGGTTTCATTTAAGGAAAAAATAACGTTGTATAGCACTGACCTCTCGGAAAATGCAACCGTGTTTTGTGTGAGCGCCCGGTGCCATATGAACCGTGATCGTCGGCCGACCGACTCACGCGGCGTTGACAAGCGAGATGGAAGCCCGTGATACGTGAGGCATTGCACTGTATGCTGATGAGAGCGACGCTATATATTGCTATATCTGACATAATGTACACAGAGTGGTGCTGACAATCACTGAGGTATTACTACTACGTATAGAGAAGTCAACGCGTTGCTCGATTTTGCGCCACGCATTGCGGTACACTGTACCGCAACTATCCAGTGAGTATCCAACGCCCGTAGACACTAGTCGTGTTTGGCTCGCATAAATAACAACATCAAAATGCCCGGTTGTGTTCTTAAAGACTGCCGTAAACACTCCAGAACATCAAAAAAAGTGATGGTTTAACATTTCATCGGTAAGTAGACATTTAAACGTTTAAAACTCTTTGATTTAAAGTTTTTAGATGTAACAATGCTCACGAGAATCGGGATGCCGGGCGCCGCCATTTTGCAATTCTAATCATAGAGTAATAAAAACAGAAGACGCAGATACGCAACATACATTTGTACCCATTTTGTGGTTCAGTTTGTCAGTAGTATAAGTGTTATTTATTATTGTGTAGAATAGATGTAAAATAAGTAAATTGTGACTTTAACCTAAATAATTTTGAAGGTTTCTACGGCCGGAACATGAGAAAAGGGAAACTTGGATAAAATTTGTGCAAAATAATCGGAATGAAGAAACATGGCTTCCGATTCCTCATACATACATACGTTCGTTGCACTTTAAGGATGAGGATAAGCATTATACAAAAACAGGACGAGATTGCACCACGAGGCAAAGATAACAAATGATTGTACGAGCAAACGCCAAAAACTCACTAAACTAATATTGTTTAAAGGCAATTAAATACCTAATAATTTGTGTTGATTTATATTTTGAATGTGTATAATAAAGAAAGTGTATACATATTAAATTGCAACGAATTTTTATTTCACTTCGTTTATTTAATTAATGATAAGGCAGACTAGTATATTAGATCACAGAACATAAATAAACAAAACAGTAAATTTTATAATAGTAGTAGGTACAAAAGTTGTGTCACTTCTGCTTTGTAAAATCTATGGCAGCGACTTGTTGTTACACTACGTTGAACGTAACGCGGAAGCGCCATGAAATACCCGGCGCTTAAGCCGTTTTGGTCGCGAGAAAACTGTACTCTGTACGCTATTAAGCGCTGCATGTTTTATTGGTTTGGTTAGATGACATAACTATTGTTTAAGCGCTGCAGCGAACTTGAGTTCAAATTCTTACCAAAATACGCAAACTTTTGCTTCGGGGTGTCTGTTCTATACGCTAGTAATATAGTTCAATGCTGACAATACGACAATAAATTAAACATCGTGTACCTCAACACATTCTCAGTCTACCCATAAAAATCATATAAATATATCTATTAGTTTAGTCACAGGAAATTATTTTTAATTTTCACATTTTCTACATGATGTACATGTTGATTTAAGGAAGCGCTTACCTACAGGTTAATGACCACCGTATCCTGCGTAACCAAACTTTAATAATAATAGCACAAAAAAAGTCGATACAGGATCGCGCTGTAGTCGATTCAGTCAGTCAGGAGGTCAGTGAACCAATATTTTTAAATGATGTTCTATTCCGTTTGCAATTCTATGCGATTTAGTTTGTTTGATTTTTTTTTATTATTATTTTTGATTCTAGGTTTTTTTCTATGGTTTAGGATTATTCCTATGAACCAGCATTGTTTGTGTTTTCATTTATTGTCGTATTGTCAGCACTACTCTGTATACGTGTGATACACGTACATGGCCAACATCAGTGCAGGGGTCCCAGTCTGCTGTTACAATAGTGTCAGAATGATCGATCACTGATCTCATCATCAGTGATCGATCATTATGAATTTATCAGATTACGAACTTTAAGCACAATGGCAGTGGAATGATAAAGGAATCTTGTTGGAATGAAAAATTTATAAAATACAGCAGACTAGGCCATGCAGGCCAGAACACAAAATAAGAAAAAATAATTCTGTAAGTAAGTGTGTACAATAGTATATTTAGGCCACTGTCAAGCAATGATAGCTATTGTAACATGAGTGATAGTTATACAGTACAATAAATCAGCACAAGTATTCCAATAGTTGTTTGCGACAATGGCATACAAAAGTTTTTCCACGACCTTGAAATAAATGCAGATAAAAGTTAACAATGGCGCGAAAATAGCGCGGCGTACGCAATGTTGTTATAATCCCACAAATGAAAGGCAAAGGCAACTTATTCATAGAGCCTAATAACATGCGATGTTTAGTCGTGACGCAAATACGCCCGCTTTTTGGGAAAATCATATGTTGATTTCTTGATGTCATATCCATAAAAAAAAAGTCTCATTGTAATACGGTTTACCTGTCTGGAAATGGTCATTGTAACACGACTTGGCAGAAATGACTACTATTGAGATATAACTTAAGGTTATATATTAAACAAATTACCAAATTGTCGTAGAAAAGCTCTTTTACGCGTCAGTCATATTTTTTATAATAACTATACATTACTAGATGAGCTCGCAGTTTTCTATCTGACTTCTCTAAGAATCAAGAATTTTCTGGACATCCATTCTTCTTAAAGTAGTCAGATAGAAAGATCGACATCGAAAGGTCTCACAAACTAAGAGGAATCTTAAATTTAATGTCACAGTCTCTTGACTCTAACCTTCTGAGACATCATCTTGGTGAGACCATGTGAAGGTCATGTAAATTGGTGTTTGAAATGGTTTTTTGATTAAAAAACCATTTCAAACACCACTTTACGCGATGGTATTTCATTTTAAGTGAACCTGTCCAAGCACAGAAATTGAGTGAACAAAATTATATAGGCTAACATTTACCAGAAATCAGATGTTTCAGGAAGGGCAATTTGCAATTTGGAGGGGCAATTTCTAACCTAACACGTTTTACGTGCTAGGTTACGACACGGCACGTTTTACGTGTGAGGTTTTATTGGTTTCATAACAAACAATACTTACCATTATCAGCTCTTCTGCCCATTGGAATATAGTTAAAATTCGGGAAAGCTTGTTCGCAGTATTGCTCAGGTGGCATTGGCCGGCAGAAGTGGTTAAGGTTTCCCATGTATGGACATATGCAAATGCGGCACCTAAAACAAGTATTAAGTCTTTGGGGTATATATTGCTGTATTGCTGAGGAGTTTGTCGCCATGTTTAAATATATAGTAGCTTTTGCCCGCGTTAAATTCGGGGCAACAAAGTTCTCCTTTCTAAAATTTCTATCCTCTAGTTTAGAGCTTGGGGGAACATATCAAAAAAGAAAAAAAAACGACAGACTTTCTTTGTTTTACCAATGAAGAAAATCTGTCTTTTTTTTTAAAGTCCGTGTACCGACTTTTATCTTCCTACGCTGAACACTGCAATAAGTCCCCCCCCTCCTCCTTTGTAAGTGACAATTATAGCCACTTAAAAACCACGTCAATTCGTCGCTCCATTTTGGGGTGAAAGACGGACAAAACAAAGAGACACACACACTTTTACATTTATAATTTATACTAATATATAAAGCTGAAGTCACGCTATGACCAATAGGAGCGGAGCTTAACTCACTCTACGCGAACGAAGTCGCTGGCGGCCGCTCTATTAAATATACACCGTGGAAGTGTTCTCGTCTTACAAAGACAGCCCGCTTCATCTATCCAATGACACGGGTTTCCCAATATTCAAGTTACCCATACATAGTTAGAGATACCCTTTTGCGATCGCAGTTTGAGTCTGTGAAGTGCCTAGGTGGCACAAAGACGTATTCACTCTGCTCTAGTCATCATCATCATCAACCTTTTTACCGTCCCACTGCTGGGCACAGGTCTCCTCTCATACAGAGAAGGATTGAGGGTAATCAGCATGCTTGCTCAATGATTTCAGACTTACAAGTCCAGATTTCCTCAAGATGTTTTCCTTCACCTTGTAATCAATCATTGGTGTCCGAGATATACTTAAAAAGGACATATTATAACTTTAGAAAAGTTACATTGGTACTTATCTGACTTGTAATCGAACCCACACACTTATATTTGAGAGACTAGTGTTTTAACCACTAGACCACCACGACTCTGCTCTAGTAGCAATTGCAAAACATTACAAGCAGGATATTTTATAATTCTTTGCATTATCTAAACTTCTCCGTCCCTAAAGAAATATCTAAAATCGTGCCTACAGGTAATTTATGTCGAATTTATTGAGTGGACTGTGGAGGCATGAGGAACAGGAAGTAAAGTTCACTCATAGAAAAGGGTGGATTCTCCAACCACACGGGTGTTGTCAACGGTTAATGTTGGGAAGTTGTATGTATTCTAATTGCACGGTAAACTCTGCTTGCGAGATGTAGAATTCGTGTGCCATCAGTATGACGTGTTGTTGGCATGTCGCGATGGTAGATACCCCTACATCACTCCCCTACGGAGACTGGAGGTCGATAGTAGGCTGAGTCTTGCATCTTGCGATGTTTGCCAGGCCATCTGAGGTTCCAGTGAGTCGGAACCCGTTGCCACATAGTTCACGGTGAGTCAGAACTGTCTACGGAGATTCCCCAGTGAGTCGGGGTGGTGGCGCTGCTTTATACTCTAGTTTCTTTGATATCGTACAGCGCCGTGTTAAGACTGGCTGTATGACGAGTCGTTTGCATATCGAGGTAGTAGATAACGCTACATGGACCACCTTTGTAACACGACAAAAATTACACGGTGTATATGGTGGAATTTCGCTAGCCTTAATTTGACCTTGTACCTCTACCAATCTTACAATATACCTTATAATATACTGCGCTCCTGGAGTACAAGTCTCTCGTTCAGGCATGCCTGTGATATTGTAAGATAAACAGGTATGTCTCCTCCTTCCACTGACAGCAGAGTTTTCAAATTCATCTCCCGATCTATCCATTCCACCTAGATCTACTCCGTCTGGTATTTCATCATTAATTTCTTTATCATCAACAAAATCATCGTCAAATATGTCTTCGCTATAATCTCCATGGGTTCCTGGCGGGGATTTTGTCTACAACACAATTATATTGGAGAGTTATTCTGACGCAGCGTAGGGAGGCCCCCAACAAGGTGAACCGATGACCTGGTGAAGGTCGCGGGAAGCCGACGGATGCGGGCAGCAAAAGACCGGTCAGTGTGGAAAGCCTTGGGGGAGGCCTTTGTCCAGCAGTGGACATCTATAGGCTGAAGAAGAAGAAGATTCTCTAACTATGCAGTCGATCGATTCTTTAAAGGGCAGGTGAAGTGAGTTGCAGTGCAATTCTGTATCCAGCTCACCAAGAAAACTTAGGTGAAATGATCATGTGAGTAACGAGTGCGTAAATAACGCAATTAATGTTGTTGAACTGTCAAAATGAAACCCATTGCTACTTACTGATAGTGTGTTACGCAAATACCATGCGGGGTGGGTATACTGTGCCCAAAATCCCACCCAAGTCTATCGATTTGGGGTAGATTTGATCATATGCGAATTTGACGTTTAACGTATTTATACAATGTTATGTTTTCTTTATACGAAACCTGAATAAGCAACTGAATCGATTCTAATAATTTAACACCATGTCATGTTTTTTCCCAAATATATTTCGAAATTGTTGCAGTGTGGTTACCGAGCGCCCAACACAGTCATAGCGGATCACAGTGTCCTAGGGCCTCCGCCGCGCAGTTGCAGGCGCGTTGACCACATTTTTGTTGGCACAAGCAGGTAACATAACAAGCTCACAACTTTGTGATTTTTCATGATAGCTTTTTGAAATTTCGTACATAAATTTTTTACATAAAAATACTTGACACGTGTTTCGGGTTTGGCATATACAAAAAATAACGTATATTAAAGAGATCTAGTCCAACCGAGATTAGATAACTACATAAAAGTTGTTAAAAATACCCATATACGCATCATCTACGCGCTCTGTTCGTCATACTAAGTAACATTGCACAAAATAAATATTGTAACCTTAATTTTGTTATTACCAGTGAGGAAACCGAACCCTTTAGAATATTGTTTTGTTCAATGAATTTGTATATCAGTGGGGCACAGCACAAATTCGTTTTGTATTGTAAGACCTATGTTGAATATACCTGTGCACCACAAACTGCATATCTATACTAATATATAAAGCTGAAGAGTTTGTTTGTTTGTTTGTTTGTTCGCGCTAATCTCGGAAACTACTGGTCCGATTTGAAAAATTCTTTTTGCGTTGGATAGCCCATTAATCCAGGAAGGCTTTAGGCTATATTACATCACGCTGCGACCAACAGGAGCGGAGCATAATTAATTCCACGCGAACGAAGTCGCTGGCGGCTGCTAGTTTTATATACAACCACTTCGAACACGAAGCGTTTCGCCTCCTCATTTATATACCGCGTACACCGAGGGACTGGAACAAAATTTGCCAGCGGTGGTGTTTCCGTCTTACTACAATTTAAGTGTCGTCAAGGCTAGAGTGAATTGGCTCTTTTTCTGTTTTTTGCCTGTTCTTCTCCATAGGTACCTACTCTTTGGAATGGGCGACTAGCTTCATCTTATTGACTGACCGACCTTCTAACAATTCAAAAGTGCCTGTAACTGGTTTATTTGAAATAAATGATTTGATTTGATTTGATCTTCATAAACTAACGCGCTTTTCCATCAACAATTGCATCACTGCTTAACATCAGGTGGAATTGCGGTCAAGCACTAGTTTATAATAAAAAATAAAAATCAATTTCTGGTAATCGACTTAGTTTGAGGCTGCACCCTAATTGCGTAACACACTATTATTATCAGTTGGAATCATTTTGAAGCTTGTTGCTATTCCATTGCTCTCTATGTTATAAAATGTGTCTGCTCAACAACGTAAATAACGCAATGATTGTTGTTGAATTGTCAAAATGAAACCCATTGCTACTGATAATATATTAAGTAACTACCCTACTGATTGCATGATTATTTGCACAATGTAACACACGAATAATTTGCTTATGAATTAATGCAACAAGTTCAGCATTCGTGGGTATCTTTTTATTTTTATTTTTTAAAAAGTAGCTCAGAAAATCTTTTAGTAATGACTTCTCCATTCAGGAAGCAAAGTCCAGTTCAAAAAACGATTGCTGTGAGGAGAAGTACAAGTGATTATCGGCTTAGCCAAGTATCCTTTTATACTCGTTATATATTATGACTCTGTCAAAAATACATTACTAACCCAACCTTAACAGCTACCCATAGAGTCCAAAACCCTTTAGTAGTGCTATTCTGTAACCATCTCATAGTGAAATCATAGGTGAAGTGAGCCATCAGCTCATTCCAAGCTCTTCTTCTTCTTCTTTGGCCTATAGAGGTCAACTGCTGGACTACGGCCTCCCCAAAGCTTTCCACAATGGCCGGTCTTGTTCTACCTTCACCAGATCATCGGCCCACCATATTGGGGGCCTCCCCACGCTGCGTCTTCCGGTACTTGGCCGCCACCCAGAACCTTACAGTCCCATGCCCATCGGTTCTACGAGCAATGTACCCAGTACCACTTAATTTTAGCAACTCGAAAAGCATTCCAAGATCACTTCACCTAATTTTCCGCGGTGGGTTTTTTGTAGAATTAATTGACAGTGTTCATACATTAGCGGTATTGCTAGTTAGATTACTCACAATCTTCTCATTATCGCACAAAATAGGGGTACATGGCGCATATTCTTTTAGCCCCATTTCTGGACACACACAGAGCTTACATCCTGTTTCGAATTCCTCGCCAGGAAAACAGAGTTCCAAATTCCTTGGAGTATCCTCCTCCTCGATTTGGTTACCTAACAATGTCTGCGACAATTTGAAGATCTTCTTCCAGGGTGTGTCTACTTCGGTGCAGGTTCTGTTTGTGCAAGCTTTGTTCTTCTTATCCCCATTTGGAGGGCATACACAGATGTTGCATTCTTCGCTGAACAACTCGCCGGCAGTACATGTATCTGATCGTAAATAATTATTCTCGCATTGATTTTTAGTGCATTTCTCCACGTTTTTGACACCGTCTCTCCCACAACAACAAATGTTGCAGTCCACCGTGTAGTAGGCTGAGGGCTCGCATGTAAACTCGTTAGCAATTGGCTTGGATGGTCCGGCGCAAGTATTGTTTGTACACGCCCAGTCCTTTACCAGTCCACTTGCGCTGCATATACAGAAATTGCAGTCGACTTTTGTAATCGATCCAGCTACACATGTGACTACTGATTCTGTATTCGTAGTATGCTTAGGTTTAATTCGATTTTTGTGAGATTCTTGAATCATTTTTTTAGCATGACAGTCATCGTAAGTGCACCATTTCTGTTCAATCTTTCCGGCTTTTGTACAATAGCAAGTGTTGCAACCGAATTCAACGAAAGTATTCGGCTCACAAGTTATATTGTAGTCTATAACGTTCGCTTCATCTACTATGAATGTTTGTGTTTTCTTTGAGCCTAAATCATCAGTGACAGAAGAACAAAGCTTGAAGTTTGCATTCCCGTTCTCTGGACATAAACAGTATCTTCCTTGGCTGATGATAACTGAGTTGGGATCGCACGTTTCATTGCCAAGCGTGTCTTTGATAGCACTTCTTTCTATCTCACTAATAGTTTCCTTCAACACACGTTCGAGCATAATAAGCTTATTTTGTAAAGAACAAACTCTGGTACAATATTTTTCCTTTGTCACACCATTTCGTGGACAGAAACATTCCATGCAAGTAGGCACCAGTTCCCCAGGGCTGCACGTGCTTTTAAAAGAAGCGTACTTGAAATTTTTAATTTGGAAACATTCTTGTTCTAAGCAACTGTTTTCATTCACCACTCCTTGAGAGCTACAATCGCAGTAAATGCATTTTGGTTTGGTATATTTATTGGGTGTGCATATAGTTGACGCATTTCTCAAACTTATCAAGGATTTAAGAGGGTTCGGTTGCTTATCACAACTAGATTTGGACCTCAATTTGTTGTCAGGCACACCATTTTCAGGGCAACGGAAGACATTACAATCCATTCTGTAAAATGTTCTAGGAATACATCTCTTAGATGATTCTGGTGCTTTATGGCAAGTTTCTACACACTTACTCTCAACAAACAACCCGTCGTCTGAACATAAGCAGTGGAGACAATTTAATAAGTACATGACCTTTGGTATGCAGACGTTTTGCGTGATCAACTCCAGAGATAAGTTAGAGCCTTTGAGGGAACATGACGAGTCGGTAGCGCAGCGGGCTTCGGACATCCTACCAGAAGTAGGACAAACGCAAAGACTGCAGTTGATATAATAAGACCGAAAAGGGGTACACCAAAGTTCGGATCCAATTTCTTGATTAGTTATGTTTTTATCCGATCCATCTTCAGCGCATTCCTTGTTAGTACACATGAGCTTCCCGTTCTCTTGGCATATACATTGGCTGCACTCTTCCCATATAATCTGACCCGGTAGGCAAGTCTGCCGGCGCCCTATCATTTGACACGTGGCTTCGCTCCAACGGCCCATACTGTTGCAGTAGCATAGTCGGCCATTCAGTAAGAACTGAGTATTTGGGACACACGTACCTATGGAAATAAAGAACATGTAAGCACATTTTATAACGCCCTTCTTCAATAGTAAAGTGAGTAAACATTTATACCTACATGTAAAGTTTTCTTCAAAATGAGATGGTGTATCTATCTATGTATATTATTTTATGAATATTTTTCAGTATATAAAACCAGTAAAACAATATAAAAGCAAGATGTATGAAATGAAATAGAGAAACTTACGGAATATGGCAATCAAAAGGGGTATCCTCGTCAGTAAAATTGCAAATGTTACAGCCATAAACATATTATAAAGAAAATGAATATTTTTTTATCCTGCACAATATAACAAAAATGGGTTTTTAATTAAATAATTTTATCTTTCAGGTTCATTAACTAAGTAATTTTGAGAAAATTATTTGAAATCAAAAACTCGTAAAATGAAACGACTGGGTAGTTTTATGATTATTTGATCGGAAGTTAATTTAATTATGGCTTTCAAATATTAATTACTGTAGGAATTTTTTGACCTTGTATGATAGTTAACCACGCGGTAGATTTTGTTATGTTTTTTATTTAACCTAAAGCCTTCCTGGATTAATGGATTAAGAAGAATTTTTCTATTCGGACCAGTAGTCCCTGTGATTAGCGCGTTCAAACAAATAAACATACTCTTCAGCCTTTTATATTAGTATAAATTTGTTCATGTTTGTTTACATTTTTTGGCGACATTTTTCTGTAATTAACATTGCTTAATATTAATGGCTAGGTAAGTATATCTTGGACACCAATGACTGATTATAAGATGAAGGAAACCATCTTGAGGAAACCTGTAAGCGTGGTGATTACGCTCAATCCTTCTCTGTATGAGAGGAGATTTGTGCCCAGAAGTGGGACGATAAAAAAAAAGGTTGATGATGATGATTGGCTAGGTAATAAATGCTGTACAGAAAAATACATACAAAAGACAGGAATTTTAAGTGAATACGTTTTATTCATTGCTTTAGAACTAATCTAAAAATATTTGTGGCGCTCGGTCCCATTGAGGGAGCCAGTATCTTCAAATTATTATTATTATTATAGGCCATGTTCCCGCAAGTAATTGTATTCTTCTTCTACGATAACCGCCTCTTTGTAGTTGAGGCAAGCCTTCTGCGTGCAACGCAAGCTCAGGTCCTGCTGGCAGTAGCATGTGTTGCAATTGTCTCTGCGGATTTAGAGAACATTATTTAACAGGTGATGAAAGACCGCATCAGGAACTCCCGCATCCGTGGCAGCCTTCGTGTCCTTGACATTACAGACATTGCAGGAGGGTCGCCTACGCTGGTACGGTCACGTGTTACGCAAACCGGCATGTTACGTGGGTAACAATTGTCTTGCCATGGCGCCTCTGCCGGCCCGAAACAAGCGGGGTAGACCAAAGAAGTGCTGGCTTGACGTTGTAAGAGATGACATGCGTGCCAACAAGCTCTTACCACAGGATGCTAATGATCGTGCAAAATGGAGGAGAATGTTCAGGAAAGCGGACCCCGGGCTCCAACGCGAAAGCCGTGGATGCAACCGGGATAAACGCTGAGATGATGATGATTTAACAGGTGATCCGACAGGGGACCAAAGTCACCGACATAGCTGAGAGGGTTAGCAAGCTGAAGTGGCAATGGGCTGGTCACATTTTCCGCAGGGCCGACAACCGTTGGGGTAAACGTGTCCTCGAGTGGAGACCGCGTCTCGGCAAACGTTTGCCCCCAAGGGGGCGAGATGGAGCGAAGACATCAAAAAGGTGGCTGGTAGTGGCTGGCGGAGAACTGCTCAGGATCGAGCTTGTTGGCGTGCCATGGAAGAGGCCTATCTCCAGCAGTGGACGAGTAGAGACTGATGATGATGATGATCATGATGATAGATTATCTATTAAGGCAGCTCGCCGCCTGGTAAGGACCAGGCGCGAGTCGATGGCGCATTATGTTTCACGCACACCTCAAAGAGATGTCAGCACATCGTGACGGGGTTCACGAAGACGATTCCTTCTCCGGTCAGGGTTGCGAGTTTTTTAAAAAAGAAACCGTGGCCCTGGCCGTCGCACAGGGAAGTGAAGAAATACGGGTGGGTTTTAGTTAGTAAAAGTCTGGCACGCCCTTCCACTCCGCCCAGAGTGGGAGGAGTCATTTGATGATTTCCCATCCAGAACAAAAAAAACAAGCCCGTCCTGTCAAGAAACCCGTTGACCGTCGACTTGATGTGAGAGACAAATTAAACGCTGATGCAATAATCAACAAATCTTTGTCCGAACCATAACCATATTCAAGCGTTCAGGTTACAAATTGTTACAAATTTGAACAATGAGACAATTAACAATTAAAAAAATAACTGTTATTTAAAAAAAATATAGCCTCCAGACAGAATTCAGATTGGTATACGATCTAAGCAAAGTAGTTAAATGTAGGTAAAAGAGTCGGAACTCAATTGGATCGGACGTACGCTTTAGCTGTATGAACACTGACGATAGATGTCTCATCTCATTTTAACTAAAGACTGGACGGTGCTCCCGAGACCGGTCTAGAAAGAGATGGCGAGATAAACTACATCCACATACTATTTATTAGGTACAGTCCGAAAGTTCTTGAAGGAAAGAGTTAAACCACATTTCACTTCCTTTGTTTCAAAAATTCGAAAGGTTGGCTATAAAAAAGGCAATGAATGCAAAGAGTTTCTGAAAAAATTGGGGAAGATCATTGCTCAGCAGTGGAACAGTACGTCCTCCTCCTCAAGTCTTTCTCCTCATTACTACGGGTCGTGAAGTCCCTGTGGAATAATCTTCTGCTTTATGATAGTTCGCCATCTGTTACGATCCCTGGCCGCCAATATAGCATCATGCAAGCCGGTGTTCAGAGATGAACGGATTTGGTCAGTCCACCTTATTGGACTGCGACCTCTAGAACGTCGTCCATCCACCTTCCTAGTAACCACCAGATGTTCGAGGTTGTCTCCATTTTTTCTAGAATAGTACGCACTAGAGGGGAATTAAATGGTTCTTACTTATATATATGTTCTGGTAAACATTGGTCTGTTGTATAGTCAAAGGCCAAATTGGAGTCATTTTTCCTGGAACCGAAGGTTCTCATTATATGTTCAGCTTCTTCCATGCATCCCTTCTTGGCGTGGCAAGACGTAGTGCCATTGCAGATGCACTCCACACATTTAGAATGGCTCACATTTTTCTTCGCAAATTCTTCGCTGTTGCAGGGCAGACCTGTAGAGGAAAAAAACACATTTGAATTGCTATAATTTCAATTATATTTGGACCGCAAAAATAACGGGTCACTCAGAAAAACCGCGATATCTGCCAAAGTTATGTACATAAATCCATGTATAAAAAATATGTTATAGGCAGATAAGTGGCGCTCATTTCAAAAAAGGTTTCATTTGAACAAGCTATAGCTTAAAAAAAAGAAATTCTGAACTATCAAAAATATCAAGTTTCGGTTTTTTATATAACAATATTTTTAGCATTTGTTTCACACTGAGCTGTCATTATAAACAGATTTTTGGTCTGGTCGTCACAGTATCTTATGCACCAACATGTCATTATCTCCTGAAGAATATATACGAATTATCACTATGGATAAATATATGGATAGTCGTGGTGGCCTAGTGGTTAAAACACCAGCCTCTCAAGTATGAGTGCGCGGGTTCGATTCCAGGTGAGGCAATGTAACTTTTCTATGTTATATGTTACTTTCTAAGTGTATCTTGGACACCAATGACTGACTATAAGGTGAAGGAAAACCTCATTTTAAGTCTGAAATCGCCAACCCGCATTGAGCAAGCGAGGTGATTTCGCTCAATCTTTATCTGTATGAGAGGAGACCTGTGCCCAGCAGTGGAACGATAAAAGGTTGATGATGATGATGATAAGTATTATGAAGTTTTACCAATTTATTTACCTGTTATGTTTAATACATCACATGAATGACACGTACTACGCCATGTCGGACATTGCTGGGCGACAATTAACTTACCATAAAAGCCATACAAAACATTTGAAATTGACAAAAAATCATTTTTTTGTTTTATTGTTAGTATTATTAAATATGAATTTCTAACTTACAAAACATTGACATAACTGCAGAAATCTTTATAAATGTGAAGATAATTCATATCGCCCAACATTGTCCGACATGGCTTGCTGCGTATGATAATTTGAGTTTTCTTCCGTTGAAGCCGCGCGGATCAAAGTGTCGCCCGGTCCCGAGCATCCCGCCCGCGCACCCCCATTCTAGCGCAGTGTGCGCGCACAAGTCTCAGTGCCTCGCAGCCCGCAGGACATTATCGAGAACGCTTGTTGCACATTTTTTTTCCCGCCAAATCGTAAACACGCTACGAGTAGGTACGACTACAGTATAGAATATTCTTATTAGGTTTTCAAAATGTGTGACTTTGATGATGCTTTTGAAATAACAGAGGAAGATTTGACACAGCTTCAAAATATTGAAATATCACTACTGAACAGTAGTTTTCACATTAGTTCAGATGAAGAAGAAAGGCAAATAGTGCCCACTAGGCAAAATCGACGACGTATCATCAGATCGGATAGTGAAGGCAGCAATTCAGGATATGAAGTCAGTACACAAGAAACTTCAATCGTTACACCTACCACGAGTTCTTGGTGTGAGCCAACAGGTAAACAACGCCACATAATTCCTTTTACCGACATTTCGGGTGCTCCGCTTCATGTCAGATTATCTATGACTGACAAATCACCCATCGATTTTTATTCACTCTTTGTGACTGATGACGTGTTTCAACAAATAGTGCATAACACAAATCAATATGCTATTCATAACATTACCAGTATGCCTGAAGCTTTAAGAGGTGCACGTATTAATCAGTGCAGTCCGGCGAATATAAAAGAAATTAAAAAAATTTTTGGTCTTATTTTATTTATGGGCTTGGTAAAATTACCCAGATTGGCAAACTACTGGTCCAAAGATAAAATTCTCGGGCATCCTTTTCCGAGAACGGTTATGTCCAGAAACCGATTTGAATTGCTTTTGAAGATGTTACATTTTTCTGATAAAGATTATGAAAACAAAGAAGACCGACTACATCAAGTACGTCAACTAGTGAACAGTTTAAATGAGAACTACAAAAAAAAAACTGTACCCCTGGTGAAGATATTTGTATTGATGAAAGCATGGTTCCATTCCGTGGCAGAATAATATTGAGGCAGTATAATAAACAAAAAAGACACAAATACGGAATTAAAGAATTCAAATTATGCACGATTCTTGGGTATACCTACAAGATTAGCATTTACGCGGTAAAAACGACAATACAAATACAACGCCCACAAATGTAGTTATGTCTTTATGCGAAGATTTACTCAACAAAGGACACACATTGTATACCGACAATTGGTATACAAGTGTAGATTTGGCACGGCAACTATTAGACAAAGAAACTCATTTAGTAGGCACCATTCGAAAAAATAGAAGACAGCTTTCCAAACATGTTGTTACTGCTAAGCTCAAGAAAAGCCAGTTTGCTGCAGCCGAAAGCACCGATGGAATAACTATGATGAAATGGAGGGACCAGCGCGACGTATATGTTTTGTCCACAAGGCATTCGGTACGGTTTAGTCAAGTAAATAAACGAGGAAATGTGATATCAAAGCCAAAGATTGTTGTAGACTACAATAAAGTCAAAGGTGCCGTTGATTTGGCTGATCAATTAGCTGCGTACTCTACACCACTGCGAAAAACAGTAAAATGGTATAAAAAAAAACACGCTATTAATTTATTACTTAATACTACGTTAAATTTTGTTCGAATCCTATGATTGCAACGGAAGAGATTCGTGCAAAAAGAGCAAAAAGAGGAAAACACAGACTAGTCAAGAAAGAAGGAAAGAGTAGTATTATTAGAAGAGGGTGCTCTGAATGTTACAAGGAAAAAGTCAAAATTCTAGGTAGAAACCAAGCGAAAAATAAAGTAAAAAAAAGTAAACACATTCTGTGAAGACTGTCCAAATAAACCGTTTCTTTGTTTAGATTGTTTTAATAAAGTACATCGTTCTTTTTAAATATTTTTGATTGTTATTTTGATTCTTTCTTATATGATTGTTATTTTGATTCTTTTAATTATTTCTAAACCTAAAAAACCGTTTGATTTATGTTAATTAACCTAGTAAATATTATTGAAAATTTACGTTTTCCCATGATCTCAATTATTTAAGTTTAAATGTGATAATTGTTCCTATTTCCTAAGTTTAAAACAATAAAACTGATTTTGATTTAATTTATCTATAAACCGAACACATTTTTTTCCTTAAAATCGAAAAAACAAATCAAAATTGCATTACACAATTTTTTATGTATTGTTGGCAAAATAACATTTTTAGTATTTGACGTAACTTTCTTATTTTTGTATGTTTTATTAGTGCTGATGTGATTACATTAATCTAGGAGGCCGCGCGGGTCATGTTGCGTACAATTTTGCCTTATATTATTGACCGACAGCTTAGTAGAGACGTTTAAACATAGCTCTAACTGTCGGACACCATTGTCTCCCACGGCCCGAACGGAACATATTGGTGTCGCCCATCATTGTCCGACATGGCCTGAATGGAAACAATCATTTTATTTCGTGGCGTTATACGTGTTAACAGCAGGGTGCATTTTGACGAATCAACAACATTCATCGCGTAATATATGTTGTTGAACAGAGATATTTTTCAAACATATAGAGCAATGGATCAGTAAACGTGTGTTACGCAATTAAGGTGCACTACGAAAATTACTCGTACCACTACGTTTTCTTTTTCTTCTTCTCAGCCCATAAAGGTCCACTGCTGGACAAAGGCCTCCCCCAAGGCATTCATTCCATTGGAGAGGTATTGCCATAATGCCTACGCTTGGCAGGCGGGTTGGGGATCGCAGTAAATTGATATTGCACAGATGAAGCGCTGCTGCCCGCTTCCCTGGTGAGAGTTCCCTTAGTCGCCTCTTACGACACCCACGGGAGGATATAGGTTGGTACTATTCTATGCCCGGTGCCACACGGGCAACAACCACGTTATCCATACTAATATTATAAATGCGAAAGTAACTCTGTCTGTCTGTCTGTCGGTCTGTCTGTCTGTCTGTCTGTCTGTCTGTCTGTCTGTCTGTCTGTCTGTTACGCTTTCTCGCTTCAACCTCTCAACCGATTTTGATGAAATTTGGCACAGACAATCTTTGGACCCTGAGAAAGAACATAGGCTACCTTTTATCCCGGAAAAATATGATGTTCCCGAGGGAAATCTAAAAAGCGCGATATAACCGAACTCCACGCGGGCGAAGCCGCGGGCGGAAAGCTAGTCCTTTATAAAAAGACTAGCGGCCGCCAGCAACTTCGTTCGCTTGGAGTTAGTTATGCTCCGCTCCTATTGGTCGCAGCGTGATGTTATATAGCCCAAAGCCTTCCTGGATTAATGGGCTATCCAACGTAAAAATAATTTTTCAAATTGGCCCAGTAGTTCCTGAGATTAGCGCGAACAAACATACAAACAAACTCTTCAGCTTTATATATTAGTATAAATATATTCTTCTTATTTATTTATATATTATATATACTTCTATGTGAATATTAAATTACAACTACTGATACACGAGTGCGGTTGGCTGTATGCATTGTAAGTTCTTACCAGATTTTCTTCTCGCCACTGCTCGATGCATGTCAGCGTAACTAACGCACCACAACTGATCACACAGAAGGTTCTGGAATTCGTCACATACGCAGGTATTACAGTCGACTTTGTATGTTGTCCCTGGAGTGCATGGCGAGGCGGCATGAGTGAGGACCGGTAGGTTTTCGAGTTCCTTTTCATTTATTGGAGGCCGTACGTCCACTGGACGCAAATCTCGTCTTACTGGAGGAGAGGAATATTTTAAAGAACGGCCTACTCTGAAGTTCAAGCTTTATTCAAACTTTTTCTTATTTATTTGTGAGAATATTTGAATGATTTGGATGAGTAATGATGAGTGATTTGACAGGCATTACGGGTATATCGATAGATTGGTACAATTTGCCAGTGGCGGTTTTCGTCTGACAACAATTCCAGTGTCTTCAGGGCTAGAGTGAATAGGCTCTTAATAATCTAGCACGCTTTACCACCAACGATTGCATCACTGCTTACCATCAGGCGGGATTGCGGTCAAGCAGTAGTTTATAATTATACACCTTTATAAAAAATAAACCTATGACAATTCGTAAGTTATGTACGAAAAGAATTTACCCCATTCTCAAGTATTGAACGAGTGCCAGGGGTTGCGGTCAGGCACTAGTTTATAATAAAAAAAAAGTTAGTGAATGACATATAGTGGAGCATTTTGTAGCTACTGGTTGTCAGAGAAATATGCATCTCCTCATTATTCTTAAACAATATGCAATTGTAGGCCAATTTTGGCCAGGACCCGTAAGAACTCTCAAAGATTTGTAAATGACAGCGGCATGACTAACGGATTGACAGGCTTTCCAACGACTGGGTAGAGGGTCTCGATATCTAATATATGGTCACCCATCCGCGCACTCACTGGGGTAAACAGCTAAACCTTCGATATAACATCGAACACCCAGCCATCGTAGGCGCGGGAATGCGGGCGATGAGTAGCGGGCAGCTCGCCGCCGGATAAGGACCAGGGCCCGAGTTGACGGCGCGTTGTGTTCACGCGTTCGCACGTGGCTCAGAGATGTTAGCACATAGTGACGGGGACCACAAAGACCGATGCCTCCTCGGTCCGGATTGCGGGTTGTTTAAAAAAGGAAACCGTGAAGGAACACGGGTGGGTTTTAGCTAGTAAAAGTCTGACACGCCTTTCCGCTCCACCCAGAGCGGGAGAGGTCATTTGATGATTCCAATCAAAAAAAAGCCTTCGATCCCTGTGACGTCAGTAATTGATATTCTTTAACCAAATACTCCTCAACAGAATCTACAAAGTCATGTCTTACCCTTGGGTTCCTTACAAGCATCTTCCGTTGAACATACTGGCTTTCGGTTACTCTTACAAAAACATAATTGGCAACCTTCCTGGTAAATTCTCCCAGGGAAGCAAACTTTGCTAGGTGGCAACGTCGGATAATCTTTTTTATCCGTCTTCAGAGGAATATTCTCTCTTTTTACTGCTTTTAGTGCCTTCTTCCTTTTTTTATCCTTTTTTACGGACCCCTTATTTATCTTACTGCGGACGTTTTCTTCGCTTTCGGTTGTTGCGGGATTCATTTCTTGTAAGCAAATTAATTTGGTGCATAATAAATTATTTTGATAGCCGCAGTAGCAAATATTGCAGCCCATCTTGTACTTTTTCCCATAAGTGCAATGGGCTCCATATTTAATGTCTGGGATCTCGAAATTTTTTTCTGATACATCAGCTGTAATTGGTGGGTTCATAAGTAAGTTGAAAAACATAGTTATAAAAACATAGAAATTGCTTGTTTCAATATAAACAATATAAATATTTACATATGTCCTATTACACTCGGCAATACTGTAGTACAGGGTGTTTGTATTGAGTTGGTTATTGGAATAACTGATTTGATTCCATAAAATAAATTTATTAAGTACCTACACGCCGCGTTCGGAAAGATATACATAAAAAGGTTTTTTCATAAAGACACTAATGAATCCTTGTTTTTTATTTTATGTTAATTTTCATATACCTTGACATAAAACATCCGATATTAATTCCTCTTTTTATCTTTTTATCCGAAACATTTGAGAGATATATAATTTTAATTGCACTAAGCAGTAACATAGGTCAACCTAAGACCCATTCACAGTGCAATTAAACATTTAATAAAATCTTTTTAATGAAGCCTTTGTAATTACTAGTTACTTTGTTAGGTTTTATTTGTAGAAAGCTACCGGCAACCTATAACTTTAAGAACAATAGTGTATGTAATGTGGAAAATATCTACAAATAAAAGCCTAGCGCAATTATGAATAAGATGTTTACAAAATAGGTGAGAAAATTAATTCAATCAATTTTAAACACTACTGGAATTCTCTATATTCTTAAAGAAATTCAACCAGAAGATAATACTCCTCTGAGGGCTGATAAGTCTAAATCGAAATTCTGCACGCAAACCATCTTGGTGCAACTTGGAGTTCCGTGCTTAGTACAAGTACAAACGTTGCATTTGTAACGATACATCTTGCCAGGTTTACACGAAGCACCGACATTACTTTCCAATTCGGGAAGATGAGAAATCTCAATTACTCTTTCCTGTCTCAGTTTCTTTAGTTCTTTAGTTTCTTTGCAATCATTCGTTGTGCAAACAAGATGGCCGCCTTTGCAGGCACAATCTCTACAATCAACTGTGTATTTTAAGTCAGAGTCACATAATTCTGTTGATAGTTCGCTCATAAGTCTCCAGGTCTTGCCAATGTCTTCTAGTTTCATAACATCTTTTGTTTCAAGCGGTTGGACCACTTCATTCAAAATGTTGATGCAAAGACGATCGATGTAGTAGTTTATGTCACTACAGACGCAAAGTTCATTCTCAAGACGGAGGATATCACCGTTAATACAAGACTCGGCTTTGTGACCATGACCACAACGTCTGCTGGTACATAAGGTAACGTCGAAAACATTATTGTCTGAGCACCGACAAATGTTGCAGTCAATGAGGTAATAATTGTTTGCGGTACACTCGAGATTGGTCTTTAAGGCCTTATCCGGAACGTTGGTTCTTGGGTAGAAGTAACTGAATGTTTCTTTGCATTTTTCTGATAGCCAAAAGCCGTGTTTGTTACATCTGCAGAATAGATTATTCTGCCTGAATACGGAGTTTGGCTCACAGTCGGCAGATCTGCTTCTTTCTGCAAAATAAAGTTTGTATATTGAGGGTGAGGAAAATTTTGACCTTTTCGTTCGTGTCCTTATGCAAAAGATTTGTGTTAGCATTTGAGAAAGTACTACCAATCACATATTTTTGAAGTGAAAATTTATTTATCGACGTTGAACATTTTTGTTAGATAGGGGGAAATCATTGAATTCGCGTGAGCGTTGCCCACCCGACACCGACTTTTTGTTTTTTTACTTCTGTTTATTCTGAGTTTTTTAATGATTTCTGTTTTCAATTCTGTCGGTCAGACCCACGTCATTTTGTTTTTCTTTTTTTATTGCTTTTGTTGCATTTTCCTTTAAGCTAATATCAATGTGGTATTTATGATTGGCAACCATTTTAGGATTGGTTACGTAACCAAAATGGTTACCAGTCATAAATTCCAAAAAAATCGAAATCTCCAATGTCCGGTTTGTACATACAAACCGTACATTGGAGATTTCGATTTTTTTATTTCAACTTAACCCTGAACCATATCAAACTATGACTGAACCCATTAGAAGGCTTGCTCTAAACATCCGATCATTAACTGATCTTGAGTTTTGACTCGCGTAAAGCTTGCGGCGTTTAAAGTTACACGAATATATGGAAATCATTGTTTGTTATACATTGCTGAGACACTTACCCACATATTCCTTCTGACACGTCTGCGGCCGGCAGTGAAAGACCCCCTCAAGGGAACATATGCATACATGGCACGGGCCTCGCACTGTGGTGGTTGGCACGCATTCCTTCCCCGGCTCCACTAGGCCGGGCATAAACTAACTTTATCTGTATCTACTTAATGATAAGGGCGAGAATGATGGGAAGGCTGTTGGTGTCTTACGCACTTATTATGACGACATAAGGGCGGCTATTGCTTAGACTTGAAAAAGGCATAACTCGTAATGATCGAGTCTCGTAATGAAAACTCATGGTAGCCATGCAGAAATCCTGTGGTCCAGCCAGGATTCTTCTTCTTTGTGTAATAATTTATTATGTAATGTAAGGAAGATATTATAGTGGACGACCATAAAATATTTGTATATACACTTTTTAATTAAGTTGCCCCACACTATGAATTTTTCCTGTATCGTGGATGCGTTTACATACATTTTTTTTTCTTATTTTTATACGAACATATCACACAGATTGAGCTAGCCCCAAAGTAAGGTAACGAATACCGACGAATACGTATAGGTAACGATACTATATTTATAATAGATACATATATAGATAAACATCCAAGGCCAAGGCCAATCAGGAAAAGATCGTTTTCCATCATGACCTGGCCGGGGATCGAACCCGGGGCCTCCACGTCGCAGGCAGGCGTGTTGACCGCTGGGCTCACACAAACAACCAGACCCAGATCAACTACTTGTAGGTCATACAAATATTTGTTCCGTGAGGGAATCAAACCTGCGAGACATAGCGCAGTAGTCAATAGCTTAACCACTGCGCCAACCGTGCCGTCAAATATTTATTTTGTAATGATTTGGAAATAAGTGCACGTTATGACGCCTTTGTAGACGAAAATAAACCACCTTCATAATTATATTTAGTTATGTACGGACGACAGCAGATCAACCTACCCGAAACTGTCAAAAAATCCCAATCAACCTTGAGCCTTAACGCTTTATAAATAAAGTAGAAAATGTAATAAAGAAATCTGACAAAGTGTAGCTCGGTGTGTTATCGTCTGTACTCATTGATATAATATTAAACAGATATATATGATATGCTCTAACAAATTAACTAAAATAAATGTGCCGATCGGAGTAGCAGCACACACATGCATTTTTTTTATTCTGCGTACATTTCACACGTTGGCACAGTGTGGGTGGGATGGGGTGCAATCTAAAGCATAGAGAAGAAAAAGATGGCTAGTGTTTGTCGTTTGCGCTTAAATAGAATCGACGAAAACTAAAGCGACTTGCTGGACTTACCTCCTTTTGTACGCTTCATTTTCAGTGCGCTAGTGACGTATCTACCTTAGTTTAATATTATATCAATATCTGTACTATAATTAGTTACAAGAAAACAGCCATCTTTTAAAAAAGTGATTTTACTATGCAACGTGTAAGCAACGAAGAGGGTATGGCTTCATTAGATAATGGCGCCCATTCTGTTGTTCACAAACTAAACTAATTTTATGTTTAGTGCATCTCTTTCTTTCCATTTCTATAAGAAAAGGACAGAAGATAAAATGTCAGTTTAGACCTGTCAAATTAGTGCGCTTCTGACGTAAACTGGCGTATTTTTAGTCGCCATGTTTATAATCGCATCTAAACCGTCTATTTATTTGTTATCTTCTATCCTTTTCTAAACGAAATGGAAAGAAAATGATTCACATTAGTTAAAATTAGTTTGTGAACAACAGAATCGGCGCCAGTATCAAACTATATTAGAAGTGTTTTTTAATCCTTTCTCTACAAGTTCGGAAGTTATGAGAAAGAAACCGCCTGTGTCAATGATTATTATATTAGACGCACAGAAATATACAGTATGTTAACTAACAGAGGGCGTTCCCGTTAACCCGAAATAGTATAGCATACATACATGCTAAAAAAAATATTTCCATTCGAAAACAAAATGTTTTAAATTTTTTTCCAATATGAAAATATTCAATAAAAATTTTAAATTGACATGTAAAAGAAACACACTGTACACGCGAACTTGAAAGACGGCAACGTCGCAATTTATTTATACATGACGACTACTATTTTGATTTAAAACAGGAGGTTTCAAATTTATTTTCAATTATAATTTTTTTTTATTCGGATTTTTTTATGCTTATTTTTCTATGCTGATATTTTTATTTTAATCTATTAATGATATATATTAACGAGTTTAAGGGAACGCCCTCTGTTATTTAACATATTGTATAATAGACATTTATGTAAAGAAAACCCCGTCCGACCCATAAGGATAATAAAGGTTAGGTAAACACATGACCAAATGAAATATGAAATTTTACATAATCGTCATACTTAATAACAATACTAATGAATTTTGATATAATCTTTTTTTTTTCGCGAATTAATTCCAACGTCCCCAAAACTAGGTAATTTTTACAAAAGTGATAAGGAACACCATTTTGGACGGTATTATTATGAGGGAAGAGCGATGCGACCGCGTGCCGCGTGCCCAGCCTCCCTTCGTCCGCGCATGTATTGCCTACCCATGTATTAAGTTACCTCTTTTAGCGAAATAATATTATTTTTTAGGGGGATTTTTTAAGTTTAGCATGACTTTGTAGGCTTTACTGCCGTCATAAGGAAAAAAGGCGCATCTAACATTTTTTTTCATGCGAAAAATAATAATATTTTTGTATGCCATTTCTTTTACTGATTTAGAATATGCATGTAACTCAATTTGGAAAAAAGATGTTAGATGCGTCTTTTTTCCTTACGGCGGCAGTTTAGTAGAATCAGTTATCGATACCTAACAATACCTTCATGGATCGGACAGGGTTTTCTTTACATATTGTATATTGGCAAATAACCATGGGCCCTAGTCTACTATTTTTATAAATTTGTCATTCCAACACGATTCCATTGTCATTATATTAAAAGTTCGTAATCTGCTAAATTCATGATTGATCAGTTCTATCTTTCAGTCGATTCATAATGGAATGGTGATAGAATGACATTGCCGTGTCGCCATTATTTTAAAACCCATTAACAGAACAGATTTTTTAAAAACTACTAGGTACTGAATTTGAACATTTATTAATATGGAGTGGAGTGTTAGATTGGAGTGTGTTGATTTGATTGACCACTGGATCTTTGATATAGACGCTATTTTGTTAGTAAATTACGAAACTTTTTTTTTTAGGCACAAAACCCGCCACACTGTTCCCAACCCACTGCAACTCCTGAAAGCCAGAATCAACAGTGGAGACCGCCAGAAAAACGCCGAGCAATGAAGCTCAACGAGTCCCGGAGAAACGATTCAACTGTCTTGGGTCCCGCAACGAAATTAATCAGAAAAGAATAGCGGAGGAGTAAGAAAAAAGATATTTTTTCCACTTCCCTCCATAATAAGCAGGAGACAGAACAGAACTAGGCCAATCGGCACAAAGGGACATTATTGCAACTGGGAGAAGCCCAGATTGCCAAGCAATAACATTTGATTTAGTTAATGGGTCCTAAGTAGGTATTTGCTGTTACAATTGATTCCAATAATAGGTATGGCAAAAGCGCCTGAACGCACGGAAATTCGTTCTAGTTTCTACAAGGTCCGTATAATAAACAACTCCGGATGTAACTTGTACACTATCCAACATAATATTGCGTTCATTCTGCCAAACAATACACTCCCACAAGATGTGATGTGCGGACTGTTCAAATTCACAGTTCGATGTAGAACACTGACACAAATGCGAAGGAACAAGTTTAAAAGAATACAGTTTACTTTTAAAGTTGCCATGACCTGTGAGAAATTGGGCAAAGCAGTGGTCAACCTCCAGCCATGTCTTAGCCAGCCGATCGCCAACGGATGGAAAGAACAGATGGAGGTGGAGGCCCTTGATGGAATTATCCTACCTACTTTGCCATTCGGATAAGAGGTCCTCCCAGACGTCAGTCTGAGGTTTAAATAATCTAGAAATTCTATTGAGGTTGCGTTGTGTAACAAAGTTAGTGTCCATGGCCTCCCCCCTCGCGGAGTAGTACAATGAAGCACGTCGCTGTACTTCAAGATCGACTGGAAGTACACCTGCCAGAACGGGTAAGGCTTCAGTACTGACTGTTCTATACGCCTTGCATAAAATATCAATGCCAAACGTTGGCTTTGAAGCAGTTTACGTCGCGCCGCCCCTATGCTGGCCCTATCGGCCCAAACAGGTGCACCGTAGCACATACATCCTAAGTAGGTAGCTCCATATATATAGTTTTTAAATTTAGGAATGATATACCCCAAGTTGCTTTGGATATTCTAGTTAGGGCATAAAAGTTCCTTTTAGCTTACGAAACTTGTCAAAATCGATCGTTATGAGACCACTGATCGATCATTATGGCACTATTGTAATAGCCGACTAGTGCCCCTGTGAGCTTCGTAGTGCGGGGCACGTTTGTTATGATTTGAATTTATGAACCGACAATTTGGTATAACTTCGTAGAGTATTTTATTTCGGGTTAAACCCCTCCAATGGCGCCGATTCTCTTGTCCTCAAACAAAACTAAATTTAAGTTCAGTGCATCTTTTTCTTTATATTTCATTTAGAAAGGGACAGAACATAATATGTTAGTTTAGACCTGCCAAATTAGTCCACGTTTGACGTAAATTGATGTATTTTTGGTCGCCCTGTTTATAATCGCGTCTAAACTATCAGTGAAATATCTTAATTTGATAGGATTAAACTAAAATAATATCGTCTATGCTTTTCTTAATGAAATGGCGATAGGTGGGCGTTTTGGGGGACTGTCTTATAGATCTAATATTGATGTTCAAAAAGTGCTGATTCTCAGCCTAATTTGAATAAATGACTTTTGATTTTGATTTTTTTGAAAAAAAAATTGTAAGTAAAAGATGCACTGTTCGAACTTATAATTAGTTTAGTTGGTGAACAAGAGAATTGGCGCCACTATCGTTTGATGTCATCCATTATTTGGCTGTTACGTCATGTTTATTAGAAATACAGTTCGAAAAGCGTTATTTCAAAATTATAACAGAAATGAATAATTAAAATAAAAAAATATTATTATTATTATTTTATAAGTGTCTGTGTGTTTTATATTTGTTCATTGCAGGTAGCATTGATTTGAACGATTTTTGATTGATTGATTGAACAGTGATTCAGCATTTCGGCAGCGGACGCGCGGCCTACTTCAAATATTGTTGAAATTGCAGATTTCACGTATAGAATACCAAGACGTTTGTACATTTGTGTGTGTTGGGAAAAAGTAGTATATAAGCTGTAATATTGTGTAAATCCTCCGTGGCATAGCGGTAGCGGACGCGGCCGCTGCGCAAGGTGGCGCGGGTTCGATCCCCGCACAGTGCAAATGTTTGTATGCATGAATATGAATATTTGCACTGGTCTGGTCGTGCCTCGGAAAGCACGTTAAGTCGTTGGTCCCGGTTGCCATACGAACATCTAGTGGCAGTCGTTAAAGGGTTGTTGGAGCCCTCAAAAAGTCCAACAATTGGTCAGCTGCAATGCTTCGATGTCGCCTTCGGTTTGTGGAGGTCAGACGGCAGTCGCTTCACGGAAAATGTCGAAGTTTAGCCATATCAGCAGTTAGACTGGTAAAAGCGGACCTCAGACTCCAAAGCTGAAAAAGCTTCGAATGCGACTGGGATAAACGCTGAGATGATGATGATTGTGTAAATAAATGAGACTAGAATTTATTCTGGTCTCATTACCCCTCACTGTGGCCAAGACACCCTTAGCCATCTCTGATCAGTCCTGTGAGTCTGCTGGCCTGGCAGTGAGTTTACCCTTCACCCTTACCTGGAAATCCTACCTACTATCCATCTGTTACCTTAGGTCTCTTGGTGCAGACATCCCGCAGTTATTGATATATTTATTTATTACGAACTATATGGTAGGTCAGGGCTGTAGGGCTTGTAGGACTTAGGTCCGTATTCCAGAAGGTAACTCAAGTGTTGATCTGTGCATAAACATTACTTAAAACTTGTTTTAACCAATCAAATGACTTGAAACGAGACATAAGTAGAGCTTGAATTTTGAGTGCCGTTCTGTAATACGGACCTTAGGGTCGTAGGGACTGTAGGGCTTATAGGTCTTAGATTAGGTTCTGTTAACTTGCCATATAGGCGCATGTACTGCCGCTAATAAGGGTGGTCGTACAATCTTGTATATTGTGATTAAAAATATTATGTGTATAGATTATTATAAGTAATATTATAATGAACGTACAAATTTATATCCCCATTAATTATAATTAAATCATAATTTCAAATTGAAATGGGTAATGAATGTAATACACGTATATTTTAATGTTTTTGTTTTACTATTTGTACACATATGCTTTAATGTTTCTTTCTCTTTAATGTTACAATGTACAATAATATTGTAAGTATTAACACAGTAAAAAGGTGTTGTATCTAAGAGGAATATATACTTACATAAGGCTGATTCTGTTAAAAATACTAATGTTAATAATATGACCAAACAAATCCACATGCTTCAAACTGATGTAATCAAAGCATAGGTAATCAAAAGAGCAACTGTAGACGTAGACGGTGGACTTTTCCAATTATGTCAACTATAAAAAGCAAACAGATTAATAAATTAATAGCTAATTAATGGTAGCAATAAAATTGGTACTTGTTGATTGGTAGATATAAAAGTCTCTAACCCCTTAGGCATTGTCCTAATAGAAAGAGAATGCGCGATCATCGTAGGTTCGCGCTAATTTACCTCGTAAAAACGCCCGAATAAACATATTGAACTCTAATAGATGTCCTAACTGACCGCGACTCAAAATGTTGTGAAAGTTGTGACTGAAGCTGTTACTATTCTGTTTTGCCTTGGTTTATTTGCATTTCTGTTTGTTTTTAGTTTAAATTATTAATTATACAACGTTATTTTTTACATATGGGAAACCCGAAACACGTGCCCAGTATTTTTAGCAAAAGATCTATCAGCCCCGGATCTTCAATTTTTTTTAGGCGGGGCAAAAACTGAAAAATGCCGCCCCGCCTACCTACTTATGTTTAATTTCACCTTTATGTATACTAATATACACACATCAAAAGTGTCTAGGGATCAAGCATTTTTATGCGGATTTCTTGAGATTGAGATGTGGCTTTGTAATAAATTTATGATTTTATAAATTTATATGGATCCTTTTTGGTGCATTTCATAATTTGAATCAGGAACTGTGAATCAAATTCGAGTAAAAGATGAAAATCAGCTGTCAATATTTTCCCTATAAAAACATACAACGCATTGAAGACATTATTAGTGCTACTGTTTCCCTACTACTGATTAAAACCAACGTTATTATGGAGCGGCGACGTCATTTAAGCAGGGAAGAAATGCTCAGAGCCGTGGGAATGATAGAAGCTGGTTCCCGGCAACGTACTGTGGCTTTAGCTCTGAATACAAGTCAGAGTGTTATCAGTCGACTTTGGACACGTTACCGAAGCACTGGTACCGTGGCTGAGCGCCATGGAGGACGGTATCGCTGCACCACACGGAGACAAGACCGATACATTCAAATCTTAACTCGAAGAGCTCCAACAATAACCGCCATGATGTTAGCCGTGAGGCTTCATCACTCTTCAGGGAACTTAATTAGCGACCAAACAGTCAGAAACCGCTTGCATGAAGTGAACCTTCATTCCCGAAGACCGCTACGGGTACCACCTATAGCAATGCACAATCGTAGGATTCGATATCAATGGGCTCTTGAACACAGAAATTGGGCAGAAGAACAATGGCGTTTCGTGTGCTTTTCTGATGAGTCTCGTTTTGGTATGAGACCGGATACAAGACGTATACGACACTGGAGAACCCCTGGACGCCAACAGCGATTAAAATCCTGCCAGGAAGTCCATCCTTATAGTGGTGGAACCATCATGGTATGGGCGGGTATTTGGATCGGCGGAAGAACTGAGTTGATTTGGATCAGAGGCAACCTCAACGCTCAAATTTATGCTGAAACGATTGTATCAGACGTCATCGTTCCTCTACAAGTGCAAATCGGTCCCTTATTTCAGTTAATGCATGATAATGCACGACCGCACACCGCAAGAGTTGTAAGACAGACTCTCGCCGCAGCTAACATCAATGTCCTGCCCTGGCCTGCTCAGTCGCCAGACTTGAACTCGATTGAGCATGCATGGGATATGCTACAGAGAAGAGCTCTGCCGAATATGGAGGGTATCCAGTCGCAAGAAGACCTTTTTTTGTTGTTGCAACGAACATGGGCGGCCATTCCACAGCGTGATTTGGATGAACTCATTTTGAGTATGCCAAACCGATGTTCTTGTGTTGTTAGTGTTCGCGGTAGAAACACGGATTATTAATTGTTTAAGTTACCCAATAAAATTTTAGAGAAAACTGTTATTTCAGTCTTTTTTTCGAACTTTTGTGTTAGTGGTTCAAATGTCAAATATCCCTTTATTAGGAAAATGGCAAATTTCTTTATTAATGCAAAGGTGACTTGGTTTATCGTTACTGTGACAAACGAAAACACTTTATTTGATGAATCCTTAAAGAAAATTTTAATTAATATCAATCAGGAGAAAAGTTATTGCAAAAATATATGTTGATCCCTAGACACTTTTGATGTGTGTATAAAGCTGAAGGGTTTGTTTGTTTGTTTGAACGCGATAATCTCAGGAACTACGGGTCCGATTTGAAAAATTCTTTTTGCGTTGGATAGCCCATTATTCCAGGAAGGCTTCAGGCTACATAAAATCACGCTGCGAAAAATAGGAGCCGAGTATAACTAACTCCACGCGAACGAAGTCGCTGGCAGCCGCTAGTCATCCATATATACAGTCTCGCGCTAGAGGTCGTTGCGCACGGATGTGTTACCCAGTGCGCTCGCGCTTGCTAATTACCGACTGTTGTTTAAATAGCTACAATTCATAAATATGACTAATCAGAACGAACGCCTGATTATTAATGAACTGTTGTGCTTTTTACAATGTAAAGTGAACATATTGGACGAGGAGGCACTAGTGCATATCTGCGAATCTTATTACTCTGCCCGGGACATCGACGCAGCCAAGGACATCATCCTGGAAGTTACGAACCAAAGATCTGCTAGAAGAGGAGACGGGAAAGAGAAACGCGTGCTGCGAGATATAATCAAGACGCTGAAAGAAACTGAGCCTAACTTTGTTCCAACTTTTGTGGCAAAAAAACTAAACCACCTCCCTCCGGTTACCTATGACTACGTGGATGTAAGCAGCCTTCTACAAAATATCCTTATATTGAAGGAGGACATTCATCGCATACAATTTGACTACGTAAAAACGGCAGCGATTAATGAAATAAACGAAAAATTAGAAAATCTCAAAGTGACCTCAAACGAACGCAATCGAGATCGTGAAGAACATTCTAGTGATATCTTGAACAAAGATAACATAACCGACAAGCAACAACCTAAATCTGGGGGTAAGCGTAAAAACAAAAACAAGAATAAAAATCAAAAAAAATCGGGCAGTGCGGGTAGACAACGAAAACAACCTCGCGTCGCCGTTGCGCCGTGCGCCGTATGAATCGACGGCCGATTTGAATGAACATAAGTCAGTACCGCTCACGACGGCGACAACACACGTGACCAATAGTTATTTGACCAGCAGTCCCATACGCGCCACTGATACAAATAGGAATATCCTTCTGGAGACAATTGTTACTGACGATAACTTTACGACTGTAATCGGACGAAAGAACAAATTTAGAGAAATAAGAAGAAAGAATAATCTGGGCAAAGCACCATTGACATCTGACAAAATAAAGATAGCTCCAAAACTTTCATACATCTACGCATCTCGTTTTGATATCGAGACGACGGAAGAAAATATCAAAGATTTTATAAAAGATAGCGGACACACAGTCATAAAAGTTGAAAAACTTAAACCGTACCAGGAGACCTCCTTTTCCTCATTTAAGATCACAGTGCAGCAAGCCCTTGAGAATAATTTCTTGAGTGAGGATTTCTGGCCGTTGGGCGTGGAATATAGACGTTTTGCACTCAAACGAGGTTATTTGAAATATCCCAGTAACCCCGCTGAAAACAGAAACAGAAATGAAGATTAGCGTTGCCTCATTCAACTGCAGATCAGTTAAGCGGTCATGTGACCATATCAGAGATCTTTGTAAAGATAACGAAGTGATTGCCTTGCAAGAACACTGGCTGATACCGGACGATCTGGACTACCTAAATAACATCCATCCAGACTATGCGTACCATGGCTTGTCGGCGGTGGACATGTCTGCTGGCACCCTTAAAGGCCGCCCCTATGGTGGAGTAGCTGTATTATGGAGGAAAACAACCTTTACTAATGTAACACCAATCTACACGGGCTCGACGCGCGTGGCGGCGGTGTGTATCCAACTTGAAGGGAATCGCAGTTTTGTTGTGATGTCGGTGTACATGCCCACAGAAGATCCGGATAACCTGGCGCTTTTTACGGAGTGCTTGGGTGTTATTAGTGCTGTGATTGAGAATAGTGATGTGGAAAATGTTTTGATAGTTGGTGACTTTAATGCAAATAGTTCACGCTGTAATAGCTTATTTGGTAATGAATTGTTAGCTTACTGCCGCGACCAAAAGTGGATATGTGCGGATATAGAAGCACTTGGTATGTACTCAAATACATATACTTATATGAGTGATGCGCATGGAACGTGCGGCTGGCTAGATCATTGTCTTGTCACACACTCTGCTATTAATATCATAAAGGATATTAAAATATTAAACGATGTTACTTGGTCAGATCACTTTCCTATGATAATAAACTGCGATATTGATTGTATTGTAGCAAAGCATGTTCAAGAAAGTTGTACTAAAATAAATAAGATTATATGGGGCAATCGTAGTTATGAACAAAAATGTAAATATGCGGAACTGTGTGATAGGTATATAGATAGGTATGATTGGCCGCTCTTTCCGTGCAAGGGCCGTGCTTGTGTTGGTTCCAGCCACCTAACACACATCGATATTTACTATGAGCAAATTATTGACTGTATCTCTCATGCTGCTCTGAAAACGTACGTGGGTAAGAGTAGTCTCAAAAAGAAAAAGGTAGTTGGTTGGAACTATCACGTGAGGGGCCTTCATGAAACAGCTAGGGCCTGTTTTCAAATATGGAACTCATACGGGTGCCCCAGGCAGGGCAAGTTGTATGATGATATGTTATTGACGCGTAAAGAATTTAAAAATAAGTTGAAATGGTGCCAAATAAATGAAAACAAAATAAAGATGGACATCTTAGCCACGCACCGGCACAATAAGGACTTTGTTAAATTTTGGAAAGAAACTAATAAATTAAAACTTAAACCTGGTATGCCCGTATGTGTGGAAGGAAGTCAGGATCATAAGGAAATTGCTGACATGTTTGTGAATAAGTTTAATCCATCTACACCATGTAATGGGCCGGGTAAGGCCCGTGGTGGCTCGAGTCTCAGGTCACAGGCGAACTGTCAGTTGCGCGACACCAGTAGATTGCATTTCTCGGCGGACGATGTTTTCGGATGTGTTAAGGATATGAAACGTGGCAAATCTCCTGGCCACGACGGGCTCAGCGTTGAGCACATTTTATTTGCGGGGCCATTATTATTTGATAGGGTTGCATCATTTTTTAATGCTTGTATTGATCACAACTATTTACCACATAATTTTATGAAGACTACTGTGGTACCTATCATATATTGGAATTAGGATTACAAACAAGAATTCTCTTTAACTGAATAATATCATTTATTCAGTAAATCACACATACAGTAAGTAAGCCGACCGCTGTGACAGAAGTAGTCATAGAAAAAAACAGTGTCGCCACCTAACGTTACAACATATAATTAGACAGGCAAACACTCACTGAATATACAGCCAAGTATCAATATAAATTTAATCCAACACTCCCACTAAATTTTATAGAAGACAAAACTTTTATGTTTGCCTAACTTATAAAACAGACAATATCTTATCTCTTAAACATTCGAATTTAATTGTAGATAGAGCCTTTGTCAGAATATCAGCCAGTTGGTCTGCACTTTGCACATACTTAATAACAATTATTTTTTCTTTGACTTTTTCTCTAATAAAATGAAATTTAACATCAATGTGCTTTGTTCTTTTATGATAAACAGGGTTATTTATTCGTTTAATAGCACTCTGATTATCAATACACAGAGTTGTGCAATTTTGGCTCACATTTATTTCATCAAAAAACTGTCTCAACCACAAAAGATTCTTTGCTGCTTCACAACCAGCCATAAATTCAGCTTCAGTTGTTGATAAGGCAATACTAGGTTGTTTTTGGCTAGACCAAGATATAGGTCCACCATTTAACATGAAAATGTAACCAGTGGTTGATTTTCTTGTATCTGTATCCCCAGCAAAATCTGAATCTGAATACCCAATTATGCTTTCATGCCCTTGATACTTTATACATAAATCTTTAGTTTTAATAAGATATCTAATAACTCTCTTAAGCTGATCGACATGTTGTGCACTTGGATTATTAACATATCTACTTAAGAGATTTACACCATATGATATATCTGGCCTAGTTGCTGTAGATAAAAACAATAATGACCCTATAGCCTCTCTAGGAAATTTAATCTGTTCATTATCCACATTTTTACTTATCTGAACATTTACATCAATAGGCGTAATACAAGGGTGGGCACAATTCATATTGAATTTATGTATCATCCGTTCAATATATTGTCTTTGACTGATACAAACAAAATTATCAGTTTTCACTATATCTAAACCTATAAATCGACTCAAAATTAACTCTTTGATATTAAATCCTTGTTTTAAGTAATCTATAATTTTATCTAATACTGAATTAGATTGAGACATAATTAAGGCATCGTCCACATACAAAATTAACAAAGCCTTAATACCATTAAAGTTACCTACAAATACACAATTATCTGCTTGTGACTGAACAAAACCAAACCTTAATAAGAAGTTTGTAAATTTATGATTCCAACACCGAGAGGCTTGCTTAAGGCCATACAGAGATTTGTTCAATTTACATATTTTATTTTCTGGAGCCTTCACCCCATCTGGAACTTCCATAAAAATATCTTCTTCCAGCTCTCCATACAAGAAGGCAGTCTTGACATCTAACTGTCTAATATTCCAATTATATTCTGCAGATATAGACAACAATATTCTAATTGACTCATATCTTGTGGTAGGTGCAAAAGTTTCATTATAGTCTATCCCCGCAATTTGTGTGAAGCCCCGAGCACAAAGACGAGCTTTATATCTATCTATTTGACCATTTTGATTTGTTTTAATATTAAAAACCCATTTTGATGTAATAGTTCTTTGATTTTTATTATCAACAAAACTCCAAGTGTTATTGATATGATGAGCTTCTAATTCCTCATTTATGGCTTCTAACCATAACTTACGTTCCTTACTATTAACTGCCTCATCATAAGTCACAGGTACACCTAACTCTATTATATTTGCCTCATTAAATTGATTCCTTCGTGGGCGTAAATTCATATGAAAATGGTCAATATTGGTAACGTCAATTTCTTGAGTAGGCTCATAAGTCTCATCATTTTCATCAATGGCATTATGTGTACTGTCATCACTTTCAAAACTTTGGCTACTAGTATTCAACTCACTGTTATCTATCTCCACTTCAGCATTTTGTTCATTTTCATCACATATGAAAATTCTAGCTTTCATCTGTGGGAATTCTGGACTTTTCTGTTCATTAAAAATAACGTTTCTTGATATTGTAATTCTTTTTGTGTATGGATCAAACATTTTATAATTTGTATTGTCGTATCCAACTAACATCATTTTACGACTTTTACAATCAAGCTTCTTTCTCAACTGTTCTGGTACATGAACATATCCTTCACATCCAAACACTCTAACATGATCCAAACTAGGTTTTACACCGCTCCACAACTCTATAGGTGTAATATTGGGTGTCTGACTCGAAAATGTACGATTCAATAAATATACAGCACAATTGACCGCTTCTGCCCATAGATCGAGTGGTATATTACGAGCATAGAGCATGGATCTAGCACTTTCAACAATTGTCCTAATTTCTCTTTCTGCGCGACCATTTTGTTGAGGTGTATAAGGAGCTGTTAGTTCATGTAAGATACCTTCACTATCAAGATATTCTTTAAATTCTTTGCTTGTATATTCTCCACCATTATCAGTGTGTAATATACGTACACTGTGTGAAAACTTGTTTTTAATTATTGAATTATATTTTTTAAAACAGTTTAACACATCACATTTATTCTTTATAAAGTACACATATCTATGACTCGTAGCAGCATCTTTGAAAATAACAAAATATTTCATACCTTGAACAGAAGGAACACTTAGTGGTCCGCAAACATCGCTGTATACAACGTCACCTGGTTGCTGTGGTCCTCTGTTTGATTTTTGGAATGATTGACGAGCATGCTTGCCATAAGCACAACCTTCACATACAAACTTGTCACAGTCTGATAAGTTCACTCCTGTAATCACATTGTTTTCGCACATTTTCTGTATTTCTTTGACATTCAAATGTCCCAAACGTTCATGCCACGTTTTAAGGTCCAATTTTTGAACCATATTACATACTGGATTTGAAATCGATTTCATTTTCAATTCATATAAATTGTTGCTTTGTAAATAGGCACACAATACTATTTTGTTATCCTTGTAAATCAAAGCATCAGTATGTTTCTTTACAATATTATAACCTTGTCTTGTCACTACTCCTTCTGAGAATAGGTTTCTTCTTAATTTCGGTACATACAAAACATTTTTCAAGATACTTGTCTCCCACTGTCCGTTGACACACTTGTTAACCAAAATATTTCCTTGACCAATAACTTCTACAGCTTCTTGGTTTCCAAGTTTCAATGGAGATCCTGTATACTCATATAATTCAACAAAATTTTCTCGTTTATATGACATGTGAGCTGATGCACCGCTGTCTAATATCCATCTTAAATCTTCATCAACAGTATTCCAATCTATATTTGCTACATTAAATGCTAACATATTCTTTTCACCTTGTGGTTTCTGGTTTTGTTTAGGAGCACGGCAATCTTTTGCATAATGACCACGTTTTCCACAGTTGTAACAAGTAAAACGATGAGATTTTTCATTGGTTTCTTTATTTGTTTTTACACAAGGAACAGTTTTCTTCTTTGCACTTTGTTTTGCCACTAATAAAGCAGTTTCATTCTCCTCTTCTACATTCAAGCTGGCTTCCTCATCCAACAAACGAGCAGTCAAATTAGTTATAGTTTGTTTCTGAGAATCAAGTGACATCCATGCCTGGCGTAGAGATCTGTACTTGGGAGGCAGTGTACTCAATATTTTAGTTATTATCGCAGTATCACTAACAACCTCTCCACTTTCTTTGAGTTGCTTAGCCAAACTTTCTACTTTAGCTATATGCTGAGCAATACTATCTGCCGGTGACATTTTATATTGGTAGAAACGCTCATGGATCATCATTTTAGTCATCTCTGATTTATGTTCATAAATGGACTCAAGTTTGGTCATCACCTCAAGCGCTGATTCACAGTTTTCTATTAGTGATATTTGATCGAAATGCATAGTCGATGTTATAATATACATAGCCATACCATCATCTTTGTTCCATTGACTCGTATTTCCTTCTGGTTTTGGCGTGTTAATATCTAACCCTTTTGCGCGAAGGGCACATTTTATTTGAAATTTCCACTGTTTAAAATTCGTCCCGTCAAATTTTTCTAGACTCATTGTCTTTCCGAACTCCATTTTGTATCCTACAGACAGCACGCGCCTGTACTATCAAACAAAATACTTTACTGTTTTTTTGCTCTTTGTTTATAACCAACGATTCATATACGTGAACCTGGGCCCATAACCTATTGGAATTAGGATTACAAACAAGAATTCTCTTTAACTGAATAATATTATTTATTCAGTAAATCACACATACAGTAAGTAAGCCGACCGCTGTGACAGAAGTAGTCATAGAAAAAAACAGTGTCGCCACCTAACGTTACAACATATAATTAGACAGGCAAACACTCACTGAATATACAGCCAAGTATCAATATAAATTTAATCCAACATCATAAAGAATAGAACTGGAAACTCGTTTAGTCTGTCTAATTGTAGGCCAATCTCATTAGCCACAGTGCTCTCTAAGATATTTGAGCGACTCATTTCTCAACATTTGAACGAGGATAACGTTCCGCTAAGTGATGCACAGTTCGGTTTTCGACAGTGTATGTCGACCGATTTAGCTGTATTTGCTCTTAAAAATACTGTACATAAATATATATCGCGAAAAACCTCGGTGTTTGCGTGTTTTTTGGATTTAAGCCGAGCCTTCGATTCTATTAATTATGATATATTATGGGATAAAATGCGCGATACAAGAGTGCCCCGAGACATTATAAATGTAGGGGGAAGTGGGGCACCTTGATACGGTTTTTACTTAGACCCAATAAAAACCGATCTAATGATAGTTACATCCAATTTAATGACCATAATATATTCAATATATATTCAGTTAACTTGTTACATACAAATTAACCGATACATTTAATCACAAAACGTATTAGAGCCTATTTACTAAAAAATGAAATTTGTATCAATGTACCACACATGCGGGGTACATTGGTACATATACTGGTACTTTGGTTCATAGAAATATTCCAATAAAGTAAACAAGTTTTATTGATTTTTCTGACCTTTATTTATTGATTGTTTTAATTATATTTATTCGCTGCTTTTGCTATTGATAATTTCTCTTCCAACACATCAGATATCGCAGAAGCCACGGAAATTTCATTGATGGAACTTCTATTCATCTTGCGTTTAAATGTTTAAATCATTTTTCTATAAAGAAAATAAAATATATTACCTAAGTCTCACATGCTTGTATATTTAACAAAATATTGGGGTATCAATGTGCCCCAAGACCACTTGTATCTATGTGCCCCTGCCTACTACAATCGAAATCAACATTTTATAAAAATTAAAGCAATAAATAATTAAATAACTTAAGTCTATTTAATGTGATGACAGATATGTACTTACCAAATGCCTTAATATAACACAGGTAACACTAAATAAATTAGAAGAATTACATCCGAAAGAAAAGTACGAAAATTTTGTTGCGAACATCAGAAACAGTTTTTTACGTGCTAGTCGCTAGAAGTCGAGTGAACGTTGCTCTGCGCTAGTGTGCGTGTAGGCTTTACTATATACCTACTTATCGGTGGCGGATGGCTCTTCTAACGCGTTTTGTTTTCGACGAATATTGACTGAATCTATGTGCCCCTTGTATCAATGTACCCCGACTCCCCCTACTGGAATATTGGTATGATAATCAAGTTAACCAAGTTAGATGGGGCAGTGCTTATTCTAAACCCTACAGACTGACTTGTGGCGTAAGACAGGGGGGTGTGACCTCTCCAGTTTTATTTAATTTGTATGTCAACGAGTTGATCGAGGAGCTGAGCCGCTCCGGAGTCGGATGCAATGTTGGCGGCATAAGCGTAAACAACCTGAGCTATGCAGACGATATGGTGCTGCTCAGCCCCTCGGCCAATGGTCTCAGGTTATTGTTAGGGATTTGTGAGAGATATGCAGCTGATCATCGGTTGATGTATAATGTTCAGAAGACCGAAGTAATGATTTTTAAATATGGAAAGGGTCCTGAGACTGTACTACCTATCAATTTAAATAACTGTACATTAAAAATTGTTAGCACTTTTAAGTATCTTGGACATGTATTAAATGAAAATTTAACGGACGACAATGATCTGGAACGGCAGAGAAGGGTTATTGCTTGCAGAAGCAACATGCTTGCAAGGCGATTTGCACATTGTTCCAAGCAAGTGAAGGCAACACTTTTCGAGGCCTACTGCCAGTCGTTCTACACCAGCTAACTATGGTACCAGTACACGAGGAGAGCCTACAACTCACTTCGTGTACAGTACAATAATGCGTTTCATGTTTAACCTGCAGTGGCGGTGTAGCGCGTCTGGTATGTTCTTTGAGAACAGAGTGGGAGACTTCTTTTTCGTTTTAAGGAGGACAAGAGCTTCCTTTCGGACACGCTTGCTGAACTGTAAAAACAGTATTATAAATACTGTGTTCCGCGCAATTTTTATGACTAGAACCGAATTATTCAATTTGAATATTGACTATTGACTATGGGACAAAACTGACAAAATTGACATCATTTACTTCAATTCAATTCAATTAATTTATAATAATTTGTAATGTGTAATAACTTAAATCCTTAATAGTTGTAAATTTGTAAGCTTTACTTACCTATAAAATTGTAATTACAGTATGCTATAAATTTAAAGCAGTCTAAAATGCTCAATGTTTATTATTATTATTTATTATGCATGACATGTAGTCACTATGGGTAAAATATATATAATTGTATATATATCTATAATGCCTGAAATAAAATGATTTATTATTATTATTATATAATTTCAGCTGTCAATATGTAGGATATATATTTAACAGGGTAGGGTTTAAAATAAAAATAAATATGCATAATGAAAATAAAGATCACATATATTATTAAATTTGTGAATTGAAATTACAATTTTACTCTTAGAGCTTTTTGTTCTGCAAATAAGATCTCAAATAATTTTTAATCAGTTTTAGTTTGCTAGAATTTTGCTCGAAGATAGCGGACGTAGTAGGAAGCGTAGAGTAAATTCGCAGAGCAATACAAATCATGCGCATAGATCTGTTGCAAGAGATAAAAACTGTTAGCCTTTTCTATATCACCAAATAAAACCGGAGCTTGCTCTTTAAAAACATGAAGTTCCTGGCAGAATTCAACGGCACTTAAATCTCGCTCGTATTTTCGAGCCAAATCTGCTCCATACTTTTGCAGTTCTTCATTTGACATTTTCAAAATGTTAGACCATTAAGAAAAGCAAAATTCAAATTCAGCATGGTGGTACAATCAAATCTCTTTTTAGTTTCGGATGTAATTCGATCAAATACCATCATTATTTCTTTAAAAAAAAGTTGAACAGGTTGGAGTGTTGGCAATTCCTCTTCACACATCTCCATCTCGTCGAATTCTTTTTTCCGTTTCGGAATTAATTTGTTTTGCAAAATAGGGTCAACACCACATTTTTCAGCTACCTCGCCAGCTTCTTTTATCCAATATTCCATTGGATTTTGTCTCGTTTTTGCAAGTTTTGAGCAGACCATCCATTAGTGCGACGGAACGGGCAAGGATAATATCTTCTTTCTGAATTTCTATATTCACTCGATTAATTTCCCGGAGAATATTCGCCCAAATAGTTAAATTAAGAATAAACTTAAAATCCTTTATAGCAGTTAAGAGATGACCACCCTCGAACTTGGCTTCTGGAGCACGAGAAGTTTGCTTAATTTCTTCTAAGGTTTCCGCTATTTCTGGCAAATTATTTAATAGGGCATTCACAGCAACGTGTTTCGCCGACCATCTCGTCTGACTACTTCCTTTTAAATTTGTTTTTGCGTATTTTTTCATAATGTTCCACCTACAAGTGGAACCAACAAAAAAGCAATATACTTTTTGAATTAGTCCAAATAGGTTAATAGCTTCCTGGCATGATGAGGCAGAATGAACCCCTACAAGATTTAAGGAGTGAGCCAAGCACGGTACGAACTCGGCCAGCTCATTCTTTTCTGCAATCCTGGCTTGTACTCCTTTTTTTTTATATATAATTTATAAACTAGCGCTTGACCGCAATCCCGCCTGATGGTAAGCAGTGATGCGATCAGTGATAGTAAAGCGAGCTAGTTTATTAAGAGCCTATTCACTCTAGCCTTGAAGACACTCAAATTGTAGTGTGACGGAAACACCGCCGCTGGCAAATATTCCAGTCCGTCGATGTAAGCTGAAGAGTTTGTTTGTGCGCGCTGAACTCGAGAACTACTGGTCCGATTTGAAAAATTATTTTTGCATTGGATAGCCCATTGATCCAGGAAGGCTTTAGGCTATATAACATTACGACCAATAGGAGCGGCCATAACTAAACCACGCGAACAAAGTCGCTGGCGGCCGCTAGTCCATACTAATATTATAAATGCGAAAGTAACTCTGTCTGTCTGTCTGTCTGTCTGTCTGTCTGTCTGTCTGTCTGTTACGCTTTCCCGCTTAAACCTCTCAACCGATTTTGATGAAATTTGGCACAGACAATCTTTAGACCCGAGAAAGAACATAGGCTACCTTTTATCCCGGAAAAATTTGATGTCCCGAGGGAAACCTAAAAGCGCGATATAACCGACCTCCACGCGGGCGAAGCCGCGGGCGGAAAGTTAGTAATTTATAAACTGGCGCTTGACCGCAATCCGCCTGATGGTAAGCAGTGATGCGATCATTGATGGTAAAGCGAGCTAGTTTATTAAGAGCCTATTCACTCTAGCCTTGAAGACACTCAAATTGTAATGTGACGGAAACACCGCCGCTGGCAAATTGTTCCAGTCCCTCGATGTACGCGGAATGAAAGAGGCCATGGCCTCTTTTGACTGGATTGATTCCTTACTAGCCCGGGCTTCCGGCAGGTATCTCTCCACAACTGTGCTGTCATCTGCATACCCATAGATACTGGGCACCAGCAGATCGTTAATATACAACAGGAACAGAGTTGCAGAGAGAAAAGACCCCTGAGGAACACCGGCATTGGTCTACATGGGCTCCGATGAACAACCGTCGACAACAACTCGGAGGGACCGTTCAGACAGGAAGTCTTTTACCCAGCTAGTACTACTCCTTTATGGATGCTGGCCATATTGGACCCATTATCATAAGATTGGCCACGACATTGTCCAATATCTAAATTCTCAACTGCTAATTTTTCTAAAATCTGTTGACAAATGTCCTCTCCTGTCTTTCCAGCAACTTCTATGAAATCAATGAAACTTTCTTTTATTTCACACACATCGCCAGTTCTTTTAACATATACATCTGGAGTGCAGTCGAACATTATCGTATAGTATTTGGCTTCTTTGATGTCATTTAAAATTCTATTTCTAACTGTTTTTGCCATTATTTCAATTATTTCGTTCTGTATTGGTTTTGATAAATATGATACCTGTCCCTTTTTTAAATTTTCTAATTGAAACTTAAGAGTTGAATTATGTTTCGCGAGCAGGGAATTTTGCCGCCCCCTGAACTTGCCGCCCGGGGCATAGGCCACGGCACACTCTCCACAATGTATCGTATTTACCAAAATGTATTCTAGTATAAGCCCCGCACGATGATATTGCGATGGAACCTTGTCACAATAACAGCGTTGTGACGTCATCTGTCACACAAAAGGACAGCTAGCAAAAGAATGTTAAATGCAAAATTAATATTAGGGTTAAGGGTTTATTTGTATTATATAATTTTATTACACTCTTTATAAAGAGTGTATGTATAAATTAATATTAGGGTTAAGGTTACCTACTCACCCATATTCTGACAAACAAACTTTCATTATTAAAAATTTCAAGGATATAATTTTTGTAGACGTAAGAAAAATATACTTATTCGTATATCTTTCTTACATGTATACTATTTTTTTCTAACTACATTTCTGTTAATTTGCGAGCGGGAATTGAACCAGAGTCCAGTGTAGTAGTCATGTTTTAATTACTACCTACATACATCTATCAGCTTATAAATAAAACCAGGATAATATGTAAAAAAATGTATATAGTCTTCCGAATCAGAACTGCTTTCTGTGTCTGTCGTTTCCGATTCACTGTCGTCGCCGTATTTATGACAAATAACTCGTCAATTATTCGATCTTTATTCCAATATTCCTCTTCAAGCCGTTTAACATGATTGACTTCCTTTCGTCAGTCATCTGGAGTTATTGACTCCGACGCCTCCAACGTCAGAGCTTCAATGCGACTTTCCAACTGCTACACATTCTTTTCTGACACCCTCGTCTTTACCAGGTTCCAGATGTACTCAATGGGGTTGAGGTCGCAGTTGTAAGGTGGTAATCTAACGACTTCATGGCCATTGCCAGCTAATAAATTGTCAATTTTATAATTTTTCGGCGGTCTGTGCCGTTTAATTAATAAATACAGTTCAGGTTTTGTACTGTCGTTGGGAAAGTCGATATTGTGATCTTGTAGCCACTCAACAATCAACTGTTTTTTATTGTTCATACTTGGTGGCCTATTCTCATCCCTACTGTGATAAGGGGCGTTGTCCATCACAATTTTGGAGTTGCGTGGTATGTCGGGTACTAATTTTTCTGTAAGCCACTTGGTGAAATTCTCAGCATTCATTTGATCATAGCAATCCCCCGTTTTGGTATCTGCTTTAAACATTAAAAGGGCATTGTCAACAAAACTGCTTTAACTTCTTTATCCATCGGCGGCCGGGGCTGTGGTTCCATCTCACTCCATCGGTTGCTGTTTGCCAACATTTTTCTACCGTGTAGTGTGCGTGTATCCACGTTTCGTCGAGATAAATAACGGGTCTTTTGTCTTTTATTTTTCACCAAGCGAGTAATTTTCTTTCATACGTCGTAAATATTTAGCCCTCCACGCTTGAATTTGGGGTCTTTAAATTGGGGCCAGTCTTTTTTGGTAGCATCATTTAAATTGGTAGCCTAAATCACATTTAATTAATTTTCTTAATGTAGTTTCACTACCAGTATAATTAAGGTCTACTTTTGAAGCCGCCAAGATTTTGCGCATTGTGGGTATTTCTCTCCTCACCGTATACATTGAATCTATAATATTTCTTAAAGCTGTTAAGGAAAACCCGTCGAAATATTTCTCCTTTTGTCTTTTTCCTTTAGTATGAGTTCTCATTTTGCTGCCACTGGCTGTTGCTGACTCATGCTCTCGTATCAATTTCGTCACAGTATTTTTTGCAACGCCTGTGGTACATGCCACACACTCTGTGACTTTGATAGAATTTTGCAAAATATTTTTAATAACTATAAGCAGTTGCTTCGGTATTAAAATGTCCGAAGCACTTTTTAAAGCACGGTTTATACTTTCAAGAACTAACTTACAGTCCTCTTTCTCTTTAACAAAATAATTGTCCACTTTAATTATAATTTCACGAGCACGACTATTAATTAATTTCTTACTCATTTTAACGAGTAACAAAACTCAAGAACAACAATAAAACAGGATAACAAAAACAAAAAGCTAACAAAAATATTCGATGTGCGTAAGTGGGTAAGCGCGGACTGAACTTGCGAACGGTACCGACGGTGCGAGTTTGACTACGTCACCAAGATGGCCGCCAATCGCAATATCATCGTGCGGGGCTAGTATGCAAACTGTGCTTAGAAACACCACAAGGCAAGTCGCTCTCGGGCGCGAATAGTTGCTCTACTGACGTTTTGGTGTGATTTGAGCTTAAGATTGCATTTTTTCTTTATTATTAGAAAAGAAACCAGCATAATGGTCTAGTAGTTAAGAGCTCTCGCCTCCCATGCACTTGGATGTGGGTACAAATCCGCACAAGTGCCGATGTGTCCTTATTGAAATCTAACGTTTGTCGAAATTCAGTTTTAAGTCTGATATTCCCATCGAGACTTATGCAGGTGAAACCGCAGGGCGCAGCTAGTACTGTATAATTAGAAAACTTTATAAAATAAAACAAACAAAATAAAATTAACTCGTTTATTCGTTTCGTGAATATCTTTAAATCAAAAATTACTTAAGTTTTAATTACGTATCGTCTAATACATGATGGCACGTACTTACTAAGTGAAGCCACGTATTAATTCACTAACTACTAAATATTCGAGCGATCCTCACTGCCGCCGAGCGAATAGCCAGGATGGGCACAAAAAAATTACTAAAACAATTAAAAAGAGACTTCATGCTTATGACCATTCTTTACAAGTGAAAAATTACGACTGGAGCAGAGTACACGCGAAATATCGCCATCGACCGACTGCAGCCGAGTACACGCGAGACAGCGTCTTCGACCGACTGCAGCCGAGTACACGCGAGCCAGCGTTAAGAATGCTCTACCCAGCGTCACCGTATCGAGAGTGACTCTTCAGTTTCGTTCACTGTCCAGCAAGGGAACAAAATGCGCCCAATGAAGATTGCACCTCAAAAAAGGTGTGACAAAATCTTCAGTTTTTAAACTTATTTATATTATGTTAACAAAAATAAGTTAATAAGAAAACAAGACTAATTAAGTAAATGCCATATTAATATTATAATCGGAACGTTTACATTTTTAGTCCTAATGATACAGCCAAATGTCATGGTATAAAAAATAATACTTAAAAAAAAAACAAAAGACAAGTTTTAAAGATTCTGGCTAAAGGCTCGGCCCACATTTAACGTTTACAGGAATGAAAAATGACATGAACAATACAACACACGAAAATCGTATGTTAACAAAGTAAGTTGAAAATGCCGATGAATAACACACACACATCAAAATGAAAATAGACACTTCATACAAACTAGATTCTAATATAATAAGTTAGTTCACAAACACGTAAACTAAATACATACAATGCAACGGATATTATTATTGTATTTGTGTGCGTGACTGACGTAAATAACAATACTGACTTGTCTAAAATAGCAATTTCTCGGCGCAGCCATTTGAAAGGCTTGACTTCGATCTGGTAAATTAATTTAACATTGTTTTCTGCCATCTTCCAAATGATGACAATAAATACGCGATTTCGCGATTTCGTATAATAACAGATTAGTCAAACTAGCGCAGATGAATTACAACATTGATTTGATAACATTTAAGACTTACGTTCCAAGTGCCCCTAAACCTGGTGAAACACTAGTAAAAGGCTGGGATCATTATGGACTTTCGCTGAAACAATACAATGACTTGGTAACAAAGTCCTACAGTGTTAAAACTATTACCACATTCTACAAACCTCGGTCCAAAGTAGCTATTTTAGTGGCAAATGAAAAATACATAAATTTGTCTAAACTAGCCACTCCGTCAGTAGACTGTGATTCATTAGCCTCGCGTTTCAAGAATATGGGTTTTATTACTATAACAATCAAGAATAGTGCAACCGCAACTTTAAAAGAAGAAGGAGAAGAAGTCTCTTAGTCTTTTCTTCTATGCTGGTCATGGTCGCCAACTATGCAATACGAAATGCATGAATCGAATGCCCTGAAGAAAACATCAGTTTAGACCACTGCATAACTGAAAAGTTTGTGGTCAATGAAATGGCAAAATACAAACCTGACATGGAAATTCTAATTAAGGATATGTGCAGGGTTTATATCTACGCCACGGTCGCCACAGTAGAAGACATTACTTACTTTTCAAACTTACTCATCTCATACTCAGCTCAGTCAGCGGAAGCTGCATGCAAAGTGCTACAAATAGAATGTTCTACCACGACAAATACGGTTGAGACTTATCATTTAAAGACTGGTGATACGGACAGGATTATGCCAGGAGCCAGCCAATATGTTAAGGCATTGTGTTCAAGATTTGATGATGATATGGATGTTAGCAGTTTGCTGGATAAGGTTCATGAAGATGTTGCAAATTCTACAAAGAAGCAAACGCCTATAAAAGTTCAGTGTGGTTTTCAAAAGAGATCTTTATACGATCCTGAAAAAGGCGATACAGAGACTCTTGAGAAGAAATTGCAAGAAGCGATAAAAGATTTCCAAGAATATTGTGATATATTTTAAGTTTTTGGAAGAAAATATGGTATTAAAATAAGTCTTAAAAAAATTATATCTGCCCTATTTTTTATAAATTATGGGAATTTATTTCATATAAATTCCCAATACGTAAGAAGCAATATGACAATAAAAAAAAAACAGAGGTCAACACGTCAGTATATTCACGCCAGCCACGAACTGATTACTTTAAACTTTTAACAAAACATAAGATTCATTAGCGGTTCACTTTAGTCGATATACGATACGTCAATTATTATTCGAGTCCCATTCTTTAATGATCAACTCAACAAAGTGAATTAGTTGATAAATCTCCTACATATTCATTTTAAAACTAAAGTTTTATGCATTGTACAATAAAATGAAATAGTAACTACTCGATCATTCGCATTACATACTAAGTAAAATTAGTCACAAAATACTTAAAAAAACACAAAATATTGACATGATACTAATGCACATTATTATGCGATCGTCAAATCAGCAAAAAGCAATTTGTTTGATGGCGCAGCTGCTCAACAAAAACTTATCTTGAAATGACACGAAAAGACCAGAGAGAAAAAGGAGTCCAAAGCAAGATATTACATATATGTTTTGCGCATATTCACGCAAAAAAAAAAAACACATTTTCACAATATTAATTACTTCTGTTTTAAGCCACCAACCTTATTTCACAGGCATAAACATTATAAAGTCGACGACGACATGTATCACTCATACATTGATTTACTTCAACCGAAGTTAAAACTTTAGCGCGATAAGAAATTGGAACGAAACTAAACGACAACTTTAACTGAATTACGAACAAGAGTTTAACTTCTACACTTTTATTTAGCGTGATTGTCCCTATAAACTGGATGAGACTGGAAAACTACTCAGAACAGGAATATATGGCACAAAATACAACAGACTTTCGGATAATACACGGCTGTCAATGATGGTGACATAACACCTAACCAAAAAAAAAAAAAAAGACTCGTTAAAAAATATAAGGCTAAAGATTTCGTGTGCATGTCAAGATAAGTGTACATGTGTGATTAAATGTCGGACGTTAAGGTTTCGTCGCATAAGCGCAGTGTGCAGAAGACGCTCCTCCCGTCTGCAGAGCAGGTGCAATCATTGCAGTCACGTCTAAACTGTTCGCCGGGATTACAGCGGAAGCCCTGATCCGATTCTGCCCAAGAAAATAATGATTATAAGTTATATGAGATATTGCGACTAAAAACTAAACTTTCGTTTAAGGAAGAAGCGCCGTTAAAATCCAATTTGTTACCATTTTCGTAATATTCAAATCAGTGTCAGGTTGTTGCATTAAAAACATCCCTCTAAATTCATATATTAGGTATACAAATAAAATTTCCGTTGTTTGAACATGCGGACGAGCATTATCATGTAGGAGAATAATTGGGTCATGTCTGGAGTACCAATGGGCGCGCTTTTCCTCTTCCTTCTATCTTCCTCCAATAATGCTTCCGTTTCCTTGAACATTCTTTGTCTTCCACATCAAAGTCACAGTATCTATACTATTGAGACCACTCACGACAACTTCTCTCTCTTAAAGCAACTTCACCATAAGCTTCTACAAGCAGTCGATGGGCCTCAGCTGCAGATTTCATCAAATTAAAGAATTGAATCAAAGGTAAAAAAAAGACGGAAACTTATTTGTACACCTATTATATAATCCTATACAATGGTTATTTGGCACTCATCCTCCATAGGAAAGGGAAGGTCTTCCGACCACACAGTTCTGATGACCAATGGGCAACTGCTAAATATTGGTGTCGGGACGTTGTATACATATATACTATTCGCGCAATTGTACAGACAGCAGCATATCAAGCTACTACAGTTTGTTAGATTCCTTTAATAGATTTTCAACTTTATCTCTAAAGCATTAAGGCCCGAGATTGCTTGAGAATATTACACAATTTCAGACAGCTTGACCTGCTGTCGTAGGTACAATGTTTTGCGTAACGTCAGTGTGACGCGTAGTTCCCATATGACGATGTATATGCCATGAATAAATTCAAACGAATGATGACTAAAATAATTTCCATAAAACTTAGATAATGTATGGGTGCTTCCAACAAGTCTTACCTACCAGGTGCTTTCTCAGGTTCAGGTTTAACATCATTACACCTTTTGATAGTACAGGTCGCAAATAATCCGCTTTCAGTGCACCGACAGACATTACAGTCGCGATCAAACACACTGCCCGGAACGCACTCCATTGATACCTTTTCGGATGTATCTGAAAGTATTTATTTAGTAATTATTACTTGTTTCTACTTTTTGTAGACTTTTTTCCTACCTATATGTGAAGGGTTGCTATTAACTATTTTTATATAATAATTTTTATGTCTTTAATTGGTAATCAGTAAGCGTTCATTCTAATGAAAAAGTAAAAAAAATATTTAGGCATGCACAAAACAAAACCTAAATAAAATTAGACAGTGATAGAAACGCAAAAAGTTACTGTTTATGTTATTAGAAATTTCTTCCACACTGGACATATGATTGTAAGCGAAGAATACTGCAGGTGTTCCCAAGGTTTTATATTAGGTCCAGTGTTTTATTTAATTAAAAGATTACTTTCAAAACTTTAAATATAGAATACTCCGGCATTAATAGTCATGGCGGAGGTCGGGGTAATTGTGCAAGACATAAACAGTAGCAATAACGTTCATTTTAACAGCTTCAACATTCATTGGGCAATATGCTGCTAATTTTTAATAAAATTTAATTTTAAGAATCTGTTCAATCATATACTCTTTGTAGCCTAGACCAGGCATCCCCGTGTGGTACCGGGCTTAGAATAGTATCCATCCTTAACCTCCGGTGGGTGGCGTAACAGCCGACTAAGGGAACTCTCACCAAGGAAGTGGAATATCAAATTACTGCAATCTCCCGCCAAGCGTGGGGATTATGGCAATCCCCCAACTTGGGGCAGGCCTTTGTATAGCAGTAGAACTCTATAGGCTGAAGAAGAATAAGACAAGGCATAAAAAAATAACTCACCTCTTTTACTCCTTGCTCCAGTGAACGCGCTTGCATGATGGTTGTTATTAACGGCATTGCAGTCAATCCTTGTGCAGGAGAAGTCTTGGCCCTTGTTATCGCAGAGGCACTTGTTACAATCTAAGCGAAACTCTTGTCCTGGTTGGCAGGCTTTTGGCGGCTCCTACTAGATACACGGAGTGCGTTATTATTTGTTACTTGAATGTACCATTTTTTTGACAGCCACACTACAGACACGATAAAAAATCTTTTGTTGGCTGTCACCGGTGACCGTGGTAGCTGTCAATGCCTTAATTAAGGCAGAGTTAAGTGTCCATCAGTTTAAGCATGAGAGTTACTATAGGTACTTTTTCAAGGAATTATAGGTTTCACATAAATTTAATATTCGTTTATTAATAAGGTCAGTGATGGGCCATTCAAAATCGTAAGGATAAATAGGATAAAAGTTTCGTAGATTATAAAGAAGGTATCTACCTTCTTTATAATCTACGAAACTTTTATCCTATATTTAATATTATTTTTTAATGAAATTTTTTATTTGTTATATAAAGACCCAATTATCGAAATCAAATTTGACTTAAGAAACGTAAAAAATATTACCGTAGTCAACGCTCGTGTTTTCCTCGACAAGGTAGCATTCTGAAAAAATTCAAAGAATTTCTTTTAAAAATAATATTCAAAACAATACTTAATCTTAATAATTCAATTCAATTCTCAATTAAGACATTGTACGAGATAGAAGAAGAATAGTGAAAGAAAACTGTTTTCAATTTGCACAAAAGAGAAAAAGTTATAAAAAACAGTAGGGACAAAATATAATCATGGTTGGTAAAATCCACCACATAGAAAAGAGTTGAAAAAAGAAAACAAAACGCATATTAGTAGAACTTGTTTTATTTAAAACAAAATAACCGTCACCATTGTAAACGAAAATTGCATACATATAGAACCCAAACACCACATTAAGAAAGGAAACAATACATAAAAAAAATGATATAAAATATAAATATAAAATCTTTTGTCGATAAGTTTAATCCCCGAAACTGCCACCACCAATATTATAAGGCCGAGATAAATAAAATTACAGCTGACCAGTATTTTTATTTCTGTTACCAGCACAAAAGTCTAAGCAGTATTCCTGTCACTGTCGCCCCTCTCTCGAAATACAATTGTGAGATAGAGACGGCAACATATGTATACCCTGATATGCTTGCCAAGTAACATTTATTTATACAGGCCTTAGATCAAAATATGGATGGAAACCTTTTCAGTGTCTTCAAGTTGTGTTTCACACGCTCTTCTAGTGCAAGCGTAAGACTGCCCATCGGGATTACAGCGACACATATTGCAATCCAGTTCAAAAACTTCATTGGGACGACAGGTTTTCTTTATCACGCGAAGATTCTGCTTATAAAAAGGTCGGTCAAAGGTTGCATTGAGTTTTAAACTAACCATAAAAGCTGATTTATTCTGTAAAAATAAACTTATTGTGAAAACACAACGAATTGCAATTTTAGAACATCAAAATTACAAAAAAAAAAACAGTTTGACACAACACTTCCTAGTACTTTCGCTGTGAACAACAAATAAAATGGCGCATTAGACCAAACTTCCCAACAGCACAGCTAGACAGCTGACAGCTGTTCAGTGAGAGTACCATTAGCACTCTAATTGCGTAATGCATTATTACTACCAATAGGGATGTATCCAAGGTATGAAAATCAAAAAATTATTAGTCCGTCTTATAGATAATAAAAAAAATAACACCCGTATTTTTTATTTTGTCGAAATTACCAAAAAACTACTGAGATATAGCGTATTAGTTACAGAGTGGGAGTTAATTACGTCACGTCATGCGACATTTCAAATCAATATATCTTCCTAAGTATGGAATGGAAGAAAAAAGAAAAAATACGTGTTCAATATTTTTTACAAATCTATCTGATGGACATTAAATTATTTTTTAGGATACAACCCAATTGGTATCATTTTCAAGCATATTCCTAGTTCATTGCTCCCTATGTTGGCAAAATGTGTTTGTTCAATATGGTAAATTATGCAATGAATGCTGTTGAACTGTCAAATTTAAACCCATTGCTACTGATAGTGTTTAACGCAATTACCCTGCAAGGGCCCTAGTCTGCTATTACAAAAGTGTCAGACTGGTCGATCAGTGATATCATAATTATCGATTTTGACAAGTTTCATAATCTACTAACAAAATGGCATCTTTATGACTTTCCTGTGGTCAATCACTGACATTCCACTCCTAATTAATAAATATTCAAATTGAGTAGTAGTTTTTAGAAAATCATTTCTATTATCAGGTTTTATAATATGTAATGGCAATACGGCAATGTCATTCTATTAATATTCCATTAAGAGATGACAGGCCGATAATTAATCGATCATTATGAATTTAGTAGATTACGAACTTGCACAATGACAATGGAATCGTGTGAGAATTACAAATTTATAAAAATAGCAGACTTGGGCCCCTGGTGAAATGACAGTTCACTTCAAATAAGTCTAACTATAGTAACTTTACATAAGTTTTCACGGTAAGTTATTTACAGACCAGTGTGGCTACCATGAGATTTCATTACGAGACTCGACCGCATTTGGCGCTCTCATTGGTTGAGAGTTCTTACAACCTTGAAGCGGGCCAATCGATGAGTCAAACGCGGTCGATATCAATGATCGAGTCTTGGCAATGAAAACTCGCTAACATGAGTTTTCATTGCCAAGACTCGATCATCGATATCGACCGCGTTTGACAGCAGAGTAATTAGCGCCTTGTCAGTAGAAATGGGTTTGATATTGGCAGTTCAGTAACATTCATTGCGTTATTTATATTGTCGGGTAGACAATATAAATAACGCAATGAAAGAAGAGGACCAATGGAGTAGCAATATGCTTCGAAATGATTCCAACTGATAGTAATAGGTTGAACGCAATGAATGTTGTTGAACTGTCAAAATGAAACCCATTGCTACTAATAATTTTTTACGCAATTACCCTGCAGGCCGAAAGGTCAAATTAAAACTGGCAAAACTCACACGAGAAAGTTCTGAAGATTAACCATGTAATTTAATTTTACCTTGTTTATGTATGTGAAGCAATTATGAGTATACTAAAGCAATACAATTTTGCAATAACACAAAACAAACAGCTATTGCACATGATAGCTATTGCAATATATGCATTAAAAATAAAATTGTCAAGATATAAGAAAGAAGCTGCGTTCTTAGGATAATAGGCCTTACGTCAGCGGGGATTCCTCCGAAATCAGCCTGGTCCTCAGGCAGAAGAGGTACACAGACTCTCCTGGTGCAGTAATAGCTGGTGCCATCTTCGTTACACCAACAAGTGTTGCAATCTTTGATGAACATACGGTTCGCCGTGCAGACTTGAGATTTTGTAGTGTTTTTGGGTGCTTTCGTTGTCTAGAAATGTTGGGATGAAAATGAATCGAGAGATTTAGTCTTGTTAAGGTGATATTGCAATGGTGATTGTGCGTAGTTTATTAAGGATTGACAATAAAATGAATGTTAGAAAGTTCATTCATTCATATTTTTATTTCATATCTTCTTCTCAAGCCGTGTACTCACGAACGAACAAAAACGTGGAGAAGGCGAACTTTGACAACTTCATTCGCACGTGACCGTGAGTACCTCTAACAGCACATCAATCTACGACAATCTGCCAGATTTCTTTTTAGATTTTCAACTTTATCTCTTAAACATTGAGGTTCAAGGTTGTTTTCAAATATTTCACAGTTTAGTGATGCCGATTTTCTTATTTACAAACTAACTTGAATTTAATTTCAGTGAATCTTTTTCTTTATATTACACTAGGGACCCGCCCCGGCTTCGCACGGGTGCAATGCTGATACTAAATACACTACAGAAAAACTGTGAACGTATAAAAAACATAGCGGCCCGCCGCCGCACCCGGCTGGTTACTCCTGCCCGCAATTTTAAAATCTGTAATATCTTCGAAAATATTCATTTAAATCATATACTGTAAATGGCAGTCTATACTGCCAATTGCAAAATTTGCAATGATATATGTCTATCTCTTATGGATATCCCACAATAACATTTTCGAAGCGATATTAACTATACAGCAGTAATCCTTATCCAATTTAATACCTTAATTAAATTCAATAATTATTTAATTAAGGTATTAAATTGGATAAGGATATATATATCATTGCGGACTTTTTGGAGGCCTTTTCAATATGTACAATATTTAGTACATTATTTTGATAAATCTTGTAGCGTTCAGCTTGCGTTTCACTACAAACGCGAAAAAATTTTAATTATTTACCACATCACATTATAAACCTCAAATGTAATAGTTTAATGTTCTCCATAATTTAATGGATGTTATTATACACAAAAACCTTCCTCTTTAATCACTCTATCTATTAAAAAAACCGTATCAAAATCCTTTGCGTAATTTTAGAGATTTAATCATACAAAGGGACATAGGGAAAGAGAAAGTAACTTTGTTTTATAATATGTAGTGATTAGGAAAGGACAAGAGATCAAATATAAGTTTAATCCTGTCAAACTAAGAAACTCCATGGAGTTTAGAAACGATTAAAACATGGCTGCTAAAAATACGTCAATTTACGTCAGGCGCGGACTAATTTGACAGGACTAAATAAATATTTATCTTCTGACACTTTCTTAATGAACTAAAAAGAAGAAGTTGCAATGAACTTCAATTTAGTTTAGTTTGTGAACGAAAGATTTGTTGTTATACCACTGGCACCAATGTAATTAAAATGCACGACGATATTGTGTTATGAATTAATAGTACATTACGATATTAGTGCGTAATGATGGTTATAACATGCGAGGCGGAATTTCAGCCCGAGCCGAAGGCGAGGGTGTAATTGAGCCGAGCATGTTATAACCAATACGCACGTATATCGTACGACGTTTTTTAACACACTTGCGAGGAAACAGAAAAAAAAGTATTTTATATTTTGTTCATTTTAAATAAACTCAATCTGTGAATGCACACTGTTGCTTTCCCGCCATTATTATTATTATTTGCCATTTCAAATATGGAACAGCGCGCAGCGCGAGTCGTGCGGCGGCGATCAGTTTCATATTTACTTGAAATGGAAAATAATGCTGTTATGGAATTTGTATGGATTATAACTTAACTATTTGCTTTGATAACACACGCGTTTGTTATGGCCCGCTTTACATATTTAAAACCGGTGGAATTACATCAGCTTTACGAGCAAGGGTGTTAAAAAATTCATAGTGCACTCCGGAGTAACAGAAACCCAACATGGATGCGATAGAGAAAGATCTGTAAAAAATAGTAAGTAGGCAAATAAAATCATCGTAATATCAACTTTGGTTTTTAATAAAATTTTTAGAAAAAATATGTAAAAAATAAACCCAATTCATGATTTGTTTATAAAGTTTTCTTCCTCTGTGTTTACAATTTGGAGGCTCTTAATGTGTGATCCGAATCTCCTGAATAAGGTACTGCAGGTTTCATCTCCTGAAATCATGAGAACATCAATCAATAATTTTGCTCTCCAAAGTACAGATAATATATGGGCCTGTTTCACAATGTCCAGAGATTATCATTAGATAACTTCAAGCATGGAATAGCAGGGTAATTGTGTAACACACTGTCAATAGCAATGGGTTTCATTTTGACAGTTCAACAACATTTATTGCGTTACTTATTACGTTGTTGAGTAGACACATTTTTCGAACTCATATGTTCGAAAAATGTGTCTACTCAACAACGTAGCAATAGATTAGCAATATGCTTCAAAATGATTCAAATAAAAAATGAGGAATGGTTTGTTACGCAATTAGGGTGCTGAATTAGCATACATAAGAAAGGTGTGTACTAAAACCGAATTTCTATTTTTTATTTTGATTCAGCACATGGTTCTGATCGTTACGTTCTTACATTTAGACCCCGTAGTGAAGGCATTGAAATACTTTTCTACGAAATAGAAGAATTTTAATAATAACCAACGAAAAATTTCTATGCTGGCCACTGTAAAAATATTTCTAGAATCGTCTGCTGAATTCAGGGTTTCAATTTGCTCGTTTGCTATAATGAATAAAGATTTAAACATATCCATACTAATATTATAAATGCGAAAGTAACTCTGTCTGTCTGTTACTCTTTCCCGATTAAACCTCTCAACCGATTTAGATGAAATTTGGCAGAGACAATCTTTAGACCCTGAAAAAGGACATAGGCTACCTTTTATTGAAAAAATTTTATATTCTCAAGGGAAATATTAAAAGTGCGATATAACCGAATTCCACGCGAGTGAAGCCGCGGTCGGAAAGCTAGTCTTATCATAAACCTCATACATCGTCACATTATCTATTATTACATTAGTCAAGAGCAGCAGGATAATTGCATAACACATGACCAGTAGCAAAGAGTTTCATTTTAGAACATAGGCAGCAATAGAATAGCAATAAGCTTCAAAATGATTCCAACTGATAGTACTAGTGTGTTACGCAATTAGGGTGCTGGACGATTTAGCAATTTAAATAAAATAAATGAAAACAAAAAAAGATTTGTTACCTTAAGTTCGTGGAACAATTCAACGTCAGCGGGAAGAGGACACTGTTTGTTGGTGCAAGAATAGTCGGTACCAAGCGCGTTACAACGGCAGGTATTGCAGCCGATGTAGAAAGTATTGCTGGCACGACAGACGGAGTGGCGCTCTACGTGATCCTCACCCTACAGACGTGTAAATAAATGGTAATGGCAGAAAATTCAACCGCTTTCTGCAAAAATGATCCAACCCACAAACTCGACATTTTCGATAGTTTGTGATGTATGGACTGTTATATATGGTATATTTTCACATATCAAAGACGTGACTTTGATATGTGAAAATATACAGACCTTATTTGGAGTCCATACGTCACAAAATAGCGAGTTTGTGGGTTCGATCATTTTTGCAGAAAGCGGTCCAATTTGCTCATGACTTCAACAGTATGATGGAAATAAATATTTATAGCTTTCCATCATCATCATCCTCAGCCTTTTGGCGCAACAGTGAGGGACACTACCTTACTAGAATCTTACACCGAACTTTACACATGTATTTGATCTTTATTTTTTATTTTTATATGATGTTTGTGTCTGGTCTCTTTTAGTTAGTGCTAAATTAATGCATTTTCTTTCTTTCTTTCATAAGCAGCCTATATTGTTCCCACTGCTGGGACGCAGACTTCCTCTTTTCAAGAGGGAGTGTGCTATAATCTAACACGAAGGCCTGAACTCGTACTGCCAAATTATCATTACCATTCGAAAACTTACAAAGTATTCTTTACAGCCTGCGCTGACGAGGGATTTTTGTCCACAGACTTTTTTGTTCACTAAAATATATCGCTTAAAACTGTATCGAGTAACGCAAACGAGGGATTAAAAGTAACGCGTACAAAAAATCCCCCGAATAACTGAAGACATGCAGAGAGCGGACCGGACAAAAGTACGGGGGAGTCCCCGAATAAAATAGAACTCGTGTAACTCGGCAAAGGAACACCCATGGCGGACTTTAGTCCGCGTTGTGTGCTATCACTTCTCTACATTTCTGCAGATTTTCGCAGTAAATCCGCGGTGGAATTTTTATTCGCGGAGCGTACTTTTTGCTCCGTCGCGGAGAAAACTCCGTCGACTGCGCAGGCCCTTATAGTTTAATTCGATTGAACTCATACTGCCATTTTAAGTTAATAATAGTTTCCACTAGAGGCGCTCGTGTGAAATTTATGAAATCAAAACGAAAAGTTTTCGAAAACTATCACAACTCATACTTGGCCCACTGATGCAGGTTGGTAGATGTTATAGATATTCGATTTTTTGGCTCTAAGACATGTTTGTTGTCACCGTTTCAAAAAATGATTGGTGATGCTAATAATTTGCTCACTGTAAATCTGCCGTTACCACTGGCCTACTCCTACTGGCCGATGGCCCAGGATGAGTTTCGCTCTAATAAAAAGTCGGTGTAGTCTTAAGCAATGACACCAAAATATAACGTTATTTTTTGTTTATGCGAAACCTGAATTATGAAATATGCTTATCCTGAGCAAACTAAGTATTAGTTTGCTCAGGATAAGCAACTGAATCGATTCCAATAATTTCTACACCATGTTATATTTTTTCACAAATACATTTAGACGTTGTTGCAGTGTGGTTACTGAGCGCGCTATGCAGTTTACGCGGGAGCAGACCAGGGCTCAGCTGATGCCACAAGTCAATGCCCCCGGCTCGCCCGCCTGGACGGAGCGTGGACCAAATTTTTGTTAGGACAACCAAGTAGGATAACAAGCCCACAACTTTGTGGATTTGCATTCTATCTTTTTGAAATTTTGTACCTAGATTCTTTACTTAAAAATGCTGGACACGTGTCGGGTTTCGCATTAACAAAAAAGAATATTGTAGTTCTAACGATACCAACCTCACTTTGCATGAAGACCTCTACTTCTTTATCTTTGTCCATTTCTGTTTCCAAACATTCATTGTGGGTGCAGGAGTAGCTCAGACCATTACTAGCACATTTGCAAGGATTGCAGTCCCTCATAAACTCTTCAAGAGGTTTGCAAATCTTCGACCTCTTTATTATTACCATGTCGTGATCCAAATCCACAAGGTTTTCTATTTCGTAATGGTTTTGATTCTGAAGTTTAAAAAGACGTGAATAATGTTAATCATCATCATCATCAGCAACTTTTTTATAGTCCCACTGCTAGGCACAAATCTCCTCTCATAAAGAGAAGAATTGAGCGTAAATTACCACGCTTGCTCAATGCGGTTTGGCGATTTCAGACTTCCTCAAGATCCAGGTTCCCTCCTTGTAATCAGTCATTGGTGTCCAAGATATACTTAGAAAGTACATATAGCTTAGAAAAGTAACATTGGTACTTGTCTGACATGGAATCGAACCCGCACACTCATATTTGAGAAGCTGGTGTTTTAACTCCTAGGCCACCACATCAGTCATGCTATAATATTACCCATTGCAGAGACACAAACCTCATTCTCTTTGAGGAGAGAGTAACCTGAGTAATCACGAGGGCCCAGTGCGGGTTGGTAGACATCATATGACTTAAAAAAATTAGTTCTAGAACATGCCTAATTATTTATTATTCTGTGCTACCACTACTTTCTATTTAGAAACCAAAAATTCAATAATTATTAGTAATTCCAAATCGATGTACTTACCTCTATGGAAATGAATTGTGCATCCCAGTCACCAAATGTGCAGTCGATGTTTCACATAAAAAAATATTAAAACAATATACTCGATGTCAGTATCAAACATCGATTTATTAAATGTTTTGAGTTAATTGTCTTTCAATTTGATTGATTATGCAATATTTCCAAGTATGAACGAAGTTTGATTATGATTATTATGACACACGTAGGTTGCAGTTGAAAATCAGCGTCAACCTTGGGCTTATGTTCATCACCATCTGACACGTAATCCCGCCTGATGGTAAGCAGTGATGCAATCGTTGAAGGCAAAACGCGCTAGTTTATTAAGAGCCTATTCACTCAAAAAAGTGAGTCAATAGGAAGACGGTAGTTGAGCGAGGTGATGTAATGTTACACCCAACAATAGGACCAACGATGCTGCGCCAGAGGGAGATTGATCTGGAGACCCTGACAACCCAACTTCCGACACAGCAACATTTGACGCACCGTACCCGGCACACATCGCAGCACAACTGCTCAGACGTTCTCCGTACGGTTTCACCAGAAATCATGCTAGAACACGACGAATCGCTTTTGGCATTAGAGTGTTGCGTTGTGTGTTGCGTTTAAAATTTAAAAGAGTAACGTCATTGAATGCATTTGTCTTCCTTTTTGTAGTTATTTGACAACTCCTCTCAAGTTTCGCCGTTTATTTCTCAAAAACACTTATTTTAATGAACTTGCGGACCCCAGACTCCAAAGCTGAAAAGGCTTCGGATGCGACTGGGATTAACGCTGGGATGATGATGACTTATTTTAATGAACTTACCTTTCATAGTTTTAATGGTATATCTTGGTACGAAACATTGTGCTTTAAAAGAACAACTTGTGTCAAAAAACAAGTGTTTAAACCACCGATATTAAATGTGCAGAGTTTAAATGTAATGAACATATAATGAGTTCTAAATCTATATTATTCACGAATTCGCCTTTCATCGCTTCGTATAGTAAAATGTTACATTAGCATAACTTACCGGTAGTACCGATTTTTGAGCTTCCTTATCGTCTATTTCACTATTGACACTAGCTATCTGTATATCTGGAGGACTGACAAGGAAATCTGAAATAATAATTATACATAAATATTAAATTATTGTAAATAATAATGCTAAGGTCCAAATTAGATTGGGCACGCCACAATAGCGGCGGTAAGTCCCCTCTTTGAGGAGTGGCTAAAGAGGCGCCACGGCGCCCTGACCTTCCGCCTTACGCAAGTCCTCACCGGACACGGCTGTTTCGGAAGGTTCCTGTTCCGTATAAGGCGGGAGGAAACGCCAGGGTGTCACCACTGTGTGGATCGCCCTGAGGACACAGTGGAGCATACGGTGGAGGTCTGCCCGGCTTGGGTAGAGTACCTCCGTGTCCTGGAAGCAGCGACCGGCGGCGATCTCTCGCGTGCGTCCAGGCCATAGACCGGAGCGAGAGTGCATGGCAGGCCGTTAACTCCTTCTGCGAAGCAGTAATGCTAGCAAAGGAGGAGGCTGAGCGCTTGAGGGAGCGGGAATCCCAGTGCCCTCACGCCTCTAGCTGCCATAGAAGACGCCCTAGTCGGGAGACAACATCGAACTCCCGGCCACCGTAGACACGGGCTTGCGGGCGGTGAGCAGTGAGCAGCTCGCCGCCCGGTAAGGACTAGGCCCGAGTCGACGGCCCGATGTGTTTCACGTGCGCCTCAAATCTCTTTGAGGCGCACGTCTTGTCTTGATTGCGGATTGCGAAGGGTTGCGGGTTGGTTAAAAAAGAAACCGTGGCCATGGCCTACAGGCAAGTGAAGGAACGTACGGGTGGATTTTAGTCAGTAAAAGTCTGACACGCCCTTCCGATCGGCCCAGAGCGAGAGAAGTTGACAGCTGGCAGGTTTTAGCGTGACTAGCTGGCATATGGTAAATAATTTCATTGTTGTTATGTTTTCTTGTGTTCATTATTATACATAGTATTGTATAAAGTCCTGTTTTTTTTTAATGAACAGACAGCTGTGCTGCTGGGGAGTTTGTTCCGCCACTTCTTCTTCCCAGCGAAAGCACTAGGAAGTGTCGATGGGTGGACGATTTGGGGGACTGTCTTATGTAATATTGATGTTCAAAAAGTGCTGATTCTCAGCGTAATTTGAATAAAGGAGTTTTGATTAGATTGATTGACTGCATTGTTGGATTACGACATAAAACTTCTTATGCCGTTAATCCCACGGAATATGAAAGATACTTTTAAAATGCGTACCTGATGTTCTACAAAACTCCAAGGTGCAGAGTCCAAGTCCGTTCTCCAAGCAGATGCAAGTGTTGCAGTCCCTTTGGAACGTCGTGTTACTCTTGCATAGGACTGGCTCCGCTGAAAGTGGTTGATGTCAAATGTTAATAGATCTAGAAACTCTTCAATGAAGGAACATTGTGGTGGCAATAGTTAGGTCGCAATAATTAATAAACTGTGTGAGGGTTTCTTCTATACTGCGAGAATTTGTTTATTATAGGTATATGTAAAGTGATATATCTTAGTATTATGTATTTATTTAAGTATATTTGTATAATTATTTTATTGATTGATTACGCTTAATCCTTCTCTGTATGAAGGGAAATGGCTATTTCGAGCAGTGGAACGATAAAAAGAAATGTTGATGATGATGATTTTTGGATGATATGTGTAATGGTATATGATAAAAGGTTATTTAATGTTATTACTTTTATAATTATTATATTCATATTTTATTTCCTCCTTGTTCTTACAGACTATTGTCTACATTTCTGTTTTACTTCTCCTTTCGCAGGTCTGCTGGAAGAAATTTCTTAAGAATTAAGCAGCACCTTTGTACTCAGAACTTAAGTTTGTCTTATCCTTATGTATTTTATTGTATGTAAGTACATAAATAATAAAATAAATAAAAAGACGTTTATTTTTCATTTACATATTTTATTTAGCAATGTGTTTTTTTTTAGCTTTTATTTTTTGGTTCAGTTTTATTATCTTAATGTACGAGTCACAAATACTTTATCTTTCCTTCTTTCTTTATGTAAAAAACCTGCCAAACTGAGAGCCAGTTTGTTTCCAGGGTTAGCTCTCGACTCTAAACATTTTTCCCTTTATTCATAAAAGTTGCTTAAAGTTAACTAGTAACTGTTTAACCATACATTTTTGACATTTTAACTTCCCTTAACTTTCATCCCTTAGTATCAACCATGTCATTAGACACAGTCTTGTAATATCGCGTTGGTTGTTTGTTATTGGCGGTATTAAGTGACACATTTTTCAAACATATGGAGCAATGGATTAGCAATATGTTTCAAAATGTTTCATATTGATAATAGGTAATAATGTTTTTTAACACCCTTGCTCGTAAAGCTGATGATATCCCACCGGTTTTAAATATGTAAAGCGGGCCATAACAAACGCGTGTGTTATCAAAGCAAATACTTAGTTAAGTTATAGTCCATACAAATTCCATAACAGCATTATTTGTCATTTCAAATAATTATGGAACTGATCGCCGCCGCGTGGCTCTAGCCAGTGAGCAGCGCGCTGTTCCATATTTGAAATGGCAAATAATAATACTAATGGCGGGAAAGCAACAGTGTGCATTCACAGATTGAGTTTATTTAAAATAACTGATGTCCTATTTGAAATAAACAAATTTGTATTTGTTTGTATTTAAATGAGTATTTGTAAAAAAAACAGTTTATTCGGTAATTTAAAAACTTGACTGCATGCTCTAGCATCTTTGCCAACATTTTCACGCAGCTACGGCAGAAAATAAACCTCGCGCCATTTTTCTCAAATTTTCTTTTCTTTGTACTTGTATTCTGAATATCTTTTTTTTTGTTTCCTCGCAAGTGTGTTAAAAAATGTCGTACGATATACGTGCGTATTGGTTATAACATGCTCGGCTCAATTACACCCTCGCCTTCGGCTCGGGCTGAAATTCCGCCTCGCATGTTATAACCATCATTACGCACTAATATCGTAATGTACTATTACGCAATTATGGTGTAGGTATTCAATATTCCTTTTTTATTTTCTCTTTAAATACGTTGCTCTCTACTATGGATTTCTCCTGTATTGTGGGTGCGTTTACAAACATATAAACTTACATACACAAACAGCCAGACCCGGAACAACTAATTGTAGGCCATAGAAATATTTCAACCCGGGAATCGAACCCGCGACACGCGGTGCAGCTGTTGATCGCTCAGCCACTCCACCAATCTTCTCGTCGAAAAAAGAAATCGGGGCCAAAGTAAATTGGCCCAGATTTCCTTGTTCACACTCAATTCACTAAAACTAAATTTAAATGCAGTGCCTCTTTTTCTTTCTAGTTCATTAAGTAAAGGATAGATAATAAATTAAAAGTTTAGTCCTGTCAAATTAAGATCATAGACAATACAGACGTGATAAAACATGGCGACTAAAAATACGTCTATTCATCATCATCATCTCAGCGTTAATCCCAGTCGCATCCGAAGCTTTTTCAGCTTTGGAGTCTGGGGTCCGCTTTACCAGTCTAACTGCTGAAAATACGTCTATTAATTCTCACTAAATACTCTCCAGCGTTTGATGGTCTATTAACAGTTCGCACACACAAGGGCCGTTGATCAAGAGTTGAAGTTAAAGTTAAAAATACTTACGTCTTACTTTACTTCAGGCACTGACTAGTTTGCAGTAACTAAATCAATATTTATTTTTTGTCCTTTTCTTGATGAAATAATCGTAAGATAATTCTTATTGTCGCTTACCTAAGACTCCCTTATCGCAATCAGTAGATTGTTTCAGGCACTCAGCGCGGCCCTGGCTGGAGCACCGACAACGATGACAGTTGCTTTCCCATTCACTGCCCGGCAAGCACTGCGCCTCTCTCGTGTCACTTTGTGCCTGGTTTGATTCTGAAATTGTCAGCAGACATATTTATACATATGTATGTACTTTATTGTACACCAAAAACGTACATTAATTAAAAAATACATTCAACACTTCAAAAGATGAAATAGGCAGTCGAATAAGACTGCCTATTTCATCTATTCTAATGCAATCTCTTCCAGTCATATTTTATGTAGTTTTCATTAGGACAAGGGAAGGAAAGTTGGAAAAAGATGAGGTTGGTTCCGCCAACGGAACTGCGATGGCTATCGACATACAGGATGTTCCAGAAGTCGACGTCAAACCGGAATCGGGTAATTATACTTAGGTCAAGTTAAGATAGTTTACAGAAAAAAAAGTGTTTAAAAGAGGATGGATGTATGTATGAATGAATGGATGTTTATTACAGTTTCAGGCCAAAACAACTCATAATCAGATTAACATAAAGGCTAAATATGTATGCTATGTATACAACATTATTTTTTGTAAATACGAAATCCAAAACACGTGTCCCGTATTTTTAAGTAAAGAATCTATGTACAAAATTTTAAAAAGATATAATGAAACACCATTAAGTTATGAGCTTGCTATTCTACTTGGTTGTCCCAACAAAAATATGGTCAAAGATCCGTACAGGCGGGCTAGCGCGGGCGTTGACCTCTGGCGTCAGCTGGGATCTATCGTAACCGTTCGGTAACCACTCTGCGGTCTCACTCTAAATGTATTTGGGAAAAAATATAACATAGTGTAAAAATGATTGGAATCGATTCAGTTGCTTATTCTGAACAAACTATGGTTTCGCATAATCAAAAAATAACATTGTATACTTTTACGCTTATACATCAGAATAACCCACATTCCAATGGGATCAACACGTATGTGGGTGAAACCAAGGGGAATTGCTAGTAATATAAAAATAAGAAATAAATAAATTTTAAAAAAGAACTTAAAATTAATACTGAGAACTCACCAGGTACGCTAAATACTTTTCTTTCTGCTGTACATGATGGGTCTGTCTGACCTGGCAGGCATTTTATTGCTGGAAACAGAAAGGATCTTATGAATCCACATATTATTCAATTAAGTTACATACAGTCACGATATGTACAAAATGGTTTTAAAAAAGTATTTAAATACAAAATTCAAAATACTTTTCGGTTTTATTATTTCAAATGCAAAATACCAAATAATTTTGTGTTTTTTCAAATGCGAAACTCAAAATAAGTATTTTCCCAATAATTTTACTGGTGTGATTGATATATGTACTTATTGTTACCAAATTTCAGATTTCTAGTGCTAACACACTTGGCGAAACTTGGATTCGTAGACGGAACCACGGAACCCTAAAAAGGGGGCACGTGGATAGCGGGCGCCTCTATCGGTCAAATTTCAGTGTTACCTCTCTAATGTTGGCTAAACTTAATCACAAAGCATTGCATTTTGAATTGATTATTAAAAATGTAAAATACTACTCGAAAGGTATTTCAAATAAAATACAAAACCGTTGAAAAAAGAATTTAATACCTTAAATAAATTGTTGATTTAATATAGATCTATATTGCCCTTTACAGTATATGATTTAAATGAATATTTTCGAAGATATTGTAGATTTAAAAATTGCGGGCAGGAGCGGCCAGCAGGGGCGGCAGGAGCGGCAGCAGGCCGCTATGCTTTTTATACGTTCACAGTTGATATTTAATACACTACAGAAATGTAGTGTATTAAGTATCAGCATTGCAGGTTAAGTTTAAAAAGGCTCAGCGAGCTATGGAGTGGACTATGTTGGGCGTCTCTCTGAAGGACCGCATCAGAAATACGGTGATCCGACAAAGAATCAGAGTCACCGACATAGCTGAGAGGAGTAGCAAGCTGAAGTGGCAATGGGCTGGTCACATATGCCGCAGGACCGTCAACCGTTGGGGTAAACGACCGCGTCTCAGCAAATATAGCGTACGGGACGCCCTTGGGCGAGATGGAGCGACGACTTAAAAAAGGTGGCTGGTAGTGGCTGGCGGAGAACTGCTCAGGATCGAGCTTGTTGGCGTACCATGAAGGAGGCCTATGTCCAGCAGTGGACGAGTAGAGGCTGATGATGATGATGATGATTGCAGGTCGCTAGTCTACTATAAACAAGTACACTCAAGAAATTTAAAATCTTTCACGGTTATAATACCAGCCTACAGTCAGTTATAATCTGCCTAACGTTTTGAGGGCTCCAACAACCCGTAACGACTGTCATTAGATGTCCGTATGGCAACCGGGACCAACGGGTTAACGTGCTTTCCGAGGCATGACCAGACCAGTGCAAATATTCATATTCATGCATACAAATATTTGCACTGCGCGGGGGTCGAAACCGCGCCTCTTTGCGCGGCCGCCTTCGCCATCGCCACGCCACGAAAGCTGTCAGGGCCTTTTTTTGTTCTGGATGGGAAATCATCAAATGACCTCTCCTGCTCTGGGCGGAGCGGAAGTTCGTGTCAGACTTTTACTGGCTAAAACCCACCCGTGTTCCTTCACTTGCCTGTGCGCCATGGCCACGGTTTCTTTTAACCAACCCGTAATCCTGGCCCAGGATGTAACGGTCTTCGTGGTCAACGTCACGATGTGCTGACATCTCTTAGAGGAGCGCATGGTTCTTACCGGACGGCGAGCTGCCCATTGCTCGCCGCTCGCAGGCCCGCGCCTACGGTGGCCGGGAGTTCGATGATGTCTCCCGACCAGGGCGTCTCCTGCGGCGGCTAGAGGCGAGAGGGTGCTGGGATTCTCGCTCCACTCGCTACATCTTCTCCTTTGCCAGCATCACTGCTTCGCTGAAGGTAGTGACGGCCTGCCATGCTCTCTCGCTCCGAACTATGGCCAAATTTAATTTTTGGAGTTATGAAGGGAAAATATGTGCCATTTGGTTGAGATTTCGAGTAAAGGAGGTTTTGGTATGTGAAGGGAAGACAACAAACATTTTTTTAGAGATTTGGCGGTTTTCGACTTATTGAGGTTCGACTTAACGAGGTTCTACTGTTTTTTTTTTATCCGTTGCATGTGCTCTCTGAACGTGCGTCAAAACACTAGAACACAGCCGGACTGGATTTATAATTACTTAATTGGCAAATGTCACATTGTAGACAGTCATTCTACATTCTTTACTGTAATTACGCTTGTTTTATGAGCAAAATGTTTGAAATAAACCAACACTATTCTAGCCATTTGACAAACATGTCGGGGTCTTTGTTTTATATAGGTATTTATAAACTAAGAGCCTCTTTACTCAAGAAAAACTGAGTGAATAGGAAGGAAGTCGGCAGTTGAGCGAGGTGATGCAATGTTAAACCCAACAACACGACCAACGATGCTGCGCCAGAGGGAGATTGATCTGGACAGCCTCCACGACCAAACTCCCGATACAACAACATTTGGCGTATCGTACCCGCCACACATCGCAACACAACTACTCAGTCCCGTCCTCCGTACGGCTTCACCAGATGTCATGCCGGAACACGACGAATCGCTTCGCGGCAAGACTTTGTCTAGCGGGTGGTAACTTCTGCCGGCAGCCGATGTTATGGCCTACCACCGAGATCGGTTTCTAATATAACCGGGTGCAGTAGAATACTGGTATTTTAAATAGAACAACTGCCTTTGTGGCCTCCACGTGCCAGTTACTGGCTAACAGGACACCCTAAGGTGAGACTGGATGTCAAACTTGGACTGCTCACTACCCATAACGACTGGCCTTTACCCCGCCCCCAATCTACGGACGACAGACCGACAGCTGATCAAGCAAACCGAAACTGTCTGATTCTACTGTCTGTACTTTCCGAAACATGAATGAATCTCAATAGGTAATGGATGATCACCCTCCGGACGAACCCACCGGTCGTTTAAAATGAACAGTTTAAAAGTAATCCCAAGAAACTATAGGATCATAAACGTATAGGTTAATTTTCCTCGTACGCGCCATTCAATGCTCGATGTAAACAATGACTGATTTGACATTTCATTTCGCGCCATAAATTCTAAAAATGGCGGCGGAAAGTCACGTGACTTGTTTCGGCCGGAGCGCGCCCGGTCGGTCCTCCAGTTGCCCTTTAACCTTCACAATTATTGCAGTTCTATTAATAGCGACAACAATTGGTTTCAATAATGACATGCCGACGATCATCTTTGATGCTCGGATATTACGAAATTATCAAATAAAAAATTTCTTAGTTCCGAATTTTTTTTAGGTAATTTACATTCGCTAACGGTTTTGGAACTTTCTTTCGAACATATATCATGGGTACGTTTTTGACCCAAATCCTAGGTCATCAACATATTTGCTGCATACGATAATCAAATACCCCACCAGGAGGCCACAGAATTAGTTCCCGCCACAGACCAAATATGCAGTATCCAGTTTGAGTAACAACTCTAATTCAAATAAAAAATCCATACCCTTAATTGCTTAACACACCACACTTTCAGTCTGAATAATTTTGATCAATAATCCATTGCTTCATAATATGTTCGAAAATTTTCATCGTGAAAATTCATGAATGTAAATAACGCAGTGAATATTGTTCTTCTTTCTTACTTTCTTTTTTGGCTTCGCACGATTTGTACATTTAGCCAATGTCACGTAATGAATTATTGACGTCGAAAAAGACGGCCGCGTGAACCGTCTTACGACGGAGGTTTGAGGCAAAGTCATAATGTAGCCACTATGCTGCGGTATTTTACTATTCTTCATTCATAACATTCATTGCGGTATTTACTTACATGAAATTAATTAACACACTTCCTAAAAATAGTTAATTCAAAATCGTTTACTGAATTTATATCATTTTTAATATACTTAGGTAATTTTTATCTCAAAAATAATTAAAATTAGGGAAATTATTGTCTTATTAAACCCTGTTGTTAGTACAGACCGCAGTTGTACATACAAAATAAAGAAAAAAAAACGTTATTCCAAGAATTAAGGTCTTCGTTCTCCAAGAATTGGTATAAGCAATAACTAATTTAATAATTAACAATGCATATACCAACAAACGCAACGCACGTAATGCTACATGTTAAATTAAAAAATCAAAAGATTATTACATATGTATAGAAGATATAGTAACCTACTTATCTTCCTTAAACATACGCCCAGTTTCTGGAATCATATATGTAATAATTAATTACTCAGAGGACACTATTTCCTCTTTATTGATAAAGTATGTAGTACAGTAGTGTATTTAAGAGTTCGTAGAATCGTAGTACGCGATAGCGTTCCCTAGAAGTGTGATAACCCTGACTTTCTTTGAATTCACTCCCTTATTGGTCTAGGTCGCAAGAACGATAGCTGAATCAGACGCCCAGAGGGGTAATTGCATTACCCACTAAAACAGTAGAGATGGTTTTCATTTTGACAGTTCAACGACATTCAACGCGTGCCAAGCGATTCGTCGTGTTCCGGCATGATGTCTGGTGAAGCCGTATGGAGGACGGGTCTGGGCAGTCGTGTTGTGATGTGTGCCGGGTACGATGCGTCAAATGTTGTTGTGTCTGGAGTTTGGTCGTCGAGGGTCTCCACGTCAATCTCCCTCGTGCGCAGCATCGTTGGTCGTGTTGTTGGGTTTAACATTGCACCACCTCGCTCAACTGCCGTTTTCCTTCTTATTCACTAAGTTTTTTTTAAGTGAATGGGCTTATTAAACCAGCGTGCTTTACCATCAACGATTGCATCACTGCGTATCATCAGGCGGGATTGCAGTCAAGCGCTAGTTTATAATTATTAAAAAAAAATACGTTTTAAGCAGATAACTTTTTTTAATCTTATGGAGCAATGGATTAGCAATTATCCTTCCATTAGGTAATTCAGATTCAGTTTGTGATAGACAGTGTTTCGTAATTAGGGTATTGGTACTGGGTTAATTTCCGATGTCTGTTTATTTACACTTCTTTATCACAGAGTTTTTTTTTTTTATAAAAGTACCTATATTAACAGTTTTCACCACACACAAGGGTTATCTGTCATTTACCCCGATTCACTAAGTAAGTTTTAATTCAGTGCATCTTTTCGTTCCATTTCATTAAGAAAAGGACAGAAACAAATATGTATTAGTTCTTCTTTCTTTCTTTTTTGGCTCCGCCCGGTTTGCGCATTTAGCCAATGTCACGTATTCATGTCGAAAAAGACGGCCGCGTAAACAGTCTTACAAGGGAGGTTTGAGGCAAAGTCATAATGTGGTCACTGTGCTGCGATATTTTACTGTTCTTTATGAATTATTTACTGAATGCACTTTTTACTACATAAATCACGCACTTTTATTTAGTAAACAACGCTATTAAATAATTTTAAAAGTCCAATGAAAAATGAGCGTAACACTCAGCTTGACATTCCCGCCAAAACTAAACTCCATGTATTAGTTTAGTCCTGACAAATTAATTAGCGCTTGACGTTTCATGACGTATCTATTTATAACAGACATGTTTTCCTTTAATCGCGTCTAAACTGTTTAACGGAGTGTCTTAATTTGACAGAACTAAACTATTATGTTATATTCTATCCTTTTCTTATTGAAATAGAAATAAAAAGAAGCAATACATTCAAAATTATTTTAGTTTCTCAACAAGACAATCGGCACCACAGAAGAGATAATGTTTTTTTTTTTTTTTAATATGGCATCTCCTAGTTGACCTTGAGAGGTCGGTACTAGTTAACCGGACTATCCTGTGGCTGCCTTAATGAATTTAAAGCCTCCAGCCAGGGCTACTAAAAGCTAAGCGACTACACGCTAAGGGCACCCCCTGTGGGGTACGAACCTCGGCTTAGGGTGTCGCTAGAAGAACAGCAAGGGACGGCTGGATCGAATTTTTATTTTTATTTCGGTTTGATGACCGCGGCGAGATAATGATATTGAATGAGACTTATTAACTATTCCGTGATCGGCACCAATATTTCGCATCGGGTCTTAGCGTTAGGCTGAATACGGACAGATTCCAAGCACTAATTTTCTGCCATAGCCGGTTTCGACGAGATTTTTTTTTTTTTATTTGACAGGCGACATGGTCGAGTTGTTCTTATCTATGATTCAAAAAAATCGGTTCAGCAGTTTGAAGATTATCAGCTCTGTCTTAATTGGTGATTAGTTCAACTTTGAAGTTCAAATAACGTTGAGCCAATTTGTGTTGTTTGATAAGCCGAATATTCTGAATAAAAGAAATATAATAATAATATTCCGAGAATTAATTAGTCAAAAGTTATCGCGTATCGGTCAGAGGCACCGACTTCCTAAATAGTGTTCGCCGGAACTATGCTTTGGCGCCTTCGATTTTCATTAAAAAAAGACATTCAATGTTTCAGCCCGAAAATTTAAAAAAAGGCGTTAGCCATTGATATAATATTTTAATATTATTTCAATGGCGTTAGCTAAGAGTTTCATTCTGTTACAATGTGTGCAGAATAACTAAAAGTTCACCAGGACTCTAATTGCGTAAAACTATATTAGCCTCGATTTGAATCCATACTAATATTATAAATGCGAAAGTAACTTTGTCTGTCTGTCTGTATGTCTGTTACTTTTTCCCGCTTAAACCTCTCAACTGATTTTGATGAAATTTGGCACAGACAAGCTTTAAACCCTGAGAAAGAACATAGGCTACCTTTTATCCCGGAAAAAATTGATGTTCCCGAGGGAAATCTAAATAGCGCGATATAACCGAACTCCTCGCGGGCGAAGCCGCGGGCGAAAAGCTAGTTAATAATAATTATTTGAAAAGCAATTCGTCGTATTCCGGCATGATGTATGGTGAAGCCGTACGGAGAACGGGTTTGAGCAGTTGTGTTGCGATATGTGCCGGGTACGATACGCCAAATGTTGTTGTGTCGGGAGTATGGTCATGAAGGGTCTCATCAATCTCTTTTGTTCTTGTGTTTAAGATTGCATCACCTCGCTCAACTGCTGTCTTCCTTCCTAATCACTCAAGTTAATTTTGAGTGAATAGGTTCTTAGTTCTTAACACACTATCAGTAGCAATGGGTTGACAGGTCAACAACATTCATTGCGTTATCCACATTGTTGAGCAAACACATTTTGCGAACATGTGAAGCAATGAATTAGCAGTATGCTTGAAATTTATTCAAAATGTTAGTTATATTTGTTACGCAATTAGGGTAATGACGGTCGTGTTTTTTTTTTTTTTTAATATAAAGTAGCGCGCTTTACCATCAATTATTGCATCATGCGGAATTGGGGTCAAGAACTAAGTAGTTCAGAATTATAGAAAAAAAAAATAGACTAATTTTAAAACATACTGGTTATCCATTACTCCGAATTCGAAAAATATATCTACTCAACGACGACGTAAATATCGCGAGGAATAGGGATGTATCCAAGGTATGAAAATAACAAAAAGCCTTTTTTTATTTTGTCGAAATTACCAAAAACTACTGAGATATAGCGTATTAAAGTTACGGAGTGGGGGCTAATTACGGCATGCCGTGGCATATTTTGTACCACTGCGTGACAGCATGCGACATTTCAAATCAGTATGTCTTCCTAAGTATTTGAATGAAAGAAAAAACGTGTTCAATATTCTTTACAAATCTATCTGATGGACATTATATGATTTTTAAGGATCCAATTCTGTTGAAGTGTCAAAATTAAACTCATTCATTCAGCATTCGCCCTAAAGACTTATGGAAGAGAAAGACGTGCTCAGCTGACCATAAAGAAGGCAGTATTTCATGACAATTAAAATTCTAATAACATTTACATAAACTGTATTATTAACATAAATGCAAAACCAACATATCCAATTTACATAACCGACGAAAAAAACGGTACAAAAATTAGTGACAAGATATTAGATACAAAATGTAAACAACGAAATATATTATCCGAGGTAAACAAATGTAAAACCGGACTTTGTATAAATTTGCAATCATTAGACGGTTTATAGCCTGATAGCGGTACCGTTAAGTTGGTCGGCGGCTTGTTGCTTAGCGCGTGTCCCGCATAAAGCAGTCCTGGCTACACTGTAAAGCAAATTTAACTACTCAGCTTTTATTAACAGACAATCTTTAAAATTCTGTTTTATAATCTGGGTGATTAAGCGCCCAGATAGTAAGAGAAAAGTTCTAATTTCTGTATTATATAAAATGAAAGTATCAAATAATATTTTTTCTTTGCAAAATCCATGAAATTTTATAATATATCGATTGACCATTTTTTTTTTTAATATAAATTATAAAGTAGTGCTTGATCACAATCCCGCCTGATGGTAAGCAGTGATGAAATCGTTTATGGTAAAGCGCGCTAGTTTATTAACAGCCTATTCATTCAATAAAGTTCAGTTAATAGGAAGCAAGACGGCAGTTGAGCGAGGTGATGCAATGTTAAACCCAACAACACAACCAACGATGCTGCACCAGAAGGAGATTGATCTGGAGGACCTCCACGACGAAAATCCCGACACAGCCACATTTGGCGCATCATACCCGGCACACATCGCAACACAACTACTCATACCCGTCCTCCGTACGGCTTAAATAATTACTAACAAGAATACCCTCGTAGAATATTGAGTACTTAACAAGAATAAACATTATACTAAAAGCTGTAATTTAATCGAGTTACTAATCCCTTGTTATAAACATAACTATTCGTCTTCTGCCATGCATTACTCTCTTTCGTTAATTGAACAAACGGACCGAGGTTTCTCGCACGGCTCGGTTTTATTGGGATCATTGGAGCCATGGACTTTAAATGGAAAAAAAGATTTAATAATAATCATAATAAAATCAAAATTAATCCAAAGAACGGGAATTGCCATCCAAAATGGTAATGCTGCCAGCCTATTGGGCAATTTACTATTGACAGCGATGCAGATGAATTTTTTGATGCACAATAAGTATTTTTGTGAATATATACATATGTCGTGGATGGCGGGATCGTTTTCATAAGAGTTGCTCATTTGATTTGCGTAATAGTGGGTCAAACGCTGTGACTTTATTTTGTAATGGCGGCACCTGGACAGTGTCGTTTTAGAAAGTGGGGATTGTCGAACGGACACTTCGCTTTGAGGCACGGACTAGGGGACTCCTCCGGGGCGAAACTGTCGGTTTGCCTATTTAAATTGTTATTGTCAAGATTGGAGGGTATATTTACACTTCGTGGTTTAATTCAAAACTCTGACTGACTACCCTACCGCTTCGCCATCGCTGACGTCGCGTCGTCATGTACTAAAAATCGTTTCTTTGTGTATTCTTTAAATAATATGATGAGTATCTACTATCATGTGTCACTAATTACTGCCCTATAATGAAATAAATGTCTCTAAATACATTTAAATATCTTTACGTTACTAGTCTAGATAGCTTCCTCCAATTTATTACCTCCGTCCTGCAGTTGTGAGTTTAAGTTCACAAATGTCATTAACACGCGTCTAAAAATAGATCGTAAGTCTGATATTATAGTCCATATTTCCTTGCAGATAGCTATAAATAAACCAACAGATAACATTACCCTACAAGCTGTATCTACTAAATTTCTATATTGAATTTTTAGATACTATAATAGACATACAGTTGTGTTTTCTTTATAGTACATGTTCTGTATGCGAACCTAAATTATGTTATATTTGGGCAGGCGCTCGCAGAACCGATGGCCGATGGGGCAGGAAGATTCTGGAGTGGCAGCCAACATACCGGAAGATGCAAGTGGCAGCCAACATACCGGAAGATGCAACGTAGGGAGGCCCCCAACAAGGTGGGCTGATGACCTTGTGAAGGTCGCGGGAAGCCGATGGATGCAGGCAGCACAAACCATGTCATCGTGGAAGGCTTTGTGGGAGGCCTTTGTCCAGCAGTGGACCTTTATAGGCTGAAGAAGAAAAATAGCAGGCGGGTGCGGGTCTCTGGTGCACAGAGTGCGGGGCAGCGCCAACACCGTCCTCGCGATGATTGCCAAATGTCAACAGACTGGATTGCTTTTATATTATTACTAGCTTTCAGCCCGCAGCTTCGCCCGCATGGAGTTTGGTTATATCGCACTTTTTAGATTTCCCTCGGGAATATCAAATTTTTCGGGGATAAAAGTACCCTATTAGGTATTTAATCTGGACCTCTAACTTTAGGTCTGCAAAATTTTAAAGCAATCGGTTTAGTAGTTACGGCGTGAAAGCGGAACAAACAAAAACTCACTTTCCCATTTATAATATTAGTAAGAAGTAAGGATGCTGCGGCAGACATATTGCTGCCATATGAAGTTGTTTGTATTTTTAATCTATTATTTGTTTTTTTTTTTTTGTTGTAGTGTATTTTATTAAGGATGCATGAGGAACAGGAAGTAAAGTTCACTCATCATCATCATCATCATCTCAGCGTTTGTCCCGGTTGCATCCGCGGCTTTCGCGTTGGAGCCCGGGGTCCGCTTTCCTGCACATTCTCCTCCATTTCGCACGAACTTTAGCATCCTGTGGTAAGAGCTTGTTGGCACGCATATCATCTCTTACAACATCAAGCCAGCACTTCTTTGGTCTACCTCGCTTGTTCCGGCCCGGCGGAGGCGCCATGTCAAGACATTTGTTACCTACGTAACCTGCCGGTTTACGTAAGACGTGACCGTACCAGCGCAGGCGACTCTCTTGCAGTTTGTCCGCTATGTCACGGACACGGAGACTGCCACGGATGCGGGAGTTTCTAATGCGGTATTTCCGCGTAACTCCACACATCCACCGCAGCATATTCATCTCCGTGACACGCAGCTCCTGCTTGTGTCGCTCAAGCACAGGCCACGCCTTACTGCCATACAGAAGGACAGGTCTAATGATGGTCTTATAGACCTGTCCCTTAAGCTTAACCGGCATTTTGGGGTCACAAATGACACCTGTCACTTCACGCCATTTTGCCCAAGCTGCGGAAATGCGTGCTTTAACGTCGCAATCAATATCGCCGGACGCGAGGAGCACAGACCCCAAGTATTTAAATTGGTCTGTGCACTCGACCAAGTCTCCGCCTATGCACACAGGCATAGGGTCTGTGGTGTTGCTGGCCATGTGGTGTACTTCGCCACACTGAGTTTAAGACCTCCGTTCTCCAGCGAGTAAAGTTCACTCATCCTCCGTAGAAAAGGGAGGATGCTCCGACCAGTGTTATGTCTGGCGGCCCGACGGTTGATGTTGGGAAGTTGTAGGTACTAGTTGCACGGTAAACTCTGCTTGCGAGATGTAGAATTCGTGTGACATCAGTATGTTTGTTTGTCGCATTTTGTAGGTACCACTACATTATCTTTTATGTATCTGTTTATGTGAATGAGTCTTGTTACTTGAAATAAACAAAAAATATTATTATTGATAGCGCTTTGAAGGGACTTTTTTTTAAGATTTAAAAGTATATAAGTCAATTTTAAGCGAGACAGTTGTTATGTTATGCCATATAATTTACAACTGAATAAAACTGTCCTTAATGGTAAACTAGAAAATTTAGTTATTGCTTTTATGCTCAGATTAATGCAACGGACAATATCGCTGTTTCAAATTTACATCATTGAAATATCATTTTAGGAAACTTTTAAAGTAGACTTGAAATTAGTTGGTATGTTTCATAATATCTTAAAAAAAATACTATATTTTGTAGCAAAATAAAAAGCTACCATCGTATAATAATTTACTAATATTTTTAATAACTTGCATCAAAATACAAAAGGATAACCTCAAGTAAGAGTCTGCTGTGATTATTTCGTTTTGTTTTTAATTTATGATGTCTTTTTATCAGTTTTAATATCCACTTTTCCGTAAACAAATTATGCATTAATCGCATTGTGCTCTTAAGTCCGGCTTCCAGTGTATCAGGTGTAAGATACCTGTAGGTGGGCGGGCCAGTCGAGGGCATTAGCCGACGATGTCCCCTTAGACTCATAATATAACATCATATAATATACACAAAGCGGTCGTTCCCATACTAAACGTACCGACCATTTATACAACACTTAGAGGTTTGGTTACTGACGTATTAACTTTGAATTTAAGCCCGCAGTAAAATCTATACTAATACATAAAGCTGAAGAGTTTGTTTGTTTGTTTGAACGCGATAATCTCAGGAACTACTGGTCCGATTTGAAAAATTCTTTTTGCGTTGGAGAGGCCATTAATCCAGGAAGGCTTTAGGTTATATAACATCACGCTGCGATCAATAAGAGCGGAGCATAACTAACTCCACGCGAACTAAGTCGCTGGCGGCCGCTAGTGTGTAATATGTCCATAGTTACCTATGCATTTTTGGAGACGACGACATCGAAACTTATGCTCCTTGCCTTTTAATTACGTGTCCGATCCTTACAAAATATATGTTTTCTTTTTTATTTTAGTTGCTAGTGTCTGCCCGCAACGTCGCCCATGTAAAATGTCTTACTCTCCGACTCATCCCGTCACTTCGCATTGATTGCTCGCGGAAGTCTTCCGAAATTCACTCGGTGGTAGGCCATAATATCGGCTGCCGGCAGAAGTTACCACCCACCAGACAAAGTCTTGCCGCCAAGCGATTCGTCGTGTTCCGGCTTGATGTCTGGTGAAGCCGCACAGAAGACGGGTCTGAGCAGTTGTGTTGCGATGTGTGCCGAGTATGATGCGCCAAATGTTGTTGCGTCGGGAGGGTCTCCAGATCAATCTCCCTCTGGCGCAGCATCTTTGATCGTGTTGTTGAGTTTAACATTGCATCACAAAAATCAAAAAATCAAAATCAAAATTTCAAATTTACCATCACTTGGTACTTTTGAATAGTCAATGTCGGTCAGTCCGAGAAAAGTGAAGCTAAATTGCACGTTCCAAAGCGTAGATCTCTATGGAGAAGAACGTGCAAGAAACTCCATGGACACTCTTTTAAAATCATAATATATGGGTTACATTTCTTCGTTACATATTTATGTTGCTTCTATCTTGTGAGCACAATGTAAAATTAATTAAAATATAAAAAACCTCGCTCAACTGCCGTTTTTCTTCCTATTCGGTTTTTTTTTTCTTTTTTTGAGTGATTAAGGTTAATAAATTAGTGCGCTTTACCATCAACGATTGCATCACTGGTTACCATCAGGCGGGTTTGCGGTCAAGCACTAGTTTACAATTATTAAAAAGCCGTTTTATGCTCGATAGTAAATAATGGTAACAGGTAGACGCATTGAATTTTCACAGATGATCTATTTCCGTTGCCACTATAACAACAATAGTGAAAACAGAATAAAATTAACTTCTAAGGTATTTCCATCGGTGGATGTCTAACCAGCTTGGGCGGAGCACCGCCAAGTTCTCGTGGCGATAGGCGGCGATCTCTCGCGTCTGTCCCTGGTCCAGGTCATAATCCGGAGCAAAAGTGCATGGCAGGCCATCACCTTTTTCTGCGAAGCAGTTATGCCGCCCGGCAAAGCAAGAGGTGGAGCGCGTGAGGGTGCGGGTATCTCAGCGGCCTCGCGCCTCTAGGACGGTAAGGACCAGACCCAGGTAGACGGCGCGGCGTGTTACACGCACGCCTCAAAGGGATGTCAGCACATCCACACCGTCCATGAAGACCGATGCCGATGATGATTAATTTTCCTCGATTTTTCCATATTTTTCGCCGATTTTTCGCTCCTATAGGTCACAGCGCGATTATATATAGCTTAAAACCTCCTTCAATAAATGGATTATCCAACCTATTTTTTTGTCAGTATTCGAAGCAGTTGTTCCTGAGATTAGCCCGGTCAAGTTTAGGTTATTATTAGTTTATATTCTTAACTTTCGCATTACGGAAAACCCTGTTATATAAGCTGTTATAAAATAAATTAATAAAAATAATATTAAAATCAAATACCTATTCCCCTTTACACTTCATATACATAGAAACTCATTCTTAGTATTAAGGTAAAATGTACAGGAAAATCAAAGGATTGTTCACATAGTTCTACAATTTTGCATTCTAGATAATTCTGATAAAAAACCTGTCTGACTGGCTTTGCTATCCTTTTCCTTGATACATCATTAATGTCACCCAGAAATAGCATAATTGAGGAAGAAAATATTTAAAAAACTTAAAACCCATGGCTCTTGCATCGCTTGTTTTTTTTTTTTTTTGTTTTATGTGTTCTTTCTTTGCGTCAGTGCTAAAGAATCACAGAGGATTGATACTATCTTTGAAGAGTGGCTAGAGAGGCGCCATGGCGCCCTAACCTTCCACCTGACGCAGGTCCTCACCGGACACGGTTGTTTCGGGAGGTTTCTGTTCCGTATAAGGCGGGAGGAAACGCCAGGATGTACCCCTGTGTGGATCGCCCTGAGGACACGGTGGAGCATACGGCTCCACCGTATGCCCGGCTTGGGCAGAACACCGCCGTGTCCTCGTAGCGGCGATCGGCGCCGATTTCTCGCGTCAGACCCTGGTCCAGGCCATGGTCCGGAGCGAGAGTGCATTTCAAGCCGTCACCTCCTTCTGCAAAGCAGTGATGCTGGCAAAGGAGGAGGCTAAGCGCGTGAGGCAACGGAAATCCCAACGCCCTCACGCCACTAGCCGCCGCAGGAGACGCCCTGGTCGAAAGACGACACCAAACTCCTAGCCACCGTAGGCGTGGGCCTGCGGGTGGTGAGCAGTGGGCAGCTCGCCACCCGGTAAGGACCAGGCCCGAGTCGACGGCGCGTCGTATTTCACGCGCGCCTCAAACGTTTAGAGTAGCGTTTTACTGCGCGTACTCCGCCCAGAGCGGGAGAGGTCATTTGACGATTTCCCATCCGAAACGAAAAAAAAATATTCAATTGGATGCAGTTACACTGGAAATCGAACCAGAGGGCCTCCGTGGCGTGGTGGTAGCGGCAGTGCAAATATTTGTATTGCATGAACATGAATATTTGCACTGGTCTGGTCGTGCCTCGGAAAGCACATTAAGCCGTTGGTCCCGGTTGCCATACGAACATCTAACGGCAATCGTTACGGGTTGTTGGAGCCCTCAAAAGTCCAACAATTGGTCTAACTACAATGCTTCGATATCCACTTCAAGTTGTGGAGGTCAGGCGGCAGTCGCTTCACGGAACATATCGAAGTAACCAAAACCAGCAGTTAGACTGGAAAAGCGGACCCCAAACTCCAAAGCTGAAAAAGCTTCTGATGCGGCTTGGATTAACGCTGGGATAATGATGAGACTGTAAGCCGAACCCAGTATAGTTGGGAACCCAGTATAGTTGGGCTGCAAATTGCAAAAAATCATGAGACAGCCAGAACAATTTAATATAGATAGTACCGCCTTTATGTTTCCAGATAGAAGTCTATTTGGAAAAGACAATTCAGATGTAATAATATTTCACTTATAATAATTGTAAATATTGACGTTAATCGTATTAAACTTGATAAAAAGGGCGCGCGGACGGCGCGTGGTAGATGACGTCAGCATCAGATAGCGGCGAGCCGCGTCCACATTATGAATGAACGCGTCGGATGCGACCCCCGACCTTAGATAAAGCTGTGACGTCGCCGCGGTAGACTTCGCTTTTTGATAATATACACTTGTGGGCTTGGGAGACGGAACGGACAGTTTTTAATTTGTAGGTCGGTCATGGCGGTCTGACTTGTAATGAACTTACCGTCGCCGCCGCACAATGCGTAGTGCCGACAAATGTCATACCAAAGATGCGATGCGTAATGGTAACTCGCGAAATACGTTTTCTTTTTTTATTTTCGGTTTTTTTTTTTACTGATTGGACCGGGGGCCCCGCTTGCATGCGTGCAAGCGAGTAGGGCTACAAGGAAGGAGACCTCGCTAAATAAACCCGTGGCAGCTGCGTCTTCTCGCACAAGAAGACGTACCCAGCCCGGCCCCTCCCTATGGTGGGACCAATGAGGGCCCGCCTTTTAGGCGGTGATCGCCGGCGGGGGATTGGTAGCGCAGGCTCTGCCGGATTCCCATGACCCGCCACTAAGGCGACGTCAGTGTACCGCAGTGGTTTTTAGTGAGTATACCGGGAGGCTATCTCCCGAGGAGTCCCACATACCCCTCGAGGATGAGTAATTGTCATTTTCCACAGCGACAAAAAAAATGCCCTATTGAATAACTACTCATAAGATATCGATAAGGTTGTAGGAACTAATGAGACGGAAAATAATGAAAATGAGGTGTGCATGAATTAATTCCCCCATCTCCGTTCCATCATCGCACGACCCTTTGTAGGGCAAGTTTCCACCCTTATGCTATTGATACCACAATGTCCGAACGAAGCGTTTGGCCTCATCTTTTATGCCGCGTACATCAAGGGGCTGGAACAATTTTCCAGCAGCGGGGTTTCTGTCGGACTACAATTTATGTTTCTTCAAGATTAGAGTGATAGCACGCTTTACCATCAACGATTGCATTACTGCTTACCATCAGGCGGCATCAATGCAATCGTTGATGGTAAAGCGCGCTAGTTTAGACGCGTGTGTTTAGTGCTCAGGCGTAGAGAAGCCAGCCTTTCGGTCTTCTATAGGGTTTTTTTTTTTTGTAAATTACAAACTAGCGCTTGACTCCAATCCCGCCTGATGGTAAGCAGTGATGCAATCATTGATGGTAAGGTGCGTTAGTTTATTAAACCTACTCACTCAAAGGAACTGAGTAAATAGGAAGGAAGACAGCAGTTGAGCGCGGTGATGCAATGTTAAACCCAACAACACGACCAACGATGCTGCGCCAGAGGGAGATTGATCTGGAGGCCCTCCACAACCAAATTCCCGACACAACAACATATCGCGCATCGTAACCGGCACGTACATACATCGCAACATAACTGCTCAGACCCGTCCTCCGTACGGCTTCACCAGACATCATGCCGGAACACGACGAATCGCTTGGCGGCATGACTTTGTCTGGTGGGTGGTAACTTATGCCGGCGGCCGATGTTGTGGCCTACCACCGAGAAAATTGCATGCATTCTGAAGAGTGTGCAAGGGAATTGCATGATTTAATTCCCCCATCTCCGTTCCACCATCGGACGACCCGTCGTACGGCGAGTTTCACCTTTTTTTTTTTTTGTTAGGATGGGAAATCATCAAATGACTTCTCCCGCTCTGGGCGGAGCGGAAGGGCGTATCAGACTTTTACTGACTAAAACCCACCCGTGTTTCTTCACTTGCCTGTGGGACGGCCAAGGCCACGGTTTCTTGTTTAACCAACCCGCAACGCGACTTTCACCCTCACGTTGTTAACACCACTACGATCCGGACAAAGCGTTTCGCTTCCCCTTTTCATCAATCATCATCATCATCTCAGCGTTTATCCCGGTTGCATCCGCGGCTTTCGCGTTGGAGCCCGGGGTCCGCTTTCCTGCACATTCTCCTCCATTTCGCACGATCTTTAGCGTCCTGTGGTAAGAGCTTGTTGGCATGCATGTCATCTCTTACAACTTCAAGCCAGCACTTCTTTGGTCTACCCTGCTTGTTCCGGCCCGGCGGAGGCGCCATGGCAAGACATTTGTTACCCACGTAACATGCCGGTTTCCGTAAGACGTGGCCGTACCAGCGTAGGCGACCCTCCTGCAGTTTGTCTGCAATGTCACGGACACGAAGGCTGCCCCGGATGCGGGAGTTTCTGATGCGGTCTTTCCGCGTAACTCCACACATCCACCGCAACATATTCATTTCCGTGACACGCAGCTCCTGCTTGTGTCGCTCAAGCACAGGCCACGCCTCACTGCCATACAGGAGAACAGGTCTAATGATGGTTTTATAGACCTGTCCCTTAAGCTTATCCGGCATTTTGGGGTCACAAGTGACACCTGTCACCTCACGCCATTTCGCCCAAGCTGCGGAAATACGTGCCTTGACGTCGCAATCAATGTCGCCGGACGCGTGAAGCACAGACCCCAAGTATTTAAACTGGTCCGTGCGCTCGACCGTGTCTCCGCCTATGCGCACAGACATGGGGTCTGTCGTGTTGCTGGCCAAGTATACGGTCTTCGACACGTTGAGTTTCAGACCTCCGTTCTCAAGCGAGTCCTTCCACGCATTCACACGCCGCACCAACCGTTCCCTGTCCGCGTCCGCCAGCGCGATATCGTCAGCATACATGAGTAGCCAGGGAGGCTGCTCATGTGAGTCCTTGATGCTGTCCGACAAAACGTCTAATATCACGCTGAACAGAAACGGACTAAGGACGGATCCCTGGTGAACTCCGACGGTGATGGGGAAGGGTTTAGTGTCGCCAACAGCGGTCCTGACAACGGAGTCGGAATTGAGGTACATGTCTCGAATTATGTCGACATAGGTTTCAGGTACCCCTTTGGACCTCAGTGCCCACCAGATCACCCCGCGAGGGACACAGTCGAAGGCCTTCTGCATATCTAGAAAGAGCATATGCAGAGGCGTGTTCTTCGATCTGTATCTCTCCATGGCGATCCTTAGTGCGAAGATAGGGTCCATGGTTCCGTACCCTGGCCGAAACCCATATTGACACCCCGAGACAGCACACTCCTGCCGGATTCGGGAGTCTACGATCCTCTCAAAGATTTTCATGGTGTGGGACATGACCTTGATACCGCGATAGTTGCCACACTCCTGAACCGAGCCCTTGCCTTTAAAGACTGGAGTAATTATACTCAGCCTCCATTGGCTCGGGATTTTGCCGGTCAGGAGCACGCGATTGAAAAAGTTAGTTAGCATGCCCACACCGCGAGAACCCATCGCCTTCCAGGCCTCAATGGGGACTCCGTCAGCTCCGACAGCTTTCCGATTCCCCATACGACGAAGAGCCGTTTGGACTTCCTCAGGCGTTATCAGAGGCACTAGTCCAAGGTTCGGAGGGAGTTCCGGTGTCTGCACCTCTTGATGCTGCTTGTTCAGCAGCTCGTGAAAGTACGAGCGCCATCTCTCCTTCACCGCGAGGTCCTCGCATAGCAGGTTGCCATTTGGGTCTTTTACACAACGGCACTTGGATATATCCTGTGCCGCTTTGACCCTGGAACGTGCCAACTTGTAAATGAGCTTTTGCCCCTCAGACGATTCCAACTTCTCGTAGAGAGGTTGCAAGTGGTCTCGTCTGGCTCTGGCTACAGCTCTTTTGGTGGCACGTTTGGCAACCTTGTATGCGTCGCGATCTTCAGGAGATCCGGTCGCTTGCCACGTTTTGAAGAGGGCTTTCTTCACCTTAGTCTCCCTCTGGACTGTGTCGTCCCACCACCAGGTTTCCTTGTCACGTTTGCGGCCGCCCTTAGAGACGCCGAGTACCACCCGCGCCGCCCCCGTAATAGCTGCCTGGATCCTGTCCCAGTGGTCTTGCACAGGTTCTCCGTCGGTACCGACGCACTTGTCGCCAATAACCGACGCAAAATCCTGGGACCTGTTTTCATCAAGCAGCCACCACCGGATCTGGCGCCGACAGTCCTCTACACGTCTACGTTGGGCCTTTACGCAGAGGTCCATGACAAGGAGACGGTGTTGTGCAGTGAGACTCTCACCGGGTATGACTTTGCAGTTGGCTACTTTGCCGATGTGGTGCCTCCTAGTTAGTAGAAAATCGATCTGGGTAGCGCTTCGCCCGCTCCGGTAGGTGACAAGGTGCTCCGGCTTCTTTTTGAAGTAGGTGTTCACGATTGCAAGGTCCGCAGCCGCACACATTCGGAGAATGCTGTCTCCTTCCGCGTTGCGGCTACCGTACCCAAAGCCACCGTGAACACGCTCAAACTCGCCACACCTCTCACCCACATGACCGTTCAAATCACCACCCAGAACGATTCCCTGGGATAACGGAATCCCGCGAAGCAATCCTTCGAGCTGGGTTCAAAACAGCGTCCTTTCGGCTTCACTGCACCCGGCCTGTGGAGCGTAGGCACTTATCAAGTGGGTTCTAACCCCATTGACAAGCACCCGCACCGACATTAGCCGATCGCTGATGCGATTCACCTCCAAGACGTCATCCTGGAGCTCGTCAGACAACACCACGGCGACCCCATTTCTCCCACTAGGTGCACCCGTGTAGATCAGCTTGTAGCCATTCCCAATAAGCCGGGATCTTCTGCCTTTCCACCGAGTCTCCTGCAGGAACGCCACGGCCACCCTCCGCCTGTGGAGAGTTTCGGCCAGCTCTCTCGCGCGTCCAGTTAGCGTGCCAACGTTCCACGACGCGAAACGGATTTTCATGGATTGGGCTCGCTTCTTCAGCCGTGTCCGCCTCTGACACGGTAGCCCTAGCCCACAGGTCACAGGAGTCGGGCGAGGCTCCTGCGCGCCGTTTTGCGGCGGCGCCCTAGCTGTGACATGCGCATTTCTTATTTTCCTTACCATGATTGATTGGCTTGTTTGGCTTATTACGAGTGCGACTGCCGTCTGACCACTCAACCCCGAAGGGAAAGCCGGCGTCAGGTCAGAGCCCCGTTCGTGATTCAGCAGGTGCACCGTCTGGCAGGTGGGGTTGACGTGGGTCCCAGAGGTGGAGGTGGGACCCCAAAACACCTTTCGCTTCCCCTTTTATTCCGCGTATATCGAGGGACTGGAACAATTTGCCGGCGGCGGTATTTCCGTCACACTACAATTAGAGTGTCTTCAAGGCTATAGTGAATAGGCTCTTAATAAACTAGTGCGCTTTACCATCAACGATTGCGTCACTGCTTACCATCAGGCGGGATTGCGGTCAAGCGCTAGTTTATAATATATAAAAAAAAATTTCAAGCATACTGCTAATTCATTGCTCCACATGTTCGAAAAATGTGTCTGCTCAACAACGTAGAAAACGCAATGAATGTTGTTGAACTGTCAACCCATTGCTACTGATAGTGTGTTACGCAATTAACCTGCTGGTGCTAATGTTGTCAGTAACGGCACAGCTATTGATATTACTTGCATAAAACCTCAACCTTCAACAAGAAAACTGCATCATAAAAACTAAACAATAGAGGTGTTTTTGCAATAGGTACCTATATGTATCTAGTTATTGTAATAATATTTTCTTTGTCTCATGCAAAACAATTATCTTGAGCATTAAAAGTTTTTTTTTCTAACTATAGAGTAGCTAATTATCGTTTTGTGGACATATGATGTGGATATAATTATGTGGAAGACTATCGAAAGACGATACATAAAGAAAAACTGGTCGCTCTAATAAACTCAAGACAATTGCGCCGATTTTGTGTTCACAAACTAACCTAATTTTCAGTTCAGGGCATCTTTATCTTTCTAATTCAATAAGAAAAGGATAGAAGATATTTTTTTTATTTAATCCTGTCAAATTAAGATACTCCCTAGACAGTTTAGACGCGATTAAAAACATGGCGACTAAAAATACGTCAGTTTACGTCAGAAGCGCACTAATTTGACAGGTCTAAACTGACATTTCATCTTCTGTCCTTTTCTTAATGAAGTAGAAAGAAAAAGATGCACTTAACTTAAAATTTGTTTAGTTTGTGAACAACAGAATCGGCGCCATTTTTTATGTGCTTTCTCCAGAATAAGCTTACTGTCACATTATATGAGTTCATATAAATTGCTTTTCACAATGCATAATTATGAGAGCTGTCACGCTCATTATACCTGGGGCTTTTATTTAGGTAATAGGTTTTTACTTATTAACATTTCCAGTTTAATGACATTTTATTATATTTTGTTTTTTATTGCTTTGCTGGTATTTTGGCGTGGCGAGCTGGCTCATTGGTAAATAATTTAATTGTTGTTATGTTTTCTTGTGTTCATTACTATACATAGTATTGTATAAATGTATATATATAATATATATTTTAAATGAACAGACAGCTGTACCACAGTATAAAAACCTTTTTTACAAAAAAAAACAACCGACTTCCAAAAACCACTACAAAGTGAAAAATAACTAATTTCGGAAGTCGGTGTCTTTGGTTTTGTATGTTCGTTTTTTGACACAGACTTCCGAAATTAGTTATTTTTCACTTTGTAGTGGTTTTTGGGAATCGGTTGTTTTTTTTTTTGTAAAAAAGTTTTTATTTTACACTTTTTAGTTGTTAAAAGTACTATGTATGCAGTTGCATCCGGTCAAACTGGAAGCTGATGCAAATATAGTTGGGAAACGACGTAATTTTGTTCACTTTAATTTTTACCCGTAAGTATTCCCTCAACTGCCTATGGTCTTCATCATCAAATTTACTGCAGACCATTATTTTAACCCAATGGGTGCAAAGGTCTCATCAATATAAATGAATGAAGTCCAACCACAAAGTAGCTACTGCAAACCGTTGAGGAGTTCCCGGAACTGGCCTTTGTCTTCATCATCAGAGCTCTTATAACAGTCACAACCCATCTAGGTGTAAAGTTCTTATCAATACAAATTAATCGAGCCCAAACACAAGGTCCGCTGTGAATTGTTGAAGAGTTCCTTCGACAGTCTCCCGGCTCCATCATCAGATGTACTTCAGACCTTTATTAAATTGTAGTGCTTTAAAATACTTAATGAAAATGCTAAGAAATGCACTAGTCGCCCCTGCAATTTTTAAAAGTTCCCCTTGTTTTTTCTGGCCTTCCACCATCAAACCCTGATATCCTTATCATGGGACCACCTTGGGGACGTCTTCTTTCCAACGGAAAAAAATAAACGACGAAGATATGCGCGAACAAATATAAAAAAAAAGCATATATACGGTCGAATTGAGTAACCTCCTCTTTTTGAAGTCGGTTAAAAATCATACAGTAGGTCGACGTCTTTGATCTCTTGTAAAATGCCGACATCGTCTAGACAGTAACGCATCGGCCAGGGTTGTCACAAATAAAAAATGTTTATGAAATTATTTATTTATTGCAGATCAACATCGATTACTGATATATTTAATTAATTTGCTATTTTTACTAAGGGAACAACTCGAGACAGATTTAAGTTATTTAGATGGCATTTTCGTAACCTCGGAATAAACGCCCTTATCATATTAATATACATTTAAATTGGCATCCGCCATCTTGGATTTCAGAAAGGATAGTTTTTTCGTAACAAGCACCACAATTATATTTACTTCATTGACACCCATATTAAATTATAATAAAATTACGTTCGCCATTTCGGATGTCAAAAAGGATGGCTTCTTCGTTAGAAACACCCTAATTATACTCAAAATTGACACTCATATCAAATTATAAAACAAACAAATAAAAAAACAAACACGTGATAGCCCTTAATGATAGATACCGAGCTACGAACATCGTTTTGTTCGCAGCTCGGGTGCCGCTTACCCGCGTCTCGTCCCTCACACCCCGCACGATTGCTCTGTCTAGACATCTTCGTCGGACGACTGTATGATTTTTAGACTGTGGCTGTACTGGGGAGTTTGTCCCTCCACTTCTTCTACCCAACGAAAGCACTAGGAAGTGTCGAAGGGCGGGCGTTTTGGGGGACTGTCTTATGTGAATTGACGTTCAAAAGGTACTGTTTCTTAGCCTAATTTGAATAAATGACTTTATATTTTAATTTTGAAAGAAGTAATAAGTAAGGATAACACGTTCGTGTGTTGCTAATGGTACGGATGGTAGCAGGTCAAGTTACCCGAAACTGTCAGATACCTTGAGCCTTAAAGCTAATAAAGAAATTTGAAAAATTGTAATAGCTTGATACGCAAACTTCGCAAATGTTCTCTGATACCAGTTTTAAACATTTCATGGCATTGAGAAAACAAAAAAGAAAAAAAAAGAAAGCATACATACGGTCGAATTCAATAACCTCCTCCTTTTTGAAGTCGTTTAAAAAGGACGTCAATGCCATGAAAATCGTCAAAACTAGCTTCAGTGAATAGCGCTGTACAAGCGCGGGACTCAATAGGGATGTATGCAAGGTATGAAAATCAAACCAATAATTAGTCCGTCTTATGGATAACTAGCGGCCGCCAGCGACTTCGTTCGCGTCGAGTTAATTATACACCGCTCCTTTTGGGCGCAGCGTGATGATATAATATATAGCCTAAAGCCTTCCTGGATTAATGCGCTATCCAACGCAAAAAGAATTTTTCAAATCGGACCTTAAAGAAAATTAAGACCCGTATTTCGTCGAAATTACCAAAAACCACTGAGATATAGCGTATTAAAGTTACGGAGTGCGAAAAGCACGATATAACCGAATTCCACGCGGGCGAAGCCGCGGGCGGAAAGCTAGTATTACATAAGACAGTCCCATAAAACGCCCACCCTTCGCAATTAACTAGTCTAGTATACTTTCTACATTACTTTTTAGTCTAGTATAGTTTACTTTCTTTCTTTTTTAGTATAGTTATTAGTCTAGTATACTTTCATGCGGTATTTCCACAGGATCGATACATAATCGGGTAAAACTAGGGCGCAGCTAGTAACCAATAGAAGATTAACGTGTACTAAATTCCATCCGGGTACCAGAATAGATAAATCTTGTGTGATCTCAAGGAAAACCATTCCCACACAACGCAATCACGCCATTGTGTCTCTAATGGTATTATTTGACATCGTTCTATTGCATGATGCTTCGGCTTGTGAAGGTCGTGGCCAAGTTGTGCATATTATAGTGCATTTGTAGTAGATGCATTGATAGGGGCATTAATGGTGTTTCTCTAAGTGCACTGTCGCTCGAGGCGATCAACATCATCATCATCATCTTTGTGTTAATCCCAGTCGCATCCGAAGATTTTTCAGCTTTGGAGTCTGGGGTCCGCTTTACCAGTCCAACTGCTCATTTTGGCTAAACTTCGATATTTTCCGTAAAGCGACTGCCGTCTGACCTCCACAACCCGAAGGCGATATTGAAGCATTGCAATTAGACCAATTGTTGGACTTTTGAGGGCTCTGACAACCCATAACGTCTGCCATTCGATGTACGTGTGGCAACTGGGACCAACGGCTTAACGTGCTTTCTGAGGCATGGCCAGACCAGTGCAAATATTCACATTCATGCATACAAATATTTGCACTGTGCGGGGATTGAACCCGCGCCTCCTTGCTTGCAGCGGCCGCGTTCGTTACCGCTACACCACGGACGCTGTCAGCTCGAGTCGCTCGAAGCGATCTATGATAATATAATAATAAGGTCTTAAACACCGCTCTCCGTGGTTGGAGCCTAGATAGGTCACCATATCTACAAGCCCCGCTGTGCCTCGAAAGGGACTTTAAACCGTTGGCCGGATGGATACTAACCGATGAAACATTTCAAGGGGTCCAGGATCATGTCCTGAGAACCATGACCTACCTGCCTGCGTGATCAAATCAGAAATGAGGAGATCCGCAGAAGAACGAGTGTAACCGACATAGCCCAAAGAATTGCAACACTTAAGTGGCAGTGGGCCGGGCACATTGCCCGTAGGACCGATGCTCGATGGGGCCGACGGGTTCTAGAGTGGCGACCACGCACCGGAAGACGCAACGTGGGTAAGCCCCCGACAAGGTGCACCGACGACCAGGTGAAGGTCGCGGGAAACCGCTGGATGCAGGAGGCGCAGGACCGGTCGTCGTGTAGATCCTTGGGGGAGGCCTATGTCCAGCGGTGGACATCATTCACCTGATATGATGATGATGAGAATCATGTACTGAAACCCATGGTGATAGATTATAATATGTTGATGCCCCTGCATAATTAGAGTTACATTCTAATAGACGAAAGTATCCATCGGAAACGATTGATTGAAGAAAAAGCCGTTCATTTCCTAAAAAGGGTTTGATTTAATTAACCAATATCGACTTTTGTTCTGTCCACAAGTCTGAATTTATTTGTAAAGTGATCAGCTGCGGTACCATAGACAGAGCATAGCTTTTATGTGCCTGCCCTGAGTTTGTTTCGGCTTTTTCTTCTCAGAGGTAGTCAGTTAGGAAATGACGTGTAAAAGTGATCAGCGATCCTACTTGCTTAACAAACTATTTCATTTCATGTCTCCTGTCTTACGAAAGCCTCCTCGAAGGGTATAATACTCTTTGAGGCGAGTAATGGGTAGCTCGCCGACGTACGAAGGCCAGGCCCGGGTCTACGGCGCGTTATATTCCACGCGCGCTCAAAGATACGTCAGCACATCACCACGGGATCCCCTAGAATAGATTCCTGCCAGAGCTGGTCGAAAGAGATTTTGTAACCCATGGTACAGGCAAAAAAGGAACGGGTGGGCTTTAGTTTGTAAATGTCTGACACGCCCTTCCGCTTCATCCAGAGCGGCAGCAGTATTTTTTTAAATTTCCAAGCGAGCAGCAACGCTGGGTGATAGAGGAGGCTAAAAAGTGTCATCAGCTATATCAGAAGAACTCGATGCTCTTCAGTACTGTATTGAACACCACTTAATGTACCGTAGGAGCCCTACGATATCACGTTGTTCAGGAGATTAAACGCAAAAATTTTGACAGTTTATCAAGTAAACACTGCTATTTTTGCAACTGCTGTTAGCAGTCGGGAGCAGGGTAATACACCATCAGCAGCAATGGGTTTAATTTTGACAGTTCAACAAAATTCATTGCGTTATTTACGTTGTTGAGCAGACACGTTTTTCGACCATATGGAACAATGGATTAGCAATAAATGTACTTCAAATTGATAGTAACAGTGTGTTACACAGGTATTTTTCGATACGATGACGATTAACAGCTTGCGGCATGGTCAAAATACGCTGATTTCAGGAAAAGGTAAACTGATTACTGATAAGGCTAAATATAAAACTAATGTCGAAAGCAGTACGAGTTTGGCGCCTGACTAATCAGCTCAATCACGCCCAATTGGATCCAATCGAGCTTCGATTTGCGTCAAGCGACCACCAATCACTTGTATCAACATCAATAGTTTTACTGAGAACTGTTTTTTTTTAACGTCTACAACTAAATTGTTGCGGACTTTGGATTGAACTGAAATTGGCTGGCGCCAGACGCAAATGCCGAAGAGATTCATCATCATCTACCTCGTCTTTGACAATTATATGAGCACTAGCGACCCGCCCCGGCTTCGCATGGGTGCAATGCTAATACTAAATACACTACAGAAAAACTGTGAACGTTGTACATTTAAAAAACATAGCAGCCCGCCCGCTCCGATCGCGAAACGTTGCCTAACGCGACGCCCCACATTTTTTAAATCTGTAATATCTTCGAATATATTCATTTAAATCATATGCTGTAAAGGGCAATACAGAAAGAGAAAGAGGTGTCTCGTCAATTCCTGCTGGCTGGGCAGCGTTCGGGAAGCTACGCTACATCTTCTCGTCGTTCAAGATACCACAGTGTCTCAAGACTAAAGTCTTTGACCAGTGTGTGTTGCCAGTGATGACGTACGGAACAGAGACGTGGTCGCTCACAATGGGCCTCATACGAAGGCTCAGAGTCGCACAAAGAGCAATGGAAAGAGTTATGCTCGGAGTTTCTCTGCGTGATCGAATCAGAAATGAGGAGATCCACAGAAGAACCAAAGTCACCGACATAGCTCTTCGAGTCGCTAAAATTAAGTGGCAGTGGGGCAGTTCTGGAGTGGCGGCCACGTATTGGAAGACGCAGCGTAGGAAGGCCCCCAACAAGGTGGACCAATGACCTAGTGAAGGTCGCGGGAAGCCGATGGATGCGGGCAGCACAAGACCGGTCATCGTGGAAAGCCTTGGGGGAGGCCTTTGTCCAGCAGTGGACATCTATAGGTTGAAGAAGAAAGGGCAATATAGATCTATATTAAATCAACAATTTATTTAGGTATTAAATTGGATAAGGGTTAATACTGTATTGATTAAAATAATTTCAAAAATTAGCCGGTATTTGTCGTAAAAAGTAAATGACAAAAGAAAATTAAAGATAAACATATACCATCATGGACTTATTCGTAGACCTTTTCATTGTGTACAATATTTAGTACATTATTTTGATAAATATCGTATGGTTCAGCCTGCGTTGCACTGCAAACGTGGAAAAAATGGAATTATTTACCACATCACAGCAGAAACCTCAAAAATAATAGTATTTCTCCACAATTTAATGGATTATACAAAATCTTCATCTTAAATCACTCTGTCTATTAAAAAAATCGCATCAAAATCCGCTGCGTAGTTTTAAAAATTTAATCATACAAATGGACATAGGGAAAGAGAAAGTGACTGTTTTATAATATGTAGTGATGATAGACGCATACGCAACAGAACATTTATAGATGTTCTCAACAAGCCAGGAGTCAGGAGTACCAACTACCAACGGCCCACGCACAATGGTCCACTGGAAGGACTAAGTGCAGAAACCAAACCAGTAGGTAATTATAAAACATCCTCTATGTTCTATGTTACTGGTCATCTTCTTAACTTAAAGTTATTTTTCACTTTGAGTTGTTTTTAGGAAGTTTATTATATATTTTAGTATATTTGGTTTAATTTGTAACTTTGTTTAAATTAGTATTCATCATCATCATCATCAATAGTATTCAAATTCATACATTTTCCACATAATATACAACATTATTTTTTGTTTATGCGAAAACCGGAACACGAGTTACGGTTTTCGCACGTGGTCCAGTATTTTTAAGTAAAGAATGTATGTACAAAATTTCAAAAGGATTTCATGGAACACCACAAAGTTATGAGCTTGTTATAAATCCTACTTGGCTGTCCCAACAAAAATATGACCCACGCTCCGCTCGGGCGGAAGACCGGTGCGTTGACCTCTGGCGTCAGCTGTGCGCAGTAGTTTGATCTATAATCTATCGTAAGCTGCGTGGGGCGCTCGGTAACCAGACTGCAATAAATTCTAAATGTATATGAGAAAAAAAATAACATGGTGTAACAATGATTGGAATCGATTCAGTTGCAGTTGCAGATTATGCCTTCCTTGTCTGCCGGTGCAACCGCGTTGTAGATCTCAACCACACATCTGTTCTAAATGCGGTTTTTATCATCATTTAGACAATTTAATCCGAAATATGTATCTAGCAATTAGGTTATCATATGAAATAGTAGGTACAGCGCTTGTAATAAGAATTTATCAGTGTCATTAAATAAAATATTTTTATAGGAAATATGGGATAATCCATACTAATATTATAAATGCGAAAGTAACTCTCTGTCTGTCTGTCTGTCTGTCTATCTGTCTGTCTGTCTGTCTGTTACGCTTTCCCGCTTAAACCTCTCAACCGATTTTGATGAAATTTGGCACAGACAATCTTTACACCCTGAGAAAGAACATTGGCTACCTTTTATCCCGGAAAAATTTTATATTCCCGAGGGAAATCTAAAAAGCGCGATATAACCGAACTCCACGCGGGCGAAGCCGCGGGCGGAAAGCTAGTGGGAAATAATTATCAAAAAATTCAACCGCATCGCTGTCAACAGGAAACGTCGCCAAAAGGCTGGCAGCATTGCCACATTGTATGGCAATTCTGATTCTTTGGCCATAAAATAGCCCACCCCTTTTTTTTTTTTTTTGTTGGGATGGGAAATCATCAAATGACTTCTCCCGCTCTGGGCGGAGCGGAAGGGCGTGTCAGACTTTTACTGACTAAAACCCACCCGTGTTTCTTCGCTTGCCTGTGCGACGGCCAGGGCCATGGTTTTTGTGTTACCAACCCACAACCCTGGCCCAGGAGGCATCGGTCTTCGTGGACCCCGTCACGATGTGCTGACATCTCTTTGAGGCGCGCGTGAAACAAAACGCGCTGTCGATTCGGGCCTGGTCCTTACCGGGCGGCGAGCTGCCTATAGTCACGGGAAGAGTTGACTAACCGCTTGGTGATATCTCGAAACAGTAAGTATGCACTCGGACCCCATGGCCCTAACTTTTCAACCACCAACAGCTCAAACATATGTATAAGTTTCAAAGAGACTGGAACTAATCGTAAAGTCGTGTTCCGGCATGATGTCTGTTGATGCCGTACGGAGGACGGGTCTGAGCAGTTGTGTTGCGATATACGTGCCGGGTACGATGCGCGAAATGTTGTTGTGTCGGGAGTTTGGTTGTGGAGGGCCTCCAGATCAATCTCCCTCTGGCGCAGCATCGTTGGTCGTGTTATTGGGTTTAACATTGCATCACCGCGCTCAACTGCCGTCTTCCTTCCTATTTACTCAGTTCTTTTGAGTGAGTAGGCTTAATAAACTGGCATGCCTTACCATCAACGATTGCATCACTGCTTACCATAAGGCGGGGTTGCAGTCAAGCGCTAATTTGTAATTTATAAAAAAAAAATAGTCGTCATCAATTGTACAATAATGTCTTTCTTATCCACTATTATTGAGGATATGAAAGCTCGAGGTCACTCAAAGGCCCAAAGGGCAATGGAGAGTGCTACGCTTAAGGTTTGACTGCGTGATCAAATCAGAAATGAGGAGATCCGCAGAAAAACAAGAATAACCTACATAGCCGGAAGAATTGCAAGACTTGTGGCAGTGGGCCCCGGGCACATTGCTCGTAGGACCGATGCCCGATGGGGCCGACGGGTTCTAGAGTGGCGACCACGCACCGGAAGACGCAGCGTGGGTAGGCCCCCGACAAGGTGGACCGAAGGCCTGGTAAAGGTTGCGGGATGCGCAGGACTGGTCGTCGCGGAGATCCTTGAGGAAGGCCTATGTCCAGCAGTGGACGTCTTTCGGCTAAAATGATAATAATGATGATTTTTGAGGAAGGCACTTGACTTAGGTATTCTTTATAAGATTCAGCACTTGTAATAAATTAGTGCAGTTCTCTACCCATCTCACCCTGGAATCAGGTGTAATGAGATGTATTTCCAACAAATGCTAGGCATTGACACTATTGATAGCTCATGCCAAGATGACTTCACCTAGATTTCCACAGTCGTTTTTTACAGAATCAATCGACAGTGTTTATACATGTAGATTACTCACAAACTTCTCATTATCGCTTAAAATAGGGGTGGCGGCGCATATTCTTTCAGTCCCATTTCTGGACACACACAGAGTTTATTAGCAAGTCGTGGTGGCCTTGTGGTTAAAATACCAGCCTCTCAAGTATGAGTGCGCGGGTTCGATTCCAGGTCAGACAAGTACCAATGTAACTTTTCTAAAGTTATATGTACTTGCTAAGTATATCTTGGACACCAATGACTGAAGGTGAAGGAAAACATCTTGAGGAAACCTGGACTTTAAGTCTGAAATCGCCAACCCGCATTGAGCAAGCGTGGTGATTACGCTAAGAAAACAGCAGAATACGTTTGTATAGAGAAAGCATCACTAGAGTTCCCTCTAAATGCTTTATTGATCATCAACATCATCATCTCAGCGTTAATCCCAGTCGCATCCGAAGCTTTTTTTTCAGTTTTAGAGTCTTTTTTTTTTTGTTGGGATGGGTAATCCTCAAAAGACTACTCCCGCTTTGGCCGGAGCGGAAGTGCCGTTTCTTCACTTGCCTGTGCGACGGCCAGGGCCACGGTTTCTTGTTTAAGCAACCCGCAACCCTGACCCAGGAGGCATCGGTCTTCGTGGACCCCGTCACGATGTGACACACACAGAGCTTATACCCTGCTTCGAATTCCTCACCCTAAGCTCAATCACGCAACTTTCGGCGGTGATTTTTTTTACAAATTAAAGGTAAATAAACTATTGCTTGATCCTGCCTGGTGGTAAGCAGTGCTATAATCGTTGATGGTAAAGCGCGCTAGTTTATTAAAAGCCTATTCACTCTAGCCACATTCGTCTCCACAGAGTAGGCAACTCGTTCATGGGTCAATGTATACACTTTTACAAAAAGCTTCCCATAGACATTCGAAACTTGCCCATTAAAAGATTTAAAAGCTGTATTAAGACCAAACTTTGCAAAAAGGGATATTATAAAATCTCAGATTATTTAGAAGATAACGAAGTTTGGGATTGAGCTGCTCGCTCTGCTAAGCAATGTCATTAAGCAATATGCGTAATTTTGCTTAAATCACGTAAATTGATTGTTATGTACAAAGTACAACACATATTGTTATTGTAAACATTTTCATTTTTAATGTCTGACTTGAAAAAAGACGATGATCCCTGAGTTTGTTTCGGCTTTTCTTCTCAAAGTCAGTTAGGAAATCTGCTTCAGCTAGTTTAAAAAAATATGACGTGTAAAAGTGATCAGTAATCCTATTTGCATAATAAACGATTTCATTTCATTTCCTTGAAGACACTTAAATTGTAGTCCGACGGAAACACCGCCACTGGCAAATTTTTTTTTTTTTTTTTATATATAAAGCTGAAGAGTTTGTTTGTTTGATTGTTTGAACGCGCTAATATTAGGAACTACTGGTCCGATTTGAAAAAATATATTTGCGTTGGATAGCCCATTAATCCAGGAAGGCTTTAGGCTATAACATAACATCACGCTGCGACCAAGAGGAGATTCATTCACAGATTCTTCGCTCCTATTGGTCGCAGAGTGATGTTATACAGACTAAAAAAGCCTGCCCCGATAAATGGACTCTTCAACCCAAAAATAATTGTCCATTCGAACCTACTGGTAATAAAAAATAATAATAATAAATTATTTTTTATTATTCCCGAGATAAGCGCGTTGAAAAAAATAAACTCCTTTTTTTGGATGAGGTGTCACCAGAAACTCTTCAGTTTTATAATATTACATAGCACAGATGATAATAAAACAAAATACTACATCATAACTGACTTACAGGACCCTATACTATAGCCAAATTCGATAAAGAATAGAGGTAAACAAACCGTTGCTAGGCAACGAGTAGTTTACGCCAAAAAGACAGATATTATTAACAACCTTTTCTACATAGATGATTTTCATAAAAGTAGTAATCTTACTTCCTACTAATCTAAACAGTTTATTTTTGTTTAGATTTGCATAGAACTCTTAACCGATTTGTTTGAATTATGACACACATGTAAGCTAATTTCCTAATAGGTTACATTTTTAGGGTTCCGTACCTCAAAAGGAAAAAACGGAACCCTTATAGGATCACTTTGTTGTCCGTCTGTCTGTCTGTCTGTCTGTCGGTCAAGACCCTTTATCTCAAGAACGCGTGGGCGTATCAAGTTGAAATTCACATGAAATACTCAGGTCTATTGTCCCTTTAAGCTGTGAAAATCTCAAACTTCTAAGCCAAGCCAATCCAAAGATACAGCCGATTGTGTCGATATTTTCAACAAATTTTCGACACTCGCAAAGGAATCAAAACCTACAGGATACTTCCCGTAAACTCAGAATCTTGAAATTTGGCATGAAGCATTTTCATATAATGCAAATATAGGAAAAATTACGAAAATCACATTTTTAAAAGTTATATAATATAATAAAAATATTTTAATAAAATGAAACTTACTACCTTATTTCTCACGAACGAATAAAGGTATCAAATTGAAATTTATACCAAATACCTAGGTCTATTGTCCCTTTAAGCAGTGAAAAAATCAAACTTCTAAGTTAACGCGATCAAAAGATACAGCAGTTTATACCGACACCTTAGACGAATTTCCGTCACATGCTAGGGAATCAAAACCTACAAGGCACTTCCCGTGAACTCAGAATCTTGAAATTCGGCACGAAGCAACGTTATAACAGACAGATAAAGGAAAAATTGCGAAAATGATAAATTTGAAGTTACATAAAATATTAAAATATTATTTTTGGTTACATGACATAAAATATTTTTTTAATAATTATAAACTTCCTACCTACCCTTTTTCACATGAACGCGTAGAGATATTAAAGTTGAAATTCATATCAAACACTTCTTAAATCTAATTCCCCCAAAAATATGAAAAATTCTAAATCAACGCAAAAATTCAAAATGCTGAGGTACCTACATAATCATACCGCATATTTTGAAATTCGCCACTACTCGCAACGGAATCAAAACAGACTACTTTCCGCTGACATTGAATATTGAATTTTAGTATGAAACAATAGCTTAAGGTAACCTAACAGAAAAACCCGAAACCTTTTAAAATTTTTAGGCACAGTAACTAGTTAAACCAAAAAAAAGACCAACACAATCGTCATTCAATATAAAAATATTTAGGTGAATGTAGTTCTGTATATAACCTAAATGCGTCCTAACTGCTGTGTTATACTTAGTACTTATAAATATATTCAAAGACATTAATTGTAATTTCCTATTGTTGTCAATGATTATCAGACAGCTTGCTTCCTACTGGCGAAGCAAGACGGGGGGGAGTAAGTAGTAACGAACGAACGCAAGAACTAGCCGCCCGCTGGCGCGAAGGCAGGCGGTTGGTCAAGGGAAGAGGTATCGCGGCACAGCGAGCGGTAGCCGTGCGCCATACGCACGAGCGCTTAGATGCTGTTCGCACGTGTACCGAAATTAGAAAAATTTGCGATAATTTCTCGCTGATTTTGTTTACTTCTACTTTGTTTATCAATAAACCGCTTTTTTTATAAGTTATAAACTAGCGCTTGTCCGCAATCCCGCCTGATGGTAAGCAGTGATGCGATCGTTGATGGTAAAGCGCGCTAGCTTATTAAGAGCCTATTCACTCTAGCCTTGAAGACACTCAAATTGTAATGTGACGGAAACACCATCGCTGGCAAATTGTTCCAGTCCCTCGATGTAGGCGGTATAAAAAAGGAAGCGAAACGCTTCGTCCGGTTCGCAGTGGTGTCAACAACGTAAGGGCGGAAACTCGCCGTACGACGGGTCGTCCGATGGTGGAACGGAGATGGGGAAATTAAATCATGCAATTCCCTTGCACACTCACCAGAATGCATCCTATAGAAGACCGAAAGGCTGGCTACTCTACGCCTGTCATTGGCTTTGGAGACCGCTACGTTTGTACGGCGGAACCCTCGGTGTGCTAGTCCGACTCGCACTTGGCCGGTTTTTTTAAAATTCTTAGTCCATACTTGTACGTGTACTATATTACAATGCATGTGTTATACAGTTGATTTGAAAGTAATCAAAATACGCAAAATTGTATTCACAAATGCCTCAACTTTATTCATTGGTTGAATTCCACAAAATGTGTTTAATACCTGGATTTCATCCATCTTTCTTTTTTTTGTAGGGCTACCACGTAAAATTAATGTATCCAGTTTTTAATGGTTTTTCGAAATAAGTACCAAGTTATTATGCATGTTATTTTAATTATTCTATTGAAATATGCTGCAATAGGAATTGTTCATAAATAGTTAGCATGAAAAAGTCGATAATCATGTAAATAACAGGAGATTAGTTAAACGTGAGTTGTGATAACCCTAAATTGGTTTGTTTACCTGTATTCTTTATGGAGCTTGTTATAGGTATAGTCTGCTATTATAATATTGCCAGAATGGTCGATCAGTGATCTCATAATGACGTCACTATGACTTTCCAGTGGTCAATCACTGATACTCCAGTCCATATTAACAAATGTTCAACTTGAGTAGTAATTTTTAGAAAATCATTTCTACTAACAGGTATTACAATAATGACAATATGGCAATGACATTCTATCACCATTCCGTTACGAGACGACTGAGATAATTGATCGATCAATGTGAATTTAGCAGATTATGAACTTTTAAGCATGATCAGATCATGAGCAGATCATGAACTTTTTGGCAATGCAATCGTGTTGGAATGACTATAAAATTAGTAGACCACGAAAAAATAAACCTATTTACATATTTTCAATTATGATGTCATGTTGAGCTTAAGAGGGAACTCTAGTGGAGCTTTCTCTATACAAACGTATTCCGCTGTTTTCTTCGTGGATAATGCTTTTAGAGCAATATTTTTTTTTTCTACAATTTTACACCATTATTATACGTGCCCCTATCATTAGATTTTTTCCGAAACTTAATTAATAAAAGAAATACGATACTTCAAAATCGTGAAAAATAACCCATTTTTACTGTGATGTTCAAATGACATTTTTTTTTTACACACGTCACACAGATTGAGCTAGCCCCAAAGTAAGTTCGAGACTTATGTTATGGGTTACTAACTCAACGATACTATATTTATAATAGATACATACATAGATAAACATCCAGGACCCAGGCCAATCAGGAAAAGATCGTTTTCCATCAGGACCTGACCGGGGATCGAACCCGGGGCCTCCACGTCGCAGGCAGGCGTGTTGACCGCTGCGCCACGGAGGACGACTATTAGACAAACGTTATAAGTTTATAACAAAAAAAAAATAGATGCATAGTTATACTTTTATTGAGATCTATCGTGTTTTGAAAAAGAAAACAGCGGAATACGAAACGTCTTTTGGTCAACGTTTTTTCTGGGTAAAATCAGCCTGAGCTGCAACTGTCTTATCGCATTTTACCGGGAGAGATTGGAAGCAGCACGACGGCAATAGTTTCTTCAAATACCTATTTTCCAAATTCCTCGGCACTGGAGTCCCCTCTTAAAGGAAATTCCTTTCATTTTCATCATCATCATCATCAATCTCAACCTTTTATCGTCCCACTGCTGGGCACAGGTCTCCCCTCATACAGAGAAGGATTGAGCGTAATAACCACGCTTGCTCAACGCGTGTTGGCGATTTCAGACTTAAAGTCCAGGTTTCATCAAGATATTTAGTGCCTCACATTTCAGTATTTGGTATAATTATAGTATCTATCTCAATGTGATTAAAAAGGTTTTTAGGACATTTTTATCATCTGTTTGGAAGGAAAACCGCAAAAAAAATATTACCAATTATTGGAATTTTGTAGGTAGTTGTTCATTTTTATCCTTCTTTGGGAATTTCTTGGAAAGCAATGAGTTAAATGATGCTTTTGCATCGTAAAGGTCCAAGTCACAACACCACGATAGCACAGGGAAGTATAAATATACAGAATATTATTTCTATTCGTATATTTTAAGTTCCCTGTGTTCTATACCGCTGTGTCCTGAGATTTCATCCATGTGGATGAAATAGGAAAGTAGGTTATGGTACCTACTTTCGATCCCGCATGAATATCTAGATAAAAACAATTCTATATTTTAATTCTGGTTGTAAACCTTCTGTCCCAAATTTCAACTAAATTCGTATAGGTGTTTCTACGTGAAAATTTCAAAAACATACGAAAAAGGAATTAAAAGTCCTCCCCTCAAAAATTTTAAAATGAGCTGTTGTGACTTTGTTGCACCGAAAGTGCGATATATCAGTGAATTCCTAGCCTTTATAAGGTATCTATATATGTCATCATCATCATTTCAGCCGAAAGACGTCCACTTCTTGACATAGGCCTCCCCCAAGGTTCTCTACGACGACCGGTCCTGCGCCTCCCGCATTTTTTTTTAAATTATTAGGTATAAACTATGCTTGACTGCAATCCCGCCTGATGGTAAGCAGTGATGCAATCGTTGATGGTAAAGCGCACTAGTTTATTAAGCCTATTCACTTAAAAAACTTAGAAATAAGAAGGATGACGGCAGTTGAGGTGAGGCATCCAGCGGTATCCCGCGACCTTCTCCAGGTCGTCGGACAACCTTGTCGCCTACCCACGTTGCGTCTTCCGGTGCGTGGTCGCCACTCTAGAACCCGTCGGCCCCATCGGGCATTGGTCCATCGGGCATTGGTCCTACGGGCAATGTGCCCAGCCTACTGCCACTTTAGTGTTGCAATTTTTCGGGCTATGTCGGTTACTCTCGCTCTTCTGCGGATCTCCTCATTCCTGATTCTATCGCGCAGTGAAACCCCAAGCTTAGCCCTCTCCATTGCTCTTCGAGTGACTTTGAGCCTTCTTATAAGGTTCATTGTTAGCGACCACGTCTCAATTCCATAAGTCATCACTGGCAACACACATTGTTGGAAGACTTTTGTCTTGAGACACTGCGGTATTTCGGACGAGAAGATTCTACGTAACTTCTCGAAAGCAGCCCAGACGAGTTGGATTAGACGATTCAAGAAGTTGGACCAAATTCTAAGTCTCTAGGACCAGGTTCAGATCTTTAGGCTGTCATATCACACATAGTACGTTTACAATTTTGTTTGTACAGAAGTCGTATAAAAATACAGTCTTTAGTGGTTGCAAGCACAGTTTCTAAGTCAGGTAATGTTATCCGGTTGTCCCGTTAGGCATTCCTTCTGGTATCCCTGAGTGCTTTGTGTCCGGTTGATGAACATAGCCTAGATGACTACACTGGCACATACTGCCAAATCCTGCGAAAATTACGTTCTATTTCTTAAAAAAAAAAGCGGTTTCCATTTACATAAGGCTGCTATGCGTCCGGAATTCCCCGGATTTGTTCTAGTTTGACGAGTGTCCGGGCGCCGTTTGGCAGCAGTTTTTGAAATCTCCGGATTACACCCGGGCACTTTTGTTGTCAGGGGTATTCCAATTTTTTTTTTATAGATAAGCGATAAATTGAACTAATTCATAATTATAAATATTTATTACTTGTTGCGGTTACATATTATGTACAGACGACAGCTCATGAAGCTCCTACAATCTCTCAGATTTCTTCATTAGACCTTAAACTTTAACGCCAAAGCACTAAGATTCAAAGTTGATTGGAAATAGTTGATAGTTTCAGATAGCTTGACCTGCTGTCGTCCGTAATTCATTTGATTTTAATATCAAGCTGTATACATGAATACTTCATTAGATTACAATGGTTTTTATTTTTGTTGCATAAATAAATCTTTTTCAATGGTGTCCGGAGAAAAAAAAATCGCTTTAATGTCCGGGATTTTTGCCGTATTAATCACGCGTCGACAATTTAGGTGATGCAGCCCTACATTTACACAACAGTTCAATAACAATTAATAAGCCCGGAATTCCACTGACACCGCGGTATCGCAGCTTTTTATCAGCAGTACGCGCTCATATCGACATTTGCTAGTTGTATCTTACGAGTAGACTTGAATGGGATAATTTATTTACACGACTGTTTATTAATGCGAGGTAGGTTTACATTACGAAACTATTAATAATATCGTTTATTGATTAAAAAGTAAGAATACAATAGGTGATACGTTCGTTCAGTGAGCGAGAAATTAAGCATCGCGCGTGTGTTTCGGCTCAGGAGTGCCAATTTAACAAAAATTATTACAGTTACCTTACAATTTGAAGATTAGCCTGAATATTCTATTTCGGGCTACAGCTTACTAACGCGTGATTTTTAAGTTATAAACTCAACTAACACTCTGTCAGAGAATTAATAACAACTATATTATTTCGGCTAACTAATCTGGACAGTTGACATGAGATATGACATCAGCTATTTGAAAAACCGTGTGTGTTAATTAATTAGTTAAATACCGAAAAGTCAGGCTAGTGTTCCACGGTACTACTTTAGTAAATCTCGCTTAGTGTAGTAATCATGAATTAATACCTAATATAATAAATTGGGTAGGTGAATATGTTAACATCGAAACTTCTGTTCTTGAAACTATCCGATTGTAGGTATTACTCTGGCACTCCAAAGATGTGTTCTCGATAATATTCTGAAGCATACTTATTAAGAATATTGATTGCCAATAAACTACGATGAAGGCCGAAATGTTTCAAGTTTAGCACGGAAATCAAAGGAGTGTTCAGAATTAGAAATTATTAGAAACATCGATTTAATACACTTCAACGCGACCAATGACTTCAACCACAATTAAAACCATTTTGTATCAAATAAAGAAAGATAAACACTAGAAATGAAGACCGAAAAAAGTTATTTTTTATTAGAAAATACTTTCTGATTTTCTAGGATCCGAGGGTTGTACTTACCCAAGCCGTTGCAGAGCCTCGCCAAACACACGACCAAACAAACAAATATCGACCACTTCATCGCACTATTAGACACAACACTAAATATTGTTATCCGTCGGACACACGACCGCCGCCTGCCGACTCCAAGACACAACTGAAACTCCTTCGCGTACAATTCAAATGATATACTCCTGCGCCATATTAAATTTACCGTTCGATTTATGAATTTTTCGCCCCACCCCTCATTTCTTCCGCAGCTTAAGGGCGACACTGAAGTAAGGAATATTTATTACCAGCAAAATTAATCTATCATAGTGATTATTTTGAATGTTCTAAATACGGTAAAGTTTCTGAATTGAGTTGTCCGTTGTTTGGTCGTAGCGGGCTAGCTGCCCTGACCTCATGGTAAATAGTGTCTGATAAACTTAAATATTGTTTTAGTAGGGGTGTTCGTTGGAATAATGTCATTATTGTTGAAGTTGTAGTTTATGATATAGTGTGCTCTCCGGGTACTGATATTAGAGATGCCGTATATGCTGCAAATGCGATGCAGTTCCTGTGAAAAATCCTTTACTGTACAAACAGTATGGCTAACGAATGACTTAATATGAGTTCATTAAGCCTGGGGCTTTTATTTGGGTGATAAGTTTTAGCATTTCTATTTTTAATGATTTTTTTTATTAAGTTCGTGTTCCGGCATGATGTCTGGTGAAGCCGTATGGAGGACGGGTCTGAGCAGTTGTGTTGCGATGTGTGCCGGGTACGATGCGCCAATTGTTGTTGTGTCGGGAGTTTCAATCTCCCTCTGGCGCAGCATCGTTGGTCGTGTTGATCTTGGGTTTAACATTGCATCACCTCGCTCAACTGCCGTCATCCTTTCTCTTCCTAAGTTTTTTTTTTTTGCTTAATAAACATATGCGCTTTGTCATCAACGATTGCATCACTGCTTACCATCAGGCGAGATAGCAGTCAAGCACTAGTTAATAATTATTTAAAAAAAAAAATTTTTGCTTCGCTGCTATTTTGGCGTGGCTAGCTGGCAAATGATGGATAGTTTGATTTAATGTTATGTGTTAGTATTGGTAAAGTCATGTTTTTTTTACATGAACAGACAGCTGTGCTGCTGGGGAGTTTGTTCCGCCACTTCTTCTTTCTTCTTCCCAGCAAAAGCACTAGAAAGTGTGGAAGGGCGGGCGTTTTGGGGGACTGTCTTATGTAATACTGGCGTTCAATCGGTGCCAGCCTCATCATCATCATCATCTTAGCGTTCGTGCCTAATTTGAATAAATTACTTTTGATTATGATTTTTTTTTTTTTTTGATCTTGCCCGTGTCACTAAGGCGTGCTAAAACTCTGTCCACATTTAAAACTTTGATAAAAAATCACTTCCTCTCTGTTTAATCATTATCATTACGTATATTTTATTTGCTCTTGTTTGATGTTTATCGATTAGATGTAGGTATATTTATTTAAATTAGTATGATACACTTTATCATCATCATAATCATCGCGTTGGAGCCCGGGGTCCGCTTTCCTGCACATTCTCTTCCATTTCGTGCGATCTTTAGCATCCTGTGGTGTGAGGTTGTTGGCACGTATGTTATCTCTTACATCGTCAAGCCAGCACTTCTTTTGTCTACCCTGCTTGTTTCGGCGCGGCGAAGGCGCCATGGTAAGACATTTGTTACCCACGTAACGTGCCGGTTTTACTAAGACTAAGTATGATACACTTTATGTACATAATTATTGTATAATCTATATAAATAGTAGACTGTAGACCACTTACATTATTTCTCTCTCCTTCCCTTAGCCATCATCATCATCTCAGCGTTAATCCCAGTCGCACCCGTAGCTTTTCAGCTTTGGAGTCTGGAGACCGCTTTACCAGTCCTAACTGCTGATTTTGGCTAAACTTCGATATTTTCCGTGAAGCGACTGCCGTCTGTCCTCCACAACCCGAAGTCGATATCTAAGCATTGCAGTTAGACCAATTATTAGACTTTTGAGGGCTCCAACCAACCCATACCGACTGCCACGTCTAGATGTTCGTATGGCAACCGGGACCAACGGCTTAACGTGCTTTCCGAGGCACGACCAGACCAGTGCAAACATTCATATTCATGCATACAAATATTTGCACTGTGCGGGGATCGAACCGGCGCCTCCTTGCGCAAGGGCCCGTTCGCTACCGCTACGCCACGGAGGCTGCCTCTCCTTCCCTTTAGTATTCCATCCAATAGTTGTCTGTAAAAGACCGCTGTTAGCGATAAGACCGCCCTCTATTCTATTATTCTATTTTTCGGGTCTGTGGTCGTAAACATGATATTTTGATTGCTGAATGCAGAATTACGTAGTTTGTATTACTTCATAAGTATTTTTAGTTAATCAGTATTATCATTATTAATTATAACCCATATGAATGCAAAGTTCTCAATAATATAAATGAATTGATTCCAAACACAAAGTAACTACTGTAAATCTAATCTAGACTGGCTCCCGGTTCCATCATCAGACCTACTCCAGACCCTTATTAAATTGTAGTGCTTTAAAAAACCTAATGAAAAAACTTACAAATGCACTGGCTGTCCCTACAATTTGCGAAAGTTACCTTGATCTTTTTAGTCTTCAACCATCAAACCCTAATGTCATGGGACCACCTTGGAAATATCTCCTTTCCTTTGTGCCATCATTCATGCCGTCTTTGTCATAAATGACAAAGTCATCCGCGAACAAGCATAAAAAAGCATATTTACGGTCGAATTAAGTGACCTCCTCCTTTTTGAAGTTGGTTAAAAAGAAACATTTTTCTTAATGAAATATTTGACCTTGTACACATACTGCTATTTTTCAGACCCGTCAAACGTGGCTTAGCCACATAAACTTATAGAACCTATTCTCAGACATACCTACAAACCAAAAAAGAAATATCATAAAAAATGGCCATGCTATTCCGGAGATCTTTGGTTACTAACACTAGAATTTTATGTACTTACCTACAACATTCGTTCATATGAAAAATAAAAATAAAAAGCTTTAGGTTCAAATGAATGACAAAACAAAAATTACCATAAATCAAACATCTAAATTCCTAATGTCCACCATATTGGATATGGAGTAAAAGCTTTTAAAATATTCAATTAAAAGGCTAAGGGTATCGGCGAAATGCCTCCGCGAGCCTATCACAAAATCTGCCCGTTCGCATACCGGCCGGATCCGCGTCAAAGGCTCCGCTAACTTTATGCGCTTTTTACGACTACAAACTCTTGTTCTCTTTGGAATGTTGCGTTTAAATTTAGAATTCGCATTTTCCGATGCTTTTAAGGCAGTCGGATAACAAGCAAAAGAAGATAACGAAGTATGAAATGTGAGGTAATTAGAATTCAACACTTATCAGCATTTTCTGTAAGTATATACAAACTACCACGGCTGAGTTTTAAATCGATATAAGCTCAATTTCACATAGGACACTTTTTATCCCGACATCGACATTCATACAGAAAATGCGGGCACTTTATGTAGACCAATCCGTCTGCCAAGCGTGGGGATTATGGCAAACCCCCCAATGTAATGGAAAACCTTGGGGGAGGCCTTTGTCCAGCAGTGGACCTCTATAGGCAAAAGAATAAGATGCGGATACCGCGGCGTGCTACTAGTCTCTTAAGTATAATATTAACGGAACACTGGAAAGGGCCAGATTCAGGTTTTATGATGATATGTTATTTATATCTTTGGGCATAAAAACTAAGGAACATACGTGAGTGAAGAAGCAGAAGTTAGGATTCAAAAAGGATTTTTTGTTATGCGTGATATACTTATAGTTGAAATACCTATTACCATGTCGTGTGATATGATAATGCTGATTCTTTGGCCAAACATACCAAAAAGATATAGTTTTAAACCAATGTTTGTCTAGCCTTTTCGTACCCAGTGTACGTTCACCTTTAAGCTTGTTTTTTAATGATCCGAGTGGCCACTGGCCAGTCTGTTGCTAAGTCCAGTTTTGTTTTTAAATTTTTTTACAGCGCGAACTCTCTGGTGCCCGCTTTATGTAATCTGTAGTCGGAAACACGGCCTGCGTCAAAAGTTCAAAGATATATAAAGATGTTTCTATATAGGTACGTAAGTAGGTAATTGTTTTTTTTCACAAAACTATGCTATTGCTCTTCCTATTATATAAAATACTTTCGTGATAAACCATTTTCTTTTTATTCAAAAATTAGAATTTGATAGGTTTTTTATAGGTCCTGCGTCAAAACTTAGAAATATTTTTAGACCTAATTGTTTTGCTCTAAACTGTGAAAAGTGCGTCTTCCTACACAAAAGACTTACTTAAAAAAATATTTTTCGTTTTAAAAATAGAATTTGATCGATTTGCAGAGATTTATATTGACAAGGAATTCATGAATGGGTTTAGAAATAGTTTTTTGACATCTATTACTAATAAATATCAATTTTGATGTGAATGAATAACGATGAAGATGAATCTTGGTATGTTCGCGGTATTCGGTCGTGGGTGATCGTGCGTAAACTACTTAAGCCCCAGTACAATAAATAATTTGAGATATAAAACTAGAGCCGAAATATTTTTCTACCAATACTATTATTATACTATTTCTACCAATACTATTATTATACTATTTTTACCAATACTATTGTATTCGTACATTATAGGTAGTTGCGCAATTGTATTAGTTGCGAAATGGTCAATCACAATCATTTTTAAAGATAATTTACATCTCTCATAATCTAGGGCGGTAAGTAATTTAAAAAACTCTTCACTGTTTCCAAAAGTTCGCGTACATCTAACCACCATACTGGCAATAGACATTATGCATTCAGCCTTGTCTTGTTATGAGTCTACTAGTCATCAATCCATACTAATATTATAAATGCGAAAGTAACTCTATCTGTCTGTCTGTGTGTCTGTCTGTCTGTTACGCTTTCCCGCTTAAACGTCTCAACCGATTTTGATGAAATTTGGCACAGACAATCTTACCCTGAGAAAGAACATAGGCTACCTTTTATCGCGGAAAAATTTGATGTTCCCGAGGGAAATCTAAAAAGCGCGATATAACCGAACTCCACGCGGGCGAAGCCGCGGGCGGAAAGCTAGTTTTAAATATCGAACGACGAAGCTCAATTTCGTTCTCGAAAAAATAATTTAAAAAATTGATGAAGAAAAGCGGTCCATAGAAAACTTTTACTTTAAATTATATTGTTTATTCTTGTAATGCTGGTTCTTTTCTACTTACCTCACAATCAAGATTTAAAGCAGAGTAGTTAGCTCGGGTGTAAGCATCAATTGCACCCCCAAAATATAGGCGCCCTCGCTGCGCTTGCGCGCCTAAATATCTCGGGCTGCAATTGTTGCCTTACAGCCCTTGGCTACTAATCTGCTCAAAAAGAAAATACAATGGAACTAATTGCATATTGTTTGTTGATTGAATTGTCAAAACGAACGTCATTGATGCTGATACGCTTGTTCACAAACTAAATTTAAGTTTAGTTCAGAAGACAAATAAGTATTAGTATAGTCTTGTCCACTCCTGTCCTGGAGCACTAGTATGCTATTTTCATAAATTTGTCATTCCAACAAGGTTCAATTGTCAATATGCTGAAATTTCGTAATCTGCTAAATTCATAATGATCGATTAATTATCGGCCAGTCGTTTCGTAATGGAATGGTGAAAGAATGACATTGCCGTATTGCCACTGTTATAAAACCCGTTAGTAGATATGATTTTCTAAAAACGACTACTCAAGTTGAACATTTAAGTATTAGTATGGTGTGGATTGTCAGCGATTGATTGACCACTGGAAAATCAAAATGACGCCATTTTGTTAACCTCCGTGGCGTAGAGGTAGCGAACGCGGCCGCTGTACAAGGAGGCGTGGCTGCGATCCCCACGCAAATATTTGTATGCATGGATATGTTTATATATTTTATGTGATTTCAGTTTTAGTTTAAATGAAAATTGAAATCACAAATATACACAAAAACTAAAAAAAATACATGTAAATAAATTCTATTTTTTTTTTTACCGTTGCCCCACACTTGGAATGAATCGAACCCGCGTCACGCAGCGCAGCAGTCAATAAATAGCTTGACCACTGCGCTAACCGTGCAGTCGAGTCAATATTATTTGTTGTATTTTATTGAATGAGTTTTATGTATTTCTAGATGGTAAAATAAATAAATTGCTTACGTAGGTAGACGAGTATGTCCCGCGGCGATGTACAAACGACGTAGATAAAGAGATAAATGTCTTCTCGTGACCACGTTTATGGCGAACATAAAAACCCATTCATAAATACAACGCACGTTACATTCCGACAAATTCCTTCGGTAAGCTTCAGTTAAAACACAACGAGGAAGTCGATGAAAAACAGAATCGTAAAAAAAAGTATAATTACTTGGCTATGGTATATTTAGCGCGCTGACAGCCCCCGTGGCGTAGTGGTAGCGAATGCGGCCGCTGCGCAAGGAGGCGCGGGTTCGATCCCCGCGCAGTGCAAATATTTGTGTACGTGAATGTGAATATTTGCACTGGTATGGTCGTGCCTCGGAAAGCACGTTAAGCCGTTGGTCCCGGTTGTCATACGAACATCAAATGGCAGTCGTTACGGATTGTTGGAGCCCTCATAAGTCCAACAATTGGTCTAACTGCAATGCTTCGATGTCGCCTTCGGATTGTGGAGGTCAGACGGCAGTCGCTTCACGGAAGATATCGAAGTTTAGCCAAAATCAGCAGTTAGACTGTTAAAGCGGACCCCAAACTCCAAAACCGAAAATTTTCGGATGGGACTAGGATTAACGCTGAGATGAAGGAAAGGAGGTATATTTAGTGCGCGATATTTTTTTTTATTATTATTATTTTTTTAACTTGAATATGCGATGCAATGGACCCTCCATTGTTTGTTTTCGTTACTAAGATTTTAAAAGTAAGCTTCCAAATTTAAATTTTTTCATTATGTTTTCAACACAGGCATGTCTTTTCACCGCCAAAAGGAGCTCGTTCACCTTGGCTCCTACTTTTCAGAAAGTATCCTTGGAATGTACCGACCGCCGCAGCTTTTGGGAGTTAAAATTTCCTCGAACCTAAACTTTGGGCGGTTGAGTCCAAGGCCAAGGTGGCTGCCAGAAAACTTGGCGTCATCGCAAAGGTCCGGCGATACTTCACACCAAGACAGCTTCTAATGTTGTACAAAGCACAGGTCCGCTCGTATGTGAAGTACTGCAGCCACATTTGGGCTGGTGCTGTGAAATCTCACCTGGCTACTTTGGATTCAGTGGCGAGGCGTGCGAAGAGGCTGATTGGCAACCCAGACTTAACTCGAAACGTGCTCCAAAGCCTGGAGCACAGGCGTAGAGTAGCCAGCTTTTCGGTCTTCTATAGGATGCATTCCGGTGAGTGTGCAAGGGAATTGCATGATTTAATTCCCCATCTCCGTTCTACCATCGGACGACCCGTCGTACGGCGAGTTTCCATCCTTACGATGTTAACACCACTACGATCCGGACGAAGTGTTTCGCTTCCTCTTTTATAACGTGTACACTACAATTTGGGTGTCTTCAAGGCTAGAGTGAATAGGCTCTTAATAAACAAGCGCGATTTACCATCAACCAGCCCATCTCCCTCCAGAAGCCCATTAAGTCTCCTGGCTTGTTGAGAACATCTGTGTAAGATCTTGATGTCCCTATGGTTTTTCTTCTAATTTGGGTGACGCCTGTACATTCGAAGAGTACATGCGCAACTGACTCATCGGCCTCTATGCAGGCTCTGCACAGAGGGCTATCCGTTATGCCTATTGTGTGGGGATGCTTATTCAGCGAGCAGTGGCCCGTGATGATCCTCGTCATCAATCGCAGCAGTTTGCGCCTAAACATGCTAGTTACATCAGTAGGAACCAGTGACGGATTAAGACTACTTGATGCCCTAAGCAATCCACGCCTGTGGGCCCCCCTATCCGTATGTCAAGGTCAACTAGAATCTGTCTATAAACCTTTACCGCCTAAAAACATTCGTTTCACAAAAAAAAAGAAAGAAAAATATCTCATCAGAGATGTTTTTCTTTCTTTTTTTTTTTGTTGGGATGGGAAATCATCAAATGACTTCTCCCGCTCTGGGCGGAGCGGAAGGGCGTGTCAGATTTTTACTGACTAAAACCCACCCGTGTTTCTTCTTTTGCCTGTGCGATGGCCACGGCCACGGTTTCTTGTTTAACCAACGCGCAACCCTGACCCAGGAGGCATCGGTATTCGTAGACCCCGTCACGATGTGCTGACATCTCTTTGAGGCGCACGTGAAACACGACGCGCCGTCGACTCGGGCCTGGTCCTTACTGGGCGGCGAGCTGCCCACTGCTCACCGCCCGCAGGCCCGCGCCTACGGTGGCTGGGAGTTCGGTGTGGTCTCCCGACCAGGGCGTCTCCTGCGGCGGCTAGTGGCGTGAGGGCGCTGGGATTCCCGCTGTCTCACGCGCTCCGCCTCCTCCTTTGCCAGCATCACTGCTTCGCAGAAGGAGGTGACGGCCTGCCATATACTCTCGCTCCGGACCATGGCTTGGACCAGGGTCGGATGCGAGAGATCGCCGCTACGAGAACACGGCGGTGCTCCACCCAAGCCGGGCAGACATCCACCGTATGCTCCACCGTGTCCTCATGGCGATCCACACAATGGTGACACCCTGGCGTTTCCTCCCGCCTAATACGGAACAGGAACCTCCTGAAACAACCGTGTCCGGTGAGGACCTGCGTCAGGCGGAAGGTTAGGGAGCCGTGGCGTCTCTCTAGCCACTCCTCAAAGAGGGGACTTACCGCCGCTATTGTGGCGTGCCCAGATGTAACGTACCTTAGAAGTAGAGTAGGCGCGACAACAATAAAAACCAATTGAAGCATAATTTATTTATTTATTGAAATGCGCCTTGCGGCTTTTTCGGGCATTGGATTCACGCAAGATAGTATTAACGTGTAATGTTTTTATCATATCGGACTCTATGTATAATATCGATAAACAATCGAGCCTTTCTTGTATCATCTTTGTCCTTTTTTAATAATTTTAATTTTGTAAAAGAACGCTCCGCTGAGCAATTTGAAATCATAAGCGATAAAAATATACGCAGGGATCTGTTTCCATATTAGGGAAAGCTGATTCAATTTTATCATCATGTATTATTTTATACACCTGATCGAGACCTGGGCTGTACTGCAGTCTCTCCAGCGGTGCCAAATAGACTATCGGTATATTAAGCGCTGAAGGGTTTGTACGAAAACGCCACCATGTCAGTCCGAATACAGGACCAGACCTTGAAACCAATACCTCTGCAGCGTGGTGTCAGACAGGGAGATGTTATCTCCCCGAAACTGTTCACCGCTGCATTGGAGGATGTCTTCAAGGTTCTGGACTGGAAAGGACTGGGCATCAATGTCAATAGCGAGTATATGACACACCTTCGGTTTGCTGATGATATCCTAGCCATGGCTGAGACCATGGAGGACCTGAGTACAATGCTCGAAGACCTCAGTAGAGCCTTCGAGCGAGTCGGTCTTAAAATGAACATGGACAAGACCAGTCATGTCTAACGCCCATGTTGTACCGACTCCTATAAAGATTGGAGACTCTGTTCTCGAAGTTGTTGACAGTTACGTGTACCTTTATTTTATTTTTTTCCGGTGTGGAAATGCTCAATGGATGTCCGCCGCCCTGGGGTAGGCGACGGGGTCTGTCAGACTCTTACTGACTAAAACCACCCCGGTGTCTCTTCTAACACGAGCGCGCGTGGGGCCGCGGGAGTCTAAATTCTTCCACGGCCCAAAGAATCAAAGTCGCACCGCATATTCCGGTACATTCGAATTGCCGAATGCACTAGCGGGCAGCGAGTGGGCAAGCGGGTGCGGGGTTATGACTCTAGGTCGGACTCTATGTCAACTTAAAACGCGCGAATTTTCAAATTAGTCCTAGAAACTTTTTTGGTGTGGTTTTTGGTGACGTGAGAGTGAGGACGTGATTCGTGATGCCCTCAGGATGGACTTTTTTGTGCTTGTTCTGGTGCCCCCCCAGACGTGATGCCCTAGGCAATTGCTTAATTTGATTACGGGTTAATCCGTCACTGGTAGGAACTATGCAGTTCGTAGTCCGGGTGCACACACTCGGAATACAGGAACCGAGCAAATTGATAAGCGGTGTCTAACTCAGTCACTCAATTCCGATACCTATGTATTACGCTGTATCACATGTCCAAAGCGTAATTATTGTCTTTTATCGCTTTACTAGAACTGATAAGCATTAGTCACTATTCTTTGTTATGACTTGTTGTTACCGGTCAGGGGTCGCTGCGTTTGCGCATAACTCATATAAATGTACTTTGTGTCTGTCATCGGTTTGTGTGTGCGGCGGGCTCCCCCGCTCCTGACGTACCTACAGACGACAGCACATCAAGCTACTACAATCTGTCAGATTAATTTATCAGATTTTCAACTTTATCTCTGAAGCATTAAGGGATATATTTCACCGGGACATCATGGCGGCGCAACCATCCACAGCCTTCGTGGTATAGCGATAGCGTACGCGGCCGCTGCGCAAAGAGGCTCGGGTTGGAATGTTGGATCCCTGCACAGTGCAAATATTTGTATGCATGAATATGACTATTTGCACTGCTCTGGACGTGCCTCGGAAAGCACGTTAAGCCGTTGATCCCGGTTGCCATACGAACATCTTATGGCAGTCGTTACGGGATGTTGGAGCCCTCAAAAGTCCAACAATTGGTCTAACTGCAATGCTTCGATATCACCTTCAGGTTGTAGAGTTCAGACGGCAGTCGCTTCACGGAAAATATCGAAGTTTAGCTAAAATCAGCAGTTAGACTGGTAAAGCGGATCCCAGACTCCAAAGCTGAAAAAGCTTCGGATGCGACTGGGATTAACGCTGAGATGATGACGTGGTTTCCGTAAGCTACCAAACTAGACACCAAAGTCGCCACACCACACTGAGACAGTATCAAAATAGACAGACAGCACTAAAGAGATTTTAAGAGAAAAAAGAAACAGTGGTGGGTTTATCCTTATTTAGCCGATCGCTTTAAGAAAGCAATTGAATTTAATTAAATTTGGATAATAAGTCTTTTTGTATCGAAATTATCCATCGTATATAATTAACAAACAACTAAAATATTAAAATAAGCAGTTAAAAAAACGCGTCACTGGCGGCCGGACTGACGGTCGTGTGAGTGGAGGCGCGACCAGCGCTGCAGCATAGCGACTAGCGAAGTAGCGACGCAAGCAGTAAGGCCGCTGCCTCGAATCTTGCGGGCAGCGGGGCGGCGGCGGCGGCGGCGAGTGGGCGGCAGGATCTTATGCGTAAAATCAAACGGACCGGTTCTCGTAAACAGCGGCGCGGCAGCGGGGCGGCGGCGGGCAGCGAGCGGTGTACTTCTCGCGCTCGAACCTTGCGGGCAGCGAGCGGTGATCGAGCGTTAGGAATAAATTTGAATCAATAAGATGTTGCCACCATTGTTCAGACATTTCTTTCGCGAATAAAAACAAATATCTCGTCGACACAATCGTGAACACAGCACTACGCGGCTATAGTGACGCGCGATCTACCCGCTAGTTTCGAGAACGGGTCTTTGATGCCCGCTCGGCACCCGCGCCGCCGCCGCCGCCGCCCCGCTGCCCGCAAGATTCGAGGCAGCGGCTTAACATGCAGGCGCGTCCGAGTTGGTCGCGCCGCCAAGTTGGTTGCGCAACCAAACAGACACCAGGTGGGTAACTCAATAGAGTTGTACCTATACATTTTGTTTGTAGCGGCGACTGGTTGTGTCCCGGTGAAATATACCCCTAAGGCTCAAGGTTGATTGGGAATATTTGACAGTTTCGGGTAGCTTGACCTGCTGTCGTCCGTACAACAAGTTAGAAGACAGCATTAAGCTCCCCGCTCCTGACGTACAAACGACAGCACATCAACCTACTACAATCTGGTCGACGACGGCGCGTTGTGTTTCACGCTCGCCTCAAAGTGATGTCAGCACATCGTGACGGGCTCCACGAAGACCGCTGCCTCCTGGGTCAGGTTTGCGGGTTGGTTAAAAAAGAAACCATGGTCCTGGCGCACAGGCAAGTTGGACATATCATTATGCTTATCAGATACCATTGTACTTAAAAAATAAAATAAAAAAGAAATACATTTTAACACCATTAAGTAATTAAGTATCATGGGCGTAGCCACACTGGGGCAAGCAGGGTCGCTTGCCTTGCCCCACCCTGGCTCTGATATATAAGGTGGCCAATTAAACAAAAAAAAAAGTAAGAAGGGGCTACGCCTATGAAAATTATATGTAACTAGAGTTCAGATACCCATTGTTTTTTTTTTTGACACTTGGTAATTTTTTTTATAATCATCTTATCTCTAAAAGTCTGTACATAGGACAAGGACGCAATTAGGGTGCCGTAATTGCGTAACACACTATTATTTATCAAATGGATTCATTTTGAAGCATATTGCTAATCCATTGCTTGATAATTATGTTCGAAAAATGTCTCTGCCCACTGTCTACCCGACAATGTAAATACGCAATGAATATTGTCGAACTGTCAAAATGAAACCCATTGCTATTGACAATGTATTGCGTATCTACCCTACGGACTTGTCCGATGTTGTCAAGATCGGACAAGTCCGAATGGGGGGACAAGAAGTCTGACTATAAGCAGGTATGCGTAGTAAATGGCAGTGGGCCGACCATTTTAGAAGTATAACCCCTGATTATTGAGCGACGTGTTCTTGGGTTGGAGTCTGCGTTTCGACAGAGGGAAGGTAGGACGCCATCAGCTTAGGTGGAGCAAGCATCTTTGCTGGGCAACTGGTAGCAGTTGGATGAGAAACCTGGAGCACAGGCGTAGAGCAGCATCGGTATTCTATAGGATGCATTTTGATGAGTACGCGAGAATTGCATGACTTAATTCCGCCATCACCGTTCCATCATAGGACAACCCTACGTACGGCAAATATTACGTTGTTGATACCAATCTGATTTGGACGAAGCGTTTTTTCTCGTCTTTTATACCGCGTACCTACATCGAAGGTCTGGTCTGGAACAATTGGCCCGTGGTGGTATTTCTGTCTGATAATAATTTAGAGTGTCTTCAAGACTAGAATGAATAGGTTTAATAAACTAGTGCACTTAGCCATCAACGATTGCATCGCTGCTTACAATCAGCACTAGCTCATAATGTTAAAAAAAATCGCACTGAATGGCGTGCAATTAGAGGAGCTAATGAACCGCAGTGGATTATAATTGTAGGCTGATAGGGAGCTGAAGCAAATTATTAACTTAATGGGTGCCGGGCATGGTGCTGTCAAAAATATCTGTATCTAATGAGTCATAAATATGCCAGCCACTCGTAACTAAGGGAATTATATTTTTTTTCTAATCTCCATAGTAATGAGGATGTTCCCACGTCTATCGTCTGCGAATTCCGGTCAGTGTGTACACCATATCCACGTCCGCCCCATCGTCGTCCCGTGTGACTCATTAAGTCATTACCTTCTTTCTATGCTAATTGCGTTTATCGATTCGTCGGAGGAGGTAAAATATAAAGATAATTGGAAAAATATGACTTTTTCTATAGCCGGCTGTGCTTACACTCCCTCGATAGAAATGATAACATACGACTGGAGCCGAGTATTTACGATTCAGTGCCGAATATTCGCGACTGAGCGTCAAGTTATTGTTCTGAGGAGCATCACCAATCCGAATGTGTCAGCTTAGTGTCGTTCACTGTTCAGAAAAATCGTGCTAAAATAAAAATAAAAAATCACTTAAAAAGGTTTTTTTTCAAAGGTTTTCAATGCCAGCCTCATGGGATCAATCCCAGTGTATCCACACACATCTCAGACCATAGATGTAGGATTTCATTGTATGTCTCAGACATAACATCTTCAATCAATCTTCAATGTACTACTCCGCGAGGGGGGAGGCCATGGACACTAACTTTGTTACACAACGCGACCTCAATAGAATTTCTAGATTATTTAAACCTCAGACTGATGTCTGGGAGGACCTCTTATCCGAATGGCAAAGTAGGTGGGATCATTCCATCAAGGGATGAACAGACATGAACAGACGGACAACAGATACCTCCATCTGATTACTCCATCTGGTTACTGAAACATTTCTTGACTCGTCTGTAGCAGATTCAGAACTCGAAAGTGGCGACTGGAATGTTCTGCGTCGAGACAGAAATACGCCGTGTGGCGGCGTCTTGTTGGCTGCTTGAACCCCTCTTTTGTTGCGTAGAAGCCGCGAGTATGAAACGGACAATGGTGAAGATCTTTGGGCTTCCTTCACGTGGCATGGTCGTGCCTTTATTGTTTGTGTTGTGTATATAAAACCCAGTGCTCGTGATGAGGAGTACATGCAATGGTTCTACAAAATTGAAAGTTTTGTCCACAATTTTAAAGGTTTTGTAATTATAATGGGTGATCTTAACTTAAATAGCGCGTCAACAAATGTCACGAATTATTATTATTACTTCTTGTCATTTTGTTCACTCTTCAATAAAAATGTTATTGTGAATCATCGCGGAGGTATGTTGGATGTTGTACTAGTTCGGGAAGGCTTTCATGAGATATCTGTTACTAGTACGAATGGCATGGTTCAACCTGACCCATATCATCCTCCGCTGGAAATAGAGGTAAGTATTGAATCAGCTCATTGCGCAAATACAATGGATCCAAGTAACATAAGCCCTACGAAAGACTGGAATTTCAGCAAATGTGATTATGAGCAGTTGTATCTTCTACTAACAAAGGCCTCCTGGGATCCTGTATTGCATGCTGATAATGTTCCGGACGCTGCCGATGCCTTTTATAGAATAGTTTATGGCATTTTTGATAGTTGTGTGCCAAAAAAACATCGTTCAAAAACTGTCACTAAACGGTACCCGGTATGGTTTACTCCTGATATAACTAATGACATCAAACTCAAACTTAAGTTGCATGCAACATGGAAGCGCTCTGGTTACCGCGAGGACTACAAGGTCTTCGCTGCTCTCAGGGCTTCCTTGAAGCATCGTGTCGCGGAAGCTTACCAAACATATATTAAGCGCGTAGAAAATAGTATTAAAACCAATCCTCGTGAATTCTGGCGTCACATCTGCAATTTAAGATCTAAGGGAGGGTTTGAATCGTGTGTGAACTACCGTGGTGAAAGTTACAAGGGGACTGCAGCGGCTGAGGCTTTTGCTGAGTTTTTCGCGAGTGTGTTTCTGACGGATCCACCACAGTTGAATGCCGCAAATTCTTACAGTAGTGACAGTGGTTACAATAGCAATTACATAAACATTTTTCACTTTACTTCTGAGGACGTTGTATATGGAATAAATAAATTAAAATCTAGTACTTCGATAGGTCCGGACAGTATACCTCCAGTAGTTTTAAAACATCTGAAATTATCGTTCGCTTCTCCTTTATGTTATATATTTAACTTATCGTTAAAAACAGGTTTATATCCACATCAATGGAAAATCTCACGGGTAACGCCGATACCTAAAACTTCCAATAAAGTAAAAGTTGAAGAATACCGGCCCATTGCAATATTATCCTCACCAGCAAAAGTATTTGAAAATGTCCTCCACAAATTAATATACGCTCAAGTAGAAAAACATCTAAGTGAAGCTCAACATGGGTTTAGACGCAGGAGATCTGTAGAGACTAACTTGCTGACTTTAACTGAATATATTACTTTGACGAGCGACGCCAAGTGGATGTGTTGTACTTTGATTTTCAAAAAGCGTTTGACCGAGTAAATAATGACATCTTGCTTGCAAAGCTCAGCACCATAGGATTTTGTCCTGGCCTTCTGCACCTGCTGGCTGATTATCTTCGCGATCGCCAGCAGTTTGTTAGGTTAGGAATTTATGAGTCCAGTGCCTACCACACTCGTTCAGGAGTAAGTCAGGGATCAATCCTCGGGCCGTTATTGTTTCTTCTGATGGTTAATGATTTGCCGACTATTCCCAAACATGCCAAATGTCTTCTGTATGCGGATGACCTTAAATTGTACGCGTCTGTCAACACTATATCGGATTGTGAGGCTATACAGAGAGACATAGATGCAGTTTACGATTGGGGAGTATCTAATAAGATGGCATACAATTCTTCTAAGTGTTATGTCATGACTTTTGGCCGAATTCGACATCCAATTAACTTTGAATATAAAATAAATGGCACTATTATAACAAGGGCAACAACTATAAAAGACCTGGGTGTCGTATTTGACCAGAAGATGACATTTCACGATCATATTGTCACCGTTGCTAAAGAGTCCTTTAAAAGACTTGGATTTGTCCTCAGAAACTCGCGCGATTTTCGGAACGGACATGTCGTACGACTCTTGTACAGCACTCTTGTCAGAAGCAAGTTGGAGGCGAGCTCCTGCGTCTGGAATCCACATGAGCCTACTTACGCACTATTACTTGAAAAAGTTCAAAAGGCATTTTTGCGATTCTTATATAAAATCAGTTTTGGATATTATCCATTTTTATACCCAACTAAATTTATCTCAGGATGCTTAGGTTATAATATGTTAGAAACGAGGAGAGCGTATGAACAAATGAAAACAATGTTAAAAATATGTAGAGGGACAACAGATGCCAGTGATCTCCTCAATGAGCTGATTCGTCTTCACGTTCCTTGTAATTATCTCCGTGGCCGCAGACACCGTCTGCTGGCTGTGCCTACATGTCGCACGGTAGCCCGTGCGTCATCCCCTATACCTCGCGTTCTTTCCGCGCTGAATAGCCTCGTAGAAGCTAACCCGAACTGTGATATATTCGCGGATGAATTTAAAATTTTAATGCGCGCTTGCTTAGCGTTCTGCGAAAAAGAAAATAATTAGTTCGTTTACTGTTTTAATTTTTAGATTTTATTTTATTCCCGTTTTTATTGTTCCTCTGATTTGTCTTTTTTTTCTGTTTATATTTTGATTTACTTATATTATTATTTGAATTTCATTATGTACCTATTTGTGTTATTTAATTTTGTATGTATGTTAATGTAATTGGCTTTTGGAAGCCGTATTAACATGAATAAATAAATAAATAAATAATAAATAAATAAATCTGTTGCCAAGACAGTTGAATCGTTTCTCCGGGACTCGTCGAGCTTCATTGCTCGGCGTTTTTCTGGCGGTCTCCACTGTTGATTCTGGCTTTCAGGAGTTGCAGTGGGTTGGGAACAGTGTGGCGGGTTTTGTCCCAATAGAAAAAAAAGACATAACATCTTCAAATCTCACACTCACGCAGCAAAAAGGTTAGATGTGCATTAGGTGATCATTTGCATCTAGGACGTGAAAACGGTAATTTTGGTACCTGGTTACAGATTCCAGATGGTACCAATTTATAAGGTACTACTTTGGCACCGGTATCACACCAATGTCAATATTCGTGGTGTTTCAAGTCCTGTTTGGAAGGTATAGCGAACCTCTAGCACGGCACGCGCACCCCAGTTTTTTTTTTTTTTCAGAGATTGCATACAGCCCGATGCTAGTTTTAAGGCGCCGGAGCTTCGTGGCGCATGGAGAAGCTACGCACGTGTGTTAAGCTTCGCTTTGTAATTAAATATATGTGGTTGTGTCCACCTCAACAGGAGCATGAATTGACATCATTGGTACATGCATGGCTTGTTCGATTAGATCTATATTATGTTTGACTATCTATGAGTACACGAAAATGACCCACAACTATGTATAGCGTAACACGACAAAAAAAAAGAGATTATACACGTGCTACAGCAATCCTTTAACATCTATGATTCTCGATATAAAAGAATATTTATGATGAAAGAGTTAAAAGACTATTACTTAATGTGCGATGGAATAAAAAACTAAACCTTTGCTGTCAATGTCATTACTGTCAAAAGTGAAATGTAAACACGTAATCGTTTCGGTTTTCGTAATATAAGTTCCTTTTTAGGATTTAGACCGTAAATATTGTCTTTCTCTTTTACCAGATGATTAATTATTAATAATCAAAAGAGACAGACAACCGCAGTAAATGAATAATATTCGGCACTGGAATACGCTTGAGAGAAATCAATATGCTTTGCTGTTGTAATTTGTAAATAAACTCAATAGAAAATTAATAATAGGGCTGAAATGGAAGAAGGAAACTCTATAATATATGGCTTAGAGCACCAGGTACCCTATTCAATTTTATTTACGATATGTTCATCGAATATCCACCTAAATACCTGCTTGCTTGTTATCTTTATTTCATAAGTTTAGAAAACTCACGGCGTGTTTTCGAAGTAAATCTGAGATGCCACTCACATTACACGTATCTGGAATTTAAGTAAATCATAGTCTAACCTCTTTTTATTTAATTCAGATTCAACTCTTCTTCTGCATGTTCAGTAAAAATACATATATTATTTATATTTAACTACTTAAAAAAAAAAAAGCAGGAGCTCATTGGTTATCAAAAAATTCATTGACTTTCATCTCCATTGCTGTCAATGGAATATAAGCCCAAAAATGCTGAAATAGGCCATCCCTATTTTCTTTTTTGTAACTAAGTATTAATGATCTAGCACTTTTAGGTCCGTATTCCAGAAGGAAACTCAAGCATTGATCTCTGTTTATACATTACTTAAAACTAGTTTCAACCAATCAAATGGCTTGAAATGAGACTTAAGTAGAGCTTGAGTTTTGAGTGACATTCTGTAATACGGACCTTAGATGCATGGATTTGTTTACCATTTAAAATTATTTAAATACCTATCTAGTACTTGTAGACTTCAGTGTATTTGATGTCATTGTTAATGTCAATAATATAAAAAACCAGCCAAGTGTTACTATGGCTTGCGCATAAAAGTTTCACTAAGTTTATCTATAAAAATCACATATGTTGTATGGGACCCTTAAATATTATTATTATCCTATTTCTAGTGTTTGTTGCTATAGCACCAATGGATATTCATCATCTGTGAAAATTTTCAATACTGTCTAGCTATCACGTGTGAAATACACCCTGATGACAGATAGATAGGGTGTGAGTCTTAGCAAAGGGTCTAGTTTTCTTCTTCTTCTTCAGCCTATAGACATCCAGGCAAAGCTTTCCACAATGACTGGTCTTTTGCTGCCCACATCCATTGGCTTCCCTCGACCTTCACCAGGTCCTCGGTCTACCTTGTTGAGGGTCACCCTTCTCTGCGTCTTCCAGTACGTGGCCACCACTCCACAACCTTACTTTCCCATCAGCCATCGGTTCTATGGGCAATGTGCCCTGCCTACTGCCACTGAATTTTAGCAACTCGAAGAGCTATGTGACTTTGGTTCTTCTCAGGATCTCCTCATTTCTGATTCGATTGTGCAGAGAAACACTGAGCATAGCTCTTTCCATCCTGAGCCTTTGTATGAGGCCCATTGTGAGCGACCACGTCTCAGTTTTTAAGAACCTTCATAAATGCCCTTGGGTCTGTAAAATAAAATCATTTAAAATTTTAAAAAACACAGTCTTAGACATACTTACTCTTTCGTATTATTTTCATTTTTGCCCAGACTAGAGCTCTATCACCGCAGTATGGAGAGAGTGATGCAATCAGATTCCTAATAGGAACGCAGAGCCTGAAGCCCAACTCCAACCAGATACATGTTGTGGAGTTAGAAGAAGATACTGGGGCTTTACATACTAAAGTAAGACAACAATTTTGTACTATGTAATTTCTACTTTATCTAGTTAGACTTTAATCTGGTAAAGTTATGTCAAAATATTTTGGTGTTTTTGGAGGGGTGATAAGCAGCAAATACGGGGTGTCAGGGACTTTGATGCATTTGATGACTGGTCTGCAATTTACTAGATATTGAAAACAAGCTGGTCAAAAAGAATGGAGCAGCATTGTTTTTTTTTTTTTTTTTTAATTGTCCACAAACATTTCAACGCCTTAGAAAAAATCCGCAGTTACCGAGCGCGTACGCACGGCTCGATGTCAACATTCAACAAACATAATTTTTTTATAGATAACTTTGTGATGTGTTACCTCTATATTTTTGTATTGAGTAATGCTAAAAGCAAAAACACGTGTCCAATGATTTTCGCCAAAGATTAATATATCGAAATTTGGACGGTGACTAAATATTCGCCCTGTATAATATTTTTGCATTAATCCTATTGTAAAATTGTCATTTATCCTAAATCCATGTTAACTGGTTGCGCATCAAAGTCTCTGCCACCGTCTATATTATTTGTTATTGTTATTTTGGTTTGTTCATTTTTACTAATAGCAATACGGATTAATTTCTTTTATCATAAATGATTGCAGTGGTGGCCTATTGGTATCGGCCGCAACTTATATACAAGTTGTAGGTCGTAGGTTCGAACCCCGCCAGGCGCTTTACTTTGTGTAAATATTTTCATCACCACTGCTCTCACAACGGTGAAGGAAAACATCGTGAGGTAACAGGCATGTCCAAGAGGCTAAACTTCGAAGACATGTGACATCTACCAACCCGCACTGGGCCCGCGTGGTAGATTACGGCCCACTCCCTTTCACCTAGAGGAGGCCTGTGTCCCAGGAGTGGGAACATTATAGGCTAATTATGTATGTATAAATGATTTAATTTTTTAAACATCAGGTATTCAAACATGATATTGGCGAGGTATGGCACCTGCGATGCTCCCCACATGATGCTGGAACTCTCCTCACAACACACAACTCGTACGACCCTGCAACATCACAGTGCACTATGGGAGTCTCTTTATTCAAGCTTTCAACAGTTGAAGTAAGACATTTAAGAATCAATAGGGGCAAGGGAGATAACAATGGGCGTACCCAGCTTCTGGTCTATACAGGATCTTTTGCGTCTATTTGCCCTACACACTACACTGCAAATACCTAATGTTTCATGTAGATGTGCTTGTATAGTTTGTAAGACAAAATAGCCGGGGGTTGGTTCGGCCCTAAAAATTTGACTTGCCCTCCCTTAGCCATGACTTGAGCTGATGAGCTTTTTTTTGGATTGTAAGGAAGAAATTTTACGTTTTCACATCAAAATACACACATCAAAAGTGTCTAGGGATCAAGCATTTTTATGCGGATTTCTTGAGATTGAGATGTGGCTTTGTAATAAATTTATGATTTTATAAATTTATATGGATCCTTTTTGGTGCATTTCATAATTTGAATCAGGAACTGTGAATCAAATTCGAGTAAAAGATGAAAATCAGCTGTCAATATTTTCCCTATAAAAACATACAACGCATTGAAGACATTATTAGTGCTACTGTTTCCCTACTACTGATTAAAACCAACGTTATTATGGAGCGGCGACGTCATTTAAGCAGGGAAGAAATGCTCAGAGCCGTGGGAATGATAGAAGCTGGTTCCCGGCAACGTACTGTGGCTTTAGCTCTGAATACAAGTCAGAGTGTTATCAGTCGACTTTGGACACGTTACCGAAGCACTGGTACCGTGGCTGAGCGCCATGGAGGACGGTATCGCTGCACCACACGGAGACAAGACCGATACATTCAAATCTTAACTCGAAGAGCTCCAACAATAACCGCCATGATGTTAGCCGTGAGGCTTCATCACTCTTCAGGGAACTTAATTAGCGACCAAACAGTCAGAAACCGCTTGCATGAAGTGAACCTTCATTCCCGAAGACCGCTACGGGTACCACCTATAGCAATGCACAATCGTAGGATTCGATATCAATGGGCTCTTGAACACAGAAATTGGGCAGAAGAACAATGGCGTTTCGTGTGCTTTTCTGATGAGTCTCGTTTTGGTATGAGACCGGATACAAGACGTATACGACACTGGAGAACCCCTGGACGCCAACAGCGATTAAAATCCTGCCAGGAAGTCCATCCTTATAGTGGTGGAACCATCATGGTATGGGCGGGTATTTGGATCGGCGGAAGAACTGAGTTGATTTGGATCAGAGGCAACCTCAACGCTCAAATTTATGCTGAAACGATTGTATCAGACGTCATCGTTCCTCTACAAGTGCAAATCGGTCCCTTATTTCAGTTAATGCATGATAATGCACGACCGCACACCGCAAGAGTTGTAAGACAGACTCTCGCCGCAGCTAACATCAATGTCCTGCCCTGGCCTGCTCAGTCGCCAGACTTGAACCCGATTGAGCATGCATGGGATATGCTACAGAGAAGAGCTCTGCCGAATATGGAGGGTATCCAGTCGCAAGAAGACCTTTTTTTGTTGTTGCAACGAACATGGGCGGCCATTCCACAGCGTGATTTGGATGAACTCATTTTGAGTATGCCAAACCGATGTTCTTGTGTTGTTAGTGTTCGCGGTAGAAACACGGATTATTAATTGTTTAAGTTACCCAATAAAATTTTAGAGAAAACTGTTATTTCAGTCTTTTTTTCGAACTTTTGTGTTAGTGGTTCAAATGTCAAATATCCCTTTATTAGGAAAATGGCAAATTTCTTTATTAATGCAAAGGTGACTTGGTTTATCGTTACTGTGACAAACGAAAACACTTTATTTGATGAATCCTTAAAGAAAATTTTAATTAATATCAATCAGGAGAAAAGTTATTGCAAAAATATATGTTGATCCCTAGACACTTTTGATGTGTGTATTACTACTACTTACATAGTCTCTTTGATCACTATTTTACATGTATTTGATCATCACAACCTATTACGGGTTGGTCAATGTTAATCGGCTGTTAGTATTTTTAGGATCCTCAAATACGATATTTTAAGGTCACAATCATTGTATTAAACTGTTCAATAGTATCAGTAGAAGCTCAATATGGATAATATTCAAAGTACGATTAAAATGAGTTTGTTGATCAAATAGTGATTATTGTATGTTCCATCATATTGCAGGTAATACCGAAAGACTTGGATGACTTGAGCGCCATACAAGGCAGGAACGCAGAAGATATGGAACTTCTTTTAACTATCAAACCAGAGGTCAGTATGCTTGACATAGTGCTATAAACTTAAGCTTAGAGTAAGGATTAAGCTCATGTGTCCGCAGGCATGCTATTTAAGTGTCGCAAGTTGGGCATTTACCCGGTAAAAACCCGAACTATGGGTAAATACCCATTTATACCTATTTTTACCCACCCAATTTTAATTTTTACCGGGTAAAAATTATAATCAGTTTAATTTAGGGTAGATCCGTAGTTACATCGTTATTATTATCGCAGATCATATTTTGATCAAGTTACAACCTGACACTGACCAGTAAATTGCAAAAAACTCGACAAAATCTGAATTACACGGGCTGCCACTACGGAACAGGCTATTTGACAGATTTATAATTTTTATCTCGAATTACTTGGTTGCGGTTAAGAAGTTCACCGAAAGTTTTTTTTTTTATTTTAAATACGTATTTCGTAAGAAATATGCAAATAAAAATTCAAAATTCAAATAAGCCGCGAAAACGATTTATTCAGCAATATGGCGTCGAGTTTTGTAATTGACGTCACAAGCGGTTTTCGGTTCTCAGTGGTGTTTGTTTTTATTTATTATTTGTTGTTGTTATCTAATAAAATGGTTTACAAGTGGTGTGCTGTACCGGGTTGTACAAATAAATCGATAAAAACCATTGATAAAATATTAAACAGATACGATATATTCTAACAAACTGAACAAAAAAACATGTGCCGAACACAGCAGCAGCACACATGCATATTTTTATTCGGCATACATTGGTACAGTGTGAGTGAGATGGGGCGCAATCTAAAGCATAGAGAAGAAAAAGATGGCTAGTGTTTGTTTCGTTTGCGCTGTTAGTGTTTGTCGTTTGTTTTTACGAGTGTATCGAGAGGGGCTAAAGCGAGATACAGGACTTACTTCCTTTTGTACGCTTCATTTTTAGTGCGCTAGTGACATATCTACCTTAGTTTAATATTTTATCAATGATAAAAACCCCAAAAAACAGTTTATAAATTTGCCGCAAAAACAAGCGTTGATGCGCGTATGACGTCATCGCGACATTAGCCAATCCGGATCGTTTCACAATGTGTGGCGCGAGAAACAAAAAGCTAAACATATTTTTGTGTTTTGTATGTATTAATTGTTATTATTTTCAAACTCAAACTCATTTATTGCATTTTTTATTAAAACTCGTGTAAATGACATAAAGAACCCTCATTTTATGCAATTAAAGCAAAAATCCCAAAAAAATGAATACTGTCAAATAGCCTACTACCATTTTTTTGTTCTGGATGAGAAATCGTCAAATGACCTCTCCCGCTCTAGGCCTGTGCCTTCTGTGTGCCTGTGCCTGTGTGTGCCTGTGCGCCAGGGCCACGGTTTCTTTTTAGGCCTCTGCCTCGAATCTTGCGGGCAGCGTTGCGGCGAGTGAGCGGCAGGATCTTATGCGTTAAATCAAACGGACCGGTTCTCGAAAACAGCGGCGCGGCACAACGGGGCGGTGGCGGGCAGCGAGTGGTGTACTTCTTACGCTCGAATCTTGCGGGCAGCGAGCGGTGTACTTAAAGTCAAGCGGTGATCGAGCGTTAGGAATAAATTTGAATGAAAAAGCTGTTGCCGCCATTGTTCAAACATTTCTTTCGCGAATAAAAACAAATATCTCGTCGACACAATCGTGAACACTACGCGGCTATAGTGACGCGCGATCTGCCCGCTAGTTTCGAGAACGGGTCTTCGATGCCCGCCCGGCTCCCGCGCCGCTGCCGGCGCCGCCCCGAAATCCTTTTTTTTTTTTGTTTCCGGGGTGGAACATCCTCATGCGATGTCCGCCGCCCTGGGGCGGGCGACGGGTCTGTCGGAATCTTAATGATTGAAAACCACCCCAGTGTTTCATCTCACACCTACACCGGGGGGTTGCGAGAACGAAAACTGCTTCCGCAATCCTCCATTGATGCTGGCCCGCCACTGTGGGTCCGGTCCGGTGGGACAGGTCAGCCGCCTAATTCACACGCCGCTCCAACTGTCCGGGTCAGCCAGCGCGATGCGGACAGGGGACAGTCACAGTGAGGATATCGCCTCAGCATACATGAGCAACCAGGGAGGTGGATCATCATGCCATCGCGAGGACCCATCGCCTTCCAGGCCTCAATGGGGACTCCGTCAGTTCCGACAGCTTTCCGATTAGCCGAAAAGTCGTTTGGACTTCCTCGGGCGTTATCGGGGGCACTAATTCAAGATTTGGAATGAATTTCGGTGTCTGCACCTCTTGGTGCTGCTTATTCAGCAGCTCGTGGAAGTACAAGCGCCATTTCTCCTTCACCGTGAGATCTTTGCATAGCAGGTTGCCAGTAGGGTCTTTTACACAACGGCACTTGGATATATCCTATGCCGCTTTGACCCTGGAACATGCCAATTTGGAAAAGATCTTTTGGCCCTCAAATGATTCCTACTTCTCGTAAAGCGCTTGCAAGTGGTCTGGCTCTGGCTCTGGCTACAACTCTTTTAGTGGCACGTTTGACAACCTTATATGCGTCACGATCTGGATGCCACGTTTTAAAGAGGGCTTTCTTCACCCTAGTCTTCCTCTGGACTGTGTCGTCCCACCACCAGGTCTCCTTTTCACGTTTGCGGCCGCCCTTAGAGACTCCGAGCACCACCCGCGCCGCCCCAATAATAGCTGCCTGGATCCTGCCCCAATGGTCTTGGACATATTCTTCATCGGTCCAGCGCACTTGTCTCTAATAACCGATGCGAACTCCTAGGACTTATTTCATCAAGCAGCCGCCACCAAATCTGGTGCCGGCAGTGCTCTACACGTCTACGCTGGGCCGTTACGCAGAGATCTATGACAAGGAGGCGGTATTGTCCAGTGAGACTCTCACCGGCTATGACTTTGCAGTTGGCTGCTTTGCCGATGTGGTGTCTCCTAGTCGGTAGAAAGTCTATTCGGGTAGCGCTTCGCCCACTGCGAAAGGTGAAAATGTGCTCCTGCTTCTTTTTGAAGTAGGTGTTCACGATTGCAAGGTTAGCGGCTGCACACGTTTGGAGAATGTTATTTCCTTCTGCGGTGCGGTCGCCGTACCCAAAGCCGCCGTGAACACGCTCAACCCGACACTCTTCTCACCCACATGACTGTTCAAATCACCACCCAGAACCACTCACTGGGATAACGGTATCCCGTGAAACTGTCCTTCGAGCTGGATCCAGAACAACATACTTTCGGCGTCACCACACCAGGAAAAGCACAATGGATTTTCCTGGTTTTGGCTCGCTTCTTCAACCGTATCCGCCTCTGACACGTTAGACCTAGCCCACAGGTCACAGGGTCACAGGAGACGGGCGTAGCTCCTGCGCGCCGTTTGCACGTGACACAGCCTAACTGTGTCACGTGCATTTCTTCCTTTCCTGTGCATAATAGTTTGGCTTGTTTTGCTTTTACGAGTGCGACTGTTGTCAGACCACTCAGCTCCGAAGGGAAAACTGGCGTCAGCACCCCATCCGTAAGTCAGCGGGTGCACCGTCAGGCAGGTGGGGTTAACTTGGGTCCCAAAGATGGTGGTAGGACCCCAAAGCACTCCAGTACCTGATCGTAGTATTGATGACGAAGCCAATTAAATAACAATTTATTTTATACCCGGTATTTATTATAAATACCCGGTAAAAATGGGTATTTTTTAATTTTTACCTATTCTACCCTTTTTTACCAATTTTTACCTACCCATTTTTTACCCACCCGCCCATCTTTAGTCGCAACACATCTGCGGAACGTACGGAGCCGAAAGCTCGGCTAAATACGCTCGCAGTTTATTTCAAGTACTCTATGACACATCAGCCACAATTACGCCGCGTTCGGCGTAGGGCCTAACCTCCCTTCGGGCGGTATTTTCAGCTAAACTGCATTTAATGTATAGCAAGCGACAAATCACGTGACGTCACAAAAACCGCACACCATAAAGTGTCGACACAGACAGGCTGACGATGACTCCACGTAACTTTCCGTCGCGTAGCGCGCTGAAAAAGACGCCGCGTTTTGACCGTTTGGTTTGTCATAACAACTGAATATTGCGACTGACACTTCAGCAGCTGAGCTTTCGGCGCCGTACGTTCCGCAGATGTGTCACTACACTAAAGGACAAATTACCCGATTCTGCTCCCACCCGGCAAAAACAATATAATTTAAATATGGGCTTTAAACATTGCTCTTTAAATACATTATCATCAAAAATTTGCAAACTGCTCGCTATCAGCGAGCTTACCGCCATCATACTGCTCGGTAGTTGACGCCTCGCTGCCCGCACGTTGTAGACGAGCGGTCGGTGCAGTGTCGGCGCGCTCAATGCTAGCAGTCGCCGCTCAGTCGGTTGCTTTTATGAACCCAAAATCTTCAACTGTTATTTCTTGCGCTTCTCTCTTCATCCTCAAGTGCAATGCAATAATTGTTAGTTCGCGCGTTGTGAGTCGGGAACTGTGTCGGGAGCTGGCCGTCTGCTAGCTGTCGCTACGTGGATTGCTGGGAGCCTGCTAGCTGTCGCCGCGTGAGCTGCAAGCAGTCGTCTTAGTTTAAGGCGGTGTTGGAGCAAAGTCGTTTAAGTGTGCTATACCTTAGTCCGTAAACAGAGTAAGGGCCCGACAGTACTTAGTTCGTTTCTTCGGAGTGACCTATACTCCCAATTAATTGTTTTTTTTTTCGGACGGGAAAAAATATTCAACTTAATATTATTACGGGCTGAGGGTATTAAAATACCGGTTAAGGGTTACGAAGTTTATTGGAAACAAAGGTACAGTCGATCGTAGGCAATGACAAGTAGAACGTAGCTGATGGCGCACCGAAGTCTTCCCTTACGTCCACGAAGTCCGTGTCGTACACACACAACAACGCTACTGAAGTCACGCGATGTAGTCCTCAAAGTTCTCTTTGCTTACTTATCGCTAGTTTCGCGTCGATAGTTTGCTTTTTGAACCCTGTATAGTAAGCAATATTTATTATTCTTCTAGTTCTATTCGTCTTCCGGTGTTACTTTTTTTAACCACCCATCTTCGACCAACAAATATATTTTAGAAGCCCGAAGAAGAAATTCGTTGTGCGGAATGGCACCCCACGGACAGTGCGCGTGTGGGCGTGGTGTGTGAGGGCGGGGTTCACGTGCATGACGTCACGACCGGCGCCGCTCTCACTCGCGCCGCCGCTTCCGCGCGCCTCAAGTTCACCGGAGGGAAGTGGAACCCGCACCAGGGACATACTCAGGTAAATATTTTTCGTGTCATGCTGTAAATAGAAAATTCTTATTTTAAACTACTGTTTGACCGCAATCCCGCCTGATGGTAAGCAGTGATACAGGCGCTGAGGCCTTGAGGGTGAAGCGCGCTAGTTTATTTTTATAAACTATTGTGTTTTTTTCTAAATGAACAGACAGCTGTGCTGCTGGGGAGTTTCTTCCGCCACTTCTTCTTACGAGCGAAAGCACTAGGAAGTGTCGATGGGTGGACGTTTTGGGGGACTGTCTTATGTAATATTTACGTTCAAAAAGTGCTGATTCTCAGCCTAGTTTGAATAAATGACTTTTGATTTTGAATGATCTCAAATCAAATCATTTATTTCAAATAAACCAGTTACAGGTAGTGTTGCCCAAATGCAAGAACAAGACGAGACTTAGCCAGTCTTGGTCTTGGTCTTGCGCCAATACACCTGGTCTTGGTCTTGGTCTTGGTCTTGCGCTCCCAGTCTTGGTCTTGGTCTTGGTCTTGCAGCAAGAGTCTTGCAAGTCTTGCAATTACCTATTAGTCTATTACTATTTATTAAAGTTTACTTTAAATCTTAGAAAAACGTATTAGAATTGGAGCATTGTGAGCTTGAATTAACATAGCCATAGTAAAGATCAAGCAGATTAATAAATAACTGAAGATTTGATAAGAAATTCGAAAAATCAACTGACCTATATGTCGTTTTCCATGGAAGTAACTATTTGTTAATAAACATTTATGATTTATAAGCTTACATTTGCTAAAACATGTAAAAAAACAATTTTTTGTAGAATTTTTTTACACGTTTCAAGTATATTTAAAAGTGGCTACAATATTTATTAAACGGGTGATATTTGAACACTTTTTTGCTATTTTTTCTTGTAAAAACTTAAGAAATATAATGACTAAATGTACAATAATAGTACCTAAGTAATTAGTTTAAAACCATATAAGTTATCAATATTATAATACATATATACTTACTAGAATGAATTAATATGACATCTACTACCTATCCTTACCATTTTATCCTAATCATAATACTACTTGCGTGATCAGTATAATGTATTCATTTTCATTCTAAGCACTCTGAAACTTATTTATTCTTTGGAACACCTGTAGGTACTCTTAAAATTCGAAATTATTTTGCATGAGTATACCTACGCCCTATGGCGGCAATCAAATAGTGTCAAATGTTATGATTTCGGCGTGGCGGCAACGATTGTTTTAGATTTCAAAAGAAGCCGCCGGCGCGTGTATCATAACCATGTACTTCCGAAAAGCGGCAAATTTCTTTGAGAAGTAAGTACAAAACCTTTGATGCCGCATTATCAAAGTGCCGATGGTTAAAACATAACTATGCATGCACTCAGTTTGATTTTAATAGATATTTTTTATTCGCTATGTATATGGTATTAGTCGTAATGCGCATAGGTCCAGTTTTTCATATTCTTTGATACAGTTTTTTGCGTCTCATAGAATTCCTAAGCGTACCTACCTATACACCGAACTGTTACACCTAACTACTCAGTGAAATAGCGCTAAGTCCTAGCTGCAAGACGCAAGAGTCTTGCAGGCTATGTCTTGTTCTTGCTCAAGTCTTGCACGGTCAGTCTTGGTCTTGGTCTTGCTAAAAATACGCGGTCTTGTTCTTGGTCTTGGTCTTGCAAAAACGCAAGAACAAGACCAAGACTGCAAGACCAAGACTGAATTTGGGCAACACTAGTTACAGGCACTTTTGAATTGTCAGAAGGTCGGTCAGTCAATAAGATGAAGCTAGTCGCCCATTCCAAAGAGTAGGTACCTATGGAGAAGAACGGGCAAGAAACTCCATGGACACTCTTTTAAATTTTTAAGCTATTGTTACAAATATTTGATTACATCATTCATGTTGAAATCAACCGCGTGAGAACGATGCAGAAATATATTGTACGCTGAGAGCGTCCATTATGGAAAACATACAAAAATCAATTCAGAAATTAAAATACGCCGTGGCAGCTAAGAGATGACCAGTCCCCTCCGACAGCGTCCGTTCACGAACATGACGTATGGATCAGCATCATTCAGCTCAACCATATCGAAGGGAACCCAATGACCCAAAACACACGCCACCATCAGCGAGACATTTGAGTGAGCATGACATACTCTCAACAGCCAGAGCACAATTAAGTCAATAAAAAAGACTAACCCAACAAATAAATGCCTTACAGCACATTCGTACATTGTGCTCAAATTGAATCTACACAATGCTAAGATAGTTTTGTCCATGGTTCAGCAGCTCTAACAGTGTTCCCGAATCTGTGTAAAGTTTAGCTCCTGTGCAGCTGTACAAGTGCCGAACACCTCTGTCAGCGATACAATTCCGTAACGTACAATATGCTTGGCTACATAGTGTGTAATACAGGCTTTGAATAAATAACATAAACAATTACATATTAAAACTACAAGAGGAAAAATCAAAGAACAATCATTGTATAGAAATCGGACGCAGCTCAAGCCCAAGCCTTTTTGTCCTCAATATAATCCTTCACACTATAAAATGCTTTCTGACACAACTTACGTTTAATGAAGGATTTGAATTTATTCAGGCTCAGATCTTGAACCACCTCTGGAAGTCCATTGTAAAAATGTATACATTGGCATCTGAAAGAGCCACCTATTTTCTTGAGCCTTGTTGTAGGTACAATAAATTTGTGCCTGTTCCTAGTATTTATATCATGGACATCACTGTATTTTTTAAACAATTTTATATTTTTATGACCATACAAAAGATTTTCATAAATATATCTGGCTTATTCACTCAAAAAAACTGAGTAAATAGGAAAGAAGACGGCAGTTGAGCGAGGTGATGCAATTTTAAACCCAACAACACGACCAACGATGCTGCGCCAGAGGGAGATTGATCTGGAGACCCTCCACGACCAAACTCCCGACACAACAACATTTGGCGCATCGTACCCGGCACACATCGCAACACAACTGCCCAGATCCGTCCTCCGTACGGCTTCAACAGACATCATGCCGGAACACGACGAATCGCTTGGCGGCAAAATTTTGTCTGGTTGGTGGTAACTTCTGCCGGCAGCCGATGTTACACAAACTAACAGACACTCTTCACTGATTTTTATTAGTTGCTATCTATGTGTATAGCTATAGCAACTAATAAAAATCCTTTAAAAAGTGTAAAGAAAGACCAATGTAAGATAATAGCAAAAGTGTGCCTCACGACTGCACCAAAAAGGCCGAGTTCAATAAAAATGCATTTGAAGCTACTATAGTACAGCAACAGAAGTCGATTAAGACTTTTGTTTTCAAAATCCTAATTACTAAGAAAAATATATAATTAAAATGGAAACCAAAATGACGTTTCATTAAAAAACAACACCGATTCTTTCGCCCTCTCTTCTTTATCTTTTATCATAAAATGCCAAAAGTACATTATCGATTCATAATTATCATGTTAAGCGACTTTTTTCGCAAACCGTACCAGTTAACCGGTAATGACGGCTTTTAACCGGTAAGAGCCGTTTTTAAACCGGTAAAACCGTTTGTTAAACTGTTACAGTATGCAATAAAAGTCGATGTTTTAACATATAATGTAAATTTGTACTTTTTAGGATTAATTTATTTCACTTCTTTAGTCTACATTTTTGATTTTGTTTAGGTTAATTACTTTACTTTATGTCTACTTTATTAAAATAAAAAGCCACAAGATTCATAATACAGTACCGAACTTGATATGTATTTCTAATTGTTAACAACTCTCAAGGACTCCACGAGACTGGCTCGACCTAGTGTGGAGTCCACAAGTTAGAAAAAAAAAGGTAAAATAGCTTGTACTTATTTATAAGGAAATGTAAAAACACTATTTGGTTAATAAACGATTATTATTATTATTATTCTATCAACAGTTCGCAGTACTACAAGACATGCACATAAAATGCTACGACACACGTTCGGACTGCACGAAGCCTTCATGGAGCATAGACAACGCGCATACTCAACTAGCCAGGGACCTGGATTTCAACCCTAACAGGTGACTATAATGTGCATTATCCTCATCATCAACCTTTTTATCGTCCCACTGCTGGGCATAGGTCTCCTCTCATACGGAGAAGGATTGAGCGTAATCACCACGCTTTCTCAATGCCGGTTGGCGATTTCAGACTTAAAGTCCAGGTTTCCTTAAGATGTTTTCCTTCACCTTAAACGCAGTCATTGGTGTCCAAGACACACTTAGATAGTACATATAACTTAAAAGTTACATTGGTACTTGCCTGACCTGGAATCGAACCCGCACACCCATATTTGAGAGGCTGGTGTTTTAAGCCCTAGGCCACCACGACACTATAAAACACGACTAGCTGTTACCTGCGACTCCGTCCGCGTGGACTTCAGTTTAGAGCGCGCGGTGGTTCCTGTTTCTGAGGAAATGCCAAGATGCCTACAAAAGGTTTCCTCAAAATCCATTCCGTAGTTTTAAAAAGAGCTCAGTTAATATATAATATTGTTACGAATGGACCTTATGTCGATGGCATAAGGTTCAATATCGCGTGACATGCAGTGTGTCACTTTTAAGTCCTATTCCTCCAGATCTAGACATTTTCTAGGTACAATAATAAAACGCATTACTAGACTTAGGACGGCCTATCGAATGGTACCGGTCTCAACAGTTTTGTCAACAAAGTGTCGACATCGAAATTTCTAGAAACCCGTTTCCGGGAATTACCGTAGGTACTTCCGAGTGACCTCGAAGTTATGTGCTATTATTATTACGTCTAGAGGAATCTGGAATGTTCGATCAGCTGGACTATATAAAGCACCGTGACGCCGACGCAGAGTCAGTCTACACTCGACTAGCGATACGAAAACAGCGACAGTTAAGAAGCGATCTTTGAGAATACCTACTGCGACAACTGTAACGAGAACTGTGAGTACTACGTGGAGTAACATCTGTACTGTTATTGTGTGTTTACAACACGGACTTCGTGGACATAAAGGAAGACTTCGGTGCGACATCAGCTACGTTCTACTTGTCATTGCCTACAATCGACTGTACCTCCGTTGCTAATAAACTTCGTAACCCTTAACCGGCGTTTAAGTACCCCTAGCCCGTAACAATATGCGCCTGTTAAAATAATGTGAGCAATATGTACAGCCGCGTTCGCACCCATTTTCGCAACATTTTTGTTACTGCTCTACTCCTATTGGTCATAGCGGGATATTATATAGCCTATGTCCTTTCTCAGGCTCTAGGCTATATTTGTACCAAATTTCATTACAATCGGTACAGTAGTTTTGGCGTGAAAGCCGGACAGACAGACAGACAGAGATACTGATTTACAGGGGTCGGCACTCGAAGTGTTACCAATTCAAAATACTGTAATTCTGTTAAACATGAGCATATTTATTTAAAAACTTCAGTATCGAAAAAAGACATCAATACATAGTATAAAACAAAGTCGCTTTCGCTGTATGTCCGTATGTATGCTTAGATCTTTAAAACTACGCAACGGATTTTGACGCGGTTTTTTAATAGATAGAGTGATTCTTAAGGAAGGTTTAGACTACCTTTTATCCCGGAAAAAATTGATATTCCCGAGGGAAATCCAAAAAGCGCGATATAACCGAACTCTACGCGGGCGAAGCCGCGGGCGGAAAGCTAGTATACAATAAATAAAAAAAGAAGCTATTGTTCGATATGGCCACCTTTAGCGCGGATAACAGCATCGAGTCTGACCGAGAAGGCTTCACACGCTGCACAGTGTGGTATTTAGCCTTAAAACCTGGCCAAAAACGGAATTTTCAATTTCCTGTTAGCTATCTAATATTGTAAACAGTTAATAAGCTGATGAGTCACTGCAGCCAATAGTGAAACGCGTGAAGCGCTAGCCCAACACTGGGCTTCGTGTGATCAGTCGGAAGTTACTGCTCGATTACGCCTGACGTGCGATTTTTCGATCCGCTCTGATTTCATTGTTTTCAAAGCTTTTGTTTTAGTTCAGTGAAGTAGTTTAGTGGTGGTTTTTATTATGGATCATTCTGTACCAGGTATGTACTTTCTGTGAAATATATATATTTGGGCAAATATCTTGTTGATATTTTTTTATTTAGTCGACAATAAAGGTGTTATTTACTGTTGTTGAAATAATTATTTAGATATTTCAAAAGGGATTTTTTTATATTTCTGAAAACTTCTGAGTATTGAAAACTATTGTATAGTGTGAGATTCTTAATTGGTAAGCTGGATATAAAATAACCAGCCGCCCGAAATCGCCCTTTTTTTTATTACAATTTTTTTTTGTAACCACCTATAATATTTGCTTAAAATATTTTGCTAATGTTATTCGTTTTTATTTCCATTAGGACCTTCTGCCGTGAAAACAGTGACTCGAAATGAGTTGTATGACATGGCTAAACGTTCAAATGAGACAACGGACATCACTAATGAAGAAATAAATTACATACAATCACAAATATCAGCGCTATCTAGCACAAATACAACTGGCATATCTATTGAACATAAAATGTTATTTACGATGGTGGATGGCAAGGTATGCAATGCAGCAACGCATACCAAATCGACAATGAGATGATACATATGTAAAGCTACTGCTTCCGAATTCAACGACTTGTCAAAACAGAGACTCTGCAAAAAAGAAAATATCAGCTTTGGGCTGTCATTGTCATGCTATAATTCAATTTTTTGAAACTATACTGCACGTGGCATATAGGTTACCCGTTAAAAATGGAACGTTCGTCTTTCTGCAGAAGAGAAAAAAAGTGGTGGAAGATAGAAAAAAAGAGATTCAAGACAAGTTCAAAGAAAAACTTGGACTTTTAGTGGACATGTCTAAAGCAAACTTTGGAAATACCAATGATGAGAACACGAGTAGAAGATTTTTCGAGAATTATGAAATTTCAGCCGAAATAACAGGGATTGATAAAGATTTAATATATCTGCTGAAAGTCATTTTGGAGAAATTGTGATGGAAGAAATTCTAACAATATTGCCCAGAGACAGCAGAACTATGTGTCACCATATAAATTTTATCCAATGTCTCTTATCATGCACAAAGTGCTTCGGCATGGAGCGGCTGTCACTAAAGCAGCAATACTACCAATTAGTCAGCTATCGGAAGAAGCGGCAGAAGCACGGAACAAGAACATAAGATCCTTCAGACTGAACTTAACAAAAAAGTTTTCGCGAGTGGCCTGCAATATGGACGTTTTAAATCGACTTTTATTGACCTCAGATCCACTGATTACTGGCATGAGGGAAACCTCAAATAGAAAAATGAAAGAAATATCGGCAGCTGTTTTAAATTTACTTCACGAAAGTTATGTTACCAATATTAATATTATGGCTGATTCTAGTAATAATGAATAAATGATTTTCTATTTAAATAAAGCATTGTTTTACTACACTTTAATGTTAAACCACATCGAAAAGTACATATCTATTCATTAGAAGCAAAAAATATTTTTGACCAAGTTTTGAGTCCAAATACCACACTGTGCGCTGCACAAATGTGGTCTGCTGGTAGTTTGTTCCATTCTCGGCGAAGCGCAATCTTTAAGGCGTCGACCGTCTCATATCTTTTTCGTTTGACTTCCATCTGCAAAACTTTTTTTAACAACGACGAAAAATAGTAGGCTTTTGTTAGTTTATTAACAATGCCATACACTAAGGAATGTGAAAAAATGGGCGCCATATTGTAAACAGTTTAGTTGCTATAGCAACGTAAAATTAGTAACGTTTCGAGTGCCGGACCCTGTATAATATTAGTATGGATTACTGGCTGTAAACCATCTGTGTGCTTTCCCTACACACTACACTACAAATACCTAATGTTTGGTGTAGATGTGGTTGTGTAATTTGTAAGACAAAATAGCCGGGGATGATTCGACCTAAAAATCTGACTTGCCCTGGGCTAGAAGCTGAGTACGCCCATGTAAAGATATATGTTTTATTTGATTGCAGACAGTTTCACTTTGCAAGCGCAGGCGACGACGCCGCACTTAAAATTTGGGATTACAGGAATGGGAAGGAACCCATATTTAGCAGGACGGATCATTCGCACTGGTCAGTAACATACTATATTTAACACATTCAGTGCCAAATCGCCGAGTCAGTAGCACTAAATGTTTTAACAGTAGCTTCTGCTCGCGACTTCGCGTGAAATCTCCAATGGTAGTTCATAATTTTTGCTTGTGGGAGGACCATGTTGGCACGGCTTGTGTGCAGTAATACGTTTCATGGGATTTGATTGAGGAGTAGATCCTGGGGGGATCTACTCCTCAATCAAATCCCATGAAACCCTTTTTTATGGAGTTGGCTCATGCTTCTATAGTATTATTGTATTTTTTGGAAGTTGTATTATGTTCTGGAGTTCTTGTTCCAGGGTGTGGACAGTACGCTACAACACATACCACGAACAACTTCTCCTGACGGGAAGTTCGGACGCACGCGCCCTTCTAACGGCCGCCGCCAGCGTGTGCTGCGACCTCGACGACGAGGGCAAGCGGATGACACAAGTGTGAGTGTAGACTGCCCCTAGAATGCACTAGCAAACAAATATAAACCTTGCACTAGTCGGAATACAGTTGAAAATAACTTCTTACGAAGAAACCATCCGACAGGCTATCATATCTAAAATGACATATTTCGATCACCTGTGACCGTACGCCATCATTGTGCAATTGTAAAAAAGGGTCAACGCTATTCATCCCGTATAGCTCCATCTTTGTCTGCCACTAGAACAACGATGGTGCGACCTGCAGGGTAATTGCGTGTTAGTGTTAGTCAATGATTTCCATTTTGACAGTTCAACAACATTCATTGCGTTATTTACGTTGTTGAGCAGATACATTTGCGAACATAGGGAGCAATGGAATAGCAATAAGCTTCAGAATGATTCCAACTGATAGTAATGCTGTTAAAATTACTAACTAACTAATAGTAAGTAGTTTTTGTAAATAATATACGCAGTGACGTTTACAATAGACGATTTATGATGTATTCACAAACCTATGTCAATATAAAACACTAGCGGCCGCCAGCGACTTCGTTCGCGTGGAATTAGTCATGCTCAGCTCCTATTGGCAATATGTACGGCTGCGTTAGCTCCCGTTTTCGCAACATTTTTTGTTACTGCTCTGCTCCTATTGGTCATAGCGGGATGTTATATAACCTAAAGCCTTCCTGGATTAATAGGCTATCCAACGCAAAAAGATTTTTTCAAATCGGACCAGTAGTTCCTGAGATTAGCGCGCACAAACAAACATACTCTTCAGCTTTATATATTAGTATAGATATGTCGCCAGTACTATATTTCTACATAGTTTTGTTACCATATTTTTAACACCCTTGCTCGTAAAGCTGATGTAATTCCAGCGGTTTTAAATATGTAAAGCAGGCCATAACAAACGCGTGTGTTATCAAAGCAAATAGTTAAGTTATAGTCCATACAAATTCCATAACAGCATTATTTTCCATTTCAAGTAATTATGGAAATGAACGCCGCCGCACGGCTCGCACTGCGCGCTGTTCCATATTTGAAATGGCAAATAATAATACTAATGGCGGGAAAGCAACAGTGTGCATTTACAGATTGAGTTTATTTAAAATGAACAAAATATAAAATACTTTTTTTCTGTTTCCTCGCAAGTGTATTAAAAAACGTCGTACGATATACGTGCGTATTGGTTATAACATGCTCGGCTCAATTACACCCTCGCCTTCGGCTCGGGCTGAAATTCCGCCTCGCATGTTATAACCATCATTACGCACTAATATCGTAATGTACTATAACAGTTTTAACACGTCTTACTAACCCAGCTGATTCGGCTTGCCCCGACAGTAAACTGTATGGTAAATACTTACGTATTTACCATACACTACACACTACAGTAACAATGGGTTTCATTTTGACAGTTGAACAATATTCATTGCGTAGCATATCAGTGGATTATTTGATTTCAACTAGCAAAATTTTGATGAATTGATGATGATGATGACTGTACACCGGCTGACAGCCTCCGTGGCGTAGCGGTAGCGAACGCGGCCGATGCGCAAGGAGGCGCAGTGCAAATATTTGTATGCATGTAGGTATATGTCAGAGATGCGATTTATTTGAAATACTTCTATTTAAAATGCAAATACAAAATGCAAAATAGCTATTTTGTATTTTGCATTTAAATGCGAGGCACGACCAGACCTGTGCAAATATACATATACTATATGTATATTTGCACGGCTCAACGTGCTTTCCGAGGCACGACCAGATCTCGTGCCTCGGAAAACACGTTGAGCCGTTGGTTCCGGTTGCCATACGAACATCTAGTGGCAGTCGTTCCGGGTTGTTGGAGCCCTTAAAAGTCTAACAATAGACTATTTGAACGATTTAAAATTTCTATCTTGAATTACTTGGTTGCGGTTAAGAGGTTCACCAAAAGCATTTTTATTTATTCTAAATGCGTATTTCGTAAGAAACATGCAAATAAAAATTCTAAATTCAAATAAGCCGCCGAAACGCTTTATTCAGCAAAATGGCGTCGCGCTTTGTAAGTGACAAACTTATAAACGATTTTCAGTTCCGCAGTGGTGTTCGTGTTTATCCGTTATTTGTCAGTCAGAAAACAAAAAAATACCACAAATCGCTCCAAATATCCTTAAAAATCTTCTAAAAACGCTAAAAAACCTGAGAACACACAGAACGACAACAAATGTTTATGAGCGTATGACGTCATCGTGACATTAGCCAATCCGGATCGTTTCACAATAAGTGGCGCGAGAAACAAAATGCCAGACATATTTTTGTGTTTTTAGATAAATTAATTAAAATTATTTTCATTAAAACTCATGTAAATGACATAAAGAACCCTCATTTTATGCATTCAAAGCAAATAATTACAAAAATATTCATACTGTCAAATAGCCTATTGGTCTAACTACAATACTTCAATATCGCCTTCGGGTTGTGGAAGTCAGACGGCAGACGCTATCGAGGTTTAGTCAATATCAACAGTTAGACTGGCAAAGCGGACCCCAGGCTCTAAAGCTAAAAAAGCTTCGGATGCGACTGGGATTAACGCTGAGATGACTGTAGTATACGCCGGTCAATGCTTCAACCAAGTTGTCCTGCGCCCGCTTTCAGAGCCGACGTTTTATGAAATCGGTCGGTGAATCGTTTTTCTCGGTGGTAGGCCATAATAACGGCTGCCGGCAGAAGTTACCACCCACCAGACAAAGTCTTGCCGCCAAGTGATTCGTCGTGTTCCGGCATGATGTCTGGTGAAGCCGTACGGAGGACGGGTCCGAGCAGTTGTGTTGCGATTGTTGTAGTTATAAAATAAATGGGATGCAGTACCTCTTGGGATCCTTTTGTAAAAGCTTCGAAATTAAATCACATATAATTCATTCTCACATTATATTTCTCAATTTGAATACAAGACTCTATAAATAAACAGTTATATAAAACATATCTTATAATTTCCTTTTTTTAGACGAACCATTCCTTTATCACAACATTTTTTACTACTACTGAAACAACAACATATTTTTCACTTGTCTCCCGAATCTGTCTTCCAAACTTAAATATATTTAATTTCTTTATAAATGTTAGCTGCCAGAGACAATAATGAAATTCAACCTCAACATCCCCTCTGAATTTTATTATTATCTCAAGCTAACATTTTAAAATCATCCCAAGACATAACTTTAAACATCATTAATTTCAATACACTCAATACATAACCTATAATCCCCTCAATACACAAAGACAACTCATATAAAACTTCAATAAACTCCCTATCTATAACTTCGACAGCCTCCCTGTCTATAAACTTCAAACTCCCTATCTTTAACTTCAAACTCCCTATCTTTAACTTCAAACTCCCTATCTCTAACTTCAAACTCCCTATCTAACTTCAAACTATCACACAACACCCTATCTATAACTTCAACAACTCCGACAGTCTTCCTGCCCATAAACTCCCTATCGATAACTTCAATTATATCACAAAACACCCTATCTGTAACTTCAACTATTACAAAACACATCCTATATTACAAAACACACCCTATCTAAACTTCAGCTCTATTAGAAACTCACCCTACCTAAAACTTAAAAACCCTATTACAAAGACACACCATCTAACCTCAACTCAACTACTAAAACACATCATATCTAAAATAAACTCCCTGTCTAAAATGCGTCTTTACATAACCTTCAATTTCATAAATGTCACTAACCTTTACACTTTTATTACACCGTTACCAAATACAGGCACATCATTGGCACTGTTACTAAATGTCACAACCCTTAAATACACAACTTTCAATTTTGCAGGATCCCAGCTCATCTCTATTATTTGTAAAACCTACCAACAAACCCCTAATACATCTAGTCTAATTTTATTTATCAAATATAATATAGACCCTATCAAAAGTCTATAATTATGCACATCAACACTAATATTCTTCCCCTCTTGATGTGCAACAATTCAAATATTCGGAAATGCTTTTTCTTTCAAGTTGCCGTATCCAAAATTCTTCATTCGTTGTTCAGTGTAAAACTTCTCAAAATTTTTCCAATAATTTTCTCTATAACCTCTATATCAATTCCAATAATTATTTAAATCTTCTAATTCTTTTTCCAGTCCTTCAGATATCTTATTTCTTTTCCTTTTCCACTATTTCCAATATTTATTATAGAATTCCATCATCAACATAATATTGCCAAATAAATTTCTTTTCCTTTAATACACATATTTTATTTTCACCAAAATTGTATTCCATCAGTATTTCCATAAAATTTTTCATTTAGCTCTTCATATAATTTTCAAAGAAGACTTAATTTTCTTACCATTATTTTGTTCTTCTAGAAAAATCGCTCCTCTTTTGTTTCTTTGACAAAAATTTTTCATTTTCATTTCCTCTTTATAAACTTCCCCTCTCAAACTCATAATCATTATTTTCTTCAGTTTCTTCAAATAGTTTATATTTTCCAATCAAGCTAGCTTACTGCTGCACCCATTCTGGGCCCATAACCTGTTGTAGTTATAAAATAAATGGGATGCAGTACCTCTTGGGATCCTTTTGTAAAAGCTTCGAAATTAAATCACATATAATTCATTCACACATTATATTTTTTCAATTTTAAAACAAGACTCTATAAATAAACAGTTATAAAAAACATATCTTATAATTTCCTTTTTTTTTAGACGAACCATTCTTTTATCACAACATTTTTACTACTACAGAAACAACAACATATTTTTCACTTGTCTCCCGAATCTGTCTTCCAAAATATATTTAATTTCTTTATAAATGTTAGCTGCCAGAGACAATAATGAAATTCAACCTCAACAGCGATGTGTGCAGGGTACGATGCGTCAAATGTTGTTGTGTCGGGAGTTTGGTTAAACATTGCATCACCTCGCTCAACTGCCGTCTTCCTTCCTATTCACTCAGTTATTTGACTGAATGGGCTTACTAAACTAGCGCGCTTTACCATCAACGATTGCATCACTGCATTATAACAAATAAAAAAAAACTTTTGGAAAAAAATGATATTCATGAATATTAACTAACTAGCGAGGCAGAATCTCCGATAGTCTGTGCATTTTGATACCGGGTATAAGGGGAGAAAGAGGACCTATTCAACATAATATATATGATAATGACGCCGATTCTCTTGTTCACAAATTAAAATCAAAAGTCATTTATTCAAATTAGGCTGAGAATCAGCACTTTTTGAACGTCAATATTACACAAGACTACAACTAAACTAATTTTAAGTTAAGTGCATTTTTTTCTTTCTATTTCATTAAGAAAAAGATATAAGATAACATTTTAGTTTAGTCCTGTCAAATTAAGGACTCCATAGACAGTTTAGACGCGATTATAAACATGGCGACCAATTTACGGCAATTTACGTCAGGAGCGGACTAATTTGACAGGTCTAAACTGGCATTTTATCTTCTGTCCTTTTCTTAATGAAATAGAAAGAAAAAGATGCACTGAACTTAAATTTAGTTTAGTTTGTGAACAAGGGAATCGGGGCCAATAATTAATATTTAAGGTCAACAAAGAGGCCATTATTTGAAGATTCATATTTGATTATCCATACTAATATTATAAATGCGAAAGTGACTCTGTCTGTCTGTCTGTCTGTTACGCTTTCCCGCTTAAACCTCTCAACCGATTTTGATGAAATTTGGCACAGACAATCTGAGAAAGAACATAGGATTTTTCCCGTTCTTTTATCCCGGAAAAAAATGATGTTCCCGAGGGAAATCTAAAAAGCGCGATATAACCGAACTCCACGCGGGCGAAGCCGCGGGCGGAAAGCTAGTAATAAATAATCTTCATTTTTGTACTTTTTAGTTTGGAAGACGGAGTCCTCCAATCTTACGAGCAGCACGAAGATTCAGTGTACTGTGCGGAGTGGAGCGCCGCGGAGCCCTGGACCTTCGCTTCCCTTAGCTACGACGCGCGCCTGGTACTTTCGAGAGTACCCCGACATTTTAAGTACAAGATACTGCTGTAATCAACTTCTTTTCATCATACGTCTTACCACTGCCATCAACTGCATAGCCCTAGTTAGTTGAGGTCAGCCCCCCGACAAACCGGCTGCAGGTGTATGATTTTACATGGACCGACTCATCGACATATTGTACTAATGGACATGCCTTAGAGATGAGAATTGTGACACTCCGAAGGAGAGGAAACGAACTTTCGGTCTATCTTTATCTCTCTAAATCATCACATCATCTATGAGGAAAGAGATAGTGCTAGACCGAAAGCTTAGGCCATCTCTCTCACTCTTTTTAAAACAAAAAAATACTGCTGATTATAAGCGTACGGCATGTCCATTAGTACATGTCTTGGGGATGATGATACGCGTACGGCATGTCCATTAGTACATGTCTTGGGGATGATGATACGTGTACGGCATGTCCATTAGTATATGTCTTGGGGATGATGATACGCGTACGGCTAGAGATGGGCATTTACCCGGTAAATACCCAAACTTTTGGTAAATACCCATTTATACCTATTTTTACCTACCCAATTTTAATTTTTACCGGGTAAAAATTAAAATCAGTTTAATTTAAGGTACATCCGTAGTTACATCGTTATTGTTATCGCAAATCATATTTTGATCAAGTTACAACCTGACACTGACCAGTAAATTGCAAAAAAATCGAGAAAATCTGAATTACACGGGCTGCCACTACGGAACTACCATTTTTTGTTTTGGATGGGAAATCGTCAAATGACCTCTCCCGCTCTAGGCGGAGCGGAAGGGCGTGTCAGACTTTTACTGACTAAAACCTACCCGTGTTCCTTCACTTGCCTGTGCGCCAGGGCCACGGTTTCTTTTTAAACAACCCGAAATCGTTTTTTTTTTTGTTTCCGGGGTGGAAAATCCTCATGCGATGTCCGCCGCCCTGGGGCGGGCGACGGGTCTGTCAGACTCTTAATGATTAAAAACCACCCCAGTGTTTCATCTCACACCTACACCGGGGGTTGCGAGAACGAAAACTGCTTCCGCAATCCTCCATTGATGCTGGCCCACCACTGTGGGTCCGGTCCGGTGGGACAGGTCAGCCGCCCAATTCACACGGCGCTCCAACTGTCCCCTGTCAGCGCGATATCCTCAGCATACGTGAGCAACCAGGGAGGTGGATCATATATGCTGAGGCCTGTATGGAGACTGCATATACTCTTTCTACATAGAAAGAGCATATGTAGAGGCGTGTTCTTCGATCTGTATCTCTCCATGGTGAACCTTCGTGTTAATATAGGATCCATGGTTCCGTAGCCTGGACGAAACCCATATTGACACTCCCGAGACAGCATACTCCTGCCGAATCTGAGAGTCTATAATCCTCTCAAAGATCTTCATGTTGTGTACCGAGCCCTTGCCTTTAAAGACTGGAGTAATAATACTCAGTCCCCATTGACTTGAAATTTTGCCGATCAGGAACACGCGGTTAAGCGGGTTAGTTAACATGCTCGCATCGCGAGGACCCATCACCTTCCAGGCTTCAATGGGGACTCTGTCAATTCCGACAGTTTTCAGATTTGCCATGCGACGAAGAGCCGTTTGAACTTCCTCGGGCGTTATCGACGGCAGTAATTCAAGATTTGGAATGAATTTCGGTGTCTGCACCTCTTGGTGCTGCTTATTCAGCAGCTCGTGGAAGTACAAGCGCCATCTCTCCTTCACCGCGAGGTCTTTGCATAGCAGGTTGCCTGTAGGGTCTTTTACACCACGGCACTTGGATATATCCTATGCCGCTTTGACCCTGGAACATGCCAATTTTGAAAAGAGCTTTTGCCCCTCAGATGATTCCTACTTCTCGTAAAGCGCTTGCAAGTGGTCTGGCTCTGGCTACAACTCTTTTAGTGGCCGTTGTTTCCTTCTACGATGCGGCCGCCGTACCTAAAGCCCCGTGAACACGCTTAAGCCCGTCACTCTTCTCACCCACATGACCGTTCAAATCACCACCCAGAACCACTCACACCAAACACAGTACAGGAGACAACTTGGGCGCACATGCCTTAAAAACAATCGCTGGTATACCATCTGGACTGTCTCATCTGTGCTCTCAAGATCTCCTTGTTCCGAATGCGAACCTCCGGCATTGAAGTTTCGCAATGAGGTAAATTAGGTTGAGTAGCACTGCCAGTATCAAGACGCGAACTATGGGCAAAGAGAGATGCAAAGAGACCTGCTTTCTCTCTCGCCGTATGAGCCAGTGTTCCATCAGGCCTAACCATCGAAAGCAGTGCGGGCCGACAGAAGTTCGCCTCGACCGATTTGGCAAGGGACCAGAAAGATCTGCTACCGGATGGCTGCGCAGATAACTTGTTGCCAATATGGGTAATGCGGTCGAAACGAGCCTTTTTAAGCGCCTTTTTGTAGGACTTGGCAGCACGGTTAAAGGCTCTCTTCTATGAGCTTAGATCCGGAGCTCTGCGGTCACGAGCGTCAACCCAGGTGAGAAATGCCGCGTGCTTACGCTGTTTAGCTTGGACACAATCGGCACTGAACCATGGGCGAGCTGAGCCACCGACGGGCACGTCGCTGAAGGGGATTAAATATTCCATAGCTTGACGCACCACATCGGTTATAGCGTCCGCACAGCTCGACGGATTGTCAAAAGAGAAGCAGACCTGCTGACAAGGATAAGACGCAAAGAAGTGGCGCATCTCATCCCAATCTGCTGACTTGTATCGCCAAAATCTCCGTTCACCACGAGAGTCTTGATCTGGTGGGGAGAAGGAAGACACAGACATCACCAGACAGTGGTCACAGTCACAGGGGACAGTCCTTCGAGCTGGCTCCAGAACAACATACTTTCGACGTCACCACACCAGGAAGAGCGCAACGGATTTTCCTGGTTTGGGCTCGCTTCTTCAGCCGTATCCGCCTCTGACACGGTAGACCTCATTATCATAGACGTCTCCTCGTACCACAGGTCACAGGATTCGGGCGTAGCTCCTGCGCGCCGTTTTGCGACGGCGCCCTAACTGTGTCACGTGCATTTCTTCCTTTCCTATTCATAATAGTTTGGCTTGTTTTGCTTTTACGAGTGCGACTGCCATCAAACCACTCAGCTCCGAAGGGAAAGCTGGCGTCAGCACCCCATCCGTAAGTCAGCGGGTGCACCCTCAGGCAGGTGGGGTTGACTTGGGTCCCAAAGAAGGTAGTAGGACCCCAAAGCACTCCAGTACTTGATCGTAGTATTGATGACGAAGCCAATTAAATAACAACTCATTTTATACCCGGTATTTATCATAAATACCCGGTAAAAAAAGGGTATTTTTTAATTTTTACCTATTTTACCCTTTTCTACCAATTTTTACCTACCCATTTTTTACCCACCCGCCCATCTCTACGTACGGCATGTTCATTAGTATACGTCTTTGGAGCGACTGCCTATCTGACCTCCACTACTTAGTCACTGGGTAATATTACCCCTTGATAAGACTGGTATTCCACACACATTGGACAGCCTCCGTGGGGTAGCGGTAGCGGACGCGTCCGCGGTGGCGCGGGTTCGATCCCCGCACAGTGCAAGTATTTGTATGCATGAATATGAATGTTTGCTCTGGTCTGGTCGTGCCTCGGAAAGCACGTTAAGCCGTTGGTCCCGGTTGCCATACGAACATCTAGTGGCAGTCGTTACGGGTCGTTGGAGCCCTCAAAAGTCCAACAATTGGTCTAACTGCAATGATTCGATGTCGCCTTCGTGTTGTGGAGGTCGGACGGCAGTTGCTTCACGGAAAATGTCGAAGTTTAGCCATATCAGCAGTTGGACTGGTAAAGCGGACCCTGCCTCCAAAGCTGAAAAGGCTTCGGATGCGACTGGGATTAACGCTGGGATGATGATGATAAGACTGGTATTCAGCAAAGTGATTATAGTAAGGATTGTAGCAGGGAGTGATGGAAGAATTTTCGAGTTTATGTATGTATGTGTATGAAATAATAGATTTTGTTATCTATATTTATAATCAATAAGTAGGCGCAAACATATTGTAATTATTAATTTTATGTTGTATGCTTTCACAGAATCTATGTTATGTTGTCAATATTTTTTTGTTAGGTAATCCACATTCCATAAAATTTTGTGTAAAAAAACGTGAAGTAAACTCCATTGGACTACAGTGTTTTCCCAGGTTGGGTTTCTCAGTAGCAACCTAGAGTCAGAATTAGTGCCTGGTTGATGACAAAGGCTTGCGCCCTTTCATAACGGACTTCTGAAACAAGTCTGGCGAAATGTTAAATAACTAAAATTAAAAGGTTTACTGCAGAAACTTATACAACTTTTGCAATAAACCTTACATAGGGGACTTTTTTTTGAGAAAAAGACATACCTGTGTAAACAGGCCATACTTCTCAATGATAAATACGTGACTACACCCTGATTTTGCCTGTGTGTGTTGTTTAAGCAGGTGTGTGTGTGCTTACCTTAATACTTTGGAACATAAAAGCGTGATATTATCTTGTAAAATTAATAAAACCTTATTTCTAAATATAACTTTTATTTACAACTAAAATCTCTCTGCAACTCTATTTGCAACATTTCTGAGGTTTCCATACACTTTCGAAGGAGGTGAGCCCATAATAAGGTTGCATATCGCTCTTCTTGCCAGCGCTATGTTCTGGTAACTGCCAAGGATGTGAATTTTTGAGTCTGCCAACACTATTCTGGTTTTTGTAACATTCTCTATAGTAAATTTTGTTCGACCAGCTTTTCCCGCGAGGCGCCCAATGGCGCGACTAAGATGGTCGCCATTTAAAGTTTTAACATCTTTTACTTCAAATGATTCAACAAATAAGTCATCTAGTCGGAGAAGGGCGAGAGCGTCGTCAACTTCGAAGCCATAGATGAATGCCTGAAAAAAAGCAAGTTGTTAATAATACAGTAAAACAGCACCCTTATTACGTATTTGTAGACGCCATGTTTTTTAACACTTCTAAACTGTCTAAGAAATATCTTAATTTGACAGAACTAAACTAATATTTTATCGTCTGTCCTTTTCTCGATGAAATAGAAAGAAAAAGATAGCGAAAGTAACTATCTGTCTGTCTGTCTGTTACGCTTTCCCGCGTAAACCTCTCAACCAATTTTGATGAAATTTGGCACAGACAATCTTTGGACCCTGAGAAAAAACATAGGCTACCTTTTATCCCGGAAAAATATGATATTCCCGAGGGAAATCTAAAAACCGAACTCCACGCGGGCGAAGCCGCGGGCGGAAAGCTAGTTATACAATATGTAAAGTAAACCCTGTCCATGACCATGACCAAATAAAATATGCAATTTTACACAATCATAGTAACAATACTAATGAATTTTGTAATAATCTTTTTTTCCGCGAATTAATTCCAACTTCCCCAAAATTTAGTATTTTTTTAAAACAACACCATTTTTTACTGTATTATTATGAGCGAATAGCGATACGACCGCGTGCCGCGTGCCCTGCCCCCATACATATTATATATGCCACAGACTATATGTATTAAGTTACCTCGTTTTCATCGATATTTTTTTTTTAGTTTGACCGGCTTTGCAGGTATTAGTAGAATCAGTTATCGATACCTAACAATACTTTCACAGATCGGACAGGGTTTTCTTTACAGATTGTATGTATAAATAAATATAAAATATAATTTTGGTGAGGAGAGAGGAAATTTATCATAATTTTAATAGTGGACAAGATGGACAAGTCATTTCATAATCATACAGCCTGAACAGTTAAAGAGAGTAGTATTCTCTGTCTGCTAATGATAACAGAAGCCATAACAAGAGAAAAAAACCATAATCAATATTTATAAATGGGTGAATTGGGAGACTGTCATAAATGTGATTTTGACATTCAAAAAGTGCCGTTTATTATTATGTTTATTGGTAAACTAATATGAATCGCAAAGTAGGACGCGACGTGAGCAAAGAATCCCTATACGATACCGTACTACCCGCAAATATTGCAGTAGTGTGGGCCAAAGAAACTGTGTTAACACTTATTGGAGTCCTCTTTGAGCGACATCTTGAACACAAAACCGAAAGCGAAATGCCGGTCGACACGACACTGAGTCCAGCGACCTTGACATACATGGTTTAATCTGAATGGCCTGAATGATTTTACCTCTAAATTTTTTTGACTATGATTGATGACCCGTGCCATTAGCGGTGTGAATAGGGTATTTGACAAAAAAAAACTAAATTAGTCCATCAGACAGATTTCCAAAAAATACTAGACACGTATTATTTCTTTTTTCATATAAACAAAAAAATGACAAACATAAAAGGCATCTGGCAAGGCAGGAGTGGTGGCTGGTGACGTCACTGATCGCTAAAAAGTGTAGCGTCCAGTGACGTCACACGAGTTTTCAACGCGCTGTGTTGTCTTCATTTCTTTGTTTATATGAAAAAAGAAAATACATTTGGAAATCTGTCTAACGGACTAATTAGTTTTTTTTTAGTCAAATACCCTATTGTGATACTCGGCAGAGTAGAATATGCCACCCTCACTCTTATCGAAGTCGTATGTCGTAGAAGGCGACTAAGGAAAATTCCGTGCAAAGTCACCAACCAGCACACGGAGAAGGAAAATTGCAATTTATACCAAAAAACCCTTCTGCCAAGCGTGGTAACTATGGCATTTACCCCTCATGTTATTGATGGGGGCCAGTGCCCTTGCAGTGGGGACATAAATACCTAAGCTGATGGAAAGAAGATGACCATAATACTCGGAGAAGACCAAAGAAACAATGGTCTGTGTGACTGATGATAGGTTAGAAAGGGGTTCACTACTGAAATTCGCCACCCGGCGGCATATGTCGGCAACATTTTGCCGGCAGGCTAGGCTTGCGGCTTCAGTCATTGCAAGTCATAAAACTTTGCCGGCGGTTCGACATCAGAAACTTATTTGGCAGTTAAAATACTAGCATGCCACAACAGCTGAAATGTTGCCGGGCAACTGAACGCTTGCATACTCTAGCCGCCGACGTGTCGGCGGGCAACACGCGCGGGCGAAGGTTGCCGTCATGCTTCGTCATGTTTCATTCAACATAAGGTTGTGCCGGCGGGCTGTGCCGCAGCTTTGGTGTGTAGTGCGCTTTATAGTAAAGTATCAAAGAAAAATATAAATTGTGCGGTCCCTAAATAAACTGGGATTAGTCAGGAGAATGGCGACAATAATTACCTTGACAAAATCAGCAGCTTTCTGTAGGTTGGCAATGTCTTTTGTTTCTGGTCCGACCTTTATCTCGACATTGCGTGTTTTAGTGTTGAATCTAACTTGCAGTAGTAAATGTTCCACTATTGGGGTGAATATCTTCAGCCAGTTGTCTTTGAGCGGTGTGTATCTGTAATAAAACGTTAAGAATTAAAATATCATTGGTCATCCTCCGTGTCGCAGCGGTCAACATGCCTGCCTGTGATGTGGAGGCCCCAGGTTCGATCCCCGGCCAGGTCATGATGGAAAACGATCTTTTCATGATTGTCCTGGGTCTTGGGTGTTTATCTATTATAAATATAGAGATAATAGGTGGTCTTATCGAATTCAGCGATTTCTGATCTGTGCTATTATTTATTTTAATTTTGAGGTTATATACCTGTGAGCTGGGACTGCAATCTTTCTCATATTCTCTTTAGATTCGTTAGGGTCCATGTTCTTTTTCTTTTTGGCCCTCGACCGACTGTGTTTAGCTTTCCCCTGGATACCATTATGCTCTTCTATTTCCATCCCATCGCCAGATTCTGACACAGCTCTTCGCTTTATATTTTTTAGCTTCACTGTCTTCTTGGCAGGCAAAAACTCGTCCACAGTTACACTTGCTGTGTCCATATTTAATTCCGTTTGGTCAGTCATATTGATAAGTTTATTTATCGCGAACAACTCAAGATATTTTGTTGCAGAATAAATTCCCACATGGCTTCTATGAAGCACAGATTAAAAAGAATTATAAATGACATAAATGTCAAAGAGACAAACCACAAACCCTACGGAAAACCACAGATGACTAATCACTAAAATGTCAATTGATTATTGCTATTAGGCATGGGACCGATATATCAAAACGAATTCAAAATCCGATTTCATACAAAAATCCGTTCGTATCGATTTCTCAAACTTGAAGATTGGATTTCTGAAATCTAACAACCAAACCAAATCAAACGCAAACGTATCGACAATAAAATCACTGGATCTCATCGCAACCGTTTTGAAATTCGCTTTCTCTCTTTCTAACTAAACGTAACTTAGCGGAGTAAAAAAGATAGCGCGAATTTCGTGATTTGGATTTCGCTCCTAGAAATTCGCTCTCTCTCTTTCTAACTAATTGTAACTTAGTGGAGTAAAAAAGATAGCGCGAATTTTTGATTTGGATATCGCTTCGGAATCACAAGCAAACGAAAACTGTCAGTTTGCGTTTGGATTTTGTTAGAAATTCGCTTTCTCTCTTTCTAACTAATTGTAACTTAGCGGAGTAAACAAGATAGCGCGAATTTTGTGATTTAGATCTCGCTTCTCGGAAATATAAGGGACATTATAATGCGATCTATATCATCTTTACTGCTAAGTATTTTAAGACTAGATTTAAGAGGTTATACGTTGATGTATTTTTGTTTATGGCTCAATGTTTCTTGGAGTTAGAAAGAAGTGCCTAATGTTTGTTTACGTACCTAATTTTTCATTATGCTTACTTGACCCTGGTAACAAGTGAGTTAAGACATTGTAAACAATAATATTTTTTTAGTGAATTGTATACATATTTAAGTTACATTTAGGTACATACCTAATTAATTAAATTAGGAAAAAAAGAAAAATAAAGTAAAAAAAATAATTGTCAGTAAAATTATTGTAAATAATATGCTGATTTTTAAATGCGCCAGAAAAGTTTTACGCGTAATCTTATATATGTTTTTTCTGCTAGTTCTAAGCCTAGATTAAAGCATGAATGAAAAACGCGCAATCTATCTGATTCCATCGAAATCTAAGTACGCAAGCGAATTGGCGAGGTTTGGCGCCACGGAAATCAGATTTCTGAAAACGGTTTTTGAAATCGTTTTTGAAATCTGAAATCGGATAAATATCAGTTTGCGTTCAAAACCAAAAACGCCCATGCCTAATTGCTATTCAAAACGTCAGTGATTCTCCTTTGGCTAATTTGGGAAGAATAAAGCTTTATTTGAAAATATTTCTATTACTTAACTTCAATTTATAAGTAATAGCAGGATGAACAATGAAAACCCTAACTTCAATGTCAGATACATCTTTGTCAGTACACTACTGACTACTGGGAGTTTGGGACTGATTCTTATTGATTTGTACAGACGACAGTACATAAAGCTACTGCAATCTGCCAGATTTTCAACTTTTTTTTAAGTATTACGGTATTAAGGCTCAAGATTGATTAGGAATGTTTGACAGTTTCGGGTAGCTTGATATGCCCGTACATCTAGTTCAGCTTTAGCTTCTTTACTGTACCCTACTACCAGACAGCGTTAACTTAAGAAATTAGCAGTAGGTTAAAAGAAATATTTTTTTTGTATGGTGAGGGTGACATTGAAAAGCGCTGAATTAACAGCAAATGCCAGCATTTTCATTAGTAACTAAATACGTAATTTCTTAATTAATTATCTTCTATTTATTCTCATTTATTTTAGTATAAGTAATGACAATGCATCTGTCGTTTAGTATGGTTCGATGAAGGCCAGCCCACGCCGCAGATGAGCCAGTAAATATAAATTCCCGACTACTGACCTCTAGGTTTGTTGTTAGAGCAACGAAATGCAGCCGTCCATTGCCGTTCTCCAGCGACGCCCTAAGCCGAGGTCCGTACTTCACAAGAGGTATCCTTGGCTTATTGTCGATTAGCTTTTAAGTGCCCCTGGCTGGAAGGTTGTAGATTCATTTGAGGCAACCACAAGATAAGTCACTAGACTACCTCTCAAGATACGTAGTATTCTGTAAGTAGTCTGTGCTCACAAGATTAATTACGAAATGCAAGGAATTTCTATCTAAGCTGGGAAAGTGAACTATCAGTCAAAACGCGGTCAGGGAGATAGTTTCTGACCCTCTGTCCTTGTTATTGTAGGGTGATTATTATAATGGAATTTATAAGGAATGAACGTAATTTTTTTTTTTTTTCACTTATATTACCTGAGTTTTAATGAACATTTAGGCATGGATGCGAACTTTTTAAATTCTTTATTGAATTTTAAAAATGGATGAATAAATTGATGATGCACGGACGACAGCAGGTCAATCTATCCGAAACTGTACCTTTAGATAAAAAAAATATATACAAGAAAGCAGAATTTAATGTCTTTGTAAATCCATACTAATATCATAAATGCGAAAGTAACTATGTCTGTCTGTCTGTCGGCCTGTTACGCTTTCCCACTTAAACCTCTCAACCGATTTTGATGAAATTTGGCACAGACAATTTTTAGACCCTGGGAAAGAACATAGGCTACCTTTTATCCCGGAAAACTTTTGATATTCCCGAGGGAAATCTAAAAAACGCGATATAACCGAACTTCACGCGGGCGAAGCTGCGGGCGGAAAGCTAGTACCCAATAAAAGTCACTTACTTATTATGCAGACAATGACTAAGTGCACATATATTAATTATTCCAAAATTTATGGTCACCCTACATACAAACAATATAACTTGTATATGATTACCGCAAAAACCTTACTTAAAGAATGATATTCCGCATCCTGAGTATGACTCACTATTGTAGCCATTAATGGCACCCCTTTTCACCATCTTTTTTCTAATCGAAATTGTTGGTTTCAAACAAAATTACAAAAAATAAATACGGGTAACACTTAGAAAGAGACAGAGGGCTACTGGGACGCTTTATCCCTCGGACCGAGTTCACTTCAAATAAAGTTTTATTCAAATTCCAATCGACATTATTGCTCTTGCGATAGAGTCGAGTCTGCTTTTAATTAAGAGACTTATGCAAGTTCACATTCCAGTTTAGATAGAATTTCCTTGACGAAATGCCACCGGTTGTATGGTAGAAAGACTTGATAAGTCTTTTGTTCAAACTGCCGTGTCTGGTGGAAGACTTATAAAGTCTTCGTGGATCGGGTCGGATTAAATGACAAATATTGCCTGTATAGAGTATACCTTTCTTAGGTCCGTATTACAGAAGGAAACTCAAGCATTGATCTCTGCTTAAGCATTACTTAAAACTAGTTTCAACCAATCAAATGGCTTGAAACGAGACTTATGTATAGCTTGAGTTTTGAGTGACGTTCTGTAATACGGACCTTACTCTAACTTACATAGACTAAATACAGAAAGAATAAGAAAGGTATAAAACATCACCTGCTGACCTGCTAAACATTAAAAAAGATTATTATCGAATTTTTTTTTTTAAAAAAAAAAGCTGGTATGTCAACGGTCGCGGCAGGTGTCCGGTTTCACTATTTTTGTTCAGCTTGCAGATGCAAAATATGTATAGAAATGTTTGTTATTTTACTTGATTAATGTACAATAATCTGTTATTATGTAAATAAAACAATAACTTTGGTAAAAAAAATGGATTTTTTTTTTAAATGAAGTCTTTACGACTTTTAGCTAACCCTACCTTCAATTTCGAATCGAAAATAGATTCCACGATAAAACTGTACAAAACTATAGACAATCATAGCTTATTTCATCGAAAAAAAGTAACTCTACAAAAGGTGCGTTCAAAATATTGTGTGTTCAGAAAAAAATCGAACGTCGATAATGGATAAATTTGAACGTTCCCCTTTTGAATGGTTATGTCACAGGGTTGATTTTTGTTATGAATTGATTTGAGGTAAGAATTCCAACAAAATACGACTAAAATTATGCTATTAACAATATTTAAAACCTTCAGAAACTAATAACTAACTCTTATTTTAGGTATCGTACAACAGAAGATACCTCCGGTCAAAATGTCAACGCTGTTAAAACTTGCTGTTGTAAAAGTGCTAAGTCCTAGCCAGGGTTGTAAAATAGCGGCATGCACGTTTGTGCAGAACCGTAACATATCTGGCAAGGCGCTGAGGAGCTCGCTGCCATGTCCTCCCCAGAAACCAGCACCGTTCGATTATGTGAACAAGGACTACACTTGGTTGAGGAGTCTTTTCGACCGTACCACTCATAGGTTCGATGATAATACGAAAGTGGTCGTGGTTGAAGGTCCAGTTGCTACTGGCAAAACCGAGTTCGCTGCCGCCCTCGCCGAGGACTTAGGTATGAAGCATTTCCCAGAAGCAAACATGGATATCCACTATGTCAGGCCAAATGGTTGCGATCTCCGTATGTTCGATGACCAGATCCCTGAGGACACCAGAACCTTTGACCATGTCAACTTCAACCAGACTCCGACCCACCGCTTGGCCGGTAACTTCCAGATCATGATGTATATTGCTAGATACAGCCAGTACATTGATGCTTTGGTCCATTTGTTGAACACTGGTCAAGGAGTGGTCTTGGAGAGGTCTCCTTACTCTGACTTTGTGTTTCTGGAGGCCATGTACTCCCAGAAGTACATCAGCAAAGGTGTGAGGTCAGTGTACTATGAGCTGCGTGCAAACACCCTTGAAGAGCTGATGCGTCCCCATCTCGTTATCTATCTGGACTTGCCAGTGAACAAGGTAAGATACCATATCATTACAATATGTGTATGGATAGTTTATAATTATTACATTATGGTGGAGGAGCTGACTGTATTTGCATATACATAGACAACTTAAGTCACATAATATAAACTATATTAAGTAAGTATAGCTTATGTGACTTAAATCTGCAAAGTCGGGCAGAATCACAGGAAATTGTGAATTCAATTCTGTGTGTTATTGTAAACAATTATTTTAATTAATATAGCACATGTCTTTACAAAATTAGTATAAACTTTTACTAACTAAAACCACCAAAATACAGAATTGAAATATGCCTCTGCAAAAAAATAAATCATTAATAATTCACATTCTGGTTGAATATATGTGTGGGTTTAGGCCACACAGTTCTCTAAGGGGGATTTTTAAATGTTATTCTTCCTATTTTGATAAGAATGATAAAATACCCCTACAAATATGGTTTTTTATGGCACTCCAGAAGCTTTCCTTTAAAATTAGGTAACCCCTGCCAAGTATTCACATTGAAGTTAATTAGTAGTGTCAAATTCCTTTAATCAATATTTAGTGGCAATTGAATGCAGAATGTAGATGCATGAAATCGAAATCAATTCCATTTTGATATACCTCGACTTTAGAAGCGGTCACATGTATAGCTCAACCTTAGAAGCATTAGGTTGTATGTGAAGGGTGTCAGACCTGTACATACAACCTAATGCTTCTTTCTACTGCTTTTAACATCGAGTTACAGATACGACCTAATGCTTCTAATGTCGAGTATCTCGATAGTCATGATAGAAGATCTATTGGTCAAGGGTGGGATTTGAAAGAACCTACATTTATAATCATAAATTAATGATTGTCACACACGACTGATTCACGATTTGTCTCGCGATTGATTGTCTACAAATCACAGATTAATGATTGTCACATGATTGATTCCCAATTGATTGTCTACAAATCACAGATTAATGATTGTCACATGATTGATTCACAGTTTGTTTCACGATTGATTGTCTACAAATCACACATTAATGATTGTCCTATGAGGGGTGACAATAGGGTCTATACATTAAGGGTAAATTTTTCAGATGAATGTGAATAGCTATGCTGGTACCGGGTACGAGTTTTGTCTGTAGGAAGTTTTCACTGCTAACATCTGCTTTTGCAGGTTCAAGAAGCTATAAAGAAGCGTAAGCTGGAGCACGAGGTGACTGGCAAAGCTCTGACCGACGGGTTCCTGACTGAGATGGAGCGCCAGTACAAGAACAAGTACCTCCGCGACATTTCCACACATGCTGAGTTGCTAGTGTACGACTGGAGCGGTGGTGGTGAGGTAGAAGTGGTCAGTATCTATCAATTAATTAATTTTCCCCATTTCATCTCATTCATACAGGATGAAGGGATGTTGAAGCGCAAGCAGTTATCATGAATTTGGTATATGATTCTAGACGCCGAGCCCTCGCAGCAATGATGGCACACTTCACCCATATTGCAATGTAAAACACAGTTAGGGGTCTACCAGTGTAATACTCCTGTATCATGAGTGCGTTTACAACATTTAAATTCAGACACATCAACAGCCAGACACGGAACGACTACCTGAAGGCCATACAGACAGTGTTCCCGTCGGACTACAATTTGAGTCTCTTCAAGCCTAGAGTGATGGATAGAGTAAATAATCATCATTGCCTCACTGCTTACCATCAGGCGGGATCGCGGTCAAGCACAAGTTAATAATTTATTAAAAAAAAAAAAAAAAACTAATATTTGTTCCGTGCGGGATTCGAACCCGCGACACGCAGTGCAGCTGTCATCGATTGCTCAGCCACTGCACAACCGTATCGGCCTTGAAGATCCAAAGCATATAAACGATTCGCTATTTTGTTTCATTTAAAAAAAAATGGCTATAACATTATTTTCTGTTTATGCGAAGCCCGAAACACGTGTACAGTATTTTTATCATAGATTCTATGTACTAAATTTCAAAAAGATATCATGAAAAACCACAAAGTTATGAGCTTGTTATCCTACTTGGCTGTACCAACAAAAATCCACGCTCCGCTCGGGCGGGTGAGCGGTGCATTGGTGATGATCTACCGTAAGCTGCGTAGCGCACTCGGTAACCACACTGCAACAATTTCTAAATGCATTTGAGAAAAATATAACATGGTGTTAAAATGATTGGAAACGATTCAGTTGCTTATTCTGAACAAACTATATTCAGGTTTCTTATAAACAAAAAATAACGTTGTATAAAGCGATGCCTGGCATCAAAAATATGAAAAAAATAATATGGCGGTCACTGTAGGTATTGCAGGCTAATGGCAGTCGTTGTCGTTACGGGTTGTTGGAGCCCTCAAAAGTCCAACAATTGGTCTAGCTGCAATGCCTCGATATCGCCTTCGGGTTGTGGAGGTCAGACGGCAGTCGCTTCACGGAAAATATCGACCGCCTGCAATACGTAGGTATTTTTATTGATTTGATAAAACAGAATATACGTGTCTAATATTTTTCTATAATCTGAATGACGGACTAAATAGAATTAATTATTTTTTTACCCATGAAACATCCCTATTGGGCCTATTGGATTCCTCAGTAACACCCTGGTTGATGACCTCCTACAGGTGATTTATAGATTAAACTCACGAAACTTGCCTTCTTTGCTTTGCAAACTAACCCTTCCCAGATGCAGGTGTTGTTATGATATTTTATTACCTTTCAGGTTGTGGAAGACATCGAACGTCTGAACTTCGACCAGTACACGGAGCGCGAGAACCCCAAGATGAAGGACTGGCGCCTTCCGCGCGAAGTGCAATGGGCTGATCAACGCATGATGTATACCAATCAGAAGTACTTCCTGATGAACCTCTTTGGTATACCCAAGCTGGATGTCCCAGAACTTATTACTAGTCCAGATGATGCTTATGAGCGTATTAAGGTAAGTGAAGTTTTTTACCAGTATTTTGCATTTTTAATTGAACATAGTTATGCAAAATGGTTGTAGTTGCTTGAATTTAATTAATAAATAAAAGCCGTTTTTTGAGTTACTGTCATAAATGGCATCTACACATCAACTTTAGTATATGCAAAAAATATCGTAAGCCGCAAAAAGTATAGGAAAATACCCATTATTTAAAAGGAAATTTAAACAAAAAAAGTTAAAAATCGTTTTTGGGACTGGATCCATTTTGCATAACTACGTCCACTTTAGTTTCCAAATATATAAGATAATACCACGTACAATCAAATGGTCTACTGGAGGGACTCACTGCGGAAACCAAACTTGTAACATAGAACATAAATAAATAAATAACCAAGATAATAAACAAAAAATCGCGCAAACGCAAAAAAATCAAACGTATTTTTTGTTTTCTCGAAATTACCAAAAATTACTGAGATATAGTGTATTAAAGTTACGGAGTGGGGGCTAATTACGTCATGCCGTGGTATATTTTGTTCCGCGGCGTGACGTCATGCGACATTTCAAATCAATATATCTTTCTAAGTATTTGAATGAAAGAATTTTTTTTTTTTTAGTAATTATAAACTAGTGCTTGACTGCGATCCCGCCTGATGGTAAGCAGTGATGCAATCGTTGAGTGTAAAGCGCACTAGTTTATTAAGCCTATTCACTTAAAAAACTTAGGAATAGGAAGGATGACGGTAGTTGAGGGAGGTGATGCAATGTTAAGCCTAAGACCAACGCGACCAAACGATGCTGCGCTAGAGGGAGATTGATCTGGAGACTCTCCACGACCAAATTCCCGAGACAACAACATTTGGCGCATCGTACCCGCCACACATCGTAACACAACTGCTCAGACCCGTCCTCCGTACGGCTTCACCAGACATCATGCCGGAACACGACGAATCGCTTGGCGGCAAGACTTTGTCTGGTTGGTGGTAACTTCCGCCGGCAGCCGATGTTATGGCCTACCACCGAGAGAATGAGAAATTATAATTGTGTGTATTCCTATTGCTTACATGGGACCACAATAAAAAAAAGTATGTTTCTTTAGCTCGAATAACGTACGTTTGGGGGCCTTAGAACCGTCTGAAAAACCCGTTAGGTATTTTCCTCGCTATATTTATTATTGCATGAAATATCAGTGCGCCAAATTATCAGAATGACTGGGCACAGCTGTAGAATATATGCGTGCATGTCAGCTACGAAATCCTTGGTTGTGCATACTTCGACATGCATGGGGCCAGTTTATTTAGGTTTCATACTCACGAGGGTAAGCTGAAGTGGCAATGGGCTGGTCACATATGCCGCAGGACCGACAACCGTTGGCGTAAACGAATCCTCGAGTGGAGACCGTATCTCGGCAAACGTAGCGTAGGACGCCCTTGGGCGAGATGGAGCGTCGACATCAAAAAGGTGGCTGGTAGTGGCTGGCAGAGAACTGCTCAGGATCGAGCTTGTTGGCGTGCCATGGAGGAGGCCTATGTCCAGCAGTGGACGAGTAGAGGCTGATGATGAATAAAGACTCCACTATCTACTACCAGCAGGGTAATTGCGTAACACATTATCAGTAGCAATGGGTTCCATCTTGACAGTTCAACAACATTCATTGCGTTATGCAGACACATGTTCGAACATAATATATGGAGCAATAGAATTGCAATAAGCTTCAAAATAATTCTAACTGGTAGTAATAGTGTGTTACGCAATTAGGGCGCTGTGTGGCTACCATGAGATTTCATTACGAAATCGATCATACGCATCGACCGTGTTTGGCGCTCTCATTGGTTGAGAGTTCTTACAACCTAGAAGCGGGACAATCGATGAGTCAAACGCGGTCGATATTGATGTTCGAATCTTGTAATGAAAACTCATGGTAGCCACACAGGTTATCAATACATAGTATAAAACAAAGTCGCTTTCGCTGTATGTCCGTATGTATGCTTAGATCTTTAAAACTACGCAACGGATTTTGACGCGGTTTTTTTTAATAGATAGAGTGATTCTTAAGGAAGGTTTGTATGTATAATAAATGCATAATATAGTAGAGAAACACTGAGAAATCTAAAAAGCGCGATAAAACCGAACTCCACGCGGGCGAAGCCGCGGGCGGAAAGCTAGTTTATTAATAAAGGTACACCAACAGCTTCTGTATATAAATTAACAAATAGAGTAGTTATGAGTAAGAGGCTTATACAGTTGCCAATAACAGCTGAACCAACATTCACGAACATAAGTGGTAACTTAAACTAAATAAATGTAAGTACTAATATTAACTGGAAATAAAGTATACAAAGATAATAACAAAGTTAGACTTGTACTTAAGTATACAAAGTAAAAAAAGAAATCCAAAACTAAAGTTAAACCAACATGAGATCAAAAATTAGACTAAAACTTAAACTAAGAAACTTACAAAATTAAATATAAAGAATAACTTAAATCATACAAGAGGAAGATTGCAAATGTATAGGAATAAACAGACACAACTATTATTTAAAGAGCTTTTTGACTTACTTGTGGTATATGTCAACATCTGGGTTTGATGTTATGAAGCAATTTATCTCTTTGCTGAGCCTATTGGGAGGTGAATTTTCTCCTATAATTGTGTTGGAAGCTTTAGTGTGGAATAAATGGGTAATGGGATATCTGGGTAGGGACTTTATTCCAATTTGATTGATCAAGTTAATACAATCTAATTTATTGTTAACTAATTTGTAAAAACATAAGATCCTGTGCCAGTCGCCGGTCGCGCAGTGTTGTCATTTGTAGTGTTGAATACGTTGCTCGTATGGATACCGGGTAATACACCACCGAAGGTATATGCTAGGTGTTTTGTAGGCCCTTTGGAATGTGAAAGCCCTTTGGCCATTTGGTTTATATTTCAAACAGCGATAACCAGACAGTTGAAATTTTCTAGATGTGTTTCTGTTGCATAACAAATACTAAATTTTTTTTTTTTTAGATAATGGTGAACTCTTTCTATGCTAGTACGACTCACAACTGGCCGGTTTTATACCGTACTCTCATATTTGCCTTTTGTTTTCAGCTCATTGAGGATCACCCTGAATTCCAACACATGGAGGGATACACAAAAGGTGGCAACTTATTCAGGACCAAGATGTCTAAATATACGGAATATCTTTAAATGTTGCCGGAATATAGTTTCTGAATTAATATAATATTGAAGTTATTTAAAAAATTATTGTTTTATTTTCATCTTCGGAAGTAATGAGATAGGTACAGTGGGGGAAAAAAATAAAAGAAAGTCTAAGTGGCTTGAGCTACGGTTTTATAGAAGACGGCTCTTATAGTAGCCCATAAAGTAAAACCAAGAGTCTACACATGATGGGCTCAGCATTGAGCACCTGAGGCATGCATGTGTCCATCTGCCGCGAGTCCTGTCTATGTTTTTCACAATGTGCATTACTCACGCGTACCTTCCTGCTAATCTAATGAAGACCATCGTGGTTCCCCTTGTGAAAAACAGAACAGGTGACATCGCTGATAAGGGTAATTATCGTCCCATTTCGCTTGCGACTGTAATAGCAAAGGTGTTGGATGGTGTGCTTGATTCCTATTTAAGTAAATATATGTATACATCTTCATGATGCACAGTTCGGGTTTAGGCCCGGACTGTCAACTGAAAGTGCTATTTTGACCGTCAAGCACACTGTTCAATATTATAAAGATCTCGGTACGCCGGTGTACGCCTGTTTCCTTGATCTCTCTAAGGCGTTCGATCTTGTCTCTTACGATATGCTTTGGAGAGAGATGGGAGACAGGGGTATACCAGCGGAATTATGTGGGCTACTCCAGTATTGGTATGGTAACCAAGTTAATCATGTGAAATGGGACGATACGGTCTCTGAGCCATACAGGTTGGAGTGTGGGGTCAGACAGGGTGGTCTGACGTCTCCCGGACTCTTCAGCCTCTACGCGGATGACCTGCTGGTTGCACTCAGCGGCATGTGTGTCGGATGCAGTGTTGATGGGGTTACAATAAACAACATCAGCTATGCAGATGACATGGTGCTGCTGGGTCCGTCGGCAGGAGCAATCAGAGAGCTGCTTAAAACGTGCGAGGCCTACGCTGCTGCACATGGGTTAATTTATAATGTAAAAAAATGTGAGTACATGGTCTTTGAGGTCGGCGGGAAATGCCGTGGAGAAGGACCGGAGTTGCTGCTGAACGGGTCATCAATTAGTAGGGTGACAACTTTTAAATACCTAGGGCATCTTCTTACCGCTGATCTCAAGGACGATGCAGATATTGAAAGGGAGCGCAGGGCGCTTGCGGTCCGGAGTAATATGTTGTCCCGTAGATTTGCCCGATGTACAGACCAAGTAAAAATAACACTGTTCAAGGCTTATTGTCAAAGTCTGTACACGGGCAGTCTGTGGGTCAATTTATACTAAAAGATCGCTGGACGTCCTGCGTGTCCAATATAATAATGCTTTCAGGATGTTGTTGAGACTGCCTCGTTACTGTAGTGCGTCGGAAATGTTTGCGCAAGCCCGTACCGACGGTTTTTATGCAGTCATACGCAAAAAGACCGCGTCGTTGCTGAGAAGAGTGAGGGACAGTCGGAACAGCATCCTGAAAACTGTAGCTGAGAGCTTCGGCTCTCCAATAATTAAAAAAAATGTGCACACTTTAATAATGGGGAAGAAAACGCAAAGCTATTTGCAGATGTCGCTGATGGCGTTTGACTCATAACAATCAGCTGTCGGTCGTATCACGTTTTATGTTGAGTTTTTTTTTGTGTTTGACGAGTTTTTTTTAGGTAAAGCAGAGCAATGTATTGTACATGGACTGTTTTAAGTTAAAAAAGGAGTTAAAAGTCTAGAGGAGCTTCAGTAAAAGGACGAAAACTTGACCTAATTACCAGGCAAATAACAATGCCCAGGCCATTGATAAAATATTAAACAGATACGATATATTCTAACAAACTGACAAAAAAAAAATGTGCCGAACACAGCAGCAGCACACATGCATATTTTTATTCGGCATACATTGGTACAGTGTGAGTGAGATGGGGCGCAATCTAAAGCATATAGAAGAAAAAGATGGCTAGTGTTTGTCGTTTGTTTTTACGAGTGTATCGAGAGTGACTAAAGCGAGATACAGGACTTTACTTCCTTTTGTACGCTTCATTTTTAGAGCGCTAGTGACATATCTACCTTAGTTTAATATTTTATCAATGGCCCAGGCTTTAAACTTAATGGAGACTTATTAGTGTTTTAAGTTACATTACTTTTGTATTAGGTTTAATGTTTCTTTAGTCATATTTAAGTAAATATTAATGTACTTATTATTGCCTTATTTTGAAAGTTTCAACCCTATTAACCTAAAATTATTATCCAAACTTGAATCGTATGACCGGAATTTTAACTTCGAGGTTCCTCAAAAACAAGAAATTCAAGAGAAAAATTAGATTTACCGCCCCCAGAAAGCTATAGAGACATCAACATAATCTTTAACGAAATCTATTTATATATTCTGTTCTAAATTTAAATGCATAATTTTAGGGAAAGAGTGATTTCCATTATTATTGCAACAAATTGCTACACAACGCGGTATATTTTTTACATTTTTATAAACAACGTAAACTCGAACAAATTACAATGGGCTTTGACAGTTTATTTCGGTCAAACGATATCAGCGCCTCTAGTGGTGAGATTTGTCAGTTTTCTTCCCCATTACTAACACTATTAAGCAATAAGTTTTGTTTTTCTTTGTATGTTACTAACACTCTATGGATTTTTTATGTCCGAAATAAAAAATGATTTATTATTATTATATTATAGGTGTAATTTGCACAAACAACAGCCAAAAAATACTACAATATTTGGCCACCATAGTTACAGTAAAGAATTTTTAATATTATTATGTTTTGTAACCATAGATCTGTTGAGGTTTCATATACAAAGTCTGGCTGTAAAACTAAAAAGTATATTTTTATATATTTGAAATATGAAGCAAAAGTGTCATGTTGGGAAAAAGCGCGGGAAATTTCGGTCGGACCGGGTGTTTTTTTTTGCGGCAAATTTTTTATATTTTAAATTTAACTAAAAATAGGTTCAGTTAAGGTTTTTATGTAATTATATTTTCTTTTTGGTGTAAATAATATATATTTCTGTAGATAGTTCCTGTATATAGGTAAGTTTTTGTACTTATTTATAAAATAGTGAAGACGAATCCCGGGTCGTATGAACGACCCGCCTATAATTGACTTGGGGGATTTAGGCCCTGGCTTAAGTCCCCCTGTTAGCAACTATGTTACTATACCTGCAGCGAATACAGATATCATGAGTGGTATGGACACAGATGGGTCTGTAGCCACAGCAAGCGACGCGTCAGCCTCCCGTAAAATTAGTGCTGCTCGTAAGAGGCGCTCACTCAAACATAAAGTTTGTAAAAAGTGCAACAAAATTAAAAAAAGTAGGCAGGGGATCATTCCTGAGGGAACTCCTCTTGAGACTGATTGTTCATGCACTTTCAATATAGAATCTCAAAATAATCATGAAACAGTTCCAGAATTTAAACCTGCTGAAATTGCTGACTCTTCATACTCACAGCTAGATCGACCTGTAACACATACTGGTCAACCAGTAGGTAGGAACGAATACATTGGTTCTGATTCAGGGCCCTATTTAGTTCATGTGCAACGCATAACTGATACTGCAAACAGTGGCACCATTTTGCACCCTATTGCCTTTGGAAATTTCCTGAAAAATAGCAAATTTGAAAATATTGTTTCTGGTAGTGTAAAAAGAATTGGCAGAAATAAATGTGTAGTGGCATTCACTAATCCAATGGCTGCTAACTTATTTTTGAAGAGTAATCTATTGTTAATAAACAGATTTAAAGCTTTTCTTCCCACATACAATGTCACTCGGATGGGCCTAGTTAGAGGTGTCCCATCAGAATGGAGTGAAGAAGAAATTAAAGAAAATATAACTACTCCCATAGGTACTGGCACAGTATTAAAAGTTAGGCGGCTAAATTATAAAGTTCAAGTGAATGGGTCATCTACTTGGAAACCTTCCCAAACTGTGGTCATCACTTTTGATGGCCAAGTGTTGCCTAAACGTATCTATGTATGCTATAATGCATTAACTGTGGAGATTTATGTATACCCAACCATTCAATGTTTCCGGTGCTGCCGTTATGGTCATACTAAAATCCAATGTCGATCTGCTACACCTAGATGTTTTAAATGCGGTCAAAACCACTTAGCTGAAACATGTGTTGTTGAAGAAGATTCCGCATTCTGTATAAATTGTTCCGGATTGCATTATGCAACAAATAAGACTTGCCCTGAATTTCAGAGACAAAAAAACATAAAATATACAATGGCTCACTCGTGTGTTTCATATGCAGAGGCAAGCAAAACACAACCAGCCGTCTCAAAATCATATGCAAATATTGTCAGTACAGGTGCTTCTTCAGGTGTTCATAACGGAAATAATTACTACAGTTCACAAGCTATAGCATCAACTTCTCCATCACACAAAAAGACTGTCTTTCTTAAACCAAGAACTCCTCCCAAGTCATCATTGGGGTATGACAGAGCGGCTCATAATGCTCTTGTTAAGGAGTTTCAACCCCCATCTCCTGCCAATGGGTGTGCTTTGCCTAAGGAACCCGAGAATGAGCAAGTTGTTGATATTATTATAAACTTAATTAAAATGTTATTATCTAAAAACATATCTTTAGAACCGTACGACGTAGAGCGCATATGTAGTTTTTTATCAATTAATAAAAACCGAAACGATGGGCACAATAGTTCAATGGAACTGCCGATCAGTAATTCATAAAAAACCTGACTTATTTCTATGCATTATGTGAAACCAGGATTTGACAGGTTATGTTTGTTTATTGTTTACGCATTGATTATGACAGATCACAGAGCTGACGGTTATGGCGGTGTGGCCATACTGGTTACAACTTGATATCTGTATTCTTGCTTGAAAATAATAGTGTAATTTTATAGTGTATTTATTACTGACTTCTATACTTATGTATTTATTTTTGGTATCCTTTTTTACCCGTATGAAAATAAATCATTTCCTTTCCTGAACCTTTCAAAATTCCTAATTTTCCGATACTTCCTTATAAACTTTTCCCTACCTTTTACCTGAAATTGGCACAAAGTCATAACTAGTGCCACACAAAAAAAAAAAAAAAGTGTCATGTTGTTGACAAGGAAAAATAATACGTCTATTATTCAGCGGTTTGTCAACCGTGTCGAAAGTTGTGCCCATCTTATCACGAATGTCTCCAGATTCGCTCATCTTGTGCAATAGTAGCCTTTTTACCCGACTACGGCAAAGCAAAAGGAGGGTTATGATTTTGACAGGCTATGTATGTATGTATGTATGTTCATCTGTTCCCTCGTAACTTCTAAACTACTTTTCAGAATTCGACAAATGATATATCATTAGAAGCGTCTTAATTGTCCGCTGGTTATAGGCTATATGGGGTTTCACAAAATCTACTGTGGCGCCCTCTAGCGGACAAAACATACAGAGTAAAAAAATAAAGTTAAGATAAATATGCCGTGTATGGTATCATTTGAAAGCGCTTCACTTGTACATTTTGAATATATATATATTGCTAGCATTTGCGTGTGACTTTACCTGTATTCATGGGCTGGTTGCATATAATTCACATCTTTTCGTTCATAGCTTCTTTACTACTTATCAGAATAAGACCACTGCAGTACTATTAGAAGGGCCTTGATATTCTGTTAGTTATGAGCTATAAAGCTTGTCACCAAATTTAGTATTGCGCCCTCTAGCGGACAAAAGGTTCTATGTTAATATAAAATTAAAATAAATATACCGTGTTTGGTATCACGTGAAAGAGCTTCACGAGTGCTTTATGCTTGTACATAATTACAAGAATGCTTTAATGATGTTAAATATGAGCGATAAGAGTAAAGCGCGGATCACGGGAACTGTGAATCGCTTTATGCAATGTAGAGCAGTGTGACCATTATTAGAATATGTAATGCACTATTGAAAACGACATAAGCTGGGAGTAACTCCACGCGGTGAAGGCGGAAACAGTTTGATAACTGGCTAAATCTCCCATAAAAAGGCCTCTGCACTATATGCCTTCGGGCTTATGTTGTTATATGTGCGTGTAGATGTAATATGTCAAGTACCTAGTTTTTAGTTCATCAGTTTAACTTTTGTTAATATTATGCGCCACAAATACACTTTAACACCAAAATAGTACAAATAATAAAAAGTAAAAAAACTAAAACCCAACTACGACAAAAAACGACGCTGAAAAATTATAAAACAAGATTTTCAGAATACTGAACTGAACAAAGTTGATAATGTAGTTGCAAGTAAATGGACACAGTAGTAATGTCATACAATACTATTCTGAAGTATGCAATATTCACTATGTAGAGATATATTTTCATGTTTTGAAAGGCGTAGTCACACGTTGTCAAGGTGCTACGGTAGGTAGGTATATGTAACGTGTGACTACGCCTTTCCAAACATGAAAATATATCTCTACATAATGAATATTGCATACTTCAGAATAGTATTGTATGACATTACTACTATGTCCATTTACTTGCAACTACATTAGCAACTTTGTTCAGTTCAGTATTCTGAAAATCTTGTTTTATACTTTTTCAGCGTTGTTTTTTGTCGTAGTTGGGTTTTAGTTTTTTAACTTTTTTTTTTAACAGTGTCGCCTTCTTGGCAAGTCCTCGCGAGGCGTAAATTGATTCTAGTTACAGCCATACCTCTCTAGACATGATGCAACCTCTTATATTTTGCAATTCGGATGCAAGACCGGACCGGATTCGGGGGCAAGAGAGCCGCAGAATAATAGACGTATTGTCTATCTACATAATTATATCTGTTAATAACTCAATTATTTGTTTCCCTCTAACGCGAATAACACTGTGCACTCTATCTCGGCTCATAACCCCGAGAAGATCGCCGATGCTTGCATATTTTCTGATACTTCCTAATTATTGACAGAATGTTATAAAAGTATTTGTATAAAATAATATATCCATACTAATATTATAAATGCGAAAGTTACGCTTTCCCGCCTAAACCTCTCAACCGATTTTGATAAAATTTGGCACAGACAATCTTTAGACCCTGAGAAGAAACATAGGCTACCTTTTATCTCTGAAAAATTTGATATTCTCGAGGGAAATCCAAAAAGCGCGATATAATTGAACTCCACGCGGGCGGAAAGCTAGTTAACTATATTAAAAAAAAAAATCTGTACTGTCACCAATTACGAGGGATGTAAATGTTCCGGCAAATATTCTATGAAGTAAAAATACTCATCATCATCATCTCAGCGTTGATCCCAGTCGCATCCGCAGTTTTTTCAGCTTTGGAGTCAGGGGTCCGCTTTACCAGTCTAACTGCTGATTTTGGCTAAACTTCGACATTTTCCGTGAAGTGACTGCCGTCTGACCTCCACAACCCGAAGGCGATATCGAAGCAGCAATGCTTCGATATCGCCTTTGGGTTAGTTAGACCAATTGTTAGACTTTTTAGGGCTCCAACAACCCGTAACGACTGCCACTAGATGTTCGTATGGCAACCGGGACCAACGGCTTAACGTGCTTTCCGAGGCACGACCAGACCAGCGTAAATATTCATATTCATGCATACAAATATTTGCACTGTGCGGGGATGGAACGCGCGCCTCCTTGCGCAACGGCCATCGGTCTATCTTTATCTCAAAATCATCAATCATCTATGAGGAAAGAGATAGTGCTAGATCGAAAGCATGGGCCATCTCTCTCACTCTTTTCAAACCAAAAAAATACTGCAGATTATACGCGTGCGGCATGTCGATTAGTATAATGTCTATGTTCCAAGCCAACATTTAATAATAAAAAATAAAAAAACTGAAGTTTCCGTAGAAAAGAATTACTTTAATAGTCTTTTTTATGTTAAGTGTTAACATTATTTCTATTATAGTATAAATTTACGCAGCCTAGTGCAAGATATCACAAAGTATTCTTATTTTTACATTTTTAAATTTATTCCTATGATGGTTGAACCAAACATTGAAGTGTAATGATAACAAGCATGCCTAAATAACTTTACATAAAAATATAAGTATGTATTGTAGGATTTTTTACATTTGGATTACGTGAAGACCATGGTAGGAAGGGGCATCAGTCAGTTGAAGTATGAATGTATTTACTTTGTGTTTCATTATTCGATGTCAAAGACAAGATAGAGGTGTAAAAAAGTTTACAATGTGTTTTTTTAATTTAAATTGAGGTTCTTCAGTTCAATAAAAATATATCATAATTTTATAAATGACAAAAAGGTCGGGTTTCAAATCAACTGAATATACACACTATTTTTTTCTAAATTCATTATGATTCGGTATTTAAAAACAACAATAAACTTTTATGACGAGTCTTAAAGATATACTTATTGCGATTATAACAAAATTAAATTCAAAATAGATAAAAAAGAACTCGAGCTATAGTAAATGCTATATTACTTAAATTCAGACCACCAGTCACCAGAGAACCAGTTTTACCAAAGGATGTAGTGTTAGCCCAACCAACTAACTGAGTAGTGGAGGTCAAATAGGATGCCGCTCCATGTAGGATAGTGGTTTTCCGCTGCATCTGGTCAGACTGGAAGCTGACACAACATAGTTGGGAAAAAGTCTAAAGTTCATTTCAGATACATGCGATAAAGTTTGTTCACTCCTCCTACTAATGTATCGCAATATTCCCATACGATACAAAAACAATGTACAGGGAAGTGTCGGTAACACGATCAAAACAAGGGTATCGTTGTATCCACAACGATACCATATTGTTATTGTATATTGAGAATATTGGGATACATTAGTATGAGGGGCAAACAAACTTTATCGCATTATTATCTGAAATGAACTTTGGGCAGTTTTATTGACACTAAAATTCAGAATCTTAGATAATTTACACTTACTCAAGCATCAACCAACCTTAGCGTTATGTAACCTCTTTTATTTTTCCATATATAAGTAGGTACGGCAACGTAATTTGAACTCAACTTTGTTAGACATTGAGTTTGCGTATTTAACTATTTAAGATTCCAAATTCTGGTTTAATTTAATAATTAAAAATATAAATTTTCCTGTAAGATTGATAATATCAAGGGACTATACCTTAGAACATGATGCTATACTCGCGGCCAGGATCATAACAAATGGCGATCTATTTAATTGTGGAGAAGGGGATAATATCATACACGCCATATCCATTCAATACAAAAACTTATCAATGATTGGAGCAGCCTTAATTGCCTTCTCTAATCTTATGCAGTAAGTGTTGTAATATTTTTAAGCCAATTATTTCTATTTTTTTTTAATCTGTGCTTTTAGAAACATCTTAAAAGTTCCTCTGTTGCGTGCAAAGACGTCATTACATTTGGCGCCACCGAAAAATTTTTCTTCTTCAAAGGAAAGATCTTTTGCTTCGATTACTACAATTTGAATGATATTCGCACTGGGCCAGCGTGGTAGATTACGGTCCACTCTCTCTCGCTAGGAGGAGGCCTGTGTTCCAACAGTGGCGACATTATAGGCCGATTATGTATGTATGTTGCTCTACTTGAATCGTGAGATAATGGCCCCGATTCCCTTGTCCACAAACTAAATTAAATTTAAGTTCAGTGAATATTACTATTATATACTATTTCATTAACAAAAGGACAGAAGATATAATGTCAGTTTACACCTGTCAAATTAGTCAGCTCCTGACGTAAATTGACGTATTTTTAGTCGCCATCTTTATAATTGCGTCTAAACTGTCTATGCAGTATCTTAATTTGACAGGATTGACAGGATTAAACTAAAATGTTATCTTCTATCCTTTTCTTAATGAAGTAGAAGGAAAAAGATGCAATTAACTTAAAAATAGTTTAGTTTGTGAAGAAGAGAATCGGGGCGAATGTAGTAAAGTTTCTTAGCGGAATTCGTCAAGCGGTTTCCCGGCAGGCCTTCTATACATCAACCAATTCGTGCGACATCATTCTGAAACATTTAAAAAGCACATTTTTAATCTTTAAAATTTTTACTACTGCCGGCACTTCCTGAGTGTTTGTTGTTAACCGTTGTTATTTTGTGGTGTATAATAATGTATAAATAATCGATAAATATATTATAATAAGTACAGTCCCCAGATTATTATAATATGTTAAGTCTCTTGTACTAGTCTATTAAGTACGGCGAGTCTAAGGCACCCAGTCCTGCGGCTACACCGCCCTCGTTCGCGTCCGCTAACTTGGTACGGAGCATGTGACCGACTTGACGATTGTGGTATATTTTTTCTTTTGTCCTGTAACAAAAGTTAAGATTAACCTTAAGTGGATGCTAAGATAGACAGCAAATATCATTTTTTTAGGTATTTTTCGAGACCAATTCTCGTAATTATAAGAACGTTCACAGTCTGTGCGGTAATTCTCGTAATTACCAGAACGTTCACAGTCTGTGGGGTAATATTCTCGTAATTATAAGAATGTTCACAGTCTGTGGGGTAATTTCTCGTAATTATAACCTTCACGGTCTAATCTCAGTCTCAATCTGTCAAAAGATACTTCTAATTTTTCTACTTTTTTACAAGTTATTGACATTTGTTTGTCGCCGAGATGACACTGCGCCGAGATTTTGAACGCTTTAAATGACGAGAATTGGCCTTCTGATCTCATTCTTAATCTGTCATAATAAAAAGTTAAAAAACTAAAACCCAACTACGACAAAAAACGACGCTGAAAAAGTATAAAACAAGATTTTCAGAATACTGAACTGAACAAAGTTGCTAATATAGTTGCAAGTAAATGGACACAGTAGACTCTACCAAGATGCCTTCGTTGTAAATTGACAATATTGTCTTACGATACTATTCTGAAGTATGCAATATTCACTATTTAGAGATAAATTTTCATGTTTGGAAAACCGCAGTCACACGTTATGAAAGTGCTACGGTAGGTATATGTAACGTGTGACTCCGCCTTTCCAAACATGAAAATTTATCTCTAAATAGTGAATATTGCATACTTCAGAATAGTATCGTAAGACATTATTGTCAATTTACAACGAAGGCATCTTGGTAGAGTCTACTGTGTCCATTTACTTGCAACTATATTAGCAACTTTGTTCAGTTCAATATTCTGAAAATCTTGTTTTATACTTTTTCAGCGTCGTTTTTTGTCGTAGTTGGGTTTTAGTTTTTTAACTTTTTATTATTTGTACTATTTTGGTGTTAAAGTGTATTTGCGGCGCATAATATTAATAAAAGTTAAATTGACGAACTAAAAACTAGGTAGTTAACATACGACATCTCTTTTGACTTATGTATCGGCGTATAGTAATATGTAGAGATGTCCTATTTTACTATTTCGTAGCGCTTGGAGCGTAGCGCGTATAGCAACGGTTTTCCCGCATGAAGCTCCCGGTTTTTCGTAGTAGCGACACACATTTGCGTCGATGGCACCGAATGGGTCATGAATTAGTGGATGAGGCCGTTAGTATAAATAGATTGGATGTTTTTCTAACGGTGGTAGGCCATAACAACGGCTGCCGGCAGAAGTTACCACCCACCAGACAAAGTCTTGCCGCCAAGCGATTCGTCGTGTTCCAGCATGATATCTGGTGAAGCCGTACAGATGACGCGTCTAAGCACTTTGTGTTGCGTTGTGTGGCGAGTACGATGCGCCAAATGTTGTTGTGTCGGGAGTTTGGTCGTGGAGAGTCTCCAGATCAATCTCCCTCTGGCGCAGCATGGTTGGTCGTGTTGGTCTTGGATTTAACATTGCATCACCTGGCTCAACTGCCGTCCTCCTTGCTATTCCTAAGTTTTTTAAGTGAATAGGCTTAATAAACTAGTGCGCAGGCATCAAGGATTGCGTCACTGCTTACCATCAGGCGGGATTGCAGTCAAGCGCTTGTTTATAATTATTAAAAAAAAAAAAACTTATATTAAGAGGACCTGGGAAGATTTCTTAATCTATCTAATTCTGCTAACGATCGACTGTCATGTGGATTTTTAAGTAATTTATTATGATCCAAGGCACTTATAAATAATCCTTCTATGGTTTTAACTCTACTGAGAGCGACATAGGCCTGTCCTTTAGCAAACAATGACTTTCCTAGATCTGTAACTTTTTTATCTAGAGTACAACCTTCTAATTTATGTACAGTACAACCCCAAGAAAGAATCAGCGGGAGCATTTTACGCTGAATTTGCCCAGAACCCCTCAAGCCGTCAAATTCAGTGAGGCAAGGCTCGATTTTGATAAGTCCGTTAGTATCTGCTTTTATGGATGCGTCGTCAAATTGTATGAGAACAGCGCTTGGCTGTTCTCCTGTTCCAACTGATCCCGCCAAAGAGCAGGCCATTCGAAGGCCTTCACCACTCCCATCGCTCCGTTTATCAAACCCTGGTTTACATTCAAATTTCTACGAAGCATTACTAGGGATTATGTCCAAACATAAAGTACTCGTGAAGCTCTTTTAGATGATACCAAATACGGTATATTTATTTTAATTTTGTATTAACATAGAACTTTTTGTCCGCTAGAGGGCGTAATACTAAATTTGGTGACAAACTTTATAGCTCATAACCAACAGAATATCAAGGCCCTTCTAATGGTTCTGCAGTGGTCTTATTCTGATAAGTAGTAAAGAAGCTGTCTATGAACGAAAAGATGTGAATTATATGCAATCAGCCGATGAATACAGGTAAAGTCACAAGCAAATGCTAGTAATATATATATATTCAAAATGTACAAGTTAAGCCCTATCAAATGATACCAAACACGGCATATTTATCTTAACTTTTTTTTTTTACTCTGTATATTTTGTCCGTTAGAGGGCGCCACGTTAGATTTTGTGAAACTCCATATAGCCTATAACCAGCAGACAATTAAGACGCTTCTAATGATATGTCATTTATCGAATTCGAATAAGTAGTTTAGAAGTTACGAGGGAATAGATGAACATATATACATACATACATACATAGCCTGTCAAAATCATAACCCTCCTTTTGCTTTGCCGTAGTCGGGTAAAAAATACCTCTCGATTTCCTCTTACACACATAGTTGACATGAATTTTCCCAGAGAACAGCCCCCTAATCGCCGAACACATTTTTGTTAAATGATTGCGACTAGTTGGGATCAGTTGGAATCGTTTAGACCGCACATTGGTCCGTTCGGTCCAAACGATCCCAACTAGTCGCAATCATTTGACAGAAAAGTGTTCGCCGATTACGGGGCAGATGGCGGCTAGATTTTGTACGTTTTAAATTACAAGAATTGGGGATCAGTAGGTAATTGCGTAACACAGTATCTGTAGGTGGTTGGGCTCAGTGGTGCAATAAGATAAGCGGACTGTATTAAAAATAGGTGTATTTGTGCAATTAACAATAAAGAACGATGGAAATGCCCGTGGCAGAGCGCGTCTGTGAGCTAGTGTCGAGGCGCGACGACCGTGCCGGCGGCGCGTACCGAGCTCGCTGCCCCGCACCCCGCGCCGTCCCCTCGGCCAATCACGCGCATACGTCATGCGCCGACAGTAGGAATGGGTTTCATTTTAACAATTCAATAACAATCATTGCGTTATTTGCGTTGTTGAGCAGACACTGTGTTCTAATGGTTGGAGCAATGTATTAGCATTATGATTGAAAAATTATTGAGATTGATAGTAATAGTGTGTTAAGCAATTAGGGAGTCGGTTAAAGAAAAAATGTTGTCTATGGTGTAATCTGTCACAAAGTAGGTTAATTATCATAGTTCTTTTTATTAATAATTACAAACTAGTGCTTGACTGCAATCCCGCCTGATGGTAAGCAGTGATGCAATCGTTGATAGTAAAGCGCACTAGTTTATTAAGCCTATTCACTTAAAAAACTTAGGAATAGGAAGGATGACGGCAGTTGAGCGAGGTGATGCAATGTTAAACCCAAGACCAACACGACCAAACGATGCTGCGCTATAGGGAGATTGATCTGGAGACTCTCCACGACCAAATTCCCGAGACAACAACATTTGGCGCATCGTACCCGCCACACATCGCAACACAACTGCTCAGACCAGTCCTCCGTACGGCTTCACCAGACATCATGCCGGAACACGACGAATCGCTTGGCGGCAAGACTTTGTCTAGTGGGTGGTAACTTCTGCCGGCAGCCGTTGTTATGGCCTACTACCGAGAAAAGTTCAAATATGATGTTGTTCCAAATAAATGTCTGGTGATGTTTTTGAAGTATAAAATAAGTAATTTAGATATTCATATCAGGCACTGCGTGTGGACTCTGCCAGGCACTTTCCATCAGTACTCACCCGATGATAACGCCGAAGATGCCGAGCTCTGAAACCAGGTCCATGATAGGGGGCGGCACTGGCGCACCCGGCCGAACCACGTACCCTGCCACCTGTTAAAAATAATGGGGATTATCTATTAAACGGTCGCAGCATAATGCTGAGCGACAGCCATTTTGCGTAGTCGCGTAGATGTGACGCATGTTTCTTTCAATAATTTCTATTTTATTTTTTCTTTTTAAATTTCTTTGCGTCATGTTTACCATAAATAAATGTTTTCTTTTTTTCTACCTTTGTTGATCTTTTGACTTTTGTTGTCTTCAAAAGATCGCTTTTAGAAACCGCCCATTGTAAAATTTACATATTCATGTTCTGTGTAATTTATATGGTGTACATAATATAATGTAATAATAGAGTATTATTCTATTCTATTATGCCAGGGACACTCTTGTTGTACAGACGACAGCACATCAAGCTACTACAATCTGTCTTATTTCTTTCAGTGATCTTCAATTTTATGGCTAAAGCATTAAGGTTAAAGGTTGATTGGGAATATCCGACAGTTCCGGGTAGCTTAACCTGCTGTCGTCCGTACATCATTTATCATCATTTCAGCCGAAAGACGTCTATTGCTGGACATAGCCCTCCCCCAAGGATCTCAAAGACGACCAGTCCTGCGCTTCCCGCATCCAGCGGTTTCGCGCGACCTTCATCAGGTCGTCGGTCCACCTTGTCGGGGGCCTACCCACGCTGCGTCTTCCGACGCCCTATTCTTTCTTTCATTATTCATTGGCTTCGCACGGTTTGTGCATTTAGCCAATGTCACGTAATTATGAATTATTATTCATGGCGAAAAAGACGGCCGCGTGACCCGTCTTACGAGGGAGGTTTGGTACAAAGTCATGATGTGGCCACTATGCTGCGATATTTCACTGTTCTTTATGAATTATTTAGTAAATGCACTTTTTACTACATACATCACGCACTTTTATTTAGTAAACAACACTTTATATAATTTTAAGAGTCCAATGAAAAACAAGCATGACACTCAGCTTGACTTTCCCGCCAAAACTCCTAAGCCCTATTCATGAGTGTACGTGTTCATGGCTGTCTGTACATACTGTATTTTTTTATAATTATAAACTAGTGCTTGACTGTAATCCCGCCTGATGGTAAGCAGTGATGCCATCGTTGATGGTAAAGCACGCTAGTTTATTAAGAGTCTATTTTAACATGTTAGTGAAACAACTTGGATGGTCTAAAAGAAGTAAGGAGAGATACTGACTAATGGTGGCAAAATTCTCTCCATGAGTATGTATGCGGCTCTCTCGCGGCTGTGGCGCATGCGCTGTAGAGCCTCACGGATGTCCGCACCGTACACGTTGTGTCCACCGCCTTCACGTTGCGGCTTCAGTACGAACCTGTAACATAAAAAAACCCATCAATATAAAAAAAAGTTGTCGTATTGAGAACCTCCTCCTTTTTTAATCGTTTAATAACTTAGGCGCTAGACACAGAAAAGACATAAGACGCAGACCACCCTTTCTTACAAAATGTATAGAAAAGTCGCGACGCGAAACTTACAAAAGAGACATGCCCCGTCTGCGTCTTACGTCTTTTCTGTGTGTGCAGCGTCCTAAAGTATTTATTTCATTATCTATACTAATCAATAAGAAGTCGTGGTGGCCTAGTGGTTAAAACACCAGCCTCTCAAGTATGAGGGCGCGGGTTCGATTCCAGGCCAGGCAAGTACCAATGTAACTTTTCTAAAGTTATATGTACTTTCTAAGTATATCTTGGACACCAATGACTGAAGGTGAAGGAAAACATCTTGAGGAAACCTGGACTTTAAGTCTGAAATCGCCAACCCGCATTGAGCAAGCATGGTGATTACGCTCAATCCTTCTCTGTATGTGAGGAGACCTGTGCCCAGCAGTGGGACGATAAAAAGGTTGATGATGATGATACCAATCTATACTAATATTTATAAAGCTGAAGAGTTTGTTTCTTTGTATGTTTGTTTGTTTGAAGGCGCTAATATCAGGAACTACTGGTCCGATTTGAAAAATTATTTTTGAGTTGGATAGCCCATTAATCCAGGAAGGCTTTAAGCTATATAACATCACGCTGCGACCAATAGGAGCGGAGCATAACTAACTCCACGCGAACGAAGTCGCTGGCGGCTGCTAGTACTACATACAAGACACAAATCGCCCCCTAATCGGCGAACGCATTTTTGTCAAATGATTGCAACTAGTTGAGATCAGTTGGTATCGTTCGGGCCACCCATTGGTCCGTTCGGTCCAAACGATCCCAACTAGTCGCAATCATTTGACAAAAATGTGTTCGCCGATTAGGGGGCAGTTTTGAATTGCTAAAGAGTCAAGCTTTGAGTTAGATCGTTGAAGCTAGATGCCCATTCCAAGACGTACCTACATGACGTACGTACCCTATGCAGAAAGGCCTTTTCTTCTCCATAGGGATGTCCATCGTGTCCCTCTTCTCCTAGTCGCAAAAATGCTTAAAATCTAGATAATTTGCAAAAGACATCGCCGTAAGTCCAGCCGGGATGTTCTGGACATCTTTATTGAAGATTGGTCCTTGGCAACTCTAAACAGAGAAAATAATAAAATTGTTCTATCTATATACTCACTTCTCAGCCTCCTTGAGACCCATCTCAACGGCTCTCTCGCCGTTCTCATCGAAGTCCAAGGAGTATAATCCAGCGAAGATATCCCTGACCCGAGCGGTACTGGCCCCAGAACCCATGAATTTCTCCAAAATGCCGGGGGCAGCTAGCGCTTGCTGGACTTTTTTCGTACCAGCCAGCTGGTAGTGAATCGATGGGCATTTTATGGCGCTGAAACATTTAACGTATTATCACATCTCTGCACATACTTTTTAAACATAATATAGTATTGTTATTCCACGAACCGACGCGCGCTTTACTTGTGGTAACCAATTGTACAGACGATAGTACATCAAGCTACTACCATCTGTCAGATTTCTTTATTAGATTTTCAACTATATCTTTAAAGTATTACGGCTCACGGTTGATTGGGAATCAGGAGACAATATTGGACTCCCTGCCACCGCAGGCGAGTGAAGCCCGGTGAGGACCAGGCCTGGATCGACGGGGCGTTCTGTTTCACGCGCCCCTCAAAGAGATGTCAGCAAACTGTGACGGGGTCCACGGGGAACGGTGCCTCCTGGGCCAGGGTTGCGGGTTGGTTAAAAAAGATAACTTGGCACAGGCAAGTTAAGGAACACGGGTGGGTTTTAGTTAGTAAAAGTTGACACGCCCTTCCGCTCCGCCCAGAGCGGAAGAGGTCATTTGACGATATCCCATTAAAAAAAAAAAAAAAAAGGTTGGTTGGGAATATTTGATAGTTTCGGGTAGCATGACCTGCTGTCGTCCGTACAAACACACTCTAAGTCTGAAAGTTGCGGGCTACCTAAGAATACGTTTATGTTTCATAAATAATTTTGTTTAAATATACGTAGTTAAAATAAACTAGAATTCAGAGTGACTAGCATTATTGAACTATGTAATTATAAAAATGTTTTTAGTTTGCATCTCAAAATGAACTTTAATATGTAGGAATGAAACTTTTTTTTTTTAAATAGGCTTGTTTACACGTTTGGGAAGTACATTGCGAAAGCAGATTAGATTAATTGTTTCACTTTAGAAAATTATTTGCCATTAGTAAAATTACAAAATTTATTTTGAAATAAAACTTTATAGGGCGCCATTTGATAATTTAGAAAATATTTAACAGAGAAATTTCCAAGATGCGTCACGTTAGGGACAGTTCGTTACATGAAAGAAAAGAAAAATAGCCGGTGACGGCGTCTCTCCACGGACAATGACAAAAAAGGGGGCTCATCCTTCCATCTTGCATGCCTTGTAACATTTTACTTATCACACACGTGGGGTCCTAATGACCGCGTCGAGGAATGGTATCCAAGTTGTTGTTTATTTGGCGCTATTTTTAGACACGCTAAAAAGACCATAGTTTTTTTTTTATATATTGTAAACTAGCGCTTGACCGCAATCCCGCCGTATGCAGCGTATGCAGTGATGCGATCGTTGATGGTAAAGCGCGCTAGTATATTAAGAGCCTATTCACTCTAGCCTTGAAGACACTCAAATTGTAGTGTGACGGAAACACCGCCGCCGGCAAATTGTTCCAGTCCCTCCATGTACGCGGTATAAAAGAAGAAGCGAAATGCTTCGTCCGGATCGTAGTGGTGTCAACAACTTAAGGGTGGAAACTCGCCGTACGACGGGTAGCGAATCGTTGCATTGCCCTGACATAGATATATATTAAAAAGTTACTCACGTGGACCTCTCGACCCTCAGTCGCGCGTCCCACTCCTTCTGCGTCGGATACTGCGCTGGTTCATACCCTGAGCGATAGTAGACGACCGCTACTGGACGCTCGTCGCTAAAAGACATATACAATTATACATACTAATAGTATACACGTATTACATATTTTTACTTTATAAGAAACCTGAATACAGTTTGTTCAGAATAAGCAACTTTGTTGCAGTGTGGTTACCGAGTGCACAACACAGCTGACGGTAGATCATAGTACTAGGAGAGCGCCGCGCAGCGGCAGGCGCGGGAGGGCGAGCGGTGCGTTGACCAAATTTTTGTTAGGACAATTAAGTAAGATAACAAGCTCATAACTTCGTGGTTTTACATGACATCTTTTCGAAATTTTGTACATAGATTCTGTAGTTAAAAACACTGGACACGTGTTTCGGGTTTCGCATAAACAAAAAATAACTTTGCATGTATATGCGAAAGTGTGTGTCTGTTTGTTTGTCTAACTTTCACGGCAAAACGGAGCGACGACTTGACGTGATGGATGGAGAGTGACATTGGCTACTTTTCGTCTTTCTCAATCCCCCACTCCTCTAAAATGGTGGGTTGAAGTTTGTTTGGAGTAGTATTCTGCAATTTTCAAAATAGAAAGCTATAAATTTGTATGCGGACTATTTCTGACTAACAAAAAATCATGCATCATTTTTTGTAAATCCGTACTCAACTCCTTAAAAGGGCGGTGAAATTTTATATGGGACTTGGCAGTTCTCAAGGTAGAAAGCTAAAAATCGGCACACAGCCTTCCTGTTACCAACGAAAAACAGCTGCCTTATTGTTTTGGAAATCATCCCATCAGCTAGCAGATGGAAATTTGGCGGACAAAAGCTAGTCAGTAAATAATACACAATAAACCTCACTTATTTAAAGCATGGTGGAATTTTAAAGCCAGTGTAACGTTGTGATTATTTCTTATTTTATTTATTATTTTTTGCCTTTACTAAGCATAGGGAAACGCACCTTTTTGTGGTCTATGGTTATTGATACTAATTGTCTATTACTATTTGTTTTGCTTGATCTGTGACATTTTATTGTCGTTTTGACGTTTCAGTGTGACAGTTTTTTGTCAAATTCCCAAGTTTGTGAGGAGTATTGTTTTGTAATGTTTGCATTGCATGGTTTTTTTTGTATATCAACAACGTAATGGTCGCTGCTTTCATTGTGAAAATGAATTGTCGTATTTTTTTCATTAAGGGATTTTTGTAGACCAAGTTATATTTTCATTGGATTTCTGCAGATTGGAATCTTGTAAGCGGGGAAATCTCCCACCGTTCAAAGGGGTAATTTGGTTTCGGGTGTTTGGCACCGAGAGAGATTCTTGACAGCAAAAGAAGAAGGAGGCGAAAATACCTGTGGAGTCACGTAGCGATCGGAAAAAAGGCTTTTCGATGTCGATAGATCTGACCGGCAGGGCGTCGGGCAGACGGCCTGGACGGGCTTAAAGAAAATAAAGGCTTCTGACACGGTGTGCTGATTTTGGGACAATCGCGGCCGTGTGGACCAGCCAGCAAGCAGCACTAGGCCCAAGCAATCCTGTGCATGTGGCTGGGTCTCCCAGGCGGAGAATTTTTCTATTGGAGCGCCGCCTGGGCGTGTCTTTTTTTTTATTTTTGTCATATTCTTCTACCTTCAACCCCGTTGGTTTGGAGAGGCAGGACACATGGTTTCAAGGACAAAGAAGGCCAGGAACTTCCAAGGATGTGTCGCAAGTACCCTCTTATCTCAATTTAAATAACATTCTTGTACCCGTAGAAAACTCATTTACTATTATATTACCGGTGGTGACCTTTTGTGACCTTTTGTGACCTTTTGTGACCTTTTGTGATATAATAATTTTCCCCATTTTGGATTTGTATAATTCTGTAGTCATAGTGGATGAAATCCACAGCCTGAGTAAGCTGAGCTAGAGTTAGTGGGCAATCTGCTAGGCTACTGTTGCGCGTGAAACCTGGACGCTCCAACAGACCACTCTTGGAGCCGCTAGGATTGACCCAACCTTATTGAGGTTAACAATAAAGCTATATTGTTTATTTACATTTAATAAGAGTTAAAGATAGTTTCCTGTTGTTACATATAAAAGCTTGTAATTAAAACATAGTAGTCCAACAAACTATCATTTTTTATTTTCACACCCGATTAGCCGAACCTCTACTTTTCTTTTTTTTTGTCAGGGAGTAAAACCCGGGCAACCTCTAATTTTACACACTGACAAATGGCGCCCAATTTATATTTATTTTCATGGGGAATTTGGCTGATTGGGTAAAGGTCACCACTGGAGATTTTTTTTTTCTTCTAAAAAACTTGTAACTTTAAATTTTGAAGTATTACTTTAATTTAATAAGTGTGAATTAGCCTTATATCAGTATTAATCAGTGATAAGTGCATTCCTTTTCTTCCCAAAAAACATTGTTGTAATTATTTTTCAAATTTCACATAATTTTACTTAGTGAAAGTTGAACAATCACATGTCAGTTTGAGGGTATGTTGCATCATGCTTTTAAATTTTTAGTGTTTATTTGTATTTATTTTGCATCCTTAAGCAGGATTATAATATTTTACATGTGACTGTGCCAATTTATTGTGGTTTTTCCAAATATTTTATGGAATTTTAGTGAAATTTAACTTTGACAAATTTTATCTGCGGGATCACACTGTGAAAACTTATTTTGAATTATTTTGGTGTATTGCTGTACTGAGTACCACTTTTTAGTGATTGTAATTGATATAAATACTGTGCCTGCGTGTGCCTAAGCATAATTTTGTAGAAATTTTGGAGATTTTACATTTTTTATTTTTTTTTAGCAATACCTTACATTGTGTCAATTTCATAACTTCATTCAAGAATTTAAGTAAATTTAAGCAAATTTAAGCAAATTTAAGTAAATAACTGTAAGTCACCACTGTTAATTCGCGTTTTAGAGTCTGTTTGATTTCCTTTTTACACATTTTTAGCTACAAATAGTAACTTTTCACATCAACATGGACCGCAATATACAATTTCACTCCCTCTTGAAGGATGAGCTTATATATGAGGTTTCTATTCGTTCTGAGACTCCTGCTAGTACTGTGGAAGCCCTGCGCAAACAACTTCGTGGCTTATTGTTAGAATGTCCTGCAGAGGCAGTTTTGGAAACTGAATTTACACCGGAATCAGAACTTAGAATTATTCAGGAAAAGCTGAAGGAACTTGGTGTGGCTGTTGACAGGTACACTAGGTTGAAGGACAGGTACTTGCAGAACCGAAGCCGAGCTTTGGGCAGCCACTTGTACCATAGGATCATCAGAATTCAGTCTGATGATCCCGCTATCCTGACTATAAAGACAGAGCTTAGCGACAAGCTGGAGGTGCTCCTGGGTAAGGTGGAGGTAGCTAGTACTCCTGCTCCTCATGAAGTCAACCCTTTCTTTGCTCCTAAGGAAATATCTGTAGAATGCTCCGGTGATAAAAATGTTTCGAAGTGGAACTTAAAGTTCAACGGCATTACTGACCCACGGTCTTTCTTGGAACGGGTCGATGAGTTGCAACGGTCCTATGGTGTCTCGGATATTAAGTTGTTTAATTCTGCTGCTCAATTATTTACGGAGCAAGCTTTGCTTTGGTACAGGGGTATCAGGGATCAAGTTTCTTGTTGGTCTCAGCTTAAGGAGATTTTATTGGAGGAGTTTGGCCCAGTGGACCATGATTATAGGTTGCTTGGGGAAATTAGATCTCGTACACAGGGAGCGGACGAACCAGTCCATATTTATTTTTCAATCATGACATGTATGTTTGCTCGTCTCAAAAACCCACTGAGCGAGGACAGTAAATTAGAGATTTTGTTACATAATATTAGGCCTCAATTTTCACAACAGCTAGCGTTAGTGCAGGTAACTTCAATCGCCCAACTTAAAGAACAGTGCCGGAAGTTGGAAGCCGCGCGTCAGCGGGCTGATCTGTTTGTGGAGCCGTCGAGGCCCAGCTCTAGTATGCTTGGCACGGACTTCGCTTACAAGGGCAAGTCTCATAAGCCTGTTCAGGCGGTGGCTGCCTCGACGACAAACGCGGCCGGGTCGGCCGGTTGTCCGTGTGCTGACACTTATAGCAAGGGTAGGCAGTTTAGGAAAACCGCAAAGCCCATTTGTTTCAAATGTGGAAAAACTGACCACAACTTTTCAAAGTGCAACGGCGTGCCGGAAGGGGGTGCTGTAAAGTGTTTTGGCTGTGGGAAAGTAGGTGTTTTGCGGAAACACTGTACTAACTGCAAAAATGTAAAGAAATCTGACAAAGTGTCTAATAAAAATTCAAAAAACTTGTAAGGTTGAATCGCGGCAATTTAAATAATGATTCTAGGTCTAAATTTTATAATTTTGGTTCCATTGCCACGGTTCTGTTTGCTCCTAGTAAAAATGATATTAGACCTCATCTAAAATTTCAAGTAAATGATTTTGAGATCTTTGGATTATTGGACTCAGGTGCAGCCATTTCAATTTTGGGAAATAATTCACACTTAGATTTTGTCAAGTTTGGTTTTGACTTTCAAGAGAATAATAATAGTACAAAATGTCATGTTGCAAATGGTGTAGAGGTACAGACGATAGGGTTTATTTTTGTTCCGGTTACTTTTAATAAGATTACACATGTTATTAAGTTTTTTGTAATACCCAACATAGTTTCTCATGTTATATTAGGGGTAGATTTTTGGCATGCCTTTCGTCTAGCACCAGAAATATTTGACAACATTGACTACAGAGTTTCACCGGTAGATTACTTTAAACACTCAGTAAATTCAGACCGCATTAGTACAATTCAATCGTATGAACATTTAACAGTGGCACAAAAGGAGTTAGCTGATGCGATGGTTGAACAATTTAAGAATGTTTCTTTTGAAGAAAAGGGTTTAGGTAGGACTACCCTGATCGAACATGTCATCGATACTGGTGATGCACCACCAATTAAAACGAAACAATATCCTCTCTCGCCGGAAAAGAGAGCATTCTTAAGCCAGGAACTGGATAGAATGTTAGCATTAGATGTAGTTACTCCTAGTGAGAGTCCGTGGAACAATCCAGCCTTGCTTGTCAAGAAATCAAACGGAGATTGGCGGTTTTGTTTAGATTGTAGGAAGTTGAATTCGGTAACCAAAGGGGATTCTTATTCAATTCCATACATACCCCAGATTCTTGACAGCCTAAAGGAGGCCAAATACCTGTCTTCCATCGATTTATCTTCATCTTTTTGGCAAATTCCACTGAGTAAAGACTCGCAAGAGAGGACTAGCTTCACAATTCCTGGCAGAGGGTTGTTCAAATTTAAGGTTATGCCATTCGGACTTTGTGGCGCGCCTGCTCGTCAGCAGCGCCTTATGGATCGATTGTTCGACCATAACTTAACGAGCGATATTGTAAATGGCATGGTATTCTGTTTTATCGATGACATAGTAATATGTAGTTCAGATTTTAACACGCACATGGTTCTGTTAAAACGAGTGTTGGACAAACTGAAAATGGCCAACCTCACTATAAATTTCAGCAAGTCTAAATTCTTTCGACAGTCGCTAAAGTACCTTGGTTACGTCGTAGACGAGTTCGGGTTGCGTACTGATCCTGAAAAGGTATCGGCCATTTTGAATTTTCCCACTCCAACAACTGCGCGGGATGTAAAAGTATTTTTGGGTACATGCTCGTGGTACCGTCGTTTCATAAGAAATTTTTCAACAATCGCAGCTCCTTTAAACAGGTTGACAGCAAAGGGTAAAAAGGCACCACCTTTCCAGTGGTCAGAGGAAGCCGAGACCGCCTTTATTACATTAAAGAACGCCTAGGTTACTGCCCCAGTCTTAGCTGTCCCTGATTTTGACAAACCGTTCACGGTTCATTGTGACGCTTCAGCGTATGGTTTAGGTGGTATGTTGTCCCAAACAATAGACGGGTACGAACACCCGATTGCATATGTTAGCCGTTCGCTGAACAAAGCGGAACGGAATTATAGTGCTACCGAACGGGAGGCACTGGCGGTTATTTTTGCGGTAGAGAAATTTCAAGCCTATTTAGGTTCCCGACCTTTCAAGGTGGTGACGGATCACTCATCGCTGAAGTGGTTCATGAACTTGGAGAATCCAACCGGAAGACTTGCTCGTTGGGGTTGCCGACTGTCTCAATTTGAGTTTGAAATTGAGCACAGGAAGGGCTCTGACAACGTCGTTCCGGATGCATTGTCCAGGCTTATGAAAGTAGAAGCGGTGAATGATTCCGACAACATAGAGAAAGATGAATGGTATGACAGGACCTTTAATAGTTGTAAAGCCTTTCCTAAAAACTTTCCTAATTTCTGTGTCAAGGACGGGAAGCTCTATCGTTACTGCAAGAGCAAGTATAATTTACTGAGTGAGTTTGATTGGAAGGAAGTGGTAAAGAAGGGTGATCGGCTGGAAGTTATTAGGGCAAACCATTGTGAAGCTACTGCCGCGCACTTGGGGGTGTTTAAGACGCACAGACGGCTGTGCTTAACGTATTTTTGGCCAGGCATGCATAAGGATGTCGTGGAGTTCATTAAAAATTGTGACGTCTGTGCCGCCTATAAACATTCTACAAAGGCTACACCAGGCTTAATGGGTCAACCAAAGGTTTGCCATAGACCTTTCCAGGTAGTGTCCATAGATTTGGTAGGTCCTTTACCACGTTCCCGAGCAGGATTTACGTTTTTGTTAGTCGTAACATGTTGCTTTTCAAAGTATACCTTATTGTTTCCATTGCGTCGTGCAACCAGTGCTCTTGTGGCAAAACATTTTGAACGGGATGTTATTTTAGCTCACGGTGTCCCTGAAACCGTAATTGCAGATAACGGAGTGCAATTCACGGGATCGGAATTCCGGAATCTACTGAAACGTTACAACATTCCCAAAATACATTATTGCCCACGTTATACGCCGCAGGTTAATCTGGTAGAACGGTATAACAAGACAGTTATGACGGCCGTAGCTTCCTACGTGGAAGAAAACCATAGGAACTGGGATGAGCAACTGCACCGTATTCAGTTTGCTATAAACAGTGCAGTAAATGAGTCCACTGGGTTTTCTCCTTTCTTTTTAGTACATGGTAGGGAACCGGTCGTAAACGGGTCCTTCTACAGAGATACTGAGGCGGAGTATGAAGTGGCCATGCCTCGCGACGAATACGCTGGGGAATTAGGTTGTTTGAAGGACATTTTTGGTCAGGTTAGGTTGCATTTGTTAAGGGCACATGAGGCTAATTCTAAATATTATAATTTACGCCGTAGACCGGGTAAGTTTTCAGTAGGGGATATTGTTTGGAAGCGCTGCTATACGCAAAGTGATGCAGCTAAGTTTAAAATGGCTAAGTTAGCACCCAAGTACGAGAAGTGCAGGGTAAAGGCCGTTTTGTCGCCCTTAGTTTACGAATTGGAAAGATTAGATGGCCATCCCATTGGGTCATGGCATATTAAAGACTTGAAGAGTCACTAGTTTTTTTCAGCGTTTTGATGATCTGACAGCAGCCGCATTGTAGTGTCGAAGTGATACAGCTGTGTGTCTGTATTCCGTGGACGCACGACCCGCCGTTATCTCGCGAGCTCGTCGTGCCGCCACGGTTTACGAACCGCCGGTTGTTCACGGAGATGACTGCATACGTTGTGGAGTTTAAATGGTTGACATTTAAACGCCGTTTTGGTAGGTGTATTGAATGGTTTTATTCCGACTCATTACTCTGTATGAATGATGAAGGAAGAATGAAGGAATGAAAGGTAAATTCACTAAGCGCTTAGTGTTAATAAAGACGAAGGATATAAGGATATATGAATGTTAATAAAAGAGAGGATTCGCGTGGAACGTATGGCTGTCTGTCTAACATATCATGAGTATGGTTGTTGAGGAACCAGTCTTGTTTCCTACGTTTTTTTTATTACCGGATCCGGGTTGTTTTATTTATTTGGGGTTTTACGTAGGATCAAGATATATTGTATTTTCAGTATTACTGAATTGTTGTTATCACTGTATCAGTGGATCGAAAGAACGCGTCCGATTTTTTTTAATTTTGGTTCCGTCAACTTTTTTTTTTCCCTTACCACATTTTGAATTTCCGGATTGTCCTTGAAACCAGGTGGAGGTCGTGCTGCTCGAAACACATGCACGCGTATTCGAGAGAGTATATGCGACGTTTTTTTGTTTCGCTTTGCCGAATATTTTTTTAGTTTTCCTCATGGGATTATTGCCCTAATGAGAAATTGCTTCCCCATGCTGGCCTGGGGACAAAAGAAAATCTTAGAATGTGTCAGCTGCATCTCTTTCCGTGCAGATCGTAAGAGGCGATCGAGGGATATGGGCCGAGGAAGGAAGCTTGGTGTTGGGTTTAGTGTTTTTTTTAATGGTTTCTTCCTTGATCAAACAAGCTCAGGGTTTTGTTTTGTTCTGTTTATTTTTTTTTTTTGGTTGGACTACTCATTGTTATGACCAATACTTATCATTAATTACCCATTAACTTCGTTTATTTAGTTCGCTGAGGGCAGCGAGCGGTTCTCCTTGGTCGAACCTTTTCCTAGGAGGGGAGGTATTGTAACGTTGTGATTATTTCTTATTTTATTTATTATTTTTTGCCTTTACTAAGCATAGGGAAACGCACCTTTTTGTGGTCTATGGTTATTGATACTAATTGTCTATTACTATTTGTTTTGCTTGATCTGTGACATTTTATTGTCGTTTTGACGTTTCAGTGTGACAGTTTTTTGTCAAATTCCCAAGTTTGTGAGGAGTATTGTTTTGTAATGTTTGCATTGCATGGTTTTTTTTTGTATATCAACAACGTAATGGTCGCTGCTTTCATTGTGAAAATGAATTGTCGTATTTTTTTCATTAAGGGATTTTTGTAGACCAAGTTATATTTTCATTGGATTTCTGCAGATTGGAATCTTGTAAGCGGGGAAATCTCCCACCGTTCAAAGGGGTAATTTGGTTTCGGGTGTTTGGCACCGAGAGAGATTCTTGACAGCAAAAGAAGAAGGAGGCGAAAATACCTGTGGAGTCACGTAGCGATCGGAAAAAAAGGCTTTTCGATGTCGATAGATCTGACCGGCAGGGCGTCGGGCAGACGGCCTGGACGGGCTTAAAGAAAATAAAGGCTTCTGACACGGTGTGCTGATTTTGGGACAATCGCGGCCGTGTGGACCAGCCAGCAAGCAGCACTAGGCCCAAGCAATCCTGTGCATGTGGCTGGGTCTCCCAGGCGGAGAATTTTTCTATTGGAGCGCCGCCTGGGCGTGTCTTTTTTTTTTTTTTGTCATATTCTTCTACCTTCAACCCCGTTGGTTTGGAGAGGCAGGACACATGGTTTCAAGGACAAAGAAGGCCAGGAACTTCCAAGGATGTGTCGCAAGTACCCTCTTATCTCAATTTAAATAACATTCTTGTACCCGTAGAAAACTCATTTACTATTATATTACCGGTGGTGACCTTTTGTGACCTTTTGTGACCTTTTCTGATATATAATTTTCCCCATTTTGGATTTGTATAATTCTGTAGTCATAGTGGATGAAATCCACAGCCTGAGTAAGCTGAGCTAGAGTTAGTGGGCAATCTGCTAGGCTACTGTTGCGCGTGAAACCTGGACGCTCCAACAGACCACTCTTGGAGCCGCTAGGATTGACCCAACCTTATTGAGGTTAACAATAAAGCTATATTGTTTATTTACATTTAATAAGAGTTAAAGATAGTTTCCTGTTGTTACATATAAAAGCTTGTAATTAAAACATAGTAGTCCAACAAACTATCATTTTTTATTTTCACACCCGATTAGCCGAACCTCTACTTTTCTTTTTTTTTGTCAGGGAGTAAAACCCGGGCAACCTCTAATTTTACACACTGACACCAGCCAGTAGGTAAGGGCAGGCTTTTAAAACGTTCAAAAAAAAAAACCTTCTAAGGAAACTCTAATGAATTAACTCTGTTGTATTTTTATTCAAGTTTCAGTCCGTTATAATAAACGGATATACAACAAAATCAAATAAAATGTTGTGATCTACATGAATATATGTATGTATATGGTAGAGTGTGTGAGCGCGCGCGCGCGTTTGTGCGTGTGCGTGTGTGCACACGGGCGCCTTTGTGTGTGCAATAGAAAGAAAAAGATGCACAACTTAAATTAAGTTTGTAAACAGACACTAAGTATATTACTACTTACAGTATCAATTGCTTCTTATCATTAAGGGTTGTCTCCTCATAAATCTCGTTCAACGTTTTTCTATGAACCTGAAAAAAATATTGATGAAAACATGTGATACTCCAACGGGGAAGGCAGAGCAGTGGTGATGAAACAAATCATTTCGGTTATTAAAACTTTTCTGTAAGCCATCATCATCATCTCAGCGTTAATCCCAGTCGCATCCGAAGCTTTTACAGCTTTGGAGTCTGGAGTCCGCTTTACCAGTCTAACTGCTGATTTTGGCTAAACTTCGATATTTTCCGTGAAGCGATTGCCGTCTGACCTCCACAACCCGAAGGCGATATCGAAAAGCATTGCAGCTAGACCCATTGTTGGACTTTTGAGGGCTCCAACAACCCGTAACGACTGCTATTAAGTACATATTCGTATGGCAACCGGGACCAACGGCTTAACGTGCTTTCCGAGGCACAACCAGACCAGTACAAGTATTCATATTCATGCATACAAATATTTGCACTGCGAGGGGATCGAACCCGTGCCTCCTTGCGTTCGCTACCGCTACGCCCCGGAGGCTGTCAAAAAAACGTTTCTCTAAGCATCGTGAGGAAATCGTGTCTTTGGAACTTCCAACCACTAATTCGCACGGGGGGTTTACTAGCGGTACCTACATACGCCATATGGAACAACGCGTCATACTGACGTCACACGAATTCTACATCTCGCAATCAGAGTTTACCATGCAATTAGCATACATACAACTTCCCAATTTCAAGCATTGGGCATGTGCCTGCCAGACATAACACCCGTCTGGTCGGAGGATCCTCCCTTTTCTACGTAGGATGAGTGAACTTTACTCCCTGTTCCTCATGCCTCCACAACGTAATAAAACCATCATGGTTCCAGTGTCAGACAAAGATGAAGCTATACAAGATGAATAGCAATATCCCTTTCCCACAAAAGTGTACTTAATGATGATTTTAACACGTCATAGTTATCCCCAGTGCGGGTTATGGTTGTCTTGTCGTGGTTGATAAACCTAAGTTAATAGTTGTTTAAAACTAATTTTCAAATGACAAATAATTTTTATTCGTGGAATAATATTCATATGTGACAGATTTAGTATGGAAGAAATGTCATAAATTAAAAATTATTCGATACGATCGAGTAAGACTGATAAGACTAATAGAGTTAGACTTCCAGGCTACTGATGACACGTGAAAGATTTTTTTAAATTAGGCATACACTGGTGCTGGACCGCAATTCCACCTGATGGTAAGCAGTGATGCAATCGTTCATGGAAAAGTGCGCTTGTTTATTAAGGCCAGCATATTCACTCAAAACACTGAGAGAATAGGAAGGAAGACGGCAGTTGAGCGAGGTGATACAATGTTAAACCTAACAACACGACCAACGATGCTGCGCCAGAGGAAGATGGATCGGGAGACTCTACCCTCCACGACCAAACTCCCGATACAACAACATTTGGCGCATCGTACCCGGCACACATCGCAACACAACTGCTCAGACCCGTCCTCCGTACATCTTCACCAGACATCATCAGAACACGACGAATCGCTTGGCGGCAGACTTTGTCTGGTGGGTGGTAACTTCTGCCGGCAGCTGTTGTTATGGCTTACTACCGAGAAATTCACAAATGATAACCGGGACCAACCTCTTAACATGTTTTCCAAAGCACTCAGGACTCTGGTGTCTTGGTATGTGAAAATAGTCACTGTAACACGGATGAACCACAGTGACTAAGCGTAGCTTAACCTGATCGATTGCCCAGCAGGGTAATTGCGAAACATACTATCAGTAGGAATGGGTTACATTTTGACAGTTAAACAACATTCATTGCGGTATTAACGTTGTTGAGAAGACACATTTTTCGAACTTACGGAGCAATGGAATAGCTTCAAAATTATTCCAATTGACAGTACTTAATAATGTTTTACGCAATAATGGTGCTGTTATTACCCCCCAAGACGAGTATTTAATTAAAATAAACTCACCATAATATCAGGCCTCTTCTCAGCGATTTCAAATTCATGAAAGCGTTGGTCACAGATATTGTAGGAGAGCTCTTCGACGACGAAGAGGATGATGGCGGAGGGCACGCCGAACAGGTCATAAGCGTCAGTGATGCCCGAACATAAGCCTGACAGAGCCTTATTTTCAGGCATCTAAGAAAAAAAAATAATATGATTAAGAAAAAATAAATTAATAATACGATATCAATTTAAAAAAAAGCCCGCACGGAACAAATATTAAGGGCATTCGCGGAGCGTACTTTTTTGAAAAAGTACGCTCCGCGAATAATAAGTCCAGCGCGGATTTACGGCGAACTCACACGGTGTGGCGGTCATTTGTTGTCCAGAAAGGTAGAGAAGTCAGAGCACACAACGCGGACTAAAGTCCACCATGTGCGTTGCTTCGCCGAGTCACGCGAGTTCTATTTCATTCGGGGACTCCCCCGTACTTTTGTCCGGTCCGCCATGTGCGTTGCTTCGGCCTTCGCCGAGGCACGCGAGTTCTATTTTATTCGGGGACTCCCCCGTACCTTTGTCCGGTCCGCCATGTGCGTTGCATCGGCCTTCGCCGAATCACGCGAGTTCTATTTTATTCGGGGACTCCCCCGTACTTTTGTCCAGTCCGCCATGTGCGTTGCTTCGGCCTTCGCCGAGGCACGCGAGTTCTATTTTATTCGGGGACTCCCCCGTACCTTTGTCCGGTCCGCCATGTGCGTTGCATCGGCCTTCGCCGAATCACGCGAGTTCTATTTTATTCGGGGACTCCCCCGTACTTTTGTCCAGTCCGCTCTCTGCATGTCCTCTCCTCGGCTATTGAGGGACTTTTTGTACGCGACACTTTTAATTCCTCGTTTGGGTTACTCGATCAAGTAAGCGATCTATTTTAGCGGACAAAAAGTCCCCGGACAAAAATGCCTCATCTGCGCAGGTTATTATAGTCTACAGGTAAGTACTTGATCCGATTGTGGCTGTTTGTGCGAGTTCCAATACTTAGAAACGTAAACACGATACAAGAAGTAATTCCTAGTATGGGGCAACACTTTTAGAAAGAAAAAAAAAAAACTATGATCCATACTCTCCATATACGTAGGGTACTTACATTTTTTATTAAATCAGGATGACCCAACTGACGCAGAATATAGCTGAAAAATAAAAAAAATATATGTCATCATACGTTCAAGAAAAAACTCCATGATGACATCATTTTTTTTACAATCATCAATGGAATACCAACCCGTACTCCACCCACGTGGTGGATTATGGCCCACTCCCTCTCAAAGAGAGGAGGCCTTTATCCCAGCAGTGGGAAAATTATAGGCTGATTATGTATGCTGTTTATCGAATAAGCAACCTTTGCATGCCATATACAAGCATCACAAAATAAATACAGTAAATAAACAATTTAAAATTAAGTTGTACTAAGAATTTGTGGTCTCTACCAAGATTTAACACAAAAATGACGTCATCATGGCAGTTACAGTCATTAAAAATGTTTGTATTGCGATGAAACGAAGAAGATGTAACATTAGAAACTAAAAGTCATGCTCAGTCATTACTACATAGATAAATTACAGACATTTTTGACGTAAACGGAAAATATTTAACTTTTTGATCCCGACTTTTATATGGAGCTAGTGCCCGCCATTAAAAAAAAAGGCTGACAGTAGTTTGGCACAGATATTCAAAGTCGTTTCGAAAAAAAAAGAAAGATTACGTCATAAATGTATAATATAAGGCGGTGTACAGGCGAATAATTTTCATCACCTTTAAAAATCTAATAACTACAGGTAATATAAATAATTACTAAATAAGCTAATTACATAACTAATAGACATACCTATACAACAGACATTCACATACAGGCAACTATTTCTGAAATAAGGGCTCAGGCAAACTATCTGATAAGTATATTCTAACTGAATCCATATGATTAGTATGATGAAAGTAAAATGAAATTATGATCGTTTACAGGGCCCTAATAGTGCTGAATCCAAAGGCAATGAAACGGGAAAGTAGGTTATCTACAAAAAGAAAAAAACAACAGTGTACAAACAGATTTCACTCATTTCAGGTAAAAAATATGATTGCTTAAAACTTTTTGTCTGAATAATTTAGAAATTTCTAAACTCAACTAAAGGTTGCGTTTAGTGATCGGTTTCGTGATCTAGTTAAATGAACTTCGTGTATTTCTGAGTAGGCGATAGAAATTATAAATATTATTATAACAAAAAAAAAAATCGCTAATTACATAATATGTAGGTATATTTCTTTTCGATAACTACTTAAGTATGGATTTGTTTAGAAATGGTGAAATGGATTCCTAAGACATTTCTTTTTGTCAATTTGTAGATTATATTATTTTAGAAGAATATATTTACAGCTAAAAAAGAAGCTTAAGTTTGTACCATGCATTTTTATAAGTAGCTAAGTATATGAGTAACATGTATTAGGCTATATCCACACTTGCTAAGGTCCTACTTCGTTGTCAGGGACTTTTGAATCCCTGATACAAAAAGTATGCAAAGAATTCGTATTTCTAACGCAGACGCTTACATTGACGATCCTGATCCGGATGGACAAACTCAACATTTATGCAATAGTAGGACGTTATACTCCATTCGCAATAGTCATCATCATCATCATCAATCATCTCAGCGTTAATCCCAGTCGCACCCGAAGTTTTTTCAGCTTTGGAGTTTGGGGTCGGCTTTACCAGTTTTAACTGCTCATTTAGCTAAACTTCGATATTTTCCGTGAAGCGACTGCCGTCTGACCTCCACAACCCGAAGCATTGCAGCTAGACCAATTGTTGGATTTCTGAGGGCTCCAACAACCCGTAACGACTGCCATTATATGTTCGTATGGCAACCGGGACCAACGGCTTAACGTGCTTTCCGAGGCGCTACCAGACCAGTGCATATATTCATATTCATGCATACAAATATTTGCACTGCGCGGGGATCGAACCCGCGCCTCCTAGCACAGCAGCCGCGGTGGCTACCGCTACGCCACGGAGGCCAAGACAAGTTAAAAAAGGTTGTTTTAGGGTACAGACGACCGTAGAAGAATCTGGATACCCGCGGCCCCGCGCGCACGTGAGAGGAGAGATACCAGGGTGGTTTTCAGTCAGTAAGATTCTGACAGACACCGTCGCCCGCCCCAGGGCGGCGGACATCCATGAGGATCTTCCATGGCGGAAAGAAAAAATAAGGGGTACGGTCGACAGAAGTCAAGCTACCCGAAACTGTCAAATATTCTCAATCAACTTTAATGCTTTGGAAATAAAGTTAAAAATCTTCAAGGCTCGAGTGAATAGGCTCTTAATAAACTAGCGCGCTTTACCATCAACGATCGCATCACTGCTTACCACCAGGCGGGATTGCGGTCACGCACTAGTTTATAATTTAAAAAAAAAAGTATGTCCGGATTAGGAAGCATTCCAGATTTGTCAGAATTATAGTAAAACGTAAGGCGTTCCACCCCCACTGACCCCCCCTGATTCTAAAAAGTTTTTACATGCACTGGGTCAGTTTGTGTAAAAACCAATAAAATGTTTTAAATTAAAAGCCTCATAAATTCAGAATGAAGATAACTCAAATTAAATGATAGTATGTCAGGTTGTATACATAAGTTATTATAATAAATTTAGCATCAATCTTACTTGTAACAAAGCATAATATACATAAATTTTACTTTTATTACAAACTGTACAGACGACAGCACATCAAGCTACTACAATCTGTCAGATTTCTGTATTACGTTTTCAGCTTTATCTCTAAAGCATTAAGGGTCAAAGTTGATTGGGAATATTGACACTTTCGGGTAGCTTGACCTGCTGCCGTCCGTACATAATGATTCAGTTTAATATGGTGTTACGAAAATACCGTTTTAACATAAACCATTGAGGGCACGTGTATCTGTGCGATGATTCAATGACTATTAATATTTTACAATATGTGAAGTAGTAGACACATATGACTAACATATTAAGTAAATAAGATAAAACCCTTGTAAATAAATTCTTATCTTGGTAAGAGTCTGTTTCCTTTGTTTCTTTAATGATAAATTCAAAACAATTTTATTTAATAACGTCATCAAATACGTTGACACGAAGCCCGGAATTAGTAAGTTTTTTTTTTTTTAATAATTTTAAACTAGTGCTTGACTGCAATCCCACCTGATGATAAGCAGTGATGCAAATGTTGATGGTAAGGCGCGCTAGTTTATTAAGCCTATTCACTGAAAAAAAAACTTAATAATAGGAAGGAAATCGGCAGTATTGAATTGAACACGCAAATGTTCCACTTTGGACTAGGAACGGGTCATACCTGTTAATATATATACATATATTTTCTTTTAATAGATATAAACTAGTGCTTGACTGCAATCCCGCCTGATGGTAAGCAGTGATGCAATCGTTGATGGTAAAGTGCACTAGCTTATTAAGCCTATTCACTTAAAAAAACTGAGTGAATAGGAAGGAAGACGGCAGTTGAGCGAGGTGATGCAATGTTTAACCCAACAACACGACCAACGATGCTGCGCCAGAGGATGATCTGGAGACCCTCCACGACCAAACTCCCGACACAACAACGTTAGGCACATCGTACCCGGCACACATCGCAACACAACTGCTCAGACTCGTCCACCGTACGGCTTCACCAGACATCATGCCGGAACACGACGAATCGCTTGGCGGCAAGATTTTGTCTAGTGGGTGGGTGGGGTGTGGATGGTTTTGTAATTATCTCCCATGAATACAAAGGTGAAGTGAGCGGCATGACAGCTGTCAATAGTGACAATCCCTAACAGCAGCAGTGCGATTTTGTAACCATTTCATAGTGTAAACAGCGAGCCGTCACTCCCAACCATGGAGCAAATTTGCTCCATGCTCCCAACTAATGCTAGGGATTGACACAATGGATTCTCTTTAAGCCTACCTACTATTATTAAGCTCGCTTTACGCAACTTATCACGATGGGATTTTTAGAGAATCGATTTGTAGGTGGAATTATAGTTCACTTCACCTAAGTTTTTGGTCAGATGTATACAGAATAGTAATGCTGCATAGCTTTTTAAGAGCTATGCTCGGAGTTTTTCTGCGCGATCTAATCAGAAATGAGGAGATCCGCTGAAGAACCAAAGTCACCGACACAGCTCTTCGAGTCGCTAAACTTAAGTGGCAGTGGGCAGGGCACATTGCCCGTAGAACCGATGACCGATGGGGCAGTAAGGTTCTGGAGTGGCGGCCACGTACTGGAAGACGCAGCGTAGGGAGGCCCCCAATAAGGTGGACCGATGACCTGGTGAAGGATGATATGAAGGTGAAGATGGATGCGGGCAGCACAAGACCGGTCATCTTGGCAAGCCTTGGGGGAGGCCTTTGTCCAGCAGTGGACATCTATAGGCTGAAGAAGAAGAAGATAGCTGTTTACAACCACTCAATCCACTCCGTATCAAATATCAATCACTGTTATGAGACGAGTCCTATAAAAGCTATTTGCAAGTCCAAGAAAAAATGTCAGTTTAAATCAAATATTCGACCGTTATTCTGATTGCTGTTTGCACTCGCGGGTAAGGCAAAATCAACAGGGTAATTGCGTAACACACTATCAGTAGCAATGGGTTTCATTTTAACAGTTCAACAACATTCATTGCGTTGTTTACGTTATTGATCAAAGACATTTTTCGATAATATGAAGCAATGGTTTAGCAATTGAGTGTATTATATTAGTATGTCGCTCACAATGGGCCTCATACGAAGCCTCAGAGTCACACAAAGGGCTATGGAAAGAGCTATGCTCGGAATTTCTCTGCGTGATCGAATCAGAAATGAGGAGATCCGCAGAAGAACCAAAGTCACCGTCATAGCTCTACGAGTCGCTAAACTTAAGTGACAGTGGGCAGGGCACATTGCTCGTAGAGCCAATGGCCGATGGGGCAGTAAGGTTCTGGAGTGGCGGCCACGTACTGGAAAACGCAGCGTAGGGAGCCCCCAACAAGGTAGACCGATGATCTGGTGAAGGTCGCGGGAAGCCGATGGATGCATACAGCACAAGACCGGTCAGCGTGGAAAGCCTTGGGGGAGGCCTTTGTCCAGCAGTGGACATCTATAGGCTAAAGTAGTACTTCTACTTGTTACACAATTAGGGTACCAGACATTGAAATGCGCTATTTTCGATACAATACCCTGTCGGATGATTGTAAATGGCTATGCAGAGTGGAATTTTTTTTGGCACTTGTAATAAAATAATTCGAAAATGTCATATCTGGGCGAAAAAGACACATCGATGTTTGCGTTGTATATACGCTCCAGTACTTGTGCCCTTAGATTTACTGTTCTGTCTTTACATTGGTAACAATTACCAATATCATTACAACTTTACCCGTTTTACTCCATCACATGGTGTGTAAGTAATTACGTAACACACTATGAGTAGCAATGGGTTTCATTTTGACAGTTCAACAAGATGCATTGCATTATTTAAGTTGTTGAGCAAACACATTTTCGGACATAATTATGGATCAATAGATTAGAAATATGCTTGAAAATGATTCAAATTAATAGTAATAGCACTCGATTAGGGTGCGGCAGCCTAATCGGCGAACATATTTTTGTCAAATGATTGCGACTAGTTGGGATCCTTTGCACCGCAGTTGATATAATTTTAATTTTTGTCAAATGATTGAGACTAGTTGGGATCCTTTGGACCGCAGTTGATATAATTTTACACTAAAAATATATCAACTGCGGTCCAAAGGATCCCAACTAGTCGCAATCATTTGACAAAAATGTGTTCGCCGATTAAGCTGCCCGTCACAATTTGTCACTTTTATTTCTTTTAATAACATTCATTGCGTCACTTAGCATTGAATGCAGCAATGGTGTTGCAATATTCTTCAAAAGTTTTCGTTTTGGGATAGATAGCGTGGTCTTCCACGTGCTGGTTAGGTGTGGTCATAAAAACTCTGTATACAGGGCTTTTTAAATTAACTAGCAAAATTTCACAGACGTGATGTGTATCACCACTACCGCTATTAGCAACAAAAACAAAACAATCATTTTATAAAACGGGAAAGTCCTGACGCTGGTAGTAGTTGCAGATAACTGCAGGGTAATTACACTCTGGTAGGTAAACATATGTGGGTTTTAGCACAGTAGACAGAGAACAGTAGATTATCTAAGGCCGCCCGCAGAGTTATTTGCCTACTCTTGCGTTGAACCCTAGGGTTGTCACTTTGATCTAAATTTATAGAATAAAAAGCATATTATGATTGAATATTTTACCAATTTATAAATTTAGTAAAAATAAAAAGCCTTTATTCACATAACATTTATTATATTAAGTTACAAATTTGATACCGACAAAATTTTTAAGACTACTTAAGTGTAACACTAAATTATATTCTAAAGCTCTTAAATAATGATAAATTTTAAGTGATGTGTGATATGGGAAATCGATATAACTGGTTCTTATCAGAGAAGATTGTAAGTGATGAGTACTTAAACGTAACACTAACACAATAATATTCACAAGCTAATAACTAATGCTTAAATGATATAAAACATGAGAACGTAAGCAATAAATATGTAGTTCTTATGAAAAAGTAGACATTAGTAAAGCTAAGATTATGTATGGGTAGCGAATATTTAACAAATGATACCTTACTTTAATAAAACCGCAAAACCTTTTTAGCCTCATTAGTTTCTGAGGTACAATTATAATGATTGTTTATATGGGTACTGTGTAATGTTTGTTTATATAATCGGATAGCAACAGCTAGCTCAAATGCAACAAAGGTGCCGCTCGCTTACTCGCTATTAAGAGCACCTTGCGTTGCTGTTGTCGACGCGCGCGTCGGAGGGATTAAAGGTTATAATGTTATAAATACTCGTAAAATTCTACGCAACCCTAAGCGTTAGTCTGTCACATTTTACAATAATTTTATTAACTTAATATTATGATTAAGACGCCATATTTGGATCAAACAACACATAAGACAATAGAAAAAAAAAAATAGTAATTTGCAATATTGATTATTGTGAAATTGTCCTTATTACACTATACTCGACAAATACGTTTACTTAAACGATATTTCGTACTCAATCCTCTGTTTTATAGTAAAACTGGGCTTCTTAAAATAAACTTAACTTTAAACATAGTAGTCAGGAAGTAAATCTGGGAATACAATTATATGGAAAAATGCGACTCGGGTACGCTCTTAATAAAGCAAATAAACTGTGAAACAAACAATACATATATCACATTTTCTAATAAGATTTAAGTTGTACTTACATTTCTGGTTCAGTAGGAAGTATGAAGAATGATAAGTCCGGATTTGCGAAATCATTATTGAGGCACCCGAAAACACTACAATATTTTTTCCCCCTTTTGAAGTCATGATACTCGTAATAATTAATATTATGGTAAGTGGCCGGCGAGAATTGACGAACGCGAGCGGTCATGTAATTTACGCGCGTGCTCACAGTCACGCGGCACAGCCCGTATTGCCGCCATCCTATACCATCCTATATTATGCCAGCGTGTGCGTGAAATCGCGTACCGACACGGCGCTCGGCGCGCACGCATACATTCAAACCGAGAGCGGCTCGTTTATATGAAGATGTTTTACTGTTCTCTGTCTATTGTGGTTTTAGTCATTTGATGACTTCCCATCCAAAAAGTAAAAAGGGTAATTACCCTGCAGTAATCGGGCATTTTAATAATTTCTTTTTTTTTTTTGTTTTGCTATTCTATTACATACTGACACGTGTGACGTTTCGCTTATGAATTTGAAATATACGTAAAATGATTCTTGCAACATCAAAGCTAAGCATGATAAACTGACGACAGTGAACAATGTACCTTACGATCTAATGTACTAGGGTTTAAATTTGCGCCGATTCCCTTGATCACAAACTAAATATAAGTACTTCTTTTTCTTATATTTTTATCTTTTTCTTTCTAACTCATTAGGAAAAGTGCATAATAAAAATATAAGTTACTAGCGACCCACTCCGGCTTCGCACAGGTGCAATGTTGGTACTACATCCACTGCAGAAAAACTGTGAACGTATAATAAACATAACGGCCTGCCGCCGCTCCTGCCCGCAATTTTTAAATCTGTAATAGCTTCGAAAATTAGCCAGTATTTGTCGTAAAAAGTAAATGACAAAAAATATTATTGTGGGATATCTATAAGAGATAGGCATATACAATGTGTACAAGATTTAGTACATTATTTTGATAAATCTCGTAGGGTTAAGCCTGCGTTTCATTGCAAACGCAGAAAAAAAATAATTATTTACGACATCACATTAGAAACCTCAAAAATAATAGTATTTGTGCACTATTTAATGAATGTTATCATACATTTAAACATTCCTATTAAATCACTCGATCTAATAAAAAAACCCTATCAAAATCCGTTACGAACATTTAAAGATTTAATCATATAAGACACATAGGGAAAGTAAAAGTGACTTTGTTTTATAATATGTAGTGAAGTCCTGTTAAATTAAAATACTCCTTAGAAAGTTTAGAAGTGATTAAAAACACGGCGATTAAAAATACATCATTGATTAATTTGACAGGACTAAACTTTTACTTATTTATATTCTGTCCTTTTCTTAGCACATTCAGTGCCACCGACTCGCCCGGAGAGTTTACGTGAATTCTCCGTGTGCGTTCGCGCAGCGGAATGTTGTTGAATTTAAAGATTTTAAATATGCAGATATTTAGTGTATGACGTCGTGTAATTGTGTATGGTAAAAAAAAATTTGTGCATGCAGGCATTGTGGAGAAATTCACCAAAAACTGATTCCGCTGGGCGAACGTTGTCCTGGCGGAACTTTTTTTAATCCATTGACTTTAGAAAAAAAAAATGTGTCCAAAAATTAGTGTGTATTTGTGTGTAATTGTGTATGTATGAATAAAATTTGTGCATGCATAGACTTCGGAGAAATTCAAGTTTCCGCTGCGCGAACGTTTGGCCATTAGCTAGTTTTCATATAAAGCGCTTACATAGACAGCTGTAGATTTTTACATACGTTGTTTTGAATTTGTGCATATTTGTGTACAAAACAGATTTAGAAAAAATCGTAGGGCTAAAAAGATAAAAATATAAACGTAAAACACGCTTTTTAGGTCATAGTTCTTAAAGTATGCACTTTGGGGTCTAGATTTTCACGTTTATACAAACCTTGTAAGTGTCTGCAACATATTGCCAAATATCAATGATGTTCCTTTAGAAATTAAAGAGATATAGGACAATTTACCATGACAAAATCACTGTTTACAAAGCAGTCAAATATCACGACATTCTAAAGGAATTGCATGGGAAAATGTATGCCAATAATTAGTGTATTCATTCAACTATTCACATGCAAAATTTCATGTCATTAAATTCAGTAATTAAAGAAAAACAATTAAAATACTGACGAAGCATCGAAAACCTACATAACCCGACCAAGTTCGGATAGCTATAAAAAAGCGGCCGTGCCATATATCTTAAGAACGTTCTTAACCTTCCAATATAGTATTTATTAATATGGTACAGTTGCGTACACAAGCGTTAGGAAAAAATAACACAATTGCATTTCTTGAATGAAAAATGTTTTTTTTTTATAATAACGCCACTATCTACGACAAAAATAAATCTTCAATTAACAAGTACTTCTCTATTTAAATATCCGTGTACAAAAATATTTTTAATTACATATAATGCTTAATTATGTAATTATAATAACGTTAACATACGCTTGCAACGGCAGCAATAGACTTAAATGTGTTTTAACTAAAATAGGTTTAATAAACTATTATGAATATAAGGGTAAGTTTATTATTTCGAGCTTCAATAAAAATTAAAATCACATCACATAACTGGACTATTCAGTTGTTTATATTTGATCAACATTAAAAAAGTGCTTATAAACTAAAACCATTTGTATAAAAAAGGTATTTTCTAGAAATATTTTTAAATGAGTAGCAAATACCGTAAATAACCTCAACATTTCTAAGTATACCTAATATTTTCTAGTTCTAATAATAAAATTACAGATTAACAATCACAGATCAATAAAGTAGACTATTCAGTTGTTTAGGTTTGAGAGTCTGGCTAATATAACAACAAATCAACATTTAAAAACAGTAAGTAGTACTTACTTGTGGTAATTGTTTAATTTCCCTGAGGGGTCTATAGTAAGAATCCGGATCCGTGAAATATTCAATAGAAATTAGCTGTATGAATTTTATTTGCCTAAATTAACATATTTAGATTATATCTCAAGTCTCAAGCGCATACTTAAATAAAGTAACTACGTAAATAGTACCTACTTTGTCATAGTCAAATACTTTTAAAAAAGTAAGTGTACAAAAATAAATGACCTTTAAATTATATCGAAACAATTGTGTTATCACCTATACCAATTCAATACCGGTATTATACTGTAAATTTTGGGATGTTACCTAAATATATTGCACGGCCGCTTTTTTATAGCTATCCGAACTTGGTCGGGTTACGTAGGTTTTCGATGCTTCGTCAGTATTTTAATTGTTTTTCTTTAATTACTGATTTTAATTACATTAAATTTTGCATGTGAATAGTTGAATGAATACAATAATTATTGGCATACATTTTACCATGCAATTCCTTTAGAATGTCGTGATATTTGACTGCTTTGTAAACAGTGATTTTGTCATGGTAAATTGTCCTATATCTCTTTAATTTCTAAAGGAACATCATTGATATTTGGCAATATGTTGCAAACACTTACAAGGTTTGTATAAACGTGAAAATCTAGACCCCAAAGTGCATACTTTAAGAACTATGACCTAAAAAGCGTGTTTTACGTTTATATTTTTATCTTTTTAGCCCTACGATTTTTTAAAAATCTGTTTTGTACACAAATATGCACAAATTCAAAACAACGTATGTAAAAATCTACAGCTCTCTATGTAAGCGCTTTATATGAAAACTAGCTAATGGCCAAACGTTCGCGCAGCGGAAACTTAAATTTCTCCGAAGTCTATGCATGCACAAATTTTATTCATACATACACAATTACACACAAATACACACTAATTTTTGGACACATTTTTTTTTCTAAAGTCAATGGATTAAAAAAAGTTCCGCCAGGACAACGTTCGCCTAGCGGAATCAGTTTTTGGTGAATTTCTCCACAATGGCTGCATGCACAATTTTTTTTTTACCATACACAATTACACGACGTCATACACTAAATATCTGCATATTTAAGATCTTTAAATTCAACAACATTCCGCTGCGCGAACGCACACGAATTCTCCGGGCGAGTCGATGGCACTGAATGTGTTTATTGAAAGGAAAAAATGCACTGAAATTAAATTTAGTTTAGTGTGTGAACAAAGGGTGCCAATAGCTATTGAAAATAATGTTAGATCACACATTTCCAAAGAAAACAAGCTTATGACGTGATCTTGAAAAATGTAGTTGAATTACATCGTGACGTACTGAGTGAAAATCTGTGCAATGAAACACAAGCGCCAAATAACATTTTGAAAGATGTGTACCCTAAGCCATACCCAGCAAAGATTGGACAGAAATACACATATTAACAAATTATAAGAATACACTAAGTATTTACTTTTCTGTTGTCAACAAATTTAAAAATTAACGGAACTGTTATTGAACCGACAATGCAGGCGTGGACAGGTAACATCTCTCAAGCGAACATGCCAGGATAAAGCGATCTAATGCTAAAAATTCAAATATATATAATACAATAATATACACATGTTGCAGATGATACAAAAAAAAAACTAAAATAAAATACTGCTTACCTAATTTAAGGGGTACGATTTGAAATCTGGAAAATAATTTAAATACGACATACAAAAATTAACTAGGAAGCGGAAAGAAATTTCTTTTTATAAATATATCATGCCTGGAAATCGAAACTGCCACCAGAGTGTACAATGTGAAGCAAAGCAAACAGTGGAACAAACAACGAAAAATTACGAAGAAATACGAAGCACTAGTAAACAGGGCTAAGAGATAGATGTAGCGTGCAAACAGATTGGAAGAACAGCAGTCACATGAGAGATGTTCAACTGATTTGGTGTGGATATATACCTGGATACTTTCTTTTCCCCCAGAAACTTTAATGGCTAAAATTGAGGTAATTAAATATATAGTTTTTTTTTGGTACAGAAGTATCCAGGTATCGTATTCGCACCGTTCAGCAATGTCGGTACCGAGACATAGTAGGTAGATACGAAGTGATGGCTCCAAAGCTTGTGGCCACAGTGTTAAACTCCACTTGCTTGATTTTATTTCTCTCCTCGTTGTGCATCAGGTAATCCGAGCGGAAGAGGCCAAGGCTGACCGACTGTAAAATTTAATACTGTGAAATTCTGTCCAATCTGTCATTATTTTTAATGAATAGATGACGTTCAAATTTTCGGCTCGCCATTTGCACCGCCACCGTCCATATAGGGCGTATCTGACATCGACGCACAAACGAGTACCATGCATCCAGTGCATGATTCTGAACCCTTCAGTGGTGGAATTTTTCGTCGGCTTTTTTATGATTAAAAAAAAAAGTGTATAGGTTTTTCACTTTAGACCGTTCATAGTTGCTATACTTTTATAACTCTATAAGATTTTAAAGTAAAAATTAATTAATTGCGCTTAAACGAAAACTATCTTATCAGCTAATTTAATCGAGTTCACATCATGGATCAACGTCATACCTACAAACCCGCACGGCGGCACGCTTGCAACGTTCAAAGGCCGAACCGACACTTTTTTAAACACTGTGAATTCTGTAACCTTTGAATTCATTAACGACATAAATGACTATCATAATTTTATTAGTGGCATGCGGTCTAGCCTTTTCGCGAAGTTTGCGTTACGATGTTCAGATACACCCTGTATATTATTTACAAGAAATATACAATATTTCCTTATTGGCGTCGATTCTGTTGTTCGCAAACTAAACTAATTTTAAGTTATGTGCATCTTTTTCTTTCCATTTCGTTAAGAAAAGGATAGAAGATAACATTTAGTTTAATCCTGTTATATTAAGATACGATTATAAACATGGCGACTAAAATTACGCTAGTTTACGTCAGGAGCGCACTAATTTGACAGGTCTAAACTGACATTTTATATTCGGTCCTTTTCTTAATGAAATGGAAACATAAAGATGCACTGAATTAAATTTAATTTAGTTTGTAAACAAGGAAATCTGGGCTAAAGTCAGAAAAAAAATGTTGCAAGATAAATGCATTTTTTTGTACATAATAGAGGTACTAGCATTAGTAGGTATGAACACTTACTAACTACTAATAACTCAATTTCAGTAATAATTTCTTATTTTAACAACACTTACAAAGGAATTTTATCAGAAACAAAATATTTGGATTTGAAGTATTTGAATTTGAAAGTGTACGTATAGACGACAGCACATCAGGCTACTACAATCTGTCAGATTTCTTTAGATTATTAGATTTTCAACTTCATGTAAGCATTAATGCTCAAGGTTGATTGGGAATACTGGAATTACTTGGGAAGACTGACAGTTTGGGGTAGCTTGACCTGCTGTCCGTACACATCTATACAATATGTAAAGAAAACCCTGTCCGATCCGTGAAGGTATTGTTAGGTATCGATAACTGATTCTAATAATGCCCACAAAGACAGGCAAAACTTAAAAAAAAATCCCCCTAAAACAATAAATATTATTTCGCAAAAAGAGGTAACTTAATACATGTGCGATAAGCATACCCATTCCGCGGGCAGCGGGGGGCAGGGTACGCGGCACCTGTGACGTGGTCGCGTCGCTATTCGCTTATAATAAAACCGGTGTTGTCACTTTTTTAAAAATTACCAAATTTCGGGGATATTGGAATTAATTCCCAAAAAAGCATTATTTCAAAATTCATTAGTATTGTTACTATGATGATTATGTAAAATTTTATATTATATTTGGTCAAGTGTTTACCTAACTAACCTTTATTATCCTTATGGGTCGGACAGGGTTTTCTTTACATATTGTATATGTAATAAATTATGAGTAATGTATTATTTTAAAAGCAAAATACAGGGTGGCAGGTACAGACGACAGCACATCAAGCTACTACAATCTGTCAGATTTCTTTATTAGATTTTCAGCTTTATCTCTAAAGCATTACGGCTTAAAGTTGATTGGGAATATCTGACAGTTTGGGGTAGCTTGACTTGCTGTCGTCCGTACATCAGTGCGCATCCTGTCAGGGATTCAGTAAACGATTCCACGTAGAAATTCATGGCCAGCTATTAAAAATAAATTCAAAGTCCCATGAATTTTGACCACGTAGTACAGTTTTGTGTTAAAGTGTTTTTTGGTGGTTATTTAATTCGCAGCTCAAAATGTCTACGCCACGGTGTCTAGAATCATGTGCTAAATTAATGGTTATAAAACACCCCAGCAGCCTAACTGCATAACACAATGTCAGTAGCAATGGGTTTCATTTTGACAGTTCAACAACATTCATTGCGTTGTTTTTGTTGTTGAGTAAACACATTTTTCGAACATATGCAGCAATGGATTAGCAATATTCTTCAATTTGTTTTAAACTCCGAGTAACAGTGTATTACGCAATTACGGTGTCGGTATACATTGTGAGTTACATTTTTTTTTTTTGTTTTTTAATAATTATAAACTAGTGCTTGATTGCAATCCCGCCTGATGGTAAGCAGTGATGCAATCGTTGAGTGTAAAGCGAACTAGTTTATTAAGCCTATTCACTTAAAAAACTTAGGAATAGGAAGGATGACGGCAGTTGAGCGAGGTGTAGTAGTTACATATTTTTATTATTTAAAAACCAACTTGAACAAAACTTTAACTTATTCTTGAAACGTTTTACTATTTACACTTTCCCATTTATTCATTAATGTTGCTGAAAGTTCACTATACTTGGGCCGAATTCGATAAAGAATACAGGTAAACATGTCGTTGCTAGGCAACGAGTAGTTTACCCCTAAAAGACAGATGTTAACAACCTTTTCTACATAGATGATTTTCATAAAAGTAATAATCCTACTTCCTACTAATGTAAACAGTTTATTTATCTTTATATATTTATGATTTGCATAGAATGCTAAACGGATTTGAATGAAATATGACACACATGTAAGCTACTTTCCTAACAGGTAGGTTAAATTTTTTGATACATATATATTATACTTAGTCCATACTTGAAAGTATTAGGTACAATGTTTTGCAAAATTTGTTATGCAGTTGATTTGAAAGTAATCAAAATACGCAAAATTGTATTGACAAAAGCCTCAACTTTATTCATTAGTCGAATCCCACAAAATGTGTTTAATATCTGGATTTCAACCATATTTCTTTTTTTGTAGGGCATCACGTAAAATTAATGTCGACTTTTTAATGGTTTTTCGAAATACGAAGTTATTATGCATGTTATTTTAGTGATGCTATTGAAATATGCTGCAATAGGAAATGTTAATAAATAGCTTGTAAAAGTCGATAATCATGTAAATAACAGGAGATTTGTAAAACGTGAGTAGTGATAACCCTAAATTGGTTTGTTTACCTGTATTCTTTTTGGAGCTAGGTGTTGGTATAGTGATTAGGGACTGTTGATAAGTCAATAGCAATGGGTTTAATTTTGAAAATTCAAAAACATTCATTGCGTTTTTTACATTGTTGAGCACACATATTTAGAATGGAACAGCATTATGTTCAAAATGATAATAATGATGTATTTCGCCAGCACATCATCTTACTAAAATCTGTCAATTTCTTAAAATAGATTTTCAGCTTTATTGCTAAAGCATTAAGGTTCATTGGGAAAATAAGTTGACTTGCTGGCGTCTATTAGACTTTTAGACTTGCCAGCTGGTATTTTACGGTATGTCCCATTTTTCCCGCTTTAAGTACTGAAATAAAAACCGGCAGTTTTTTAAATAACTTATTGAGTGAACAACGCTCCAACTTATTTGAAATTTAATTATTCGTTACTTATTTGTAATGTTTACATTTTGTACATACTTAACAAAATGAAGAGCAGTTTAAATATGTGATTTAATTAAAAAATAAAGAAATCGTCTATAATACCTACCAATTTCCTGGTCAGGTTGTAGGCAAAGATTAACTTCAAATGAGGTAAGAAAACATGAGGTTAATTTTTGTACCTGCATCACCCCTTCTGCAGAAGGAACTACGTCATCGCCACCATTTTAAAAGAAAATGACAGTTTGAAAAGGAAGGTGACACCGGTTTCAATAATAGAAATCATGATAGTCACGTACCTAACAACAAATCATTTTGTATAATTAAGAAACAAAAATAAAATGCATTAAAATATTATCATCTCAATGCAATTTTTTCTAACGCCATTTTACCAGAAGAATCATTTGGAATTTTTGACAATTGTCAAAAATTCAAATTATTCTTCTAGTTTGACAGTTTTCAAATGAAAACAAATAAAAATAAATTGTCCTAATTAGAATTCAATAAAACATATTTGTAGTTGTATTTTCTTAGGAATTTCAACTAAAAGAGTTTTGTTAGACGCGCGAAACATTATCATTACACAATTTTATAACTAGTTGGGAAGCTGTGCAATGATTCGCGCGATTGCTATTAAGAATTTTGATAAAGGGGTTGAGCAATTTTTTCGGATGATAGCACAGTGTCGTGTGGCAACACAAATATCTATAAATTCCCCACTTTTAATACAAAATGCGTACTATCTTGAAGTACGTAAAGCAATATGGAAATGAAATCGTTTATTAAGCAAGTAAGATCACTGATCACTTTTACATGTCATTGATGTCATATTTTTTTTTAAACTAGATGAAGCCGGCATTTCCTAACTGACTAACTCTGAGAAGAAATAGCCGAAACAAATTCAGGGATCACAGTCTTTTTTCAAGACCAGACATTAAAAATGAAAAAGTTTACAATACTTTACGTTATAATTAAACATATTGCTTAATAACAATGCTTAAAAGAGAGCAGCTCAGTCCCAAGCTTTTTTGTTTTCCAAATAATCTGTGATTTTATAATACCCCTTTTTGCAAATTTTGGGCTTTATATAGTTTTTAAATCGTTTAATGGGTAAGTTTCGAATGTCCATGGGAAGCTGGTTGTAAAAGTGTATACATTGACCCATGAACGAGTTGCCTACTCTGTGGAGACGAGTGTAATGTACAGCAAGATCGTGTTTGTTCCTGGTATTTACATTATGAATATCGCTTGTTTTTTTTAAAATCCGATAAATTTTTATGTACATACATAAGATTTTCAAATATATATTGTGAAGCTACAATCAGAATGTTCACCTGTTTGAATTTTTCTCTAAGAGAATCTAAGAGAGCTGATTTAATTATCGTAACAATAATTTGCTCTGGTATTACTAACCAGAGAGGAAACACATAAGTTTGTATGGAATGCGCGCCAACGACCACGTTTCCACCAATGTTGAAAAACCCATTGTGAAAACAAAAAACATGTTAGGTTTATCATGTGTTTGTCATTACATATTTATGTATTTTCCTCATAAATACTACTCATCGCTCGGTTCATTCATAAGGCTGTGAAATCATTGAAAATTCCCCTGAGCTCATTGGGGGGCTTCCAATTTCAAACCCACAGTATATTGCAATTATAACCCCACGCAAAAATGTCCTGTTTCTAAGGAAAGTCACTGAAATAAGAAATGTAAACTTTTTTTTTAAAACAGACTTGTGCGTTATTGAACCTAAATCTATACTAATTATAGAATCCATACTAATATTATAAATGCGAAAGTAACTCTGTCTGTCTGTCTGTTACGCTTTCCCGCTTAAACCTCTCAACCGATTTTGATGAAATTTGGTACAGACAATCTTTAGACCCTGAGAAAGAACATAGGCTACCTTTTATCCCGGAAAAATTTGATGTTCCCGAGGGAAATCTAAAAAGCGCGATATAACCGAACTCCACGCGGGCGAAGCCGCGGGCGGAAAGCTAGTTAAATTATATTAGCGATACTCTGCAGACTTGTTTGGTATAGATGTGAACGGGATAATATACGGTGTTTTAGGGCTCAAAGAGAAATAGTTGTTATTTGAAGCAGAAGTTAAAACTATTTGTGTTTTCTTGTTTAGAAAATACATCACGCCTGTGGAGTAACACAACATACTGCTTTTTTATTTTTTTTATATTTAAAGTGACTAACTAAGGTAGTGAATACAAAAAAAAAAACGAAAAACTTTATTTCATACTGCAAAGAATGATAGATATGCGGAGTTTCGCTAGCTAATCTATGTAGTTTGACTCTGTTTTATTACAATATAGCTGCAAAAATCCATACAAACTTTCGCGTTTTTAGTATTATTGTGGGATTCTTTATTACTGACGAAATAACATGATAAAACAATGGCATGATTCAACCGTACGATTCTGGGTTTTATTTCATAACAAAATTGTAGTGAATCAATTCATATATACATATATGAACATGAGTTATCATGGGTAATACCATCCATTTATTATTGTCTATATTACCCTAAGAAACTCTAGGCGTTATATTTATTTTCCCTTTCCCTGATGTTTTGCAAATAAATATTATTTCTTTATACTTTTTATATTAATGTAAGTATTAGTAATAGTATTGTTACTAAAGTATGAAAATATATTATATGTACTTACTCCAATAGAATGAAAAAAGAAACACTGAAATATTAACACTATTAACAGTAATGACAGCTTTTGTTGTGGCTAATGTCCAAGAGGGACAAAGCCAAGAAGAAAAAAAAATGACATCGGTCTTCCGGCCAAATTCAACACAGTTCCCTATTTATTTCGTGGCTTAATCCACATATTGCGTTCTATTGTTTCCGTTGTTTAATTATCTTTCGAAGACAATCTTCGATTTTTGGTATAATATGGAAAATATTGCCAATTATAGGTAGGTACTGCATGATGTACTCAACAATACAGTAGTAATTGTTTAGCTTCCCAATGTAGCATTATGTACAGCTAGATTTACAAATACAAGGTATCAAGTATGCAAATATAATCTAACTACAAACGGTTACTTGAAAAAAAAAAACATTGCAATCTTTTTGGTTAGACAAAAAGGTTTTTTTTTTTTTAATTTTATCTCTTTTTTTAATAAAAGTCGGAGATTGTTTTATTTATGGACAAACAGGATTACAGATTATTTTAAAGGGGATGGTATACCAACTGAGTACTGTCAAGCCATATTTCTTTTTTCCAATATGGCGGACGTTTTTGTAAACTACATAAATCGAAGGCCGACATTAATTCAAAGACTGGCGGCTAATGCAATACTAATACATTTCAGTTACGTTTCATTAACTTGATTTTTCGAAGGTTACATAGTTTTACATGAAAAAATAAATGGAAATGGCATGCTGGGTGAAAGCCGTATTGGCAGTCCGCCAACTGCGGCCCCCTGCTTTCCAGGTGCTCCTGGATGCGAGCGGCGAGAATCTTCTCGAAACACTTCCCGCTCTCATCCAGGAGCACGACCGGCCTGTAGTAGCCCAACGGTGAGTCGGGCGAACGTGCCTTAACGTCGCAATCAATGTCGCCGGACGCGTAGAGCGCAGACCCCAAGTATTTAAACTGGTCTGTGCACTCGACCATGCCTCCGCCTATGCACACAGACATAGGGTCTGTCGTGTTGCTGGCCATGTACACCGTCTTCGTCACATTGAGTTTCAGACCTCAGTTCTCAAGCGAGTTTTTCCACGCATTTACCCGCCGCACCAAACATTCTCTCTCCGAGTCCGCCAGCGTGATATCATCAGCAATCATAACGTATGCACATTATATATAACATAACGTATGTATATTGTACGTACGTATAAAATTTCAACAAGATATCATGAAAAACCATCAAGTTATGAGCTATTCTACTTGGCTGTCCCAACAAAAATGTGGTCAAAGGTCCGTACGGGCAGGCTAGCGCGGTTGTTGACCGCTGGCGTCAGCTAGGATCTATCGTAACCACTCGGTAACCACTCTGCGGTCTCACTCTAAATGTATTTGGGAAAAAATATAACATGGTGTAAAACTGATTGAAATCGATTCGGTTGCTTATTCTGAACAAACTATACTTATTCAGGTTTCACATAGAAAAAAAAAAAACGTTGTATGTATATTAATTAATGAAGCTTAATTATTACCCTATACATAGATTACCAACGTGCTTTTAATAGTACCACAGACAATAATACCGTTTCTATATGAGAATTATAGAATATTTTAGGATTTAGGCAATATTGTACAGTGATGGCATCTGATAGCATTTTACAGTACGTAATATTAATTTAATGAAGCATACTTGTTAATACTGTTCTTTGTCCTCGTGATAGAACAGAGTTGTTAAATACTTACATAAGTATTAGTTTTAATTGCAATATTTTTTATTTCAAATAACCAACCTAATGCTAGCTAACTAAATCTATCATACACTAACGAACAATGCAATAGATACAAAAAAAAAAAACATGTAAATTTTTATTTGAAACCTATGACAAAAAACTTTATTAAAGCTTTTGAACTTTAATTATTGCTGTTAACATTTTAGCCTAAGTAATAATTACCTACTTTATCTAAGTAACTATTCCCAAATCGGACCGTGCATTTTACATGTGTTAAAGGTCTAAAAGTTCAAAATTAAATATTTATGAATCCAAAACGTTTTTATGCAGTTTGAAACTGGTCATAATATGTTATATTCCATATTTGAATTCATCAGCGTGTGTTATTTTGTAGCTAACATAAAATTCAGGTCTAATGAGGTTGACGTGATTTAGTTTTTATATAAAAGTTAATTAAATTGCATTGTTCGTTTTGTTTATGCGAGCAACACGTTCAGTTGTCCGTGATTTAACAAAAATTGACATGCAAGTACGATACACATTTCAATATTATGCTGCATTTTCTAATGCCAACACTAATATTTGTACATCTTATAATAATATAATTTAAATAAGTAGTCAGTGTTGCCATATGTGTTTGAAATACAGTTGCAAAAAAACTCAACTCTGTTGTTAGCATAATGTTAATAAACATAGACAACGTGAAATCAAAATGTTTTCATCTTTTTCGATGTAGGCCTGTACATAATGTTTCACGATTTCAAAATTAAATTACTTATTAGATCAGCAGGATAATTCCGTAACACATTAATAGTAGCAATGGGTTTGACAGTTCCTCTACAATCATTGCATAATTTGCGTTGTTAACCAAACCGGTTTCAATTTTAAAACATAAGAAGTAATGTATAGCAAATTTTACCATAGCTGCTAATATGCTTCAAAATTATTCAAATTGTGACTGATAGTTTTACGCAATTAGGGTGCAGATCTTATTATGTATACAATAAGTAAAGAAAACCCCGTCCGACCCATAAGGATAATAAAGGTTAGGTAAACACATGACCTAATAAAATATGAAATTTTACATAATCATCATAGTAACATATATAGTCTGTCTATAGTCGTGAAATTAATATTTCTGGAACTAAAAATTTTAAAAGTAGGGTAATACTAAATTATAGTACATCTAATGTCATCGGCTGTCGTATTGTTTTGTAACTCGATATCTACTGATGTATTAATTATTGCTTTTCTAATCTACATGGATAAAACATCGAAGAAACGTATTAAAAATGAGTAAAATAAATAAAAGTGGAGCTCGAGAAATAATTTTTAAGGTATATCGGCGATGTATGCTAGAACACGAAGCTGGATAAATTTTATCAAATTTGGATGATGTTTATGCTCGAACGGCTGCTATGACAGGTATATAATTATGTTACTGTTTGTTTTTATCTACCAGAAGTTTCAAATTTACGAAGTAAACGGTTTTAAGATTAAAATGAGGATTGTTTACATTGCGCATTTATTGGTTAGATTGCAAATATAAGTAGACCATATTGTAGTGCGACTAGCATAGTTTTGATACTTTAGGTGATTTAATCTACCGCTGAATTTGAATATGAATTATATCATGTTCGGAATTAAAATTAGTGCTATCCATCTTCTGATAGAAATTACATATTATTATTTTTAATTTTTCAGGAAAATGTGAGAGTAAACCCTTTGTGTGTGATGTGAAGTGAAGATAGCAGGCTGATGACAGCAGTAGCGGAGACGTTGTTAGTGATGCAGCTGACTATGAAAATACTTTTTAACGAAGAATATTTGGAATCAGATGATGAAAGCAATTATTAGGTTTTGGAATACTTTCATTGGCAAAAACACGTTAAAACATATAATAATAATAATGTATGATTTTTTTTTGTTTGACTCCTTTTATTTAAACGCCGGAGACCATATATTTGTGTTTTCATTAAAACCAGTTTTGCTCCTAGTACAAAATAATGTGCTAGTATCAAAATGATTTCAGTCATACTAACAGGTTGCTATATGCACGACCGCAGCGCCCTCTTTTATTTTCACGGCTTTATAGACACACTATACATACAATAATGAATTTTGTAATCATCTTTTTTTCCACGAATTAATTCCAACTCCCCCAAAATTTAGTAATTTTTTAAAAAGTGATACTACCTTTTCTACGGTATTATTATGAACGATGCGACCGCGTGCCGCTTGCCCTGCCCCCCTTCGCCCGCGCATGTATTGGCTACCGCACATGTATTAACTTACCTCCTTTTGCGAAATAATATTATTTTTAGGGGGATTTTTTTAAGTTTAGCCCGGCTTTGTAGGCATTAGTAGAATCAGTTATCGATACCTAGCAATACCTTCACGGATCGGACAGGGTTTTCTTTACATATTGTATATTAAAATTGCCATACCATTTGAGCGATGGGCTGAAAATTCGGTAAGTAACGTGAAAGTTAAATACAGACCTATTTTCATTCAAGTTCTAAAAGCTTAATATATTTAAGTTTCCAAACAAAACTTGTAAAAGGCAGTCAGCGTGTTAGTCACAATAAATTACTTTACTAGAAATTGTCTTACTCTGTATAACCATTAATTACTTTTAATACTCCAACGAGCGCGAGCCAGACATTTTTACCACGAGCAGACATTTTTACGAGCCAGACAGTCAAAATTTTAGACTGTTTGGCCTATAGACTCTAAAGGCTGATAACTGTAGGGAATCAGCTTTTAACCGAGTTCAAAATCTGAGAGTATCAATATCCCATATCACTGATGACATGTTGACCCTTGTCGCTAGGACATTATGTGTTAGCGACCGTTTACACAGGCCCGAACGACTCTTTGGCATTTCTACGTTCGGCAACTGATCGCCACGTGGCTCTTCGTAATTTATGGATACGCCTTACAAAAGGAAAGCAATATCAAACGCAATTGCGTAACACACTGAAAGTAGCAATGGGTTTAATTTTGACAAAACAAACGACATTCACTCATTACGTTATTTAATTTTAGTTTTTAAGCTTTTTCATCCCTGCCTGCAAATTTACTAGACAGCCATAGACAAGTCCGGTTAAGTAGACGACAATCTTCTAGGTTGAACTGAGAGATACAATTCCCAAAAAGTCGGGAGTCATAGTCTATGTCCAAAATTTTGTTTTTCATAGGTTTTTCGCTCAGATTTCACTCGAATTACAAAGGAAAATATACTAATACACTATGTGAAAAATTTCTAGTAAAGCATCTATTAAACATAAAACGACAGGCACAATTGAACGAATCGCCCGCTTTGTTATTCAAGCAGAGATAGTTCATCAGCCTCACTCACACATTCATAAAATAGCTACACACTTTCTTTTATATTAGCCATGTGTCCTATACAGGTCCCAGTACTATGTTTACAAGAACGCGAACAGCTGTATTACCAAAACGAATTTGTTTTCAATTGAAGTTCATTAGGATGCCTTATAAAAGAATAAATGCTATGTCCTTGAAAAAGGACGAACTGGAAGATCGAAAAGATATTTTATATGTCAGTGGAAAAAGTATCAATTTTGGTGGACGATAAAGGAATAAAATGATTCTAGAGAGACTTCCCTGTGCATGCGCCTACAAAATATGAAATGATTGAACAAATATTTTTACTCCGCCGAGTCAAGTACAAAAACCTTTTGCTCTAGAAGATAACCAAAAAGAAACGTGAAAAAGCGTAGGGTAGGCGTTTTGAGGGACTGCCTCATGTATATGAAGTTAAATAGACGTTCAAAAATGCTGATTCGTAGCCATTTTAATAAATAACTTTTGATTTTGAAATCGATTTCGTGGTAAAAATGTGAAATTTGTGTATATGTCCCAAGATTCTGGAAGCACCAGTTGGATTTTATGCAATAAATTTTAATTTTGCGTTCAATGAGAGATGACTGTTTCACATCACGCAAAACGTGCAAAAACAAAATCAGGAAGAACGGTAAGCGGAAACGAAGAGATGGCACGGGCAGGTGATACGATGCGTTACGATGCGACGGGCTGGGCTGGGTCATGGGAACAAGAAATTTCACGCAAACAAATTCGCGAGCAGGAGCTAGTATGGTATCATATAATTAAGGCGTCTAGAAAACTGATCCAAGACAGATACAGGTGCAGATGATGGCATTAAAAAATTGAGAGTCAGGCTTGAACCAAAGTAGAGAAACCTTTTTCAATAAATCAGCTAAACGTTTTTGTACTTTTTAAAAGACATAGGGACGCATTATCATAATATGTTAAAGCTAGAATTGATCGTGTGGCTACCATGAGTGTTCATTACTAAGACTCGGTCATCGATATCGACCGCGTTTGACTCATCGATTGGCCCGCTTCAAGGTTGTAAGAACGAGAGCGCCAAACGCGGTCGATGCGTATGATCGAGTCTCGTATTGAAAACTCATGGTAGCCACACACAGTTGAAAAAAAAACCGCTAATCTTACTGAATAGCTGCATCTCCCTCTCATACTGGAACAACGATGGCTTAACATATCAGGTGCCTAATTATGGTAGTTTTTTGGCATCATGAAGAGAGACGGAACTATACATGACCGTTTCCACCATCTCTTTTTATCACTGGAACCATGATATAAGCATTTATATTTCATAAGACATACGCCCCAGCAGGGTAATTGTATAACATATTATCAGTAGCAATTTTGACAGTTCAACAACATCAATTGCGTTATTTACGTTGTTGAGCAGACACCTTTTTCGACATATGGAGCAATGGATTAGCAATATGGGACATGGAACGCTATAATTAGAAATGTGTGAATGCGGCTGTAAAAGAACGACCTCTACAGTCTTCTACCTCTGTATTTCTCTTGAAACAGGTCCGAGGTGGCCGAATCCTGATGCGATGCTGTTGATTTCCACCTGCTTCCACGAGCAGTAAGGCGAGTGTTTAGTACACTGGTTCTCGGTATGTGGGCAGCGGGATTCCAACATGATGTCCGAACGCAGCATTCCTAGTGATATCGGCTACGCCACATAGCACATTTTACATGATATTCGAACGCCGTCAGTTAGCATGAATATGAGATGTGATACTGTCACGTCACATGCAAATACGATTAACAATGAACAAAAATTAAAAAAAAAAAAAAAAAAAAACTAATCTCCAATCTTTAGATTACACGGACATTAATCGTTTGTGCAAGTGGTAAAATATGTACAGAATGTGGGTGTGGTACACACATTAATATAACTATAATATTACAGCAATAATAATAAAGAAAGAAAAAAAAAACAAGCATTTATTTTGACTCGTTTAATTAAGTTAATAAGAATTTTTTAATTAAAAAAAAAATCCTGCCTCACACTAGGAATTATCCTTTCGTGGGCGCGTTTAAAACATTCAAACATCGTGCCCCACACTAGGAATTATCCTGTCGTGGGCGCGTTTAAAACATTCAAACATCGTGCCCCACACTAGGAATTATCCTGTCGTGGGCGCGTTTAAAACATTCAAACATCGTGCCCCACACTAGGAATTATCCTTTAGTGGGCGCGTTTAAAACATTCAAACATCGTGCCCCACACTAGGAATTATCCTGTAGTAGGCGCGTTTAAAACATTCAAACATCGTGCCCCACACTAGGAATTATCCTGTCGTGGACGCGTTTAAAACATTCAAACATCGTGCCCCACACTGGGAATTATCCTGTAGAGGGCGCTTTTAAAACATTCAAACATCGTGCCCTACACTAGGAATTATCCTGTCGTGGGCGCGTTTAAAACATTCAAACATCGTGCCCCACACTTGGAATTATCATGTAGTGGGCGCGTTTAAAACATTCAAACATCGTGCCCCACACTAGGAATTATACTTTCGTGGGCGCGTTTAAAACATTCAAACATGCCCATGATAACAGGATAATTCCTAGTGTGGGGTACGTATTTTATTTTAATTAAAATTAAAATAAACAGGATAATTCCTCTCCCTCCTTCTCTCACACGTGAAAGAAGTGTAACTTCCTAAAATATAAAGAATAAGAGAGATTTATTGTGAGTGACAGAGAGAGTTACATCTTTATTTTCTTTCATGTAACGATGTAACGAACTGTTCCTAACGTGACGCGTCCTGGATATTTCTATGTTAAATATTTTCTAAATTATCAAATGGCGCCCTATAAAGTTTTATTTCAAAATAAATTTTGTAACTTTACTAATTGCAAATAATTTTCTAAAGTGAAACAAATAATCTTAATCTGCTTTAGCAATATACTTCCCAACGTGTAAACAAGCCTATTTAAAAAAAATAACTTTCATTCCTACATAATAAAGTTGAGATGCAAACTAAAAACATTTTTATAATTACATAGTTCAATAATGCTAGTCACTCTGAAATCTAGATTATTTTAACTACGATAAAGTTGATATTTGTAACTTGAAATATCATCAATGTACTACTATTTAAACCTATTGCTTTATCAAAATTATTTATAAAAAAGAAACGTATTCTTGGCATAAGCTGCGTTAACCACACTCGCATTCTGTCCATATAAATAGTGGTAATGACGAGTACCTGAGCGATGCCCTCGTTGCGAACTTTCACCCATATGTCGTACAAACTCTTTGTGAACTCGTCCACTTGCAATGCATTCTGCAGCGTATGCTCCAGAAATTCATCGTTATGCGCAACCTGTACAAAAGCAATAAACTCTAAAACAAAAGCAATAGAATCGACAAAATCTACATTTGACTTGGGGTTAAATTAAACAACCGCTCTTTCCCAATTCGGCTGTATGTTTTAAACCTCAAGAAGATTATTTAAAATTACAATATAATTACGTGGGACACTCAGAAAGTTTTACGATAATAAAAAAAATATTCTATAGGTACAGACGACAGCACATCAAGCTACTACAATCTGTCAGATTTCTTTATTAGATTTTCAACTTTATTTCTAAAGCATTAAGGCTCAAGGTTGATTGTGTGGCAGTTTCGGGTAGCTTGACCTGCTGTCGTCCGTACATACATTTTTATTACATCTTTTCAAAGTACTCTCCACCCGCCTCTATAGTTTTATGCGTCTGAACCAGTTATCGAAACACTTTTTTCCAGTCCGTCGCAGACACTTCATTTACAGCCTGCTCGAACGCTGACAGAGCATCATCCGGCGACGTAAATTGTATCCCTTTGAGCTGATCTTTTATTTTTGGGAATAAGAAGTCACACGGTGCTAGGTCATAGCTGTAAGGGGGGGATCAGGAGTTTGATCGGTGTTCTGTCCAGGAAGTCCCTCGTTTTGATTGCGGTGTGGGCGGGCGCATTGTCCTTTGTTGCTCACTACAGAGACAACTTCTGCCAAACATTTGGTAGTTAGCGTTAATACTTCTTTGGTTTCGTAAAGGAATTGACACCAAGTAGCCAGTCAAACTGAACGATCGAGATCAATATTTTACCTCCGGTTCTAGATCGATTAAATCCAAGATTCATCACCTGTGACGATGTCATAAACACGCCGAGACAAGCCTGCTTCAAATTTGTCTATCATATCATTGCACCATTCCACCCGTACCTGCTTCTGAGCATCGGTGAAATTGTGCGGCACCCAGCGTGAAACTATCCTCCGCAGCTGAAGATGCACATATGGAATCTCGTGAAGGCTTCCTGATCCAATCTGCAGTTCATGCTGAATTTCTTGGTATGTAATTTCTCTATTGTCTTGGATCAAACTTTTCATTGCTAGCACGTTTTATTCTGTAACAGCCGTCAAAGGGCGACCAGTTCTTTCTTCATCGCACAAAGTTAGTCGACCGCGCTTAAATTCATTATACCACCGAGAGCAGATCTATTTGGTCCCTTGCCAAACGGTTGAGGCGAACTTCTGTCGGCCCACACTGCCTCCGCTGGTTAGGCCTGACGGAACACTGGCTCATACGGCGAGAGAGAAAGCAGGTCTCTTTGCATCTCTCTTTGCCCATAATTCGCGTCTTGATACTGGCAGTGCTACTCCACCTAATTTACCTCATTGCGGAGCTTCAATGCCTGAGGTTCGCATTAGGAACAAGGTGATTCTGAGAGTACTGTGTCGTCTGGACGTGAGTAAGGCTAGTGGTCCAGATGGTATACCAGTGATTGATCTTAAAGCATGTGCGTCCGAGTTGTCTCCTGTATTGACGGGCTTGTATCGCCTCTCATTTAGGACTATAGTGCCCAAGTCCTGGAAGCTTGCTAACGTGCAGCCCGTTCCCAAAAAAGGTAGTCGTGCCGATCCTACCAACTATCGGCCGATTTCGATCACCTCCATACTTTGCAAAATTTTGGAGCGTGTGTTGAACTCGCGCCTCTTGGCATACCTGGAAGGTAACGATCTCCTCAGTGACCGACAGTACGGGTTTCGCCGCAATCGGTCAACTGGGGACCTACTGGTGTATGCCACTCACTTGTGGGGCGAGGCCCTCGAGAAGAATGGGGAAGCGATTGCTGTCTCCCTTGATGTTTCAAAGGCCTTCGACCGGGTATGGCACGCTGGCCTTTTGAGTAAACTTCCAGCGTACGGCATTTCCCCTAGCCTGACTGGCTGGGTAAAAGACTTCCTGACTGAACGGTCCCTCCGAGTTGTTGTCGACGGATGCTCATCTGAGCCCATGTCGACTAATGCCGGTGTTCCTCAGGGGTCTGTTCTCTTTGCAAATCTGTTCCTGTTGCACATTAACGATCTGCTGATGCCCGGTATCTATGGGTATGCAGATGACAGCACAGTTGTAGAGAGATACCTGCCGGATGCTCGGGCTAGTAGGGAGCGAACGAGTGTTGCACTACAGGCAGTCTCCGAATGGGGCAAAGCCAATCTTGTAGCATTCAATGCCGCCAAAATAGAGGCGTGTCTTTTCACCGCCAAAAGGAGCTCGTTCACCTTGGCTCCTACTTTACGAAATGTGTCCTTGGAGTGTACCGACCTCCAGCTTTTGGGAGTTGAGATTTCCCCGAACCTTAACTTCGGGCGGTTCATTGAGTCCAAGGCCAAGGTGGCTGCCAGGAAACTTGGCGTTATCGCAAAGGTCCGGCAGTACTTCACACCTGGGCAGCTTCTAATGTTGTACAAAGCACAGGTCCGTTCGTGTGTGGAGTACTGCAGCCACATTTGGGCTGGTGCTGCTAAGTGTCACCTGGCCACTTTGGAGAGGCGTGCGAAGAGGCTGATTGGTGACCCTGATTTAACTCGAGATGGTCTCCAAAGCCTAGAGCACAGGCGTAGAGTAGCCAGCCTTTCGGTGTTCTATTGGATGCATTTTGGGGAGTGTGCGAGGGAATTGCATGATTTAATTCCCCCATCCCCGTTCCATCATCGGACGACCCGTCGTACGGCTAGTTTCCACCCTTACGTTGTTAACTATATATATTTCTGCATCGTTCTCACACGGTTGATTTGAACATGAATGATGTAATCAAATATTTGTAATAATAACTTAAAAATTTAAATGAGTGCCCATGGAGTTTCTTGCCCGTTCTTCTCCATAGGTACCTACTCTTTGGAATGGGCGACTAGCTTCATCTTATTGACTGACCGACCTTCTGACAATTCAAAAGTGCCTGTAACTGGTTTATTTGAAATAAATGATTTGATTTGGATTTGATAACACCACTACGATAGCGTACCGCTACAAAATAAATCAATACCGTGTCTATTTCCTTTACTTAGAATCCCTTTACCTAAATATTTTCAACGAGTCAGGAGAAGTAATCAACTTCCGTGAGGAGGTCGGAAAAACCACCGACGGCCGCCATGGCCTACACACAATTGTTCACTTTATGGACTAATAGAGAACTCAAAGGAAACCTTACATAGAACATACAGTCTAACAGCCTCTGCGAGTTGGTTTGGGTCCCTTCAAAGGCCCGGTCCAGGGCTCCAGTGTCCAAAAATAAACCGATTATTAAAACAAATGTGATACCGCGCTTAGCATAGTACAATCCCATATCCTCCCAAGGCAGTAATAAGACTAAGGAAACTCTCACCAGGGAAGCGGGCTGCAGTGCTTTTCATGTGGAAAAACCGCCCAACCCCCCAATATAATGAAAGCCTTGGGGTAGGCCTTTGTCCAGCAATGGACCTCTATGAGCTGAAGAAGAAGAAGAAAAGAAGACTAAAAAAAGACTAACCTTGTGCATCAGTTCATTTAATACCGGTTGTAGCTCCACAGCCTTCTCAAACTCGGTTCTTGGAAATGGTGATGGTAATAACACAAAAGGTGCCACCTGCAAACAAACTCTTTGTTTATTATTACTTACTAGCTGCAGCGACTTCGTTTTCAAACATTTTCAATTCATACAAACAAACTCTTCAGCTTTATATATTAGTATAATTAATATAGATTAAATTAGTTATTTAACAGTCGTGGTGGCCTAGTGGTTAAAACACCAGCCTCTCAAGTATGAGTGTGCGGGTTCGATTCCAGATCAGGCAAGTACCAATGTAACTTTTCTAAAGTTATATGTACTTTCTCAGTATATCTTGGACACCAATGACTGAAGGTGAAGGAAAACATCTTGAGGAAACCTGGACTTTAAGTCTGAAATCGCCAACCCACATTGAGCAAGTGTGGTGATTACGCTCAATCCTTCTCTGTATGAGAGACCTGTGCCCAGCAGTGGGACCATAAAAGGTTGATGATGATGATGATGAAATTAGTCTTCAACCTAAAAACCGTGTTAACCAGTTTTGTTTTATTTTTTAATCTAGTTTTATTAAGGGTCTTTTGTCCATACACTAACAGCCATGGGCGTACCCCGCATCTGGCCTGGGAGGGGGCAAGTCAGGCCTTAGGGAAGGCAAGTCAGGCCTGGGGGAGCAAGTCAAATTTTTAGAGTGGGTAATCTTTGTGTGCTATAGTCGCACACAGTTTTTTGGCAATTACACCATACATTTTGTTACGTGTCTACTGCGTGGTTTATTTAAAAGTTAGAGATAAGTCCTCGTTTACAATTTGGTTAGTAATAGGGGAGTTCATACATGTTCTGCGAGATTTCCTGACGGAACAAAAATGTTCTTTACTATTTTACACCAAGATTTCATAGAGAATCAGCACATGGGTAGACTATGGACTGGTAATGGTTAGGCCACAGGCTTATATTCATCCATCATCATCATATTGACCATATTAGTTATGGACAAGCGCTAGTACTACATAAATATAGTGTATTAAATATTGAACATAATAATATGAACTTCCCCTTTATTGTGCCACAAATTGATTGAATGATTTTTTAGTTTGCTTTAAGTACTGTATTCTATTCTATTAGCATATACTAATTACTAATTTATTTTATAGTATTAAATTATTTTATAATATGTATGTTTATTACTCAAAACTCCAGAACAACAGTTTATAACAAAGTTTAAAATATAGTTTATATCTAGACATTGGCACGGTATTTAAACTTATGCAATTGAAACCACAGGTACCTGTATTGTTATAAACGAAAACAGAAAAGTTTAAAATGACTGTTCATTCTACCGGCAGTCTGGGATGCAAAGAGAAACTTCCTTTTTTTTTTAGGATCGGAAATCATCAAATGACTTCTCCCGCTCTGGGCCTCGGCCGGAAGGGCGTGTCAGACATTTACTGACTAAACCCACCCGTGTTTCTACACTTGCCTGTGCGACGGCCAGGGCCACAGTTTCATAAGAGAAACCTCCTTACAATTTTGTTTATTATTAGCCATTATTAGAAGAAGAAGGCATTATTACCCAGCAGTGGGATATCCCACTGCTGGGTAATAATGGCTTCTTTACTAAGAAAAAACGAATTAAGTAAATAAAAAACAACCTGAATAACGTCTTTGTTGAAGTGTTTCTTATCTCTCATGGCGACACCATGCATTAAGGCCCAGTCTCTTGCCTTCTCTATTACGTTCACCAAGTTCTTATGGTCTATCGGCAGCGGAATACACGATGATATACGAGCTTGAGACATTTTATATGAAAATATTTAAAAAATATATCACGAAACGAATACTTCAAGAACAATTTAACTAAACAACTTGAAATAAAGGGTTTGCTTGCGTGCAACCGCGTTCAAAGAAACACGACGTATGCGTAAATTTTGAGGTATTTATTGAATTTAGTGTGGTTTGAAACATGCGATGGAAACTGACATGAAAATAAAAATAACTTGACTGACGAGCAGTGCTGCCAATAAAAAAATCACGATTCCCCGCGTCAGTGTTGTCAATTCCCCGAAATTCCCCGCTTGTTTTGAACAATTCCCCACATATTCTCCGAATTTATATTTTTGAAATAAAAACACTGTTTTTTCAAAAATTATTTAATACTATTGCTTATTTATACGAATACGTTAAATATTTGGTAGCCCTTATTTTATTTGGACATATTTTTGTACATATTATTTATGCCATATTTTCGCTGTAATCATAGGTACCTAAATCAGGTTCAAATTTTAAAATATTCCCCGCTTTAGCTATACCTTGTTTAGTATGCATTATCGCAGCAATGCTGTCATTGTTGAGGCTCCCACGGTGCTCTGTTTTAATATTATTTAGGTTGCTGAAAATCCTCTCCACAGACACGTTTGAAAAAGGTAATATTAATAGAAGGCCTATTACTTTTTTTAAATTTTAAATCAAAAACTTACCAGCCTTATTCTTTAGGTTAAAAACCTTAGGCCAGTACTCAACGAGTGGTAGTGATTCTAAACCTAAGCCCTCAAATTTCAGCAATGCATGTTCTCGCCATTCGTTGTCAACAGTTTGTTGATCAACATATTTTTTTTAAATGGGGAAACGTGTAAAAACTCCATACAGAGTTTTAATGTTGAAAAGCCTGAGCGTCAGAGGGTTTGACAAACTTACTTTTTTTTTATAAGTCATAAACCAGCGCTTGACCGCAATCCCGCCTGCCTGATGGTAAGCAGTGATGCGATCATTTATGGTAAAGCGCGCTAGTTCATCAAGAGCCTAATCACTCTAGCCTTGAAGACACTCAAATTGTAATGTGACGGAAACACCGCCGCTGGCAAATTGTTCCAGTCCCTTGATGTACACGGTATAAAAGAGGAAGCGAAACGCTTCGTCCGGGTCGCAGTGGTGTCAACAACGTAAGGGTGGAAACTCGCCGTACGACGGGTCGTCCGATGGTGGAACAGAGATGGGGGAATTAAATCATGCAATTCCCTTGCACACTCACCAGAATGCAACCTATAGAAGACCGAAAGGCTGGCTACTCTACGCCTGTGCTCCAGGCTTTGGAGACCGTTTCGAGTTAAATCTGGGTCGCCAATCAGCCTCTTCGCACGCCTCTCCACTGAATCCAAAGTCGCCAGGTGACATTTCGCAGCACCAGCCCAAATGTGGCTGCATCATTAGAAGCTGCCCCGGTGTGAAGTACCGCCGGACCTTTGCGATAACGCCAAGTTTTCTGGCAGCCACCTTAGCCTTGGACTCAATGAAACGCCCAAAGTTAAGGTTCGAGGAGATCTCTACTCCCAAAAGCTGAAGGCGGTTGGTGCACTCCAAGGATACATTCTGGAAAGTAGGAGCCAAGGTGAACGGGCTCCTTTTGGCGGTGAAAAGACACGCCTGTGTTTTGACGGCATTGAATGCTACAAGATTGGCTTTGCCCCATTCGGAGACTGCCTGTAGTGCAGCACTCGTACGCTCTACCATAGCCTCTCTTTCGGACCGGATTGTTTCCTTACTAGCCCGAGCTTCCGGCAGGTATCTCTCCACAACTGTGCTGTCATCTGCATACCCATAGATACCGGGCAATTACTTGACAGAAATTAATTCAAACAAAGGATCGCTGAAGTCAAACCTTTTTACAATGTCTGCCGTTAGTTCGATGTAAAATGCTAAACAGGATTTATAAAATGCATCCAAATCAGTACTAGAAATAGTTTGATCCTTGTGTATATTGTTAACACTTTCATTTGTTGTCATACGGCGCGTGCTTAGTCGCACAGTAAGCCTTCCAGTTGTACGTAGGTAGTACTTATTACTTCCATGGTTGAGAAATACAAAATGGTGTAGAAATGACAGTTGAGCAGGCATTCTTAGTTGTAAAGTATTAGGGACCCAACATAAAATAATTTTAGCCGAATTAGTCTGGATTCCCCGAAATTCCCCGATTTATGTCATTCCCCGAGCTCTCCCCGCGCTCACCCTCAATTCCCCGCAAATCGGGGATTTTCCCCGCGATTGGCAGCGCTGCTGACGAGTGACGCATGACACAAGAGGTCAATGATGACACATGACATGACATTTTACCAATTTATGTAAACTAATACTAAATAAACAAAACGTTGTTTCTGGTTCTTTAGTCGAGTCCCCCGAATTAAATTGCCAATTTGAAAATCGAATGAGTAACACTGTGATTCCCTTAATACAAAACAAGATTTTTCTTTATATCAATCAATCCTGATTAAAGTATGGCGGTCCTTTACAATTAAACTAAGAAGAAGTGAAAGAAGATACTAATCTTCTTAGTAGTCTGTGCAAACAGCAAACACAGACGTGTGGATTGGTGTTTGTCTTTGTTTGCCTGTTTCTGGTATGGTGCCCTACGATATGGTCCTAGTGATCAGCCACCCAGTCGAAGGATCCACGCACCACCCCATCTTCCTGGTGAAGAGCATCTGCTCCCTCACCGGGATCCTCATTGAAAAGCCCCACAAAAGCGGCACTGTTGGCCAATGCCACAGGTGCCAACTTTATGGGCACTCCCAGGCTCACTGCCACGCCAAACCCAGGTGCGTTAAGTGCATAGGCGATCATGGCACGGCAGAGTGCCCCCGCCCCAAGGACCGTGCGCTCTGCAAAGAGCCACCTAGTTGCGTCTTCTGCGGCGCGACCGGCCACACGGCCAATTATCGCGGGTGCCCCAAGGCCCCCAAATCCTCCTCCTCCAAGCTAGCCAACCGGGCTAACGCACGCCAAAGGCGTGAATCCCCAGGGAGTCAGATCCCAGAGCGACTGAGCCCTCAAAGGCCCAACTCCCCTGGAATCAACAAAACCATCAGAGGGCCTTCCCGGCCCTCGTGGCGGCCGCTCCCCAGACCCCCCCAACCACCCCCGCCTGGCATGAGAAGGATCCTCGTATCCGTCCTACCACGGCCCAAATGGCGGCCCCGTCCCCTCCTGCCCCTGCACCTATGACTGCAGCAACAACCCCCTCACCCCCTCCCTCGACCCCAATGTCAGGAAACGGTCCCACAGATGCTTTTAATATCATCTCGGGGACCTTTCTTATTTTTATGTCGCCTCGCGCCAGACAGATGGCAAACGACTTAAGAGTCGCTATGGCAGCTGGCAATCTCAAACCATTATTAACATTTACAATGCGTACCCAGAAATTACGGGGTGCCGCAGGGTAGTGTGCTGGGTCCTTTATTATTTATAATATATATCAATGACTTACCGAAATGGATTGAACAACCTTTGACTTTATATGCAGATGACAGTACCTTGACAATACCTTCGAAAAGTGTAGATACATATGAAAGTGACATTAATAATTCGTTAAAATTGATTATAAAATGGTTAGAAGAAAATAATTTGAAAATAAATTTAAGTAAAACAAAATTAATTCAATTTAACCAACGTATGACAGATATAGATAATCTCAATGTGCAATATAACGGTAATAAAATTAACGAGGTCGTTAGTACTAAATTTCTAGGGCTAGAAATAGATAAAAAACTTAGCTGGAAACAACACATTGAGTTGCTTTGTAAAAAACTAAGTTCATCTGCATATGCTCTATATACCTTGTCTGCGATTGTAAATCTGGATGCATGCCTTACTGCATACTATGGTATTGTTGAATGCCATCTGCGATACGGAGTTATCTTTTGGGGCAATTCAACAGAAAAAGAAACTGCATTTAAGGCCCAAAAAGATGCATACGATCTATTTTTAAATTAAAAACTACTGACAGCTGCGTGACATATTTTAAACAATATAAATTATTAACCCTCCCATGTTTGTATATTTTGGAAATGGCAGTGTTCGTAAAATTAAACCCAGGTCGCTTCACACGAATGGCTGATGCATTCCCAAGGAATAGGCGTGACAATAGCAGTCTATGTATCCCTGGTGCTAGAACAACTCTGATGCGCAAGGGTGTCTGCTGCATGGCACCGTTGATTTATAATAAAATACCTAGTAGTTGGAAGGATTGTACTTTGTCATTGTTCAAGAAAAGACTTCGTAATTTTTTAGTAGACAAGGCTTATTATAGTGTTGCAGACTTTTTGTTGGAAAAAGATTTTGTTTGACTATTTTATGTACTGTATTTATTATTCCGTTTATTTTTTACATATACATATTCGTTTACATTTTTAAATATTTATAAAAAAACATAAAAACATTTAAAAATATAAAAAATAGTGTTCCACCGATGGCGGGAGCAGGGTCCAAGCTACCGGTGGTTAGGGCTCCAGAGACAGGAACCTCCTCACGATGCGGGCCGTATCGAGGAGTACTGCCTTTTGAATCAGGCCTTTGATCCAACTGCCTAACGAGAGCCTCAATAGATGTTGGTCGAGGCTCTTGGCTATCAAACCATTGGCCGATACGACAATCGGTACAATGACAGCCGAGTTCACATTCCACATGTCAACAACCTCGTGCGCCAAGTCGAGATATTTCATTTGTTTCTCTTTCTCAGCTTTCACGAGATTCCCGTCATGTGGAATGGTAACATCGACAATCATTGCGAGGCGCGCTAATCGATCTATCACTACTATATCAGGCTTATTTGCAACAATAGTCCTGTCAGTAATGATAGACCGATCCCAGTATAACGTGACATGGTCATTTTCAAGAACTGGGTCGGGCACATACTTATAATACGGTACCTCAGAATCCACAAGTTTATATTTCAAAGCAAGTTGCTGGTGGATAATCCTAGCTACTTGGTTGTGCCTGTGCAAATACTCGCTGTTAGCCAGACGAGAGCAACCAGAGATAATATGTCTGATGGACTCACCCGGATGGTGACATGCCCGACACACGTCAATCGTCCCGTCCTTCATAATATATCTCCGATAGTTATTCGTCAAGATAACTTCGTCCATAATCGCACAGACGAAACCTTCAGTTTCCCCGAAAAGGTCACCGAATCGTAGCCAGGATACGGAAGCTAAAAAGTCAACATCGGGCCCATGAAGAGCCCGATAAAATCGCCCGTGAAGTTCCTTGCTTTGCCATACCATCTTGCGGTCATCTGTGGTAAGTATTATAGGCTTGTGCCAGTTCTCTTTCGCCATGGATAGCGGAGTAAGTCCCTTGTCTACTGTGACTACATCATGATGCATACCCACTACGGTTTTTAAAAAATATTCTCTGAGACTGCATACCTCTCGGTTGTGGAGGGTCTTCGCATTTAAAAAGCCTCGACCCCCGCACTTCCGCGGAATATACAGTCTCATCACCGATGATCGTGGGTGATGCATCCTGTTTGCTGTCAGCAGTGTACGGACCCTTCTATCCAGGGCGTCAAGTTCGGTCTGAGTCCATTTAAGTATGCCGAAAGAGTACATCAAAACCGGCATGACCCACCCGTTGAAGGCGCGCACCTTATTTCCGCCTGAAAGAAGACTATTTAATACCTTCTTCAGGCGACCAAAGAAGCGCTCCTTCAACGATTGCTTCATGTCAGCATCGTTGATACCTAACGCTTCCGACATACCCAAATATTTATAGCTCTCGAATGAAGAAAGGGATCTAAGGTGTATGGAATCCGGGAGTGTAATTCCCTCGGATTCCATAATCTGCCCTCGCTTTACATGCATGACTGCACATTTATCCACACCAAATTCCATTTTAATGCCACTACTAAAAGTTTCTGTTACATTCAGTAGCTTCATCAGATGCAATTTATTGGGGGCAAAGAGTTTCAAATCATCCATGTAGAGGAGGTGAGATATGACCTGACCACCTCTCATCAATCGATAACCCAGCCCTGAATCCTCCAGCAGTGTGCTTAGAGGATTCAGAGCTAAGCAGAACCAAAGTGGACTCAGACTGTCGCCCTGGAATATTCCCCGCTTAATCCATACAGGTTCATCATTCCCCTGGATCTGTCGACTCCCTGGATAGCGAAGGACTGTCTTCCATTGCCCCATACACGACCTTAGGAAAGTGCGTAGAGTTGCATTTATCTTGTACAACTCCAGCACCCTCATAAGCCATATATGTGGCACCGAATCGTAGGCCTTCTTATAATCTATCCAGCAGGTGGAGAGATCCTTGCGGGATCGACGAACCTGTTGGCTGATGGCCATGTCTATGAGGAGTAGCTCCTTAGTACCACGGGACCCGCTCCTACATCCATTTTGAGAGACAGACATGATGGAGTTGCTGTCAAGATGATTGTTTATTTTAGCTTTCAAAATGGATGTAAGAACTTTATAGACCGTTGGTAAACAAGTGATCGGTCTATAATTTTTGGGTTCCGCGGTGCTACCTGATTTGTGGAGCAGGTGGGTAATTCCAGTTGTTAAGAACTGGGGTAGCGAACCAGACTCTAAGGATGACTGGAATTGAGATGCCAAACAAGTGTGTGAACTACTTAGCCATTTTAACCAAAAGTTATGCAGCCCGTCCGGTCCCGGAGATTTCCAGTTCGGTAACGAACGGACTGCTGTGGCTACATCTAATGGTGTTATTAGGATGTTATCCATTTCTGGTATAGCTTCACACACTTGTTCGACATCCTGTGTCCAGTCACCCTCAGTGTGACAAACGGATACCGACCAAATGCCGCGCCAGAATGCACTTGTGGTGGCATCATCCGGGCGGCACTCGTCAGCCTCGTTTTGTTCAGGTCGCTCCCAAGCTCCATATACCCACCTCTCATCGCTCTGGAACATGCGATTCTGCGTATATCGATCCACTCGCTTCTTATACCGCCGAATACGGCTCGCCCATGCACAAACTTTCTGCTTCAGGAAGTCGATGCGCTCTGTGACATTATTTATGTATTCTCGAGGGCTGATACCAGTCCCCGAGAATGCCTGTCTCACAAAGCGCATCACTCGTGGTCTAGTATTGCCCTCCCTGAAGCAGTATAGTTTGCCGATGAGTACCCTGGTCCCATCAATACGACGCTCGATTCTGCGTTGCCAGGCTGGTACGGCTAGTTTTGGCCGAGTAGCTTCGTCACAATTTGGGAACTTGACATTGGCTAATCGACATGCCGCTACAGCCGCGCAATACAGGATCGAGTGTGTATCAATGAGATCCTCGCTGCTCTCGAAGAAATTCTTGAGCTGCGAGTCCAAAGCACACACCAGCGCCCTATTTTTTTGTGCATAGGTAGCCGTGGTAACCGGGGTCTAAGGTTGGTTGGAGTGGATCTGTAGTCGCGGAACGCATCCTCCAGTGCGCTCCTCAGTCGGTCGTTATACTGGCTACTTACTGTTTCAACCCTATCGTCCTCTTCTTCAACGCGATTGGACCGCGGCGGAACAGCATCAATAATTGACGCTTGTGCCGCAGTCTGTGTCAGAGTCGGGGCGATTTGGTTGCTCAGTACCTCTGAGCGCAGCCTATCAAGTGCGATGTCGTCCAACCCGTGATTGCGTTGGATGACCCGCACCTGATCCGACAGTCGTTGGGCCGAGACGTTGACAGCTGGTTCCAGTGCCTGAAACAGAGACAGCATCCTTTCACGGTACGCAGTGAGGTTAGTTCCCCCCTCTGTAGCCCCGTAATATGCGCGCATGACGTTCTCATTCATTGTTTGAGTCCAGCTCATGCGCTGCACACAACCACCGGCAGCGGGGACCCGGCTCGGGGCCGGATGGCCCCTAAGTCCCAAGCTCTTCGGTGGCCGGCCTCTCCCCTGCCGACGTACAGGTGTTGGCGACGTCGGCGGAGAGAAATACTCGTCGCTCGAGCTCGACGCAACTACCACGGCCGGTGTCCTCACAGCGTTCACAGTGGCGCTGGAGACCGGCGGCGGCGAGGCGGTGCTGAGCGACGAGTCCGGAGGTGGTGGGCGTGCTCTTCGTGTGGCTGCTCTTGTCAACATTTTGATAATTTTCTCATCTTTATTGTATATTGGACTGTGCAGGTGACATGACAGATGTCACTGATTTTCTTTTTCTTGTTGCATGCTTTCTTTTCATTTTATCGTCTTGATATTTATAAATAATATGTTTTAAGAATTTCGTTTTGAATGCCACGTGTATATAAATATGTAAATTGCTTGTAATAATTTTATATATATATTTTTTATTTTTTTTTTTTTTTGGCAATTGAGTCTATGACGACTATTCTGCCAATGTCGAAGTGGGTTTGGACAAGACAGCAGTAAATTGAAAGATGGTTTTTACTTTCTAGCAGATAGGTTTTTAGTACCTGTAAAGACGAACACAATGTTAGTAAATAAATAAACAAAATAACTTTAAGGAAAGACGATAATTATATAAATATTATTTAAATATGCCTAGTTTTATTATAATTTAATGTTATTGTTATTGAGAAAAGATGATAATATTTGGACTATTTTGGGGGAGAAATGGGTTAGCAAGGATCTAATGTTAATGGGAAGAGGGATTTTAATTTCGGACAGAGAGGAGTATAAATCGAAAGAGTTATTATTAAGTGGACAGCAGAAAAATATGTGTTCAAGAGTACCCTCATCTAAGCCACATTCACAAAGAGAGGTGTCGCGGATATGGATTTTATTTAAAAAAAACTGGAGTACAGCAGTGACCAAGCCTAAGCCTGCATAGAGTGGAAACAGTTCTTTTACCAAGTTTCATGCATTTGAAAAACCAAGGTTTCCTCTGAAGTGTTGGTTGGACACTTGCATACCAAGCTCCCTTGCGTTTTGAACTGTTACACCATACAGTATCCCAAGTGGTATACAGCTTATCTTTAGTGCTGTTTTGAAGATCATAGTTATGAACAGTAAAATGTTTCATATCCACTGAGGCTGTTGTGGCATATTTTGCTAAGTTATCTGCATACTCATTCCCAACTATACCGGAATGGCTGGGTATCCAAACCAGTTCAATTATTAAACCCTGTGAGGAGCATTTTAGAAGAATATCCCTGATGTCTATAACAACTTGACTACATATCTTGGACTTAAGAGGGTTTTGAAGAACAGCCTGGATGCTGCTAAAAGAATCAGAGAATACTACAGAGTTTTTTATATTGTGTGCTTGTATAAAACGGATGGCTTCCAGTATGGCAATACACTCTCCCGTAAATACTGATGCGGCTGGAGGACATTGAAAAAGTAGGGATATTTTTGAGTTCTGATAATAAACTCCCACTCCAGTATACCCAGACTTTGACTGCTTTGAAGCATCTGTGTAAAAATAATTCCAGCCTAGCCAATAGTTCTCAATAGCTAATGTGAATTCCTGTCGGGCAGTAGGGGAATTTTTATTAATGCCTAAATTAAGGATAGCATTAGGGGCAAAGAGGACCGTTTCATATGAGGCTGCATACACTGGAAGGATGGGATATTGGGTCACAGGATGAGGTTGGCTCTTAAGTTCCCTATACCTATTTGATAGTAATGGTATGGGTTTGTTATTCCAGTAGGGAGAGGTGTTGATAACTGAGTCCAGTTCATCTAATATAGGGAGTAAGGGATGGGAGGACAAGGAGAATAATTTCGATAAAAACCGGTCAGCCAAATATTGTCTTCGAATATTCAAAGGAGGGTCTGCACATTCTACCTGAAGGGCGTTTATAGGGGAAGATTTCATGGCACCCAGAACGATCCTGAGACATTTGGATTGGATTTTATCAAGTTTTTTCAAAGCTGCTTTGTTACACGGCTCCAAAATAAAGCAACAGTAGTCTAAGACGCTTCTAACTAGAGCGTTATAGATGAGCTTTAGGGTGTATGGATGTGCTCCCCACCAAACACCAGCCAAAGCCTTGAGTACTGATACCGACCTCTCACATTTTTGGACAGTGTTATTGATGTGATCTACACCAGTTAATTTAGAATCTAAGGTAACACCCAAGAATTTGGCTCCTACCTTAATAGGGATAGGCACTCCCTCAATATTTATATTAAGTTGTGGGATAAGCCGTTTCCGTGTGAAAATAACGGCAGAGCTTTTTGGAGCGCTAAGCGACAACCCATGTCTTACAAGCCATTGGTTCAGTGAAGCCAGGGAGATATTTATGGACGAAACGGCATCATCAATTGACTCATTAGAGGAAAAAACTGCTATATCATCAGCATATTGAAGAGACTTACAATTGTAATTTAGACATGAAGCAAGGTTATGGGTATAAATATTAAAAAGCAATGGACTGAGAACAGAACCCTGAGGCAGCCCCCTCCAAACTGAACGATGTACAGGGTCAGCCCCAGGAGCCCTCAATTGAATAGAGCGATTATAGAAAAGGTTGCATATAATCTGACATAACCTAGCCGGGATTCTCAGCTCTTGCAATTTTTGCCTGAGAATAGGAAGGAGGACAGAATCATAAGCAGCTGATATATCTAGGAAGACCGCTACCACCGACTCACCCCGACTAAAGGATAAACGGATTTCAGACGTGAGGAGGCTGACACTGTCAGCCGTACCCAATCCCCTCCTGAAGCCAAACTGAGTCCGCGGCAGGAGCTCCCTATGTTCCACAAACCATTCAAGGCGGTTTTTGATAAGGTGTTCGAAGATTTTTAATAATATGGATGATAAAGCAATCGGTCTAAAAGATGAAGGGTCTCCAGGGTCTTTATTGGGTTTCAATATGGGGACAACTATTTGAACTTTCCATTCAGGAGGTATAAAACCAGTATGTAAACAGAAATTAATGAGTTCAATATAATATGCACGGCATTTAGAACCAGACTTGGCCAGGAAAGAATAAGGGAATCCATCCACTCCCGGGGCAGAGTCTTTAACATGTTTTAAAACTAATTCTAATTCACTGATGGAGAATGGCTGATCCAATGGGTCTGATGACATTATTGACCCACTAGGGCTAGATCCAGATTCCTCAATAGAGGGTACATAATCGGGGGCAATTTTTGACATAAATTGGGATCCAATTTCTCTGGACATAGCAGGAGGTGATGTTGATGAGAAACTTTTTCGGAAAAGTTTAAGTTTCTTCCAAACAACTCCAGGAGGAGAACAAGGACTCAAGGAATGGCAAAAAGATCTCCAGCCTTCTCTTTTCTTTTTTCTAAATAGTTTACGTGATTTGGCCATAATCAAATTAAAAGCAGATAGGTTTTCTAAGGTCATGTTGAGGTTAAAGGCCCTTTCAGCATCCTTTCTAGCTTTGGCCATTAGGGAACACTCACTATCCCACCATGGTGGGGAAGGTATTTTGCCAGTTGTGGAATTTTTCTGTGGAATGCACTCATCTGCTGAGTGGGATATGCTGTTGGAGAAATGGATGAAGCTATCTGAGGTGTTGTTAGCACTGATTGGGGGAAGGGATGAAACAAGGGTATCTAGCAGTTTGGAATATTTATCCCAGTCTGCAGAGTCTAGTTTGTATTTTAACAAAGGTGTTAAGGTCTCATTAGGAATGAATTTGGATGGGATTTTGACAATGATAGGATAGTGGTCACTACCAAATGTTACATCTAACCGGATCCAATAGAATAAACTGGCCAAATTAGAGGAGGAGATACTTAAGTCCACACAGCTACTATTGGTTTGCCCAAGAGAAGATCTGCGTGTGGCGCTACCATCATTTATAATACATAAATTGAGGTCATCTAATATATCTACTAGCCCTAGTCCAAAATTATCACAGGAATTTGAACCCCAACGGAAGTGATGACAATTGAAATCACCTAATATAAGCGAAGGGCCCTTAACACTACTTAAAATATTTTTTATCAAACTAAGGTCATTTAATTGAGGGTGAGCAACATAAAAAGAGAAAAAATTTATATCCTCAGCCCTTATGGCCACAACATTTATGTTGTCTCCGACAGGGGGAAGAGGAATTTGTGTGAATGCAACTTTGCTATTGATGAGCAGAGCGCATCCTCCATAACCATCCGGGCGATCATGCCGGATACAATTAAAATAAGGAATATTAAAATTACTGTTTGGGGACAACCATGTCTCAGCAATGCTGCAGACAGAGGGTTTATATTTGTTAATAAGGTGTATAAGATCTTGCTTTTTATGTGTAACGCTCCTCGCGTTCCACTGTAGACAAGTCAATGGGAGAGCCATTATTTAAAAATTCTAGAACAGATATAAGTTTCAAGGCAACGTGGTCAGGTATATTTGATTGAGGATTGGATATTACTTTGTTTAAAAGGTTTGATAATAAATCAAGTAAGTTGAGGGTGTTGGACTGTTTACTTTTATTAATGTTATCATTATATTGGTTTGCATCCTCTGGGAATGCACAACCATTTCTAGATGGAGAGAAGGAATAATTTTGAACGAGTGCTTGGTGGGCTTTAACATCAAAACTTGGGGAGAGGGGGGCATATGTTTTGGGTTTGAGGAAGACAGGTTTACGGACGGGGGCCCTAGACTGTGAGAGTGGTGGTGGGGGAGATTGTGGGGAGGAAAAGGATGTGGTAGGAGGTTTACGGTCAGACTTAGTTGCACTTGCATAAGATCGTGTTACTGGAGGGAAGATCTTACTAGCCTCCATATAGGAAATGTTCCGTTCTGTCATTGCAGCCTTTATAGATTTTTGGCGGCCCAGTTCAGGACATCCATTATAGTTTGCAAAGTGGTTCCCGGAGCAAGAAATGCAGAAGGCATTGTCCTGGTCCACATCACAGCCATCCCCTGGATGATCTTGTCCACACTTAAAACAACGGGGCTTAGAACGACATTTAGTCCGAGTATGACCAAAGCGGCAGCAGTTGTAGCATTGGATGGTGGGATATACATAAATCTCTACATTAAGGGCAGAATAGAAGCAGTACACCCTCTTAGGCAGAACTTGTCCATCGAAAGTTAAGACAACCGTTTGAGTGGGTTTCCATTCTATTATATTCTCGGTGACTTGTCTCCTATTTAACCTACGCACTTTAATAATTTGGCCACAGCCATCAGGGACTTTAATATTTTCCATTACTTCTTCATCTGTCCAGTCAGATGGGACATCCCTTACAATACCCATACGAGTAATGTGGAATTGGGGGATTGAGGTGTCATAATTTTGGGAAATAGCCTGGTTAACTAAAAAACTGTTAGCACTCTCAACAGACCTAAACTGCACTGAGACTCTGTTACGACCAATGCGTTTAACTCCATCTAGGAGAACACTTTTGATGTTATTTTTTTTAAGAAACATGCCAAACTTAATAGGGTGGAGAGATGTACCGGTTGTCTGTCCTTCTTTAAGTGAGACGTGGACGATGTATGGTGGATTGTCTCTGGCAGTATAATATTGTCGGATGGTATTTTTAGACAATTTCGGAGGGATGGAAGAGGAGGATGCCGGGGGAGATTGAGCGGGTCTTTTTCTTTGGTTGGTTTCCAAGTCCATGTCTGATAATTGATCTCCATGGGGAGGAGTTATGGTCAAGACAGGAGTGAGGTCGAATAACTTATCAGGAGGGTCCGGGGGATCAGGGGGTTTTTTACCCGTAGGCATCATGCCTACGGGAGAGACTTACCACGAAAATAGGAACACAAAACACACTTACAGAACAACACAAACAATAAATATCTATCTTGATTGTAGATACACTTTTCAATGACACTAAAATCAAAATAAAAATATCACACAGAAAAAGCACATGTATAACCTTCACCGCCTATCTGCTCTTATATATATTTAAATATGATGAGCTATCAAAAGAGATGTTGACATTGACGTCGGTGTTGCCATTATTATTATTAGAAATTGTGACATTAATTATATTATTGAATGATGACATTGAATTAGGATTATTGTATTTATTGATGTAATTATATCTATAGTTTTTATTTATTTTTTGACATTGTAATAAAAATCATGGACATTTTATAAATTGACATTAATAAGTAATATATAATGGGATGACTTTAACATTGTAATTAGATAAATTTTAATATTTGCACACCACATCTAATGGTAGAATGTAAAGGGGCCTACTTTTATTTTTATGAACAACATACTATTATTGTACACCTACATTCTTGCAAATAAATTATTATTATTATTCTCTTTATTTTTCTATATGTACATATTTTTTTACATTTTTAAATATTAATATATAAATAAATAAAAAAAAAAACATTTAAAAATATAAAAAAGTAGTAGCCCACCGGTATCGGGAACAGGGTCCAAGCTACCGGCGGTCAGGGCTCCAGAGAGAGGAACTTCCTGACTATGCGAGCCGTGTCCAGCAATACCGCTTTCTGAATCAAGCCCTTGATCCAGCTGCCTAACGAGAGCCTCCTGAGGTGTTGGTCGAGGCTCTTGGCTATTAAGCCATTGGCTGTCACGACTATCGGTACAATGATTGCTGAATCCACTTCCCACATGTCGACAACCTCGTGAGCCAAATCAAGATACTTGATTTGTTTATCTTTCTCAGCTTTCACGAGGTTCTCATCATGTGGAATGGTTATGTCAACAATCATTGCACGCCGCTCTGATCGATCCACCAGCACTATATCAGGCTTATTGGCAACAATAGTCCTGTCAGTGATGATGGATCGATCCCAGTACAATGTGATATGGCCATTTTCGAGAACTGGGTCGGGCATATACCTGTAGTACGGCACCTCCGATTCCACAAGTTTGTATTTAAGAGCAAGTTGCTGGTGAATTATCCTGGCTACAAGGTTGTGTCTATGCAAGTACTCTCCGTTAGCTGGACGAGAACACCCGGAAATAATGTGTCTAATTGATTCTCCCGGCCAGTGACATGCCCGACAGATGTCAACTGTGCCGTCTTTCACAATGAATCTCCGGTAATTGTTCGTCATCATAACTTCGTCCATAATTGCAAAGACAAAACCTTCGGTTTCCCCAAAGAGGTCACCGAAACGTAGCCAGGCGGTATGGACGCTTGAAAATCTACATCCGGCCCGTGTAGGGCTCGGAAGAAGCGTCCGTGAAGCTCTTTGCTCTTCCATACCTCCAAGCGATCATTTGTGTCAAGCACTACTGGTTTACGCCAGTTCTCTTTAGCCAAGGAGAGCGGAGTGAGGCCCTTGTCAGCCGCAACCACATCTCGATGCATCCCCACGTCGGTTTCTAGAAAATATTCCCTGAGACTGCATACCTCGCGATTGTGGAGGGTCTTGGCGTTTAAAAAGCCACGACCTCCACATTTTCGCGGGATATACAGCCTCATAACCGATGACCGTGGGTGATGCAATCGATTTGCAGTCAGCAGCGTACGGACCCTCTGATCCAGGGCGTCAAGTTCGGTTTGAGTCCATTTGAGTATGCCGAAAGAGTACATCAATACCGGCATGACCCAACCGTTGAAAGCGCGCACCTTGTTTCCGCCTGATAGAAGACTATTAAGTACTTTTTTCAGGCGGCCAAAGAAGCGTTCTTTCAACGATTGCTTCATGTCAGTAACATTGATACCCAACGCTTCCGACATACCCAAATACTTATAGGTTTCGGATGCGGAGAGGGCTCTAAGGTTTATGGAACCAGTGAGTTGGGTTCCCACGGATTCCATAATCTCTCCTCGCTTTACATGCATGACCGCACATTTGTCCACACCAAATTCCATCCTGATGGAGCTACTGAAAGTTTCAGTAATTTTCAGTAGCTCCCTCAGTTGTGAATTGTTGGGAGCAAAAAGTTTCAGGTCATCCATGTAGAGGAGGTGCGATATCACCTGACCACCTCTCCTCAACCGATAGCCTAGACCTGAATCCTCCAATAGTGTGCTTAGAGGATTCAGTGCTAAGCAAAACCAAAGTGGACTCAAACTATCGCCCTGAAATATACCTCGCTCGATCCTTATCGGTTCGCTATTCCTCTGAATATTTCGACATCCTGGATAGCGAAGGACTGTCCTCCATGTCCTCATACACGTCATCAGGAAGGTGCGCAGAGTTGCATCCACTTTATACAACTCCAGCACCCGCATGAGCCATGTATGTGGCACTGAGTCATAGGCCTTCTTATAATCTATCCAACATGTCGACAGATCCTTTCGGGAACGACGAACCTGTTGGCTAATGGCCATATCAATAAGGAGTAGCTCCTTAGTACCGCGGGACCCGCTCCTACATCCATTTTGAGAGGCAGACAAGATGGAGTTGCTGTCAATATGCGTGTTAATTTTAGATTTCAAAATGGATGTAAGAACTTTATAGACCGTCGGTAAACACGTGATCGGCCTATAATTATTATTATTATACTTATTATTATACTTATTATTATTATTATTACGCACGCCCTTTCCTCCCTTGCATCCAATAAGTAATTTATGGATAATACGGCCAAACAGAGAATCAAGCCCCGATCCCTCAAGATGGCTCACTTCAATGCCGACGGCATTAGAGATCAGAAGTTCGAGATCTCAACCTTCCTTCGAGAGCACCAGATAGACATCTTCCTCGCTCAAGAGACCTTTCTCAAGCCTAGTCACCGCACACCCCTAATTGCTAACTACCGTGTAGTTCGCAACGACAGGCTGCGGTGCCACAAAGGCGGTACCCTTATTTATTTCAAAAGGGCTCTTCATTGCATCCCAATGGACCCCCCACCCCTCTCACGACTCGAAGTTTCAATATGCCGTCTCGGCATGACAGGCCACCGACCTATTACTATAGTGTCGGCCTATCTCCCACCCATCTCCGCTGCAGAGAATCATCAACTCTTAGCAGACGACATTGCCCTACTTCTTGGGTTGAGTGACTCCGTTATAATAGCGGGCGACCTCAATGCCAAACACACCGCCTGGAATAGCACCAGGATCAATTCCAGAGGCAGACTCCTGTTTGACCTCTCCACCCACTTAAACTTCGATGTCGTGGGCCCCATGACCCCCACTCACTTCCCTTACGTACCCGACCACACCCCAGACGTCCTCGACGTAGCGCTCCTAAAGAACATCAACCTACGGTTAGACTCTATAGAAGCGCTATCAGAGCTTTCGTCTGACCATCGCCCAGTCATCATACGACTGGTTCCCCGTACTGGCCTCTCTGACCCAGGTCAAGCACCCCAGACGAAAGTGGTAACGGACTGGAGGAAAGTAAGCGATCGGCTGAAATCCACCACATCCCCCCACTTGGACTCCATACCTGCACGCCTCGACTCTATCGCTGACACGACAGCCACGATCGACTCGTTCACGGATCACGTACAGTCAGTCCTGAACGAATGTTCAAGGGAGGTTACAGTGACAGAAGACTGTCGCTGGAAACTCCCTGCTGACTTGCGTGAACTGTTGACCGAGAAGAACGCGGCGGTCCGTGCATACAGCAGCTTCCCCTGCGCGGCTAACAAAACCCATCATCATTCTCCTGCCCTTATCCCAATTTATTTGGGGTCGGCGCAACATGTCTTTTTCTTCCATGCATCCCTATCAGAAGCCATCTCCGCAGTCACTCCCTTCTTAGTCATATCATCCTTCACACATTCCATCCATCGTTTCTTTGGTCTTCCCCTACTCTTATAGCCATCAACATTCATAATTAAGACTCTCCTCACGACATTCTCCTCAGTTCTCCGTAACACATGCCCGTACCAGGACAACCGATTTCCACAAAACAAACAACAAACAAAACCCATATGCGCTATTTACAGAGAACTGTAAAAAGACGCATATCGGAGTGGCGTGAGGCTGGCTGGCATAAGATGCTGGATGAGTTAGAGCCCACCCATCAAGCCTTCTGGAACCTTCAGAGGAAACTAAAATCCAATAAAGTTGTGACCATGCCTCCCCTAGTTCGTCCTGACAATTCCATCGCCTTCGATGACGATGACAAGGCTGAATGCCTCGCCTCCTGCCTGGAAGCCCAGTGCTCCCCCAGCCTCCTACCAGTAGACCAAGCTCCTTGAGGTTGACGCTGAAGTCGAACGTAGAACCTCCCTCCCACCCGTTGACGACCCTGAGGATCCCCTGCCTCCCATCACCCCTGATGAAGTGACTCCGGCTCTGACGGCATCACCAACAGAGTGATCCGCCTCTTCCCTGCCCACCTAATCATCCTCTTGACCACCATCCTCAATGGTGCACTGGGGAATAACATTTTCCCACAAACGTGGAAAGTAGCCACAGTCATAGGCATTCCCAAGCCCGGTAAGCCTAAAGCCGAACCGTCCAGTTACCGTCCCATCAGCTTAGTCAAAGTTCTCGGTAAGATCTATGAGAGGCTTATATATAAGCGTCTCAGAGCTTATGCCGAGAACAAGGGCCTTATCCCATTAGAACAATTCGGGTTCCGTACCCAACACTCCTGTCCGCAACAGATCCTACGCATCACTGAACTAATTCACGCAGGGTTCCTGCGTGGTATGTACACAGGCGTAGTTTACTTCGATATAGCGAAGGCGTTTGACAAAGTCTGGCACAACGGCTTAATCTATAAGCTGTATCAACTCGGTGTGCCTGATCGTCTCGTCCTAATCTTACGGGACTTTCTTCCAAACCGCACCTTTCGCTATAAAATCGAAGGAGCGCTCTCCTCCCCCCGCCCCATCCGTGCAGGTGTTCCCCAGGGCTCTGTATTAGACCCCCTCATTTTCACGCTTTTCACCAGCGATATCCCGAAAAGCAGTAAGGCTCAACTCGCTCTGTTCGCAGACGACACAGCCATCTACTGCTCGGGACGCAGTCCAGACTGGATTCGCCTCCATCTTCAAACCGCGGTCAACAAGCTCGCTGACTGGTTTATGAAATGGAGGATTGAAGTCAACCCCCTAAAAAGCCAAGCGGTACTCTACAGGAAACCGCGGGTCAGTGTCACCCTTCCACGACCCATCACCTTGGACGGCGAGCCGATCCCTTGGGAGAAACAAGCCAAGTACCTAGGTACTTGGCTGTGATTCTCGATCAAAACCTCAACTTCTCAGAGCACATTGAGACGGTCCGCGTTCGCGCCGCCTTCGTTCTAGGTCGACTCCACCCCGTCCTCAACCCGCGTAGCAAGCTATCGCTCAGGTGCAAAATGCGCTTGTACAAAGCTTGCATACGCCCGATTATGACCTACGCTTGTCCAGTCTTCGCACATGCCAAGCCACGTCATATCCATAGGATGCAAGTAGTTCAAAACCGATTCCTCCGTAAAGCCACAAACGCCCCTTGGTTCGTCCGAAATGAGATCCTCCATCTTGATCTCAAAGTCCCCACCATCCAGCAGTTCATGAAACGCCTTTCCAAGCGTTTCTTTGACACTGCTGCCAAGCACCGTAATCCTCTTATAGTAGCGGCCGCCAATTACACTCCCTCCACCATCTCCCGACTTCGCCGCCCTCGGCATGCTCTCTCAGACCTCGATGACCCCATTACCCTCCTCCAAGAGGCCAATAGGGCCACCAGCACATTACTCAAACACAGACCGATCTAACGACCTCGCCGCCGATGTCCACCGCGACGTGCTCCACGTAGTAATCCCCTCCCCCGTCCCTTGTCCGATGAAGGCCAGCCCGCGCCGCAGCTGAGCCAGTAATATCATAATGTCCCAACAATAACCTCTGAGTTTGTTTCGGCGTTTCTTCTCAGAGAGATCACCTTCACCTACGAGATGCCATATAAAAAAAAAACCTATAGATGTTCACTGCTGGACAAAGGCCTCCCCCAAGGCTTTCCACGCTGACCGGTCTTGTGCTGCCCCCATCCATCAGCTTCCCGCGACCTTCACCAAGTCATCGGTCCACCTTGTTGGCGGCCTCCCTGCGCTGCGTTTTCCAGTACGTGGCCGCCACTCCAGAACCTTACTGCCCCATCGGTCATCAGTTCTAAGAGCAATGTGCCCTGCCCACTGCCACTAAGTTTAGCGACACGCAGAGCTATGTCGGTGACTTTGGTTCTTCTGCGGATCTCCTCATTTCTGAAACGATCACGCACAGAAACTCCAAGCATAGCTCTTTCCATTGCCCTTTGTGTGAATCTGAGCTTTCGTATGACACCCATTGTGAGCGACACGTTTCAGTTCCGTAAGTCATCGCTGGCAACACACACTGTTCATAGACTTTAGTCTTGAGACACTGTGGTAACTTGGACGACGAGAAGATGTAGCGTAGCTTCCCGAACGCTGCCCAGCCGAGCTGGATTCGACTAGACACCTCTTTCTCGAAGTTGGACCTACCTAGTTGAACTGTTTGTCCCAGTTGTTGTCATACTCGTCAACAAGTCCGAGTGCAGAGCAACCAACCAGAATTGGAGGGGGTGCGACATGAGAGTTCGACATGATGCCTTATCCGTGTCATAGCCATGTTCATCTTTAGACCCACTTGTTGGGAAGCTCTGCTGAGATCATTGAGCATTTTGCCCAAGTCTTCTTTTTTCTATAGGTATACATTTATTTTATGAGTTTACGTAGCCGAGATTATACTTTTTTAAACAAGAATACGCGTATTGATTCTCAACTTGTGGGTCAAATTGAGAGGGAGCAAAAGTATTGGAGGCTACTCTTAAAACGAATCATTGCAGTAGGTAATTAAAGTTTTTAGTAGAACGAGGGCTTGCGTTTCGGGGTAGTGACGAAATTGTTGGTTCACCTCACAATGGAAATTATTTAGGCTTGCTAGAATTATTAGCTAATTTGACGCTTTTATGGCTCAACATATACAAAATTATGCTAATAAAGGAAAGGGACATACGTCATATTTATCAAAAACAACTTGTGAGGAATTTATACATCTAATTGCATCAAGCATACTGGATCAAATTATTAGCGAAATTAAGAGATGCAAATACTACTCAGTTTCATTGGATTCTAATCCAGATAAATCGCACGTAGACCAGCTGACTCTGATAGTGCGCTATGTTCTGCCATCTGGACCAGTAGAAAGATTTGTTAAGTTCTTGGACATGGAAGGTCATACTGCTGAACAACTCACTCAAAGTTTACTATATTTCTTAAGTGAGACTGGCATTGATATCAAAGATTGTCGTGAGCAAAGCTACGATAATGCCAGTAACATGAGTGGGAAATACATTGGCTTACAAGCCCGAATTAAGAAAATAAATAAGTACGCCGAATATATTCCCTGTCTTGCTAAGTGCGCTGCAGACTGCTGTAAAGAAGCATTACTTTTCTTCGATTTCATTAAAAACCTCTATACATTATTTTCCGCTTCTACCTATCGATGGGGTCGTCTTACGAACGCACTTAAAGATTCTACCTCAAAAATTCCGATTTTAAAACGGTTATCGGACACTAGGTGGTCAGCCCGAGCTGATGCTACGAAGGCACTTTTATGTAGTTTTGTCACTATTAAGCAAATTTTGGAAAACATTTTCAGTAACGTGGATCAAAAACCGGAGTGTCGTAATAAAGCTTACGGACTAGTTTCAACGAAGAATATATTAGAAACGGGAATAATGACAATTACATGGAACGGAATCCTAGAACGCATGCAAGCGACTACTGCTTCGCTGCAGTCGTCTGATCAAGACCTTAATACGTAGGGAGACCCCCAACAAGGTGGACCGATGACCTGGTGAAGGTCGCGGGAAGCCGATGGATGCGGGCAGCACAAGACCGGTCATCGTGGAAAGCCTTGGGGGAGGCCTTTGTCCAGCAGTGGACATCTATAGGCTGAGGAAGAAGAAGAAGAAGATATGGCTACGTCCAAAAAATACGATCCACATTTTCAGGCAAGAGCCAAAGATCTGATCAACTGTGAAGAATAACAGCAACAGACATCAATACGAATCAAGCGAAATACAAAGTACAACCATTTCAGCGGCTCTACTACACTCGACGACTTTGTTAAAAATCAAACACCTGGACAACGTTTCGAAGTTCAGGTGTTTATTGTCATTATTGATAACGTACTGTCTGTTTTAACTGAACGTATGTAAGCATATCATAAGATTACTAGTGTTTTTGAAGTATTTCGACAGTTAAAATCTCTTACACCAGAAGATATTTTGGAAAAATCCTTAAGTATGGTCAGTGCTTACGAAGATGATTTGGAGAACAGCCTAGGTGGCGAATTAGTGCAGTTTGCAGAGCTGCTGAAAACAGATGTGGCTACTGTTATTGATAGCAAGAAACCGGAGCCTCAATTTTATAAACTTTTAATAAATAATTCTTTAGAATCGTGTTTTCCAAACTTAGAAATTGTCTTGCGCATTGACATGTCTCTCGTGATCACTAACTTTTTCTACATTAAAACGTATTAAAAATGAAGTAAGGAACACGATGGGACAATAACATCTTAATCATCTTACTTTGTTGAATATAGAGCATGATTTGCTTAAAGAAGTTGATATTGAAAGTGCTATCTCTAAATTTGCCCAAATTAAATCAAGAAAAGTTCATTCGTAACAGTTTTATATCACTTAATACCCTAAACTTGAGAACCTAAAGCAAACCAAGGGCCCTTGATAGAAATTTGCTACAGGCCCCGACCTGGTTTAATCCGGCACTGGGTCTAAAGCAGTACCTTGTACGATTTTTATGTATTTGAATCATCCACCATGGTTTTGACTTGGCTTAAAGGTTTAGTAACCGAGCCAGAAACAAATATAAAAAAAATATGCCAAATGTCAACTGTCAAGTTGACTGTTGACAATTGGCATATTTTTTTTTTTCTTCAAACCCCCACAGAGAGTTGACAGTGTCAACTCTCTGTGGGGGTTTTTGGCGGAAAGCTAAGATGAGTGCCACGCTCATTTTTCATTGGACTTTTAAATTATTTATACTGTTGTTTACTAAATAAAAACGCGTGATTTAAGTAGTAAAAAGTGCATTCAGTGAATAATTCATAAAGAACAGCGAAATACTGCAGCATAGTGGCCACATCATGGCCTTGTACCAAATGTTCCTCCTAGTGTTCGGTTTGTGCGGCCGTCTTTTTAGATATGAATCATTCATTACGTGACATTGGCTAAATGCACAAACCGTGCGAAGCCATAAGAGAAAGAAAGAAGAGCTTTTGAAGATTTTTATTTTACTTGAAATTGGCACAAAGTCATAACTAGTGCCACACTACAAAAAAAACTCTCTGTGAGTCAAAAGTTCAAAACACTGACCCTTTAATTACCACTGGGCAGGCTGTTCCGTGAAAAAAGCGCGGGAAACTTAGAATCTGGCGGTCGTGTTTTTCTGGTCTTTCTTTAATTTAATTAATTATTGTGGATCAGTTAACTTATTTAGTATATAGTTATATTATTAGTAGTTAGTTACTTATTTGTGTATATAGTGTGCAGATATTTTACTGCTAATTATTAGGTAAGTTCTTTTTCTTTTACTAATATGGGGGTTGATCCCCCGGACGATCCTGGCGGCGGGCCAGGACCTGGTCCGCCTGTTGCGTTCAATGTGGTCATCGATGACTCATCTATGGATACTGAGGACGGCCTTGTAGGCAAATTTTCTGATAGAAAAAGAATCAGACCACGCAAACCGCGGTGCCGTCTATGCAATATGAAAAAACAGAAGAGTAAGGATGGACGATTTTTTGTCCAGGCATGTCAATGTGAAGCTTCTGATTCAGCTAATTCTGACATTTCTAAATATCTTAAATCTCAAATTGAAATGCAACCACCCAGCCACCTGAGTAAACCTGCCAATGAAAACCTTTCAATTTCACAACACAGTGAGACTGGTTTGGGTCTCTCACAGCAACAAACCTATTTTGCCAGAAAGTATGTTAGCTTGGACTCGGGTCCTTTTACTGTGCATATACAAAGAGTAACGACCATTGAAAATGATTCGGTATCTTTACATCCAATTAAAAAAACTACTTTTAGTCAGCGCCGGGTTCCTCCTAAACCAAGTGGAGGATATGATTGTGTCATGCATAATTCTATTGCAAATGAATATAATAATTTGTCTACCCAAATGTCCCATGGTCAAGTACTGCAACAATTGTCGCGACTTAGCGCGAAATCACTCATAATAATACATAAGAAGACATTCTCGCGAGATCACTGACACTTTTGCACAAGGTAAGCGAGAATATCATAAATATGGTACTTTATAGTCTGTGGACTTTCACCTAACCACGCCATGCTAAGTGAAAAGCCCTTTTGAAATACCGCCGCCATCGAGTACAGTCTTATAAGAATATTTTAAAGTCTAGTGTGAATTGAGTGAGTTCCGGAACAAGCGAGAAGCCTCCAGTTAATGAAAGCTAAGTGCCTAGGGTTTATCTAATTACTTGTTGTTAATCCAATCGTATATGTATTACGGTAGTTTGAACTAAAGGAAGTTACTGAAGTCGAGTAACGCTAATTGAATCAAAGGTTGTATGTCCTGTCGATCTGTGCAAGTTCTGAATAAGGGGGCCGTAGAATTGCTATAGCCTTATAAGAAAATCCCATACTGCAGGGTATGGGTCACATGTGCAAGATTCTGCATGGGCGGTAGAGTTGCTATCGCCTTGAAAGAGAAATCCTATGCCGTAGGGTGTAGGTCACATGTGGCGTAGGTCACATGTGTAAGTTCTAAAGGGGTCGTAGAGTTACTCTAGCCTAACAAAGAAAATCCCAAGCCGCAGGGCGAGGGTCACAGACAAGGGACATCCAATATAATCGCTGAGTAGCACAAAGTACTTAAGCCAGAGTACAAGGCTCTGGAACACACACACCTCATTTGGAGGTTAAGAGTAAATATGAGTAAACAATCTAACACTATAAATGTAACCCATGTTATAAAAGTATGGTTGACCCTGCGCACTTAGTTCCAAAACAAGCAAATGATGATTGCTTAATCCCTACAGATCGAGGTCTGCAGAGGTTAGCAAAGAGCATGGGATAATCATAGTTGGCACACATCTCATAACAAGGCGAAGCAGATCATTACATCATCTACGTACCGGCTGAGACAACTACAAGCTCGGTAAGTCAATGCAAGTTATCATCAGACAATTAAGTACTTTCGCGGAGTCGTAGTTTAGGGCCAGGATCCTCGCTAATAAGTTCAAAGTGAGGCCTGAAAGGCGACTCCACGACATGGTGGAGATGCTGGGATATATTTTGATGAATCCTAAAGTCTGATGATGCTTGCTTTGACTTATAAGGGATGTAAATTCTTTAAAGCTGAAAGGTTTCAGTTTATTTAAAATATATGATGCCATTCGTGTTCATTCTGGAAACTTGTTCGCAACTCACTCGCTCATTCACTCATTTTGCTGGTAAAGCTGCATACATATGAAGTTTTATTTTATGTTCATAATTAAGCTATATGAATATTATTAGCAATAACGTTGAAAGTCGTTTTGTCATAAAAAGGTTATAAAGGACATAACGTGTGTTGTTGCTTGGTTGTATTTGTACTCAATGGCGGGACAATGGTATAAATTTACCACGGCTTTGTGATAGTTGTTATAATCATGAAACGGTGATTCAGTGGTAATGTCTGTTAATTGCTGGAGCTTAAAAGAAGCTTGGAGGCAAACAAGTGTGTGGAGAAGGCAGACATTCGTTTTGTTTTGTGAAACAAACAAATAACATGCCTAATTGCCATCGGCAAAATTGTCATATTCTTTTTTCTTCTCTTTCAAGACAATGGTCATGTTACCTACGACATAGTTAATAGAAAATTCATACGGTTTTAGGTATTGAAATCCTACAAGATACGTATCAAAGTTGATGCTTGGAAGAAAGCTGTGATCGCGTGTATACTGGCTTATTAAGAATGACGTCTCGTTCATTCATTCAAGTTACCGTTCAAAGTTCGTAAGCCAACGCTACCAGACGCCGTCGATTTGAAAACATTTTCAATTACTCAAAAAAGTTGTTAATATTTGCCGCAAAGTTGTGTAACCTGTGAAATAAACATCAGAAGCGCTCATTTAGTGTTTGAGGCTGTGATTTAAGGTATGAAAAGTGATTATTCTATATTTTACGTCTGGAGTACAGAAATTCACGTTCCACAGAAAATTGAAATTTTTTGTGCGGTCATGTGGCTCACGTGGCTTGAAACAGTTTTAATTGTGTGAAAGTGAACAAATTACAAAAAGGAGGGAAATCCAAATTGAAAAACTACTATTAATTAATAATATCCTTCAATATGCAAATGTACCCATTTACATACAAGAAAAGATAATTTAATTCCTTTACTTTTATGTTAAGTTGAAAATCATGTTTGGCTACTAAGAAAATGGAAGATAATGTTCCATTGTGTCATAAGTACCCTAAATGAACAAATGCTTATAGTTAAAATTTAAACCATGTTAAGGCATTATAAGTTCCTAGGTATAGTAGGACAATAGTCATTCCTTGAGTGAGTACCCAAGAGAAAATTCATTATGTACTCTTATATTACTTTGGATTTTCCTAAGAAACTTTAAAATGGTCAATTAACTTGTCTTAAAATCCTTCAATTCTTCACTACTCACTTGGCCATAATTTTCATTATAATTCAGTCATTAACAGCTATATATTTGGTGTACTGCCTATTTTCTTGAAATAAAATAAGCTAAATTAATCAACGGATAAAACAAACAAATACATGCCTACATATGACAAAGTAATTTCAAGGAAAATTTTTAAATTTCTTGTTGAATTAAAAGCAAAATTAAAGTATGAAAGTATTGTTACTTTCATAAATACCATTTACACTTGCTAGAGATATGATTATATGTGAGTAAAGTCTAGAGTAAGACAATTATGCCTTAATATTAATTTTGAAATAACATTGGGAAGCCATCGTTATTTCAAGATAATAAGAATTATATTAGAAGGCATGTCAAAGAACAATGACAATTAAGATGCTTAATTTATGAAGATGTTGGCAAATGATAATTAGTAATTGACTGACTATTAGTATGTACTTACAGAGTACTTACTTATAAACAAATTTTGGTTTTTTTTTCTTTCTTTTTTCTAATCCATTCTTTAATAAATTATTAATTGAAATTTAAGGCCAAGTGAATTTTAAATGAAACTAGGTAATAGTTAAGGCAAAGTTACATTTTTTTTTCAAATGAGTTAAAGAATTAATTGATTAATTAATTTTTTATTATCAATAGAAATGGATAAAATTTGAATTTATAATATACATAATGGTACATAAGTTTATAGTAAAGATAACTTTGCAGAAGAACCTGAAATGGAAGACATATTAATGAACCGTTTGACTAAGGTCGCTGAAGAAATCCAAACTATATCTGCACGAGCCTATGATATCTATACTGGTGTATAGGGCTGATGAGTTTGTTGTTTGTTTGTCTGTTTGTTTGAACATGCTGATCTCGGGAACTGCTGGTCCAATTTGAAAAGTTCTTTTTGCGTCCATTAATCCTGGAAGGCTTTAGGCTGTAACATCACGCTATGACCAGTAGGAGCGGAGCATAACTAACCCCACGCGAACGAAGTCGCTGGCGGTCGCTATTCTGCAATAGTTTAAATAATGAATTTGAGTAATTCATGTACATTATAGAGCTATTAATAATATAAAACAAGCAGTAGAACTTGATGAATGCCGAATCACATTGGATGAAATTCAACGTCATTTAAGAATACTTCAATCCATAGGAGAGAACACTGATACGAATCAGATGAGATTTTTAATAATGGAAAAATTCCCTACAGACCTAATCTATGATACCAAGATGAGACTTGGATCTGAAGGTACTTTTACTGTGGAATGTATTCTAAAGCATCTATCCTTGATAATATCCACTAAAGAGGACGCTATGAGGATAACACAACAACCTTGTACGAGTAGTGCTGTTGAAACCCCGTACACTACAGAAACCCTGCATATAAAGGATGCTACAAATCTAGAAAGAAGGAGACCTGGAACTTCAAAGAAAATTTTCACTCACATTAAAATACAGATGGGAAGACCTCAACACAATATCAAACCTAATAATGACAGACTTAAGAGAAGATTTGATCCAAACACAACTAAAGAAAAGAAATACAAGAATTTTTGTAAAAGAAAGAAGCTCTACAATTGTATCTTCTGTAATGGTAACCACTACAATAGCGATTGTGAAAAGGTTAAGACTCTAGAGAAAAGAAAAGCAAAACTTCAAGATAGATGTTTTATATGTTTTAGACAGGGACATAACCATTCTCGGTGCAATAGTAAAAGGAAATGTCACTTCTGTGGCAAGTATGGAATACATATCTCAGCATTATGTCCTACCAAAGTGCAACCCAAGAGTCGAGATGAAAGGGAATCGACAAATGTAATGCACGTAAGCAGAAAAAAGTCCACAATATTGCAAACAGCCGTTGTTGCAGTACTAGGCCACAGTGATAGCAGAAGAAACTGTAGGATACTGTTAGACACAGGAAGCGAGAGAAGCTATATTACAGAAGCTATGGCTAAAGAATTGAATCTTCAAGAGGAAGAACGAAATAACCTTGCAATATTTACGTTCGGATCTCAACAACCTAGAAAGATAACAAGCTCATTAGTAAGGATAGATCTTATGACAAATAATAATACAATCAGGTCAATATTTGCTAACGTCATACCATCAATATCTCCAGGGGTACCATATCCAGAGGAAAATTTACTGGGATGGAAGAATTCTGGCAAATATCAGTTAGCTGATGATGGGTCACTGCTTGACCGGGTTGATATATTGATAGGTAATGATCATTATTACTCTATAATGGCAACTGATAAAATACAGATAGGACAGGATTTGTATTTAAAACATTCTGAATTTGGATGGATAGTTTCTGGTAGAATAAACACTACCAAATGCGTGCAACGATTAACAGTGCTCACATATTTTGAAAATTCTGGTAACGATAGTTTTAATCAACTAGATCCACCACTACACAGAGAAAGTTTGAAATGTTTGTGGGATTTGGAGTCCATAGGTATAACAGACTCACCTAAAGCAAATAGGGATGAGGAAGCTATTAAGCATTTTAACGAAACCACAGAGTATAAAGATCACAGATATTATATCAGCTGGCCATGGAGTGATAGTCCATCAGGATTGCAATCCAATTTTGGGCTGGCATTTGGTCGACTCAAAGGCTTACTTAAAAGATTAGATGCAGCTACAATAAGGTCGTATGATGACATAATCAAAGATCAGTGGAGTAATGGAATAATTGAGGAAGTTCCTAAGAGACAAGTTAACCATATAGTACATTACCTTCCGCATCACGGCATCACGGCACCAGGAAAAGTACTACGTATAGTCTATGATGGATCAGCACATGTTGGGGACAGAAAAAGTTTCAATCAGCATCTTTATTGCGGACCTTTGTTATTGGAAGACTTAACAGGGCTGTTAATTAAATTCAGATGTCACGCTATTGGAATAGTAGCGGATGTCGAAAAGGCTTTTCTTCAAATTGGGCTTAAAGACATAGATAGAGATGTGACAAGATTCTTGTGGCTGAAGAACCCTCATAAACCAGTAACCGAGGACAACATCATCCATCTCAGATTCATCCGTGTTCCATTCGGTCTTACAGCGTCACCATTTATTCTAAATGCCACAGTCAAAAATCATCTGAAATGTTCAAAATTCGAATACATAAAGAAAATAGCCAATGATATTTATGTAGATAACCTTTTGACTGGATCAAACACTGTTAATGAAGCAGAAATGCTATACCATAATTTGAAAAATGATAATAATTTATGTTTGGGTTATTGTAAATTGTTCAAACTGTTTGTTACTTGGTATGAATAAATAAACTTGACGAATAACTTTACTTCTTTAATTCTCACATTGTGCAAATCAACCATGAATTGCTACAGCCTATAAACTACGTGTCACTTACATTAGTGTTGCCAACCTACAATATAAATGTAGTGATACCAATACGCCTCCTTACATTTATATTGTAACACATTACAATACAAAATTATTACCTACTCTAACAAAAATGACTTAAACAAAAGTTTACTTACTATTTACCTTTAACAACAATTATAAATCAACTTATTACTACTTAACTTATTTTCTATGTTTTACTTGTTTATATTCAAGATCTCCCTGAATTTAATGAATTTAACATTTCCCAATGCTTTGGTTAAAATATCAGCAATATTATTTTCTGACTCTACTTTAACAACTTTTATTATTTTGTTCTTGACATTCTCATGTATATAATGATAATGTACTTCAATATGTTTAGAGTTCTTTGTAAAATTTCCATATTTAGCTATCAATATAGACAATAGTCATAGTTACATCTCTGAAATCCTAATGTAGTCAGATATTTGTTGAAACATTCATACCAAGCTCGGGGACTTTCTTTTAAGCCATATAAAGATTTATTTAACAAATAAACTTTATCAGTACCATCTTCATAGCCCATAGGCTGATTAACATAAACTTCAGACAAGACTTTACCATTTAAAAAGGCTGTTTCTACATCCATTTGATGTATCTTTAATGAATTTTGACAACAATAAGACAACAAAAGTTTTAATGTAGGCATTTTAGTAACAGGGGAGTAAGTATCATCTACACAGTCAATTTGTTGAAAACCCCTTACCACTAACCTGGCTTTATATTCACTTTCACTTTTCTTTTTGTAGACCCATTTCACATCAATAACTTTTTTGCCCTTAGGGGGCTTTTCCACAATTGTCCATGTTTTATTTTTCACTAAACTGTCCATTTCACGGTCCATGGCTTCTTTCCATTTAATTGAGTCCTCACAGTCTACCGCTTCTTGAAAGTTCTCCGGGTTCATAGCATCACAGTAATTTACACTTATACAGTAATAGCCAAATTCATTATCAAATCGTTGTGGTGGTTTAACTTGTCTTATGGATTTCCTTGGTAACATATTTTCATCACTTCTTATCCCTTCATCATTGTCATTTATATTTTCCATATTCAGGAGTTCTGTAGTATCATTTTCTTTCGCCTCGGTCTCATCCATATCTTTCTTTCTTTCCTTTTCTTCCTCATTATCATCAAATCCACACAATGTTACATCTTCTTCTACAATATCGCAATGCCTAGCTATTATTACTTTCTTGTTTATTAAGACTCTATATCCAGTGTCAGTATATCCCAATAAAATACCAGCTTCTGCCTTTTTGTCCCATTTTGAGTTCCTTCGCTCTTCTGGAATGCGCACAAATACTTTACTGCCATACATTTTTAAATTTGTAACAGATGCTTTCTTTTTGAAAAATATTTCATATGGAGTCTTCTTTTCAATTGTATTAGTCAAAGTTCTGTTTCTAAGATATGCAGCAGTTTTAATTATTTCTGGCCAATATTTTCGTTCAACTTTAGCATCTGACAGTAGACATCTGCCCATATCCATTAGTGATCTGTTGTATCTCTCTGCAGTCCCATTGAGTTCATGCACATATGCTGGACAAGGTTTTATTATTATTCATTTTTCTCTTGCAAACTGAAATACTCTTGAATTTATGTATTCCTTGCCATTGTCACATCGTAGCTCTTTTATCATTTTTCCTGTGAGATTCTGCACTTCATTTACATATTGCATAAAGCAATCATAAACTTCACTCTTCATTCGGATACAATAAACTTTGACTAATTTGCTATAATCATCAATGAAACTTAGAAAATATTTTTCTCCGTGATCTCCTATTGTATGGTGTGGCCCATTTAAATCTGTATGAACAATCTCTAATATATCTTCAGCTCTTCGTCTGTTATTTTGAAATGGTAAGTTATGCATTTTATTTTCAATACATATTGCACACTTTAAATATTCTGGTTCAATTTCTTTAGGTAGACCTTCCAGTGATTCTCTTTTGCACATGATGTCTAGGTTATAAAAGTTGATGTGTCCCAAAGTACGGTGTAATTTTTCTTTTGTAGTCATGCTTCTTTTACTTAAATTTGCCTCAAGTGTTGCTTCATTTACATAGATTCTCATCTTATATAGTCTTTCATCTTTAATTGCAACTGCTATGAGTTTTCCAAATGAGTTATATATTTTTGACAATCTTCCTCTGGACATGATGGAATTTTTATCAGTAATTTTAGAATAGCTTAATAAATTTGCCTTCATTTCCTGGACATAAAAGACATTAGTAAGTTTCACCTCTGAATTTTCTCCATAAACTGAGAAATAAGCATTTATATCTCCAACTTTTGTAGCTTCAAGTATTCTACCGTCACCAATTTTTACTTTTACAGGTTTCTTTAGCGTTTCACATTTTTCATAGTACTCATCAGTATTGATTATATGGTCAGTGCAACCACTGTCAAGTAACCATTCTATTTGATCCTTCTTTGGCTTCTCGTCCTCACTCATTTTAGTATTATTAGCAATAATAGTGTGAAAACTGTTACTTTGTTGCTCATCATTGTGATTTCTTTGATTACCATTGTAGTTATGAGCTTGGCCTCTGTGATAATTTCTAGTGCTTTAAGTTCCTTGACCTCTATTTCCTGAGTATCCACGTCCTCTATTTAATGAGTATCTATGACCTCTACCATGTCCACTGTAAGTATGACCTCTGTTATGTATAGGTTCAGTGCGAGCGTGACAGTCTCTTTTCATGTGACCCGGTTTTCCACAATTAAAACATTTGACATTTTTCATTGATGTTGACTTAGCCTCTGCTCGAAAAACATTTGATACCTCATTTGGTGTCTCATCAGAGTTTTCTTCCACAAATTTAATTTTAATTTTACTTTTTAGGTAATCAACCGTCCTTTCATGTTCAGGTAAGATGTCCACTAAATCCCCAATATAGCTGTAGTTTTGAGGAAGTGACTTCAGCATATAGTTTAATTTTTCTTGTTCCGTGATCACAGCACCCGCTTGCTTGAGTTCATTTACTGCTTTTTCGAAGTCGTCGAAAAATAATTTGACATCTGCGTAATTTTTTAATTTCACTTTTTCTAGGTTATGGCGGCACACTATTTGCAAAGCCGTCGACTTTTTTTTAAGTACATTTGATCAAACTTCTGGATGATTTCAAACGCAGTATTTAATTCGCTTATATACTCCAACTGTTTGTTGTTTATAGCACTGTAAATATAATTAGTTGCCTGAATATCACGTTCGTCCCACGTGCTTCCTTCAGCTGAATCGGCTTTTGATTTAGCTCGCGTAACCACATCTTTACATTTTTTAAATTCAAGGAATTTCAATATTCTTATTTTCCAATTACAATAATCAGAGCCATCAAAGATTGGAATATTTATTTCACTGTTCTTCGCCGCCATTGCACTTAATTTGTTATAGAGATTTCACACACTAGTTTTGACACAAATTGTTTTGTTTTTATAACCACGGACTGCTACCATGATAATAATTTATGTTTGGGTTATTGTAAATTGTTCAAACTGTTTGTTACTTGGTATGAATAAATAAACTTGACGAATAACTTTACTTCTTTAATTCTCACATTGTGCAAATCAACCATGAATTGCTACAGCCTATAAACTACGTGTCACTTACATTAGTGTTGCCAACCTACAATATAAATGTAGTGATACCAACAAAAAATACATTTGATGAAATTTCCATGAATCTAAGACAGTGGAGTTCTAACTCTAAAGAATTTATAAAACATATTCCAGGCGAAGATATATGTCCTGACAAAACGATAAAAATACTCGGTATAGAATGGAATTTAGAGCAAGATACATTAAGCTTGAGAGCAAAAGTAAATGAAGATAATAAACACACAAAAAGAGGAGTCTTGAAAACTATAGCAGCTGTATACAATCCTTGTGGATTTAGCGTACCTAGTATGCTGTCCGCAAAGATTTTCTTACAAGACCTATGGAAGAAAAAGGTAAAGTGGGATAGTCCACTAGATACTGATGCTAAAGAACGTTGGATAACTATTCTAAAAGATATAAAGTACATAGAAAATATTTGCATACCTCGTAAAACTATTACCTCCATCGATGGGATAATTGAACTACATTGTTTCTCCGATTCTTCATTGCAGGCCTACGCTGCGGTGGTCTACTTGGTGCAAGGAATTAATATACATTTTATAATAGGAAAATCACGACTTGTGCCGATCAAGGATCAACAAAACTTAAGTATACCCAAACGAGTTACTCCGGTGTACTTATTGGAAGTAGACTGATTAAATATGTTCTGAAATTCTTAACAAAGTAGGTCACTAAGCAAACCTTGTGGACAGACAGCCAGATTGTGATAGACTGGTATAATTCCAACAAACTACTTACACCATTTGTGACACGAAGATTAGAGGAAATAAAACTGAATAAGGATTTGATACTTAGACATATTCCATCACAACATAACCCTGCGGATGCAGCAACGAGACCATACGCTTCGGAAGAGGAAAGGTCACGTTGGTTACTGGGACCAGAATTCTTAAAATTGGACCAATCAAAATGGCCACTCGTTCCAGTAAATACCGGTACTTTTTTGGCGGGGGAGGATCTGCCGAATGCAGAAAGTCTACAGTTAAATATTGCTCAAGATGAAGATATGGCTGAAAATATAGCTGAAGAACCTCAGTTACAAAAATCATTAAATAATTTGTCAGAAGAAACGCATCCTGAAAGCAGTATATTAAAAGAAATTAAGAACTTACAATCTAAACATTTTGAAGATGAATTAAAAGGAAAAGAAACTAATCTAAGTCGAAATCTAAGGCTCTTTAAAGATATTGACGTTATACTTTGCTGCAGAGGCAGACTGAAATATGCCGGTTGGGCTTTCGATAAAAGATATCCAATAATCATACCGAAAGATTGTGAATTTACCACTAAAGTAATCAGAGACATACATGAAAGAAATTATCATGTAGGTGTCAACCACACATTGAGTATAATTCGTGAAACGTACTGGATACCTCAAGGCAAAAGCCAGGTTAAGAAAATATTGGGTAAATGTTCCCGTTGCATGAAACATGGTGGTGGACCATACAAATTACCATCTACACCGGCACTACCTCCTGAAAGAGTGAACTATAGCCAACCATTTACTTTTACTGGTGTTGATTATTTAGGTCCAATATTAGTCAAAACAAATAGCGGCACAAGTAAGAGATGGATATGCTTATTCACGTGTCTTGTTGTTAGAGCTGTACATCTCGAAGTAGTTGAAGATCTTTCAGCTGAACAAGGACTACTTGCTTTAAGACGAATGATTTCAATTAGAGGAGTACCTACATGGATAACCTCCGATAATGCTTTGCATTTTAAATTGATTTCCGACATAGTTGCAAAAGCATACTGTGTTGAGAATAAAATAAGATGGCGTTTTATACCCGAACTAGCACCATGGCACGGAGGTTTTTATGAACGCTTAGTTGGACTGATAAAACATTGTATGAAAAGAACATTTCACAAAAACCTTTTAAGAGATAGTCACTTGGTAACAATGATAAAGGAAATAGAAGCGGTGGTCAATTGTAGACCACTAACTGGTGTTGATACAGAACTTGAACATATTTTGAAACCATCCGATTTTCTTCATTGGGGCAGATGTGCCACTCTTGAGAGTGCAAAAACTGACGTAATAATACAAGGATCTTCCACAAAAACAATTTTAATTAAAGGCTGGAAGAAGTCTAGAATAATACTAGAGGAATTCAAACAAATGTTTCAAAACCGCTACTTACATAGCTTAAGAGACAGACATAGTCATTCTCCTAAACAATCACGAGTTACTTCAAATCTTAATCCAATAGTAGGTCAAATAGTACAGATAAAGGGAGATAAGAACAGAGAAGGCTGGAAGGTCGGAAAAATAGTGTCCTTAGTAAAAAGCTCTGATGGTCTAGTTCGAGTAGCACAAGTCAGAGAGAGAGAGAGTCTTTAGAAGTTGAAGATGACGACGGTCATGATGAAACTATTCAAGAAACTAGAAAAGATTCTCAACCCTTTCGATTGCCGGTAAAAACTCATGAAAAGGCAATAGATATAAATCCTACTAATGATACAGAAATGAAAGCTGTTCAAAATAAAACATCAATTGATGTTGAAACGAAACAAATAGATGAAAATTTGACAGAAAATACGAGTGATACTAGTAACAAAATAGATGTTGAAAATGAAACCGCTGACGGAAATGATTATGACAATGAGGATAATAATGATTTGAGAGAACCTTCAAAGGACATGGAGAACCATGATAGACTAAACGGAGAACTGAGGAGCAAGCGTGAGGCAGCATTCCGGGCCCTTGAGAAGATAAGGGAGTGGACGCAGAATCTGATGATCACCTTTGTTTAAAAATTTCCGGCGGGAGTGTCGCGACTTACCGCGAAATCACTCATAATAATACATAAGAAGACATTCTCGCGAGATCACTGACACTTTTGCACAAGGTAAGCGAGAATATCATAAATATGGTACTTTATAGTCTGTGTACTTTCACCTAACCACGCCATGCTAAGTGAAAAGCCCTTTTGAAATACCGCCGCCATCGAGTACAGTCTTATAAGAATATTTTAAAGTCTAGTGTGAATTGAGTGAGTTCCGGAACAAGCGAGAAGCCTCCAGTTAATGAAAGCTAAGTGCCTAGGGTTTAACTAATTACTTGTTGTTAATCCAATCGTATATGTATTACGGTAGTTTGAACTAAAGGAAGTTACTGAAGTCGAGTAACGCTAATTGAATCAAAGGTTGTATGTCCTGTCGATCTGTGCAAGTTCTGAATAAGGGGGCCGTAGAATTTCTATAGCCTTACAAGAAAATCCCATACTGCAGGGTATGGGTCACATGTGCAAGAATCTGCAGGGGCGGTAGAGTTGCTATCGCCTTGAAAGAGAAATCCTATGCCGTAGGGTGTAGGTCACATGTGGCGTAGGTCACATGTGTAAGTTCTAAAGGGGTCGTAGAGTTACTCTAGCCTAACAAAGAAAATCCCAAGCCGCGGGGGGCGAGGGTCACAGACAAGGGACATCCAATATAATCGCTGAGTAGCACAAAGTACTTAAGCCAGAGTACAAGGCTCTGGAACACACAAACCTCATTTGGAGGTTAAGAGTAAATATGAGTAAACAATCTAACACTATAAATGTAACCCATGTTATAAAAGTATGGTTAACCCTGCGCACTTAGTTCCAAAACAAGCAAATGATGATTGCTTAATCCCTACAGATCGAGGTCTGCAGAGGTTAGCAAAGAGCATGGGATAATCATAGTTGGCACACATCTCATAACAAGGTGAAGCAGATCATTACATCATCTACGTACCGGCTGAGACAACTACAAGCTCGGTAAGTCAATGCAAGTTATCATCAGACAATTAAGTACTTTCGCGGAGTCGTAGTTTAGGGCCAGGATCCTCGCTAATAAGTTCAAAGTGAGGCCTGAAAGGCGACTCTACGACAACAATCATTAAATACAATATCTAATAAATCTATTGCTGAAATTATTTTGGAACTTATTACATTACTTACAAATTCTAGTCAACAACTTTCTACTTCTAATTCTTCACCGTCCAACGTTGTCAATATATTACTCACAGCTCTTAATAAACAATTCAATAATGGATCAGAAAATCTTACAAAGGAATTGTAGAAGTGCCATTAGCAAAAAATCTGACATTATTTATTTACTAAATAAATATAAGCCTGCCTGGCCTTAGCTCTTATAGCAGGGCAGAAACAGTCCTAAATTAGTTTTCTGTACCATGACGTCCTATTAGCAGGCCTGCAACAGTCCTGTTGCGGTGACGTTTACAAAAACTGTTCACCTTCTTTTTGTATAGGATTTCATACCATGACCTGCTATTTGACAGCAACTAATATTGAACGGCTGTAATGTCATCTTGAATAAGTTACTACTAAAGAAGCTTTATTCAGAGGTTTTTTGATGGGAAGCTAAGATGAGTGTCACGCGCATTTTTCACTGGACTTGTAAAATTATTGTGTCATTTACTAAATAAAAGCGCGTGATTTATGTAGTAAAAAGTGCATTCAGTAAATAATGCATAAAGAACATTGAGATATCGCAGCATAGTGGCCACATAATGGCTTCAAATGGTATCAAATCTCCTCTTAGTCGGCTAACGCGGACGTTTTTTCAACTGTCTTTGGCGATATCCGCCATTATTGTGAAATATTTTTTTAACAAATTTCTATAATTTGTTACACGTGTTATTGGCAAAATTGTGTTATCTAACCACAGAGGCCATTGAAGAGTTGAAGTAGTATTCACTCTAAAGAAAAGAAAGAAAGAAAGAAGCTTTATTCAACATTGTTTTTATATACAGTGTCCATGGAAAAGTTATTTTTGTTTCTGTGTAATTAAACTCATCATCATCATCCCAGCGTTAATCCCAGTCGCATCCGAAGCCTTTTCAGCTTTGGAGTCTGGGGTTCGTCTTACCAGTCCAACTGCTGATATGGCTAAACTCCGACATTTTCTATGAAGCGACTGCCGTCTGACCTCCACAACCCGAAGGCGACATCGAAGCATTGCAGTTAGACAAATTGTAGGACTTTTGAGGGCTCCAACAACCCGTAACGACTGCCACTAGATGTTCGTAGGGCAACCGGGATCAACGGCTTAACGTGCTTTCCGAGGCACGACCAGACCAGTACAAATATTCATATTCATGCATACAAATACTTGCACTGTGCGGGGATCGAACCCGTGCCACCTTGCGCAGCGGCCGCGTCCGCTACCGCTACGCCACGGAGGCTGTCAAGCCTGTTTCTGTGTAATTAAACTGAAAATTATAAATTACTCATGCTAGGATTATCCATACTAGTCCATACTAATATTATAAATGCGAAAGTAACTCTGTCTGTCTGTCTATCTGTCTGTCTGTCTGTTACGCTTTCCCGCCTAAACCTCTAAACCGATTTTGATGAAATTTGGCACAGACAATCTTTAGACCCTGAGAAAGTGTTAGATTGCTATAGAAATAAGTACCTTATTTCTATAGCAATCTAATACTCAAACAAGGATTCAATAGGAAATATTTTAGAAATCAAACCCATAAGTTGCTTCTAGCAGCCTTTTAATTACTTAAAACGCTTTGCTCTGGGTATTTATAATTGCAGAAAAACTATACTATAAGAACATTGTACTGGTATGGTAAAAGATACTTCCTTTGGGTGCAGACTTAACAGCTTCACCAGCAGAATGTAAGAGGTTTTTTGTATGGTGCTCTCTCACAATCCTCCAAAAATTGTAATACCTATCATATTGTTATACTCTTTGTATCTATCTATGAATTAAAAGGCCTCCCCCAAGGCTTTCCACAATGACCGGTCTTGTGCTGCCCGCATCCATCGGCTTCCCGCGACCTTCACCAGGTCTTCGGTCCACCTTGTTGGGGGCCTCCCTACGCTGCGTCTTCCAGTACATGGCCGCCACTCCAGAACCTTACTGCCCCATCGGCCATCGGTTCTATGAGCAATATGCCCTGCCCACTGCCACTTAAGTTTAGCGACTCGAAGAGCTATGTCGGTGACTTTGATTCTTCTGCAGATCTCCTAATTTCTGATTCAATCACGTTTGTGTGTTCCATGTTTAGATTGTAGAAATATTATAATAAGGAACCTGAAAAATCCTGAGCAGTGCGTAGTTTGGACCCCCTTTTATAATTCAGTAAAATAATTCACTGTTCAGAAACAAATAGTAGAAATATAGACTGTTTATAACGGTTCAAGAAATTAAAAATCAGATATTAGCAAAATATTTTATTACTTTAAGTACTACACCAATTTGGTATAAGATAAAAACATAAATAACGCACACTCAATATTAGGTACAGTACACGAGCACAACAGCTAACAATGTCTTCACACATTGCATTGAACTTATAAAACAATAAACACAGCATACTTCTGGAGTAAATGCTGTACCTTCTTGAAAATGCCATATTCATAAAAATCATTCAGAAAAAGCAAAATATCAAACCCATGCAATCAAAAAAAAAAAAAAAAATTATTCATTCACTGAAACTATCATTACAGGCATTATCTTAATGTGACAGTTCAAACATTTATACATATTGTTGAAAATTAGGTTTGTTCGTTTTACAGAAAACCAACCTTTTTAGTTTACTCTAGTACTGCGATTCGAAAAATGTTAAAATTCGACTAAAAAAAGAAAAATGATGCCTGTCTGGTCATCGGTATTAAAAATGTTTTGACTGCTGTAAAAGAGAATTACTTGAAATATTTACTAGGAGTAACAACCTGGGATTGATAGCTGTCAGTCGTGCTGGAGAGTTTTGTTTTTTCCTTAATATTTTATTTTAGGAAAATATCAGTGTTTCTTTAATATTTCTTCGTAATTTTGTGCGTTTTTTTTTCCTTAGGTGGTATTTTTTATAATTATGGACTCTCCTCCTCCCCCTCCGGTTCCTCCTGATCCCCCTGATGCTGTTCAGTCGTCTGCAGCGGGTAAGAGACGCCTCCTTATTGACCCAGAGACGATCGAAGTCGTCTCTAAAAAGACTATTAAAAATAAAGATATAGCTATTGCAGCCATACAAACACTATTTATTCATCCCTCTCTTAAAGAGGGTCTATCTTATTCCGACGCGGACAAAGGGCCTTTTCTGGTCCACGTTTCGCGAACTGAACCGGATCCTTCATCCGGAACTATCATCCGTCCTATTAAGTTTGACCAACTTTTATTTATTAATAAAATAAAAAACATCTGCAGGGATGGAATTAAGAGAGTGGGCAGAAATAAAATTTCTGTCCAATTCACTACTGCTGAGGCGGCCAACATTTTTTTAACCCACCCAGTTTTAGACAAAAAATATACTGCCACCATTCCTTCCTACAATTCCACAAAAATGGGGGTCGTCCGTCAGGTGCCGGTCGACATGTCCATGGATGAATTCGTTGAGTCGGTGTTCCTCCCTGATGGGTGCGGGATCATTGTTAAGGCACGTAGGCTAAACAGAAAAAACAAACAGGAGGGCATGTCCTCCTGGATCCCAACTCAATCCATTGTCGTAACTTTTAAGGGTCAGACTCTCCCTAGTCGCATTTTTTTGTATCACACTTCCCTACCAGTGGAGGTATATCAATACCCCACAATTCAATGTCAAAATTGCTGCCGTTTTGGGCACGTCAAGGCACAGTGCCGGTCCAAGGCAAGGTGCTTCAAGTGCTCACAACCCCATTCTGGGGATAGTTGTGATGTTGATGAGACCAAAGCCACATGCATCCATTGCCTGGGCCGGCACTTTGCCTTTTATGGTAGCTGTCCGGAGCAAGGGAGACAAAAATCAATTAAATTGTTAATGTCTCAGGACAGTATATCGTACGAAGAGGCATCCCGCTCCATTCCTAGCTCCAAAAAATCGTACTCGCAAGTAACCCAAATTGCGATTCCATCTCAGTCTTCTTATTCTTCTTCCCAACCCCCTATTTTCTCCTCCCCTGTCTCTTATAAAAAAACTTTCTCTTCTACTCCTAAACCTAGAGCTCCTCTAGGCAAGTCTTATGACAGGGCCTCGCATAGTGCTATCGTTGCTGAGGTTCCTTCTCCATTACCAAATGGTTTCTCTCTTTGTTCGCAAAATTCTCCTCCCTCAAAATCTCCACAAGAAGACAGCCTCTTAGAGTTACTTCTATCCCTTTTGATTAGTTTAGTTTCCCGTGATAATTCCACGTTACCGCCCCACGTTGCCCATAAACTTTCCCTGCTCCTCTCTAATAATAATAATGGACCCAGTCTCCACACTTCAGTGGAACTCTCAAAGCCTTCGGCCGAAGAAGCCTGAACTTTTATTTTTAATTAATAAATTTCACCCCTCTGTCATCGCCATTTCGGAGACTTGGTTGGTACCTGGTTCTCGCTTTCGGGTCCCAGGTTACTCCTGTCTTCGTGATGATCGAGCTGACGGATATGCGGGTAGCGCCCTTCTTGTGAGGCGCTCCCTCCCTTTTTCTCTAATATCTCTTCCCCCTTCTTCTCCTGATATTAACATTGTTGCTGTCAGGGCTTTTAATATAACTTTTCTCTCCGCATACATTCCTCATCCTCATTCCAGATTAATTCCTGACCTGCTTTGTATTTTTTCTTCACTTCCATCTCCAATCTTTTTTATGGGTGATTTAAATGCTCACCATCGTTCATGGGGTTCGAGCCATGACGATAACTTTGGTCGTGCCCTCCTTGAAATTTTTGATGAAGTTAACCTATGTGTCATTAACAATGGTTCGCCCACTAGGAGGGTTCGCCCTTCACAAAATCCAATCTCGGCTGTGGATATTACAGCATGTTCTGCCTCTCTTGCCCCCATTCTTTCCTGGAGTATCTTGCCTCATTCCTATGGTAGTGATCACTTCCCTATTATTGTAGCTATCTCCGATAGAGTAGTACCTGCGCGTAATTTTAATCCCACTTTTAAATATATATTAAATAATTCAAAATGGTCTTCTTACTCCGACTCCCTTGAAAACAACTTGCTTTCTCTTCCCCCCCCTAACAGTAACAATCTCGTTGAGTGTTATTCGAAATTTGTAGATTCAATTATTTCAAGTGCTGATGACAATTTTCCTTATAAAAAACCTCACAAGTTCAAAGTCTCGACTCCTAGGTGGGACTCAGACTGTACTTCGGTTGTCAAGGAAAGAAAATTAGCAGAAGTGCAGTATTCCAATTCTATGACTCTTCAAAATTTTTTAGTGTACCAAAGAAGAGCAGCCTTTGCTAAAAGGACTCTCTCCAAAAAGAAAAAAGAAGGTTGGCTGCGCTATTGCCAAAGCCTATCCCCCTGTTCCCCTTCTTCCCTAGTATGGAAGCAAATCAAAAGATACCGAGGCTCCTTCAATTCTGTTGATTTATCAGCCAATGATCCTTCTTCCTGGATTGAAGCTTTCTCGGACAAACTGTCTGCTCCTTCAGTTCCTAGTTTGAACTCCTTTCCCTCTTCTCCGTGTTTCCTTGCTTCCGAAAATAATTTCGATGCCCCCTTCTCTTTTTCTGAACTCCGATTGGCTCTTGATGGACTCGTTGATTCCTCTCCTGGTGCAGATGGGATCCCTTACTCTTTTCTGAAAAATGCCTCAAATAGTACAAAGCAATATTACCTCGATCTCTTCAATAACTTTTTTGAATTCGGTTTGGTTCCTCAACAGTGGAAGCACCAGTTAATTATCCCGATCATTAAACCAGGCAAAAACCCGACAGACCCAAACAGCTACAGGCCTATTGCTTTATCGTCTGTTTTGTGTAAGGTTGCAGAGCATATAATGAAGCATAGACTTGAGTGGTTGGTGGAGAATAGGAACTTGTTGCCAACATCCCAGTTTGGGTTCAGAAAAGGAATGAGCACAATGGATAGTCTCAGTATATTAATTTCTGATATTCGTATTTCTTCTCTTCGCAAAGAGTTTTTAGTAAGAGCCTTTTTGGATATTACCTCAGCATATGACAATGTTTTGCTCCACGTGCTCAAGGATAAACTCATCCATCAGCTAAATATTCCCGTAAAATTGGTTCGCTTCATTTGCAACTTATTAATGGAGAGATCCATCTCCATTAAAACTCGAGACTCCTCTCTCCCTCCTAAGACTATCTGGAAAGGCTTACCTCAAGGTTCAGTTTTGAGTCCTCTCCTATTCAGCCTTTACACTTTCGATTTACACCTTTCTGTAGATTAATTTTGTCAAATATTGCAATATGCTGATGACATAGCTTTATACTTTTCTGGTAAATCTCTAGATGAGGCTAGCTCCCGTCTAAACCCCGCTCTGGGGTATCTATCCGTTTGGCTTTCACAGCATGGCTTAGCCTTAGCAGCCTCTAAGAGCTCTGTGGTAGTGTTTACAAAAAAAAAGATTATTCCTCCTGTTGACATTAAAGTTAACGGCGAAAATATCTCTAGGATGGATAATGTTAAATTTTTAGGAGTTTGGTTAGATACAAAATTATCCGGTATTCCCCACACTGACTTTGTTTCTCAAAAATGCGAAAGAAACGTTAATGTTCTTCGTTCACTCTCTGGGGTTTGGTGGGGTGCTCACCCGTATACTCAAAAACTAATCTACAACGCTATAGTTCGTAGTCATTTTGACTATGGCATGTTTTTATTAGACCCTTGTAACAAATCTGGTCTCCAAAAATTCGATAAAATTCAGGCAAAGTGTTTACGTATTATTCTAGGGGCGATGAAGTCGTCCCCAATTAATGCCATGCAAGTTGAGTGTGTTGAACCTCCCCTCTCAATTCGAAGACAATTTTTGGCAAATAGATTTATTTTTAAACTTGTGCAAAATTCTAATCATCCTCTTCTTGGTAAACTGGACCAATTATCATCCATCTTTGACTCGTGTCGTCATCGTTCTAATATTGAGCTTCCTTGTCTTCTTCGTGCCTACCTTCAATTCTCGCGTCTTCCTAGTCCACTTTTTCAAAACCCCATTTTATATCTATACTCGGTGCCGTATAATGCCCTGGTATTCCAACCAGAGGTCGTTTTGGACTTTGGAATTAGCAAAAATACCCTCGAACCGTATAAGACATTTGTGCAAAAAGTTTCCTCTAATTATAAGAACTGGACTACTTTATTCACTGACGCCTCCAAATCCTCTGATGATAGCCCGGTGGGAGTTGCTGTTTGGATCCCTCATACAAAAATTATTCTAAATTATAAGTGTCCTTCAGTTACATCCGTCTTTACTGGTGAATCGATTGCTATTTTCGAAGCCATTTACTTTGTTTTGTCTCATAAATTGAATAACTCCATAATTTTCTCTGACTCAAAAAGTTGCCTTCAAGTCATTCTATCTAATCCTTTTAGATCTAAGTCGAGATTACCTATAATTCTTAAAATCAGAGATTTGCTGTTCAAGTGTCATGAACTTGGCATCCATGTCGTCATAGCCTGGATTCCTGGTCATGTCGGTATTCTTGGTAATGAGTTAGCTGACTCTTGCGCCAAAAATGCTGTTCGCACTGGGGCTCTTGCCCACTCTGAAGTTTATTCCCATGATATTTGTACTACTCTTCCTCTAAATTTGTTTAAATCTTGGTCCAAGGTTTGGCAAATCTCTAAGACCGTAAAGGGTAAATTTTATGGAGATATTCAACCTGAAATACCTCACAAACCTTGGTTTTTTAAGTATCAATTGGGCAAAAAATCCACATCCTCAACTATCTGTCGTATACGGTTAAATCATTGTTGCTCTCCCCATTTCTTGGCCAAACTAAGGATTAAGGATAGCTCTCTTTGTGAATGCGGTTTAGATGAAGGAAACGTGGACCATTTATTTTTCTCCTGTCCTAAATTACGCTTCTCCTTTCATGAAATCATTCCCCCTCATATTCCTCGTCCTACCTCGGTCAAATGTCTACTATCTTTTGTGTTTACGCGTTTTATATTCAAATTAAGCAAATTTATTGAAATTAATAAAATTAAGCTATAACTCTAAGCTGTAACCATTATTTTTTTTTTCTCTCTCTCTCTCTCTTCCTTCTTCTTCACTGTCCATCGTGATATATCGTAAAGTCATTTTCGTATCCATTATCTGTGATCTTCTGTCAATCTGCGAAGAAATATTTTATTCTAACACAACAAGAATTAAATTAATATTATTTTAATTTGCGCTAAATACTCTCCAGCGTTTGATGGTTTATTAATCGTTCGCACGTTTTCTTGGCAAAATTGTGGCGTTTCTCCCACAAAGGCCATTAATCAACAATTGAATTGAATTGAATTGACTGCTGTAAAACTACAAAATATAATTTATTAAGATTAAAGAAAGTGGTTTGTAATTAGGTAGTTGTGTTTAAGTGTGATAATATAATGATTGAAGCTTAATGCAATTTTCATTCCTTTACTTCTCGTATTTCGGACGATCTAAGGCAGAATACATAAGAGGTAAAATAGTCTAGAATATTACTTCTATTTTAACATGGTAGCAGAGCGTGGTTACTGAAATAGAGAGGAAGGAGTAGGTATATTAGATAGATTTAAATTATGGAAGGAAAGGAAGAATTGAGATTACCTATATTTGATGGTACTAACTATGAGCAATGGAAATTCAGATTGAAATTGTTACTGCAATTAAAGAACTGCGAGCAGGCCATAGAGCAGGAAGTAAAGACGGAGCCTATGACGGAAAATGATTGGAAAAAGATAGATTTGAAGGCTCAAAACTATGTAGTTAACAGTATCAGTAACTCGCAGCTAGATATTATAATAGCTGAAGGAACTGCATATAAAATGATAAAAAAACTAGATGACATGTATTTGATTAAAGGATGTGCCAACAAAATGTTACTTAAAAGAAAGATATTGCAAACGAAATTCAAAGATGGGAACCCGCTGGAATTCTTTCAGACATTTGAAAAGCAAATAAACGATTTAAAAGGAGCAGGAGAAAAAGTTACTGATGAAGCCAAATTAAACTATTTATTGTTGGCCCTACCATCCAAATTTGAAAACATTGTGAATATTGTAGACGCTTTACCTAAAGAAAGTCAAACTGTCGAATATGTTAAGTCAAAACTGTTACTGGAGTATAAAAAGAAAGAAACAGAGAACGTTGAATGTAGTGAGCAGACATTTGCAAGTACCAGTTCGTTCAAACAAACTTGTTACGAATGTAATAGAGAAGGACACTTTAAAAGAGATTGTCCTAAATTGAAAAATAGTCAGCGTGGACAATACCGTGGAAGATTCCATAGAGGTGGACGAGGTTATCGAAGCTACCGAGGACGTAACTACAGAGGTTATAGAGGACTGCGAGGTAATAACTATAATAACGATCCTACAGCAGGAAATTCGTCGGTTAGCTTCAACGTCGAAGTGCTGACAGTGAATTGGCTCCTGGATAGCGGCTGTAATGACCACATCGTAAACGATGACAGATACTTTTGTGAGTATAAAAAGTTAGACAATCCAGTAAATATTAGAGTAGGTGATGGTTTTTCTTTAAAATCGGAAAAGATAGGAAAGATTACCATGCATTGTTATGCAAACTATCAATTGCACAAAATTGATATTGACAATGTTTATTATGTCCCTAATATGAAAAGAAACTTGCTTAGTGTATCCAGTATTGTGAATAGAGGGAACATGATTAAATTCCAAAATGAAATTGCTAATATACAGTATGTTAACTAACAGAGGGCGTTCCCGTTAACCCGAAATAGTATAGCATACATACATGCTAAAAAAATATTTCCATTCGAAAACAAAATGTTTTAAATTTTTTTCCAATATGAAAATATTCAATAAAAATTTTAAATTGACATGTAAAAGAAACACACTGTACACGCGAACATGAAAGATGGCAACGTCGCAATTTATTTATACATGACGACTACTATTTTGATTTAAAACAGGAGGTTTCAAATTTATTTCCAATTAGAATTTTTTTATTCGGATTTTTTTATGCTTATTTTTCTATGCTGATAATTTTATTTTAATCTATTAATGATATATATTAACGAGTTTAAGGGAACGCCCTCTGTTATTTAACATACTGTATATAGTTCGCAATATAAGTTAGTAGCTGTAGCTAGAAAAAAGAATAAATTGTATGAACTAGAAGGTAAAATAAGTGGCGATAAATATGTAAATACAAATTTACAAGATATGTCGTTGAAAGAGAAATGGCATCGAATGCTTGGTCACGTTAATTATTCAAAATTAAAAGAAATGTGTAGGCATAAATTATTAACCGGATTACCTGACAGACTAAACGGGAATTACATACAGTGTGAAATTTGTTTACAAAACAAGATGACGAATTTACCCTTCGAAAATAATAGACGTAGAGCTACGGAAATTTTAGAAATCGTACACACTGATGTGAATGGACCAATTACTCCGGTAGGTTATAATGAACAAAGATATTTCGTTTCATTTATTGATGATTACAGCAGACATGCTGCAGTGTGTGTGATTAAAAATAAAAGTGAAGTGTTTGATTGCTTCAGAACTTATGTGAATCGGATGCAAAACCAAACAGGAAAGCGAGTGAAGGAAATAAGGTGTGATAGACGCCGTGAATACCTCAATAGAGATTTTTATAATTTTGCAAAAGAAAACAGAATATTTTTGAATCCTGGACCAGCTTATACTCACGAACTTAATGGAACTGCTGAAAGATATAACAGAACAATTATGGATAGAGCACGATGCTTAATGACAGAAGCAAAATTAGATAAAAAATACTGGCCTGAATGTGTACTTACAGCAGCTTATTTAGGAAATAGAATTTTGACAAATACTGCGGAAAAGAAAAGCCGGTTTGAAATATTTTATAGAAGGAAACCAGACGTAAAGTACTTGAGATTATATGGTAGTAAATGTTTTGTCCGTGTACCTGAAGAAAAAAGAACTTCAAAGTTAAACCCAAAAGGGGTGAAAGGATGGTTAATATGCTATACAGATACAGGGTACAAGGTGTTGGTAGATAATAAAATTATTATTAGTCGACATGTTATTTTTATTGATTCAGAAGCAAAAGTAATTAAATATCAGTCTTATCCAAATCATGATACAGATAATGAGGATAGTAATGGTGAAAATAGGAACATGAATGAAGACAAAGAAAGAACACAGATAAATGAAAATGAGAAATTAAGAGAACATACTGACAATAATGATGAATATTTTGATACAGTTGAAGGTGAAGAAAATGAAAGAGAGAAATCTAATGTTGAAGAGGTGACCGAACCAAGTCGCCCAAGTAGGGAAAGAAAATTACCTGCAAGATTGAACGATCACATAGAATATGTAAATGTATGTGATGTAAGTGTACCAGAAACGTACGAGGAAGTAGTCCTCAAGCAAATTTGTGGAAAAATGCAATGAATAATGAAATTAATAGTTTAGAACAAAATGAAACATGGCAAATAGTTGATGAACCAATAAATAAAAATATAATCGAAGTAAAATGGATTTTTCGAATTAAATCTAATGGCATATATAAAGCGCGCGTAGTAGCAAAAGGTTTTCAACAAGTTTATAATGAATATGAAGAGATTTACTCGCCTGTTGCTAGAATGACTACAATGAAAGCTTTGATGTCAACTGCTTGTGTAAGAGGTTGGCATATAGAATGTATGGATGTAGAGACAGCTTTCTTGAATGGAACTATTAAATCAGAAGTTTATATTTATCCACCAGACGGTTACAAAGTTAAAGACAACAAAGTATGCAAACTAAGAAAAGCATTATATGGATTGCGAGAGAGTCCAAGAGACTGGTATGAGTGTTACAATGAATTTATGCTCAGCATTAATTTTAAAAGATCTGATTATGATTATTGTTTGTATACAGGATGTATCAATAGTGAAAAGTATACCTATGTCTATACGTGGATGACATTTTGATTTGTGCCGAAAAAGAGAACACGATTAGGAAAGTTAAACAACTGTTGAGTGATAGATTTCGGATGAAGGATTTAGGAAAAGTAAAACAATATTTAGGTATTGATATTGATTATAAGCCGGAACTTAAAAGAATGATTTTGAGTCAGTGCAAATATAAAGAAAGTTTGGCAGAAAAATATAATATAAAAGATTTTAAGAAATATGAGACACCGATGGAGCAGAATTTATCAATTGAAAATGGAGAAATAAATTATGATTTGAAGTACAGAAATTTGATTGGAGCTCTATTATATGTTGCTAGTGCGACGCGACCAGATGTTTCGTATAGCGTAAACTTTATGAGTCGTTTTCAAAATTATTATAGCGTCACACATTATAATTATGCATTACGGATTCTAAAGTATTTATATCATTCCCGAAATTTGGCACTTAATTTTAATGCGGAATATGATGATTGCTTAGATGCATTTGTAGATGCTGATTGGGCTGCGGATAAAAATGACAGAAAGTCAACTACAGGAATTATATTAAGAGTGTTTAATAATCCAGTAATGTGGAAGACCCATAAACAAAGAATAGTGTCAAGAGCATCAATTCATGCGGAATATTATGCGTTAGCCGATTGTGTAACAGAAGTTTTACCAGTGATAGGCATATTAGGTGATTTAGATGTTAAAATTTCCAAACCAGTTAAAATTTATGAAAACAATAGTGGTGCCATATCCCTTTCAAAGGACGGTAAATTTTGTAAAAACTCTAAACATATTGACGTAAGCTATCACTTTGTAAATGATTATGAAAAAAAGAAAGTAATTGATGTGACAAAGATAAACACTGATGATCAATTGGCAGATATTTTGACAAAGGCGTTGGGCAAATCTAAATTTCAAAAACTGACACAACTGATTAACGTTTATTAAGAAATTGTAATTTAATGATACTGATTGTTTATTGAATGTGATATTGTTGTGTATTCGTGTAGGTTATGTTTTTATGTTTTTCTATAAAACTCAAGGCGGTGTGTTGAAAATAAGGTTTGTTCGTTTTACAGAAAACCAACCTTTTTAGTTTACTCTAGTACTGCGATTCGAAAAATGTTAAAATTCGAATAAAAAAAGAAAAATGATGCCTGTCTGGTCATCGGTATTAAAAATGTTTTGACTGCTGTAAAACTACAAAATATAATTTACTAGCTTTCCGCCCGCGTGGAGTTCGGTTATATCGCGCTCTTTCCTCGGGAATATCAATTTTTTTCCGGGATAAAATGTAGCCTATGTTCTTTCTCAGGGTCTAAAGATTGTCTGTGCCAAATTTCATCAAAATCGGTTGAGAGGTTTAAGCGGGAAAGCATAACAGACAGACAGAGTCACTTTCGCATTTATAATATTAGTATGGATGCACAATTTATTTAAGGTACTTAAATGGATAAGGATTAATGCTGTATTGTTTAAAATCACTTTGTAAATAACCATTTTTTAGTAAAGAATAAAAATGGTTATGCTGGGTTATCCCTAAGAGATAGACATATACCATCCGGACTTTTTTGTTGAACTTTTTAAGGTGAACAATACTGTAGTACATTATTTTGGTCTATCTCGTAGGGTTCAGCCAGCGTTTGCAATATAAGCGCAAAAAAACGTGCTTATTTACGACATCACATTAGAAACCTTTAAATTTATCAGTGTTTCTCTACTATATTATGCATTTATTATATATTCAAACCTTCCTTAAGAATCACTCTATCTATTATAAAAACCGCGTCAAAATCCGTTGCGTAGTTTTAAAGATCTAAGCATACATACGGACATACAGCGAAAGCGACTTTGTTTTATACTATGATTAAGATTAAAGAAAGTGGTTTGTAATTAGGTAGTTGTGTTTAAATGTGATAATACAGTATGTTAACTAACAGAGGGCGTTCCCGTTAACCCGAAATAGTATAGCATACATACATGCTAAAAAAAATATTTCCATTCGAAAACAAAATGTTTTAAATTTTTTTCCAATAAGAAAATATTCAATAAAAATTTTAAATTGATATGTAAAAGAAACACACTGTACACGCGAACATGAAAGACGGCAACGTCGCAATTTATTTATACATGACGACTACTATTTTGATTTAAAACAGGAGGTTTCAAATTTATTTCCAATTAGAATTTTTTTTTATTCGGATTTTTTTATGTTTATTTTTCTATGCTGATATTTTTATTTTAATCTATTAATGATATATATTAACGAGTTTAAGGGAACGCCCTCTGTTATTTAACATACTGTATAATGATTGAAGCTTAATGCAATTTTCATTCCTTTACTTCTCGTATTTCGGACGATCTAAGGCAGAATACATAAGAGGTAAAATAGTCTAGAATATTACTTCTATTTTAACACATATTTTATAACTTAATACTATTTAATGAAATATAAAGATACACAAACACTTATAATCTTCTTTAATATACATAATTAGTAACAAAAACTTTTATTATGTGTAAAACATAGAATAAACAGCTGTGCCTTAGTCAATTAACTCCTGCCACATGTAAACGTATCTCATTGATGGTGTGCACAGGTCTGGTTAGGGGTGGCTTTGCTAGCAGATTAGTTCTGGCTGTAGGCACCAGTTGGAGGACGCGTTGCGAACGAAGTCCCCTCCACACGTAGCGGTGGGGCACAAACAGACTCAAGCGCTGCAATACTCCTGGGTTTGTCTCCACTCCACGAAGCACCTTCACCAAATGGACAACCAGAGTATCAGTAAACTCGCGTCTGACTTGTGAAGTTCTGATTGATTATAGTCAACCATGCCCAGAACAAACAGAGTAGGGTAGATCAATGAGTAAAACGAATATACCCCGTAAAACTTCTGGTACAAATACTAAGAGTAAAATAATATTAAGTACAAATGAAAATATTTTAAGAAAAGCTTATATACGGTTGAGTAACATCCTCCTTTTTGAAGTCGGTTAAAAATAGGTAATTTATTTTTGTTATAGTTTTGTTGTCATTTGACACTTGCATGGTTTCATTCTTTCCGTTCATTTGAACGGAAAAGGCAAAGGCATAGTACGCCATACAGCCTAGTCTTCAGTATGTTTTTTCTTGAGTTTTATATCCTAATTTATACTTTTTTTTTTCGGGGTGGAAATCCTCATAGGATGTCTGCCGCCCTAGGGTGGGCGACGGGGTTTGTCAGACTTTTACTGACTAAAACCACCCCGGTGTCTCTTCTATCACGAGCACGCGTGGGGCCGCGGGATTCTAAATTCTTCCGCAGCCCCACACTCCCGTGCTGGCCCGGTCTGTCCGGGCCTCGTCTCCGGCACGGGGTAGTGAGGTGTTAAGCTACCCCGTGCATCGCCTCAGAGGCGCGCGCTGACACTCACGCGCGCCTCCGCCTCGGGGTCCATCGAATAGGGGGCGGGGACATCCCCATGTCCCTCGCCCCTGGACCCATTCATAGGGGGCGGAAAAGGGCGTTATCCGCCCTTCTTCGGCGCCCGGTGCGTCTTCTGCGGCCCGGGAAGGGAGTTGAGATCTCCCTCTCCCGTTCCGCAGCTTCCTTCTGTGACATCACGTCCTTGCAGAAGGACACCACCGCGTCCCACGACTCTGCGCTGCCGGCCATCCTCCGCACTACTGCCGGCAGCGTCAGGTCGCCTCCCACTTCATTTGTGAGGACACGGCGCTGCTCCTCCCAAGCTACACACTCGGAGAGCGTGTGCTGCGCCGTGTCCTCCCCGCATTGGACGCAGTGGTGGCACCGAGCGTCCGGCTCCCTGCCTAGGCGACACAGGTACTTGCCGAAGCAGCCGTGCCCCGACAGCACCTGCGTCACCCTGGACGACAGGGAGCGGAGCCTTCTCTCGAGCCAGTCGTCTAGTACTGGCCGGATCGCCTCGACGGAAGCGAGGCCGACGGTAGGGCGCATAAGCCTCTGCCGTCAGTCCGCCACCAGGACCTGACGGAGCTCCTCTCGGCGCAGCTCGATCTGCCGCTGCGCCGGACTGGAGCCCCGTGACCGCTCTTCCTCGCGCCATCGATACAATGACGCGAGTACTTTCGCCTCTAGGTCCCAGGGCGGGGATCCGGCCAGGACGCAAGCCGCCTCGTAGGAAATCGTGTGATACCCGCGGACGACCCTGACGGCCATCGCCCTCTGCGGCTTGCGCAGAATGGCGAGTGTTCCGGCCGTCAGGTCCATCGCCCACACAGGGGCCCCATACAGGGCCATGGACCGCACGATTCCCACGTATAACCGCCTACAGGCGGCGCTCGGGCCCCCATGTTGGGAAGCAACGTTGACAGCGCGCCTGCTGCACCCATCAGTTTGGGCGCCAGCCGCCGGAAGTGGGGTCCGAATTCCCATCGGCTGTCGAGCACCAATCCCAGATACTTCATGGTGGACTCGACAGCTATCCGGGCACCACTGACCACGATATGTGATCCCGACGCCGGCGCACGCCGGGGGCCATGGAATACCATGGCCTCCGACTTGTCAAGGGCCACCTCCAGGCCCAGGCGCCGGATGCGTCCTAATTTATACTAGCTTAACTTAAACTAAACTATCTCCTTTCCTTTCCCGCGTGAGGCCGAGAACGAGGAAGTTTGGGTGAGGTCATGATGTGGCCACTATGCTACAATATTTCACTGTTCTTTATAAATTATTCACTGAATGCACTTTTTACTACATAAATCACGCGCTTTTATTTAGTAAACAACACTATAAATAATTTTAACAGTCCAATGAAAAATGAGCGTGACACTCATCTTGATATTCCCGCCAAACTCCTGACACTTGCATGTTGACATTGACAATGTCAGATAGTGTTGATGCTTGATGTTTTTAACTCGTTATCGTTAATCTAATTAAGTTTCAATTCGATATCCAATCGATGTGCCTGATGGTTTCAATTGTGCAACGTAATTAAATAAATATCACCAATACACACTACATAACTGTCGTTCTTAATTCTATAATTAAATACGTTGGTAGATTATAAACCAGAGGATAGATATTATATATTTATTAAGGTACAATACACGAAGTTTCGATTTATGTGTTTTCTGATTTTATACAGTTATTTCACTTAAATGCTACGTGATGTTGATATTAACCGTCATAATACTGTAATGAAAATTATACAGTTCCGTGAGTTAGTTCTGTCTGTTCTACACGTAGTCAACTGACAGAACTAAATTTTTCATTGAAATCGTTATCCTAACGTCATTGATTAATCAGATGCACAGTGGAATGTGAGTAGGAGAATACGATCTTTACAAAGACGAATAAATTGAATGTCACTGAGTATGGATCTTGCTATGAGACTTTCTTTTAAGTTATTTTATTCATAATTGAGATAATCGACTGCAGGTAATGTCTAAGTAACAACACTAATGTCGAACTAACGAGAAATCGAAAACTGTAATCCGTTTCACGGTGATTTTTACCTACCCATTTCACAGGAGAGTAAATAAACTAAAAAATTGGGTTTAAACACAATGCACCGTCAGCGATAAATTATTTTATTTTTAAAAGTAGATTTACTTACCACCTTTAACTGTAATTAGGTAAAGAATTTTTTTATTTTTTTTTAATATTAAGTCGTTTATAACGTTTCAATACAATTATTTATTACATTGACGACGACGATATTGGGAATTGAATAATTATCAACACACTTTCTTTTTATACTGAATCTTGATCATGGTTAGACTATATTATGTAAAAAAATTACCAATGAGTACACGTTATAATACAAGCGGCCCAAAAATTTCCTATATAAAATTGATAAACTGCAATTGGGCACATTCCGCGTCTCGCGCTCGCCCTGTGCGGACGTGTCTACCTCCACTCCGCCGCTCTCGTTTGCCTCGCCGCGCTATCGCTCGTGCCAGCGTGCGCCGAGATTCTCGAGTGTGTCAGTGTACTGTGAAGTGTCTACGTTGCTGCACCTGCCGAGCAGTGTATCGCCCTGCATCCAAAGCTGCAGCAACGCTTTATCCTATTCCTGCAGAGTGGTCAAAACGTACATCATATTCCTCTAGCAGAATAACGGTCAAACGTACCTTAGTCGGTCGGGTTGGCTCGCGAAAGTGAGTTGATCTCTCCGACTACCTGGCGAGTAATCAATCCTCGTTTTCGCCCTAGGCGTCGGTACTCCTGCCCGATCCTCCTGTGTGTGTGTGTGTGTGTGTGTGTGTGTGTGTGTGTGTGTCGTGTAGTGTCGTGTCGTGCACCGAAGCTGCTCGGCGCCGGACTAATCAGGTCAGTAGGTACACACCTCCCTGTCATTAGGACAGGGAGGGTCACACACCCTCCGGGCCCACAACCCGGAGGACTAGGTATCTTGTCATCATGGACGCAAGTCCAAGTCCCCTCTCTCACTACCAGGCGCTTCTTGCCCTGATCAACGACGTCCTATTAAAGGACCCTGAGGTTCGCGCCAAGTATGGCCATAAATTATCTGCCCTACAGCAGATAGCCCCCGCTCCCCAGCCCGCCCCCGCTGAAACAGAGGTGTCTATGGACACCGAGGTGTTTTCAGCCAAACGCCCCATCCTTCTCTCCTCTGATTCCTCCGAGGAGTCATCACCCTCGTCCCAGGACGATGAAGCTGAAGGCTTCATCGTCGCCTCGGGAAAGAGGAAGAGGAAGAAATCCTCCTCAAATCCGGCCCCCAAACTGGCAGCCGCTGCCTCCGCCAGCAGCTCACCCACCCCCGCCCCCGCCCCCGCCCCCGCAAACGCTACCGCCGCCCCGCGCGCAGCGACACCTAACCCCGCCCGCTCAGCCCCCCGAGCCGCCGCTAAAATCCCTCCTCCTCCGCCTGTCTTCATACAGGACAAGGACAAATGGACCAATGTGTCCAGCTGGTGTTCCGATCAAAAAATATCATTCACCAATGCCAGGTCAACACAGACTGGCATTAAGGTGACCCTCCCGTCCTCTAGGGACTACCGTGAGCTGACCAAGCTCCTCCGCAACAGAGGTGTGGCCTTCCACACCTACTCCCTCCCGGAAGAGCGCCTCACCCGGGTCGTCATTCGCCGCGTGCCCAAGGAGTTAACCTCGGAAGAGATTAAGGCGGACCTCATCTCACAGGAAATCCCTGTGAAGGAAGTCCACCGCATGCACAAGGCACGCGGTAAAATACCGTACGATATGGTCCTTGTAATCTGCAACCCAGCAGAAGGATCCGCCCACCACCCTATCTTCCTAGTGAAGAGTGTCTGCTCTCTCACAGGGATATCAATAGAAATGCATTTACGCACCTTACCCCGAGGGGCGTGTGTGGGACTCGCCCAGTCGAAACTGGGAATACCCACTAAACCCACAGCGGCACTCCGGCATCGTCATAGTGGCGGGGGAGTGGGAAACTAGCGCAGCCTGAGCTACCTCTCCCCCGCCGGCGAAACCCGCCTAGAAAGGCGGGCCCTCAATTGCCCCTCCTAGAGAGGGGCCGTGGCTCCCGCATGGTGAGCGATGTAAGGGGGGCGTCGGCCTCACGCCCGCCGCTCACCTCAGGGAGGGAGAAAGCGGGCGAAATCCCGCCTTCTCCTCCCCCTACGTCGCCTGCGGAGCGCCGGAGCGAGGGGATCCTCCTCCCGCTCGCGCTCCGCTGCCTCCTTCTGCGACATTACGACCTCGCAGAAGGAGGCCATCGCCACCCAAGCTTCCTCGCTCCCCACCATCTCTCTGACGATGGCGGGCAGCGAGAGGTCCCCTCCAACCGCCGTCACAAGATCGCGGCGCGGCACGGCCCACGACGGGCACACCGCGAGGGTGTGTTCCGCCGTGTCCTCCGCCGCGCCACAACCGTGGCACGACAGTGTGTCCTCTCGTCCTATCCGGTGCAGGTACCTGCCGAAGCAGCCGTGACCGGAGAGTACCTGCACCAGACGGAAGGAGAGGAACCCGTGACGCCTGTCGAGCCAGTCCTCCAGGACCGGCCCGATGGCGTCGAGGGTACGGCGGCCGAAGACGGCGGAGGCGAGGTCCTGCGTCCACTGCTGGACAAGAGCGACCCTCGCCTCCCGCCGGACGGCCTCCCTCAATTCTGGGGCCGGACGCTCGCCCAGCGCCCTGCGCCCCGCCATCCACTCGTACACTCTGGCGAGCACCCACGCCTCGAGCTCCCAAGGCGGGGTGCCCGCCAGAGCGTATGCCGATGCGAAGCCTACTGTACGGTAGGCCCGCGCTGCCCGCTGGGCGATGGCCCTTTGGGGCGCCCGAAGAGCGGTGGCATTCTCCCTCCTATGGAGGGAGTCCGCCCAAATGGGGGCCCCATAAAGGGCCATACTCCAGCACCGCATGCTTGGCCCTCCCATGTTCGGCATGAGCCATGAGAGGGCGTCCGCAGCTTTCAGCAGGCGCGTCGACAGCCCGCTAAAGTGCGGGCCTAAGCGCCACCTGCTGTCCAACGTGAGGCCCAGATGCTTCATCTGGGCCTTGACCTCGACCCTGACGCCCTCCACAAAAATGTGGGCGTCATGTGGGGGGCGCTGCCGGGGGCTGTGGAAGAACACGGCCTCCGTTTTGTGCAGCGCCACCCTCAAGCCCAGGCGGCGGATCCTTCCGGCCACTAAGGATCCGCCCGCCGATGCCAAACTGGCTGCCTCCCGGAAGGTGCTCCCGCGGGAAGTGAGGAGAGTGTCCTCCGCGTAGCAGATGACACTCGTGCCTCGAAGGAGGGTTCCCCGCAGGAGCCAATCGTAACCGACGTTCCAAAGAAGAGGCCCTAGAACGGACCCCTGTGGAACGCCGGCTGCGACAGCGTATCGCCGGAGCTGGCCAGCCCCGTCTACGAGGAGGACAGCACGGTCCTCCAAGTAGCTGGCCAGGAGGCCCCGCAAGTACAGGGGCACTCCGCCCCTAAGTCCTCCTCCTCCAAGTTAGCCAACCGGGCTAACGCACGCCAAAAGCGTGAATCCCCAGGGAGTCAGATCCCAGAGCGACTGTGCCCTCAAAGGCCCAGTCCCTGGAACCAGCTGAACTACCAGAGGGCCTTCCCGGCCCTCGTGGCGACCGCTCCCCAGACCCCCCCAGCCACCCTCGCCTGGAAGGACAAGGATCCGCGTATCCGTCCTACCACGGCCCAAAAGGCGGCTCCGTCCCCTCCTGCCCCTGCACCTATGGCTGCAGCTGCAACCCCCCCACCCCCTCCCTCGACCCCTATGTCAGGAAACGGCCCCACAGATGCTTTCAACATCATCTCGGGGACCTTCCTTATTTTTATATCGCCCCGCGCCAGACAGATGGCAAGCGAATTAAAAGTCGCTATGAGAGCAGGCAATCTGCAAGCCATTATTAATACATACAATGCGTACCCTGAAATTACGCACACCCTTTCCTCCCTCGCATCCAATAAAAATTAATTAATGGATAATACGGCCAAACAGAGAACCAAGCCCCGATCCCTCAAGCTGGCTCACTTCAATGCCGACGGCATTAGAGATCAGAAGTTCGAGATCTCAACCTTCCTTAGAGAGCACCAGATTGATATCTTCCTCGCTCAAGAGACCTTTCTCAAGCCTAGCCACCGCACACCCCTAATTGCTAACTACCGTGTAGTTCGCAACGACAGGCTGCGGTGCCACAAAGGCGGTACCCTTATTTATTTCAAAAGGGCTCTTCATTGCATCCCAATGGACCCTCCACCCCTATCACGACTCGAAGTTTCAATATGCCGTCTCGGCATGACAGGCCACCAACCTATTACTATAGTGTCGACCTATCTCCCACCCATCTCCGCTGCTGAGAACCATCAACTCTTAGCAGACGACATTGCCCTACTTCTTGGGTTGAGTGATCCCGTCATAATAGCGGGCGACCTCAATGCCAAACACACAGCCTGGAATAGCACCAGGATCAATACCAGAGGCAGACTCTTGTTTGACCTCTCCACCAACTTAAACTTCGATGTCGTGGGCCCCATGACCCCCACTCACTTCCCCTACGAACCCGACCATACCCCAGACGTCCTCGACGTAGCGCTCCTAAAGAATGTCAACCTACGGTTAGACTCTATAGAAGCACTATCAGAGCTATTGTCTGACCATCGCCCAGTCGTCATCCGACTGGCTCCCGTACTGGCCTCTCTGACCCAGGTCAAGCACCTCAGACGAAAGTGGTAACGGACTGGAGGAAAGTAAGCGATCGGCTGAAATCCACCACATTGCCCCACTTGGACTCCATACCTGCACGCCTCGACTCTATCGCTGACACGACAGCCGCGATCGACTCGTTCACGGATCACGTACAGTCAGTCCTGAATGAACAAGGAACGATGAATGAATGGGAATGGGAGGATGAATTCAAGGGAGGTTACAGTGACAGAAGACTACCGCTGGAAACTCCCTGCTGACTTGCGTGAACTGTTGACCGAGAAGAACGTGGCGGTCCGTGCATACAGCAGCTTCCCCTGCGCGGCTAACAAAACCCATATGCGCTATTAACAGAGAACTGTAAAAAGACGCATATCGGAGTGGCGTGAGGCTGGCTGGGATAAGATGCTGGATGAGCTAGAGCCCACCCATCAAGCCTTCTGGGAACTTCAGAGGAAACTAAAATCCAACGAAGTTGTGACCATGCCTCCCCTAGTTTGTCCTGACAATTCCATCGCCTTCGATGACGATGACAAGGCTGAATGCCTCGCCTCCTGCCTGGAAGCCCAGTGCTCCCCCAGTCTCCTACCAGTAGACCAAGCTCATCTCCTTGAGGTTGACGCTGAAGTCGAACGTAGAACCTCCCTCCCACCCGTTGACGACCCTGAGGATCCCCTGCCTCCCATCACCCCTAATGAAGTGCAGGACATCGTCAAAGGTCTTCAACCCAGGAAAGCGCCCGGCTCTGACGGCATCACCAACAGAGTGATCCGCCTCTTCCCTGCCCACCTAATCATCCTCTTGGTCACCATCCTCAATGGTGCACTGGGGAATAACATTTTCCCCCAAACGTGGAAAGAAGCCACAGTTATAGGCTTTCCCAAGCCCGGTAAGCCTAAAGCCGAACCGTCCAGTTACCGTCCCATCAGCTTACTCAAAGTTCTCGGTAAGATTTATGAGAGACTTATATATAAGCGTCTCAGAGCCTACGCCGAGAACAAGGGCCTTATCCCATTAGAACAATTCGGGTTCCGTACCCAACACTCCTGTCCGCAACAGATCATACTCAAACTGGTTACAAAAATGTATTTATAGTGCCAAAAAAAACTGTAATATAAAATATATGAATAAATACCAGAATTCATGTAAGGCTACCTGGAACGTCATAAAGAATGAAATACATAATCCTAGTTCTAAAAACAGCATAGATTTTATCAAAATTAATGATACCATTCTTACAGAACCAACAGATATAGCCACTGCCTTCAATAGTTTCTATCTTAGCTATAACTCCTCGCAGCAAAGCACATATACTCACTATAATAATAACGGCATACCTGGATCTATGTTTCTCGTTCCAATTTCAGAAAGCGAAGTAGAACAACAAATCATGTTATTAAATAACACAACTTCAGAAGGCTATGATGAACTTAGCACAAAAATTATTAAGGAATGTGCCAAGGAATTACGCGGCGTTCTAACGTACCTTATAAACTTATCCTTTGCTCAAGGAGTGTTTCCAGATAATTTAAAAATATCAGTTGTAAAACCGCTTTTCAAAAAAGGGGAACAATCTGAAGTAAGCAATTATCGTCCAATTACTTTATTACCAATTGTCGCGAAAATATTTGAAAAGTGCATGTACAAAAGGCTTATTAATTACTGTGAGAAATTTCATATTATAAGGAAAGAGCAATTTGGATTCCAAAAAGATAAATCCACAACTTTGGCTATATTTTCACTCCTTAAAGCAATTCTTAAAAATATTAATGATCACCAATTAACAACGGGTTTATTTTTCGATCTATCTAAGGCGTTCGATCTGGTTTCCCATGACATACTTCTTCAGAAGTTAGAGTCTATGGGAATCAGAGGACTGCCATTACAGTGGATAACATCATACATATCTGACAGACAGCAATGCGTTACGATCACTAATATTAATGCCAATAAAGAAATGGTTTCACATAGCTGAAGCAAAGCTGAATTTAATACTATCAAACGCGGCGTTCCTCAAGGTAGTATACTGGGCCCGATTTTATTTCTCCTCTATGTCAATGATATCATAGACGTGACTAAACATAAAAGTTTTCTTTTCGCTGATGACATTTCGATAATTGTATCTACTGACAAAAAATGTAAATCAATAGTTAATCATGAAACAGATATTAATAATACAATTGAAAATCTTATAAATTGGCTCAATAATAATAATCTAACCATCAATCTCGATAAATCCGTATATGTACAATTCAACAAATCTTATAACAACAAATTTAACTTCACAATGAATATACCTAAACTTCAACAAGTAACACATACTAAGTTTCTGGGAACGATCATAGACGAACATCTAGCCTGGAAAACCCATGTCGATAGTGTATGTAACAAAATTAATAAATTTGTATATGCTCTCAGGCAGATTAAAAAGGTAACGAACATCAAAATAGTTGTAATGTCCTATCGGGCTTATGTTGAGTCCTCGTTGCGATATGGACTTATTGTATGGGGTAACAGCACAGAATTTAACAAAGCATTTGTAGCTCAAAAGAAATGTGTTCGAGCTATTCTAGGTATTCCGCCGGACGAATCCTGCCGACCAATATTTAAAAAGCTTGGTTTGCTACCACTACCCTCACTATATTTATATGAAATATGTATGTTTGTCCGGAAACATGAAAGCCTTTTTAAAACTGCGGCAGATGTAAGCAATAGAAATCGCCGTGACCAATTTAGACTTGTTTTAGACGAAATCCCACGATCAGCTAAGTATAACAAAAGCTGCATAGCTATGACCGTGCGAATCTATAATAAACTGCCGCGTGAGATTAAATTACTCAATAGGAGATTGTTTAAAATTCTTTTGCATCAATGGCTAAATGACATTAATTTTTATAGTATTAAGGAATACTTAGAATATAAACCAATCTAGAATATTATAAATTTTGCATGCTATAAATATAAGCAAAACATGTATGATCTTTGTAATGTAACCATATCATCTTTATATACCATGTTTTATACAAATAAATGATGATTATTATTATTATTATTATCACTGAACATATTCACGCAGGCTTCCTGCGTGGTATGTACACAGGCGTAGTTTACTTGAATATAGCGAAGGCGTTTGACAAAGTCTGGCACAACGGCTTAATCTATAAGCTGTACCAACTCGGTGTGCCTGATCGTCTCGTCCTCATCTTACGGGACTTTCTGTCAAACCGCACCTTTCGCTATAAAATCGAAGGAGCGCTCTCCTCCCCCCGCCCCATCCGTGCAGGTGTTCCTCAGGGCTCTGTACTAGCCCCACTCATTTTTACGCTCTTCACTAGCGATATCCCGAAAAGCAGTAAGGCTCAACTCGCTCTGTTCGCAGACGACACAGCCATCTTCTGCTCGGGACGCAGTCCAGACTGGATTCGCCTCCATCTTCAATCCGCGGTCAACAAGCTCGCTGACTGGTTTAGAAAATGGAGAACTGAAGTAAACCCCCTAAAAATCCAAGCGGTACTCTACAGGAAACCGCGGGTCAGTGTCACCCTTCCACGTCCCCTCACCATGGACGGCAAGCCGATCCCTTGGGAGAAGCAAGCCAAGTACCTAGGTGTGATTCTCGATCAAAACCTCAACTTCTCAGAGCACATTGAGACGGTCCGCGCTCGCGCCGCCTTCGCTCTAGGTCGACTCCACCCCCTCCTCAACCCGCGTAGCAAGTTGTCGCTCAGGTGCAAAATGCGCTTGTACAAAGCTGCATACTCCCGATAATGACCTACGCTTGTCCAGTCTTCGTACATGCCAAGCCACGTCATATCCATAGGATGCCAGTAGTCCAAAACCGATTCCTCCGTAAAGCCACAAACGCCCCTTGATTCGTCCGTAATGAGATCCTCCACCTTGCTCTCAAAATCCCCACCATCCAGCAGTTCATGAAACGTCTCTCCAAACGCTTCTTTGATACTGCCACCAAGCACCGCAATCCTCTTATAGCAGCGGCCGCCAATTACACTCCCTCCACCATCTCCCGACTTCGCCGTCCTCGGCATGCCCTCACAGACCCCGATGACCCCATTACCCTCCTCCAAGAGGCCAATAGGGCCACCAGCACAGTACACAAAAACAGACCGACCTACCGACCTCGCCGCCGAGGTCCATCGCGACGCGCTCCCCGTAGCAACCCCCTACTCCGTCCCCTGTCCGATGAAGGCCAGCCCGCGCCGCAGCTGAGCCAGTAATTATCATAATGTCCCAACAATGACCTCTGAGTTTGTTTCGGCGTTTCTTCTCAAAGCTAGTACTAGGAAACGCCGTGGTCATCAAACCATTAAGTATAACTTTCGATCCAGCCGCCCCTTGCTGTCCTCTCTAGCGACGCCCTAAGCCGAGGTTCGTACCCCACGGGGGGTGCCCTTAGTGCGTAGTCGCCTAATTTTAATTTAGTTTTAAGTGCCCCTGGCTGGAGGCTTTAATATTAATTAAAGCATCCACAGGAAAGTCCGATTAAGTAGTTACGGTCTCTTAGTAGCCACCTACGAGATGCCATATCAAAAAAAAAAAAAACTGCAATTGGGTTATACTAACACAAAGACGCACAATCAATTTCGTTATCCGATTTTCAACTTTACCTGTAAAGTATTAAGGCTCAAGGTTGATTGGGATTATCTGACAGTTTCGGGTAGCTTGACGTGCTGTCGTCCACGTACATGTATCAAAAATAAATTCAGCACAGTAATCATAATTACTCTCCTCAGCGACATTCCAATTAAAAATCTAAGCAAACAAGACATTGTGCAGAGTTAATATTGAATAAAAAATACAAATGTTGGATAAATAAATAAAGATAAAAAATATTGGTAATTATGTTGCATGAGCCCAATGATATAATATTAACAGATATGTTATGTTCTAACAAACTAACCCAAATAAATGTGCTGTTCGGAGCAGCAGCACCCAAATGCAATTTTTTTATTCTGCGTTCATTTCACACGTTGATAGAGTGTGAGTGAGATGGGGCGCAATCTAAAGCATAGCGAAGAAAAAGATGGCTAGTGTGTGTCGTTTGCGCTTAAATGGAAATAGCAACAAGTTGGCCAAAGAATAACAATAATACAGATAGGAAATATAAGTTATATAACAGAGTTAACGGTAACTGGTAATTTCGTAGGTGGTAGTGTTGTAGGTGCTCAATAGGTGCATATATTTTTTTTATTTTTTTTTATGAAAAGTTTTACACTTCAATCAAGTATTACAAAACTTTAATGCTTGTCATTGAAGTATAGTAATACTTGATTAAATGTATTTAATATTTTGTGACTTTGATCAAAGGAAACCTAATGCAATAAAATAAACAATTATAAACCATTGTAATTATTGAAATTAATTTGGTTTAATCTATACTTACTATATTTAAAATAATATTTTAATTTTAATTTTTCAAATGTAAATCATTATGCAAACATTGTATATATTTCTATATGCTAGGCCAATTTCGCCTCCTCATCAAGGACTGCGTGACTGCTTACCATCAGGCAGGATTGCGGTCAAGCGCTTGTTTTTACTATATATAAAAAAAATATTTCATGTTCATTTAATATCGACTCACGCTTTCCCATTTTATAATTTCATATCATTTGACTGTATTACTTAGCAACGCAAAATAGACACGTAATTTTATAAATGTTTTACTTAACTGTTGCAATAAGAATTTCATAAATAACATTAAACAGAACTGCAATTTGTAGGTATAAAAGTCACCATAAACATAATCGCTTCTGTGCAAATAATCTATGTCTAATGCGTCCGCGTCTTTATCGCATTCGTAAGAAATCCAACTATAACTCGCGCAGTTAAAGATCTGAAAATGGCGGTGGGCTACTTATGGTACGGTTTACAAAACAAGTTTGGTTCTATGGGTCGTTACGCCTTTTTCAAGAAACGTAACATAACCAGTTACTTGGTCGAATAAAAAGAGTTATTTTTTGATTCGACTACTGTGATTGTTTACATAATTATACCTCCACCAACTATACAGTTACTCACGAAACGAAACTAAATTAAATCACTTTCTTGAGTGTGTTGTTATACAGTTAATATTTTTTTTAGCTAATTTTCTATTATTAATTGTATTATAGTTTGTCAAATATTATATAATTATATTACTAATATTAAATTATTCTTTTAGCTAATAATAGTAAAAATAATATTACTAAGTAAGGAGCAAGGGTACATAAAATACTGGATTTTAAAATTTATCTTTATTAATTATAAAAATAACTGATAAAATATCTGAGAAAAAGGTTTTATAAACCGCTTGGCCCAGCAATATCTGGATCATCTGAACCCATTATTGGTTCAATCCCCTCCATTAATTCGTTATAATCATCCATGGACTGGTCACTTTCACAGTCTCGGTCGTCACATTCGTCACTTTCATCTTCGGTGTCGCTATTCATGCCCACACTGATAATGAAATCCTCTAGTTCACTCTCCCTGCCTACATCGCGATTCCAGTATGCTTCTTCGACTTTCTTTATGTGATTTATTTGTTTCTTCCATTCGTCTTGTGTAATTGAAGCTATGGCCTCTTTTGTCATGTCCTCAATTTTATTTTCGTGTTGCTCCACATTTTTATCTGCGACCCGTTGTTTTATTAAATTCCAAACATGTTCTATGGGGTTCAGGTCGCAGTTATAAGGAGGGAGTCTGAGAACTTCATGGCCATGCTCACGTAGAAGTTCGTCTACCACATACTTTTTTCGGGGCGATGCTGTTTTAGATGCACGAGCAGCTCTGCTTTCGTCCAGTCTTCTTCGAATGACACACCGTGCTCGTGCATCCATTTCTTTATATCCGCTTTGCGGGTTGCAGTCGTTGGCGCTTTATCCAACTGCATGCTGTGGTAAGATGCATTATCCATGACGAGAATGGAGTTTTGAGGCAGATTTGGTATAAGTTTTTCGTTCAAATATTTTGTAAAGTTATTACCATCCATCTCGTCATGGTAGTCGCCTTTTTTTGATTTTGCTTTGAATAATAATCCTGCACCCTCCACAAACCCATCCTCTGAGCCGGCATGAACCATCACCCACCTTTGTCCAGGACTATCATTTTTTCGAATGCCTTCGTTGGTGGATGACTGCCAGCACTTGCTGACAGTATAATGAGCATGGATCCACGACTCATCCATGTATACAACTTTCTTTTTTTCTGCACCCATGGCATCATTTTGTCGGAGGCGGCGTAAATATTTCACTCGCCAGGCTTTTATATTATCACGCTCTATGAGCACCATTCGGTTCTGGCGACATTTTTTAAATCGAAATCCGAGCTTTTCTTTTAAAATCTTTCTTAACGTCGTTTTGGAGCCTGTATAGTTTAAATCAGCTTTTGCTGATGCCATAATCTTGTTAAGCGTAGGTACCTCCTTTCGAACGTCATATATTGAGGCCACAATATTTCTAATGGCACATATACTGAAGTTGTCCATGGGGACACGCGTATTGTTTTTGCCTTTTCTACCCTTACTCGGCGTACGGATTTTAGTGTTGGTTTGTTTTGCACGTTTACCTGAAATAATAGTAAAATATTATAATAAAATAGTAATAAGATGGTTTTATTTTAATTAGGGTTTTTATGAACTGAAACATGCTAATATATGCTGGATGCTCTTTTAAGCGTAAAGTCATTAAAATATACCTTTCTCTGCACGTGGGTACTATAGAGTCAAGAGATTATTAGGTTAGAAGAATAAATTACTATGATAATGCACCTTGGGTACTGAGTCGCCCAGGCTATCAATATGATGAAAGGTCGATTTTTGTTTGCGTTATCCTAAGTTTATTTAAGTTTTGATGACAATAAGCATGCTGTCCGAGTTTCTTGGATACTTTTAGTATTAGTTTATTAGTATGTTTTAGTATGAAAGTTAACTTCCAAGAACTTAACACTTTATAGAAGTTAACTTAAATTTGTTACTAATAACAGCGAAGCAAAAACAAAAAATGTCACATCTGGGTGATATAGATGGTAAATTTAACTGAAAAAACATATTATAGACAGAACAGGGCTAAGCATAAACTGATAGTTTATTGGTAATTACCTTCTCTCTTAATTTTCGATATAGTAGACATCGATAAATTAGTCGCCATCGCTGCGCGTGCAGCGCTGTACTTGAGCGGATGGTAGCGCTCCAAGTTCTTCTCTTCTTCAAAGTATTTTATCACGTTGTAAACAATTTAACGCGCATCACTGTGTAGAATCTTTCCACGTTTTCGTGAAGCCATTGTTCAATCACAAACCAAATGATAAGATAATAAAATGTCAACGTTAGTATTAAAAACTTAACAAAAATAAATAACAATCAAACGTAACGCAAACAAATAACAATTAAACTCAACAAAAACAATAATATCAACAAAATAACAGAGACTTTAGCGGAACAAAAGTAACGATAACTCGGAGTGCGTCAAAGTAGCTTGGAAAGCGAATCCTGACTGATTGTTATTTTTTTGCAGCGCTTACTTCACTGTGTGAGTATAGACAGCGATAGAGAGTGAGCGAGAACGCATGCGAGCGGACGCCATTTACAGATCTTTTCTTTAAGTGCGCAAGTTATAGCTCTCTTTTTTTACTTACTATGGCAACTGAAGCATCATTTGTAAGAATGTTTGACAAAATAATTGAAACTATATTATTTATTTAAATATTTTGGAATAATTACTTAGAATACGTGATTCCTTGACTTTTGTTGGTTTTTTTTAAAATAATTCGTGCATTTACGCATTACACAAAACGTAATTTTGAATGCGGAAAAGATTTTCTTAGCCACCGAGGACACACGCGCGTACGGAACGAGAGTATCGAGAGTGACTAAAGCGAGATACTGGACTTACTTCCTTTTGTACGCTTCATTTTCAGTGCGCTAGTGACTTAGCTACCTTAGTTTATTATTTTATCAATGCATGAGCCATGACATGACTTATGTACACACGTTCAAAATCACGTCGAATCTTTCAAAGTTATAAAGTTACTTTTATAGGAAAATTGACCTTTGTAGTCTTTTTAGATAATGAATCTAGGTAACTAGTCACACATAATCATAGTTAAAATATGTATATACCCAAGGATCTCGTGTATCTATTATTAAAAAAAAAACCGGTAAAATGAAAATATAAGTTTTTGAACGATGCGTATTAAAAAGCCAGTGGCATTACAGCACGCCACAGACAAGCATGACGATTCAACATTGGTGAACTTCGTTCAATAATCGTTCAGGGGGCTTACCATGACCTCTTAGCAAAATGTTCAGTTTCCAGTCAGTTTTGATTTAGGCCTAATTTAGCGCTGCTAATATTCGTAGTATGAGAGTATTAAAATTGAACGAACGAACTAACTCACGGAACTGTATAATTTTCATAACAGTAATAATTATGACGGTTAATATCAACATCGCGTAGCATTTAAGTGAAATAACTGTATAAAACCAGAAAACATATACATCGAAATTTCGTGTATTGTATCTTAATAAATATATAATATCTATCCTCTTGTTTATAATCTACCAACGTATTTAATTATAGAATTAAGAACGACAGTTATGTAGTGTGTATTGATAATATTTATTTAATTCATCATCATCATCCCAGCGTTAATATCCCAGTCGCATCCGAAGCCTTTTCAGCTTTGGAGTCTGGGGTCCGCTTTACCAGTCCAACTGCTGATATGGCTAAACTTCGACATTTTCCGTGAAGCGACTGCCGTCTGACCTCCACAACCCGAAGGCGACATCGAAGCATTGCAGCTAGACCAATTGTTGGACTTTTGAGGGCTCCAACAACCCGTAACGACTGCCACTAGATGTTCGTACGGCAACCGGGACCAACGGCTTAACGTGCTTTCCGAGGCACGACCAGACCAGTGCAAATATTCATATTCATGCATACAAATATTTGCACTGTGCGGGGATCGAACCCGCGCCACCTTGCGCAGCGGCCGCGTCCGCTACCGCTACGCCACGTAGGCTGTCAAACTGTGATAATATTTATTTAATTGCGTTGCACTAATTTAAACCATCAGGCACATCGATTAGATATCGAATCGAAACTTAATTAGATTAACGATACCGAGTTATAAAGATCAAGCAGCAGCACTATATGACATTCTTGTAAGAGGTTGCAATCGGGAGTTTTGGCGGGAATGTCAAGATGAGTGTTACGCTCATTTTTCATTGGACTTTTAAAATTATTTATAGTGTCGTTTACTAAATAAAAACGCGTGATGTATGTAGTAAAAAGTGCATTCAGTGAATAATTCATAAAGAACAGTGAAATATTGTAGCATAGTGGCCACATCATGGCTTTATACCAAAACTTACTCCTAGTGTCAGTTCACGCGAGAAATGAAAGGAGATAGGTTTAGTTAGGATAAGTTTAGGATAAGTTAGGATAAGTTACAAAAGAAGACAAGATATAATTAAGACTTGGCTTAAAGGTCTTAGAAACCAGGCCATAAAATCCCCAAAAAAAGGTTGCAAGCGAAACTGAAATGTCAGGTTTGAATGTTTGATTGATATATAAAAGAAAAAAAATGTTACTCTCACTTGTAGGGTCTTATTAGGTTATGGTCCCAGAGAAAAATAGTGCATATGCGTGTGTAAAAACTGATAACTAGTAAGTACACAGCACCGAGATTATGATGTCTACCTCAGGACTACCTTCAATAGAGAGATTAGAAGGAAGCAGCAACTATGACACGTGGCGATTTGACATGGAATGCATTCTTACCCACGAAGACCTGTATAAGTACGTAGAGAGTACACCAGACCTGAAAGATGCTACTGCGAAACGCGGGGATGACAAAGCACGTACTAAAATATGCCTACTGATAGAAAACTCATGCAAAGTTCATGTGCGTAATGCAAAGACAGCGAAAGAAACATGGGATTCTCTGAAGTCAGCATACCAGGACAAAGGGATAAATAATAGATGCAGACTCTTGTCAAAACTAGTGAGTCTTAAACTTGGAATGTTCGAATCGATCACAAGTTATGTTACTGAGCTCATGAGAACTGCAAATAAACTGCAAGACATCGGAAAAGAAATTGATGATGAGCTATTGGCTGCCATAATGCTACAAGGGCTACCAGATGAATATGCTCCATTGAGATTAGCATTAGAGAGCACAAATACAATACTTACCACAGATTTCGTAAAGACGAAACTACTACAGCTAGATGAGATTCCTAGCACTAGCACGACCGGACCAAGTTCAGCACTAACAGCAGCGAAGCCTAAGTTGACGAAAAGCAAGACATCCAAGAATAAAGGGAAAACTATAAAATGTTTTATATGTGACGGCCCGCATAAGGCGTGTGACTGCCCTCAAAATCCAAGACGAACAAAATCAGTTCATGTTGCAACCGCCTTGTCTACAACATGTCAGCCAAAGCAAGTTGAAGAAGATTGGATCCTGGATTCGGGAGCGTCAGCTCACATGTTAAATAGAATAAATATTATGCGTAACTATTCAAAGGTTGAACAAAAGGTTGAGATATCCTGTGCGAATGAAGGTAAGGTATTTGGAGAAGGTTTTGGAATGATAGAGAGTGATTCACCCCATTTTACAGCGAGCAATGTAATGTATGTACCTGATTTATCAGCTAATCTATTAAGTATTAGTTGCATTGTAAACAAAGGTAAAGTTGTCATTTTTTCAAAGAAAGGCTGCGAGATCTTTGAAGAGAAAGAGTGTAAGTATTCAGGCACACCATGCATGAAAGGTGATCTTATTAAAGGTGTATATAAATTAAAATCATGTTTTCAGGCAAGTGCATTGGCGTCTACAGTGACTAACACTAATGACATGGAGTTGTGGCATAGGAGACTTGCACATCTAGGCGTACGTAACCTTTTACTATTGCGTGATAAGTTGGCAACTGGGGTGAGTTTTCCGAACTTTAGTAGTTCCAAATTAGACTGTGTAGCATGCATTTTAGGAAAACAAACGAGACAACCATTTGATAAAAATAAAGCTTCGAGAGCCAATCGGATTTTAGGATTGGTGCACACTGATATCTGTGGCCCAATCAAAGATGAATCGATGGCAGGCTTTAAATATTTTATAACGTTTATTGACGATTACTCGCGGAAAACTTTTGTGTATTTTCTCAAGCATAAGAGTGAAGCATTTGAGAAAATAAAGGAGTTCAAAAGTTTGGCTGAAACTCAAACAGGACAGAAGCTGAAGGTGTTGAGATCAGACAATGGTGGAGAGTATGTCAATAAGTATAATGTAAATAACATCAACTCACGATTCCATATACACCGCAACAAAACGGGGTAGCAGAGAGAGCAAATCGAACCATTGCAGAGAAAGCGCGATCAATGCTGCAAGAAGCGGGACTTCCGGCGCGTTAATGGGTAGAAGCAGTGAACACGGCGGTTTATCTAAAGAATAGGAGCCCCACACTAGCAGTGAAAAACCAAACTCCTGAGGAGAGGTGGACAGGCAGAAAGACGGATCTTAGTCATCTAAAAGTTTTTGGGTGCAGGGCATTCAAACATATTCCAGATGAGAAGAGAACTAAGTTAGATCCAAAGAGCTGCGAATTAGTATTTGTTGGATACTGTGAAGAGTCAAAAGGATACCGACTAATAGACTTCAAAGACGGTACCTTACACAGAGCACGTGATGTAGTGTTTCTAGAAAACCAAATGTACAACAAGGTAACCGAAGTTGACAAGAAACCAGAGCCTGTAGATATTAGTCTGGTACCCCAAAATGTACCGACACATGTTCAACAAGAAACTGTACCTAGAGTGGTAATACAGTTAGAAGAAGTGGAACAAGAAGCTAAACCCACTGAACGTTTGTTTGACGCTGATCAAACTGATTCTGAAGAGACACAGTTGGATGTACCAGAAATGGCTGAAGTACACCAGGATCAACAGCAGAATGATGGAGATCATACAAATGAAAATCCAATCGGTACTACATCCAAAGAGCAACCGACTGTTGAGAGGAGATATCCACTGAGGGATCGAAAACCAAAGTTCTTCCCGGATTTTATTACATATAATACAACCACAGATGGAGATCCGCTCACTGTAGAAGAGGCGCTATCCAGACCAGACTCACAACAGTGGAGAGCTGCAATTAAGGAGGAGATGGATGCACTTCATAAAAATGAAACGTGGACTTTAGTGAAACCTGAGCATACTGATAACATTGTTGATTCAAAATGGCTATTTCGAATCAAAAAGGAGGCGGGGAATAAGATACGCTACAAAGCTCGTCTAGTAGCTGGAGGTTTTAGCCAACGAAGAGGTATCGACTATGATGAGACATTCTCTCCTGTTGTCAGACATAGCTCCTTAAGACTTCTTTTTGCATTAGCTGCAAATTTGAATCTCAAAGTTGATCACATGGACGTGAAGACTGCTTTCTTAAATGGAACTTTAGATAAAGTTGTCTACATGAAGCAGCCAAGGGTTTTTCAAGAAAAAGGAAAAGAAGATCATGTTTGTCTTCTGCATAAATCACTCTATGGTCTAAAACAAGCCCCACGAGCATGGAATATCAAGTTACACAGTGAATTAGAGAATTTGAAATTCAAGCGCTGTGAGAATGAATCGTGTGTATACACAAGGACTTTGGGAGCGAATATAATCTTCTTAGCGGTCTATGTTGATGACATTTTGATATTTTACAACAACGCAGAATAGATGAAGACGGTCAAACAAAATTTGATGAGCAAGTTTGAGATGAAGGACTTGGGAAAGGCACAACTTTTCTTAGGCATGCGAATTGTTCAAGGCAGAGGCTTTATAAAAATTGACCAAGCCGAATATATAGAAAAGCTCCTGCATAAGTTTGGAATGGATAACTGTAAGACAGCATCCACTCCTGCAGTACCTGGCCTACAATTCTCAAAACCTGACCCTTCATACAAACCTGATGAGAGCATACCCTATAAAGAATTAATAGGCTCACTTATGTATGTTGCTGTGTGCACTAGACCAGACATAGCACATTCTGTGAATGTTATGAGTCAGTTCTGCAACTGCTATTCTGAGACACATTGGATAGCAACCAAGAGAATCCTTCGATATCTAAAAGGTACAATAACGATGGGACTCGTGTACTCTAAGGAACATAATAACGATGTAGAAGGATTTGCTGATGCTGATCATGCCGGAAACATAATAGATAGGCGGTCCTATTCTGGAAATGTTTTCTGACTTGCAAAAGGTGCAATTTCCTGGCAAAGTACTAAACAGAAAAGCGTGGCCATATCAACAGCCGAAGCAGAGTATGTCAGTCTGTCGGAAGCAGCAAAGGAGGCTGTATTTTTAGCAAAATTTTTAAAGGAACTTCACTCTAGGGAAGACTCACCAAGAAATATATTCACAGACAGTCAGTCTGCTATGGGGATAGCAACTAACCCAGTACACCACCAAAGGACAAAACATGTGGACGTACGATACCATTTTACTAGAGAGTTAGTCGACAATGGTGTCATACAGTTGATGTATTTAAATACAAGTCACATGGTTGCGGATGTCTTGACTAAGGCAGTGCCAAAAGCAAAGCAAGAGTTCTGCCGATTGCAGATGGGTGTTATGGATGGATGGAGTGGATGGAGGATATCAAGATAGAGAAGTCTGTGAATGGTGAGGGGTATGAACCAGATGGTAAATTAGAAGGAATCGATTGAGGAGGAGTGTAAGAGGTTGCAAGTAGCTACCTGGCTGGTAGAGAGCGCGAAACTGAAATATCAGGTTTGAATGTTTGATTGATATATAAAAGAAAAAAAAAATGTTACTCTCACTTGTGTTGTCTCACTCTCAAAATGCAAGTGTCAAATGACAAGAAAACTTTATCAAATTTATAATTATATTACCTATTTTCTTAAAATATTTTCATTTGTACATATTATTATTTTACTCTTAGTATTTGTACCTGAAGTTTTACGGGGCATAATGCATATTCGTTTTACTCATTGATCTACCCTAGGTACTCTGTTTGCTCTGGGCATGGTTGACTATAATCAATCACAACTGCACAAGTCAGACGCGTCACGCGAGTTTACTCTGGTTGTCTAGGTCTACTTGGTGAAGGTGCTTCGTGGAGTGGAGACAAGCAGACTCAAGCGCTGCAATACTCCCGATTGCAGCGCTTGAGTCTGCGTGTGCCGCACCGCTACGTGTGGAGGAGACTTTGTCCGCCGCTGTAACTGGTGCCTACAACCAGAACTAATCTGCTAGCAAAGCCACACCTAACCAGACCTGTGCACACCATTAATGGGATATGTTTACATGTGGCAGGAGTTAATTGACCAAAGCACTGCTGTTTATTCTATGTTTTACACATAATAAAAGTTTTTGGTTACTAATTATGTATATTATAGAAGATTATATAAGTGTTTGTGCATGTTTATATTTTGTTAAATAGTATTAAGGTATAAAATGTGTTCAAACGTTTGAACAGTCACATTAAGGTAATGCCGGTAATGATAGTTTCAGTGAATGAATAAATATATATTTTTTTATTGCATAGGATTGATATTTTAGTTTTTCTGAATATGGTATTTTCAAGATGGTACAGCATTTACTCCAGAAGGATGCTGTGTTAAATGTTTTAGTAAGAGTTCAATGCAATGTGCAAAGACATTGTTAGCTGTTGTGCTCATGTACTGTACCTAATAATGAGTGTGTGTTTAGTATGTTTTTATCTGATACCAAATTGATGTAGTACTCATAGTAATAAAATATTTTGCTAATATCTGATTTTTAATTTCTTGAACCATTATAAACAGTCTATATATCTACAATTTTTTCTGAACAGTGAACTATTTTACTGAATTATAAAAGGGGGTCCAAACTACACACTGCTCAGGATTTTTTAGGTACCTTATTATAATATTTCTACAATCTAAACATGGAACACACAAACATGATCGAATCAGAAATTAGGAGATCTGCAGAAGGACCAAAGTCACCGACATAGCTCTTCGAGTCGCTAAACTTAAGTGGCAGTGGGCAGGGCACATTGCTCTTAGAACTGATGGCCGATGGGTCAGTAAGGTTCTGGAGTGGCGGCCACGTACTGGAAGACGCAGCGTAGGGGGCCCCCAACAAGGTGGACCGAAGACCTGGTGAAGGATGCGGGCAGCACAAGACTGGTCATTGCGGAAAGCTGTGGGGGAGGCCTTTGTCCAGCAGTGGACATCTATAGGAAGAAGAAACTTGGAACAATTAAATATGCGTTTAATTAATAGATAGATACAAAGAGAACAATATGATTGGTATCACAATTTTTGGAGGATTGTGAGAGAGCACCATACAAAAAACCTCTTACATTCAGCTGGCAAAGCTGTTAAGTCTGCACCCAAAGGAAGTATTTTTTGCCATACCACTACAATGTTCTTATAGTATAGTTTTTCCGCAATTATAAATACCCAGAGCAATGTATTACATAAAAGGCTGCTAGAAGCAACTTATGGGTTTGATTTCTAAAATATTTCTCATTGAATCCTTGTTTGAGTAGGTATATTAGATTGCTATAGAAATAAGGTACTTATTTAACATGAGGATATTAAGGTTAAAATAAGAAAAATATTCATTTCAACAGGCTTATTTACTTTCCTATAGGCATAACATAATAGATGTTTTATTTCCCAGGTTCCCATTCATTTCGGTAGTTGTAAAATTATGGAGGTCCTCAAGCAAGACAGCAAGTCCTCATCATGTATCCCAATCGAGGATATCCCAGAGTACCAAGGTTTAATTAATTTATATCCACTGTTGTTTTCATGATGCAGTGCCGCATACTCATCAAGATTTCTGGGATGGTTTTTTCTAGGTTTTGTATAGGCATTTCCCGTATTCTGCGTCTATTGTGATTTCCTTTGAGATAAGAATTGTTGTCTGATATCTTTGTTAGTTGCAATGACGCGGGTATTTCTTGACATTTTTGAAAAATCCTCCCGGCACTCGTTAACTACGATTTTATGTGGTTTAAAACGAACGAATAAGGTTTTTATTTCATATAATCCTTACATGAGTAATTTACAATTTCGAGTTTAATTACACAGAAACAAAAATAAGTTTTCTATGGACACTCTCTAACAAAACAATGTTGATTTATGCGTCTAAAATAGTAACATAATCAAGATGACATTACTTACAGCCGTTTCTTTCTTTCTCTTATGGCTTCGCACGGTTTGTGCGTTTAGCCAATGTCACGTAATGAATTATTCATGTCGAAAAAGACGGCCGCGGGTACCGAACACTCAAGAGGAAGTTTTGGTACAAAGCCATGATGTGGCCACTATGCTACAAGATTTCACTGTTCTTTATGAATTATTCACTGAATGCACTTTTTACTACATAAATCACGCGTTTTTATTTAGTAAACGACACTATAAATAATTTAAAAGTCCAATGAAAAATGAGCGTGGCACTCATCTTAGTTTCCCGCCAAAACCCCCAAAAAAAAAAGCTTACAGCCGTTCAATAATCGTTTTGTTGCTGTCAAAAAGACCTGAGTCGATCACGATCAGTGTTACCAACTCTCAAAAATATTTATCCCTAAAGTTGGTGTAAAAAACCCCTAAAATCGCCTTAATTCATTTGTTTTCCCCCTAAAAAATACACATAAATACATAATGATTTGGAAATAATATAGGTACTGTAATATGTTTCAATGTGCGGTTGTATAATTCCCAGCATGATGATATGGTGGACGTCCACGTACGTATTAATTTACATTACATTATTATTAAACATACATTTAATTTCATGACAGCCTCCGTGGCGTAGCGGTAGCGAACGCGGCCGTTGCGAAAGGAGGCGTGGTTTCGATCCCAGCACAGTACAAATATTTGTATGCATGAATATGAATATTTTCAGTGGTCTGGTCGTGTCTCTGAAAGCACGTTAAGCCGTTGCCATACGAACATCTAGTGGCAGTCGTTACGGGTTGTTGGAGCCCTCAAAAGTCTAACAATTGGTTTAACTGCACTGCTTGGATATCGCCTTCGGTTTCTGGAGTTCAGACGGCAGTCGTTTCACGGAAAATATCGAAGTTTAGCCGAAAACATCAGTTAGACTGGTAAAGCGAACCCCAGACTCCAAAGCTGAAAAAGCTTCGGATGCGACTGGGATTAACGCTGAGATAGTGATGACTGTAATATGTTTCAAAATCTTTATTGCAGGTTATTTAATACATTAAATATTTCGTCTTCATCTGAAGATTCAGATTTTTTTGAATCATACATATTGACATTTAATTTTAACATTTTATTGGATGGATTAAATTAAAGTTACACAAGATCCATTATTTCGATTTAATTTAAATCGGACCAGCAGTCACTAGGCAAGAAATAAATATTAATACAGTAAATTTCAAAAATAACAAAGAGTCAAAAAATCCCTGAAAATACCCCTAAACTTTTCAGACCCCTAAAAAAATCCCATCTCACTTATTTACCCCCTAAATCTGGGGGGAAAACCCCTAAGTTGGGAACCCTGATCACGATTGATTGAATCATTTTGATTCGATCGCAACCAGTACACGAATGATCGAATCGCGGTTCTTTAAAAGATTCGATCATTTGACCCACATACTAAGCATACAAAAATGAACTTTATTTTTATAAAATTACATTACTTCATTGCCTATTTATAAAATGATCGAGTCTCCTTCCTAAAGATTCGATCATTTAACTCACGTACGAAGCATACAAAAATGAACTTTGTTCTTATAGCATTACATTACTAAATTGCTTATTTGTAAAATGATCGAGTCTGCTGCCGCTAGTGAAGGAGTGAGTTGTAACAAACAAGATGTGTCTATCCTTATTGTTCATTTACAAAACGTGATAGTTCCCTCTTTCTTTGTCCGAAATGAATAAACCGGTATGTTTGGGTCACGCGACCTGTGAGAGCGAAGAGCAAATCTGATTATTTCTCGCTCATGGTTCGCGGCAGTTCGCGGGTCGCATTGATCATTCGGTCGTACAAATGAACCGCGACCCAAATGATCGAAACGATCGAATCTTTTAACCCGATCACCAAACGAGTGGGTCGCGAGCGACCTGGGTCTCGAAAAATGATCGAATTACCCAGCACTATGAAATAGTAGGTTAGGTCTAGGTCATGGTATGAAATCCTATACAAAAAAGAAAGGTGAACAGTTTTTGTAAACGTCACCGCAACAGGACTGTTGCAGGCCTGTTAATATTATGATTTTTTTTTTTTTTTAATATGGCATCTCGTAAGTGGCTACTAAGAAACCGTAACTACTTAATCGGACTTTCCTGTGGATGCTTTAATTAAAATTAAAGCCTCCAGCCAGGGGCACTTAAAACTAAATTAAAATTAGGCGACTACGCACTAAGGGCACCCCCCGTGGGGTACAAACCTCGGCTTAGGGCGTCGCTAGAGAGGACAGCAAGGGGCGGCTGGATCGAAAGTTATACTTAATGGTTTGATGACCACGGCGTTTCCTAGTACTAGCTCTGAGAAGAAACGCCGAAACAAACTCAGAGGTCATTGTTGGGACATTATTATAATTACTGGCTCAGCTGCGGCGCGGGCTGGCCTTCATCGGACAAGGGACGGGGCAGGGGACTACTACGTGGAGCGCGTCGCGATGGACCTCGGCGGCGAGGTCGGTAGGTCGGTCTGTGTTTATGTAGTGTGCTGGTGGCCCTATTGGCCTCTTGGAGGAGGGTAATGGGGTCATCGGGGTCTGTGAGAGCATGCCGAGGGCGGCGAAGGCGGGAGATGGTAGAGGGAGTGTAATTAGCAGCCGCTGCTATAAGAGGATTGCGGTGCTTGGCAGCAGTGTCAAAGAAACGCTTGGAGAGGCGTTTCATGAACTGCTGGATGGTGGGGATTTTGAGATCAAGATGGAGGATCTCATTACGGACGAACCAAGGGGTCCAAGGGGCGTTTGTGGCTTTACGGAGGAATCGGTTTTGGACTACTTGCATCCTATGGATATGACGTGGCTTGGCCTTGGCATGTACGAAGACTGGACAAGCGTAGGTCATAATCGGGCGTATGCAAGCTGTGTACAAGCGCATTTTGCACCTGAGCGATAGCTTGCTACGCGGAGGAGGAGGAGGGCGTGAGGAGGGGGTGGAGTCGACCTAGAGCGAAGGCGGCGCGAGCGCGGACCGTCTTAATGTGCTCTGAGAATTTAAGGCTTTGATCGAGGATAACACCAAGGTACTTGGCTTGCTTCTCCCAAGGGATCGGCTTGCCGTCCATGGTGATGGGACGTGGAAGGGTGACGCTGACCCGCGGTTTCCTGTAGAGTACCGCTTGGCTTTTTAGGGGATTGACTTCAATCCTCCATTTCTTAAACCAGTCAGCTAGACAGTTGACTGCTCTTTGAAGATAGAGGCGAATCTGAACTGGACTGTATCCCGAGCAGTAGATGGCTGTGTCGTCTGCGAACAGAGCGACTTGAGCTTTACTGCTTTTCGGGATGCCGCTGGTGAAGCCTGTTATTAGGACGTCATGGTACAGAAAACTAAATTAGGACTGTTTCTGCCCTGCTATAAGAGCTCATGGTAATGTCCCAATTTTAATACTCTCATAGTACGATTATTAGCAGCGCTAAATTAGGCCTAAATCAAAACTGACTGCAAACTGAACGTTTTGCTAAGAGGTCATGGTAAGCCCCAAGAGATGGGATAAGTTAACAAAGTTGGAAATTAATTACTGAAGACATGGCAGTATGGACTCTGACCTTAGCCTGTTCCAAATGGAACAATTAAAACAATAAAAAAGTCTGTGGTCATGTCCAGTGTTGCCAACGTAGGGGATTTTCCGCCATTTAGGCTACTCAGAACGAGAATCGGCGACGAAAAAATCTACTGGCAAATCTAAAAGGCGACTGGTCGCAAAATAGACTACTCGACTCTACAACCTTTTTATTTATTTTTTTGCATATACTACCTACTACGCCAAGAGGCATGCGGCCATGAGTGTGTGTAATGGTGGTACAGACGACTGCAGGTCACACATGAAACTGTCAGATATTCCCAATCAACGTTGAGCCTTAATACTTTATCATAAAGTTGAAAATCTAATAAAGAATTCTGACAGATTGTAGTATGTAGTAGCTTGATGTGTTGTCGCCTATACAATTTGATATTTAGTTGGTTCCCCTATATGTTTATAGTTTCCGGCGGGAATATCCTGAATTTGCCTTAGCTATTATGTAACAAAATTTAGAATACAACAGGTAGGTAGGTAGGTAGGTTATACGTAGGTATTCAACGCGCACGCAATTATCTGTGTTGTACAGTAATTTCATGGTTATTCCTTTGTCACCTTCACCTTGAACCACTTCTCCTGTGTCATTGTTGTGATAATGGCGCGTATTTTAATTCTCTTGATAAATATTTGTTTAAACAATTCTTTTATTTATTCCCGGAACTTTAGTCTGTCTATACTAATACATAAAGCTGAAGAGTTTGTTTGTTTGTTCGAACGCGCTAATCTCAGGAACTACTGGTCTGATTTGAAATGTTTTTTTTTGCGTTGGATAGCCCATTAATCCAGAATGGTTTTTGGGCTATATAACATCACGCTGCGTTCAATAGGAGCGGAACAAAAAAGATATCAAAACCTACGCGGGATAAACATCACATTGTCGGTTTAAAAAAAAAAAAACTCAAACCATAGCATACCAAGCTTATAGCGTTTACTTTTATTATGTTAACATCTTCTCTGATACATAATAATTTAATAATGTAATAATATCTCAACTATATAAAATGGATATGTTCCGGCGAAAATAATTCTTTGCACTGCACTGCACTGCATCCAGTGACATGACTTTCTGCTAAGTCATGAATTCTGAGTGTTTTGAGGTGGCTAGAGAGAGCACAGTGCTGCCTTTACGCATATACAAACAAATATATGTGTGCATGATAATATTGTAATTTGTTTTCGCATTCTGCTTTTCATCCCTTTTTTTTTAAATAATACTATGCTTACTACGATTTAAACAATTATTGTCTGTCACACAAATCAAATATGTATTTTGTGAGATGTAATACATTCAATTTTATATGTAAGTAACAGTGATAATATTTTTAAATTTTATTGAATTTGACACATTATATGTCACGCATGAGAAAAACCATTCTGCATGTTATTTATGATAGACGAGTGTCTATCAATTTCAGCCATTTTAGTCTACTTAAAGTCGTATTACAAAAAAAAAAAAATTTTCAGCGTCAACAGTCGATTATGCGATCAACAACACAATTATTACAAAGTTTTACTTTTAATAAGAGAGTCAAGGAACGTATTTTATTTTCATTTAAATTAAATGCCATTATAACGTATTTTGCCAGTGTCAACAAAAAAAAAAAAAGAAAAAAGAGGCAGCGTATTTTAGTTTCATTAAAAAAAATACCTTTATTTACGTATTTTGCCAGTTTCCACAAAAAAAGGCAATATTACTTTTTCTGATAAAATGTTACTTTTGGATCTGTCTTGATGAACTTGAAATTAACTTTTGACTATCGGCCACTGGCAACACTGGTCCGCAGTCGTCGCGGCTGAGGTAGGGATGGGCAAATGGAAAAAATATATCGATATTTATCGTATCGATATTTTTCAAATATATCGATATAATCACCCAAAAATAGCCATATATCGATAAATCGATATTTTTTGCCCAATTTGTAATCTATACTAATATATAAAGCTGACGAGTTTGTTTGTTTGTTCGCACTAATCTCGGGAACTACTGGTCCGATTTAAAAAAATATTTTTGCGTTGGATATCCCATTAATCCAAGAAGGCTTTAGGCTATATAAAATCACGCTGCGACCAATGGGAGCGGAGCATAACTAACTCCACGCGAACGAAGTCGCTGGCGGCAGCTAGTTAATTATAAAAATTGCCAAAATATTTGAAATTTTAAAGTAAATACACCTGTGGCTGTTTTGACATAAGTTTTATTATTTAAAAAAACAGGTTCATGTACCAGAAAAATCAACGTCTTCAACAAATCACTTTGCCAGTGTAATTACTGGGTATACGATACCTAATGTCATAGGATTATAGACTGTAATGAAATATATATTGTGTTCATAATCATATTATTATACACTTTATTGTTTTCATTTCAAACAGACTTTATTACCTTATTCTCTTTTGAGTTTTGGTGTATTGTGTTTCGTGATCGTGAGTGGTGAGGTTCTGTTCTAAGTAATACTGAACAGAAGATATGAGCGTGCTTATAGACATTTGAGAGAGAGATTTACAGTTTTTGGATCCACAGCATGTAGTTTACAAAGATTTTACTTCAACATTAAACGTAGCAAAGAATTTTCCAAAAGACGAAAATGACATTCAAAAAGTTGATGATGAACTACGACAAATTAAATTTGAAAACAGTGTAAGATACTTGTTAGAATCAGGTGGAAGTAGCACAACCAGCACAATTTTGAACGTAGACAAATTTTGGGAAGCTGTTGGAAAAATCTTGTACGCAAATGGGGCTACAAAATATCCAAATATTACAAATTTCACAAAAGTTTTATTATCTTTGCCCATGTCTAACGCTTCGTGCGAGAGTATATTATCTCAGATAAATTTAAATAAAACAAAACTTAGGAATAGGTTCTTAAGTCAACACGTTTCTTCTATCAATAGTCACTAAAGAGGGGATTAGCACGGAAATTGTGTTTTCTTTAAGCCAACTGAAAATATGAATAAGAAGATGTCTTCCAGTCTACCTAATACGAAAATGAAGATTGGACGCAAATGTTGACGTCTAAAGCCAGTTGCTGATTTAATAATAGGTGTTTGACTGCTACGTGGAAGAATTTTTTTTGTATTTATTTATTTTTGATGAACAAATTTCATTAAAACGTGTTTTTTTTTCGTTTTCATAGTGGCATATTTTTGGCATTTTTTGCGGTCACGTGTGGCAGAATTTGGCAGAATTTCGCCCATTTCGTGGCAGATTCGCTATTTCTGAGATGGTCACACTGCTGACAACAGACACTAGACAGACTACAGAGTACATTACAGCGTGGCGTCAAATATTATTATTTAGCCTGTTAGGCGGTGTCTTAATCAGTCACTTAGCATCTTCATCAGCAGTTTAATTCGTTATGCACTTAACAAATTAATTATTTCAGTAGTTTGTTGCGTCGGAATGGAACGGCAAGCTCTCCGCTAGGAGTAACTGTGTTTTGTGGGCAAGCTAGCGAAGGTTGCAATTGCTGTCATGGCGTCCACACGTGAATTCTTGTTCTACTTTTTGTGCATAAAATGTGGTGGTTTTGTAAGTATTAAATTTGCGGCTCAACAAATGCCAGTCTCGAACTCTCGTTAAAAGAAAAGTCGAAGTCGTTAATGAAAATATATTTTGCGGATAATTTATATTCATCTTAGAAGTATCTGGGAGTGGTTTTGCTTAGCAGTGGAGAATTCCTGCCTTATCTTGTCAACTTGTTATCTTGTTATTGTTTCGAAGCCCGGTTTCTCAATGTCGAATTGTATTGTTTGTTTTTGTAACAGGTCGTGATCACATACAATTGTACAACCCGGTCATATTATTTCGAGACCTGGCGTCGATGACGTCACGTCGCGTTGGTGCTCTGTTACGGTGCCCAAAACAAACACCTCATGTAGGATAATATTATAAACAATAAGATTGCCAACAAAACAAATATTATATTAACTAATTTAATGTAGGTAATATTATTATAATGGTAAGATTAAAATGATAAATAATAAATGAAACAATCTTGGTTAATTGGTTACAAGAAGTGTTCTAAAAAATCTTCAGAATATGAATGATGTGTATGATGTGTATATATATGTATGATTGGCTCCATGCCAGTCATTGTCTCATTATCACTATCACTGTTCTCACTGTCTAAACTCTCTTTGCATATGGATATAATTATTTCATGAACACTTTCTTAAAGGTGGTTTTTTCCCAATACTCCTGTTGTAATCTTTCAATGTGATTTATTTCTTCTTTCCAGTCGCAAGGTGTGATGGAATTAATAGCATCTCTTGTTAATTTTTTTATTTCTATCTCTGACTGGCTAACATTTTTGTCTGCCACCCGTTGCTTCACTAGATTCCAGATATCACACGCTTATTAATAAACCGAAATAAATAAAAAAAAAACACTTCACTTGTGGGAAATCACTAACAAAGTTTTGAGCCTCTATCTTGATGGAAACTTTTTGTTGTCTTTCACATGTCACACATCATTACGATTCTATTTTTGAGTTCTTGATCTTAAATTGTAGGGTGATGTATAGAGAATATAAAGAAGTAAACAGTATAATGGAAATATGTATTTTAATTAATAAAATAAGTCTTTGTTCTTATGTTCCGACTATGCCAGTTTAGTGTTAAAAGTAGTGACAAATTGTTTGAATATTTTTGAAACAATACTTAATAATTCAGTTTGTTATTAAAAATACTGACAAATTGATTAAATCGTTTTGAAAAAATACTTAATAATTCACTTAAGTGTTGAAAATTCTATAGTTTGTTTGGATGTTTCATAGTTGCTACAGTTTAAAAGTCAAGTGAAAATAATAGATGCAGAAGTATTTTGTGAAAAATCTTTTTATTACAAAATCGTATTATAGTGCTTCACTACAAAGTTGTGTTGAAATTGCTTCGGTATCCTTATAGGCTTATAATAATTATAGTTATAGTAATTAGTCATACTAGGAACATGGAGTTATTAATAAGTTTCTAAAGTCAAAACCACGTCCAGCTGTACTCTCAGGTATAGTAGGGCGATAGATCTGAAACTGCTCTTGGCGGAAGTAACTAACAAAAAAAGTCAGCATTTAACTTATTTAATAATTGAAATCAGACTTATACAGACTTACTCTTGATCATAGTCAAGGCTTTGATCCCTGTCGGGATGTTTAGTGATAGCGGGTCCTCCAGGAGTTTGGAGAAAGATGCAGATGACACACAACCCAACTTAGGTATGATGATGTTCAAAACATTCCTCCTGAGATTGGGTGTTATATGATCGTGAATAATTTTCCAAGAAGATAGAGCCTCACAGACTGGATCAGGAAACATCCGCATGAGGAATCTGCCTGGTGATATCCCTGTTATACCCCCCAGAGACAGATCTAAGTAACCCTGCTTTGTATGTAAATGTGTTGAAAAGTTCTGCATGCTTGATTACAGCTCTAGTTGCTGTTTTGATAGCGGGATTGTCTCTCTAGTAGGTCATTGACTAGATTTCCGAGGAAATTATAGTGAATCATAGAGTTGATCGGACTTTCAGCATAATGAGATACTGTCAAGGCATTTGAGGAGACAGTTGATAAGATATTTCCTAAACCGGAGAGTTGATCATTAGAAACACAGGTCACACGGGACCATCTCTTGGTCTCTAACCCCCTAATATTCCCTCGGAAGACCGGAACCTTTCCATAACTTAAAAAGTCAGCAGATCTCATAGTCTCAACTCTGTTGATGATCAATCCCAGTCTCTGTGTCCCGTCTTCTATCTCCCTCATGATATCATTGTTGTTGCCAGAGATGTCATTTAAACATTGTTGGAGTTCTTCATCTGTTCTGGTCTTATGGAGTGAGTATTGAGTACAAATGACTTGATTGTCCCCCTGTGCCAAGATCTGAACCCTAGTATTTCTCTTGATGCTGGCCCTTATTTAACATTCACCTACAGTATAATCTCACTAATCCGGCACTATTAAAAACCGGAAGGTGCCGGATTATTGGAATGTTCGGATTATTGGATTATAGTGAAAAAGTCATAGGTAAAGAATAAAATAAAGCATTTCATAGAGGGAGTCAATTTATGTAATGTATTCGATTAACATGTAGGTACATATGTGATTAACTATGTAGTTTTAAAATAATCCTTAATTGAGGTCTGCTTTTGTGCAACTTGTAGTCCTTGCTTAAAATGTATTTAAAAACCACTATAACTTCAAATTAAATTAATTATTGTGAAAGTTTAAATGGGTCGACATGGCATGAGTAAACATTGATAGTGGTAGTCGATTATGCAGGCGGGGATCAAAGTCTCGCAATTTTTCATAGGTCTCATTGACTAATGGGATAAAGCCTGAAAAATCAAAGTTCTGGGCAAAATAGTCTTGTTCAGGCACCATCGAGGAATGTGGTCCAATGTCATACAAAGGTTCGTCTCTGGGTTCATCTTCGACAGTACTCGGCCGCACATCCTGTTACCGTCTGTCTTCTTTCTTGTTATTCCTGGTCTTCCAGGTTTCTGTCCTCCGTGTTGGCCGGCGGTTTACCTCCCGGCTTGGGTCATAAGGCTGAGGTAGGTTCGAAGCTCCAGTCTTCGACCTGTCTCCTTTCATTGTGATGTTCATATGCTCTTCGCGCATCACGGGCTTCTCGGCGGTTTCTGCCAGGATGGCCTCTGCCACGTGAAGGTTAATCACGAAAATTGTTATTGTTCATCTTGTCTCCAAGGAATTAAAAACTGTCAAAAACGACATGTATGTTTTAAAAAATTTAAAAAATAATAGTAATTAAGTACTTCAAACTCATGTCAGAAAAAAATATTGAAAACTATGTTGTGCAGATTGGGATACACTCGGATTAATTCAATAATGGGATAAACGACATTCTTAGTTTTTTGGTCAGGCGCAAGAACAAATAAAGCGGATGGTTTGCCGACACGTGAGCATGCCACGTACAATTGACCATGAGAAAAACATGCATTTTCTAGATTGAGACCACAAATAGTCAAGGATTGGCCCTGTGATTTGTTGATCGTCATGGCGAAGGCAAGACGAATCGGGAATTGAATTCGTTTAAACTCAAAGGGCATATCCGTTGGGATCATCGGAATCCTTGGAATAAGAACTTCCTCATCTTTAAATTTTCCTTTAAGTATTGACGCGTGAATCACATTGCTCATCAGTTTTCTTATCACCAAACGCGTTCAATTGCATAGTTTTGGTTGGTTTAAATTTCTAAACATGATAACTACCGAGCCAACCTTAAGTTGTAAATTGTGCGGTGGTAAACCAGGCACGTCCATGGAGTTTAAAAATTCAGTTGGATAATTAGTGGCTTCTTCTTCGTTTGTTACACAGTCGATAGATTTGAATGAATAGTACCTACGATTTGATTTTGAATTATAAAATTGAGATCATCTACATCTTTATTTTTAGCGGCCAAAATTGCTCGCTCACTTAACCATTTAGTATTTTTGTGGTTAGCAATGATATCCGGGTATACCTTGTTGATAAGCTCGTTTTTTGATGAGACGAAATTGCAAAAATTTGGAGGAAATGAAATTAAACCGCTCGATTTGTCAACAGGAACACGGCCATAACCAATAGTCAGCAATTGCTTCGAGAAATCATCAGCAGATTGATCGTTCAACAATGCAACTCTCATATTTACAGACAGTTGAAGTTTCTTTACATATCGCCACAGATTTGATGCTTTGAGGAAAGCGTTTATTTTGTCGGCAGCAGTAGATCTTGGAATTAATGGTAGTGTTTGTCGGAAATCGCCAGATAACAAAATCATTGCACCACCAAAACATCTCGAGTCATTGCGCAGATCTTTTAATATTCGGTCTAGTGCTTCCAATGCGCGTTTGTGCGCCATCGTGCATTCGTCCCATATGATGATTTTTGATGTTACTAAAACTTTGGCCATTGCGGTGTGTTTCGAAATATTACATGTCGGTTGTTCAGTAGTTTGAAGATTTCATGGCAATTTTAACGCTGAGTGAGCCGTACGGCATCCGTCTAACAATGTGGCCGCTATTCCAGAAGAAGCAATTGCTACTGCAATTTCAGATCTCGCACGTACAGTGGCCAAAATCAATGACATGAGGAATGTCTTCCCAGTTCCACCGGGGGCATCCAAAAAAAAAATAAGCCGCCATTTCCATCATCAATTGCATTAATCAGTGTATCATAGACTTCCCTCTGCTTAAGATTCAACAGAGGTACATTCGTTTGAACTGATTGGATTAGTTCTTGTGGATCATATTCACGTTCACGTTCCAATTCTCTATTAAATGCGTCATTCATTCCGCGATCTGGCGCTGGCATTCCTAACCTAACTAACAAACTGCCGCACATGAGGTAACACATATCTTCGATCAAGAGCAAAGTCTGGTTATGCATCTCCTCATTCACCTCTAGATCGAAATTTCTTGAGCTGACGCGAATTCGATGTAAAATATCTTCTGACATGTTATCTTTGTATTTGTTCCACAGGTCACGTGGGTTCGATGGGAAGCATGTCGAAATGATGATTGCAAATAATATGCGTATCTGACTTGGAGATGCAGAAATAATGGCTTCAGCGATTGTCGTGTCCCAATGAGTATCGTTTTCAAGCAAATTCAGCTCTTGACATGCTGCACGAAATGTAGGGCACACTATACCATTAACAGTTCGTAGTGATTCAAATGATGTTGGCCCTCGAACATGTACCAGCAGCAACCGCAAATAGAAACATTCATCATTCTTCGGATGAACTGTGTAAATACGACCAAGAGCATCAGTAGAACGCATATCTGGATGACCAGGAACTGCATCGCCTTGCTTCCGACGTTGAAATTTCTTCGATGTAGCGTTCCAAGTGTAATAACGTGGCATTTCTGAGTAAAGTTCGTGCGAACGGATCGCTTTGACAAATCGCAAAGAAACTGGTCAGTGTTGTCGCTGGAGGTGTTTCGGCACGTTGAGCAGCATTCGACGCTGTGAAGTATACTCTCTGACCGTTTTCTAGATGCACCGCCAAATGTACAACAGTGGGATGACGTTCGTGAATAGGGAATGAAAATATACGCCAAATTGCTTCATTGCAGTTAACATATCTACCATCTTGATAGCGCGTGATTTCATCGTTGATATTGGATGTTTGGATACCAAAAACCGCCATATCGCTCCCTTTCGTGACATATTTGCAAATGTATTTAATTGACTTGACCGAATTGCAATACTCAACATTACAATGCGCCTTGAATGTTTTGAAAGAAGTGGCGAATATGGAACAATCCAGCTGTTGTCAACTACGAAATCGTTTCCTTTCACTTTAGTTGTGATAGTTCTACCATTATCATCGGGCGATCGACGCCGATACAATGGATGACCATCGTTGCCTGTAATGGTCTCTGCCGTCAATTTTCGTGGATACCGTTTGGAACACTTGCCGTCGACCATGCACGGTGATTGGCGGTTAATAGTGCCACACGGTCCATGAATCATATTCGTGATTACAACATCATGTAAGTCTGGATCGGTTTCAGGAGCAGGTATCTCCGCACATATGATGTCATCTATTTGATCTGGCCGAATTCTTTCGACTAACCAAATTAGAATGTGAGCATGCGGTAGGCCTCGTGTTGATATCAGGTTCCAATTTACTCAAGAACAGTCGCAAGTCGCCACGTTCGGTAACAAGCAAACGATTTCTCTTTTTAGTAAGCAGTGTTGTCACAACACTAAATCCACGTTCACACAAATATGACGATGGGAATACTATCAAGAATCGTTGAACGATTGACTACAATACAGGGTATAATTGCGGGATCGGTTTTTGTAGCCAAAATTCATGGTAATCATTTTTGAACTTGATTTTTATTTCCTCGTTTGTTGTCAATTCTATAAGTTCTTCTTCCAGCTGATGTGACATTGCTGTGTTGACATTTGAAAACGGATCCAACACCCAGTCTGGTATTTCCAAGTTTGTCCAAATGTCCTGGTATCGTTCGGTGCAGTCAATGTGGAGGTTTTCCAAATGTTGGAGTAGGCAAACAATTCGTCGTTACTGCATGATACTGGTAAATTTGAAAAATTGTGAAACTCACGTCTGCCCAGATTCTTTTTGTGTAGAAGCAGTTTGGCTGCGAAAGCAGCAACAACGTTTTTTGTTTTAATTAAATTTAGTTTATCGTCTTGCAGTTGGAGATTCATGTCGTTGAACAATTTATCCAGGTCTGTGTTTTCATCAACAGTCACAAATGCAGATAAGGTGTAATTATCCTTGCAATTCTGAACAAACTTCTCAAAAGATTTCTCTGATATGACAAAGCTTGTCTAGTGGTGCTTTTCTCAGATGCCTTGTAGTACAGTCGTCAAATCTCAAAACTCGGAGCAGAAACCTAAACCTTTGAGCAGACATAGATAATCGAAATATCTCTACTGAACCACCATCTGTTCTAAAAAACTCATCAACATTTATATGATTGGATTTCTTCACTCCGGATAACAATAGCAATTCTATAAAACATTTTATTTCGTTTAGATTAGTCGGTCTGGCATATGTTTCCCTGTTATATTTATGTTTTACGGTATCTATATACTGGTTGGTGTAATTGATAATTATAAAGGGTGTCCCAAAATTAACGCAAGATTTGAGTTAAATAGAAAACACAATTTCTAGTCTTTTGATTGTAATTTTTTTAATGATTCATAAAGTACATAGGATAGGGTTATTTATGGAATAACACATCGGGCAAATGGCCTCCGCGGCTTTGCATACACATACATACGCACTCGTTTGTCGAAATTTTCCATGACCGTTCTGCATAAATGTGGCTGAATTTCGTTGATGCAACGTTGAATCCCCTCCTTTAATGCACGCGTAGTTGTGGGCTTGTTGACGTAGACCTGTGATTTTAGATATCCCCATATAAAGAAATCTAATGGTGTTAAATCACACGATCTAGGGGGCCAATTCTGATCACCGAAACGAGAGAGTACACGACCTGGAAATGTCTCATGCAATAATTGAAGTGTTTCACGGGCTGTATGGCATGTGGCACCGTCTTGTTGAAACCACATATTAGCCACATCAATATCATCCAATTTCGGCAAAAAGAACCGTGTTATCATGTCGCGATATCGAGCAGAAGTAACAGTCACTGCTTGACCAGCCTCATTTTCAAAAAAGTATGGTCCAATTCAAGTATGGTCGAGCCTCTCAATCACATGTGGATTTTCAGAACCCCAAAAGCGGTAATTTTAGCGATTAACAAAGCCATCAAGGTGAAAATGGCTTCGTCGCTTAGGATGAGTTTGCTCGAAAAATCAGCATTCATTTGTTGTTGCTCAATAATCCATTCAACAAACTCTCTTCGCTGTGCATGGTCATTGGGCTTCAGTAGTTGTGTTAATTGAATTTTGTAAGCATGGAGACACAGATCTTTAGTGAGTATACGCTGTAGAGAGCTTCTTGAAATTTGCAATTCTTGTCCACGACGCCGAATTGAGGTTCCTGGATTGTCACCGACATTCGCACGCACTGCCTCTATATTGACATTTGAACGGCTTGTTTTTGGACGACCAGTGTGTTTGGCGTCTCCCACGGATCCTGTCTCTCGGAATTTTTCAATTAATCGCTTCACAGTTGACGAAGTTAAAACACTATTCCGACCATATTTTGTATGAAATTTTCGAACTACGGCCGCCAAGCATTCATTATTTTTGAAATATTGCTCAACAATGAAGACACGTTGTTCTATTGCGTAACGCTCCATTTTTACTAACCCTAAACTGTCAACTGTCGATTTATTTTGTTTTTAGGGTTGGCAACACTGTACTGCATAAATGGCGGCAAATTCAAATCTTGCGTTAATTTTGGGACACCCTTTATCAACTATACCATCGTCAAAGAAGTGTTGCCAAATAATAAGAGGATTCTTTATATTTGCCACAGCCCGTTTTGGTCCCGGTAACTGAGTTAAAATATTGTGCCTTTGGGTACGGACTGATTGACGATGGGTTTCCTTGCTCCATTTTGTATATTTGTCCTTTCCTAGGTAAAATGAAGAGGTGTTACCTGATGATTCTCGATCACTCAAATCCTCTTCGCTGTCCGTATTTCGATCTGATGCAAGATTTTCTGCTTCTACATCGCTCTCCGTTTCGCTATCCGATGATTGCTGTGGGCTTTCCTCGACAGATAAAACTTGATGTAAAAGAGCCTCAAGACGACGCTGTTCTCTTTCGTGCGACATTCTGAAACAAATTTTTCATATTAGATAAAGGAATCTGTACCTATATTTATTATGTTAAAAAAAAATTCTATCCATAAAATTATACAAAAATCACATTAATCAAATAATATTCAATAAAACAATTAAGATAACAGTAACAATAGTACTAAGTTTTGATGATATTCTAAGATTTTTTAAATTCTGTGCTAAATTCAATGTAAATATTTTACTTACTTGTTTGGTGACGCCGGTCTCACGGACCGGGTTGGCAATAAAACTCCGGAACGTACGTTCGCCGCGAAGCCACGAGCGGCACTGACTGTTTAGGATTTAAAATGAGGCAGCTACTCGAAATCGCAACCCGAATAGACGGCGGGCGAAAAAGTTATTCGAATTTTTAGAGTCACCCGGTCTCTCAGACATATACGTCACCAATGGCGGGTTAAGTACGCTATGAAGCCTTTATGGCACCCTGTCATAGCCGGAGCGCCATCCGTAGCAACTGAAATAATATTTTTCAAAGGAATCTCTTTCTCATCGCAAAACTTTTCCAATATATTGAATAATTTTTTTTTTTGTTTAATAATTATAAACTAGTTCTTGGCTGCAATCCCGCCCGATGGTAAGCAGTGATGCAATCGTTGGTCGGTTGGTCGGTTTTGTATCGGTCTCTAAATTTCTAGCAAATAATAGATCTTTACATATTTTCTCATCTTTAACAACTTAACTGTCCAATGAGACACATATGACTCACGGAGAACTTTTGGAATAAGTTCAAGAGTCACAGGTGATTCATTTCTTTATTCAAATTTGGCACATGATTTTGGTATGAGCGTGGAGTAATATTATAATTATAATTACGTGAACGTATAGCAAAAAACCCAACCTATGAGAAAACAATATATGTCGCATTTTTTTATATCAATGGTTTCAGGCCTTGTATTTAGTACGAAATAAAACAGAAATAACAATGAAATAAAAATGCTTATTGACAAAATTTCTTATGTTTATTACAGAAAACAATCAGTCACACATGTTTTTCGTTGTAGCAATCCAAACAATATCCTTTTTTACATGCTTTGCACTCTGTGTGCACTTGCTTGGCTTTTCGAGCCAACTTCCCTTGAATTTTTTATTTTGCGTAGCAACCAGTACATCTCTTCCCTACTAACTTATTGGTCGTAGTATTTCGCGGAATTTCTTGAAGACAATGGTCAGATGAAGAAGTGGTAGCTGAAGATCTGGGAGTTATAGAAAGCGAAGGCATTTGAGGCACGTTAGGTATTGTAGTCCACGCTGCTGGCCCGAGAAAATACCGAACTAAATGTTCCTGAACACTCAAAACAGACAATTCTGGTGCCAGTTGATAAATACACCTAGCATTTATAACAGCAACTTGGAATAAAATATCAACGGCGATTTTTTTGTACCAGGTTAGGCTTTTGCGTAAAGGACAGTGAAAAGATGCTAGTTGGCCAGATAGGTCTATACCTTTTTTTGCTTCATTGTAGTCAATTATAACGTCGGGTTTTATAACATCTCCTCTCCTCGTTTAACCTTTGATGTACTATCACCATGACAGGTCGAGATCATCAGAACTTCTCACTTATCACGCCATTTTAGAACAGTATATTGTTTGTCTTTCTGCCTTGCCACTAGCTCTCCCCGTTTCAGTTTTTTCTGAATCACGTCTTTAGGAAGACATCTTTTGTTTTTACAAAGGTCAGTTTTTTTTCTTTGAGGTAGGTTGCCAGCGCACAGTGTTTTATAAACCCAAAAAAAGTGACATCGTCTTTTTATTCCAGATTCGTATAGATTGATTTAAAAGAAACGCTAGAGTAAAATACCGAAGTTTCTAGTACATCTAGATGATGAGATATAAATTTTTGAAAATGCGTAAATATTTATCCGAATTATTAAAAAAATAATAATAATAAATTACTAGTTAAAATTATCAGCAAGCTGATTAAATGCATACATGAAAATTTTAAAGGCGCAAATTACAAAGTTATCAAAAAATATTTAGGTTCATTTAAATCGACGTTATAATTTTTTTTAATATTTTCGATTTTATTTTTTAACTCGATTAGTCCTTAATTTCGCAACTTAATTTTTCTACATAAAATTGCTTTATATGTGGTCTATACACACAAAAAAAATCAAAGCCCGAATCCGTGGACTAACAAAGTTATAGTCATTAGAAATTGATTGCTAGGGTTGGCACTTACAACCAATGTAAACCGGGTATAAATTGATTCAATTTTTTTTTATTTCACATAGGCCCACATGGGCACTTACAATACGTCAGAAGCTAGTGCACGGTTCCCAATTGATCGTTTTCCTATGGAGATGAACCGGCAAGAAACTCCATAGTTAGTCTTTAAAAAAATGGTTGATTTACATTATTTCCGCTGAAATAAATTATATTTACATATTGTATTTGATTCGAACTGTTTGTGTCGTGATGGTCCTGCGGTTCAGGCCCACTTTTCATGCACGAGGTTGCCGGTTCCATAACGAACAAGTACAAATGTGACTTTTTAAATTCATATGTACTGTCCAAGTTTAATATAGACTAGCCATGTCTATAATAAACTTGGACAGTACATATGAACAAAGGAAAATATAATGAAGATACCTGGACTGTATGCTCCATTAACACGTCTCCAAGTACAAACCGCGGTGGACGCAGGTGTATTACGAAGTGTGAAAATAAAGTATATTGGGTAAATACTAAGGTAGCTACTCGTAAGATGTACTAAGACTGTGATAGGACGATATACAGTTTTTGGATAACTGGATGTAATTCACATAATCAATAAATACACTCGTATATTCAATAATATATACCCATAGTGAGTTAGCAAGATGGGGGGAATAAATATTATATTACTCTGAGGAAGTGTGTATATGGCTATCATGACTTTACCGGAAGTACGGTCAATATCCCTATCAGCATTTTACTGATATTCTGTCAGTGAAAGAAAAAGGCTCTTGCCTTTGTTGACAGAGTATCAGAACCTTATTCCTTGTCATCAGTTCCGTGGGATCGCAACTCCCTTGCGGGTTTATTATTAACTAGCTGTACCCCGCGGTTTCACCCGCATCTTTGGTTACTGCCCCGCTTCTATTAGTCGTAGCGTGATATTATATATAGCCTATAACCTTCCTCAATAAATGGGCTATCTCACAAAGAATTTGTCAAATCGGACCTATAAGGTCCATCACATCATCTCAAGATGAGCGCGTTAAACCAAACAAACGAACTCTTCAGGCTTTATTATATTAGTATAGATAACGGATTCAGCTACATAATTAAATTTTAATATTGATTTTACTTAACAAAACGAAGTTGCTAAAATTTATATTTTAAGGAATAATAATAAACAACACTTGATGAATTTAAATGATGAAACTTTTGATCAAACAGATAACTAATATAATCATTAAATTTTAATTGCAGATATTTTAAATATTAAAATCATCAAAAACCAAAAATAAATCAATCAATCATTAATCATTTTCTACAGTCAACATTTCGTGGTCGTCTATATCATCAGTAAATTCTTTCTCATTGTGAGTAGGTTTAAGTAACGCCAAAGCAGCAGCAGGCAATGGACGTTTTTTTAAATGTTTTCTTCTTTGGAGCTGCATTTGAGCAGCAATAATTGGATCGGAAGACACTAATGCTCTATGAAACAAATCATACATTATTTGTTTACGATCAAATTTGCGTGTGGTGCTCCCGATCAGATCGCCAATATTTGTTCCGTGATTCGGCGGCTTGCTCTGAAAGCATACCAATCGGTAGTGGTGTTTTGTCAATAATACAGGGTGGCGCAATAGAACGTGCATTTTTAAAATAATTATTAAAAAATAAATACAAAAGGTATAGTTAAAATAAAACTAAGCAATTATTAAGTGATAACTGAAGTTTATTTTTTAAAATAACATCATCTAAATGATGACCCTCTCTACGTTGGCACTCCTCTAACCGCAAACGGAAATTACCGAAAACTTTCTTAAGTAGTGCTGGTGTGATTGCTGCCATTTCACCACGAATATTCTTCTTGAGCTGACTGATGTTTCTCGGATTATTGATGTAGACTTTGTGTTTGAGGTATCCCCACAAAAAAAAGTCAGGAGGCGTCAAGTCTGGACTGCGCGGAGGCCATGGGATATCACCTCTTTTCGAAATCAGTTTGACAGGGAACATCTGCTTTACAACCGCCATGGAGTCATTTGATGTGTGACTGGTAGCTCCGTCTTGTTGGAACCAAGTCCTAGAGTTCTTTATTCTTGAATTTTCAAGTTCTGGGGCCAAAAAACCTTCCAACATCGCAACATAGCGTTCGGTATTAACAGTGATGTTTTGCCCCGTGCGTTTTCAAAAAAATAAGGACCAATTATTCCTTTGGCAGAGATTGCGGCCCAAACTGTCACTTTAGGGCTATGTAACGGTTTTTGATGTTTGAGTCTGGGATTCTCACTATTCCAATAACGACAATTTTGGCGGTTTACGAACCCATTCATATGAAAAATGTGCCTCATCAGAGAAAAGGATGTTTTCAAAATTTGAAAACCGATTGAGCATTTCATTAGCAAATGTGAGCCGTGCTATGAAGTCAGAGTCTTTCAATTCTTGAGTTAATTGCAGCTTGTATGGATGCAATTTAAGATCCAAGTTTAAAATTCGTTGCAAACTTCGTCGCGATATGTTTAGGACAGACGATCTCTTGCGAGTAGATATTTGTGGATCTTCTCGTACCGACTGCTTAACACTCTCAATATTGTCTTCGGTCCTAGATGTGCGTGGACGACCTTTTGCGTGTGGTTTAAACGTCGATCCAGTCTCTTCAAACCGCTTTATCCAGATTTTAATTAAATTAGCACTCGGAGCCTCCCTAATTTGCCGTACACCATACTCAGAACAAAATAGTCGCCTGACAACTACGTACGAACGAGAGTTTTCGCAAAATGCGCGCACGCAAAATGCGCGACGCTTCCCGTCGAAGTGACTCATAGTGACTAAAACTTCATGAACCGCGCTACCCAACGATATCGGTCTCCCCTCGCCCACGCCCCTTCTACCCCGCAAAAAAAGATGATGCAATATGCGCGTTCTATTGCGCCATCCTGTAGATGCCCCATGAATTAAAATTTTATGAATGGAAACCGTCATAGGATGCCAGTCATAGACACTTACATATTTGTAGGCAAGGTCTTTACAGAATGCACCAAATTTGTCTGCATCTACAGGAATTCCACAAGAAATCACGTTTAAAATAATGTATAAACCATCAAGAAGCCAAAGTTCTAATCCCAAAATATCTGCAAAAGTTTTTCGGTTTTCATCTGCCAAAACTGTGCGACTTGTGTTGCCATCATTAGTGGTTCCAGAATTAGGAAGAACGACATCTACCAATACACCAATTTTATCACCTATAGCATTTTGGATACGTTTTTTTTTCCTGTACTGCAAGCCCTTCTTGTGAAGATTGCTTGATATGCCATTTTTTCACTTCACATTTGTACCCGAGTTTGAGGAGAAACTCCAAAACTCGGATCCAGGCGTGTAGAGGATTGATACCATGCGTCAATGTATCCGAGTCCACTGTTTTCGAAAATACAATTTCTAAGTTATTAAATTGTGTTGCTGTAAGTGCACAATATGGACAACGCATTTGCGATTGCGTATCAAGTATCGTATTAAGTACTTTACCGTCAATTGCCGCTAAATATAAATTGCAGGTAGCGTTGATTTGCTGCCCACTCGGTAATTTATAATAGAAAGGAGTAAGGTGGTCGATTTCTTGGTTAACTCTGTCTTTTTCGGATAAAATCAGTTCTTTAGATTCTTTTTTATAAATTATTCGCAATGGGCGGCAAGATCTGTAAGACTGAGCTGCAATATTTGTCCACAATAATACCTTGTCATTTTGGGTGCTTTGATGGTAAATTCTTAATGGTACAAAAGTTGTAGCAAAAATACTGCTTTCGTTTTCACCTTGATCCTCAAAAGCTTGTTTGTACAAAGCTTGCCCCGAACTACCATCAAAACCCCAAACCCCTTCAAAGACACAGTCTAAAATATTGGTTCCTATTTTGTTGCAGTATTGTGAGAAAACTTCATCTTGCAATTGCACAATGCGGTCAAAAATGTGCTGCAGAAGTGATTGTAAAGGAACAACCGCTTCTCGTTCTGTAATGTGAACGCATTCTGGGTAACAGTTTTGTTTGGCTTTCAAAATTTTGTAATAAGGTGGGTATGCCGGAAAACCCCGCTGCTGCAAATCTAGGTGAATAAAATTATATGTCTCAACAGTCATGTTTCTGTCAATTAATATTGCTAGCGCTTCTTCTGCTGTGTAAGGTTTTGTAGTTGTTGACATTTTGTTAGCTATTTCCGTGATAGTGTCATTCGATTGTAAGCACGACTCAATCACATTTGTAAATACCGTTGATGTTTGATGTGAGACTTGCTCTCCACCAATGTGCAAGGTATTTACAAAGGCTTTTATTCTTTTCTGTAGAGGTTCACATTGCAGTGTAGACTCTAATCTTTGGCGACTACGGATTTGCTGTCGTTTGCTAAGTTTCCTAAAACTATCATCGTCAGTGTGTTCAGGTGGAGCGCTAATGTAGCCGCTAATAAAAGTTTCACTGAGCCACTTGCCATGTTTTTTCAAAAAAAATGTCATGTTCTTACATTTTTTATATTTGGTTTAACATTTGGACAACAAACTAGGAAGAGTTGATTTTAATTCATCTTCAGTACGAGAAATTTGATAGTCAGGCCCAATTGTGTTGACAATCAAATTCACTCGTTCTGAAAGAGATAAATAGCTTTTCCCTTTCATGAGCTGGAAAATATCCAACCTCGATAATATTTTTGACCCTGAAGTTCCTTCACCAGACGCCTCTCCTAGCACTGGAGCGATCACCCCCGGAGGTTGAAGGATTTCGGCTGTGGCACTATCCACAACTTCACTTGCCACTCGTGGACCTACATGAGGGTTGGCGCCCTCATGCCCTCCTAGCATTAAGTCCTCTGATCGGAGCTCAGAAGGACATCCCTCAGCAGCATGGGTCAGGTGCTGCTGAGGCAAAGTAGCATCAAGGGTCTGTGACGGCTCCATGATGCCTCACCCCCGTTCCTCCGGGCTACGTGTAATGATATGGGGTTTTAGCAAAAGCCTATCGAGGGTGGACCTCTTCCCATACCACACGTATCCCTTCATCAGAAATTGTCACATTTACGGATTATACATAAACGTGTACTGGCTGATTCATACTATAGAATCTAATAATACTTGCAAAATTGCTTACTCGCAATCCGTTATTCTAGTAATTGTAGCTACACACTAGTATTTGTTTAATTTAAAAATACAAGAGACATTTAAAAATTCGAAGTTGAGCAAGCGTTGTACTATGACGTTAGTTATCAAGCGCCAGAACTATAGTAATTGCATCGGGCACTAATTTTTATATTTTATATGCCGAAAACTTATTGATGTATCTAAATAATTTTTACAAAAATATTTTTCATTTTTCCCAATATAAGTGGAGATTAGTTAAATTGGAATTTATAAATCACAATAATTCAACATTTTTCGTTTTCATGAACAAAACAAACAAAATTAACGGAAATATAATTTTACAAAATTGACAACCCTAACCTCGATTCGATCTGGATAAACATAATATTAATCATAACTTCGTTAGTCCACGAATTACGGCTTTGATTTTTTTTGTGTGTATAGGCCACATATAAAGCAATTTTATGTAAAAAAATTAAATAGCGAAAATCAGGATTAATCGAGTTAAAAAATAAAATCGAAAATATTAAAATAAATTATAACGTCGATTTAAATGAACCTAAATATTTTTTGATAACTTTGTAATTTGCGCCTTTAAAATCTTCATGTATGTATTTAATCAGCTTGCTGATAATTTGAACTAGTAATTTATTATGATTTTTTTTTTAATAATCCGGATAAAAATTTACGTATTTTCAAAAATTTATATCTCATCATCTAGATGTACTAGAAACTTCGGTATTTTACTCTAGCATTTCTTTTAAATCAATCTATACGAATCTGGAATAAAAAGACGATGTCACTTTTTTGGGTTTATAAAATACTGTGCAGCGGTACGCTGGTATAGTAATTATCGGCGACAATAAGACTGATCATTCAGAAGTGGTTCGGTTAGTTGGATTACAGTAGAACCGGGCTTATCAAGACCTTCTAATTGTTCTGACACGCCGGAATATATTTGATAAGACCATGTATAGGTATTTACAGTACAACTTTGTATATCTTCATGCCGTAGCGGTCGGTTTCGGCAGGATTGTAAGTTTCAATAATCAGTTTACCATGAAATTTTACCATGGATTCATCCACAACTATAACGTCACCAGGTACATAGAGGCTACGGAAATTATCCATACCTCCGTGTATTAGTGGATCAATTTTATGCGTCCTTTGTGCTCCTATAGTATCTATATCAACTTCAGTGAAGTGCCAGCACCTGAGTATTTTAGTGAATCTGTTAATATTGATTCTGTGCATGAGCTGGTTATAGTACAGTACATATAGTTTCCAACAATGCTCAATAGAAGGTTTTGGATTGAGACCCATGTACATTATAGCACCATAAAAAGTCTTCATCTCTTCTCTAGTTCTAGTTACGTCTTTCCACCTTTTTATCCTGCTAAACTGAGCTGTACGTATCTGCTTCAATAAATGAGCATAATTATTGGTATGAATTAGCATATCGTCAAACAAGGTATCGGGTAAAAAATATTCATATATTTTTGTCAACCAAACCTGTCCATCATCAAGTACGAGGGTTGCCTTTTATATTTCGGGATTAGAGAAGAAAAACAAATATTAATCATCGAAAATCACTTTACTGTTTTTCAAAATATTCCCCATGAAGATCTATACACTTTTGCATGCGTTTGAACCAATTGTCGAAGCACTTTTGCCACTCTGATTGAGGTATCTCCAAAACATGCATTCTGAATGCAGCGACCGCTTCTTCAGGTGTCGAAAAACGTTGACCTCTCAGTTTGTTTTTTACGTACGGGAATAAAAAGAAGTCATTCGGTGCGAAGTCAGGACTATACGGCGGATGACTCATCAAATCGTTGTTTTGGGTGCTCAAAAGTGCAGTTGTTTGAGCCGATGTGTGAGAGCTCGCATTGTCGTGGTGAAGAGTGATGCGTCTTCGGCGGTTGGTTTTCCTGATTTCGTGGAAGACAACTGGCAAACAAATGGTTGTGTACCACTCAGAATTGACTGTTCTGCGTTGTTCTAGTGGTACGGTTGCGACATGTCCAGTTTTTCCGAAAAAACAGGCGACCATTTGCTTGGAAGTGCTTCGTGCGCGAACAACTTTTGTTGGATTTGGCTCATCTTGAAACACCCATACAGTCGATTGCTGTTTACTTTCGGGCTCATACGCGTAAATCCACGATTCATCACCTGTCACGATATCATAGACGTGTTTCGAAGCACCGCGATCGTATTTTTTGAGCATTTCTTTCGACCAATCGACACGAGCCTTTTTTTTGAGAGATTGACAAATTGTATGGGATCCAACGTTATAACTTTTTATAGAGCCAACGGAGTTGTTTGGCGGCCATATAATACATAAAACAATTATTTGATGTATCCAATAACTCGATTGCAGAACATTCCATTGTGTTACTGATTGACATTTTTGTTTTTGCAAAATTCTGTATTTAATGTTATTTTGCCTCCGTGTCTGCATCTCATTAAGACACAAGTTAAAAATTTGGAATTGCGAGATACCCTCATCACCATCCTTCATGTTGTTGATGTGATTCATCGCAAGTCAAGAGGATTGTTTGTGCAGCTAACTTGTTAATGCAAACAGATAACATATCAGCTTTATTAAGCAATCCGTTAATTTTTGATGGAGAATAGTGACAAATCTATAAACGACAATAAATCATTTACTGTGTTTACGGTGTTTACATTCCGATTCACCGTGTTTGTTGTTAACACACAATATACACGCTGTATTAACTCTATTTAGTAAATTAAAACATAATTGCGCTTTTTTACTTGGTGGGAACCTAGGCGTAAACATTCATGTCCATGAACTTAACACATTTTCATTTAGGAACCTGTTACTAGGCACTTCGCTTATAATATTTGCAGTTGACGATAACCAGCGATGTAAATTTATGTCAACGTCATAAGGATTGTTCTCGCAGCAACCGCCTAATACAATCACGTAGTCGCTTCTTGTCAGAGCGCTGATTTCGTTCTTCGAGCATTCTAAGATCTCACTCAGTGCAGCACCTGGTTTTAAGTAGGACAGCACGTGGTAATTGGATCCAAGTAGGTTTTGCAGGATGTTACGTAGACCCCGTCCTTGTCCATCACCGAGGATAATTACTCTATGTTTATTATTCTGAGTTTTAACTGACCCTTCCATACCTATAGCGCAGAGTGTTTTGCTGCACCTTTTATTTTCAACGCAATGATTTTTCGTAACAACGCTTTCCGACTCATCATCTTGATTGCATTCGAAATTATCCTGCTGAGTTGTATGCAAGCTTGGGCTTCCTATGCAGGTGCTTTTAGCTAATCGTAGAGGAGAATGCCGGGGGGTATTTACTCTCATGCTTAGCATTCGTTTTGAGATAGGACATTTCCTATTATTGTGTTGCGGGGTAGTGGTAGTAATTGTTTTTAGTAATACTATTTGTCGTTGTTGTTCCTGCGTAACGTGTTTGAGTTTAGCATTTTCACAGATAAGATTTTCGATTTCATGGTCAGCGCTCTTTAATTTTTCTTTAAATTCATTTATTTCTCGCCTTAAGTTCTCGGAATAAGGCTGATTATAGTTTTGCGTATCACTCTGAATACTCATCATAGAGGAATCGAGCATGGTAGAATTTAATAGATCTTTGCTAGTTGAAAATGATAAGTTCATTTGTGATTGTGATCGTACCAATTTTTTACGTATAGTTACGTTGTCCATCTCGCATGTGAGTTAACCATTGTGATGACAATATTATTATTATATTCACGAAACGTGGCGTAAGCTAAGTCTGCTTTAAACGCGTGGTGTAAGCTCAATATGTTTTCACAAGCGTTGAGCAATGTGGGTATTAGCGGTCGAGCGTTGAGCAATGTGGGTAGTAGCGGTCGATTCGCGGGTTGGCCTAGGTCAGGATCGCAATTTTTTATAAAAGTTTTCGCTTATTACTCACGATACCGATGTAGACGCTTCGTAGTGAAGCGAAATCGAATACCAAACCAACCAATGGCGGGCGAGGTGATAATTACTCTATGCTTTATTATTCTGAGTTTTAACTGACCCTTTCCATACCTACTAGCGCGAGAAAAAAAAAAAAAAAAAGTACGTATTCGTTCTAACAGGATACGGGAATCACATAGTTAAGACTATGAATTCGAGAATTTCAAGAAGCAGAATTTTGCTCTAAGGGAGCTAGATAGCGATGGAACTTAAGTTTAATAATATGAAAGCCGCAGATTACGGTACATTCTACGCTATTTCGAGAATTTGAGAATTTTATCATTCCGCAGATTACGATTGCATTCGAAAGTAATAACTCCATCTTCTGCTGAAGTAGGGTAAATCATCTAGATAACATTGCAGCAGCCTATGGATTGCTCGCTCTTCTCTGCGCGAGCATTACTGTTCTTCTTCATCTCACTGGCGGATCTGACGCTGGTCTCCTCTCTCACTAGTGGAAGCGTCAACCCATTGCTCAACGCGCAAGGGAACTCGTGGAGTAGGCGCTATCTCGTCATGATCTTTAACTACTTCCCTCTCCCTAAGCTCGGAACGATCTGGAACAACGGCACTGACAGTGTTGCCATCCAAATCTTTTTGTGCACGAATCGTCCGTCTTTTTACTTCACCTTTCAGTATATTTGGCAAATATTTCCATTTCTGAGACTCCTCGGACTCCCATTAAACTCGTGCTCGCTCATTGAGCATTGCAGCTGTCAATCACATATACTCGGCAGTACCTATCCACGCGTTTTAGCTTTGATGCCATTTTAAGACGAACCACGTCACCTAGAAATACGATTTTCTTAGTTACGGTATCATATCCTACTCTTGTGTCACCTACAGGGATAATGGGCAACGTTCCAAGTACGCGCACGCCTACTCATAGGGTTCGAAGGAAATAAGGCTGTCTTCCTGCCATTTAGCTTTATGGTCGTCATTCATGTTGATGGTACAGTAGGTTTGTAACGAGTCGCCATACAAATAGACTGCTTTCCGAAGGAAAGTCTTATAATTTCCTCTTTCCATCTCACTCTGAACTCCATGCTTAAAGGTCGCCATTCTGCTTCGCTGTTACGTATTCGCTCCAATACTATAAACGAATTTTTAACCAAAATCCGTTTCATAAAAATAAAAGGTCTTGACGATAACCAGCGATGTAAATTTATGTCAACGTCATAAGGATTCTTCTCGCAGCAACCGCCTAATACAATCACGTAGTCGCTTCTTGTCAGAGCGCTGATTTCGTTCTTCGAGCATTCTAAGATCTCACTCAGTGCAGCACCTGGTTTTAAGTAGGACAGCACGTGGTAATTGGATCCAAGTAGGTTTTGCAGGATGTTACGTAGACCCCGTCCTTGTCCATCACCGAGGATAATTACTCTGTTTATTATTCTGAGTTTTAACTGACCCTTCCATACCTATAGCGCAGAGTGTTTTGCTACACCTTTTATTTTCAACGCAATGATTTTTCGTAACAACGCTTTCCGACTCATCATCTTGATTGCATTCGAAATTATCCTGCTGAGTTGTATGCAAGCTTGGGCTTCCTATGCAGGTGCTTTTAGCTAATCGTAGAGGAGAATGCCGGGGGGTATTTACTCTCATGCTTAGCATTCGTTTTGAGATAGGACATTTCCTATTATTGTGTTGCGGGGTAGTGGTAGTAATTGTTTTTAGTAATACTATTTGTCGTTGTTGTTCCTGCGTAACGTGTTTGAGTTTAGCATTTTCACAGATAAGATTTTCGATTTCATGGTCAGCGCTCTTTAATTTTTCTTTAAATTCATTTATTTCTCGCCTTAAGTTCTCGGAATAAGACTGATTATAGTTTTGCGTATCACTCTGAATACTCATCATAGAGGAATCGAGCATGGTAGAATTTAATAGATCTTTGCTAGTTGAAAATGATAAGTTCATTTGTGATTGTGATCGTACCAATTTTTTACGTATAGTTACGTTGTCCATCTCGCATGTGAGTTAACCTTTGTGATGATAATATTATTATTATATTCACGAAACGTGGCGTAAGCTAAGTCTGCTTTAAACGCGTGGTGTAAGCTCAATATGTTTTCACAAGCGTTGAGCAATGTGGGTATTAGCGATCGAGCGTTGAGCAATGTGGGTAGTAGCGGTCGATTCGCGGGTTGGCCTAGGTCAGGATCGCAATTTTTTATAAAAGTTTTCGCTTATTACTCACGATACCGATGGAGTCCAGGGCCTGTAGCCAATGTAACATCGCTTCGTAGTGAAGCGAAATCGAATACCAAACCAACCAATGGCGGGAACGATTGACCACGTGAATTATCGCTTCGCGTGATCAATCGTTCCCGGCATTGGTTGGTTTGGTATTCGATTTCGCTTCGCTATGAAGCGATGTTACATTGGCTACAGGGGCAGATGAGATATATATATCACTTTTTAGTCCGTTTCACTAGCTTCGCAATGATATACAACACAATGGAATCAAACAGATTTTTACCACTTTTTATTAAAAGAATTCTGGAGACAAAACAAATAGGTACGACATTCAACTGAGACGACCGACGACCAAAAAAAAAAAAAAAAGTACGTATTCGTTCTAACAGGATACGGGAATCACATAGTTAAGACTATGAATTCGAGAATTTCAAGAAGCAGAATTTTGCTCTAAGGGAGCTAGATAGCGATGGAACTTAAGTTATAATAATATGAAAGCCGCAGATTACGGCCGAACGGCGATAAAATGAAAATGTGCGTTAACGCAATATGTGGCCTGTTCGTCTTGAAGAGTTCTAACGCCAGTAATTGTAACTCCCATCTTTTTTCTGGAAGACGAATATTTCAGTTCCGGGATTTGCAATAACTTGTTTACCTTTCAGATCAGATACCTCATGAGCTTTCTTACCATAACCTTGTTCCTTAGCGCGCTGTAAAAGGTACTGCTCGGCTTCAACATCCATGGAAACTCTGCTAGACACTCTAAGTAGGGTATTCTCATCCAGAGATAACATACATTGGTTAAGCAGCCTAAGTATGGATGAAACGCTCTTCTCTGCGCGAGCATTACTGTTCTTCTTCATCTCACTGGCGGATCTGACGCTGGTTACGGAATGCGCGTCTCCTCTCTCACTAGTGGAAGCGTCAACCCATTGCTCAACGCGCAAGGGAACTCGTGGAGTAGGCGCTATCTCGTCATGATCTTTAACTACTTCCCTCTCCCTAAGCTCGGAACGATCTGGAACAACGGCACTGACAGTGTTGCCATCCAAATCTTTTTGTGCACGAATCGTCCGTCTTTTTACTTCACCTTTTCCCGTAACAGTAGTATTTGGCAAATATTCGATTCCATTTCTGGCCTCTCTCTTTACTACCTCCCACTCCTCACCGAATCCCATCTCCTCAATGCCTAAGTCGAAACTCGTGCTCGCTCGTTGAGCATTGCAGCTGTCAATCACATATACTCGGCAGTACCTATCCACGCGTTTTAGCTTTGATGCCATTTTAAGACGAACCACGTCACCTAGAAATACGATTTTCTTAGTTACGGTATCATATCCTACTCTTGTGTCACCTACAGGGATAATGGGCAACGTTCCAAGTACGCGCACGCCTCTTTCATATCCAGGCGGCGCGACTTTGCCATCATAGGGTTCGAAGGAAATAAGGCTGTCTTCCTGCCATTTAGCTTTATGGTCGTCATTCATGTTGATGGTACAGTAGGTTTGTACCAAGAACCGCTGCAAGTCATTCCGTGCTGAGTCGCCATACAAATAGACTGCTTTCCGAAGGAAAGTCTTATAATTTCCTCTTTCCATCTCACTCTGAACTCCATGCTTAAAGGTCGCCATTCTGCTTCGCTGTTACGTATTCGCTCCAATACTATAAACGAATTTTTAACCAAAATCCGTTTCATAAAAATAAAAGGTCTTGACGATAACCAGCGATGTAAATTTATGTCAACGTCATAAGGATTCTTCTCGCAGCAACCGCCTAATACAATCACGTAGTCGCTTCTTGTCAGAGCGCTGATTTCGTTCTTCGAGCATTCTAAGATCTCACTCAGTGCAGCACCTGGTTTTAAGTAGGACAGCACGTGGTAATTGGATCCAAGTAGGTTTTGCAGGATGTTACGTAGACCCCGTCCTTGTTTATCACCGAGGATAATTACTCTATGTTTATTATTCTGAGTTTTAACTGACCCTTCCATACCTATAGCGCAGAGTGTTTTGCTACACCTTTTATTTTCAACGCAATGATTTTTCGTAACAACGCTTTCCGACTCATCATCTTGATTGCATTCGAAATTATCCTGCTGAGTTGTATGCAAGCTTGGGCTTCCTATGCAGGTGCTTTTAGCTAATCGTAGAGGAGAATGCCGGGGGGTATTTACTCTCATGCTTAGCATTCGTTTTGAGATAGGACATTTCCTATTATTGTGTTGCGGGGTAGTGGTAGTAATTGTTTTTAGTAATACTATTTGTCGTTGTTGTTCCTGCGTAACGTGTTTGAGTTTAGCATTTTCACAGATAAGATTTTCGATTTCATGGTCAGCGCTCTTTAATTTTTCTTTAAATTCATTTATTTCTCGCCTTAAGTTCTCGGAATAAGACTGATTATAGTTTTGCGTATCACTCTGAATACTCATCATAGAGGAATCGAGCATGGTAGAATTTAATAGATCTTTGCTAGTTGTAAATGATAAGTTCATTTGTGATTGTGATCGTACCAATTTTCTACGTATAGTTACGTTGTCCATCTCGCATGTGAGTTAACCTTTGTGATGATAATATTATTATTATATTCACGAAACGTGGCGTAAGCTAAGTCTGCTTTAAACGCGTGGTGTAAGCTCAATATGTTTTCACAAGCGTTGAGCAATGTGGGTATTAGCGATCGAGCGTTGAGCAATGTGGGTAGTAGCGGTCGATTCGCGGGTTGGCCTAGGTCAGGATCGCAATTTTTTATAAAAGTTTTCGCTTATTACTCACGATACCGATGGAGTCCAGGGCCTGTAGCCAATGTAACATCGCTTCGTAGTGAAGCGAAATCGAATACCAAACCAACCAATGGCGGGAACGATTGACCACGTGAATTATCGCGTCGCGTGATCAATCGTTCCCGGCATTGGTTGGTTTGGTATTCGATTTCGCTTCGCTATGAAGCGATGTTACATTGGCTACAGGGGCAGATGAGATATATACAGTATGTTAACTAACAGAGGGCGTTCCCGTTAACCCGAAATAGTATAGCATACATACATGCTAAAAAAAATATTTCCATTCGAAAACAAAATGTTTTAAATTTTTTTCCAATAAGAAAATATTCAATAAAAATTTTAAATTGACATGTAAAAGAAACACACTGTATACGCGAACATGAAAGACGGCATCGTCGCAATTTATTTATACATGACGACTACTATTTTGATTTAAAACAGGAGGTTTCAAATTTATTTCCAATTACATTTTTTTTTATTCGGATTTTTTTATGCTTATTTTTCTATGCTGATATTTTTATTTTAATCTATTAATGATATATATTAACGAGTTTAAGGGAACGCCCTCTGTTATTTAACATACTGTATATCACTTTTTAGTCCGTTTCACTAGCTTCGCAATGATATACAACACAATGGAATCAAACAGATTTTTACCACTTTTTATTAAAAGAATTCTGGAGACAAAACAAATAGGTACGACATTCAACTGAGACGACCGACGACCAAAAAAAAAAAAAAAAGTACGTATTCGTTCTAACAGGATACGGGAATCACATAGTTAAGACTATGAATTCGAGAATTTCAAGAAGCAGAATTTTGCTCTAAGGGAGCTAGATAGCGATGGAACTTAAGTTATAATAATATGAAAGCCGCAGATTACGGCCGAACGGCGATAAAATGAAAATGTGCGTTAACGCAATATGTGGCCTGTTCGTCTTGAAGAGTTCTAACGCCAGTAATTGTAACTCCCATCTTTTTTCTGGAAGACGAATATTTCAGTTCCGGGATTTGCAATAACTTGTTTACCTTTCAGATCAGATACCTCATGAGCTTTCTTACCATAACCTTGTTCCTTAGCGCGCTGTAAAAGGTACTGCTCGGCTTCAACATCCATGGAAACTCTGCTAGACACTCTAAGTAGGGTATTCTCATCCAGAGATAACATACATTGGTTAAGCAGCCTAAGTATGGATGAAACGCTCTTCTCTGCGCGAGCATTACTGTTCTTCTTCATCTCACTGGCGGATCTGACGCTGGTTACGGAATGCGCGTCTCCTCTCTCACTAGTGGAAGCGTCAACCCATTGCTCAACGCGCAAGGGAACTCGTGGAGTAGGCGCTATCTCGTCATGATCTTTAACTACTTCCCTCTCCCTAAGCTCGGAACGATCTGGAACAACGGCACTGACAGTGTTGCCATCCAAATCTTTTTGTGCACGAATCGTCCGTCTTTTTACTTCACCTTTTCCCGTAACAGTAGTATTTGGCAAATATTCGATTCCATTTCTGGCCTCTCTCTTTACTACCTCCCACTCCTCACCGAATCCCATCTCCTCAATGCCTAAGTCGAAACTCGTGCTCGCTCGTTGAGCATTGCAGCTGTCAATCACATATACTCGGCAGTACCTATCCACGCGTTTTAGCTTTGATGCCATTTTAAGACGAACCACGTCACCTAGAAATACGATTTTCTTAGTTACGGTATCATATCCTACTCTTGTGTCACCTACAGGGATAATGGGCAACGTTCCAAGTACGCGCACGCCTCTTTCATATCCAGGCGGCGCGACTTTGCCATCATAGGGTTCGAAGGAAATAAGGCTGTCTTCCTGCCATTTAGCTTTATGGTCGTCATTCATGTTGATGGTACAGTAGGTTTGTACCAAGAACCGCTGCAAGTCATTCCGTGCTGAGTCGCCATACAAATAGACTGCTTTCCGAAGGAAAGTCTTATAATTTCCTCTTTCCATCTCACTCTGAACTCCATGCTTAAAGGTCGCCATTCTGCTTCGCTGTTACGTATTCGCTCCAATACTATAAACGAATTTTTAACCAAAATCCGTTTCATAAAAATAAAAGGTCGTCCAAAATCAGTTGTTGTTTTCGGAACAACAACTGATTTTGGACGACCTTCACGAAATTCGTCTTGAAGTGAACTACGACCACGATTGAATTCACCATACCATCGATAAACACTGGTCCTTGATGGAGCTTCATCGCCAAAAATTGAATTAAGTTCATCCATGCACTGTTGCTGAGTTAATCCACGTCGAAAGTTGTAAAAAATAATCGCACGAAAATGTTCACGATTTAATTCCATTTTTGGGCCGAGATGAATCTTTTAACTTACTGTAAACAACACAAATAGCGCTCGTATGTCAAAACGTTCTGAGTACGTATAACCTCAAAAATATCCAACTTTACGATAGAACTGTCAGTTACCAGATTCCACCACCAGGGTCGCCAAATCCCGAAACATAAAAGGCAACCTATCGTAGTGCGACCATGTTTTGTACCCCTTGACTGCCTGTGAAGGTTTCCCTGCCTATCGACAAAACATGAGATTTCCATTCTGATTCAGGCTCAGGTTCAAATGATGATCCTGGAGTTGGCGGTTGTGGTGATACTGCACTTGAAGTACTCGCTATGAAATTCGCAATTAACTCTGTATTCTCACTGTCTACATCGGCTTCAACGGGCTGGTATTCTTCATCGTTGCCTCCACTGAATGGGTCTTCGTCGTTATCAGAATTTTTTAAGTAACGCACTAATTCTTCCGTAGTGTAATTTTTTCGAGCCATTTTAGTAAATATCCAATGTAAACAAAATTACGAGTATAACCTCAAATAGCAATGCACTTTTTCTAGAGCAGTGACAGTTCGTAATTTGTCAGTTTATTGTCAATAGTTGGTGTGTGCACATATGACTCATAGAACGTGGGAAACGGGAATATTTTGTCTCACGTCCATGAGTCATATATGAGGCCAATAAATAAAATCAATGAAATAAAAAAAACACTAATTATTTTTATGAATTATATTTACATACTAGTGGAAAACCCGGCTTCGCTCGGGTGAAATTTGACTCATAATACACGTCTAGTTGCAAAATGTAGGTAGAAATTTCTGTAGTCATCGGTTCTCAAGGAATATTGAAGGAATAAGCAAGGCATAGATTCGTATAGCTTCGTTCGTTATGTTTAATAAATATAATAAATAAAAACTGCAAAAGTTTTTACACAAATTATTTTTATTTCAAAATAAACTAACACAAATTAACAAAACATATAATTTTTAAGGTTTACTCTGTGTAAACCTCTATATTTTAAGCACTCAGTCTTTTTCTCTACTTTGACAGGTAGATAAGTACTTACTAATTTTAAAAATAAAAAATGAAATTGTGGTTCTTTAACCAAACTGGCTAAATCAAGAAAAATAGTAGGATTAGGCCTTATCTACCTTTTCCTAGGGATAAATCAGCTTTAACACAGAATGCCTTGTCTCATTGCATGACTCTTACAAACCAAGTCACTATTCAGCAAAGGAAGTATACATCTAATGTTTTATTTATTTTATATAAGAAAGTTCTATCTTTTATATAAAATTAATAAAACATTTACTGAAAATTTTATGTTCAGTTTGACTGTTTCAATGGCATAATCCTACAAAAAGATACAATCCATAGAATATTATTATAAAGGTATGTAAATTGTAATTTTACAATGAGTACTTATCCGAGAATTTGGCAAAGGTACTTATAAAAAAATATTCTCTATTATCACAGGTTGATTATGACAAAATTTCTCTATATACAGTATGTTAACTAACAGAGGGCGTTCCCGTTAACCCGAAATAGTATAGCATACATACATGCTAAAAAAAATATTTCCATTCGAAAACAAAATGTTTTAAAAATTTTTCCAATAAGAAAATATTCAATAAAATTTTTAAATTGACATGTAAAAGAAACACACTGTACACGCAAACATGAAAGACGGCAACGTCGCAATTTATTTATACATGACGACTACTATTTTGATTTAAAACAGGAGGTTTCAAATTTATTTCCAATTAGAATTTTTCTTTATTCGGATTTTTTTATGCTTATTTTTCTATGCTGATATTTTTATTTTAATCTATTAATGATATATATTAACGAGTTTAAGGGAACGCCCTTTGTTATTTAACATACTGTATAACCTTTTTCGATAAAGATTTATCACCTTTCAAGCCTTGTTCAGTGGTATTGATAATTTGAATTTTTACATCATCGAATCTTCGAACTCGAGAGAAGGCAACATAGAGCTGTCCATGGGTGTACACAGGATCAGGTAAAAATATACCGATTTTGTCGAAAGTTTGCCCCTGGCATTTGTTAATTGTCATAGCGAATGCTATGCGAATGGGAAACTGAAGCCGACAAAATTTAAAAGGCAGTTGACTGTTAGATGGCTGGAGACGAATTCGAGGAATAAAAACTCTGGTTCCCACATGGCTACCACAAATAATTTCGGCATCAATGACACGTGAAGCTAACGCTCTAACAATAAGACGGGTTCCATTGCACAACCCAACAGTCGGGTTTAAATTTTTCAAAAGCATTACTATACAACCAACTTTTAATTTTAGAATGTGTGGTGGTAGTCCTGCAGGCGTTATAGTATTTAGAAATTCTACGGGATAGTTTAAAACATCATTATGGTCGTCCTCAGCGTCAGAACTTTCATAAATTTTAAGCAGGCCGGGGATTTTTTCGACAACTTGGTCGTTCAATTGAAAACAATCATCGTTTTTGGGAGTAAGGATAGCTTTCATTGAATAACTTTTATAATCATTTGTGTTCAGGGAAACACCAAAAATATGGTCTACAATTGAATTATCTACAATGCATCGTTGAGGCAGTTCAATGTGGCCGTCATCATCTTCATTAGCTGATCCATCGCCTACCTTTAATACCCATTGAGCAAACTCTAAATCATCGTGCGCTCTCATATTATGAGCCAATTGGAGTTGAGTAAAGTTTGGCCACATTGAAAATTGCTTAATTGAAGCTTTTATAATATCATTTCGTGACCCATTAACTACAACTGGTAAAATCTGACGAAAATCTCCTGCGAATAACAAAGTTTTGCCTCCAAAAGGTAATTTATTTTTCATTATATCTTGAAGGAGTCGATCAACTACAACAATATCATGACATTTAGTCATGGGTGCTTCATCCCAAATGATTAAATGAGTTTCCTTCAATAAATTAGCTGCTGGTGACCCTAACGACATATGAGACGTAGAATCTACATCTGAATTAATTGGAATTTTGAATCGCGAGTGAGCTGTTCTACCACCATCTAACAGAGTTGCTGCAATACCGGAAAACGCTATGGGTAGGCAAATTTTATTTTCAGATCTTAAAATATGTAAAATAGTTGTAAATACGAAAGTCTTTCCAGTTCCTCCAGGGCCGTCAAGGTAAAACAGCTTTCTCTCTGTGGGATTATTCACAGCGTTTAGTATTGTATCGACCACACATTTTTGTTCGGTGTTCAATTTTTGGTATTTTTCACAGCCATTTGCTTTTTCAAGTTCACAGTCATAAACGGGATCAGATAAGAAAACATTATTTTCACCAATATCTGGTTCCGGAAGTCCGAAATCTGTTAGTCTCTTACCATGGAGTTTCAATGTTTCATCAATTTCTTGTAAAGCCAACTGTTTGGATAATATTTCAGGGCGTGATCTTGTAAAGTCTTCGATAAAATGTGATGTAAACTTTTCCCAAAGAGCATTAGGATCAGTTACTTCACAAAATACGCAAATTAACGCAAACAGCTGTCGTAATTGCCGAGGAAGTTTAAAATCAATTGCTTCATTCAAACGTCTTTCCCATTCTTGATCGTCAAAAAGGAGCCCTCTTGCTTGAGCAGCTTCTCGAAATGAGTTGTAAATAATATTTTCATAAGTTCTAACATCTCTGAAGCAAGTTGGCCCTTTGACGTGAAGAAGTAATAGCCGGAGATAATATCGTTCCCGATCAGAAAAGGAATAATTATACATTCTTGCAATTACTTTATCAGCCGCTGACTGAGATATTCGTGGTTGCCACTGTCCATGGATAAATCTGAAATGTGTCGGAATTTCAGTGTAAAGATATTGTCGAGCACTTTCTTCTGTTCTGTTTAGTTCAAAAAATGCTAATAATGTTGATTTTTCAGCTGATCTAGCTGCTGCTTCATGAACATTCTGATCTGTAAATACGACAGTTTGTTGGTTTTCCAAATGAACACCTAACTGTATAATTGTGTGACTCATTTTGTGCATTGAAAATTCAAATATTCGCCAAACTGCTTCAGGAGCCGAAACATACCTGGTATCAATATAAGCCTTAATTTCATCATGGTGTTCATTACTTGATGTCGATTGATCGACTGGACTCTTGTGGCGCTACTGTGATTTGTATCTTTGCTCGGTCATGACCTTTATAAATATATTTCACACTTTTGACACTTGAACAAATTTCCACATTTATGTGAGCATTAAATTTTTTACATAGATAGGGATTGTAGGGCACCACCCATCTGTTATCACACTCGAAATCCTTCTTTTTTATTGTTCGTCCGTCGTCTCTTCTTCTTATTATAGCATAACCTCCATTTTGGGTACCATCTCTAGTTTCTCCGCAAAATGTCTTTGGGTAGTTTTTAGAACATTTAGAGGCAGTTCCATCATTTTTCATGCAGGGTGAATTCATATATCCAGGGCCACATGGCCCATGGATCATGTTTTTTGACACAGTCTGAAAAAGTTCCTGGTCTTTATCTGGAACAGGTATTTCTGCACACACAATTTTATCATAATCTACTGATGACCTTGGTTTATCTTCATTTCTTAGAATAATAAGCATATGCGCATGTGGAAGCCCACGTTTCTGAAATTCAATGGTGTAAAACCACGCACTCGGTATTCCAAAAATATGTTTCCTTGTAATGTCATCTAAAAGTTCCTCCAATTTTAGTTTAAAAATTCTGGCAATTAAATCGGGTCTATGTTCTTTTTTAGTGCCTTGTAAATTATCTAAGATTTCCTGCCAATTGGGATTGCACGTAAAAGTTATAAATAAGTCTGGTTTACCATACTTGCATACAATTGCCATGGAATCCTGATAATTTTGCATCATGTGCCTAGGACTTCCCACATAAGTTGATGGCAATATTATCATTTTACCAATTCCTTGACCCATTTCTCTATTATTATTGTACAGGCTATCCATTAAATTGTTATAATTGTCAGCTCTGAGCTGTTTTTGATTCAATCGAAGAAACAATAATCTTTGAGATTCAATCCTAACATAGGCCAAGACACAATATTCATGAAAAAGTTTTTCGGTGTAAAATAATGGGCTAACATTTTTACGAACAGCAAGTCTATACTGATAAAATTGTAACATTGTAAGACGGCTTCGAGCAGTTCGACTCTCTTCTCTGTGTTGAAGATTTTCATGCCATCCGAGTTCTCCATTAGGAAAAAGTAAAGGAAAGGCTAAAGGATCAATATTGGGACTGGTTGATTTGAGTGTAGTTAAATGTTGAGAATATTCTTGTACAGAGAAGTCTATATTTAATGGAGGTTCACCGTTTTCTCCTACAAAGATGACCGCTACCTCATTATTTGATGGTGTGTTATACCGACGCAAATCAAGAGATTTATGTTTACAAAAATGCATTGATACCGAATATTTGGGTCGATTTTCTGAGGCTGCTTTTAACTCCTCTTCAGCTAAAATTGCAGCCACTCTTTTGTATGTTTTGACAAAAGGATTGGATTCATTCAGCATTGTTTGTAAAGACCTCATTATATTGCTTCTACATATGTTATTTCTAGAATCAGATAATCGTTCATTTAATGCTGCTTTATCTTCAATTATGTACAATTGGTTGTATTGTGGTTTATGACCTTGCAACGGAAACAAAGATCCAGTTTTTATATAAACTTGCCCTTGTACCCTATAAGTGAAAAATCCTGGAGGGAGTGTGTTCAAGTTTGAATTTATGGATGCCATTGCAAATACTGAATTATATTGTCGTATATTAGCTTTAAAATGATTAGCATCCGACGTATTGCCTTTGTATAAATCTAATAATATATCTGGAATTGGCTTTAATGTTCTATCTGGGTCTATGTATACCTTCCCATTATGACAACCATTTTTAAAATGATTTTTAATTTTTTCACCTATAAAATGAAGTGCTTGACATTGAACACATTCATAAATCATAGAACCAACTGAATGTACTGATACTTGAATGGTGTTATTTGAAAGTGCTAAATATACATAGTTAGTCCTGGGGGGCTGATGTTCTGTACTAAACCTGCTTGAATATTTACGCTTTTTCGGGGGTCTGCCCGCCATTTGATATATTTTCTTTCTCCTCTTCTTCTAAAGAAATAAAATCACTGCAGACTGAAAGCATTGATTTTTGTTTTTTCTCGTTGTCCGAAGAAACGTCATCAGTCACCAGCGACTTTTCGACTATCGTCAACTCTTCGTTATCGACCTTAAAGGAGAAAATATATTAGATAAATATTCAAATAATAATAACTATTGTGAATGTATGTAGGTATATCCTCGCATCTCTATCTGGTAATAAGTATTATTTTTCATTTTACTGTACTCAGTGACCTACACCATTAACTTACCCAAAAGTCATCATCAAATAAATCTTGTGAATTTTCAGGTTGTATTGTAGAGGCAGCTAGTGATTTAACAGATGCAACAGGAGCAGTTAGAGGTTGTATTGTAGAGGCAGCTAGTGATTTAACAGATGCCACAGGCAGTGGCGTGCCTAGGGTCCACCGATAACGCAAACCCATGATACGTTTTCTTACCGTTCTTTACAAAACAAGATTTTGTGATCCACATCACCATATTCTTCGCTTCAAGAAGCCGGTGGTCTAACGACGGCGAGCTAATCAAACCACACTGAAGGCATGATATTGCTAGGCAGAAGAATAACACGTACCAGCAAAGACATACCCTCGGCGGCTTCGAAAAAAGCCTTTCTCTTTTCATTGTGTTGAGCGAAGATACCTACCTACAATCCCTACATATATTCATAACGGCGCGTGTACAATTGCAAACGATCTAAATATGCTACAAAGTTATGGGATTTCGAAAACATAGAAATAAAAAAATAAAAAAAGCTTTTACTTATATTCTAAATCAATGCGTCTATCTTTCTTTAAAAACGATTTTATTACGTCAGAATAAAAAGTTGGTGAACGTTTTATTTCTACTAAAAGTTGCTTTTCGATCGCGATCATCGAAAGATCAGAAAGTCGCTCTTGGCCCTGTGAGTTCCGTAAGTATGTGTGAATACGCTTTAGCGAAGAAAATGCGCGTTCTGCGGAAGCTGACGTAGCGGGAATTGTTACAATCAAATGGGCAAGTTTTAAAAGCTGGGGAAAGGCGTCTTTTAAGCCATTTTCATTAATGAAATCAATTAATGTGAAAACGTCGCGGTCCCTCAATTCAGGAGATGAATACAAACAAATCAGTTGGTTTTTTAAGGTTTGCCTGTCAAATCTGTTTTCGTAAATGCTTATTAAAGACTCATAAGCGTCTATCGGAAAATTAGATGAGTATTGCTCAAATAATTTATTGTTTAATAATTGGAAAAATTTTAGTTTAAAAATTTCGGAGTAACGAGAATTAATTTCGGTAGAGATGTTATCTATTATTTCGACAAAAATTCGCTTGTATTCCGTCCGCGCGCAGGCAACGTTGCGTCTTAAACGAGGAGGGGTGTTGTTATACACAGCGTTCTCGTAAATAGTATCGAATTTTGCATGAAATTCAGAACGCAACCAAGATTCAAACTCTTTTATTTTATTTGCACAATAACCGACATCAACCTGAGATTTTTGAATTATATTGTAGAGACAGTCGGTTTTTTCAAAAATAGGGTGAAACACCGAAAGAAAAAAGACAAAATTAAAAGTTCGCAATATATTTAAAAAGTTATCTGCGGACAAAATAGTGGCGCCGCACTATGGGAAAATCGCGTATGTTTCGTCTCAAAACTCCGTATCTCAGTTATTTCGAAACTAAATGATCTGTAATTTTGCATACATATACGTGAATGTATAAGGTTTAAAAGAAAAAATAATAATTTTGAAAATTATGTTTATTAATTTATTTAAAAAATAAAAAATAAAAAAAATACATGCATTTATAAGAAAATATACTTTTTTTTTAAATTTACTTACATAAAATTGAATTAAATATCATTGTATAAACAGTGTCTAACGAGAAAAAAATAATGTACAAAATTCAACAATCTCCTACAGATTTTCGTTGACAGCAAGAAGGGACTGGCTTCATCGAAAAGTTCTTTCGATATTGTTTCTGAGGTATTTCTCAAACTTGATATATATGGATCAGAAGTGTACAATAAGGTATGGAACACGTCTGTATTGGTAGCCGCTCTTGAACATTTTCTAGAATGATGAAGTCTAAACTTTTTGTAATCCTTGTTGCGGGATTCTTGAGCGTCTTCGGACAATTGTCCGATAGGTAATATAGCATAGTACTCAATGATTTTTTCTCCGTGAATAAGTATTTTATGTACGGAGGAAGGCATATAATACCAATTATAATTATTTACGTACAGTTGGGCGGTACTATATGCGTATTCACCGAACTTTTTGAATCAATAGCCATTCCAGATGACATAGTTTGTAGTATAATGTACATTCGTTTTATAAGTTCTACGTCTACACCTGTAATGTCTGCAGAGCAAGAGTAATTCTGAAAAAATCTCCGAGCTGTGTTGCCGTCATTACTATTTCCAGTGCCTTGTCGAGGTTTATCGATATGCAGTCCCATTTCCTCCCTAAACCGCGTTTGTACCAGTTTTTTCTTTTCGTCTTTGTTTTTTTTATTTTCTGGTGTAGTGGCTGACCACTTTTTGAAAGACAAGTTATAGGAAATGTGTAAAATCATCTCCATACTTCTAATCCAAGCGTGTAGTGTTGACAGTCCATATTGAAATGAACTTTCATTCACATCTCGTGTCCTAACTGCCTCTAAGTTATTCATTTGCCGAGGAGTAGCACCACAAATTGTACAAGAAGCGCTCGAAGGAGTTTCAGTTAAAACTTGTGCTACTTTACCATCAATCATGGTTAAAAATAGGTTATGAGTAATTTCAATTACTTCACCATTCTTATTTATCATGGAAGGAGACAGGTTTTCAATTTGATTTTTGATATCAGCCACAACAGAAGCGGTTTTTTCAGGAGTTTCTTTGGCAAATTCTATCAATATAGGTCTGCAATATCTTACGGATGAGCAAGTTTCATTTTTCCAAATAACAATATTAGTTGTCTCATCTATGAGTTTAATGGGTACAAGTGAAGCAATAAAAAGGTTCGCATCTGATGTGAAATCGCTTTCTTCGGGCAAAACTTGCTTGTATTCACTTTGCCCTGATGACCCGTCACAACCCCATTTGCAGAATAGTTTCAACTGTCTTAAACCGTTTTTGTAAACTGAACCAATTAGTAATATACGTGCCACAGTATGATCCAATAAGTCTTGCAGATTGACTTTTGCACTTATGTTAGTAATGGTTATGCTCGAATCTGGTGGGTAACACATCTTCTTCGCTTCGGCTAAAGTTGGATAAGAAGGAAACACTGAGCAGTTTTTGTCCGCCAAACAAATACGAAGTTTCCCATACTGTTCTTTGTTAAGGTCTAAGTCAATAAATATCCGCAGTGCTTCTTCCTTTGTAAAAGGTATAACATCTTCAGGGTTCTCAGTTATGAATTTAAGAAACTTTTTCTTATCATTTTTTGACGCAGTTCGTATAATATTAACAATTGTGGCCTCCTCCGTCTCACCCATAGACCGCAACTCCTGAGTATATGCATTGAGCACACAGTCCAGTCCGTACTCTTGTATTAATTGCATGTTTTTTCGTTTCTTTGTTTTTTCTGAAGATGCTTCGTATGGTTTCGATGGTCTGCCACCTGCACTGCTTCCAGACGTATTAGTGTCATTAACTGTGACTCGACACTCCAGTGGAACACGAAATTCACCATTTAACCAGTCGACGTTATTACTTTCAAAGCGTTCTCTTTTCCGTGATGCATTTCTCCAGCGTTCGTTACATTTAGATACCAAGTTTCTTTGAATGTAGGAGACCACAGTATTCATATCCTCTGGTGACAAATTGAAATTTTCTTGCAAGTACTTTTCTATATTATTCCCATTTATCAACAAATTGCACAACATATTCAGTATTTTTTAATTGCAACTCAATGTGGGATTTCATTACTTCAGAAACAGAATGAATAATATCATTTTAAATTTTATTAGACAAGTAGCTCGGGCCCGGTTTGCCGGTGTCTTGGGGCGGCATATGTTTTTCCAAAACAAGGTCATATTTCGAGAGTAAACAAAGAAGTTCTAAGAAGTTTCCTCTATTTAATGAAGATGTGGACTCATCATGTCCTCTAAAAGATAATTCTTGTTGTGCTAAATGACAAACGACATCAACAAGTCTTTGAAAAACGCTACGGTTATGTTCAACTCGCGAATTATGTTTTGAAATTTCGTCAGATAATTGACGTGATAGCGAAGTTTCGATACGCTGTTTACCCACTGAAGTGCCCGGCCGCGCGGTTGCGCACGCGTAAAGTGCCACTGCAAACGAACGCGGCGCGGGGATCGTGCAGAGCTTCAGAAAATTAAATACTGTACCTCGTAGAACAGTATGATTAAAAAAACAATAACTGTTTCAGAAAGTTGAATAAATTAGGAACAAGATAAAAAAGAATCTAGGGTCATTTGTTATGTATTATATTTACGAAAAATCGTGTCAAACTTTTTGGTGTAGGAAAATAAAGGAGTAGCCCAAGAAAATAATTTTTATTTTGAAATATATACAAAGAACACGTGTTTTTTCATTTTATATACAGAGCATACATACTAATCCTTCTACTAAAAAAAAAAATTATCCACATATCCTTATAAAAAGACATAAAAAAATAAACTTAAAAATTGAGCAAAGATGATCGCCGCAACGCGAAACTGTCGCAATATTTAATGGAGTTTTGTATCCATTTTTGAGATTATTTCGGACATACCGACCAAAAATATATGTGCTAATATGAAGATAGATGTATAGCCTATCGTATTAAACTAAAACTAATCACCTGAAATCAAATTTCAGGTCACAATAGGTTTTCAAAACTTTGAAGGTCGTAATTATCCCATACAAAAAGGTGCTAGTATATTGCGGATTGTGTTAAATGTTACATCATTTTTTGTACATTAAAATAAAAACAAAAACATAGGGTTTCATTTAGTAAACTCAAAAGTCACAACTTAATTCCAAAACATATCATAAAAATATAAAAAACTAACGTTATCTTCGACCACTTCAATCACTTGAATTCAAATCGGCCTTGAGTTTTGTAAACAATATGGCCGCTTCCGCTATAAAGCTAAGGGCAGACATGCCACAACGAAGCAACATACCGCTTTAAAAAACTTACGATTTTCTATAGATATTAAAAATCATCATCGTAATAATTTTTATAATAAATCAAATTTTAAATTATATTTATTTATATATACATATATATATATATATATATATATATATATATATATATATTCTGTCTGTCTGTCTGTCTGTCTGTCTGTCTGTCTGTCTGTATATATATATATATATATATATACATATATATATATAAATAAATATAATTTAAAATTTGATTTAATACTTTGTAATGTTAAATATTCTGTTGAAATTAAATTAACTAAGTATATACGGTTATATGATTTTGATGGTGGCGTGATGCTGCAGCCATGATTGACTTCTCACGAGGGAACTCCTCAACAGATCATAGTATCGCCTTGAAATTTTTTACACCTATAGGTACTAGTATATAAATCTGAAGTTTGTTGGTGCGCGCGAGGAGAACAGCTGGTGAATGAATGGCTAGAGCATATGAAGTCGATAGTCGGATAGTCGGTAGTCATATAGTCGTAGTCGTGATGCTGCAGTCAACATACACGCAAAGAAATTAAAAGGAAAACAAAAAATATATAGCAACTCGTACATTACTTTAAAACGCGTTACTCTTTGGTGTGGTACTCTTCGAAACAAATATGTAAGCACAATGATACTGAGCATTGTTTACAAACATATTTAGTTCGAGATTGCCTACACCACACGCAAGTCATACTTTTGGATTTGCCTTCGCCAATGAAATGGTTTCCTCTAAGAATGTGCCTTTGGCGGTTTTTGTGTTCCACAATGCGGACGATTTGCACATCCGACATTGAGGGTGGCACAAAAGGTGGTATATTCTTAGAAGATTCCACCAATTCATTAGCAAGGCGAAGCCTAAATTGACGTTGCGTGATCGAAGGGTAGCGCGTTTTATAAATAATGTAAGAGTTTAATACCGTTACATTTAAAAGGCGCCGGAACACCTTTTTGTACCAGGCCTGATTCCTACTCCTTTCAATAGGATGTGCCGATAAAAGTTGATCCTTTCTATCGACACCCCCCATTGAAGTATTGTAGTCAAGCACTGCCTGGGGCTTGTAACGGTACTTGCCATATTTTTCTTTTCCTCCAATTTCTCCCCCGTGAAATGTTGATAGCATGGCAATCACATTTTTGTCACGCCATAACAAAATGGACAAGTCACGACAGTAGCTTTGTACTATCTCGCCAGGTCGTAGCTCGCTCTTGGACATACCTTTGATGGACTCCGGAACAAATTGTCTGTTGACTCGGAGCGTCCCCAAACAATCTGTTCCGTTACTTTTTAAATAACGCGCCAGTAACGGCGAATTATAAAAGTTGTCCATCGTCAAGGTATGACCTCGATTAAGCAACGGCTTGACGAGATCTAGTACAATTTGAGCAGTTGCGCTAGTAGGCACCTGCTCATCATGTCGCTCAGTCTCCTCGTCATGTCGCTCAGTCTCCTCGTCATGTCGGTCAGTTTCCAAGTCGTCATGGTCTTTACCCGTATAGACGAAAAAATTCCACAAATAGCCAGTGGTTAATTCGCACAGTTCATAGGTTTTTACGCCTACTCTAGCTGCTTTCGTAGCTATTTTCTGTGCGAAATTCAACCGCCCGTGCCATTTGAGAAGTGATTCGTCTATAGCGATGTCCCGCGACGGAAGATAAAGCTCACTAAATTTACTGTTGAGTAAATTTAGTAAAGGCCCTAGCTTCCGCAGCTTTGCGTCGTTAACTCTGTCCGTCGGTGCGTCATTGTCCGTGAAGTGCAACAATCTCTTTAACAACACAAACCTATTGAAGGTCATCAACTGCTTGAAATAAGCAAGGGTGAGATAGCCGTTTTGACGCCAGTAGTCTTTTTCAACGGTTATAGGCATAAGCCCCTGAAAAAGTAATACGGCCAGAAATACGGCCATCTCCTCCTTGCTGGTTTCTTTCACATGTTGAAACCGGCTGTGTTGTGAAAGAGGTTGTGAGATCTTACCAATATGCCGATTCGTTTCTGAAACAAGCGTCTCAAATACTTCAGAGCAGAAGAATTTTAAAAATATGTCAATGGGCCTAGCATTATCTGGAATAGAAAATGTAGGCCCAGACTCGCCCCTGAAGTCTTCGCGCTGTCCCAGAAATGCATCGGCATTATGATGCCAGTCAAAAGTTAAGCTGTCAGTCGGTATTAGGTCTTGAAACAGTCTGTCAGCGTCATTGTCCTGTCCCGTCAACCAGTCCTGCAAAGTCGGGTCAATAGAGTCAGGCAAATGGGCAGGTGCCTCATTCGCAAAGTCATGGTCGTCAAAGTCAGGCATCTCCAAGTCCAATTCAACTTCTTCACCGTCGCTCATCTGCTCTAGCCATTCATTCACCAGCTGTTCTCCCCTTTCAGTTTGAAGATCTGAAACAAAAACGTTGATTGTTAAAATGTTATCATTTCACTGTAAATCTTTTACATTTTTTAAATTATAAATATCATAAATACCTGCTATACGACCAGTACTCGTGCTTGGGCGAGCCGTCGGTGTTTGCACTTCTGTTTGCACTTCTGTTCCTAAAATAATAGCGTAAATTTATAGTGGCAGTTTTTATTATGCGATATTTTCATATATTTTGATCATGATTATATAGATTATCAATATTTACCACTGAAGCTGGCGGTCACGGTTGCAGATGTCACAGTTGATGTAACGGGGACACGTGCAGCCCGTGGCGATTGTTGGAGTCCTAAAAGTAAAAAGTAAATTTTATTTTCACCTACAATGGATAGACATCCATCACGTAGAAATAAATAGACTCTTACTTAGTTCACCCGTCGTCCAGTCACATAACAGAGGCGATAGTGCGGACGACCGAGCGGATGACACACTCTCCGTGTCACATAGTAGCTGTCTGTACACAAACAAAACAATATTATTAGACAAAAGGTCAACTATTTATTTATTTTCCCCAAATATGTAATTGGAAATATATCTTACTGATGTTGCCAGGCCTGCGGTTTTGGCAGCGGAGGTGAGGATGGTGTCCCCGCTACCAGCCGACAAGGCATCCGCTCTGGAGAGATCTTCCTGCTATCAATACAGAATTGAAAAATCAATACAGCAGGTTAAATACAAAATTAGGAGCTTAACTTTAAAAACAAAACATACCGCACACGCCTCCGTGGTGGAGCATCAGGAAGGAGCACACGCTCCAACTCTTTCTCCCGTTTTCTGTTCATGTACTCCTTCCTGATGCCCGCTGGCATCTTTGAAAGTGCCCTCTGCGTCCGCCTCATGTTAGCGGACGCCACCGCTAAATCTTCCTCATAAGTTCTAAAAAGAAACAAAATAGTTAAATCTCAAACTCTGTCTCTCAAATCAAAATTGTTAACCACTGAAATGCCGTTAGTGCCAACTTTGCACACCCAAATTGCCTAAAGTGCCCGTTATTTATGACCCTCATAAAAAAGGGCCCCGCGCGGCGCTCGGGTTTCAAATACACAGTCATTGTGCCTCAAGTTGCTATTGAAACCCTAACATGTGTTATGTTTTTGTGTAGAGGATGAATGAAGCTATTTTATTAAGTGTTTTGTTTATAAGTATTCGACTACGGTTCAGATTTCTGATAACAAAATTACAAAATGAAATAACGGCACTCAAGTGTTTTTGTGAATTTTGATGTCTTTTTATGGCTTGAGATAAGTTATTAAGATCGTCATAGCCAGAAAAATTCCAGGCATTTTTCTCGTTTGAAAAAAATAAGCAATACGAACAATAAAGTTTGTTCGAATGGGAACAGCCCGCAATCCAATTAGTTTTATAAACGGATCTATTGAATTTCCTTTTATGAGACTTACTTGTTTGAGATATGCTTAAATCAGTATCAGATAATCAGTAGGTTTTGGCGAAGATATGAGGTTATTTTTCTCTGAAAAACTTAAAGAATTTACCTTTCCCCCGCCTAGCAAACTATAAATACACTTGAAATCGTCACAAGGGACATAAATATTATCGGTATCCGACGGATTTGCACTCATTTTACACAATCAATTCAAAATTAAACTTCGAAAAAATTACTCCGCTCAACAACAACAAAGAGACTATTCAAATCGTAGCTATGTTCATACAAATCAAACCCAGTGTTGCCGTTCCATGAATTTTAAAAGCGCTTAATTATCTGAAAATTCTACCAGATATGAAAAAAATATAACAAAAAATAAAACCCGCAAGAAAGTGCTAAACTATTTCACATGTGTAACATGGCCAGTTTTTTTGTTTTATACTATACTCCATTTATTATAACATTAGAAAAAAGAGGCTCGCAGAAGCAGGAGTACAAAACCTTTTATTTTGAAGTCAAGTTCGAACAATTTTAACAAATAATGTATGTGATTTTAATGTAAGTGTATGACTTCTATGTATGGCAAAGCGTATTCTATGTATCTACTCATGACGATGCTTGGAATAGATACATGAAATGAAAAAAAAATAGTAACAATCAGTTTATTAAAAACTATTATTTAAGGCTATTAAATAAGGGAAAAGGTTTTGCCACCTTAATGATATAATTAATGGATGTGATAGATATGTGAATTCTTTATTCATCATCCTCTGATGATGATGAAGAAGATTCACCAACGTTAATAATGAATCTTTCTACAACATTATCCATTATACCATCAAGTTGGCAAAATCTTTCCTCTTCTTTAATCGTATGAGCAATGCAAGATTGCCATTTCTCTGCAGTTATATTTGTGAGTGCTTGAGGGAGCAACTGCTTCACTTCCTCTAATTTAAAACATTTATTGTTTTGTGCTACATATCCCTTCACTTGAGCCCATACTAATTCGATTGGGTTGAGCTCGCAGTGGTAAGGTGGGAGGCGCAACACTAACACATTTTTTTCTTTAGCCATCTCATCTACTACAAACTTTTGGTACAAATGTTTTACTTGTTTCACTTTCTCTAATAAAGTGGCCCTAAGGTCTTTTTCCTCAAAAGGAATACTTTTGTTTTTCAGCCACTCCTGAATATCTGCCTTTCGTGTGGCTGTAGTTGGCAGCTTCTCCACTTTTCTTGAATGATATGGCGCATTATCCATAACAATAACTGAACCACTCTCGATTTTAGATAATATTAGTTTGAACCACTTTTCAAAATTGTGTGCATCCATTTCAGAATGGTAGTCTCCATCACACTTTTTGGCTTCAAATATTAGTTCACCATCCATTAAAAACCCATCTGTTGATCCTGTGAAATGAAATAAAAACAAATCAATAATTGTGTACCGGTGGCATAGAATACTTGATTGCTGGAAATAGATTTTAACCTTTAAATAGCAACCGAAATTAATTGCATCATTAATGTCCTTGAACAGATGATTCTAAAACCATAAACATCTTTCTCCGAGGGAAAGTATTAAGACTTAACCAGTTTTAGTGACCGAAAATGCAGTGGTCATTTTATTAATGTTTTGGTAATGTGACAATTGTTAATGAATTAAAAATAAAATAAAAGTTTTACCAATATGGCCAATGATAAGACGTTTCCCTTTTCCAGTTGGGTTCTTTAAACCAGTTGATAAGCCTGCTCGGTGTGCTTCCTTTGAAGACTTAATAGTGGTGTCTTGCCATACCTTGCTTTTTGTGTGTCCTGTTTGTATAATTAAAGTTGTAGATGTAAATGCAATATTAATTCAACTTATGTTGAACTAATAATACTTCACTGTATTGTTTTGCATAAAGGAGGTTTTACATAACTTGATAAGCTATTTACCGAGTTATGTAAAGCCCCCTTCTTCCAGACTTCATAAATATTAGCAGCACTGTACCTTCATTTAGCCAAGTCTCATCTAAATAATATATTTTTTTTCCTTCATTCCTTAATTTCTTAATTTCATGAAGATATTTCACCCTCCATAACACAATCTCTTGTTTGTCGATAAGGGCACTTTTTCTACTTCTTTTAATATATGTAAATTTTAATTTGTTCTTAATTAAATTATATAAAGTGCTTCTTTTAAAATCGGGTAGAGACTCATCACTATTTACGGCTTCCAGAATCTTATCCAATGTTGGTAATTCATTATCAAAGAAAAAAGAATGAATTTTTCTTCGTATTCCACTTAATGTTATATCATCATATTCATCAGATTTTGAGTATTTCCGTTGGCGAGGAGGGGGTGATTCCAGGCGACCTTTTATATTGTACTCTTTGAGGATATTATAGACCGTTGCACGAGATATGCCTATAAAATGATTAATAGTGTATATTAGTACCTCACAAAGCATGCTATTTTCAAATATATTTATTTTTTATAGTAAAATCCTTAAATTCCTGCAATTTCTGCATTGGATATGATCTTTACCTGCAATTTCTGCAGTTTTATTAATTAACTGCGTCTTATAAGCAGGGGTACCTTCTGGCATGGATCCCTTGACGTCTTTATGAATATTTATAACTGTTGTTTTTTCTGCAGAACAAAGAGGTCTTTGCTTTGATCGCTTTTTCTTGGGAGACAATATTTTAACCTCATGATCAACGTTGGGGCCACGTTTTTTTCGCTGTTGACGTTGCTCAGCTTTACCAGCAGTTTCAGAACGTACATGTTGTGCTTGCAAGCCACTTGGACCTGCACCGAGATAGTCCGTGTTCATAATTCAACAAAACGTACTGTTTTGTATGTACAACACAAAACTAACACTAATAACAATAACAAAACAATAACAAACAGAAAAACAGTAACAAATGACAACTAAACCACGAATATTCAACAATAACAACGAGAGAAGGCGTAGCATTCACAAGTATCCACAAGCGAATAACGGTATGTCAATATTGACAATTGCAGATAGATGATATTATAAACCAACAAAATTAAAAAACACGTGCTGCCACAACTTAGGAAGGGAATAGGTAACATTTTAGATTTGGTTGAGTTATAGTTACATGAAAAAACGTTTCGGGCGTTGTCTGCCTCTGCTTCTTTTAGATTTTAAGCATTGACACGACATTATTTTATTTAAAAAATAAATAATATTAAATGAAGGACATGTAATTTAAGAACGTAGATGGCTTAAATAAGTACAAATTAGGTGTGACAGTTGCTATTTAAATTGATAATATTTAACTCTACATCAATCTTGACTGTAATAGTGTTTATTGTATTTTTTTGCAAACTGTGCACTTAAAAGAGCCTTTTTTAACTTCTGTCTAATGCTATAATAAATGGAGTATAGGTATTTTTTATAAACGCTTGAATTACAATGAAAGAAATATTTTTTTTTTGTCACAGAAATTTCTTAACCCTTTTTTTTCACTTGAATGAGTCAAAAAGCGAATGTTATTGAAAAAGTATAATACATACTAAGTAAGTATAGTATATACTCGATGTATTTAACTATAACTTTATCACTCATTCATATTTAATATCAACGAACGTGAAAGACGAAGAAAACTACTTATATTCAGTCCATGAATGAGCCAATTTAATAATCTATTATACCTGGGACTCCCTCGTGTAATATATTCTATTTCGGTGACATCAGCCCACAAACTTAAAATAAATGAAAATTATCGTACTTAACTACTAAAAAATCAACAAACTAAAACGGCAACACTGATCCAACAGTGCGTACAACATTTGTGTACAACGTCAGATATATGCAAGCCGTGCTTTATTGAGCAGAATCCAGCCATATAAAATGTCAATAGTTATATGTATACTTATGTTACTAGATACTTCATATTACGGAACGAAAGAAGAGTGCATTGCAAGCGAGGTTAACCTGGCTTGCACTAGGTTAGAGCCCGCAAGTGCGAGTGAGATAGATATTGAGCCGTGACCTTGTGCGACCGTGGGCGCGTGTGTTCAAACTGAGTGGCGTTCTGCGTTGTATTTTTAATTACGTCTACGTAAATTTAGTTTGAAAACTATTTTCTTCTGTTTACTGTTTTTTTTTTTATTTTTGGGGGTGAGGCTTGAGGGAAATCAAGCCGGGCATCTGGGCTTGTATGGTAGGCCCGCCACTCTCTTTCCATATTTTTCTTTTAATCTTTCAAAATATTTTAAATCTTTACCTATTTTATCAGTATGACACCTGTTTAGATGATCTTCGAGCTTTGATGGTTTCATAGTCATTTTTCAAAACTTTGTTGCATAATAGTCACATGGGCAATTGTTTGTCTGCCTCTGATGGAACAAAACCATATTTCAAATAATTGACACTATATTGTCGACATTTTTTCTTTGCTGTAGCCATGTTTCGTGTCAGTTACCTTACCTGTAAAAAAAAATGTTTTAGTAACCAAGTTTTTTTCTGAATATAGGTATCACACCGCAGCCTTTGTCACCACGCGGAAATAAAATTACGGCTTGTAAAGGGACCAACTAATAAACCGCTGAGACAAATACAGACGTTTTAACAAAACGGTATCAATTTTAAAGTACATAATTTACCACTAATTTTTAATAGTATAAATAAAAATTGGTGTACTCAGTATCGAATACTGATCATATTTGTGTAGGAAAAAATAAAAGTCGAAATCCCAAAATTGTCCATAAAAACGATAACTAACATTTTATTAAATCAATGAGTTCACGCGCTCCGTGTATTTGCGTATTTTTTGTCTGCGGCTTCATTGTTAAAACGTGACAAACTGGCATCGAAGTTCAAGCCCCGCCCTTTTCCCGTCGCCCGCGCACCGCTCGCTCTTTCCGAAAAGGAATAGTTTTGATAAAATAGTTACTTCAAAATCAATTTAAAATGATTATGAAATTACTGTTTTATAAAATTAGTAGTTATTTGCAAGAAAAATTACAAAATTAATTGCTCTGCAATATTGCTTATTCGGCGTTTTTAGAGAGGCAGAGCTTCTCACGTGAAAAAACAATTGAATAAAACGTGCTGTGTTTGTCTTCAAATCGAAAGAGGACAAAATATCTGTAAGTTACTAAGTTACCTATCTATACAAGCCGTTGTGATCAACCGACTAGTACACGTAAACAAAATACTTAAGTACTATAACAAAAAAAGGTAGGCTACTTACTTTTCTCCGGCACTAGCAAACACAGATATAAATTTTCTCACACCTTTTTTTCGAAATTCCGCCTTTTTTTCGAAATTCCGGAAACAAATGAATGAGTTTGCCTTTGGCATCAAGTATTTATAGTGGTGATCAAGTTCATGTCTGAACAAGCATTAAGCATTGTCGGGCGGATAGCGCTTTGCAAGTCTGTACACGAAATTGTACGTAATATCGAATACGCAAGTTTGGACTAGTAACAGTCGCTTGCCTTATTAAAATATTATCTGCTTAGATAGGTACTTAAAACAATGTAGGTAGGCCCTTATAAAAACTATGCTTACATTTTTGCTCTTTACTATCAAAAGCAGATAAATTTTCGTGGACCCCCATTAACATCTTATGGACCCCTATTTTTTGTTCACGCCTACGTAGACCCCCAGCAAGTCTCCCGTGGACCCCTGGTGATCCACCTGGGCCACTTTGGGAATCACTGGTCTAAATTGTCATTTGATTTACACTTTAACCATACGCGATCATTTTGCTTGTTCACATATTGCTGAACGGTAAAAAATTTTTCATCGGAAAATACCTAATTTTCAAGCAAGCTATCAACGTGCAAGTGCTTTAAGTTCTTAGCTCTTTCTAGACGAACTGTCTTTTGTGCAAGTGTCAGATCTTGCACTTTTTGTAATTTGTAGGGCTTCAGTTGATGTTTATTTTTTAATATGCGCCATTTAACATTAAGACTTTTCGCCAATTTAACTGCGCTTTGTCATGGATTTCGTTCAATTCTAGCCTTTACCTTTCGAACCATTGCTGATGATGTTGCTGTTGTTGGATGTCCACCTCCATGGCGTTTTTTGATGCTAGCCGTATCATTGTAACGCGTAATGGTCCGATACACAAACATTTTGTTCAAATGTAAATGTCCTAGCTCATTAACGATGGCTGCCTGCGATTTTCCAGCCAAATACAAAGCAATGACGCTGTTTCGTTTGACTTCCATCTGCAAAACTTTTTTTTAACAACGACGAAAAATAGTAGGCTTTTGTTAGTTTATTAACAATACCATACACTAAGGAATGTGAAAAAATGGGCGCCATATTGTAAACAGTTTAGTTGCTATAGCAACGTAAAATTAGTAACACTTCGAGTGCCGAACCCTGTAGAATGTCACCGTAATAATAACTTAGCACACATCACTATGATTTTTCAGTGCCAAATTTCCCGTCACTTGAGGTAGGGTTAGCGCACGACACTTTGTTAACTTTTTAATCCCGTTTGTCGATCTTGCTGTTCCTGTCCTCGAGGTCAGGATCTTCTTCTCGTCTGCTTCTTCCTCTCGCGCCTTGCGGACCCTCCCCTTGTCTTTGGGTGGCCATCTTTCGCCAAGGGAGCACCGATGTTACAAGCAGTGCAATGCTAATCGCAACGACCACATAGATTGCAATATAGTGATGAGACTGTTCTTCTCTAGAGCGTAGTTGAATTAATAACTCTGTCAGTTTATTGTCATGTGATAGTAGGATTGGATGTTTAGTATCTTCGGGCAAGCTTGAATTACGTAACGTGTGAGTGTCCGGTTTCGAACAGCTGTTTATAAAACGTTTCATTCAGGCAATGACCCTTGTAATACGAGTCAAATCGCTGTGTCTGTCTATTAACTCAATTACTATTGAAGACGGTTCACATTTCACAACATACGTTTGCATTTGTTTTTGTTTTGATTCGCATGTTGTCGCTGTAATTGCAATTTTGTCAAAGGTATCTTCATTGTAATTTTCCATCTAGTAGGGACCTTGCCACCACAAAGAATGTTGCAATAGTTGCGAACAACTGATTCCGCGTGATGCACAATCTGCAGCATTTTCCTCGGACTTGACTTAACTCCAGTGTTGTTTTGGAATCACGTTATGTACTAGCTGTACCCTATTGCTGACGAACGACTTCGATTTTGTGACGTCCCCATGCAACCAGCCTAACACAATAATGGAGTCTTCGAGCCGCGGTAGGGTAAATTTTTTGTTGATTGGCGGTAACCTCGATTTTGCAGCGATAAATCTGGTCACAGGCTCATTTTTGTCATTTGCTGTCACCAAGTATATAGCGCATGCGTAGGCCTTTTCGGACGCATCGCAGAACCCGTGTACTTGGAATGGTTTCGTAGTATCTCCCCGCCACCTTGGTATTTGGTATTCGGTAATTTTGTATAAATCGCTAGTAAACTGCTTCCATTCTTCTTGCACGTTGTTAGATAAAGCTCCATCCCACTCGCACCCCGATAGCCAGACGCTTTGAAACAGCAGTTTTGCTTTTACTGTCAAAGGTGTCAGCCAGCCCAAGGGGTCGAAAATTTCCGATAGTAGCTTTCTTTTTGTCAGTTGTTTTTTATTGTCAAATTGTATTTTGTTTGTAAACGAAAATGTGTCCGTTGTAGGATTCCACTGTACCCCTAAGGGCTCTTGTAGACGTCCGTTTTTTTTCACCGGATAACGGACCGTCAATAAACGGCTATCCTTGTATACATATTTTTTTTATCGGATGGATGGACTGCCGTCTATATGCGTTTAGTTTTGAACTGGTAGTCAGAGATTACGGCGCGTACACATAGAACATCCGTTTTACAGGATCCTTTTTAACTGATCCGTCGCTACTGGAGGTAATATTCACACAGCATTTACAGGACCGATTTTAACAGATCCGACGCTACTGGAGGTAATGTTCACACAGCATTTACAGGACCGATTTTAACAGATCCGACGCTACTGGACTTTCGTTCTTCAGTGTATCGCCTACTTTCTACGAGAATGGACGTTGTCGTGTTGTATTGGTACTATCGTCGTCTGCGGCGGAGGAAGCCCCGGCGTTATTGGAGAGATCCACTATTAAGGCAAAGATTTTGTCGTGGTGCTGTTGTGCGTCAGCTGAAAGAAGACGAATCTAAATTTTTTACTTATTTCCGAATGACGACGTCTACTTTTGATGACCTTCTTAAACGATTAGAAAAGGATTTAAAAAAGAAAGACACAAACTGGAGGAAAAGCTTGTGCCCTGAAGTAAAACTAGCGATATTTTTAAGGTAAGAACTTTAATTTTTGTTATTATCAATTAAAATTAAAAATGACAAAAAGGTTTACAAAAATGAAGATTTATTTCAAAACATAGACAGATCTGGCAAGTCTGACTCCTGGCTGAATGTAGATTCTACTGATGGCGAACCTTCTACTGATGGTGTAGAGTCAAGATGATGTGGCCTACTAAAATAACCTTGGGTGTGGTAGTGAGGAGTGCTAGAACTTTGTGAATATGGAGGCCACTCGTAGTTTGACTGACCATATCTTCTACTTTTAATATTTTGTAAAAGGTTTATCACTCCAGACTGAAATTCTAAAATTTGATCGCCATTAAGTGAAGCCAGTTGCGGCAAAATACCTTTGAAGAACGATAAATTGGGATCTTCAAACTCATTTTTACTTTTTTTAAACTGATCATTCATGTATTCAATCATTTTGGCGTCTACTTCATTCACATTTCTTTTGATTGCCTTGCGTTGCGGCGGGGCTAAATTTTGTCTTTCCTTTTGTCTGTCACTACCACTTTGTTCCGTAATCTGATCAGGTTCATCTTCGTTGTCTTTATTACTTTCTACTGTTTCCGTGATGTTGTCATTAGCAGGGACGTTCTCGTGTGTATCACCTGGGGTGACAACTTTTTTCAAAAATAACATTTGATTGTGATATTTGTAAGGCTTGGTATTTGAGGCAGCAGCTCCAGATTTCTTCAATTTCTTTTTCCCACTCAATGTTCGTATCCAGGCATCTCTAGTCGAATTCCATTTTTTTATAACATATTTTCCTGAAGCAAGTAAATAATAATATAAGATGGTTGTCAATAGCTTAGTAAGTGAAAGGCGAATAAGAAGGTAGAATAGACTTGTCAGTAATTAATTACCATATTGGTCAGTGGATAAGTCAAATTGACAGTGCAAGAACTAATCGGTCAGTAAATAATGGGAAGCAAAAAAGTATTACTAATGTTTAAATCAATTTATTTTAATTAGGTAATTTTATAATTTAGTTCAGTTCAGTTTAATTTTATTTTATTTATGTACTATATATATAAGTATGAGTTTTGATTTACGACTTTGCTAAAAACTCTCATAAAAATTTCGACTTTCCATACAAAATTTGTTGGTCACTATAATATTTTATAGTTTTATAATAAAACAAGACTTATTCATCAAGCCATCTTTAATAGTCTGACCATAGAGAAGTACCTCTACGAAACATAGACATATACATAATCAGTAATAGACGAAATTAACTAAAACTAAACCCTTACAGTCACTAACGTTACTTTGTATGGGAAGTCAATATATGTGTAATAATATAGTAATTGATTAATTTATTTTTTTTAGGTATGCAGCGTCTGGGTGTACATTTCAAGAACTTTATTACGTCTTTCGTGTCGGTGTGTCAACTATAAGCAACATTATTAAGGAAGTTACACGATGCATATGGAACAACTTGAATGACGAGTTTATGCGACTTCCTACAACAGAGAGTGAATGGGAGCATATATCAAATAGATTCGACACAAAAGCAAATTTTCCCCACTGTTTAGGAGCAGTGGACGGTAAACACATCAGACTTCGAAAACCAGCAAAAAGTGGCTCAATATACCTAAATTACAAAGACTTTTTTGCTAGATGGCAGTTTACAAATACCAGAACCTTGCCCATTAATAACGGGCTCAGAAACGAGAGTTCCCTACGTCATAATCGGCGATGAAGGTTTCGGTTTACACGAAAATTTAATGAGGCCATTTAGCGGGACGCATTTAGACGTAAATAAGCGAATATATAACTATCGTTTGACCAGAGTTAGACGATACGTTGAACGTGCATTTGGTATTCTTGCTAATAAGTGGAGAGTATTCCACCGGCCTCTAGACGTCAACAAAACAACAGCTATATGGATAGTTAAGGCATGTACCGTTCTACACAGCTTTGTAAGGGAAAAAGAGGGCTTAAAGGATGGCAACACATCCGAATCTGAAGCATTTCATTTCAATAGCCTACCTGATGATGAAACGCTACGAGGTGGTCGAACTGCAAATTCAGTTCGAACGGAATTCGAAAACTATTTCGTGTCCGAATCTGGGTCAGTTTCTTGGCAGAATGAAGCTATTTAAAATAAAAAACAATGTCTCCATTACAATATAAAATAAATACTTATCAAATTCTTGTCTTTATTTTTGTTCCATAGCTTCAAAATCCTCCTTTAGAATACCGCATATTTCGCGCCAAGCTGAGGTTTTTGCAATTTTATCTTTATAAATCTCCAGTGTTTTGTCCCAAAGAACTGGTCTACTTTCAACACAATTTATCAAAACTTCTTGCTCAACATATTTTTCAAACGCCTTGCTTGCCATGATTATGATAGCACTGGACACGTGCACTACTCTAGGAATGAAACCGGCAAATGGCGGCTGTGTGTAGCACATCGCACCCCGCGCACCCCCGTGCAAAGCCTCGTGCGGTTTCAATCCGATAAAACGGATTAGTATAGTATTACTGGATCCGGAATACTGTGTGAACTGGCTCATACAACTACATACGCTAATAACATATACGTTTAAACGGACCTGTAAAACGGATTGCTGCTTATTTTGTCGGATCAGTATTTTTTACTGGATCCGGAATACTGTATTCTGTATGAACTCGCTCATACAACTACATACGCTAATAACATATACGTTTAAACGGACCTGTAAAACGGATGTTCTATGTGTAGGGCGCGTACACATAGAACATCCGTTTTACACACGTGTGAAATGTCGAATAATAAGAAAAAAAAAACTCGTATTGGCCTACTATTTGTACAAGAAGAAACAAAAAGAAATAGAAAAACGTAAAAGGTCATCGTGGGTGCATCCTATATTATTGGAAAGGGAAAAATATGGTGCATTTCAAACTCTTTTTACGAAGTTGGAAGAAGATGAAACTAAATTTTACAATTATTTTCGGATGAAGAAAGAAACCTTTCAACTATTATTAACAGCCATATATGATAAAATAAGTCACGAGGATACTGACATACGTCAATCTATTTCCCCGGCAGAGAGATTAGCTGTTACACTAAGGTATGTTAAAGACATTGATATATATGTACTACTAGATTACGCATGCAGTACACTCACTTTGTTCAACTCAGGTGTACTGCATGCCGTACACCTGACATTAGTGTGGTTTTGGGGATTACCTGTATTAATTCAAACAAAATTTAGTAGATAGTAATAGTTTTATTATACTCAAAAAAGAAATTAAGGAGTTTCAGAAAAATCGAAATCGTAATTAGGCGATGTGATTGAACTTAATTCAGTAATAATTGAAGATTGGGAATCATCTCGCTGCATGAGTTCTTGAGGCGTCCTGGATGTGGATGGAATGACTTGTGTTGGCTGATATTCATAAGGCATCCTGGATGTCGATGGAATGGGTTGTGTTGGTTGATATTCGTGTATCCTGTAGTCGGGTGTAGCCGTAGTGTAGCCTCGATTAATATTGTAATTGTAATTTTGCTGCTGCATGGACGCTTGATTTCTCCGAGTTAAATTTCTCATAACTTTAATGACTTCATATTGGAATTCAACATAATCGTCGTCACTATACTTGTCTACAATTGGAGCAATACCTTTGAAAAAACACATACTCTTACTCTTGTCTTCATCTTCAACTGATTTAATTAAAGTAAGCATTTGTCGATCAACTTCGCTACAGTCTGTCTTTCTCTTCTTGCTTGTTTTTGTTCTATCGGTAGTATTGGCTGGTGCGGTAGGGTCATTATTGGTTTGTGAGTCAGTTTCTTTGTTGTGAGGTTGTGTGATGTTTTTTCTGATGTAATACTTGCTTCCGTTGTTCGGCGAGTCACAATTTTACACAAAAAGAGCATTTGATCGTAGAATTTATATTTTCGTGGACTTTTTGCACCAGAGCCGGATTTACATTCCTTAACTTTTTTGTGATATTTCATCCAGTTATCTCTTGCATTGTTCCATTTTTTTATGATATCTTTGCCTAAAAAAGAAAAAATTGTTACAGATATTTAGCTGCAGGGAACACGTTTAGTGATCTACATTACAGTTTCAGAATGGGTATAAAAACTACCAGCTGTATTGTACAAGAAGTATTTGAAGCATTGTGGGAAACCCTTTCTCCAATTTATATGAAACTACCATCGGAAGACGAATGGTTAACAATAGTAAAAAATTTCGAGACGAATGCAAATTTTCCTCATTGCTTGGGAGCCATTGACGGCAAACATATTCGAATCATCAAGCCAGAAGAAAGTGGATCAATGTTTTTCAACTACAAGCACTATTTCTCAATAGTATTAATGGCTGTCGTAGACACAAACTATAATTTTGTTTTTATTGATGTTGGAGCCTACGGCAAAGAATGCGATTCAGCAGTATTTAAAGAAACAGAATTTTGGAAAAGAATAGTAGGCGATAAATTACATATTCCTCGACCTAAGCAGTTGCCAGGTGCAGGCAGTGAGTTACCTTATGTACACACATCAAAAGTGTCTAGGGATCAACATATATTTTTGCAATAACTTTTCTCCTGATTGATATTAATTAAAATTTTCTTTAAGGATTCATCAAATAAAGTGTTTTCGTTTGTCACAGTAACGATAAACCAAGTCACCTTTGCATTAATAAAGAAATTTGCCATTTTCCTAATAAAGGGATATTTGACATTTGAACCACTAACACAAAAGTTCGAAAAAAAGACTGAAATAACAGTTTTCTCTAAAATTTTATTGGGTAACTTAAACAATTAATAATCCGTGTTTCTACCGCGAACACTAACAACACAAGAACATCGGTTTGGCATACTCAAAATGAGTTCATCCAAATCACGCTGTGGAATGGCCGCCCATGTTCGTTGCAACAACAAAAAAAGGTCTTCTTGCGACTGGATACCCTCCATATTCGGCAGAGCTCTTCTCTGTAGCATATCCCATGCATGCTCAATCGGGTTCAAGTCTGGCGACTGAGCAGGCCAGGGCAGGACATTGATGTTAGCTGCGGCGAGAGTCTGTCTTACAACTCTTGCGGTGTGCGGTCGTGCATTATCATGCATTAACTGAAATAAGGGACCGATTTGCACTTGTAGAGGAACGATGACGTCTGATACAATCGTTTCAGCATAAATTTGAGCGTTGAGGTTGCCTCTGATCCAAATCAACTCAGTTCTTCCGCCGATCCAAATACCCGCCCATACCATGATGGTTCCACCACTATAAGGATGGACTTCCTGGCAGGATTTTAATCGCTGTTGGCGTCCAGGGGTTCTCCAGTGTCGTATACGTCTTGTATCCGGTCTCATACCAAAACGAGACTCATCAGAAAAGCACACGAAACGCCATTGTTCTTCTGCCCAATTTCTGTGTTCAAGAGCCCATTGATATCGAATCCTACGATTGTGCATTGCTATAGGTGGTACCCGTAGCGGTCTTCGGGAATGAAGGTTCACTTCATGCAAGCGGTTTCTGACAGTTTGGTCGCTAATTAAGTTCCCTGAAGAGTGATGAAGCCTCACGGCTAACATCATGGCGGTTATTGTTGGAGCTCTTCGAGTTAAGATTTGAATGTATCGGTCTTGTCTCCGTGTGGTGCAGCGATACCGTCCTCCATGGCGCTCAGCCACGGTACCAGTGCTTCGGTAACGTGTCCAAAGTCGACTGATAACACTCTGACTTGTATTCAGAGCTAAAGCCACAGTACGTTGCCGGGAACCAGCTTCTATCATTCCCACGGCTCTGAGCATTTCTTCCCTGCTTAAATGACGTCGCCGCTCCATAATAACGTTGGTTTTAATCAGTAGTAGGGAAACAGTAGCACTAATAATGTCTTCAATGCGTTGTATGTTTTTATAGGGAAAATATTGACAGCTGATTTTCATCTTTTACTCGAATTTGATTCACAGTTCCTGATTCAAATTATGAAATGCACCAAAAAGGATCCATATAAATTTATAAAATCATAAATTTATTACAAAGCCACATCTCAATCTCAAGAAATCCGCATAAAAATGCTTGATCCCTAGACACTTTTGATGTGTGTATTTGTTGCTGATGAAGCTTTCGCTTTACATCAACACGTACTTCGTCCTTACGGTGGACATCAACTTGACTCAATAAAAAAAAATTTCAATTATCGTCTCACAAGAGCGCGACGCTACGTCGAATGCGCATTTGGTATTTTATCCAATAAATGGAGGATTTTGCATAGGCCATTAAATGTTTCAACAGATACTGCTGTTAACATTGTAAAAACATGCTGCTTATTACAAAACATAATTCATAAAGTAGAGGGTATTGCTAATAATGCTACTGACAATGCTAGTTCACACATGATGCCTACTCTATGCCATTTGCCTCGTTCCCATTCAACACGAGGTAATGTAACAGCAAATATAATTCGTAACAAATATGCAGAGTATTTCATGTCACCAGTAGGGCGTGTACCATGGCAAAATCAATATGCATAAAAATAATGAAAATAAAATGTTACTTACCAAAATCATTTTTTTCTTTCTCGGACATCGTTTCAAAACCTTCATTTAACGCAAGACAAATTTCTCTCCAAGCGGTAAAACTCGACTGTCTATTTTTGTAGCACTCTTGGGTTTTATCTCACAGTACAGGCCTATTTTCAACCAAACTTATTAACAATTCCATGTCAATATCACCCATTTTTAAAAGAACGCAGGTAGACGGCACTCAATTAACAGAAAACAGGCAATACGTCCGGCAGCGTCAACACGCACCAATACACTGGCGTGGATGACCGCCCTTTCTTACACCGGACCGGTGTCCGTCGCGCCGAGGGGAAGCGGTGCACTATGGGAAAATCGCGTATGTTTCGTCTCCAAACTCCGTATCTCAGTTATTTCAAAACTAAATGATCTGTAATTTTGCATACATATACGTGAATGTATAAGGTTTAAAAGAAAAAATAATAATTTTGAAAATTATGTTTATTAATTTATGTAAAAAATAAAAAATAAAAAAAATACATGCATTTATAAGAAAATATACTTTTTTTAAATTTACTTACATAAAATAGAATTAAATATCATTGTATAAACAGTGTCTAACGAGAAAAAAATAATGTACAAAATTCAACAATCTCCTACAGATTTTCGTTGACAGCAAGAAGGGACTTGGCTTCATCGAAAAGTTCTTTCGATATTGTTTCTGAGGTATTTCTCAAACTTGATATATATGGATCAGAAGTGTACAATAAGGTATGGATCACGTCTGTATTGGTAGCCGCTCTTGAACATTTTCTAGAATGATGAAGTCTAAACTTTTTATAATCCTTGTTGCGGGATTCTTGAGTGTCTTCGGACAATTGTCCGATAGGTAATATAGCATAGTACTCAATGATTTTTTCTCCGTGAATAAGTATTTTATGTACGGAGGAAGGCATATAATACCAATTATAATTATTTACGTACAGTTGGGCGGTACTATATGCGTATTCACCGAACTTTTTTGAATCAATAGCCATTCCAGATGACATAGTTTGTAGTATAATGTACATTCGTTTTATAAGTTCTACGTCTACACCTGTAATGTCTGCAGAGCAAGAGTAATTCTGAAAAAATTTCCGAGCTGTGTTGCCGTCATTACTATTTCCAGTGCCTTGTCGAGGTTTATCGATATGCAGTCCCATTTCCTCCCTAAACCGCGTTTGTACCAGTTTTTTCTTTTCGTCTTTGTTTTTTTTATTTTCTGGTGTAGTGGCGGACCACTTTTGGACAGACAAGTTATAGGAAATGTGTAAAATCATCTCCATACTTCTAATCCAAACGTGTAGTGTTGACTGTCCATATTGAAATGAACTTTCATTCACATCTCGTGTCCTAACTGCCTCTAAGTTATTCATTTGCCGAGGAGTAGCACCACAAATTGTACAAGAAGCGCTCGAAGGAGTTTCAGTTAAAACTTGTGCTACTTTACCATCAATCATGGTTAAAAATAGGTTATGAGTAATTTCAATTACTTCACCATTCTTATTTATCATGGAAGGAGACAGGTTTTCAATTTGATTTTTGATATCAGCCACAACAGAAGCGGTTTTTTCAGGAGTTTCTTTGGCAAATTCTATCAATATAGGTCTGCAATATCTTACGGATGAGCAAGTTTCATTTTTCCAAATAACAATATTAGTTGTCTCAGCTATGAGTTTAATGGGTACAAGTGAAGCAATAAAAAGGTTCGCTTCTGATGTGAAATCGCTTTCTTCGGGCAAAACTTGCTTGTATTCACTTTGCCCTGATGACCCGTCACAACCCCATTTGCAGAATAGTTTCAACTGTCTTAAACCGTTTTTGTAAACTGAACCAATTAGTAATATACGTGCCACAGTATGATCCAATAAGTCTTGCAGATTGACTTTTGCACTTATGTTAGTAATGGTTATGCTCGAATCTGGTGGGTAACACATCTTCTTCGCTTCGGCTAAAGTTGGATAAGAAGGAAACACTGAGCAGTTTTTGTCCGCCAAACAAATACGAAGTTTCCCATACTGTTCTTTGTTAAGGTCTAAGTCAATAAATATCCGCAGTGCTTCTTCCTTTGTAAAAGGTATAACATCTTCAGGGTTCTCAGTTATGAATTTAAGAAACTTTTTCTTATCATTTTTTGACGCAGTTCGTATAATATTAACAATTGTGGCCTCCTCCGTCTCACCCATAGACCGCAACTCCTGAGTATATACATTGAGCACACAGTCCAGTCCGTACTCTTGTATTAATTGCATGTTTTTTCGTTTCCTTGTTTTTTCTGAAGATGCTTCGTATGGTTTCGATGGTCTGCCACCTGCACTACTTCCAGACGTATTAGGGTCATTAACTGTGACTCGACACTCCAGTGGAACACGAAATTCACCATTTAACCAGTCGACGTTATTACTTTCAAAGCGTTCTCTTTTCCGGGATGCATTTCTCCAGCGTTCGTTACATTTAGATACCAAGTTTCTTTGAATGTAGGAGACCACAGTATTCATATCCTCTGGTGACAAATTGAAATTTTCTTGCAAGTAGTTTTCTATATTATTCCCATTTATCAACAAATTGCACAACTCTCGTTTACTACAAACAAATTCACCCATTATTTTCAAATCAGATAACTTCTGTGAATATTTGAAAGTAGGTATTAACTGCTTTTTTAAGGCAACTGAATTTCTGATGAACAACTGTGGATGTTTCAGGGTTCGCCTTTCTTTTATAGGCCAATGAATTAGTGCTATGTGCAAAAAGATAAGAAACTAATATTTGTACTCTTCCCATAACCAACCTGTTTTTAATTTGACCCTAATTGATATAGTGACCATATTTTATCAAATATGGTGGTCAAAACTATATCAAAACCACAAATAACTATAAATAATAATGACCATTTTATCAATTTGACCTTAATAGATAACAGATGATTATGTGAGCAGTAAAAAGATATTGGAAAAAAATTATCTCGCGATATGTTTTGGTACCGTGTCAGAAAAGGCGCAAGTATGCGCAACTATTTTTTTTCTCCTTGTGTAAACTAATGTATAAAGATCGTAATACAACAAATATCTCGACAGCGGCAAACAGCGGTAAACGGGTAAGTCTCTTTAAAAAAAAAGTAACCTGAAAATTATACCATCTTAAACTACATTGGTTAATTTTAATTTATTTATTTATTATATATAATATTATTTAAGAAACGTTATGAGGAGATTATAAGCATTTCAAAATTGTATAATACTTATACATTTATAAGAAAAACTTTCGAGTAATGTCTCGTTGAATTGTAGTAATGTATTGTGCCAAAATCACATCATTGAACATGAGTTAGCTTTGATGCCTTTTTATATACATATGGTTAGCAAAAAATAATTAAAAAAATATAGAAAAGAAAGCTTATTTATAAGACTAAATTAATTAATTAGTTCTACTCCATAACAACGACTTTCACGTGAAACGGTTTTGAGACGGCCTTGTATGGGGCTTCCCCATAGTGCGGTGGTGCACCCGGCGTAAATTGTTCGCCGGACCGATGTCCGGTGCATGTACACACATTCATTATAATTCATACACCACCGCGAATCCGGCAAAAAACACGGTCCGTTATCCGGTGAAAAAAACGGACGTCTACAAGCGCCCTAAGGCTTTTGTCATTCCATCGTTTGTAAAATGCATTGTCGTTTGCTTAAGATTTGAAGAAGATAATCTTTCAATCAAGGTCTGGTTGTTGCTTGACAACTTCCGTAGTGTAAGGCTAGCTCCACTCAGCATGTCGATGAGTTGTTTTTGGATTTCTTGTGCTCCTTCGATGGAGTTGCTGCCACTTAGGACGTCATCAACGTACATTTCGTTAGCAATGATCTCCGCTGCTAACGGATATTTCTGTGCATCATCTTCTGCAAGCTCTTTCAGTGTTCGAAGTGCTAGAAATGATGCTGCCTTGGTGCCATACGTCACTGTGCATAGCTGGTACTCCGTTAGCGGACCTTGATTGGAATCCCTCCATGGGATCTTTTGTAAATGTTGGTCTTCTTAACGGACAAGGATCATGCGGTACATCTTCTCACAATCTGCAGTAAAGACGTATTTCTATAGCCGCCATCCTAATAATAATAGTCAACAGATCTTGATGCAGCTTAGGGCCACACTCCATCAAGTCATTCAGGCTGTAACCTGTGTCAGTTTTCTGGGAGGCGTTAAAAGCCACCCTCAATTTTGATGTCACTGAGTCCTGTTTTAGGACTCCATTATGAGGTTATAGCATGCCGTGTTGCAGCCAGGCTTGCTCTCCGTCATATGTCCCATTTCCAGGTACTCTTGCATGAATTTGATGTAACTGTCTGATAATTTGTCATTCCTGCCTAATCTCCTTTCTAATTGCATAAACTCTGCTACAGCTTGTGGCTTTGACTTGCCCAGCAGCTGATCAAAATTAGGTTTCATTGGCAAACGAACTGCATATCTGCCATCACCTAATCGCTTGGTTGTTGCAGTGTAGAACTCCTCACAATATCGTTCCTCTGATCTTATACGGGTGTAACCGTAATTCCCGTCGCAAAATTCGCCAAGTTGAAGTTTGCGAAAGACCGAGTTCTTGTGCACGGCGAGGAATCGACTGCCTCGGGTTCTGCTGTACACTTTGACGGACCGCCGCGATGTTCTCGGCTGATCTTGCGTTTCTTGAACGTACAGGTGTGGGTTGATCGATTAACGAACCGGTTGTTTCAAATTTTGCCACCAAACGCTGAAGAGTCGACGGTGAAGGGCCACCACGTCTACCGTAAAATGGGCGAAATGCACGCAACGTTTGCACTAACGAACACTCATTTTTATAATATAGTTTTATCATTTGTACGCGCTGTTCAATCGTGTAACCTGCCATGGTGATTTGGCATAAGCAACTGAATAATAAGCAAAAGATTTGACAACTGTCACCAAAACAAAATGGCCGCCACGGGCCGTCAAAATCTACCCGCGCCAATTGAAAAACCCTTTAGAATCGCATGCATCTCCATTGATATTTTCAACTTCCCAGTATTTTGACAAGTCGTTAACTTCATTAACTACGACGCACGATGGGCTGAAATCAAGCTTCCATAGACTTAGGGATTCACGAAAATTGATGAGCAATTTATCAGAAAATAATAACGGATTTGCAATCTACCACTAAATACAAGACATTTTTCCTCTTTTCGATTTTTATATATACCTAATATTTTTAAAGTTATAACGATTTTAATTTATTTTTGTATGAAGAAATTTTATTTTATGTGAATAACTTTTAATTCTCAAAAGTTCTCAAGAAACGGCTTTTGGTATTCGACTGTGCTATTTTTTTAGGCAAATTATCCAATATATCACTTGCTTCGATTTTCTTCGATTTTGGAGGAAATTGATTTTCATTCCCTTTTCCGCACTACCCTTGAGGTAGAGAATTAAGCGCGTTTTTTTATCAGTGGTGTCCCCAGGAGGCCTAATCCACTCATACGCACACTCTCACTCACACACGCACTCACAAAACTGTCACTTACACAATTTTATCAGATTCTGATTCAGATTCGTTGTCTAAATGTTCCACATTTACAAATTCTATATTTTCCCGCTCATCATCCTCAAATGTTGGAAGCAAAAGAAGCATGGTTTTCGCTTCTTCTGAAAATGGTTTGTGTTTCCGTATCATTTTATGACGTTTTGATGAAATATAAGGATCTGAACTAATAATTAAATTATTCAAAATATCCTCATTATTAGCTCTTCTGCAGAATTTTCTTGAATGGTATTGGCGATATCGCCTAAAGTCTTTATTTCTGGATTCAGCCGCTTCTTCCGATAACTTTCCAATCGGAATTAATCCAAAGTTTTCAATGGTAGCTACTCCATGAACCAGAACTTTATGCACACTAGACGGCATGTGAAACCAGTCATATAAATCCACGTATAATTTTAAGGTGGCTTCCGCATATTCCTTAAATTTCACTGTGTCAATTTTATGGCCTGTAGATATTGTTTCTAAAATGATTGAAAACCGTTTTATTAAGTTTTCATCGACACCAGTAATTACAGCAGCAATCTCTGTATTTGAGAAAAATCTTCGAGCGGTATTCCCGTCATTAGTAGTTCCATGCCCTTGCTTTACAACATCGATTAAAAGCTCTGTTTGATTTTTAAAAGCGTCCTGAATTATTTTTTTTCTATTTTGCATCAAACTTTGTTTTCACCTTTTGCAACCCATGTTTAAAATCTAGTCTATAGGCTATGCGAAGAATGCATTCCATAAAACGTATCCATATATGTAGCGATGATAAACCATATTTGTAGAAGTCGGTATCGAATGTTTTTAGTCAATAACAAAGACAAGTTATTCATTTCTGTAGGAACAGCTTTACATATGTCACATCGGTGAGCTGAAGTTTCACAGAGGATTGATGTTGCTTTACCATCTATCATGGTAAGCAATAATGAACGTGAGACTTTTATTTCGCCAATTTCTGTTTCCTTCAATTCACTTATCTCCGTTTCAATTTCGGTTATCTCTCTTAAAATCGTTGCTTTGTTCTCTACACATCATGTTTTGAGTTAATTCAACATCAATCTTTTTTGTAGGGTCTTTAAGAAGCGCGCAGTTCACATTCGTAGAGCTTCGATTCAATATCAATTCATGTTTCGCATTAACAATCACTTTATTGTAATCCTCAGCGAAGCCCAATAGATGTCGAAGGGGAATGGTGAAATAGAAATTACCATTCAACTCTTTAAAACCACTCTTATTCCAACCACTATTTTCCAAACTGTTGCATTCATCTTCACCATAAGACAACAATCCTTTCATAGTGGTAGTGATACCACAGTTTTTCGTTCTGTCAATCTCTACACCGTTCAATTAATAGCGGATGTCTTGAAATAGATGAGCCGCCGCATTGTTGGTGAAAGAAAAGGATTTCGTAATATTACCTTCAATTACCAATTGACTTTCACAAGGTGGTAACACTATTGCATCTTGATCATTGATTCTGATACGAATCTCATCATTGTTTTTATATGATTCACTATAGGGTAAATAGGTGTGATATTCAATACCCTCTATACTATCATCAAACTGTATACTATTTCCTATATCTAGAATCGATGACGTCATTTTTTTGATTAGGATTTTAACTGTAGTCCGAGCGATTGTAGAAACAATGCGTTATCTTTTGATAATCGTCGTCGCCGTCGTCGTTGTTGTTGAATATGATATTTATTATCAACACTTGATCGGTGGTGGTGGTGGTGGTGGTGAGATGTTCTCTCCAATTGAGATGTGGTAAGACTGTGGCATTGTTTTGCCTCACCGTTCATTTTATAGATAATCATGAGGATGATTTTTTTCGTATATGTAAACGTATAGAAATATTTTCCTTTCTAAAGTTTACGAGATTCCCTTGCTCGTTGACTACACGTATTTGTACATTTTGAATTGTGTTCGCCTTCAACAACGGTAAATAGACAAGATTCGGAGGACACTCTATAATTTGGTATTCAGGTGGAACTGTCGGAGAAAACTCGTGTAACACATGTGATGATTTACTATTTATGAATGAGCCATGAATAATATTGCACTCCACTCTTATAGTGTTTGTGATTAGAATGTTTATCGGCTGATTGGATTGGTGCACTTTGTTTTTGGGAAGCATTTTGGAGAGAAACCAAAAACATTTCATCGTGTTAGTGTTAGCTAGTATATCAATCAATTTATTAGGATTATCACCTGCTGCTTTCTCTAGCTCTTCTTCCAGATAGCGAATGATACTATCCAACTCGTAAGAACCTTCAGGTACCACTATAACATTGTCCTTTCCATAATGAAACAAGTTTTTGCTGCTATCCACATTGGGTATAGAGTTGAAAGATTTAAAATAAATTAATGCACATTCATATTCACCTTCACCCAGTTCTATAGGTGGTAAAAAATCAACGTTCAATGTAGGATCGGTACCGTGAAGCGATAATGTAAGAGACATTATCACAATGCAACATGATAATGTTAAATGAAACACAAATCTTTTACATGCACCTTATATTATATTAATTTATCATTTTGAAAACATATCATTACAAGCATTCGATAGAAAACGTAAACATAAATGACCACAATTAAATTTCTCATCTTTCTGTATATTGTTATAGTTGTAGCTGATATTGACGTCACCACCACCAGCATCATTTAACATGTATTTATAAAATTCCTGTGGTGGTCTCAAATTCCCATAACTGTCAAAATACTCGCAAAATTGGTCGTTCTTTACATACGCCACCCAGTGTGTTCCTGCCCCGATTGAATCGTCTAGATTTATGATTCCCGTTTCAAACCTCCACGGTTGTGGTGATAATGATGATTTCCCTCTTCGCTTTAGCAGAGCATCTCGCATGATTACACCTCGAAAATGAGGAATTTTCAACTGCTTTACATACTTCACGAGCTCATAGTTGAAGAGGGCACGATTCGGTAGGGGTATATTTAGTTTTTTTTTTTGATATGGTGTTAGAAAGACACCCATACCTTGTTTGTAAGGCGCCATGCCTTTTCCCACGGATACCGGTAAAGCGGTATTTTTCTTATTAACCATTTCGTAAATATTCTTAGCAGCGGTTGTGACACCACCTGCTAAAGATCCAGCAGCTGCCAACGCTCCCAGTATCGGGATCAAGGGTATGAAACCACCTCTTTTCGGTAAAGGAATAACTCTTGGCTTTTTCACATACTTTCTGTTACTCTTTATGCTTGTTTTAGCAGCTTTGATGGCTGCGCTTATCAATTTTCTAGTAGATATCTTTTTAACTCTTGCTCGTCGTCGTCGTCGTTGTTGTCCTTTACCTACCCCATTATTTCCATCACCATTGACATGATGTTGTTGTTGATGACTTTTTACAGCTTTACGTGCGGCTGTTATAACCTTAGTGAGAGACATTCCGAGACCTCTTTTAACTTTATATTTCATAATTTTATTCACACCAAGCGCTACCAATCGTTCGGGTAAACTATTAGATTCAAGCCAGCGTTTCTTCGCTGCCGCTGCTAATTCCAAATCAGCTCTATGTCGATGGTCTAAAGATGAATTTTGAGCATATGCAATATCATGTGATTTACAGGCTTCATCCAAGGGATTAATACCAACGTCACCTCTTTTTAAACGTTTTTCCAATTTTGTTCCGGGTCCGCAATAATTGTAACCGGGCACGTGTAACTCGAATGGTAGGTTATTGATAAGTGTATTGACAAAACCGTCACCACCTTTCACAGAGTGTTCTGCAAGACTAAACTTGGTTTCTTTGTTGTACAGTGGGCAGCACATCAAGTTACCCCACTTTGACCTTGAACGCGTTATGAGCAACAACAGCGAGAATCGTGTGAAAGAGATATATAGCTTTTTGTTAGTTCTTACTCATAATGTTTCGTGCTGCAGTGCGTACGTGAGGATGTGTGCGTATGCGCGTCGTGGCGTCGTAAATCTATACTATGCGATAACAAATTTGTAGTACGAAGTAGTAGTTGAATCGGTGATAAAAACAGGCGACTCGCGCAATGCCTAAAGTACTTCTGAAAGTATATCAATTTGTTTGATGATCTTTTACTTAATCCTTCATTTTTCAAGCTTTTATTTATCTTGCAATGTATATAAGTATGCCCGGGTTATATCTTGCAACTTAATTTTGAAGCAGATATCTTTAACAGATTGAGCTGATTTTTTTTGCAAATTTGTTTCTTTACTCCCGGACTCTAAATTCGAGCCAAACTACTTTTTTTTTATAAATGGCTGTGCATTTTTAATGGTCGTGAATTCAAATAACGGAACAATGGGTGCCGACAGCAATATCGACTTCAAAACAGCATAAAAACTTTTTCTTTAACTCATCGTTATTTATACTCCGCTCAAAATAACATTAGACATTTAAGATAACTTTTTACAGTCCGTTCAACCGATTTTGAGTTTTATTACGTCGGTAGAATGGAAAATGGCGGCTGCAGTAAATAGTTGTTTTTTTACGATTTTTGCTTTTAATTTCATCCTTATGCCTACGGAATAGAGGTTAAAATCGGTTGAACAGACAGTAAAAAGGTTTCTTTAGATGTCTTATCTTAACGCGAATAGAGTATAGATGTTTTAAGTCTTTAAAGTTTACATGAAAATGCACGATGGCTCGATTTAGGAGTCCGGAATAGGTGTAGGTTTCTAATACTTACCTATAAGTATTAAGTAGGTATTACCTACTCATGTTACATTTAAACAGGAGGTAGGTACGGTATACATCCGCGTTACACAATTAACATTAGCGAAATTTCACGGTCTCGAAGAATATTGTTAAGGAGACAGGTAGGTATAATCTGATGTAAAAAAAAAAAATTTTTTAATTTCATGCAGGATTAATAACTTTCCGGTTCCGGGTTTTGTCACCTACTTACTGGCGGGTTGGGGGTCATTATCCATGTTAAGGGATATCATCCCATCACGAACCTGTGTGAAGTTTAGCCAATTAATTAAGTATACCTACAAAAAGTCTCTTCAGTCTGCCGTGTTTGAGATTAACGTTGTCCGCGACACGATTATATTACTATAATAATAAGTTTGAACGTAGTAACAGAATTATCCATACCTACTGAAGTTTACTTTTACATGCAAGTTCAACCTTATTTGTGCCAGTAATAAGATACGATTTCAAAGGACAAACTCATTTTCGAATTTTATGTGGCTTCACACATAAAATTCGAAAGTGAGTTTGTTTATTTGTTAGGCTTTCAGTTTTCATACAGCGGCGTAGCTAACCGTAATGGGTTCCATATCAAAATATCTTGGGCCCCTTTTGCAAAAAGGACAGTGACGTTTTTTTAAGTTAATAAATATGCTGTCGATGCCCCGTATAATAGACACGGAGGTAGCTACCCCCCTGATTTAGGCGCCTTTATTACAGAACTGATCATCATGGAATTTTGCATACCTACCTATCAAAAAAGGATATTTGAATGGGATAGGTTACTGCGGGAGCGCCTGAGAAACCGCTGAATAAACATCAAAATAAAATGCGGAATAACAATCTTAATAGTTTTATTTAATATAATATAGTTGAAAACTTACATACGTATACCTACTCTAAATTAAAATATTTTTACTTACAACAAAATTTATAAAATCAAACTATACAATAGATTAAAAACTAGTAGTTTTTAATCTATTGTGTAGTTTGGTTTCGGATATTATAATATTTATTTTTAGAAAAAAAGAAAGAGCATACGTAGTTTGCGGTAAACATGACGCAAACAGGAAAACAAACACAAAAAATAAGTTCACACTTTCTGAATGTTCCAGAAATGTGAATACTAACCATGATAAATTCTGATCTCAAATCATTTGCGCATAAAATTCCTTGTCGTATAAAGCCGCCAGTGGGTGACGGCCCTCACTTAAATTATCACCAACAAGTATAATAGTAAAGGAAAATTTCTCAAGAATATTACAATGGTGCAAAAGAAGTATAAAATTTCAATTTACAGTATTAATAATATCTTTATATCTTATATGTATATATAAAGAATTGTTTATGTTATGTTATCAGGTAACAAAAGACTTTGAAGCTCCGAAACATCCGAGGTCGGTCTAGCTTTTGTTATCCTATATCCCAAGGCAATTAGCCTTGAACACGTGCAGTATGACGCATTGTTTTCTCGGAAGTGATGGTCTTCGACCAAGCATACTGGGTACCTATCGTATTATCAGTCGTAAACCTAATTTGAAACTGTTGAAAATGTTTGAAATTTTTTTTTTTTTTAATTAAGACGATTCCACCACATATCTAGATATGAATAGAATACATAAAATAATACAAAACAAGTACTGGCATAGCAAAAAACGTCAGACACAGTTATCAGACTATATGTGTAAACAATAAGTTATAAGCATTTATTATCTAAGACATACATATTAAAAATTTTTGTTAATTTGGTTGTTTAACGAATAAATGCTCAGTCCCTTGAGTTTCGTTATAAAGAGTTTACACTGTATTTACTTACAACAAATTTTATAAAACCAAACTATACAATACACTTAATAGTTACAAATATATGTAGTTTAAGTTGTAGTTAGCTAGAAGAAATCACAGTAGTTGCAAATCAACGCGGACTTTGCGGAGGTGTAATAATTACGACTGGTGGTAGGTCTCCGAGCACGCATCAACAGACGCTGGTCAATATGCGCGCGCGGCGGTGCATAGCTATGCGTATACATGTGCGAATCTAGCCGACCCGCCGCATACTATCGAGTGTGATCCGTCGATGCTTGCGAATTAAAGTTTTTACATATGTATATAATTTTCTGTTGTGGATAAATGTTAGTGTGATTTGTATGAATGATGTATGTCTGTGTGTTAATCAATACATAAATAAGTAATATATAACTTCATAAGTTTGTATTTATGTTGGGTTTTCAATTTATAAATATGTATAAATAAATTACTAAATACAATTATATTGCCTACATAGATAATATTTATTTTTTACAAACTTGTTATTTTAGAAAGAAAGGAAATATGTTCGTTTGCGGTAAACATGACGAAACAGGAACACAAACACAAAAAAAAAAATAAGTATTAGTGTTATTGATATTTGTATCAGATTAATCATACAGTTACATCTATCAACAATGGTTGCCAAGCAAAATCAAATGCTGTCGCCAAACAAAAGTAAACTTTTACCTAGATTAGTATAATTTGACTGGGTTGTATAAGGCCGCCGCACACACAGGCAGCATAATACGTACAGATGATTTCGAATCTAATTTAAAACTGCTAACACTCACATTTCATTGATACGTCATAGCCTGCTTTGAAATCTTTCGGTCTGCATCCCGAAATGAGAATGCTAACCATGATAAAATAAGATCTCAAATCATTTGCGCATAAAATTCTTTATCGTGCAATGCCGCCAGTGGGTGACGGCCCTAACTTAAATTATCACCAACACGTAGATAGTATGGGAAACATTCTCAAGAATATTACAATAAAAGAAGTATACATTTTTTTTACAGTATTAATTATTATATTATCTTTATTACATTATGTATTAGAAGAATTATCCATAACTAATATTATACATGAGAAAGTAAGTTTGTCTGACTGTTACACCTTCACGGCCAAACCGCTGGACAATTGTGATGAAAAATATGGAGATAGATTGAAGCCTGAGGAAGGCAATGGAGGAAGTTACTTCATTATGACACAACATCAACAAACAACATGTGTGGCGTCTTTCCCAAATCGAGCAATGGAAGAATAAGCGTTTGAGAAACAGTGGTTGGAAATACCTACCTAAATACCTTTATTTTGATAAATTAAATAATTACAATATTATAATACAACTTATGGATTGTAAAACTGTGCTACTATTTAACGTGATAGTTTGTGAGAATTAATGAATGGATGGATGTTTGTTACTTATCACGCCTTAACGGTTGAAAGGATTTCAGTGAAACTTTGCACTTAAATAGATCATGACCTGGATTAACACCTTGGATAGGTTACTACGGAAACTCGGGTGAATGAAGTGCATTATTTACTAGTGCCGAAGAATCGGAGTTCGTCATCTAAAACTATGTTTAGGCTACAACGCTGCCGCCGTGTGCTCAATGTCCGCCACAGTGTCTGTATGTGTAACCACACCTAGCGACACCGAGTGTCTCAAGTGTTCAGACACGGTGTTAGACATTGAGTGTACTGGCTACATTGTTGTAGACTAAACTACGTTCGATCGGTTCTTATTAGCGACAAAAAATATGCCATGACATAAAAGAGCTCAAACTTGACCTCAGAAATACGCAACAAGATTGGCCTTTCAGTTGTTATGAAAACTACATGGGAGCGTAACGCTTTGCCAAAACAAAATATTATTATTTAATGATAAATAAAAAGTTACTTACATAAATTAAACTCTAATAACTATAGATACTGTAAAATTGTAATAACATAACAATACAAATATAAGCAAATATAGGTATTTATTTATTTTATTATAAAAAGGTTATTGAAATAAAAAAAGTATATACTTAATAATATAATATATAAATATATATTAATATTTGGTTGGACCACCTTGCGCGTCTAAGACAGCGTCCAGTCTGTCCTTCATCCCAACCACCATGTTCCAGCAGGTGTCCTTGCCTCTGAAATGCTCCCATGTAGTATGAGCTTCTCGCCGCAAGTTTTCGTTGTTGCGGATTTCTGAAGCATCCTAATCGAGAACCATGAGACCCCATAGATTCTCGATTGGGTTTAAGTCGGGGCTCTTTGCAGGCCATGGCAGGCAGATGACGTCATCCTGTGCCGCGAACCACTCCTGCACTACTCTGCAGGTGTGCACGCGGCAGTTGTCTTGGCACAAGTAAATAATGCCCTCTGGGTAGTGAAGTCGCACGGTGGGGATCATCACGTCGCGTAAAATTTCGACGTACTGTTCCCCAGTCATGCGCCCGCTAACCTCCACCAGTTCACCCGGTCCCATGGAACTCATCCATCCCCAAAAATTTAGAGATATTCTTCCACTTGCCCGATTTGGCAAAGTATTCACCTCCACATAACGCTCATTTCTATTGCGCCATAATATTTTTCTTCCGTCCATATCCGACCGGAAGCTTTTTTCATCTACGAAGATGACGATATTGTTTTCCCAGTCAAAATTATAATACTCTAGGCAAAAACTTACTCTTGCCTCCTTATGGGCCTGAGTCATCAATATTTTCTTGGCAGGGCGGCAGCATTTCTTTCCGGCGTCCTTGATTCGCCTCCTGACCGTGTCTAATGAAATCTAAAACAAAGAAAAATTCGTTATTATGACAAATAGTACGGGTCAACTTAAATAATCTGCATTCGCGATTAACCTATTTGCCAAAAATGTAAACAAATATGAGTTTATGAAAAACTAATTATATTACTTCACAAGTTCAGTAGTAGTGCTGAATTTGTGGTGGAATAAAATTACCTTATTAATAAAATTATTTTAATAGTAGTTATAAAAATGTTTAAAGGTGTAGAGCTTTAAACATTTTTATAACTATTAGTCTAGCAGTGCTAGTCATTCCGAAATCAACCTAATTCCAATTAATATAAAGTTGCTGTTTGTTTAACTTGGAATAATATACATTTGAACTTTTAGTTTGAATAGACTTTAAATGAGTATGGGACGGTTAAAAAATATTATTCTTCAAACATACACAAATAAACAATTTGTCGAACTGAGCAAATTTGAGAACTTTCACCTATGTTAGGGTGGGTTGTAAAGAACTGAAGATTTATCTAGTAGTAAAACCAAGTAGCACTTAGTAACAATCACTGGCCGCGCGGCGCGTGTGAAACTGTTTGCGGAAGCGCCGAGCGCCCTACCGGTACAAACTGGTTTGCCAATAGGTGTATTACAAGCTACACATGTATTGTAGGTACTCACACTGTACGAAGTTGAGGTTATTCGTGTTGATAAAAAAGGGTCGGCAGAGTGTGCAGCGACGATAGCAGCATCTTCTGCCGCCGTCGTGGCTCTCGCATAAAGTTGGCGGCGGTGGGTTTCCAAGGTTCCGCTTTCTTCCCACCGCCGAAGCCAGAAGTATACAGTTTTTTTCTGAAACGAAAAAATAGCTATAGTTTATTTGAACACTAATTGGCGACCACTTGAATTTGATATTAGACGGTCCGACTGATGAACCCGGCATTCACTCTGGACTTAATAGTTCACAACAATCATCATCTATTGCTGTAAGTGATCTACGTTGTGTAAACTGCGGTTTGCATGTATCCAGAATGCGAAGACATACTTTGGAAATAGCTGAAGTTCAATGTCTTATACAACGATGGATTGACCAGGTAAATAATAATAAATATATTTATTAGAAATATTTATCTAACAACACTATTCTAGGCGTATTTTAAGTGCTGCGAAGTCTTTAAAACTTCTCTTATCTTTTCTTTTAGGCACAAGTTTCCAGTGATAGTCAAGTGTGCCATGCATATTGGTCCAATGCTTGGAATGAGATACGACATCCAACAAGATCTGATTCTGTGTTTGATCATGTAAATGTATCAGCTGTGGCACGTCGCTCTTAAGGAAACAATCACATATACTGAATACAAACACTAAATGTGAAGCTGCTATTGGAAACAAGGTTGCCCAACAGATAGCACCTTGTCAGGTAATATAATTTTTGTTTTGTGTAATATCTTTTGGTTATAATCCGAATGGAATTCATTTAATTAGATCTTAAAGAATTGAATGTTTATATTTACAGCTAACATACAACATAAAATAATTTACTATAATATTGCTTTACACCAGTTGTTTGCTTTCTATTGCAGTTGACAAGAACAACACTTCTCTGTCATACGTGTTGATGATGGCCTGACAGAGCAACATCATGTTCTGCTTTAGAACGGGAACCCAGAGCAACAAGACTTAGTCCATCCCTTGAATCTGAGGCAGACCCTGTGGCTTCAACACAAGCAGAAGAAGGGAATGCTGATATAATACCTGGTAATAACCAGATACTACTGCCAAACTATATATGGGCACCAAGTACACAATGGCAATGTTTTTTCCTTGATTGTAACGGTATAGGAAGACTTCTAGTCCCAGCATTACTACTCATAAGTTTACTTTGTGATTATAATTACTATGTGCCTTCAGATTGTAGAATCTGCTCATATCACTTGACCCGTAATTCATGGGATTTATTAATCAATCAGTATTTAATCCTCTTGGAACATTTAGCTTAGAACAAATGGAAGAACTAGTTTCTTTACTGAAAGATAATATGGTAATACATTTAGATTTCAACAACATTCAGACTAGGCCAGATCATATTGTTCATTATTATATATTTAGAGAACCAGAATATGTCTAGAAATAATATCTTGTTATGTTCGGAATAATATTTTTCCACCGGCACAATTTTTGGATGATGTATTAGTGATGTATGATGATGAACTATATGAATAAAGATGTAAAACTACAATGTATTTTTCTTTATCTAATTTTCTATTTTTATGTATACCATTATATATAAAAAAATGTAGAATAAAGTATAGAATAAATAAGTGATATTTAACATAACCAGTATTGATAGAATATCTTAAATAACTTTGAAATGCTAAGTTTTTTGTAAACCACTTCTTTTACTAATTAATTCCTGGAATTGCCCCCTATCATCTTATTATTTATTATCTTGAATTTTATATGTGTGCACAGTGGGCCTAAATTACTATGGCGACTTGGCATTCCCCATTGGGACACAGATGGTTTATAACCATAACTATGGATTAACATATAGGATACATTTTATCTCGAAATTCCCACGGAATCGAAAACTATGCGGGTGAGCCCTCGGGGCGCAGTTAGTACTTATTTATATAATTCCCTACAACTACATAATTATAGTTATTAGATTATTTATTGAAAAGATTACAGATATTTTGCATTGTTTGGGGCCAATGCTTTTCAGCAATAAAGTTTTATTATTATTATTATTTACACGTCAACATCGCTACCATTACAGGGTTACACCCAATTAGATTCTAAGTAACCTGGGACCGCGGGTCCTAAGAAGTAGATACGAGACCACGCTTGACCCAGCAATGTTTCAACGAACAAAAATAAAGTGCGTGATTGATTAAGTAGGTTTAAAATCATTCAAGATTTGATTTTGATTTTGAATAAAATTATCTGGCGTTGGAAAAATCAGCCGTAAATGCTATAAAAAACAAAATTTCCTATAATTCTGTTTACATAAGTGGGTATAACTCTGGATTTAAGCTTTCACTGTTCTCTCTACATTTTAATGACGTATAAGACATTAGGACTTTGTTTATTAAAATAAACAAAGTCTTATATATCCTATACGTGTATTTAAAAAATTATAATTACATAAAAAAATATAACTCACCGTAATGCCCGTCTGCTGACAAATGTCTATCACTCGGCATCCACTCAATCGAAGCGCTATGATCCGGTTCCTCTGAATTTGAGTTAACTGCGGCGCCATATTTATTTTAAAAAAATTGTTTTTAACCGAACAGCACACTGTAGTTTCACAATTTCCAAGTCAAACTGACTGACGTAACGAATGAACGATTCGGGAGCAATGGCGGACGCGCAGGAGCGAGTGGGTGTGGCTTATTCCATAATTGGCTCCCAAATAACGATATGTGCAACCATTGGATCATTTTAAAAACGTTGAAAATTCCACCAATCTTGCCAAGGATACTTTCTTTCTAACACTATATGTTGCATCGTAGTTATAGATATGTATAGGGTTTACCTTGATGTGCTGCCGTGTGTACAATCATTTTATTTATTACAAGCTATGCTCTCTAGTATTGCGATGATGTGACTGATATAAAAGCATGAGTACGTGATTTTTTTAAAGTCTTCTGAAATGAAGTTTCAAAAGCAAACCACATGTTTACCTGTCAAAGGTTGGGATATGAATAATAATAATAATAATAATTCTCATAACAAGTACAAACATAGTATCCTCCTACCCAACAGTATCAGATGTCTAGTATGTGGTCCGTCTGGTTGTGTTAAAACGAATTTATTACTTACTCTATTGCTGGATCCGAAAGGTCTAAAATTTAAAAATATCTACTTGTATTCCAAATCATTAAATCAACCAAAGTATGTGTACCTAGGAAAAGTGTTTAATAAAGTGCCAGAAGCGAACTTCTAAACATTTTCAGATAAGAGCGAAGTGGCTACACCGGAAGACACTCAAAACAATAGTATTGTTATATTTGATGATGTATCGATGGAAGATCAAGAACCTATCCGTTTACACTTTTCTATGGGTCGACACAAGGGATTTGATTGTTTTTATCTTTGTCAAACATACAGCAAAATATCTAAACAGTTGGTGCGTGATAATGCCAACTTTATTGTGCTCTTTAAACAGGATGAAATGAATCTGGAACATGCGTATGATGATCATGTAAATACGGACATGTCGTGGGACACTTTTTTAGAAATATGCAGAGCATGTTGGAAGAACAGCAAGCATGGATTTTTAGTGATTGATAAAGATGTTGAGATGAATAAGGGTCGATATCGAAGGGGTTTGGATGACTTTATTGTTTTATAAATATATAAGAATACATGTTTTAATGAAGCAGTTTACATTTCACCATGGTCTCTTCAACAGAACAGATCTTTGGTGATAAGGGACTTAAACGTGAACTTATCCATTCAGTGAATTCTGTAAAAAAGAAAATTAAAGCCTTAAACGAGGGTAAAGCTGAATTGACATCAACCTTACAAGAAACATTTCAACCAATCACGCAGCCTTTGAACACTTTATTGAATCAAATTAATTCTTCCAACATCAAAAATGATAATAAAAATGAAATTCTCGAAAAGAATCCATACTATCGAAAAAAAAAAAGTGAAAAAAGAAAAGAAAAAAGCTGCTACTGCTACCGCACAAGAAGAATATCAAAGTGATATTGGTAGTAGGGAGGAGGAGGAAGAATTTGAAGATGCTGATGATTCATTTGATTCAACAACGATTTTTCAACCTCAAGAGGATACTAAGTATTTACATTACAGCGAATGGATATTATATAGGTGATAGTGCTATAAAATTTAATAAAAACAATTTCATTATAAAAAATCAAAGATTTAAACTATACACCAGGTCTGATGGAATTGTTATTCAAACGAGAACTCAATACTTCTTTAATTCAACCGATAGACAGTGACGTCTACTATAAAATAATAGTGATGACAAATGCACACAGACGTAATTATTCACCAGAAGGTCAGATACAGGGTGATAAAAGTCTCAAGTATACTCAATATATAAAGCAATCATCATCATCATCATCATCTGAAAATATGAAAGCAAAAACTGGTGGATGTTTTAATACAAAAACAACAGTCAGAAACAATAACAACAGATCGGATAGAACAGCTAACAGCAGATCAGATAGAACAGCTAACAACAGATCAGATAGAACAGGACCTCTGTTATATGTAACAGGTATAAAGAGATCGGATGCATCATCATCATCATCACCATCATCATCAGGTGTGTTCAGTGCAACAGATCAGCAGTTGCCATTAGTAACCGCTAGCGGTTTGGATTCATCATCGTCACCAGCTTCTGTTGCTGATAAGCGTACAGATACAAGTCTGTTAATGAAAAAATTCTATCCTAATACAGATTATATATATTGGGACGATCCAAATGAACTGGTCGACCGATTACGTATGCTTGTTGCTTCACAAAATGTAGGTAATAATAGTCATGATAATGAGATTATCTCAATATTGGAGGAATTAGTAGAAGCTAATATAATCGAACCATTATCATAACATGGAATCGAGTCGTTATCATATGAACATTAGCTCATAATACATAGCGACATTGTAATGATGACTGTCGATAAGTTTGGACGTTACCTACAAAATAATAATAATAATAATCAAAAAGCATCAAGATTGCTCAAAGTTTTGATACATCAGGTGGATTGTGAAGATCGGTTATTACGAAATGTTAGAAAAGGTATTCTAAAAAACAATGTGGTTATTAAAGCTCAGCTTGATGATGTTTTGATTCATTGTTTGGATAAAATAAAGAAAATCTCTCGAAACCTAGAAGTAATCTCTGGAAAGATTTCAACTACTTACGCCACCACCATCGCCACCGAGCCGAAACACGCTACAACAACAACAACAACAACAACAGCAACATCAGCCGCTAAAAAGTTAGGTGTTAATAAAAAACAACATGAGCAAGTGGACAGTCGTTCGGGAAATTCATAAAAACGCTCGTAAAAACTTTCCTCGGAGACGTTTCATTCAAAAGGGACTTGATGACACTTGGCAAATAGATTTAATTGATATGCAGAAATACTCACGATATAACAATGGATTCAAATATATTTTAACATGCATCGATACATTTTCAAAGTATGCATGGCTTCAACCGATAAAGAGTAAATCAGCTCATGATGTGTCACAAGGCATGCTCAAACTGTCAACTAACAGCAGTCGTAGACCAAAAAATATTCAATCTGACGGTGGACGAGAGTTTTTTAATGAAAAGTTTCAAGTTTTAATGAGCAAGTTTAATATAAATCATTACTCGACATATAGTGTAATGAAGGCTTCTATTGTCGAGAGATTTATTAGAACCATAAAAAATTGGCTTCGGCAACGATTCACATACAATGGTTCCTACAAATGGGTGGGTAAAGAACTCGCTAACATTATTAATAAATATAATAATAAAGTACATCGTACACATTCAATCTTGTACTGTGGAGCTGTTGCGATATGTCGTGTGGCACATGTCAAATTCCCAGACAGTGACAGAGCCACACGACCAAAATCAGCTGTACCAGCTTGGCAGTGCAGGATTGAACGTCGTATCGGAGAGACTAGAGCACTCATTGGCAAGCTTATTAGCTTCAGGGAGGGCAATACACGCCCTAGAGTGATGCGCTTTGTGAGGCGGGCGTTCTCGGGGACTGATACTAGTACTCGAGACTATTTGTTCCGCGTCACAGAGCGCATCGACTTTTTTAAGCAGAAGATTTATGCATGGGCAAACCGTATTCGTCGGTACAGGCGAAGAGTTGAGCGGTATTCTCAGAATCGCAATTTCCAAAGTGATGAAAGGCGGGTCTATAGAGCTTGGGAGCGATCAGACCAAGGTGTCACTGACACGTGCCTACCGGATGATGATGCCACGTGTTCATTCTGGCGCAATATCTGGTCGGTGCCTGTCAGTCACACCGAAGGTAGTTGGACTCGGGTTGTTGAGCGAGCCTGCGATCCAGTACCAGAAATGGGGGCTATTACCATCTGCCCCCAAGATGTAGCTCGTGCAGTCCGTCCGTTGCCTAATTGGAAGTCTCCAGGGCCGGATGGGCTGCACAACTTTTGGATCAAATGGTTTTCCGGGTCGCACGCTCGCTTGGCATCTCAATTCCAGACTGCTTTAGAGTCTGGTTCGCTACCCCAGTTTCTAACAACTGGAGTAACCCACCTGCTCCATAAATCAGGTAGCACCGCGGAACCCAAAAATTATAGGCCGATCACGTGTTTACCGACGGTCTATAAAGTTCTTACATCCATTTTGAAATCTAAAATTAACACGCATATTGACAGCAACTCCATCATGTCTGCCTCTCAAAATGGATGTAGGAGCGGGTCCCGCGGTACTAAGGAGCTACTCCTCATTGATATGGCCATTAGCCAACAGGTTCGTCGTTCCCGAAAGGATCTGTCGACATGTTGGATAGATTATAAGAAGGCCTATGACTCAGTGCCACATACATGGCTCATGCGGGTGCTGGAGTTGTATAAAGTGGATGCAACTCTACGCACCTTCCTGATGACGTGTATGAGGACATGGAGGACAGTCCTTCGCTATCCAGGATGTCGAAATATTCAGAGGAATAGCGAACCGATAAGGATCGAGCGAGGTATATTTCAGGGCGATAGTTTGAGTCCACTTTGGTTTTGCTTAGCACTGAATCCTCTAAGCACACTATTAGAGGATTCAGGTCTAGGCTATCGGTTGAGGAGAGGTGGTCAGGTTATATCGCACCTCCTCTACATGGATGACCTGAAACTTTTTGCTCACACCGATTCACAACTGAAGGAGCTACTGAAAATTACTGAAACTTTCAGTAGCTCCATCAGGATGGAATTTGGTGTGGACAAATGTGCAGTCATGCATGTAAAGCGAGGAGAGATTATGGAATCCGTGGGAACCCAACTCACGAGTTCCATAAACCTTAGAGCCCTCTCCGCATCCGAAACCTATAAGTATTTGGGTATGTCGGAAGCGTTGGGTATCAATGTTACTGACATGAAGCAATCGCTGAAGGAACGCTTCTTTGGCCGCCTGAAAAAAGTACTTAATAGTCTTCTATCAGGCGGAAACAAGGTGCGCGCTTTCAACGGTTGGGTCATGCCGGTATTGATGTACTCTTTCGGCATACTCAAATGGACTCAAACCGAACTCGACGCCCTGGATAGGAGAGTCCGTACACTGCTGACTGCAAATCGATTGCATCACCCACGGTCATCGGTTATGAGGCTGTATATCCCGCGAAAATGTGGAGGTCGAGGCTTTTTAAACGCTAAGACACTCCACAATCGTGAGATATGCAGTCTCAGACAATATTTCCTAACAACCGACGTGGGAATGCATCGAGATGTGGTCGCGGTTGACAAGGGCCTCACTCCGCTCTCCTTGGCGAAAGAGAACTGGCGCAAACCAGTAGTGCTTGACACCAATGATCGCATGGAGGTATGGAAGAGCAAGGAGCTTCACGGACGCTTTTTCAAAGCCCTACACGGGCCTGATGTAGACTTACAAGCGTCCGTGGCCTGGCTACGATTCGGTGACCTTTTTGGGGAAACCGAAGGTTTTGTATGTGCAATTACGGACGAAGTTATGATGACGAACAATTACCGGAGATTTATTGTGAAAGACGGCACAGTTGACATCTGTCGGGCATGTCACCGGCCTGGGGAATCAATAAGGCATATTATCTCCGGGTGTTCTCGTCTAGCTAACGGAGAGTACTTGCATAGACACAACCTTGTAGCCAGGATCATTCATCAGCAACTTGCTCTTAAATACAACCTTGTGGAATCGGAGGTGCCGTACTACAGGTATACGCCCGACCCAGTTCTCGAAAATGACCATATCACATTGTACTGGGATCGATCCATCATCACTGACAGGACTATTGTTGCCAATAAGCCTGATATAGTGCTGGTGGATCGATCAGAGCGGCGTGCAATGATTGTTGACATAACCATCCCACATGATGAGAACCTCGTGAAAGCTGAGAAGGATAAACAAATCAAGTATCTTGACTTGGCTCACGAGGTTGTCGACATGTGGGAAGTGGATTCAGCAATCATTGTACCGATAGTCGTGACAGCCAATGGCTTAATAGCCAAGAGCCTCGACCAACACCTCAGGAGGCTCTCGTTAGGCAGCTGGATCAAGGGCTTGATTCAGAAAGCGGTACTGCTGGACACGGCTCGCATCGTCAGGAAGTTCCTCTCTCTGGAGCCCTGACCGCCGGTAGCTTGGACCCTGTTCCCGATACCGGTGGGCTACTATTTTTTTATATTTTTAAATGTTTTTTATATATATTTTTGTTATGTAGAAATATTTAAAAATATAATTTATAAGTGTATTTATTGAAATAAAGGAAGTACATCGCACTATCAGAGTTGCCCCAGTAACTGTGAATCATACAAATGCTAATGATCTGCTATCTACTGTTTACAACCATATCAAAGTACGAGCTAAAGCGAGATATGCATGTGGTGACTATGTACAATCAGCTGTAGAAGTCAATTCCCACCTTAAAGACTACTGTCGCCTACGCTAAACCGGCCACGCACACTAACGCATTATTTTTTTTATCGCAGTCTTCGTCTTTCTTTAAAGTAATGCAAAATTTCGTTACTTCATTTGAAGTTAAGTTAGCGGCCGCACTTAACAATGGTCTATCATAAGCGAGCGATTGTGGGTTCGATCCTTAGTAATGGAAAATCTTTTTGTTGTTTCATATAATTCATAACATTTCAATTTTAATTAAGTACCTTAAATCGTAAACCATTTCGAGGTTTATGTTTAAGTAACACCATCCATATTTTTTCAATTTTTTAAATTGCTTATTTATTGAAATATTGACAAAAATCTTCGCATCGTCCTGAATAAGGTTGAACATAGTGTATACCATTGCGCCCCTAAACAAAAACCTAAAGTGTCTATGTCAATTGTTACGATTGTTATTGTCAATGTCACTACATCATATATTTTTTGATTGTACCCATTTCTCACTTCAACGTTTAATTTTCATTAACAACTTGCTAAAAATTTATAAAACCACTGAAAACGTCCCGCGCTCCTTACCAGATCTACTTAAAAATTCACAATGTTTCTTTACTCTGTTTAACTATATCAACAACACTATAGAAGATATATAAAGGGAAAGAAGAAAAATAGAAAAGGATAAACTTACTCAAGAAAAAAAGAAAAGAATAAACTTACTCAAGAAAAATAGAAAAGGATAAACTTACTAAAGTCTAGGCTGTATGGCGTATCATGCCTTTGCCTTTTCCGTTCAGAAGTACGGAGAGAAGAGAACCAAAAAAAAAAAAAAATGTCAATGTCACTAGTGTCAGATCAGATAAATTGGAGATTGTTTTATGTTGTTGTCTTGAAAAATCACACCTACATAACTTATATTATATTTTATTTGATTAATCCATTAATTTGCAATGAAAATTTCCGAGGGTTATGCCATGGCAGATAGCCGCAACCTTCCCAAGGTTGATTATATGATGTTGTTGCAATACATGCGTGAAAATGATTCGTTTAATGTTGCCGAAATTCGAGGGGCAAAGGTTTTGTTATCATCAAGGGACGCTTACGTCGAAACTTCTGTAGGTTATGTGGAGGTGAAACGAGAGAATGCTGTATGTTTTATTAAGGGCCGTGTAACTCCAGAGCACAGAGTTCGGACTAAAATGTATTCGGTAGTCGCAAGGATTAATGAAGCAGATGAAACAATATTGGAGGTAACATGTGAAGATTGTGCAGCAAGTCAGGGTGGATGCAAACATTCAATTTGTTTTATTATGTGGCTTATCAAGCGGGCTGAAGAACCGTCTGTTACATCAGTGCGCTGCTATTGGACCCAGCCGAAACTGTCTGCAGCAGTGACTCATGATAAAGGCTAAAATAGCCAGAGAATTGGGAAAACGTTTACAAACAACAGTTAGTCTACTGAATCAAGTTTCATTTTTACGAGAATGTCGGAAAAGGAATATGCGGGACTCTTTGCTGTCTGAATACAATAATGAAACAATGACACTAGACAGTTACCGGCTTTTTAAGCTCTTACTAGATTTTTTCACTACCAATTCATCTCAGGATTTAACGGATTTCACTAAATTTAAATCCTTTGCCCAAAGCAAAATAACTGATGATGTGATTATGGAAATCGAAAAGCAAACACGCAGCCAAGCTCACAGTCAGTTGTGGCATGTCATAAGACAAGGGAGAGTCACTGCATCGAAAATATATGAATGCACAAAATGCAACACTGATGGAACATTAGTAAAATCTATTCTTGGTGGCTATAAAATTCCAGAAACTAAGGCTATCAAGAGAGGAAAACGTTTGGAAAGTGATGTGGTAAAGGAAATAAAGAAAAAAAGCAATATTACAATTATTCACTGTGGATTTAAATTAATCACACCTTTTGTAGGTGCATCACCAGATGGATTATGTGAAGATCAAGGCTTCACCATAGAAATCAAATGTCCCAGCAGTAGCAAAACTATGGAAAGCTATGTAAAAGACAGAGTGATATCTGCTAAATGTAATGCTCAAATACAGCTGCAAATGTTTGCAATGAATGTCAAGAAAGCTTTGTTATGTATAGCTGATCCAGACTTTGAAGTAAATAAAACTTACCAAGAATATTGGATTTACTATGATCGTTTGTTTGTGGAAAAGTTAATTAAGGAAGGTGAACAGTTCTGGGAGAAATTTATTTTTAAGAAAATGTTAGACATTGTATGGTATGTTAAATAAAAATCAAAATTAGAATCAGAAGTTTGTTTTATAACTAACATTTATAGAATTACATCAGTTTCTAAAGGCTTAGGTGCAAAATGTCTCTTTCACATAATGTCACCTAGTTTATTTTTATTTATGCATGCGGATGAAGACACCACCATAGATGAAGGCATCACCTAATATTAATGTTACGGACGAGGGGTATGAAAACGCCGGTTAAGGGTTACGAGGTTTATGCACACAGATGGTACAGTCGACAGTAAGCAGAAAGACAGGTAGAAAGTATTTGATGTCTCACCAAAGTCTTCACAGATATTCACAAAGTCGGTATCTTACTCACACAACAACTCTACTCTCTAGTATTGGCCTGATATAGTCCTCGATGTACTCTTGTAGTTATCGCTTGTAGTTCTTCTTACTTATCACTCGCTTCGCTCTTGATGCTAGTCGATTACAGACTGACTCGTACGCCGACCCACGCCGCCTTTTATATGCGAGCGTGGAAACATTCTAGATTTCTAGAAACATTGCGATGTTTACTATTGTTCTTGGAAACTGCAGTAGGTAGAAATTTGCTGCTGCTCGTGGTCCTCTCTGCGACCCCGAGTTGGGGGCGCGAGGAGACGGTTTGGGGGCTCCTTGATGGCCCCATGACCGTGGGGTCGGTCTCTCGGCCTCCAAAAATGGAGACCCGTCCTTGGGGTGCACCCTAGGGGTGCTATATTTCTATCTTCGCACACCTAAGTCGACGCCGCGAGGGTGTGCCTTCCCTCCGGCGGTGGACGGTGTGCTTTGTTGTGTGTGGCTGTAGGAGCGCCTGAAGTGTTTCACGACGCCCGTGCGATCAGACCCCTACCAGGTTGGATCACGGGTTGCCCCCGTGAAGGCCCAGTAAGAGTCGATCAGCGACCAGGCGTCGGCTTTGGTTGGCGCTCCGCTACAGCGGTGATTACCCCGACCCCCTAACAGCTCAACCAGCTATGTACGGTAGGCTGCGAGGGTACGGGGGGTAGTGTGTGTTACGAGCGGTTTGTAGGTGTGTATTCACCGCTCGTGCGGTATTCTGAGTGTGTACCTGCATGTGGAGTGGTGCATGTGTGTTCATCGTGCGCATAGCGCCTATATAAATACAGTCCGCAAATGCGCACGGCGGCGTCGTGTTGCGAATGAATAGTGTCTATCCTTGTCTGAGTAGGTCACGTGTATTTGTGTTTGTGACCTACCCGGGTGTCATGTCCGGTAGCGCGACGTCTGCTATGAGGTCGCGCGGGTATCTCTTCTTATCGGGAGGCCTCGCGTGCCAGGGCGCGATGTCTTCGATGTGATGGAGCTCGGAGGTGCTGGCACGCGAGAACATCCCCTTCGCCAGGCGGATTACGAAGTCGTCGATGCTCTCGACTCGCAGGTCCCTGCTAATGACCGAGTTCCTCACGTACCGGGGAGCTTGGACGATCTGACGCAGCGTGGTGTTCTGCTGCGTCCGGAGCTTTTTTCTATGTGTCTCGGCCGTGAGGGCGAGCCAAGCCGGGGCAGCGTATGTGAGCTGCGGCCGCACGTAGGTTTTGTAGATCCCCAGCTTGACTCGCGTGGAGAGGCGTGACGAGAGCACCGGGCGCAATAAGTTACGGCTTACCTTAACCCGCGCGACGGTGTCGCAGACGTGCGGGCCCATGGTGAGCCGGCTGTCGAGTGTGACCCCCAGGTATTTGGCGGTCTTGGTCCACTCGACCTCGGTCCCCATGAGCTGAAGGTTCGGTGGATGACGTCCGCCTCGTGCCGTGACGATTATAGCCTGCGTCTTACCTGCGTTCACCGACAGTCTCCACTTGCTGAGCCAGTCGGGGAGGTCGTCCAGAACGCGCTGCATTTTGATGGCCGCGTGGTCAGCCGACAGCGACGTGGTGATGTACGCGGCGTCATCTGCGTACAGCGCGAGGGTTGCAGTGTGCGTGGCGGGGATGTCGTCGGTGTATACCGAGTACAACGCAGGCGAGACGCAGCTTCCCTGCGGCACGCCCGCTCCAATGGGGCGCGCGCTCGATGACACGTCCTCCACCGATACCTTGAAAGTCCTGTCTATCAGGAAGGAGGAGACCACCTGTATCAAGCGACGGGGCGCGGTGGTCTTGGTCAGCTTGTAAATAAGGCCGGCGTGCCAGACCCGGTCGAATGCCTTTTCCATGTCGAGGAATACTGCAGCGGCGTACTCCCTCTTGTTCATGGCCGCGGTGAGTGTGTGCAGTACCCTCGACAACTGGAGCGTCGTACTGTGTTCCGCCCGGAAGCCAAATTGTTCCGGGCGGGGCGTGGTGTGCGGCAGCAGGTGTTGCAGCAGTAGTGCCTCAAACACCTTGGAGGTTGTGGGGAGGAGCGTGATCGGCCGGTAGCTTTCCGGCTTTGAGACGTTCTTCCCGGGCTTGGGCAACATGATCACCTTCCCCTGCTTCCAGCAGTTGGGGAAGGTTCCGGTGCGGAGTATGCCGTTATATAGGCGCGCTATTGCCGCCACCGATTTCGGTGGCAGGTGTCGGAGGGCGGTGTTTGTAATTCCGTCCGCACCGGGTGCCTTTCTGGGCTTAGTGTTCCTTATTGCCCCCAGTACTTGGCCCGGGGAGAAAACTATGGGGTCTTCGTCTGGAGCTACCGGCGTCTTGAAGTACTCTCCAAGGTGTTGCTCCACTGCTGCGACATGTTCCAGGGCGTCTGTCGGGTTCGGCGTGAACTGACGCTCCAGATGTTCGGCGAATATTTCGGCCCGGTCGGCCGCCGTGTAGCGTAGCGCCCCGTCGCTGTTGCGTAGCGGGCGCACCGGGGCTGGGGTATTCTTTAGGCGTCGGCACAGCCGGTGTACCGACGCCCAGTCGCCGTCTGCCGAGTCTATAATGTACTCCCAGCTCTCCGATGCGTGCGCGTGTAGCTCGGCCTTAACCTTGTCCGTGACACGGTTGAGCTGGTTCTTAATGGTGGGGCATCTTGTTTGTTGCCACCGCCTGCGCAGACGCCTCTTGTCGGCGATCATGTTGGCGATGTGAGCGGGGAGCCTCTGGTAGCGCCCCTGTGACGCGGTGGATGTGCATGTCGCCGCTTCCAAGGCGCTCTTGATGCAGGCGGTGAGCCCCTCGGCCAACTCGTTCACGTCCAAGGCGTCGGCGACGGGCCGAGTGGGCGTGGTGGCCTCCATTACCTTCCTGAATTTGTCCCAGTCCGTGTGTCGACGTGGCGCCGGATGGGCAACTCTGGTGGTGTGGTCAGTCAGGCGGACGAGCACTGGCTGGTGGTCGGACTTCAGCTCGTCGTCCAGCACCTCCTGCGCGATCTGGCAGGTGAGGCCCTGGTGTACGACGATGTCCAGCACATCGGGTGTATGTGCTACGTTGTCTGGGTAGTGGGTCGGCGTCTCCGGTCCGGACACGTCGTATCCCATGGCCTCCGCGTCGGCGAAGAGTCGTCGGCCCCCCTGGTTGATGGTACCGCTGTTCCACGCCGGGTGCTTACAATTAAGGTCGCCGGCTATGATGGTGGGATGTGGTGAGGCTAGCACCGTGTGTATGTCGCTTGTGTTGAGCGGTTTCTGTGGCTGCTTGTATGCCGCGTACATACACACGTGCCTGCCGGCGACATGCAGCTGCACACCCAGCGCTGAGATGCTGCTGAGTGTTGGGGGCGGAAGCTCCTGGTGGACGACCCTTCGCTTCACCAGCACTACCAGGCCTTGGGAAATCCTGTGTCGCTGGCTGTTGGTCTCATTGTATTGCCCATCCTTCTGGTAGACGTGATAACCTGGGAACTTGACCGTGTCCCCAGGTCTCAGGAGCGTCTCGCTGATGAGCGCCACGTCGATGTCCTGTTCCTGTAGGAGAGGACGGAGGAGCACGACCTTCTCCCTGAGGCCGCGGGCATTCCAGTGGAGTATTCTCACCGGCTTAGACATGTCTGTTCAACATGATCAGATCTGTTATGCCGGTGAGAACAACTGGCACCGGGTCCTGACCCCTGCTGAGCGCCAGCAGGATGTCCTGGAGGACCCGGAGAGCGGTCTCTATTATTGTAGACCCGGGGTGTCTTTCCCCGGGTGCGCCCGCCGACAAGGCGGTTTGTTGTTGGGTTTGTTTTTGTGGTGGCGGCCGACTACGCCTCTCCTGAGCGGAGCTGCTCGGCGCGGGGCCGCGGACCATCCGACTCACAGTATTTTGCGAGGTGCTTTTGGTCGGCGGGTGGGAGAGGTCGTCGATTCTAGCCTGTTTAGGCCCCGCCCCCTTCTGTGGTGGTGCATTCACTGTCAGATTGACAGTGGCGGGGTTGGCAGCGGCGTTGGTCGTGTTGACCTTTCCCCTTTTGCCGCCGCGTCCTTTCCTCCTCCGTCCTGAGGAGGTGGTGGCCGCGTTGCGCGCTGGTGGGTCATTGGCGGCCGCCATCAGGGTCGCCGACTGGGTTTCCCCTAGCGGCGTCGGCTGTAACGGCCTCTCTGCGGCCGTGTTTGACCGGCGCGTGTTTCCGGTGATGGCGACCGTGCCCGCTCGCTTGTTGCGCACCTCCTTGCGCATTACGGGGCATTTGGTGTGGTTTGCGGGGTGCGCCCCCCCGCAGTTGATGCAGGTGGCGGGCTCCTCCCTTGGCCGCGGGCACTCTCTGGCCACGTGACTCCCGCCGCACCTGACGCAAGCGAGCGGTCTGTGGCACTGTTCAGAGGAGTGCCTGAACTGCTGACATCTGTGGCATTGTGCAGGCCCCCTCTTGCCACGCCACGCCTCGATCCTTACACCGGGCATGCAGAGGATCTCCCTTACCTCATAGATGCCCGGCAGAAGGTTCGGAGTCCTCTTGAGAACGGCGTGGAAGATACAGCCGGGTCGTCCTTGTCGCGCCTTGATGACGCGAACATACTCCGGCTGGAACCCCAGCGCGCGTAGGTCCTCCTCTATATCTGCCGGCGCCGTGTCCGCAGGCAGCCCCCTTATGGCCACCTTGTGGCTCCGCTCCGCTGGTAGGGAGTAGGAAAACCAGGGGATGTTTTCCTCTTTTTCGAGTACCGTCAGATACTTTTGTATCAGACGGTACTCGGTGTCCGTTTGTGGGGTGAACTTCACCCCCTCCCCGAACGGTCTGGCGCTGGGGGCACGCCCCAGTTTTCCTTTTAGGACGCGAAAATGGTGCGCCCATTGCGGGAGTTTCTCCACCACCAGTGGAGGGTAGCGCAACTTTTTTTTCGTCGCCGTTTTTTCTGTTCCGTCGGTAGATTTTGCGTCTACCGTCGGATTATTTTTTTCTTCCGCTCGGCCAGGAGGGGCTGAGGGAGGGGGGGCTGCGGCGCCTGTTGCTCCTACAGGATTTCGCGTCGCTTCCGAGAAGGTCTTGGGGGGCGACTCACCTTTGCACTGTCGCTTCGGCGCTTCTTCCTGCTCGTCCGGGCTGCGCTGTCGGCGTTGAGCTGCGCGGGCAGGGGGGGCAACTTTAGGTAGTAATGTCCTTACTTCTTTGCATCCGGCCGAGGACAGGTCCGGTAGCGACGCGCTGGGTGCTCGGCGCTCGAGGCTTGCTCGGGTTGTCCGGGGAATGATGGTATTTGTTACCTCTCGGTACGTGTTGTCGTTGTCGTCGCTGCTACCGTCCGACGACGCCTCTGACTCGCTCGTCCCGGGTGAGACCAGCGACTTCGACGACGGTGACGCTGGTGCTGAGCTCCGAGGGGCGAGGGGGGATGCGTAGGACCTCGGTGAGGGCGGTGGCGTCCGCTTCACAGGCCCACTCTGCGGATGGGCTGCATTTTTCGAAGTACCCGCACTTGATGGCGTCGGGTACTTTGTAGTCTGGGCTGTGGTCTGCGGTGCTCCTGATGACCGGAGCTTGGTCGCTGGCGTCTTGGGTGACGGCGACGCGGGTGAGGCCAGGTGTGCCACCGTGGTTCTCCTGGTTCTGGCATTTTCTTCCCCCCCGCTATGGTGTTGTTCACGGGGAGGGGGTTTGGGCGGAATCCCCGGCTGGGGCATCCCGCTGGGAACGCGCGGTTGTCGCGTCCCTGGCGTTAGAAACGCCGGGTGCAGGTAAGAGGGTCCGTGCGACTGCTTCCCACTTCACTGCACTGATGCACTTTCACTTTTTTTATTTTTTATAGTGTGTAGGTGTTCGGTAATATATCGTTAGCGACGTGAGCGTAAACAGAACAGATGCGCGCGTGACGATCGGCTATCACTTATTACTTATTACTTAGGTAGAAATTTCTACGAACTAATAGGTACTTAAAGTTTCTCGTAGATTCCATGTCGACTTTTTGTTGACGATGTCGATAAAACCGGTACCATTCGATTGGTCACCCTTAGCCTAGTAATGCGTTTTTAGGACATTCTTCTATAATGCCTAGGTCTCAAGTTATAGGGCTTGAAAGATGTGCGAAGCCCATGTCACGCGAAATTGAACCTTATGCCAATGGCATAAGTTTCATTCGTAACATTAATATAACTTTAGAATTAATTAATACTTCCTTATGACGGGTGACTGTAAATTTATAAGCCCACAAGCGACTATCACTGCATCATCTAATACATTTATTAATTTATTATTTACCACAGCATGAGGCTTCAACATTTTAAAAAGTCTTACTCTTCTTATAACCCTTTCTATGTGTATTCTTAAGCTTGCCAAAATTTTAGTGTCAAGTACCTCAGTTTTTGTCATTTTTGTGTCTTTGAGTACACTAGGCGGGCGCAAAACTTTAACAGACTTTGTGAGTAAATGTGATTCCAAATGTTTAAACCCTCTGTCTGCTAGTATGGTGCTGTATGCTGGTATCACCTCTAAATATCCACTTTGTTCTACTAAATACATATCACTTATACGGCCACCATAACCTTCAGAAACAAAATTTATGAAACCATCTGGAGTCGCACTTATTAAGTACTTTATAGTGTTACAACTTTTGTACTGGGACCATGTAAGGGCCTGATCTATAGGTTTTTTTGGTTTTTCTATTTCAATTTCGAAGCAATCTATTATTGCCTGAACACTTGCATACTCCTTGCTCGTAGTAAATGTAGTAGGAAGGTTCCTCTTAATATTAAGAGCTGTTGGCCAATAAACTATTTGTGTAAAAAATAAACTTAAAGTTTTTAAAGATTTGTAAAATATTCGCCACAATGTTGACAATGAAATTTCAAATAGATCCTTCATTTTAGCAAATGTTTCATTATTTTTTAACTTATATAATGTAATAATAATATGTAAAGAAGGTATCTTTACTTCTTTTGCAATAAATTGAATTATCCAATAATATTGTTTGGGAACACCAATGTACGAAAATGGTTTCTTTTCTATTAAGCTTAATATAAAATATCTGCCAGCCAAACTTTTTTGCATTGGTAAGTTACTTGAACTTTCTTTTTCAGAAAAATCTGTTGTACTGCCTACTGTAGACGGATCATGGCCCTCTGATGACTCTTCGTCGAGTAAATATATTCCAGGTTTTCTCTTCTTGTAAATCCTTGCGCTAACCGAGCGGTTAACCATAGTAGGTTTTACTTGAATTGATTTATGAAAACAATCAGGAACACACAGCACACCTTTTTCTTGCGTATTTGCTACAAAGTCTACATCAACTGTTGAAACTGTTGGCAGGAGGCCTGGATCTCTATTTATGTTCCTTAAACTATTTGGAACTTGGGGATTCAGCCGGGGTCTACTGGTTTTTTGGTCTATCCAATCCTTGTAATTTAGTAATGCTTCTTCTAGCTAAAATAAAATTAAAATAATTTATTCATTAGTGTACATTTCAGCAGTGCTACATTGTACATATGTGGTCCAACAAATATAAGTTACCTTACATAAACAGGATTTGAGTTTTTATACAGTTTATAGTCGAGTAGTATGGTATGGGGTACTTACTTTTAAATGATCTTCGCATATGTAAAGACTTCCAGTTTTCGGTACATATGTTTTATTTACAGCAGCACACCATTGTACTCTCGTATTTTTTGGCACGTGGAAAAAGTGTTTTGTAGGATTTTTCATTACTGTATTGTTGCAGGTAGGAACGAAGCATGTAACGAAGGGATCTAATTTACGAACTTGTGCCATTTTTGTTGTCAATTACTTACTTCCTGTTCAGTCAGTCTAAAGAAGTGATACCAAAAGTATAGAAGTGATACGAATATTTAACCAATAACGAAATTAAGAATAAAAAAAAAGTCAAAACCAAACAACTATAAAGTTAAATTCGCCAAACGTCATTCAGTGACATAACAATGATTTATTGAGGACGACGTCAATCTTGTTTTTTTTTTCCTTCTTTCAGGCTGAAGTAATGTATTGATTCGACCTTACAGGCGTTTTTCGATTTTACAAGATTTCAAAATTGTTATTGAATAGCTTAGAATGAAAATTTTGCGAAAAGAAAAAACACGGGTCTCTTCATTTTTAAAGTACTATTTATTGAGCATAAAAAAACAAAGGCTCGAAAAAATGAATTGTTGTGAATTTAAAATTATGTTAACTGATTTGTATTTTAAAGTAAAAATGTTTGCAAATAATATTTAAACGAATAGGAAAATTTACTGAATATTTATACCAAAATAGGTTTTATTATATGTTTTAGTTTACTATAGATGTAATATAATAAAAAAAATAAAACAATAAGCATATTATAATGCAATATATTATAAGGTTATATATTATTCGGTATAGATATACTACTAATAAATGAATCAAACGTTGAAATGGCAGTAGGTATTGTAATATTTTATATAAAAGTAATCCTTGACAAACTTATGATATTATTATGTTAAAAAAGTATAAAAAAAATGTTTGGTTTTTAGATATGAAAGTTATAGTATTATATTTTATCATTAAAAAGGTTATAGCTTAATTATTCATTTTCTTACAGAAAAGAGGATTGAAGCTTAACCTGAATATTATTACAATCATAAAATAATCTCTACTTAGAACACAAAACAGTGCTTATTACATTTACAATTTTTTTTGCTTGTATAGCATGCTAGTGCTGCCATCCTGCAGTGCCTTTTTTCGGACTTTGAAGGCATGAGATTATAATCTTCAAGCGCTTTCTTAGTTCAAAAGTAAACGAACTTATTTCTTATCGAATTCCGAAATTATTGTTTTTATAATTTACCAAAAGTAATTTATATTGAAATTGCAAAAGGCGACATCTGTTAGCCATTAAGCCAACCGAACATATTACTGTCACTTAGCTAAATTACTTTACGAGTTGGTTTAGAGTCTGTTATTAGGATATATAATGGTATATATTTAAAACACTCTGTAGGACACTTCTGCACTGTGATTGTTATAAATTGTTTTTTTTTTTTTTTTGTTTAGCCAGTATATTTTTAAACCACAAATGCAACCTCCCTTCTTCGCACGTTTTAAAGGTTTATTCAACGGTAAATATTGTTGTTTCGTTCCACTTATCTCGACACATAAGCCACCTTCGTCCTCCAACCTCTTGACTTTGGCTTACAGTATTTCTCTAAAACAATAACACTTTTATTACACACTTACAACAAGCGATTGGTTTGCATCTTACCCAAATAATAATAAAAACAACTTACACAAAAGCCGGTTTCATAGTATGATATTTGAGATATATTGCTGAATATGCCTGCATATTGATTAAAAAAGTAAAACTAATAACACGAACTCGTAAACTATATGTTCACCAACCAACAACAGCTAAGTAATATTATTTGAGTTATTGTAGTTAATAGTAGTTAATGCAGGTAGTGGAATATTATTTGTTCAGTTTGTTTCAAATCTACCGTCATCTTTTTATAATGACTCTAATATAGAGAAAATCTTAAAATAAAGTATCATCGTTAAGTTGCGGATCGGTATTTTTACATATTTTTGTTGTCAGCATTCATAACTCACCAATAAACATTTCAAAAATACACACATCAAAAGTGTCTAGGGATCAACATATATTTTTGCAATAACTTTTCTCCTGATTGATATTAATTAAAATTTTCTTTAAGGATTCATCAAAAGTGTTTTCGTTTGTCACAGTAACGATAAACCAAGTCACCTTTGCATTAATAAAGAAATTTGCCATTTTCCTAATAAAGGGATATTTGACATTTGAACCACTAACACAAAAGTTCGAAAAAAAGACTGAAATAACAGTTTTCTCTAAAATTTTATTGGGTAACTTAAACAATTAATAATCCGTGTTTCTACCGCGAACACTAACAACACAAGAACATCGGTTTGGCATACTCAAAATGAGTTCATCCAAATCACGCTGTGGAATGGCCGCCCATGTTCGTTGCAACAACAAAAAAAGGTCTTCTTGCGACTGGATACCCTCCATATTCGGCAGAGCTCTTCTCTGTAGCATATCCCATGCATGCTCAATCGGGTTCAAGTCTGGCGACTGAGCAGGCCAGGGCAGGACATTGATGTTAGCTGCGGCGAGAGTCTGTCTTACAACTCTTGCGGTGTGCGGTCGTGCATTATCATGCATTAACTGAAATAAGGGACCGATTTGCACTTGTAGAGGAACGATGACGTCTGATACAATCGTTTCAGCATAAATTTGAGCGTTGAGGTTGCCTCTGATCCAAATCAACTCAGTTCTTCCGCCGATCCAAATACCCGCCCATACCATGATGGTTCCACCACTATAAGGATGGACTTCCTGGCAGGATTTTAATCGCTGTTGGCGTCCAGGGGTTCTCCAGTGTCGTATACGTCTTGTATCCGGTCTCATACCAAAACGAGACTCATCAGAAAAGCACACGAAACGCCATTGTTCTTCTGCCCAATTTCTGTGTTCAAGAGCCCATTGATATCGAATCCTACGATTGTGCATTGCTATAGGTGGTACCCGTAGCGGTCTTCGGGAATGAAGGTTCACTTCATGCAAGCGGTTTCTGACTGTTTGGTCGCTAATTAAGTTCCCTGAAGAGTGATGAAGCCTCACGGCTAACATCATGGCGGTTATTGTTGGAGCTCTTCGAGTTAAGATTTGAATGTATCGGTCTTGTCTCCGTGTGGTGCAGCGATACCGTCCTCCATGGCGCTCAGCCACGGTACCAGTGCTTCGGTAACGTGTCCAAAGTCGACTGATAACACTCTGACTTGTATTCAGAGCTAAAGCCACAGTACGTTGCCGGGAACCAGCTTCTATCATTCCCACGGCTCTGAGCATTTCTTCCCTGCTTAAATGACGTCGCCGCTCCATAATAACGTTGGTTTTAATCAGTAGTAGGGAAACAGTAGCACTAATAATGTCTTCAATGCGTTGTATGTTTTTATAGGGAAAATATTGACAGCTGATTTTCATCTTTTACTCGAATTTGATTCACAGTTCCTGATTCAAATTATGAAATGCACCAAAAAGGATCCATATAAATTTATAAAATCATAAATTTATTACAAAGCCACATCTCATTCTCAAGAAATCCGCATAAAAATGCTTGATCCCTAGACACTTTTGATGTGTGTATTTTGTAAGTTATTAGATTTGAACTCGAACCACCTTGAACGCCTATCAAGGCGAGAACCGCTAGGCTATTTCAACACTTACTGTGAATGTTGAAATTAGTAAGTAGTACCTAACAATCATAAGCGGGCAGCAAGTTGTCAAAGTGTATAAGTGTCTATCAAACTTTATTATAGAAGAAGGTCGTAACTACAACTAGTATTGCTTGGCCATAGTTTTGTGAGATTGTAACTCGACTTTTGGTCTTGACTGTACGTACCAGCAAGTATAAATCTACATTTTCCAAAAGCTACACTGGAAACTGGAGTTCGGAAATTTTTCAAATAGTCAAAGTAAATAACACCAATCCGGTGACCTATCAGTTACAAGATGAAGAGAAGAAACCAATCTTGGGAGGATTTTATGAATATGAACTGCAAAAGGTTAAATATCCTGATGTTTATTTGTTGGAAAAAGTGTTGAAGAGGAAAGGTGATAGAGTTCTAGTTAAGTGGTTTGGTTTAAATTCAACTAGTTGGATAAATAAAGAAAACAAAATAAATTAAATTGTGTTTTATTGATTATCATTACTAAATGAGTACATATTCTTATTCTTATTACTAAATGTGTACATATTCTTATTCTTATTACTAAATGAGTACATATTCTTATTACTATATGGATGCAATGCACTAACATTGATGGTTCTCTAGCCATTTTGCAAAAATTTGCACCTCAACACCACTACAGTGGCAGGTGCGAGGTGGCTTACCTGTAAAGGCAACGTGTCTATCACAATTAGTAATCAACAAATTATTGAATTTAATATTTTTTAAAATTATCTCAAATTTAGTACATCCTAACGATTCTAGATTAATTGATTTTAAATTAAAATGATCTAATAATTTTTTTTTCTACAATTCCTCCCTTGTATACCCATATACAGCGTGTAACAAAAAGGGTATATACATCAAGAACCCCTGAAGATTATAGGTGGTATAGAAACTCTACACAAAGTTTCAGCTCAAAATAAATTACTCGAAGAATTGATACCAAATTCTTGGTATCCTTGGTATCGCATGATTCTTGAATTCAAATATTAACAAACGTGTAACAACACTACGGAGGGTCAACAACATTCCAAGCCACTTGCTAATAGTACAAAACATTTCTTCTGTAATTCTGATCGCCTAGTACCTATCTGCCTACCTATTGTTGAAACGCGCGGCTGCGACGCGCGCGTCCATGAGATGCTGACAGTGGCCCGCCCGGTACTTTGTACCTGCCTACTTAAATTTTGCCTCAAAAATAGCTTAACATAGTCCGAACAATCAGCAAAATAAATATGAAAATTAAAAATAATAATTTAATTAACTTACATTTTTTAGAGATGTGGTTCGATGTGACGCCCTTGGTACTGTACACACAAGGTCGCTCGTTTGTGTATCGACACCTGGACATTCCGTAGCATGTCTGGTGTCACTGTCCTGAAAGCGGCTTCGATTCGCTCTCTCATTTGCTCTGCTGTGTCACACGGCATTGCATACACTATGTTTTTAATATACCCCCACAAAAAGAAGTCTAATGGAGTTAGGTCTGGAGATCGCGGTGGCCAAGGTACATGTCTGCTACCGCGCCCAATCCACTGACGAAAACGCATATCTAAATGCTCCCTAACATCACGTGCATAGTGTGCTGGAGCGCCATCGTGTTGGAAGATTAAATTGTTGCCCATCACGAGATTAGCGTAACCTAAAATTGATAGGCTTTCTGTGAGAGCATCGTCCAAGCAATTTTGACCGTTTAGGCTGTGCGGCAAAAAAATTGGTCCTACGACAATTTCTCCCGCAATACCAGCCCACACGTTTAGTCGCCATTGGTGTTGAAACGACGATTCCGTAGAAGCATGCGGGTTAGCGTGAGACCAAACATGGTCATTGTGTATGTTGCTTATCCCAGCTCTTGTGAATGACGCTTCATCTGTCCACAGTACTCTTGAGCCAAAATCTGGCGAAGCTGCTACCTGACCGCAGTACCACTCGCAGAAGGTCACGCGAGGCAAAAAATCTGCAGGTGTCAGTTCCTGGGTGCGACGGAAGTGGTATGGGTGCTGACCGTCATTGTTCAACACTCGCCATACTTGCATATGGTTAGATGCACCCAGCGCTAATGCAGCTCGCCGAGTACTAGTACGTGGGTTATTTTCGAAATGTTCGAGTACGGCTTCCTCTAAATCTGGATCGGTAGTGTTCGGGCGACCCCTAATCCAGGAGCGTGAAAAGAACCAGTTTGGTGCAGACGATGTACCATTCTATGGAAACACGCCACCGAAGGGAGCTGTCGACGCTCACCTTCTGCCCTACCATCGATAAATCGCTGACGATAAAGTTCGCGAGCAGCACGCACATTACCATCCTGTCTTCCGACACACAAGATCATCTCAAAATATTCAGTATTGCTTAGGGCCATGATTGTACACACGTCACAAGTTCACAACACAAAAATCGCAAAGCGCGCATGCGACCGTAAAGTTCGATTCTTAGAAGTGTACTGAACTAATAGGAATTATGAAAAATTGAACTTTATTTATTTAGGTACTTAATTTCTCTTTCGGCGTTTTCAAATATTTCGCCAAAGATAGTAGACAAATGGAACAAAACATTGTCATCTCTCTTAAAATATTCACGCAGACGGCGCGCGCGACCGAGACACAATATTTTATCATGTTCAACATGATTGCTTTCGGCGCGTTCTAAAGTCACTCACACAACAATAATATATGTGTGGAATAACGGATAAAAATAACGGAAATATTGTCATCTCTCTCACAAAATGCACGCCGTCGGCGTACGCGACTGAGAGATAATATTTTATCGTATTCAATTTCATATGTTTGAGCTAGGACATTCAATTAGGGTTCTGTGATTGCGGAACCGCTGTTTAATTTAGCGATAACAATCCTCGTATCTGTTGCACTCCTAGTACATTTGCGTATTTTTTATTTATTTTGAAAAGGTAAATTAAGACTGTACTGTACTCTATCTATCTACTGCTGAGTTTTAAGCTATAATATTTTTGCAAAAGGCAAAATCTTTTATGTCGCAGAAGTAAATACGCAAAGACTAACTAAAATTTAATTTATCTACGGAACTCATGGGGACCTTTTTTGTACTAGGACACACATGAGTTGTTTAGAAATGATATTTTGGGTTCATTTGAACAGATATGAAATCCTTTTTCGTAGTCTCTTTCGCACGTTTATCTAAGTAATTAATTTTTCATAAACTAAGTACCTACCTATGTATGGCAAATGGCAACCGACATGAAAAGAATTAGTTACGTAAGGAAATTTAAAGGAATGTAGTTAATAGGTTGGGTATTATTTAGTGTGTTGTAGTTACCAACTCGATTCTCAAAAACTACTGAACCGATTTGGATACAATTTGGCAAAGATATGGTTTATAACCAGGATTAACATAAAGGACACTTTTTATCTCGATATTCCCAGGGGATCGAAACTTACGCGGGTGAATCCGCAGGGAGCAGCTAGTATTTAAATGCGAAAATTTGTAAGAATGTATGTATGGATACATCCATCCATTCATCCAAACATTTTTACAAACTTTCGCATTTTATTAGTAGGAAGTAGGATTGAGTAGCTACTGAGTGAATTGCAGGTAGTTGACTGCACGATTGACGTAGTGGTTAAGCGATTGACTGTTGCACAGCGTGTCGCGGGTTCGATTCCCGCGCGGAACAAATATTTGTATGACCTACAAGTAGTTGTTCCAGCTTTGGATGTTTGTGTGTGTATCCTCCGTGCTTCGGAAAACACGTTAGTTAAGCCGTTAGTCCCGCTGTCATTCGTAGATCTGTGAGACAACCAGTCTTACCAAGGGATATCGTATTACCCAGTAACTGGATTGTGGAGGTTAGATGACACTCGCTCCATGTAAAATACTGGTATTCAGCCGAACCCGGTTGGACTGGAGGCGGATCCCGGGCTCCAAAGCGAAAGCCGCGGATACAACCGGGAAATGCGGTTTAGATGAGAGAGAGTTACCAACTCGGTTCTATCGATTTGTTAGATAAGTTTACTCATTTATAAAATAAATTGCGTTTTTTTATTGTTTTACGTAGGTGACTAAAGCCGCTAGACGTTTTTCGATTTCCAGCGCACGCACTCGCCCTATTTTATGACTTGGTTTGTTGTTCACAAACATAAAGTTAGCTTTTGTAGAAAAAACTTATTTGTACGTAAAATTATTTTTCCGAAAAAAAAAATGTAAAGAAAAATAAACATCCGGAACCCTTTATCCACTGTTTGAAGAAATACCAGGGTAAGTAAGTAAGAGGTTTGTTTTTATTGATGAACTGTTCAATGACCCCGATCAGCTGGCTTTTTGCTAGTGTTGTATTGATTTCAGTTTGAAACTGCGGTTTCTGGTATCATATGTATTGGAATAATTCATAACTTCCTACCATGTAAACATAAGGTTAGAGAACCCTTCCCGTATCGTTTCTTATCTTATCAAGAGGCCGTCCACTTGGTATGTATATACCCTTTTTGTTACACGTTGTATATGTTTTATTCGGATCAAGGTTGTTTAATTTTTCTATAAAATCTGTATAAGAGATGTCGGTTTGATGATTTCTTAACAGCATTCCGTGGCAATTTTTTATTATGAATGCTATTGTTTTATCCCTCATCCCTCTGTCTAAAACCCATTGAGAGAGTTTTAAATGGTATAAATAAATCTTCATATACCAAATATCATATATAGCTATTTCCTTATAAAACATTTGTTTTTTTTCTAACATAAAACCATCAATGTCAATAATATATCTTATGTTTTTTTTTTTTTTTACAATCCGTATTATATCTACAGCGTGGCGCCATAATGGTGACGTTAAATTAACACACGAGTAGTGCTAGTGCCCATCAATCATATGACATTTGATATTTTAAAATAACTCGAAAAAAGAAAAAAAAAATTTTTTTTTCAAACAAAATAAATAATATAAAAGTAACCAAAATTGGGATCACCCTTGCAAAAATTCATTCATGCAATTACTTACCTCGGAGTTGCTCGGAGCTAGAACGCGTCGCTTCGCGTACAGACCTAGTTAGCGGGCTAGCACACAATCGTAAATCGTACGGACGACAGCACATCAAGCTAAGGTTACAATCAGTCGGATGTCTTTATCCGATTTTCAACTTTATCACTAAAGCATTAAGGCTCAAGGTTGATTGATAATATCTGACGGTTTCGGGCGGCTTGACCTGCTGTCGTCCGTACCTACGTATTTGTAATCGGTAATAAGATTCTTTGTCGGCTTTTATCAATGAATCCGGCGGCGCGCGCGCTGTTTGCTTTAATGGTACCTACAGCGGAGCTAGTTATAGTCAAACACTAATCACATCCCACTTAACTGTTATTATTACTTATAAGTAACTATCATCAGTTTATCACTAGTCACTGCTTTTATTTTAAATTTTCTTATGTTCAATGAGTCCACCTTGTTGGCGGACACAGAGAGCTAAACGACTTTTCATGTTTTCCCGCAAGTTTGATAATAAATTATCGTGTAAAGCCATTTCCCTCACTTTTTCAAACGCGTTTGTTATTCGATGGCGTAATTGTTCGACCGAATCCACGTTCTCCGCGTAAACATGGTCTTTGACGCACCCCAACAAAAAAAAATCGAGTGGCGTGAGGTCTGGCGATCTTGCTGGCCACCTACGAGATCCGAATCTGCCGATCCATTGGGCGCCAAACATGTTATTTAGCCACTGCCTGGCTGCTGTTACGTGCTGGGCTGGCGCGCCATCTAATTGATACCACATTCGTTGGTATTGACGGACGTTTAAATTGTTGGTGTATTCTGACACCGTATCATTTAATAAATTAACAAACCTTTCGCCGTTTAAAGTCCCATCAATGAACACGGGTCCGATGATGTTATCACCGTGAATAGCTGCCCAAACATTTACTGAAAATCTGTACTGATGGGCTGTCTCCCGCCAAACGCGTGGGTTTTGGCTTTTGGGTGCCCAATGGTGCAGATTGTGCTGGTTCCACATGCCGTTTCTCGTAAACGTGCTTTCGTCAGTCCAACAAATTTGGGAAAGAAAGTCACTGTCCTCTTCAACTTTACGCAGTAACCACTGACAATATTCCACTCTAATTAATTTATCACGCGATAATAGAGAATGCACTTTTCGAAATTTAAACGGGTGCCACTTTTCCCGCTTTAAAACCCGGTGTATGGTTCTGTGATGAACCTGAAAATGCCTAGCGCTCTGGCGAAGGCTAGTTTTTGGTTGGTTTTCAAAATGTTGTAGCACATTTTCAGTTAGTCGAATCGGGGTTTGACGTGTAGGCGGCCGATCAGGGCGTTGAGACCTAGGATCCACTGGCCGGTTTTCACGGATGCGCTGAAGAGCTCCTACAATAGTGCGAGGATTAGTAGGGCATTGTCTGGAATTGCCATATCTCTCGCGATATGTCCTTATTGCAAGGGCGGCATTTTGATGACATTCTCTGTAAATTAGAATCATGTCCGCATATTCAGCTGCTGTATAGTTGGGATGTGTACTCGCCATCCTAGACACAAGTTTACACAAGTACTAATAAATAAGATAACACAAATAACGTTCGTAACACGAGAAATAAAACGACCGAACTAAAATAAAACAAAGCGTCTTTATCGCGGTACCATAATCTAATTACTATTCTAATTACACAAAAATAATTAATAAAACAATAGACTAAGCGTCTTTTCCACAAAAACATTCACAGAACTTGTATTTAACGAAATTATGCACAGCCGGTATTATGCGTGTCAAGGACACGCAGACACGCGTTCGTCTAGCATACTAAGGAAGTAAGGAACAAAAAATAAATATTTAATAATTTGCGGAGGCGCGGTAGGGTGGGTCGAGGGGAGGTGGGCCGCATGTCGCTTGCGCCGTGCGCCGCCGACAAAGATAATATTTCGCATCTCTCTTCCGCACGAATGTAATCATTTTAATTTCATTGATGAAATGTTACCTATGATCCATGACCTCGGCAAATGACCGCTGCGCGACAGTTCTCTAAATACAGGTTGCTCTAAATGGTAGTTTCTAAAAATTTAAGTAACTTCGTTAATAATAACATTTTATGAAAATAAAATCTCTTCATGACGCCAAAATGTAACAAATTATATGTGTTTTTTGTTAATGTCGCCATTATCGCGCCACGTTGTATAACCATCGTAAAAGCACAAGAATCAAAATAATCGCAAATAGCACAAGAATCAAAATAATCACAAATAGCACGAGAATCATGTAAATAATAAATTTGAAAAACCACAATCGCTTACAGCAGCAATTATACAATCTAGTAAAATGTTTGCATATTCTTCACTAAACACACTATTATGTTCAAAATAATCTGATGGTACTTTACCCAACAAATCGAGCCACTCATTCGCTTCCACATTTATATCACCCGCGGTATCCTCTAAATATGATGAAACCTCGCTCCAGATAAGTGTTAGACAGGTTAGTTCCGTATTATCCAAATCACGTACGTATACATTATGAAGGTAATGATTCACATCCCCATTTAATTTGACCAGTGGTATAGGTTTTGTCCAATGTCGAAGTAACCTGTTTGATGATAAAAATGTTAGCAAATGCTTCTTATAAGACATCATCATCACAATTGTTTATCAGTCTCTGCAACATAGATAAAAACACGTTATCCTAACTTACAGATTAGTCGTCCATTGAGAAGTTGACGATCCAGCTACTACTGCTTAGTCCTTTGTTAATAAGATTGGTGGCACCACTATTTAATTGTATCAACAGATCTTCATTTTTATATCATTGAATCTGGATGGTAGTGTTAAGATAAACCCATTATCCAGATTGACCACCGTTTGCATTATATTTGATGTAAAGGAGATGGTCTAACTTTCCCCTGAGAAGCAACCGCCATAATGGGAGTTGTAATCGATAACGCGTTTAAAACGTTACATCTTCACGTAATTATTTTAATTTTAAAGCTAGCTCATTATTTTATATTCAATTTTTAAAATACTACTAAATTGCAGTAGGAAATGTACTTAATCTTGACATGGTAAAGAGAACAATCTGTTTTAAAAAAATTGGTTGAGCTGTCAATGTCATTTGATCATAAGTCAATGAATACTATTGCTTTGGAAATCCTTGTTTTTGTTTATCCCTGATTATTTTATTACTCTTGTAAATGAAAGATTTTATTAAGAAGTAGGTACTTAACGCTTAATTCATTTCCGGACCGACCAGAACATTATGACATATTTTCCTGGCGGCAGACCGACCTCAGCAACGTCTGCAAATGCTATCTAAATGTTACGTTATCATAATGAGGATGAACCCTTTATTAGAAGATACAAAGCGCATTGGGGGAGTGGACGATGCGCTGTGAGGCGATATGCCTGGCGCTCGGGCAGATACCGAGGTGCATAACTCCGTTGACTTGGTACCTGGGTTCGTGTTTGATGTGTCAACACTGAATATTACAGTAGTAATATACTGGTTTAAAAATACTGACTACCCCATACAAAAAAAAATCTTCTGAATGTGAAGAGTAGTAGTTTTTCAAGCGTCTTTTTACACCCAGTAACCTACTCCTAAAGCTCCTTACTGTCCACAAGAAGGCTATAATTATATTATTAAGAAAATATACAATACATAATGTACTAGTATTTTAAAATAAAACAATTAAATGATTTTCAAATTATTTATTCTTCTCCATATTCAACATCCTCCAGTACTAATATATGATCGTGAAAAGATGCAGGTGGGTTGATGTTCCGCTGGTACCGTGCCCATCCCAGGTACCATGCAATTGTCATTAAATAAGCGCAGGTACCCATTGTTCTTTTGCCTGTAATGCAACTGCAGTAATATTCACAAATTCTATCTTCCTAGGTCGCACCTAATGGATTTAAAAGAATATATGTAAAATATATTTTATTGCTTTGGTGGCGCGACCTGATCCTCCCTCTGATTAAAACTGCCTCATGTAAAGCAGTCCCTGGAACATTTACAGTCTCCAGATCATCAGTAACCTCTACTGTAAATATTCCATTATCTCGGATGTGTTCTCCATAGTATGACCTTGCCTGTTTTATCTGATAAGTACCCAGGCCAAACATAATCAAATCGGACATTTCCATTATGGGGAACACATCCAATGCTGGTACCTGCCCATCTATTCTAACAAAGTGGGCACGGTGCCTGTAATTGATGCTCAATCACATATTCTGCCAGATGGTTTGGTACATCAAATCTCATTAAAGCTCTGGACAGAAGGGGATGAAAATGATTTGTAATTGCTCCCGCAATTTTGAAATCGTCCATTGTATATCTAATCAAACTGTTAAAAGATTCACTTCTGAATATTTTAAAATCCCGTTTAAACCGACCGTTGAGAACTTCAACGACCCATCTGCACATTGTCACCTTTCTAGATTTATTGGCTTTGATAGTCGACAATTGTGTTTCTCCAACATCCAGAGTTTCTGGTTTATGTACTGCGTACCCCAAAGATGTGAGCAGCCTTATAGCGTCCCTAAACCCGCGATCCAGAATAAACACATCATCTGGTCTAAAAAAGGCCCGTAGTGGTGAATTTTCATTTTGAAATAAGTGTTTAATAATATCAGCATCAGACATTGTTGCAGGAAAAGGGCCAAAAATGTCAATGATGTGTCCATCTGTTGTCACCATTAAAAAAGGTTTTATTAGATGATTTTTGAAGGTTATGTCCCATCACAAATGATTATAGGGCTATTCATTTGTGTGCCAAATAATCCTTTAGGAATCAGAAGATTCCTCCTGGAGAGATTTTCTCTACTTAAGTGGTCTAACCCTATGTGAAGTGGCATATACAGTTCTTTTAAACTACTGCGTGCTTTTCTTATATATTTAATTACACTGCTTTTTGACATTAAAAATAAGCTTGCAATTCTAGTAAGTGGGTCTGATGTTCGCAACTTTATTAAATACATTGCTAAAGCTGTCTTAGGTTTTCTGCACACTTCACTTAGGGCAGCTTCAATAATAATATAAATTGCCATGAATTGGATTATATTTAAACCTGTCCAATATTGGCACACTTTGTTGTCCATACTTTCAATGTCTTCAAAATTAAAAGTTGATCCTGAGCCTTCAGTCGCAAGATTGAGCATCTCCTCTATATGCTGAGACTCGAATTGTGACATAAACACATAATCATGTAAAATGTCCCAATCATAGAGCACAATGTGTTCCTCGCACACACATGCACGTGGTGTTATAAATAATTTATAATCACATAACACTCTTTTTTTTCAAGTATCGTGGCACCTGATGCAACTCCAAATTCCTGCATTCAAGTACGAAACAGTGAGTTGATGTGTTAGGTGTTCTTGTATAACCTGACAGATGCACTGTCACTATATTAACCTGTTCAGCTTCAATAGGTGCAGGCTGCACGTCATGGTCCACTATGTTTTCCATTTGTACATGACTTACAACATTATTGGCTCTTAGCCAGCATGCATTGCAAACTCTTGCATTATTAATTGGAACCTGAAAAAATAAAACAGAACAATTCCATTCAATACCAGGTGTCATAATGAACATAAGGGGACTAAAATCTCCTAAAGCTAGGAACATTCCAGACTATTTGTAATCGAACTGGCTTAACAACTGAGCAAAAAACTCAAAATTGGCGAAATCAAAAGGGGAACAACACTTAGATAGATAACTGTTTGTTCACTTTAAAAAAGACATGAACAAACAACACAAATGCATTCTTATAGGAGACTGTATTTAGGGGTGGAACGCAGGTACGGAGTGCACCAGAGGCATTCTGAGGTGTTCGCCAGCTAAGATCAAAACAAATAGCAAAGCTTCGATATAAAGCTGTTGTCGTCCCACAGAGATACAACTCCAACCATTTGATTGTCGAATTATGGAAACCATAACACAACCATTTTTGAGAGCAATAATGAGATATTAAGATTTCCTTTTATCCATGTCACACTGTACGTCGTGTACGATACTACGTCCTTTCCTGAATTCTGAATGTAGGTCTAGGAGAAAACCGTGAGTTTCACAGTATTTTTGCAGCTGGCTATATATACCTTTTCTAGTATTTTAGATAAGTAGGGTAGGAGGCTAATTGGAAGAAGTATATAAGTATAGATTAGTAGTCAATATGTTTAGAGTTATCTGGCGTGGATGAATTATATTTGCAATATAATTGCGTTCAGCTCGGCCCTCGGGTAATGGCCGTGATCGTCTACCTCTTCTTTGAGACAGAGAAGCACCACACCACACACAAACAGATTGATGACCAAGTTGTCGAGGCCCCCTGTAGTTAATGTCAGCTAGTCTATTAGATAATTCCACTGTTACATATTCCAAACACTCTTGACACAGATGGTCTTCATTGGAGACCTGTAAATGAAAGCCACTTGTAAAATATTTTCAATAAATTAGTATCAAATAAGTTATCCTGATATAAAGTCTAAATAACTTAATAATAAATATCGTGATTGACATTTACACTTACATGTATCATCATCATCATTACATGTTTATCAAGCCATAGGCTACAACCTCTAAAACTAGGTAATACTAACCTCCCTTGTAATCCATTCTTCAATTATGGCCATTTCCTCAGTCAGATCTGTTATAATGTAATGTTGAGCATGAATTGCTATATTGCAATTAACACAGGAAGCCATTATTAAAATGTATCTGAAACAAAAAAGATTAACTATCAGTAGGTACATGTTACCATACATGCCATACTTTTCAGAGTAATTATAACATTCCATTGCAACTGTTTGTCTACCATTTTTAGAGTTTAATAAATAAGCGGTACTTACATCGATATGCTTAGGAAAATAGAGATAATTATTGTCAAATGTCCAGTACGTAGCTACTATAATCAAATCCAATATCTTGCCGGGGTCACGCTGAGAAATTCGAGAGTCAGGAGAAACAAGCAGGGGTCGTCAGAAAAAGGGCAAAACAGTAGAGAACGCAACGAAAAACACGGAGGCAGGTGAGAAAGTGAGCCGAGCCGGGCGGGGTTTTTTTTTTTTTTTTAGTAATTTGGCTCCATCGATGACCGATGATTCTGCCAACGTCAAGGTGGAGAGAAATAAAGTAATATAATATTATACGTAGTGAATATCGACTGTTGATCGGTGGTATTAGCGATGGTTCTTCTTTGGGCTAAAACAAACACAAGACGACACAAATATTAGTAAACATAAAGGTTGGAAAAGATTAAATTTTTATTTTGTTAAGGGAAATAAACTTATATAAGATTTTAATAAATGGGGTATGAGCCAATGTTAAAAGGAAAGGTAGGTTGACAGGACGAGGAATATGTTTAGGAAGCAGATCATATAGAGGATGAGATAGTTTAGGACAGGAAAAGAATAAATGTTCTAAAGATCCCTCTTCAAGACCACATTCGCAAAGAGAATGGTCCCTGACCCTAATTTTAGCCAAGAATACTGGAGAGCAAACAAAACCAAGGCGGAGACGAATTATAATAGAGGTAGCCAACTTGTTGACATATTTGTGCTTAAAAAACCACGATTTGGAAGGAATAGCAGGTTGAATAGACCCATAAAATTTGCCTTTAAGGAATCTGGAAGATTGCCAAAGGACATTCCATGAAAGAAAGAGGGAAGGACGGGCTAGAGCACGTAGGTCACGTGAGAAGCAGTAATTGTAAACTGTGCTGCCGGATGTACTTGCAGTTTTTGCACAAGAATCCACAAATTCATTACCAGTAATGCCAGAGTGGCTGGGAATCCACGCTATAACAACCTCGATTCCCATTTGATGACACTTATACAGCGACGCCCTTGTTTTAAGAGAGATGGGAAAGTTTTCCTTTGCACGGAATGGGTTTTTTAATAAATCCTGTAGGCAACTTTGGAGTCTGTGAGAATAAGAGCTTTATTAAGTTTATGAGACTATGAATTTCACAGCTTCTAATAGAGCTATGGCCTCAGCTGAAAATATAGAGTTCTGAGAGGGACTCTTAAAATTCAATATAACGTTGAATTTGGGGATCCAAACCGCAGATCCCACCCAGTCCTCGTTAGATGATTTGGATGCATCTGTGTAGACGGTCACCCAATCAGACCAATCACTACCAAGAATAGCAGAAAGGCTTTCGTTGGCATTCAGGCAGTGCTTGTTGATGCCAAAATTTAGAAATATTCTTGGCTTATATATCAGCACTGGGAAATCAGTTTCAAAAAGAGGGTGGATGCTAGTTTGAAAGATAGGGGCAGACAGGTCCTTATATTTTCTGAAAGAATTGACAAGGAGAGGGGAGGCTTTGTGTTTCCAGTATGGGGAGGATGAAATATGAGAAGATAAAGAGTGTATTAAAGGAAATAAAGGATGAGAACTAGAGTGAATAGAGTTAGTGAAGAATCTGTCCGCTAGGTACTGACGACGGAGGTGAAGAGGAGGATCAAGGCATTCCACCTGAAGAGCATTAATGGGGGAGCATTTCATGGCTCCTGTTATAATTCGAAGGCACTTGGATTGCATTCTCTCAAGCTTGGACAGAGCGATTTTATTGCAAGGTTCTAATAAGAAAGAAGCATAATCAAAATGGCTGCGAACTATAGCATTGTATAAAAGCTTTTGGCAAAAAGGGTGAGCACCCCAGCGAACGCCCGATAGGGCTCGCATGACGTTAACACCCTTCTCTGCTTTATGCACACAGTGATTTAGGTGTAAAATACCTGAGAGCTTAGAGTCCAGGATAAGGCCCAAAAACTTCACCTGATCCTTAATAGGAATGGATTCATGACCAATCAAAATATTAATGTCTGGAACGTTTCTCCTACGAGTAAAGATTACTGCACTACATTTGGGGACAGATAGGGAGAGGTTATGATCCAAGAGCCAATTATTTAAATAGAAAAGCGCAGAATTAAGTTGGGTAGTAGCCACAGAGAAAGAAGAGGATTCAGAATAAAGGACAATGTCATCAGCATATTGAAGTATTTTACAGAAAGGAGAGACAGTGAGATCTAAGCTAGAGGTGTATAGGTTATACAGAATGGGGCTTAAGACTGAGCCCTGCGGTAGGCCCAACCAAACAGAGCGAGGAGGGAGAAGGGTAGCTTGATACCGGACTGAAATGGACCGACACGACAATAAGCTGCTAATTATGTGAATCAGTCTCACAGGGATACTCAGCTCGAGCATTTTCTGCCTGAGTATTGGAAGCTGGACACAATCATAAGCTGCAGAGATGTCAAGGAAAACACCAATGACATGATTATTCTGAGGGAAAGCAAGGCGGACGTCTGAGGTAAAGATGCTAAGGTTATCCAAGGTACTCTTTCCTTTTCTAAACCCGAACTGACTATTTGATAATAGGCCTTACTTACTTACTTTCTATAATCCATTCCAGTCTATTCTTGACTAGATTCTCCATGATTTTGGCGAGCACAGAAGATAAGGCTATTGGTCGGTAAGACAATGGATCCTTTGGATCCTTACCTGGTTTAAGGATTGGGATTATAATTTGGGTTCTCCAGGAACGAGGAATTTCGCCAGAAATGAATATTTCATTCATAATCTGAAGTAAAAGTGTTTTGCAGGAGTCTGAAGATTTCCTAATGAAAGAATAGGGTATGCCATCTATACCAGGAGCGGAATCACGAAGATGATCAAGAGCAAGAGAAAGTTCAGAGAAGGAGAAAGGAACGTCCATTATATTGGAAGAAGAGCTAAGGCAGGGGAGTTCGTAAGGTGGAAGACATTCACGCTCAGGAACAAAAGGAGGAGCTAACCTACAGTGGAAGTCATGGAGAAAGAAACTAGGATCGTTGGCAGAAATATTAAAATCTTGCATGGCTCGACGATAAGATTTGAGTCTATTCCAGACTATAGATAGAGATGAACAAGGGGAAAGAGATTCACAGAACTTGCGCCAGCCAAGAGATTTCTTATTGGAAAGAAGTCTGGCAGTGCGTGAAGCAATCTGCTTGTAAGATATATGACTATATATCTTACAAGCAGATTGCTTCACGCACTGCCAGGTTTTCATCATCTTTAGATATGGGTGACTACCCATATCTAAAGATGATGAAAACCTGTTCTCCGCCTCCTTGCGATGGCGGACGCTTAATGTGCACTCAGCATCCCACCAAGAAGGAGAAGGAACTAGCTTACGGGAAGTTGGTTTTAATGGAATAGATGATTGAGCAGATGACAAAAGAGTAGAAATAAAAAGCTCATAGAGGAGAAGGAAGTTGGACGAGTTACATTGAGGGAAAGTATTAATTTCTCAGGTCAAGGCGACTAGAAAATTCATCCCAGTTGGCCCGAGCAAGACAATACTTTAGGAGAGGTTGAAATGGTTTGGGTGGAGGAATAGCTGAAGGAGGGAAGTAAGAAATAGAAATAGGAAAGTGATCACTTCCAAAGGAATTTGATAATACTGACCAGGATAGATGGCAGACTATAGAGGGAGAACAAAAAGAAAGATCTGGGACACTAATGTTTTGGGATGGAGAAACTCTGCGAGTGGCAGATCCATCATTCAAGATACATAGATTAATGTCATCCAGAAGATCCAACAGACAGGAAGAACAAGGATCATTGCAATGGGATCCCCAAAGTGTATTTCTACAATTAAAGTCACCCAAGAGAATAATGGGGGGAGGAATAGCAGAAAGGATAGATCTGAGTTCAGAAATAATGTTAGGATTGGGATGGGGAATATATACAGAGATGAAAGAAATATCTGAAACCCCAGCGGCTACAACATGGAGACCAGAACAATGATTCACAAACAGAATTTGCGTGAACTTAACACATCTATTGACTAAGAGGGCAGAACCGGCCCTTCCATCATCTCTGTCATCGCGGAGGCATGAGAAGGCTGGAATCCTGAAATGGGATCCAGGCCTGAGCCATGTCTCCGATACAGCAAAGACAGATGGTTTAAAATGATTTATTAAAAAGATCACATCCTGCTTGTTACGTTGGATGCTTCTACAATTCCATTGTAGGATTTTGAGATCCATTGGGAGGACTGTTTTGGGATAGCACAGATAGTAATTGTTCTACAAGAACAGAGACAGTGTATGGTAGAGAGTCCGAGAATTTGGATAGCATATTAATAAGGGAGCAGAGGAGAAGTTCAACCAGGTTATCATTAGGAGTGGCAAGAGGAGAGGTTTCAGAAGGAGAAACAAGGGCACAACCATTAGGTTGTGAAGAAGAAGGAGAGGCTGCTATAGAGTTTTGAGTGTAAGTGTCATAGGACTTTCCCAAGACAGGTTGAGGGCGACGAGGAGTAAAAACAGTTTTTTTGTAGGAAGTTACTGGAGAGGTAGGAGGTTGTAAAGGACAAGATTGCACATGTTGAGGTAAAGTATGGGATAAACGGGGAGTAGCAGCAGCCTCAGAGAAGAGACGTTTTGGCTGGGGATACCTTACCGAGGCTTCCAGGTAGCTAATGTTTTCCTGAGACATTACTGATTTTATGGCCTTCTGACGGGCATGCTCGGGGCATTTTGGGTCAATAGCTCTGTGATTACCACCACGGCACAGGAAACATGTGACCTCTGAGTCCTTAACTAAACAAGAATCGCCACTGTGATTTTGGGAGCAACTATAGCAGCGCGGCTGTGATCTGCACTGATTTGCTATGTGACCAAAGCGACAGCAATTACGGCATTGGATGGTAGGGAGTTGGTATATAGAAACCGGCAGCGATGCATTATAGCAAAAGACTTTTTCAGGCAGGTTTTGTCCTAAAAATGTAAGGACCACTGAGTGAGAAGGGATCCAGGATGTGGAGCCATCCTTTCGGGATTTAACGTTTAATCGCCTAGCTCTGATAACCTCGCCAAAGTTTCCATTACAAGAAATTCCTTCAACCAGCTCTTCAAGAGTCCATTCTGTGGGGATGTCTCTAACAACACCTATCCTAAAAAATTGGAATTTCGGTATACAGCGTGGCGCCATAATGGTGACATTAAATTAACACACGAGTAGTGCTAGTGCCCATTAATCATATGACATTTGATATTTTAAAATAACTCGAAAAAAGAAAAAAAAATATTTTCAAACAAAATAAATAATATAAAAGTAACCAAAATTGGGATCACCCTTGCAAAAAATTCATTCATGCAATTACTTACCTCGGAGGTGCTCGGAGCTAGAACGCGTCGCTTCGCGTACAGACCTAGTTAGCGGGCTAGCACACAAGCGTAAATCGTACGGACGACAGCACATCAAGCTAAGGTTACAATCAGTCAGATGTCTTTATCCGATTTTCAACTTTATCACTAAAGAATTAAGGCTCAAGGTTGATTGATAATATCTGACGGTTTCGGGCGGCTTGACCTGCTGTCGTCCGTACCTACGTATTCGTAATCGGTAATAAGATTCTTTGTCGGCTTTTATCAATGAATCCGGCGGCGCGCGCGCTGTTTGCTCTAATGGTACCTACAGCGGAGCTAGTTATAGTCAAACCACTAATCACATCCCACTTAACTGTTATTATTACTTATAAGTAACTATCATCAGTTCATCACTAGTCACTGCTTTTATTTTAAATTTTCTTATGTTCAATGAGTTCACCTTGTTGGCGGACACAGAGAGCTAAACGACGTTTCATGTTTTCCCGCAAGTTTGATAATAAATTATCGTGTAAAGCCATTTCCCTCACTTTTTCAAACGCGATTGTTATTCGATGGCGTAATTGTTCGACCGAATCCACGTTCTCCGCGTAAACATGGTCTTTGATGCACCCCCACAAAAAAAAATCGAGTGGCGTGAGGTCTGGCGATCTTGCTGGCCACCTACGAGGTCCGAATCTGCCGATCCATTGGGCGCCAAACGTGTTATTTAGCCACTGCCTGGCTGCTGTTACGGAATGGGCTGGCGCGCCATCTAATTGATACCACATTCGTTGGTATTGACGGACGCTTAAGTTGTTGGTGTATTCTGACACCGTATCATTTAATAAATTAACAAACCTTTCGCCGTTTAAAGTCCCATCAATGAACACGGGTCCGATGATGTTATCACCGTGAATAGCTGCCCAAACATTTACTGAAAATCTGTACTGATGGGCTGTCTCCCGCCAAACGCGTGGGTTTTGGCTTTTGGGTGCCCAATGGTGCAGATTGTGCTGGTTCCACATGCCGTTTCTCGTAAACGTGCTTTCGTCAGTCCAACAAATTTGGGAAAGAAAGTCACTGTCCTCTTCAACTTTACGCAGTAACCACTGACAATATTCCACTCTAATTAATTTATCACGCGATAATAGAGAATGCACTTTTCGAAATTTAAACGGGTGCCACTTTTCCCGCTTTAAAACCCGGTGTATGGTTCTGTGATGAACCTGAAAATGCCTAGCGCTCTGGCGAAGGCTAGTTTTTGGTTGGTTTTCAAAATGTTGTAGCACATTTTCAGTTAGTCGAATCGGGGTTTGACGTGTAGGCGGCCGATCAGGGCGTTGAGACCTAGGATCCACTGGCCGGTTTTCACGGATGCGCTGAAGAGCTCCTACAATAGTGCGAGGATTAGTAGGGCATTGTCTGGAATTGCCATATCTCTCGCGATATGTCCTTATTGCAAGGGCGGCATTTTGATGACATTCTCCGTAAATTAGAATCATGTCCGCATATTCAGCTGCTGTATAGTTGGGATGTGTACTCGCCATCCTAGACACAAGTTTACACAAGTACTAATAAATAAGATAACACAAATAACGTTCGTAACACGAGAAATAAAACGACCGAACTAAAATAAAACAAAGCGTCTTTATCGCGGTACCATAATCTAATTACTATTCTAATTACACAAAAATAATTAATAAAACAATAGACTAAGCGTCTTTTCCACAAAAACATTCACAGAACTTGTATTTAACGAAATTATGCACAGCCGGTATTATGCGTGTCAAGGACACGCAGACACGCGTTCGTCTAGCATACTAAGGAAGTAAGGAACAAAAAATAAATATTTAATAATTTGCGGAGGCGCGGTAGGGTGGGTCGAGGGGAGGTGGGCCGCATGTCGCTTGCGCCGAGCGCCGCCGACAAAGATAATGTTTTGCATCTCTCTTCCGCACGAATGTAATCATTTTAATTTCATTGATGAAATGTTACCTATGATCCATGACCTCGGCAAATGACCGCTGCGCGACAGTTCTCTAAATACAGGTTGCTATAAATGTATAAATGGTAGTTTCTAAAAATTTAAGTAACTTCGTTAATAATAACATTTTATGAAAATAAAATCTCTTCATGACGCCAAAATGTAACAAATTATATGTGTTTTTAGTTAATGTCGCCATTATCGCGCCACGTTGTATAAGCCTGGTACTTGTTGCTCTCCAGTACCCCAAGGGACAAGAAATTGTTTGCACTGTCAGCTGACCTAAAGTCAATCGAAATTTTATTTCGTCCCATATTTTTAATACCTCCCTCTTTAATGCCTTCCACATTATGTTTTGTGTAGGAACTGTGCAGACTTTAGAGTTTTAAAGGACAGACCTGCAGACGGTTCCGACTCTGTCCTTGAAACATAGACCATGAAGGGACCCTTATCAAATTGCGAATAAGTCAATTTCGCATTGCTTTCGTATCCAGGTTTGGTATATACAGACTGGATCGATTCTGCTGGAGACCGAGTCTTCTTAGGATCAGAGCTTACATTATTAGGCTCGACTAGAGGTCTTTTTGATGCTCTTGGGATATCGGGAGGTAATCCTCCGCCCCCATCAGGGGGTTCACCCATAATAAAAACGACTTACCTTTGGAAGTACAATTAGTCCACCACCGAGACAAAACAAACACACAAGCCAAAAGATTAAAAACAATACGCAGTCAAGAAAAGAATAACCTAAAAATCTGACACTCAACCAAGCGTAGGACGAGAATCTCAAATTCGCGTTTTTCATTATCTAAAAGCTAAGGTCCGTATTACCCCGGGCGGGGTTGGTAGTCACTTGTCGTTCATGTCAGTTGATTTGACATTGACATGACAGATTATAAAATGAGTGAAATAAATCGATTATACAGAATCGATTTAAAAGCATTCTGTGTTCGGTAAAAACAATTTTATTACAGGTAAGAATGTGTCATAGTCAAGTTACATTTCAATAACTCTATGAAAACAATACTAAATAATAATATGTTGTAGTTCTTAACTTCGTTACACCAATAGGTGTCATTCATGATACATATCGATCCCGTATGTTATATCGAATCGATTACGGTTTGCTCTAGTGTTGCCCTAAAACTTGGGAAACATTACGTGGGATATATAAAAAAAAAGTAGTTTTCAAAAAAAAATATTGTGAAAAATTGGCTAGACTTAGATTTTATTTTTCAACTCAAAAGTGTTCAATATTATAAATTCTTCCAATTTTCATTCATTTTAGACCGGATGGATTTTAGTGAAAAGTTTCTATGGAAAGTTAGACCGTCTCCTTTGGAAGACATTCTAGAGGCTTCCATGATTTTGTATGGTTTATTTAATTCTAAATCACAAATTTTCTTCCAGGTTCTATTACCGCGTGAATTTAATTGGGCTAGTGCAGAATTATTATTATTATTTCCCTGATTTGATGAAGACATTTTAATTGATTAATTTATCACAAAAAAATGTAATACTTACAATAAATAAGATTTCAATTTTTTTTTTTTTTAGATATTGGGACATGAGTGTCAACTTTAGACGATGCTAATGCAATGTAATGTTTAACTGGAATAATAGGGTTTATATATAAATTTCTTATTGCATAGTGCAAACTCGTTTCCCACGGAAAATATTATAGTAATAATATTTAAACATATACCTAACCTTTATCTACATAAAACACATTCACCACAAATTTCCGGTCAAAAAATATTATAAATCACATACCTAACCCTTATTTATCTACGTAAACACTTTAATACATTCACCACAAATTTCCGGTCAAATTACAGATTTCCTATTATCAATTATTACAATAGTAAATACACTTATCATCGGTAACAGGATGCAACGTAAACACTCATTATTTTCATGTTAAAAATATTACAAAAAAATATCTTTTTTCGGTATACTATCTAAACATTCAGCATCAGAAACCTCATGATTTTTCAGCTTATTCATTTGATCATCTAACCAATATTGCACACTTTTAAGTACATCTTCAAATCTCTGACATGTTTCACTCAAAGACGTTTCACTCATTGCTGTTTGTGTTGTTGTTAATGGAATTATTGTTGATGTTGTTGTTTCAACACTCATCTCCTTCGTAACCTTTTCACCTGCTTCGCTTCTAGATTCATTTGCTTCGCTTTTAGATTTATGATGATGATTACGACGAGCACCACCATCACCACCACTTCTAGGTAATGATACTACAATTTCCAAACCCAGTTCGTCTGTGTAAACATAAACATATCAGATGACCAAGATTGATATAAAGTATTATTCATACCATGGCTTCGTCTTACACGGTGATTTAGAAACTTTATGATTTCCACTTTATACAGTAACAACATATTATCATCACTACATAAACGTAAATTTAACCCTCTTTTTTGCATACTGCTTGTTACAGACACATCAAATGTGTTATCTTCTTCTTCTTCATTTTCAAAGAAAAGTTTCGCTTACCAATTTTTCATTAAATTTCCTTCTTCATTAAATAGCTGCACCTTTTTCAGATTCCACACTTGATTATTACTACACAAATCATACAAATCATCTCTTATGGATTTTGTAATGTTTCTTATCACCACTTTATTATTATTAGAACCATTGTCTCTTTGTAAATGTAACATCACCACCCACGGTAACAAAGTTGTGAAAAGCATTATGAGCGTCTACTATAATACCTACTCGACTCGAAATGCATAATATTATTGTGAAATAAACTCTTCTATACCCTATCCTTACCTACTGTATGTGTGTGTCATCGTATCAGTGAATGTTTCAATATAACTTGTTTTGTTCTATTATTTATCTCCGAGTCGCACACATTGCGAATCATACAGATTTCCTATCATCAATTATTGTAAAATACACTTATCATTGGTAACAGGATGCCATGTTACATGTATTTGTACATCTAATAAAATCTATATAATTTCAACGGCACACATCATGACTACGCCTTATCTACGCTCGATCTTTAAACGGGCACAAACGCCGGAAACCACCGTAACCTGAACCGCCGTCCCGAACCGATCACACCATACACGCAGCTCAGCTTATGCTGGCACCCTCTGTTGTTGAATTCCCAATAAATAGCTATTATAGCATCACTCACCACCTTACTAGATGGCGCCACCATACACACATCATGACTACGCCTTATCTACGCTCGATCTTTGAAACGGGCACAAACGCCGGAAACCACCATAACCTGAACCGCCTCCCCGAACCGATCACACCATACACGCAGCTCAGCTTATGCTGGCACTTCCTGTTGTTGAATTCCCAATAAATAGCTACTATAGCATCACTCTCCACGTCCCTAGATGGCGCCACCATGCACACATCATGACTACGCCTTATCTACACGCTCGATCTTTGAAACGGGCACAAACGCCGGAAACCACCATAACCTGAACCGCCGCCCCGAACCGATCACACCATACACGCAGCTCAGCTTATGCTGGCACACCCTGTTGTTGAATTCCCAATAAATAGCTACTATAGCATCACTCTCCACGTCACTAGATGGCGCCACCATGCACACATCATGACTACGCCTTATCTACGCTCGATCTTTGAAACGGGCACAAACGCCGGAAACCACCATAACCTGAACGGCCGCCCCGAACCGATCACACCATACACGCAGCTCAGCTTATGCTGGCACTCTCTGTTGTTGAATTCCCAATAAATAGCTACTCATCTGTCTTCATAGCTTTCATCATAGACTGCTCGATTACCATGTCCGTTGAAGTTCCACAACTTAATTTGTCTGAACGTCTAACTGTAAAAATCCTCCTGAAAACTTTTCGTAAACTTCAGGATCAATCAAATTCTGTAATTGTTCCACATCCTGCAAGTAAAGGTGTGCAGATTTAGCATAAGGAAAATGTCCAGACGCGTGAAAATAAGGAAGCATTTCTTTGACGCAGTTTAAATGAGCTTTCCAATCCCCCATACGCTCAGCTCTTAGGAATTCTTTAGCAATGGAAACCATCCAAAAATATTGAATCCAAAGTTTTGCAGTTGGTCCTCGTTCCGTTCGTTAGTTTTTCATTAAATTTATCAAGTAAAGCTCCAGATACCTCATCGTCATTTTCAATATCAATGTATGAAATAGTATTACCTAATATATGCTCGATATTTACGATTAGATCTGCATCCATTATGTCATTCATTTCAACTTCTTTTAATATTATAATTGCGAAACTAAGCTGAAGTAGTGTATGAGCTCGAACAGCTCTAGCGTAAGCATGACCATTCAGCATTTTTTCTAATGATTTTGACGCATAGATCTCTGCTAGTACTTCTTTCATGCCGCTTCCTTGCATAATATGACCAATTGCTCCCATAAAAGACACCAGTAAATGAAATCCTCCAAGTCTGATAATGATTTTTGATAATTCAGAGCCCTGAGGTGCGGCTGATACAATTTCTCGAGCTTTAGCATACAGGGGCTGGTCGAAAGTCACGATGCGTACAGTGTGGCCATACCGTTTTGCATTCTCTAATGCACAAAGTAAAGTCGTATAGATAGTATTATAGTTACTGGCTGGTTGGTGAATAAATGGTAAGAATTAAATTTGAGATTTAGAATAATTCGTATGATTATTTGTTAAACGTTCAATAAAACCATTCCAACCGGGTAAAGACTCATTTTTCCATTTTCCATAAAACCATACTACATCAACTTTTTTGAGAAACGATACTGTTTCAGTTCCATAAACAAAATCTTCTTTAACATTTATTTTACTGTAGCCGTAACACCGTCATTTGTATAAGTCTGAATCGGCACATGAGCTTTTGCCTTGAAATCATTTGCTGAAAGAGTTTCTTTTATTCGTGGCATAGGTTCTTCTAGTAAAACTGAATGTTTTGGAGTAACAATTTGAATAATACCCATTATGTGGAGTGTGTTATTGCCGTCTAGCGTATTTACATTAATATCAGCATTATCTGCAACGTATTGAATAAGAGTGCCACTTTCTGGTGGTAGGACATGAGGAGGACGATGGGAAACTGCTGCTGCCTCGTACATTATTGTATCATTATAAAATGCACATAAACGAAAAGCCGAAAAGATTTGTATAAGACGTTTAGACCCGAACCTTCGATGAAAAAAACTGCGAGGCCTAATTGTAATTTAGATTTGAAAGACCTTGGTCGAACAGCAGTCATGATACAATGGCAAATATTTGTGCATATTAATTTTAAATGATCTAAATTTGATCGTTTATTTTTTAAAATCACTCATGTCAATGATTCTGGGATTTCATTATTTAAATCTTCGAACATGCGACTTTTTTTTTTCCTTCGTTCTTTATTCACTCCACCGATGATTGTATACAAGTACATAATTATGCTATAACTAACCTACCCGCAACCTTATACCCATAATTATAATTTTAGGAAGTGCTCTAGCCTCATCTGACAATGGAGTGGACAGGATGCTATTGAAAAAGCCTACATTAGCATTTTTTTCGAAGATTAGACACCTTTGGACTTCCAAACGAGCACACTCCGCAAGGATGTGATGCACATCTTCGATAAACCCACATGTAGCACAGTTCGGTGAATCGACCTTGCGCATCATAAATCCGAAGCTATTTAGTGGAATGTGTCCGGATCGAAGCCTCAAAGCCGTCACTACCTCTTGCCTGCTCATCCTACCCTCGCTGAACCAGTCTCCGAGGAAGAGATGGCTGAATCGTTTTGTACCAGATACCCTTAGTTAAAGACCTTTCATCAAAATATTCAGCCCATGATTGAAAACATCTGTCTCTAACCAAGGGTAATAGCTCAGTGTGCCAGGGAAAACAAGGATATATTTCTCCATCAGAGGCCGCTTCATTTGCCAAACGATCAACCATCTCATTTCCCTCCAGTCCTACATGAGATGGAATCCACTGCAACATAATTGTTTTATGCATGGCAACAAAATCAGTTAGAATTTTTAATATAGTGTAAGCCAAGGGAAGGCCCCTAAAAGGTGAAGACCCTGTGCATCTCGTCAAATGGAATAGAGCACTTTTTGAGGCTGTAAAAATTACATATCGATCACCGGACAAAGATTCGACATATGCCAAAGCTTCTGCTATAGCAATTAGCTCTAAATGCATTATTGAAATTTTGGATTCAATTTGAAATTTAAAAGAGGTACCTATTTGTGGATCAAAAAAGGCTGCGCCACAGTAATTCTCGAGTTTAGAACCGTCTGTAAACACACAGTAAAAGTCAGAATAAAGTGCATTTAGAGATTTACAACATATTGATCTAAGGTCATTTACATTATAACGATGCTTTGGCTTATCTACTGAATCTAAACTAGCCTTACAGTATTTGATAAGTCTATATTGCTGACCCAAGTGTACATGGAGAACATGCCAATTTTATTACTGCAGTACATTTTTCTTGCTTTAGATCATCGTGAGACAAAACTAAAAGAGGTTTTTTTTTCAACCTCCAGTAAGGATTATTGTTACAAATATTATGTAGCTTATCTAGTAAATGAATTAAAGGGAAATCGTAACACTTAGATTTTAAATAAAGTTTACCTGCTAAATATCGACGACGAATAAAAAGGGGAGGCAATATTAGTTCGGCTTCCATCACGTGAATGGGAGTGCTTTTGATAAACCCGCCAATTAATCGCAAGCAAATGTTTTGTAATCTGTCTAGTTTCGTCAAATGAGTATCGGCGCTATTGTCCAGTAAAAAGCTACCGAAGTCGATACGACTACGAATAAGGGAAATATATAATTTTCTTAAGTGGTTTGGATGAACACCCCACCCTGGTCCCATTAACACTCTAAAAATATTAATTAAGTTGCGACTTGGTGGAGGGTAGTTAGAATTATCAAATACTGCGGTTTGAACATCTTCACGAATAATAGCTGCAGCTGCGTCTAGGACTCTCAATCGTTCTTCTGTTTTATACATTTTTTTTTTTCGTACCAGGCTTGATTGAAAATATCATGATGATTATCCACTAAGCATATGAATGTTGATGCTCCCGATTTCTCAGTGATCACCATACTTTACTTTTAGTCGTAGCTTAATCGTTCTGTTATCTAGAGTCGTAGTTTTGCAAACCTTTTGTAATTCGTTCAAAGCGAACTGACAGTCATCGCTATTTTCAATGTAAGTAAATATCTCCTCCATTGCCAAATTCGTTGCTTCGTCTTTAGGACGACCCATTTTAGCTCCAGTGGAAGGTTTTAAAAAATTAGCATAGCAATCTCGATGATACATAACTTCAGCAGCAACTAAATCATATTCAAATTCGACTCGAGCAAGAACAGCTTTTGCTAAAGCATCGTCACGAGCCCGAGCTGTTTCCAGAATTGAATCTTTAAATTGAAGTGTACTTACTTGGCTGATTCGACGCCGAAAATCTGAGGATTTTCTTTTTTCACTTTCTTCATTTTCATGTATTGTCACAGATTTCTGATTTTTGAGATATTCCGAAAAATCATCAGCTCTTTCGATACTTGCATTAATTAATGTCTTCATACCACGTTCAACAGTAACAACTTCACTTTCAGTTAAAAGTTTAGCACAAATAAAACAATATTCAGACATTTTCAATATAAAACTCAAAACAGCACAATATAGGTTATAATAAACACGTGTTTTCACTACAGAGTGACGCTCAAGACTAACGGTATTTCATTTATTATAGCAGGTATAAGACCCTAGCCACGCACACAATGAAACAAGAGACAGATGTCTCGAAGTTACACTGGCTTAAAGATTAAAGGCGGAAACATACTTACGTGTCGTGGCGTGTCGTGACGATTACTGTCGTGACGGTGAGTGTGCACACTTAAGTGTCGTGTCGTGGCGTACTCTGGCGTTATTTCTGAACAGTACTTGACGAACCTTTGCAGCGTTCAAACATAAATAATGTTTTCTTCTGATTCGGATAGTGATTTTGATGAAGACCTTCAATTTCTCTTAGCAATGAAACTTCTTAAGAGCAAAAAAAAAAGAAAAGAAGATACTGGGTTCACCCTATAAACAGAGGGAGACAAGACAAAGGTGAATTTCATCGTCTTGTTAAAGAACTGGAGAGTGACGATGAGAAATTTCATCAGTACTTTAGGATGAACCAAGCACAATATGAGGAAATCCATTCGCTGATTGAAGGAGACATAAAAAAAGTACATACGAAATTTCGTGAACCCATAGGTACTAAAGAAAGACTTGCGTTATGTTTAAGGTAAGTTTTATTTTCTTTGAAAAATATAATTGACTGTGCTGTTGCACGAGTTAGGTTAACAATCATTTATCATGAAACTAACTTATATGAAATCAACGTTTAAGTAATCACAACCTGCTGTCTTATTTATTAGTTAAAAAATTATCTGTTTATCATTAAATCATTAGTTTAACCATTATTTTGAATTTATTCATCTTCAAAATTTATACTGTCATAGTATGCTTTCATGTTATCTGAAACAACAGGTTTTGAGTGTGATCCGGATGGAAATGATGATGACTGGATATATGTGGGTGACTGAGCGTGTATAGGTGACTGGGTGCATGTTAGTGATTGATGAACGTCTGCAGTAGTTTGGATGTATGTTGAAGAATCAGCATGATTTTGTGCGCGAGATGTAGTAGGAATTGATAACTCGATATATGTGGGTGACTGATCGTGTGAGGGTGACTGGTTGTATGTTGGTAATTCAGCGTTTGCAGTAGTTTGGATGTATGTTGAGGACTGATGTTGTGGAGTTGATTGGATGAATCTTTGAGTTGTTATTTTTATAGGCGTTTTTAAAATTTTGTCTCTGTGTTCCAATTGCCGTATTAATGCTTGGGAAATAGCGGTGTGCAAGTCTAATTTTATTTTTGTTTGTTCAAGTTTTGGCAGCACTTTTAATTCTTTACTCATGCTAAGGAAAAATAGATCAGTTTCGTCCATGTCTTGTCTAAAATTTTGCTTCTGACGTCTTAAATCTTGGGAAGATTTCATCAAATCATACAACTCTTGTAATTTGGGTTCTTTATTAGGTTTTCCACGTGAGGAACTGGATTGTGATTGACTGCGTGAAGTACTGGGACTTTCTGGAAGACTTTCGTCGGGAGACTCTTCTGTGGGTGGTGATTCTGGTGTAGTTGTCACATTTGTTTTTGTACTCCTACATTCCATATAAGGAAGAAGAAAACTCATGCTTTCTTCATATTTCCAGGGCACCAACGCCGCCGCAGCCTGCCCACTTTTCTTATTCCTTCGTCGCTTCAAAGCGCTGGCGAAAGCATTCCTTAGTTTTGCCCAGTCATCCTTGCATTTATTTACTGTAACAAATAATAATAATTGTTTATTTCTTTTCAGATTTTTAGCTACTGGAAACACTTTTCGATCATTGGCCTTCAACTATCGAATGGGATTTTCTACTGTGAGAGTTATAGTACAAGAAGTGTGTGAAGCCATTTGGAAAAATATGGCACCTATTGTAATGCCTACACCTTCTGAACAAATGTGGAAAGATATTGCAAATAACTTTAAACAATTTTGGCATTTTCCAAATTGTATTGGAGCATTAGATGGCAAACACGTTAACATAATTTGTCCTATAAACGCAGGTTCTACTTTCTATAACTATAAACAAGAACACTCCATAGTTTTACTTGCATTAGTTGATGCTCAATACAAATTTATCATGATTGACGTAGGTGCGTATGGTCGAAACAGTGACGGTGGCATATACGAGAAATCTTTGATGGGAAAATTATTTGAGCAGAAAGCATTAAATGTACCACAGGATGAACCACTGAGTGTAAACTCACAACCTATGCCATACACTATTGTTGCTGATGCAGCATTCCCGTTGAAACCATATTTGTTAAAACCTTATCACAAAGACAAGCTAGTTAACAATGATGCAAATAAAATATTTAATTACCGCTAACCACGTGCACGCCGGTGTGTAGAAAATGCGTTTGGTATTTTACGGGCTCGATTTCGTGTATTTCATGGACCTATGCAAGTCCAACCGGACATGGTAGACAAGATTGTGCTAGCTGCCTGCTGCTTACATATTTTTTTAAGAACAGAAACATTGCTCCCTGAAGAAAATTTGATGGATTCTACTGACCATAGCAGCAACATCGACTGTCTAATTAATATTGAATCTTTACCAAGAAACCCATCAAAAAACGCTGTTTATGTCAGAGAGAAATACAAAGAGTATTTTATTAGTCCAGAAGGGAGAGTACCATGGCAAATAGAAATTATTCGCCGAGGTAGACAAAATTCTTAAATAGTATTAATTGTTAATTTTGTATATTTATTCATTATCTCTTTTCAAATAAATAATAAAGTAAAATACAACTTTATTGACTTACCTGGTTTTTCTAAGATTTCAGCGATTTCTTCCCAAGCAGCATTTCTCATGAAATGATCCTTGTAATCTTTACACTTAGAATCATATATAACTTTTCTTTGGCGTACGAGTTCTATGAGATCGTCAGTCATTTTTTAAATTAAAATTTAATAACCGCTAGATGTTTGCGCCACGAGCCACGCGCCGTATAGAAACACATTTGTCTGTTGTGCCGTGTCGCGCCATAACCCCCACCACCGCTCTGGCGCAATCGGTGGCGAGCAGTCCGCGCCACGACAGAACGCTTTGCGTCACGACACGACATAGAGTAAGATCCCAGAGCGATCAGACGTAACTTATTTTCACATGGATGAAACCTTAGGTTCGTAGTAGTGCCTCATGTACTTAGAATACCTGTGTGTTTGTGGAACTTGCCGAGTGACACCTGGGCAGGTACCAGGTGAGAAAGGTAACTAAAAATTAGAGTTATTTTACTTAAATTCTGATGGCTGATATTTATATATATTATGTAGAATATTATACTAAACTAGTATCATAAAGTGTCAGACACTTTTCATTGACCAAAACTTTTGTCAGACGCTTTAAAGCTCCATAAAAAATAAATGAACTTTACTTATTTTCACATGTCTGACTTTTACATATGTTATAGAGGTAACTACTACAAAGTTATATTTCACCATTCAGACAAATTTGACTGACCAAACATCCCTTAAGACAAAAATTATTCGACTGGGAGTGCGAGCGCGTAAGCACTATGCATGCATTGAACAGCGAGTGAGATGTCCATAGCAACTCGGTTCCCCTTCTTAAACTTACCATCTGCTCCACTCTACTGTGTGTGTGTATGTGCCTAGTACGTGTCACGTAGTATAGAGCACGTATAGAGTTTAGATCCGTAAAGAGCACATGTTTTTTTTTTTGTTTATGCCGTGTATTTTTTTACCAGGGTTCGAAGGATATATATCAATTGATATATATCATGATATATATCCGATATATATCTGATATATATCAAACCATTTTTTGTGATATATATCAAAATTTATAGTATGTTGCATCTAAGTGCTTTTATCGACGCGCTGCTGGCATATTCTATAGGCATAGAATAAAGAGAGGGAAGTACGTTATCTTCATACAAACGGACCGCGCGCGGCTTGTATGTGTGCGCCATAGTATCTATGCGTCGCCGCACGCACACCTAAACACAATATTAGAGTGCCTATGACTGCGCTAGTCGCGGCTAGCACGGAACGAGGTTCGCGCGTCACGGCTTTTCGGCACATTAGCTTTTAAAAAATGATCACATAAACTGCAAAGTTGGTATGTCTATTTATGAACAAATAAAAGACTTATACTTTTCAAATTATATTTCTAAAAGTTATTTACAAGGATACGGATATATTACACATTAAAGTTTAATAACAACGCGTTTCGTAATAGTCGAAACCGACGAAAGTAGGTATTTTTCTGTAGCTAATTTGTAATTTTGTATTAAATGTGTGATTCAATAGATGTTATGTTTGTATTATTTATATTTGTATTAATTAAAAATAAAAATAAATATGGTTCTTTATGTGTACAAAACTAAAAATAAAAATTACAAAAAAAAACTGACTAGTATATGTAAACTAAATACTAAGCAAATAATTTAAACATAAGCTCTTAGTTGTCGCCCAAACCGCTAACAAATATTTATAGACAAATATTTGTTAGCGGTTTGGGCGACAACCGTAACCGACGAAGCGCGGACAGTCGTCAACCCTAAGACAGTAGGCAATTAAATCGCGGATTGGGTCGCAGATAACCTACTTCCCTTCTTTATTCTATGCTATAGGGTTCTGCAATCAATAGTAATAGTGTAACGTAAAAGAGCCAAAATAATTTTCAATTCTATCATCTGCAAACATCCCTACTCCTTAAAAGTGAAGTGTAGTGTTAATCCTTTAGGAATGTCAACAGGCGATTTGACAGTTCTAGCTGACTAGAAAAAGATATATATATATACGGACAAATCACACAGATTGAGCTAGCCCCAAAGTAAGTTCGAAACTTGTGTTATGGGATACTAACTTAACGATAATAATAATATTATTTTATAATAGATACATATATAGATAAACATCCAAGACCCAGTCCAATCAGGAAAAGATCGTTTTTGCATCATGACCTGGCCGGGGATCGAACCCGGGGACTCCACGTCGCAGGCAGGCGTGTTGACCGCTGCGCCACGGAGGACGAAAAAAGACTAATTTGTTATTTGATTATAACTCGACTAAGTACAAATATTAGGATTTTTAAGATATTTTAATTTTGTTTCCCTAATATTTATAGACTTTGTTTTCTCAGAAAAAGATAGTTATTTTTAGTTGATTTTTGTGAACTCTTATAGTTCACAAAAATCAACTAAAAATAACTATCTTATTATCCCATTTTAATATCTTATTACTACCTATACGATTGCCACAGGTACATGACAGTTTATTATTATGAATATATTACAATATAAAAATAACAACATAAAAACAACATATTTTTAGTTTTTATATTGTAATAAATTAAACATAAAATCTTAAATTTTATGTTTATTTTGTTAAATAAAAACTAAAAATATGTTGTTTTTATATTGTAATAAATTCATAATAATAAACTGTCATGTACCTGTGGCAATCGTATAGGTAGTAATAAGATAATAAAATGGCAGTCTTAAGAAATGGATATAAATATCGGATATATATCCGATTTTGGATATACAATATGTTAACCCATTGAGTGCCGACTACGTAATATTACGTAAGGTAAAGTAACAGGAGAGGCCAACTACGTGTTAGTACGTAGATGTTCTTTGTTGGTTGTAGGGTGATCTATACTGTTTGGCCTCCTGCAACGTTCGTTTTTATACTACTTGGCACCTCAAATAAAACACAATATACAAAAATAGTAACTTTATTGTTTCTAAAGGTCTAAATCTAATACACTTTGGTATCATGAATTACACAGTCTACTCTTGAGATCAATATACTTCTAAGTAATTATTATAACAAAAGCAGTAATATCTCTTACTAAATCAACACTAAAAAACATAAAAATAAACTTCTATATAACGATTAAAAAAAAAATTAAGCGAATTTAGGATCTGTGTGGTAAATTTTAAAACAATTGTTTACACACAAAGCCGGCTTTTCAGGACAAGTAGCACATACAAAAGATGATTCCTTCCGTATTTTATTTTTAGTGCAAACACGACAAGGTTTAGCCGGAACGGCTTTTTTAGCCGTGGGTGGAAGCTTTTCTAAATAATGAAAATTATCTAGTGGTACACGAGTTTTAGCAGATAATTGACTAGTTGAAGCCGGGGATAGAATTGATTGGGGTTCTTGTGATGGTCCTGCTTGTGTCGAATGCGACCCAGTTGCTATGGTGGGATCATTATTATTCATTCCTAACAGATGTCTTATAAAACCTTCACGAAATTGCAGCAGTCGCATTTTAGAAGTTCTATCTTGAAGACGAAGTATTCGGTGTGCATTTTGAATGTACACTTCAAAGATGTGTAGCCCTAGCTTCTTGTGCCATCTAAGAGTTTTTCTGAGGCATGAATAATATGAGACCATCTGGTCGCCTCGGTCTACACCTGACATGCCCAAGTTATAATCGGCGACAATGTTCGGCTTCAGTGAGATTCTACCATTCTTATTCCTAACTCTCACCAACTGAAGATTATGCTTGTTCGAAATTACCAGTACATCTCGTTTATCTTTCCATTTACAAACAGTAATATCATTGCATACTTTAGCAGCTAGCTCTCCACGCTTTAACTTAGCGTTTGTAACGTCTACAGGCAAGTTTTTTCGATTCTTTCGAAGTGTACCACATATGTATGTTTTCCTTTGGGTAAGACGTCTCGTCAAATCAGGTGAATTGTAAAAATTGTCAGCGTAGATTACGTGACCTTTATCTAAATAGCCTTCCATTAGATCTAATACAACTTCCGTGCTATGTAAAGTTCCAGGTGGAGGCTTCTCACTTTTTCCTCTATAAACACGAATTTTCATGACTATACCTGACGATTCACATAATTCATACAGTTTTATTCCGTATTTGTGCTTCTTGTTTTTTATGTACTGTCGGAAAATCAATCTTCCTCTCCACAAAACCATTGACTCATCGATACTTAGGTCAGCTTTAGGATAATAGAGATCAATCATTATGTTATTGAACCGTTCTAATATAGGTTGTATTTTATGCAGTCTGGATGTAGCCGAGGAGTCGTCTTCGGAAAAATGAAAATTACGTAACAATAATTGAAAGCGGTTTCTGCTCATCAAAGTCCTAAACAGCGGCATGTTGTACAATGGATCCAATCGCCAGTAATGACTTATAGAGGGTAATTGCACCAATCCCATATAAAGCAACATACCAATAAACTTGCGCATTTCTTCAATATTTGTATCCTTCCAATATCTAAAGCGGGCATGCTTTTGTAAGGGACCGGCTGTGCGACGTGCGTAATTATTTGTAGCTTGCACCAAAGAAAGCAGAAAATCGTTTGAAAAAAATATGTCAGCTAAAGCAGCGGGGGTAGGTCTGAAGTCAATCTTTATTCCCGACTCACCCGTAAATGCAAGTTGTTGGGGTCTTGCAGAACCTATATTCCACTGAAACTCTGGATCACATGACGATGCTTCTGTGAGCGTTGCGGGTGGCGGCTGCGATTCACTGTCAGATGTCGATGTTTCATAAGACGAACCACTACTCCGCGCTTCTCTCTCTGGAACGTAATTATTATCTGATCCGGAAGAGAAGTCCTCATCGTCTGTCGATTCTGGTTCCATCAGAATTCCAGGTATTTCATTCACATTCAACTGTCGTTGTAACAATCTGGGATTTCGGTTACCGCGTAAAATACGACGCGATCGGCGTCCGCGCTCCATATTGCAATAACTACCTACACCTATCTAGCGACAGTCTCTCAGCGCGTGCGGCGCGACACTGAATGCGCACACAGGTAATAAATGTACTATTGATGCAAAAATAAGTGGGGAGAACACGTGATTGCCATTTATACATGTTAAAACGAGATAGACAATAGTCTGTGTTTTATTAGGGAGCTAAGGTATGTTATTTACGTATACGTATTATTGCGTAGGTAGGCACTACTAACATTTATTTTTCTATCTGTGCCTATCTACGTAATACTGCGTATACGTAATATTACGTATTCTGGCATCCTACCTATATCCTTATATACGTGATGCCAACTACGAATAATTACGTAGTAGACCATTTGTATGGTGGCCACCAGGTTTGGTCTGACGCTTACCTTCGGCATTGAATGGGTTAAGAAAACCCTGTCCGACCCGTAAGGATAATAAAGGTTAGGTAAACACTTGACCAAATAAAATATGAAATTTTACATAATCATCATAGTAACAATACTAGTGAATTTTGAAATAATCTTTTTTTCCCGCGAATTATTTCCAACTTCCCCAAAATTTGGTAATTTTTAAAAAGTGACAACATTATTTTTGACGGTATAATTCTGAGCGAATAGCGATGCGGCCGCGTGCCGCGTGCCCTGCCCCTCTTCCCCCGCGCCTGGATGGCCTACCGCACATGTTTTAGGTTACCTCTTTTTGCGAAGAAATATTTATTTTTTTAGGGGGATTTTTTTTTAAGTTTAGCCCGGCTTTGTAGGCATTAGTAGAATCAGTTATCGATATCTAACAATACCTTCACGGATCGCACAGGGTTTTCTTTACATATTGTATATCGGATATATGTATATCATAAATATCCGATATTTTGATATTTATTATAAATATCGGATATTTTCGAACCCTGTTTTTTACTGATATTAAGTAATTTGTGATAGTGAAAAAACCATGGAAGACGGAAAATTAAAGTGTGTATGTGTGTCTTAAGGGATGTTTGGTCAGTCAAATTTGTCTGACTGATGAAATATAACTTTGTAGTAGTTACCTCTATAATATATATAAAAGTCAGACATGTGAAAATAAGTAAAGTTCATTTATTTTTTATGGAGCTTTAAAGCGTCTGACAAAAGTTTTGGTCAATGAAAAGTGTCTGACACTTTATGATACTAGTTTAGTATAATATTATACATAATATATATAAATATCAGCCATCAGAATTTAAGTAAAATAACTCTAATTTTTAGTTACCTTTCTCACCTGGTATCTGCCCAGGTGTCACTCGGCAAGTTCCACAAACACACAGGTATTCTAAGTACATGAGGCACTACTACGAACCTAAGGTTTCATCCATGTGAAAATAAGTTACGTCTGATTGCTCTGGGATCTTGGACTAACACGCAAATATGTCCCTAACCATATTAAGTGTATGAAACCGATATGCTCCTGGCGCGCCACGACACGCCACGACACGTAAGTATGTTTCCGCCTTAAGGGACTGGGTTTCTTTTTACCTGATATTCTTGTAGTTAAAACTTATGTATATTTTATATTGTAAGTATAAGTTACAATGACCGATAGAAAAATATTTAAAAATTATATATATATATACAGTATGTTAACTAACAGAGGGCGTTCCCGTTAACCTGAAATAGTATAGCATACATACATGCTAAAAAAAATATTTCCATTCGAAAACAAAATGTTTTAAAATTTTTTTCCAATAAGAAAATATTCAATAAAAATTTTAAATTGACATGTAAAAGAAACCCACTGTACACGCGAACATGAAAGACGGCAACGTCGCAATTTATTTATACATGACGACTACTATTTTGATTTAAAACAGGAGGTTTCAAATTTATTTCCAATTAGAATTTTTTTTTATTCGGATTTTTTTATGCTTATTTTTCTATACTGATATTTTTATTTTAATCTATTAATGATATATATTAACGAGTTTAAGGGAACGCCCTCTGTTATTTAACATACTGTATATATATATACAGCGTATAACAAAAAGGGTATATACGTCAAGAACCCCTGAAGATTATAGGTGGTATAGAAACTCCACAAAGTTTCAGCTCAAAATAAATTACTCGAAGAATTGATACCAAATTCTTGGTATCCTTGGTATCGCATGATTCTTGAATTCAAATATTAACAAACGTGTAACAACATTACGGAGGGTCAACCACATTCCAAGTCACTTGCTAATATTACAAAACATTTCTTCTGTAAATCTGATCGCCTAGTACCTATCTGCCTATTGTTGAAACGCGCGGCTGCGACGCGCGCGTCCATGAGATGCTGACAGTGGCCCGCCCAGTATTTGGTACCTACCTACCTGCCTACTTAAATTTTGCCTCAAAAAATAGCTTAACATAGTCCGAACAATCAGCAAAATAAATATGAAAATTAAAAATAATAATTTAATTAACTTATATTTTTTAGAAATGTGGTTCGATGTGACGCCCTTGGTACTGTACACACAAGGTCGCTCGCTTGTGTATCGACACCTGGACATTCCGTAGCATGTCTGGGGCCCTAGCCAATGTAACATCGCTTCGTAGCGAAGCGAAATCGAATACCAAACCAACCAATAACGAAAACGATTGACCACGTGACGTGATAAATCACATGGTCAATCGTTCCCGCCATTGGTTGGTTTGGTATTCGATTTCGCTTCGCTACGAAGCGACGTTACATTGGCTACAGGCGCTGGTGTCACTGTCCTGAAAGCGGCTTCAATTCGCTCTCTCATTTGCTCTGCTGTGTCACACGGCATTGCGTACACTATGTTTTTAATATACCCCCACAAGAAGAAGTCTAATGGAGTTAGGTCTGGAGATCGCAGTGGCCAAGGTACATGTCTGCTACCGCGCCCAATCCACTGACGAAAACGCATATCTAAATGCTCCCGAACATCACGTGCATAGTGTGCTGGAGCGCCATCGTGTTAGAAGATTAAATTGTTGCCCATCATGAGATTAGCGTAACTTAAAATTGATAGGCTTTCTGTGAGAGCATCGTCCAATTCGTTCGTTAAAAAATTTAAATAATTTTGACCGTTTAGGCTGTGCGGCAAAAAAATTGGTCCTACGACAACATCTCCCGCGATACCAGCCTACACGTTTAGTCGCCATCGTTGTTGAAACGACGACTCCGTCGAAGCATGCGGGTTGGCGTGAGACCAAACATTGTCATTGTGTATGTTGCTTATCCCTGCTCTCGTGAATGACGCTTCATCTGTCCACGGTACTCTTGAGCCAAAATCTGGCGAAGCTGCTACCTGACCGCAGTACCACTCGCTGAAGGTCACGCGAGAAAAAAAAATCTGCAGGTGTCAGTTCCTGGGTGCGACGGAAGTGGTATGGGTGCTGACCGTCATTGTTCAACACTCGCCATACTTGCATATGGTTAGACGCACCCAGCGCTAATGCAGCTCGCCGAGTACTAGTACGTGGTTATTTTCGAAATATTCGAGTACGGCTTCCTCTAAATCTGGATCGGTAGTGTTCGGGCGACCCCCTAATCCAGGAGCGTGAAAAGAACCAGCTTGGTGCAGACGATGTACCATTCTATGGAAACACACCACCGAAGGGAGCTGTCGAAGCTCACCTTCTGGCCTACCATCGATAAATCGCTGACGATATAGTTCCCGAGCCGCTCGCACATTACCATGCTGTCTTCCGATACACAAGATCATCTCAAAGTATTCAGTATTGCTTAGGGCCATGATTGTACACACAAGTCACAAGTTCACAACACAAAAATCCACCGGAACGGACGACGCAAAGCGCGCACGCGACTGCAAAGTTCGATTCTTAGAAGTGTACTGAACTAATAGGAATTATGAAAAATTGAACTTTATTTAATTAGGTACTTAATTTCACTTTCGGCGTTTTCAAAGATTCCGCCAAAGATAGTAGACAAATGGAACAAAACATTCTCATCTCTCTTAAAATATTCACGCAGACGGCGCGCGGGACCGAGACACAATATTTTATTATGGCGCGTTCAGGGGTAACTCACACAACAACAATGTACGTGTGGAACAACGGACAAAAACAATGGAAACATTGTCATTTCTCTCACAAAATGCACGCCGCCGGCGCACGCGACTGAGAGATAATATTTTATCGTATTCAATTTCATATGTTTGAGCTAGGACATTCAGTTAGGGTTCTGTGATTGCGGAACCGCTGTTTAATTCAGCGATAACAATCCTCGTATCTTTTGGACTCCTAGTACATTTGCGTGTTTTTAATTTATTTTGAAAAGGTAAAATAAGACTATACTGTACTCTATCTATCTACTGCTGAGTTTTAAGCTATAATATTTTTGCAAAAGGCAAAAACTTTTATGTCGCAGAAGTAAATACGCAAAGACTAATTAAAATTTAATTTATCTGCGGAACTCATGGGGACGCGTTCTTTCTTTCGCCGTTACTATGGAACCTGGTTGTTGACAGCCTAATAAATACATTAAATAACAAAGGCTACTATACCGTGGGTTATGCCGACGACATAACAATAATAATAAGCGGTATGCATGAAAACACCCTGTGCAATTTAATGCACCAGGCCCTAAAAATCGTAGAAAATTGGTGTAATACACACCAACTTTCTGTGAACCCAGATAAGACCGAGCTGATTCTCTTCACAAAAAAGAGAAAGCTCACACCGCTAAATCTACCAAGATTCTTTGGCACCACCCTAAGTCTATCCGCTGAAACAAAATATCTGGGTATATACCTGGACAAACAGCTGAATTGGGCGAAACACACCAACTACATCACAACTAAAGCCAGCATATCAATGTGGCAGTGCAAGCGGATGCTTGGGAAAAACTGGGGAATTAGCCCCAAGGTCACTCACTGGCTTTATACCACAGTCATCCGGCCAATTATAACATACGGCTCACTAGTCTGGTGGCCGAGAACTAGTCTTGAGCACAGCCCAAAAAGACCTCGAGAAACTGCAAAGGTTGGCGTGTGTGGCAATCACCAGTTGCATGAGAACCACGCCTACTGCCGCGCTGCAGGCGATGTTGGGACTGCCCCCCCTTCACCCCGTTGTGAGGGAGGAAGCGACATTGGCTGCCTTCAGACTCCACCTATCGGGAACCCTGAGCAAAGACTCCAGGGTCAAACATACACGCCTGATGCTCGATGCAATCGAGAGGCGGCCAATGTTACAAGCACCCAATGACAGGGTACCAAAACAGTACTGCTTTCAAAAGCACTATCAGATAGTACTTGAAGAAGAGCAGTGCGACCACTCAGGACCGGAAGAGTTGAGAGTATACACCGACGGATCGAAAACCGATCAAGGAACGGGCGTTGGAGTGTTCTCACAAGACCTCAACATAAATATATCCAGACCGCTAGGGATGCTCAACACAGTCTATCAAGCAGAGTGTGTGGGCATAACTCTGGCGGCCCTAGCCATAAAAGCCAGAGGAGTTGCGGACACGCGTGTCCGCATACTCACTGACAGTGCTTCCGTCCTCCAATCCCTAAAGCAGGGATGCATCACATCAAGTCTTATACTTGAGTGCCACGATGCATTGGAACGGATAACCGTACCAAACCGCAACACTGTGACACTACAGTGGATAAAGGGTCACAGCGGCTCACTGGGCAATGACGCAGCTGACGAGCTGGCTAGAAGGGCATCCAGCGCGTTGGTCAGCGGACCGGAGCCCATTGTGCCTATCCCCTTTATTCAAATACGCAAATGGCTACAAAAGCATACTTACGAACAAGCGGAGATCTGGTGGTCCTCGTCACCGGGCTGCAGGCAGTCCAGGGAGGCCATGCCATCCCTGGATGACAGGCTAACCAAAAGATTGCTGCGCCTGGATAGGAGGAACCTACGATTGATGACGGGGATCATCACGGGCCACTGCTCGCTGAATAAGCATCTCCACACAATAGGCATAACAGACAGCCCTCTGTGCAGAGCCTGCATAGAGGCTGACGAGACAGTTGCGCATGTACTCTTCGAGTGTACAGGCGTTACCCAAATCAGAAACGAAACCATAGGAACACCAAGATCTTACACAGATATTCTCAACAGGCTAGGAGACCTGATGGGCTTCTGGAGGGAGGTGGGCTGGTTGGAATAACCGCCAAAGGCCGCCATGGTCCACGCACAATGGTCCGCTGGAGGGACTGAGTGCGGAAACCAAACCAATAACATAACATAACATAACTCATGGGGACCTTTTTTGTACTAGGACACACATAAGTTGTTTAGAAATGATATTTTGGGTTCATTTGAACAGATATGAAATCCCTTTTCGTAGTCTCTTTCGCACGTTTATCTAAGTAATTAATTTTTCGTAAACTAAGTACCTACCTATGTATGGCAAATGGCAACCGACATGAAAAGAATTAGTTACGTAAGGAAATTTATAGGAATGTAGCTAATAGATTGGGTATTATTTAGTGTGTTGTAGTTACCAACTCGATTCTCAAAAACTACTGAACTGATTTGGATAAAATTTGGCAAAGATATTGTTTATAACCAGGATTAACATAAAGGACACTTTTTATCTCGATATTCCCAGGGGATCGAAACTTACGCGGGTGAATCCGCAGGGAGCAGCTAGTATTTAAATGCAAAAATTTGTAAGAATGCATGTATGGATACATCCATCCATTCATCCAAACATTTTTACAAACTTTCGCATTTTATTAGTAGGAAGTAGGATTAAGTAGCTACTGAGTGAATTGGAGGTAGTTGACTGCACGATTGACGTAGTGGTTAAGCGATTGACTGCTGCACAGCGTGTCGCGGGTTCGATTCCCGCGCGGAACAAATATTTGTATGACCTACAAGTAGTTGTTCCGGCTTTGGGTGTTTGTGTGTGTATCCTCCGTGCTTCGGAAAACACGTTACTTAAGCCGTTGGTCCCGGCTGTCATTCGTAGATCTGTGAGACAACCAGTCTTACCAAGGGATATCGTATTACCCAGTAACTGGATTGTGGAGGTTAGATGGCACTCGCTCCATATAAAATACTGGTATTCAGCCGAACCCGGTTGGACTGGAGGCGGATCCCGGGCTCCAAAGCGAGAGCCGTGGATACAACCGGGACATGCACTTTAGATGAGAGAGAGTTACCAACTCGGTTCTATCGATTTGTTAGATAAGTTTACTCATTTATAAAATAAATTGCGTTTTTTTATTGTTTTACGTAGGTGACTAAAGTCGCTAGACCAACCCCGCATAGGTACCGGGCACGTGGCCGGCGGGTTTTTCGATTTCCAGCGCACGCACTCGCTCTATTTTATGACTTGGTTTGTTGTTCACAGACATAAAGTTAGCTTTTGTAGGAAAAACTTATTTGTGCGTAAAATTATTTTTCGGAAAAAAAAAAAATGTTAAGAAAAATAAACATCCGGAACCCTTTATCCACTGTTTGAAGAAATACCAGGAGTAAGACGTTTGTTTTTATTGATGAACTGTTCAATGACCCCGATCAGCTGGCTTTTTGCTAGTGTTGTATTGATTTCAGTTTCAAACTGCGGTTTCTGGTATCATATGTGTACGGGGCAAGGGTCGGCATATGCGTTCCTTACTACCCCATGTGTACATGAAAAAACAACATTATTTATGGACTGTATATACTATTTATTTTACTATAAAATTAATCGGTACAAAACACTGTGGTAAAACTGTTTTATTAAATTGGAAACACTAGTACTATTACGGGTACGGAAATTTAATATTATAGCAACACTGACAACACTATATCAATATGGCGGGAAAGGGATTTAAAAAACGGAACTATAACTCGCGCAGTTAAAGAAAAGATCTGGAAATGGCGGCGGCTACTTATGGTACAGTTTACAAAACAAGTTTGGTTCTATGGGTCGTTACGCCTTTTTTCAAGTAACGTAACATAACCTGTTATGTGGACTGATTAGTTTTAAGTTTAATTTTATTTATTATGACTGTGTTTGTTTTGATTTAAATGCATGCCTAATTTTTTTCCAATCATAATTCTTTGACATTTTATTAAATTTTATAAATTGAATTTTATTGTATTGTGGGTCATAAGTAGTTACATTTTATTTTAATTTTATTGTTAAATTTAAATATTGTAATTCTGTTTTATGCTATTTCTATGGACCATGGTCTGAAAATAAAATTTATTATTATAACCAGTTACTTGGTCGAATAAAATGAGTTATTTTTGTAGCTAGTTATTTTCATTCGACTACTGTGATTGTTTACATAATTTACGAAACGAAACTAAATTAAATCACTTTTTTGAGTGTGTTGCTATAAAGTTAATTATTTTTTTTAGCTAATATTCTATTATATAATTGTATTATAGTTTGTCAAATATTATATAATTATATTACTAATATTAAATTATTCTTTTAGCTAATAATAGTAAAAATAATATTACTAAGTAAGGAGCAAGGGTACATAAAATACTGGATTTTAAAATTTGTCTTCATTAATTATAAAAATTCCTGATAAAATATCTGAGAAAAAGTTTTTATAAACCGCTTGGCCCAGCAATATCTGGATCATCTGAACCTATTTTTGGTTCAATCCCCTCCGACTCATCCATGTTTCTTACTTTCTTTTTTTCCACACCCATGGCATCATTTTGTCGGAGGCGGCGTAAATATTTCACTCGCCAGGCTTCTATATTATCGCGCTCTATGAGCACCATTCGGTTCTGGCGACATTTTTTAAATCGAAATCCGAACGTTTCTTTTAAAATATTTCTTAACGTCGTTTTGGAGCCTGTATAGTTTAAATCAGCTTTTGCTGATGCCATAAATTTGTTCAGCGTAGGTACCTCCTTTCGAACGTCATATAATGAGGCCACAATATTTCTAATGGCACATATACTGAAGTTGTCCATGGGGACACGCGTATTGTTTTTGCCTTTTCTAGCTTTACTGTCGCGTACGGATTTTAGTGTTGGTTTGTTTTGCAAGTTTACCTGAAATAATAGTAAAATATTGTAATAAAATAGTAATATGATGACTTTATTTTAAATAGGGTTTTATGAAGTGATATATGCGAAAACATGCTGGACGCTCTTTTATAGCGTAAAGTCATTAAAATATACCTTTCTCTGCACGTGGGTACTATAGAGTCCAGAGATTATTAGGTTAGAAGAATAAATGACTATGATAATGCACCTTGGGTACTGAGTCGCCCAGGCTATCAATATGATGAAAGGTCAATTTTTGTTTGCGTTATCCTAGGTTTATTTAAGTTTTGATGACAAAAAGCATGCTCTCCGAGTTTCTTGGATACTTTTAGTATCAGTTTATTAGTATGTTGTAGTATAGAAGCTAACTTCCAAGAACTTAACACTTTAGCAAAAACAAAAAATGTCACATCTGGGTGATATAGATGATAAATTTAACTGAAAAAACATATTATAGACAAAACAGAGCTAAGCATAAACTGATAGTTTATTGGTAATTACCTACTCTCTTAATTTTCGATATAGTAGACATCATTAGTCGCCATCGCTACGCGTGCAGCGCTGTACTTGAGCGGATGGTAGCGCTCCAAGTTCTTCTCTTCTTCAAAGTATTTTATCACGTTGTAAACAATTTCACGGGCATCACTGTGTAGAATCTTTCCAAGTTTTCGTGAAGCCATTGTTCAATCACAAACCAAATGATAAGATAATAAAATGTCAACGTTAGTATTAAAAACTTAACAAAAATAAATAATAATCAAACGTAACGCAAACAAATAACAATCAAACTCAACAAAAACAATAATATCAACAAAATAACAGAGACTTCAGCGGAACGAAAGTAACGATAACTCGGAGTGCGTCAAAGTAGCTTGGAAAGCGAATCCTAACCGATTGTTATTTTTTTGCAGCGCTTACTTCACTGTGTGAGTATAGACAGCGATAGAGAGTGAGCGAGAACGCATGCGAGCGGACGCCATTTACAGATCTTTTCTTTAACTGCGCAAGTTATACCAAACTATGACGTAGAATATGGGCGGCAAACACTATCACTATTACTGCACTGCACTGTTACTATAATGCACTGTTACTGTTCACTATCACTGTTTACTGTCACTATTCACTGTTCACTGTTCACTCGGAGATCAACTGGAACGATAATTCAAAACTGAATGAATACTGATACTATATTTCACTGTTTACATACCATACCATTTCACTGTACTATACACTATTTACTTGCAGATCCACTCGAACGATGTCTCAAAAACTGACTGAACTATTTACTATTACTGTATACTTCACTGTTAACTATCTATACTATTGCACTGTACTATTCACTTTTCCTCGCAGATCAGCTCGAACGACAACTCAAAACTGAATAAAATTTACTATTACTATACTTCACTATTCACTATTTCTCGCAGATCAACTCGAACGATGACTCAAAACTGAATACTATTTACTATTACTATACTGTGTTCACTATACTGTACTGTTTACTGTCACAATTTACTCGCAGATCAGCTCGAACGATGACTCAAAACTAGTGTCCGACCGAAGGTCTATTTTCGGCCGAAGCCGAAGCCGATTAATCGGCAATCGCCACATTCTTCGGCAGAAGCCGAAGCCGAAGGTTTATAAGCTCTTAGTAATTTGGTTCAGTATTGTCTACAAGCTACAATTAATGTTATAGATTATTTCGAAACTTCAATATTGGAGGTTTATATTGACTGTCTCATATGGAAGTGGATTCAAAGATGATAAAAAAAGTTTGTGATTTATTCGTAAAAAATTATCATTTATTTATTAAGTAATTTATAAATCACAATCAGACCAATCAATCAGTCTTTGTTTACTCGACAAAGCCGAAACTAGACTTATAAATAAAATGAACAAACACCAATTTCTTAATAAATAATTAAATATTGGTCAATTAAATGCACAGTTTAGAAAATATTAGAAAATTCAAAATAAATGTAACAATAACAATAGTTATAAATAATCAAGTAATGACTGTTTTGCCAACAACAAGTTATAAGAATAATATTCGATTTTACTAAGCATATTTGTACTTAACCTTCTCTCTCAAGAACTTCTTAATTAAAGCTACATTGATTTAAATAAAAGTCACATAGTAATCATCAAAATTCTTCGCTCATCGACGATATGTATTAATTAAAAATATTAGTAATCAAAGTTAAACAGCCTTATGTTGTATGCTAAAAATAATAATTTATCTACATTTTCACCAATCAAGTTAGATCGTCTGTCCGCATTTGTCCTGCAGCACTGAACAATTGCTCACTAGGAACACTGCTGGGAGGAGCAGATAAATATTTAATTGCAATTGGTCGTAGATAAGTATACGGACTAGAAGACCAATATTCATAAATGTCAGCATTTCTCAGAAGCAATGGTTTCTGTCAACTGTCTTGGGTCCCGCAACGAAATTAATCAGAAAAGAATAGCGGAGGAGTAAGAAAAAAGATATTTTTTCCACTTCCCTCCATAATAAGCAGGAGACAGAATAGAACTAGGCCAATTGGCACAAAGGGACATTATTGCAACTGGGAGAAGCCCAGATTGCCAAGCACCACGGAATAACATTTGATCAAGTTAATGGGTCCTAAGTAGGTATTTGCTGTTACAATTGATTCCAATAATAGGTATGGCAAAAGTGCCTGAACGGGATGGTTTCTCCGGGACTCGTCGAGCTTCATTGCTCGGCGTTTTTCTGGCGGTCTCCACTGTTGATTCTGGCTTTCAGGAGTTGCAGTGGGTTGGGAAGAGTGTGGCGGGTTTTGTCCCTAAAAAAAGAAGCAATGGTTCTTTCAAAAAACATGTAAGATGCTCTTCAAAAGGAGGACCAGGATGATCCAAACCCAACTCATTTTCACTTGCAATTATGACAGATGATGCAAGTTTATCATGCGAATCCCACAAGTCATCATCTTTTTTTTAGTGAATACCCGTTCGGTAGCTGGATCTGAAATTGAACAAGAAGGTCTAGGTTCATCAACATCTACGTCCATAATAGCTGCTGATCGTGACCCAGTCTGTCGTAGAAATGATAATATTTCAGTTTTTGTATTTTCAGTTTTTGTATTTTCAGTTTCTTCGTTGGTCAAATACTTCGATTTAAATCGGAGATCTATTAGAGTGGCAATCATTAAATGTGGAGTGTTTTTTACGTAAGAAAATCTCCTCTGAATAGAATCACGCAACTGGATCTTCAGCAGTGTCACTTTTTCAGGATCTTCATCTTTTGTAGTCATTTTTGAATTAAGCATGACGATCAATGGTATTATCAAAGATATTGAAGAAGAATCGCTCGAAATATCAAGTGTGGCTTGATAGAAGCACCTAAGTATTGCTATATAATAGCTTATTTGTTCCCATTCTTCTGCAGTTGGGACTTCTATCCCACCGCGTTCTGTTCTGCCATATATAAGTTGATTGCAGTTTTTTGTTCTAAGAGTCTTTCTAACATTAAATAAGTGCTGTTCCACCGGGTTTCGATATCTTGAATCAAAACGTGTCTGGGTAAACCGCATGTTTCTTGAAACCTTTCTAAATATCGAGAAGCTTGTTCGCTTCTTTTAAAATGGCTAACGACTTTGCGACATTTCTTAATCATATTCATAGAAGCAGCGTCTTTGAATATAACATCATGAATAACAAGCTGGAGCGTATGAGCTACGCATCCAATAGACAGAAAGTTACCACAACGCATAGCCGCCTGCATATTGTAAGCATTGTCACGGATAACCATGTGGACTTTTTTTGTTAAATTAAATTCAGCAATAATTTCGTGAAATTTCGCTGAAATATGCTGGCCTGTATGATCTTCTTCCAGGACACTAGCTGCCAGTATAACTTTTTCTCTTTTTGGACCATTGATGAAGTGGGCTGTGCAACTTAGCAAAGAGCAGGTCTTTGCTGGATTACTCCAAATGTCAGTAGTAAAACTGACCCATTCAGCTTTTTGTAGGAGAAGTATGACTTTTTCTTTTACTTTTTCGTACGTCAGTGGCATTAAAGTCGTTCTAAAGTATTTCTCAGACTTTTATGCTTCTCCTTCAACAAGGTTCTATGGCAGTATGTCGACGATAATGAGATCCATAATACTTTTATCAATACGTAATGATATAGGATGATCATCAGGCCACGGCGGAGCTACTTTTTTTTCAATCATTTCTGGTAAAGTAGTTTGAGATTGTTTTTGTCTATTCTTTTTATTTAGCGAAGAGTCATAAGACTCTGATTTTCTTTTCATCAAGCTCTGGCGATCTTCATTTATCTTACAATAAGCTGCCCATTCATTTTCATGAAGTTTTGCCAAATGATTCTTAATATTAGTTGTAGTTTGTTTTTTTGGTAAGGCACTACCAAGAGACAAAGACTTGTTACATATTTTATCAATATCATTGTTTTTGTTTTTTGAAAAGTATTCCCATATAGGACCCGTCGATGCCATTACGTACCTGAAATATCCATGAAAGATGAAACAGACTACATTCGACGAAATCCTTCAAATTAATTAATTGAATTAATTGAGTGTAACTAGATATTACAAAACAAAAAACTATTGTCATCAGCTAATTACTACTAAGCTAAAATAATAAACTTAACCTCAACACACTAGAACAGATATTAAGTTATAAAATAAAAACTCAAAATATTAATGAGAAATACATAACTTATCCTAATTCATTCATTTACTGAAATATATCATTTATTTCATTTCAATTAACTAATAATAACCACCGTAAACAAAGTATTGCTTATTTACTAAACAAATACGTTAGTATAGTCCTTTTCACGAGTTCACTTGTAAATCATTACTGTGTATCACAATTGAATTGATAAACACGAATTCAAAACGAAACACTAAACAAAATGCAGCTGTTTGAACATACGTACGAACTTGTCTTGACGCGCATGCGCATGCAATGTGATATTTGACGGTGACTCCCCGCGGCCCCTGCAAACACGACCGGTCGGTCGCACTGTCTCTCAGTCTTTCGTAACAGTTCGTTCAATCCCGACGGTTGCTCGGATCTTCGGCGAAACCTTCGGCTTCGGCCGGGTTTTGGGCCGAAGCCGAAGGTTTCGCCTTTTGGCCGAAGGTGGCCGAAGCCGAAGCTTCGGTCGGACACTATTCAAAACTGAATAACTATTCGCCGGCTAGTTCGCGTATTTATATGGTCAAACCGCAAGTTGAGAACTTTCCCGAATTACATACCTGAATAGTTCCGAATCTTCTCGCGGCTACGCAGACCGGAAGTTGATATGTCTGTACTCTTCTTTATCTATCTGTGTCGTTCTAACATCGGCGGTTGGAAGGTTCCGCTACTCAACACCAGACGTCGCTGATGCTAAGGAAGTTGATATGTCTGTACTCTTTTTTATCTGTCTGTCTCGTTCTAACATTGGCGGTTGGGTGGTTCCGCTACTCGACACCAGACGTCGCTGATGCTAGCCGCGCTGTCATTGGTCAATGCGTGTGTGTGAGTTGATAGATTGTCAGGTCGATAACTGTCAATATGTTCATGTTGATTATTCCTCTGCATACTAGATGTCGCTAGGACTTGACATCGTTTCATAAATATTTTTTTTTTCTTTCGTTTTTGTCTATGGCCATTGTGTCGAGATATCATCTGTCAGTCTTGCTACTATTTGTTTACATGTTTTGTTATGATAATTTTCTCAAAATGTTTCTATTAATTTTTATGTGAATGTGCAATGTGAAGTGGAATGTTTTCGTCGCGAACATACTCCCGCCGTGCGTTGTCGGTATCGACAGCGCATCTATTCCGGTGAAGCGACGATACTGTCTGTGACTGGAAGCAACACGAGCTGCTACATTGGTCTTCGGAAAATCCCGCCTGCTGTTTTCCATTACTTCTAGGCTCCCGCCAGTATTGCAAATTCGGAAAGTATTCTTTTATCCTTGTTTTCCAAAATATATCTGCATGTCTCTCTGCTTATGGGTATTCTTCTCTGTATTTTTCTGCGTCTAATACAGTACACGGTGATCTTCTTGCTCCGAAGTTTACGGACTTCATTCTATATTCTGTTGCAGAACCCTTCCGCCGGTTTTTTCGCCACAGAAATCGTAATTTGTCTCTGTCTTCTTTTGTGATACTTATCTGTTTCTCATAGCTTGCTTTCAGCTCAGGATTTTTATCAATTTTTTTCTCTATTCCACTCAGTCCTTAGTAGTTATTTCGTTCCTCTGTTTTGTGCTTCTTCCACAGCAGACCTGTCACATATCCACATTCAGGGTGTTTTACGGTTTTCTTTCTACGAGTTGCTAATGCTCTTTTTTCTGAATCTAGTTTTGGTTTTCTTGATGTTGCTCCCAACGATTCTATCAAGAAGTCTTTCTTTATCTGTTCATTTAAGTCTTCTAAACTGGTTCTATAGCAGTATTGGACTTGTCTTCCGAGGCTTCTCGTATTTACTCCATGAAGAACCCATCCTAAAGGCGTTAATGATGCCACTGGTTGATCTGCGGATCCTCTTTTTATCATGCCGGCAATTAAGAATTGCCAATTATCCTGTCCAATCAACAGAGTTGGTCTTCCTTCTTCGTATTGAATGGCGTGTTTAATGTCTTCGAGGTGCATGCAATGGTCTGTGTCTTCTATTTTTACTGTTTGCGGTGCTAAATTTAATTGGTCAATAGTACGTGCGTTGATTTTCTGTTCTTTTCCTTAGCCTCTAATTTTGAAAGTAACTCGCTGTGATCTATTTGCTTCTAATTTAGCTCCTGCTACTGCTTCTATTTGCAAGGGATCGGTTGGACGTCGACATCCAATTTGGCTTGCTACCTTTGAATCTATGAGTGTCACTGTCGATCCGTCGTCCGATAAAGCATGGATGTTCATTTCCCCACGAGGTCCCTTGACTGTAACGGGTAGGATTTTCAAAAATGCGTACTGTTTCTGGGTTGCAGCCGAAGTTACACGTTCTTCTGTTTTGGCGGTCTTTTGTTCTTCTTTCCTTCTTGTGAAATGTAATAGCGAATGATGCGTACGTTCACACCCGTCGACTTTGCAGGTCTGTGATCGGCAGCTATGTTCTGAAGTCCTTTTCTTCAGACATCGAAAACAAAGGTGGTGCTCCTTTGCCAGCTCCCAGCGCTTGTTGCTGTCTGCTTCTTTAAATTTCGGGCATTCTCTTGCTTCATGCTTCGAATTACTGCATAGGACGCATGTTTGAGTTGCGTTTTCTATCTTCTTATATTTTTCTGTCGCTCGATATGTTCTGTCTCTATAATATTGATCGAATTCTTTTCGTGGCTCTCTGTGTTGCTGTTCCTTTCTATATTCCTTTTGCCGTGGCTCTCTTCTATATTGCAGTCGATGATATTGTTCTCTGCGGTATGGTTGATTGGCATCTCTTCTTGGTTGATCGTAATCGCGTTTCTCTATTCTTTCTGGCGATGCAAATGTTCCAATCTTGCGGGCTTCTTTGGTGATAAATTTGCTGAATGTAACTAAGTCTTATTCATCTTCATTTTCTTCATCAACAATATCCAGCCACCTGGAACGGAGTGTAGGGGTCAACTTCTGTGTCAGGTTCTTTAAGATTTCAGGGCTGTATTGGTAGTGGCTACGCTTCAGTGCTTGGAGAGTGGCGACGGCGTTCTGTACTTTAATTGCGAACAGGCATATATCTTGTGCCGATTCTGTTATGCGTCGCAGGTTTTTCAGGCTGTCTAGCTCGGAGAGTGCAATCGAATCTGGTCTACCGAATCGATACTCTTAATGTTTCTAACACATCAGCTGGCTTTGCATTTGCAATAAGTAGACAATGGACTGCTTCTTGGGCTCTTCCCTTCAGTGATCGACGCAGTCTTGCGGTATTCTCCACGTCTGTATAGTATTTCTCTGTTTCTTTATAAGTTGCGCGATAGGCAAGCCATTCTGTATGAGCCCCGCTAAAGTAGGGCAATTCTCCGATGTGTCGTGATTTATACGAACGGGCTGCTTGTGCTATAGCTGAAGCCAAGTCGGTGACATCTATCTTCTGTCTGTCGTCGCTTTCTTCTTTCCTCTTTTCTGAGTTGTGATTTTCTTCTTTATTCTGATTTTTGGGCCATCTTCTTTCTTCGTGCTTCTTTTCTTTATAGTCTTTATATTCATCATCTTCGTCTTCTTGTTTCAATGTCCTCTTTATCGTGGTCTTCAAATCTTCTGTCTTTCGGGAATTTTTCTATTTCTTGTTCTTCAGTCATTATTCTTGAATTTTCTTTCTTCAGTTCTTCGGTTTTCATCATGAAGGATTTTTGTGCTTGAAAATCTTCAGTTTTAATTTTTCTGGGAGTATCTGGTTTCTTTTCTTCAAAATCTTCCCATGGTTCGTTGGAATGTTGATCCACCCATTCTCGAACCCGATCTGTTCTTCGGCTGTTTTCACTGACATGTGAGGAGTTTTCATGCTCTTGTTCTCTATTTTATTCTATCTGGAGTAGGATTTCTAATTGTTCTCTTTTGAGCCTCTCTTCTTTTATTTTACTCAGAATGATCTGTTCTTTAAGTAGTAGTGAATTTTCAGAAACTGTAGACTTCATTGATTTAGCTTTTTGTACTGCATCTTCTCGTAGTGAATGACGTGCTGATGACTGTTGTAGAACCTGCGGTGGTAGCTGTGGTGACATCTGCGGTAGCGGGTGTGAAAACTGTTGCGGCGGTTGTTCAGGAGCCTGCTCATGTTCATAAGCAGGCTGCTGCATGTCGGCGTGCACTTGCGCTCTCGTAACGGACCTTGTCACTGGCATTTTAAAATTCTCGTAAAAGTGTCCACAGCAATGTTCACAAAAATGTCCACTAAAACACGAACTATAACTGTCTATTTATACATGAAAATGTCTATGATCAACTATTGTCCACTCTATAACTCGGTTATATAACACTAATCGTACGAATAAATGTCTATATTAATCAATTGTCTATGAAACTGTATATTCTCAATGTCTATGTATCTATGTAACTGTCCGTCTATACTGTTTTCACAAACACAACACTGAAACGCGTACGTGCGGGGTGCCTTTTCTGTAGACGGCAAAACTGTCCGATTTTGGCCACTTACTTAAAACACTATACTGTCTGTACTGTCCACACCACGCTGATACTCACGAAACTTTATCGTCCTTTAAAATTACTATAACGATACACTATTTTGACACTCGCGGCGCGGTGATACGACGAGATACGAAACACTGTCAGAGTCTATTTCACGATCTGGTTCACAATCCGGCTCGAAGGACCACTATGTACGGGGCAGGGGTCTGCATATGCGTTCCGTACTACCCCATGTGTACATGAAGAAACAACACTATTTATGGACTGTATATACTATTTATTTTACTATAAAATTAATCGGTACAAAACACTGGTAAAACTGTTTTATTATATTGGCAACACTAGTACTATTACGGGTACGGAAATTTAATATTATAGCAACACTGACAACACTATATCAATATGTCGGGAAAGGGATTTAAAAAACGGAACTACCAAACTATGACGTGAATGCACTGTTACTGTTCACTATCACTGTTTCCTGTCACTATTAACTGTTCACTCGGAGATCAACTGGAACGATAATTCAAAACTGAATGAATACTGTTACTATATTTCACTGTTTACTGTACCATTTCACTGTACTATTCACTATTTACTTGCAGATCACTCGAACGATGTCTCAAAAACTGTCTGAACTATTTACTATTACTGTATACTTCACTGTTAACTATACTATTGCACTGTACTATTCACTTTTCCTCGCAGATCAACTCGAACGACAACTCAAAACTGAATAAAATTTACTATTACTATACTTCACTATTCACTATTTCTCGCAGATCAACTCGAACGATGACTCAAAACTGAATACTATTTGCTATTACTATACTGTGTTCATTATACTGTACTGTTTACTGTCACTATTTACTCGCAGATCAGCTCGAACGATGACTCAAAACTGAATAACTATTCTGTGTAGTAATCGCAACGCCCCCGCAAGGGGGCGTGGCGAGCGTCGCCTGGCTTTGGCCCCCTGGACGAGGAGTCTAATTTATCGGTCCGCTACTGCGGACCCCTCACTATGTATGGCTAACAATGGCCTGTGAGCCTTATGACGTGCGTGAGTTGCGCACGTCTGTGAATAGTTGCGATGTGTATTTCTGTAGGCGCGCTACAGGACCCACTCACGGCCTGCTTTCTTCACGGCACCCCGGCGGTCAGTCCCCACCAGGTGAGACCCCCAGTTGCCCTGAGGGAAGCCCAGCGGAGGACGACCAGCGACAGGTGGTGCCGACTCGACGCTCCTACAGAATAAGGGTGTAATTACCTCCGCCCGTCCAGTCCCCAGCTATGTACGGATTCCTTTCGGGCTAAGGGGTAGTTATGTGTGAGTATGGGCGGCATTGTGTTGTATTTGTAACACCGCCCAGTGTCAACGCGTACCGCTGCCCGCGCTGCGCATACGCGTATGTGTATAGCGTCTGTGGAGTTAAATGACTGTTCGCCGCGCAACTCGCCTATATTAACCTAGCACGAGCTACGCGACGAGTGTTTGTATATAAGTGTAGGAGTTCAGTGTGCAGGTGGGCTGCGTGTAGCCGGGTGCAGCTCACCTGGGAGTCCAGTCCGGTGCGATGGGGTCGTCGTCCGCTGTCAGATCGCGGGGTATTACATCGTTCCTCACGAAACGAGGGGCGCCAACAATGGTCCGCAACGCGAGGTTTTGTTGCGTGCGGAGCAGCCTTCGGCTCGACTCGCTCGTGAGGGCGAACCAAGCAGGTGCGGCGTACGTCAAGACTGAGCGTATTTACGCCTGGTACACGCCCAGCTTGACGCGCACCGGGAGGCCGGATGAGAGCACTGGTCGAAGTAAGGTGCGGGCAACCCTACCTTTGGCGACTACAGAGCGGACGTGGGACCCCATCGTGAGCCGACGGTCAATGGTGACCCCTAGGTACTTGACCCGGGGCGATCACGCGACGTCGGCTCCTTGTAGCTGCAGGGGTGGCGGGAGGGGCGCTTGGCGCGTGACTATCGCCTGCGTCTTACCCACGTTCACCGACAGCCGCCACTTTGACAGCCAGTCGGGAAGGAGCTCTAGGGCGCGCTGCATTTTGACGGCCGCGTACCTCGCATTGAGCGACGAGGTGAAGTTCGCGGCGTCATCTGCATACTGCGCGAGCGTCACTTCCTGCGTCGTGGGGATGTCGTCGGTGTAGAGTGAGTAACACGCCGGCGACAGGCAGCTGCCCTGTGGCACACCCGCGTGCACCGGGTGGGCACTGGAGAGCGCCCCTTCCACCGTCACTCGGAAGGATCTGTGGGAGAGAAAAGAGGAGACCACCTTGACAATGCGACGGGGCGCGCCTGTCGTGGCCAGCTTGTGCGTCAGGCCTTCGTGCCACACACGGTCGAAGGCCTTCTCCATGTCGAGGAATACTGCCACCGAGTATTCCTTTTTGTTGTGTGCAGCTGTGAGGTGGTGCAGTACCCTCGACAGCTGGAGCGTCGTACTGTGGTCCGCCCTAAACCCGAATTGCTCCGGGCGTGGCGTCAGGTGTTTCTGGAGATGTCGCAGCAGGAGACTCTGAAAAACCTTGGAGACTGTCGGCAGCAGTTCTTTCCCGCCTTGGGCAGCATAATGACGCGCCCTTCCTTCCACGAGGCCGGAAAAACCCCCGTACGCAGTATCGCCGTGAACAGGCGCGCCAGCGCTGCGACCGTACGGTATGGCAGGCGGCGCAGCACTGCGTTGGTGATGCCGTCGGCGCCGGGGGCCTTCCTTGGCTTCGTCCTGAGGATGGCGCGTCTGACTGCCCCAGGCGAGAAGAAAATAGGGTCTTCATCTGGAGCTATCGGCGCAGCGAAGTAGTCTCCAAGGTGTTTCTCAACCGCTGCGACATGGTCGGTGTCGCTGGTCGGGTTCGGGCGGAACTGACGCTCCAGGTGTTCCGCGAAGACCTTCGCCCGGTCCTCTGCTACATATTTCAGCGCCCCGTCGCTGTCTTGCAGCGGCCGCACTGGGGCTGGGGTATGTGTCAGCTGCCGACACAGCTTGTGAATCGACGGCCAGCTGTCTGTGGCCGCCTCTATTCTGACCTCCCAGCCCGTGATGTTGTGCGCCTGCAGTTCGGCCTTGATCTTCCCCGCAAGGCGGTTTAGCTCCTTCTTGAGCGTTGGACATCTCAATTGCTGCCACTGCTTGCGTAAACGCCTCTTCACGGCGATCATCGAGCGGATGTGCGCCGGCAGGGGCGGCAATAGCACTCTCCCCTGCGGCTGCGTGCTCGTCGCCGCTTCCAAGGCTCTCTGGATGCAAGCAGTGATGTCCTCCGCCGTCTGGTCCACGTCCGCGGGGCTGGTGATAGGCCGAGTCGGCGTGGTGGTCTCCATCTCTCCCACGAACTTTGTCCAGTCCGTGAGTCGACGTGGCGCTAGTGGCTTCAGTCGGGTCGGCACACCCGAGATGACGACGAGTACCGGGTGGTGATCCGAATGGAGCTCGTCGTCGATCACCTGCTGGGTGATCTGGCAGTCTAGCCCCCGGTGGACTACGATGTCCAGCACGTCCGGCATATATCGTACCGCGTCGGGGTAGTGTGTCGGCGTCTCCGGGCCGGACACCGTATAGCCGAAGGCTTCCGCGTCCGCGAAGAGCCGGCTCCCCTCTGCATTGGTGGTCATTGAATTCCACGCTGGGTGCTTACTATTGAAGTCGCCGGCGAGGAGGGTGCCATTTTGGTTGGCTGGTGTAAGTAGTGCCCGCAGCTCCAGTAGGTTCAGGCGAGCTGCGGGCGGCTTGTAGACGGCGTACAATTTCATGTTCTCGCCGGCGATGTGCAGCTGGACACCCAGCGCGTCGAACGTCGCGTTCGATGGTATGGGGAGCTCTTGGTGGACGACTCTTCGCTTCACTAGTACTGCCAGACCACGGTACGTCATGTGTGCGGACCTTTCGTCCTTCCTGTAGACATGGTTTCCCGGGACCCTGACCCTATCTTCGGGCCCCAGGAAAGTCTCACTTATGAGCGCCACGTCGACATCTTGTTCCCTCAGGAGATGACGGAGGGGGGCGACCTTTCCCCTAAGGCCGCGGGCGTTCCAATGTACCACCCTTAACGGTCTAGCCACGGGCTCTGTAGAGACGTAAGAGCTTGGCCAGGCCGTCAAGGATGACGGTCTCCACGTTCTGACCCTGCCTTATGGCCTGGATAAGCTCCATGAGCAACTCTATGGCGCAGGTCGTGAACTCTCTTGTGGTCTCGGTCTTGGATTCTTTAGTGGGGGCGCCGGTGGCGCCGCGGTTGGCTTTTGCCTTCTGTACCGGCGCCTGTCTCGTTTGCTTGCCGAGCCACGACCTGCTTGCCCTTTGGGGCAGGGTCGGCGGCCATAGGCGCGTCTTCCTGGGCGGCAGAGGGCGTAGGCTAAGGAGCCTTAAACGTAGGTAGTAGGTTAAGGAGGACGAAACGGAGGAAGAAGGGGCGCAGGGGCAAGGGCAAAGGCAAGGGCCTTTGCCCTTGCCCCTGCGCCCCTTCTTCCTCCGTTTCGACGAAGTAGCTTGGGCGCGGTCAGTAGGCTCGTTCGCTGCCGCCATTAAGGTGGCCGCTTGGGCGTCGTGTCCCATGACCCGGAATTCGTCGTCGATCTCCTGGGGGTCCGTGTCCGCTGGCAATCCCCTGATGGCTATCTTGAAGCTCTTCTCCCCTGGCAGGGGGTAGGGGAACCTTGAAAGGCCGCTCTACTTCTCCAGGCCAATGAGGTATCGCTGGACCAGCCGGTACTCGTCTTCGGTGTCGGGGGTAAAGCGCACCCCCGTCCCGTACGGACGAGCGTTAGGCGGCCGGCCCAAACGCTCCCTGATGGCCCGGAAATGAGCGGCCCAGTTCGGTAGCCTCTCCACTACCAGCGGTGGGTATCGATGTCTCTTCGGGTCCTTTTTCGTCTTCGTCGGCTTTGGAGAGCCGGAGGTGGCAGCGGGGGGGGGCGGTAGTGCCAGCGGACACACCTTCCTCCTCTTCGTCCGGTGTGGGTGAGCGCGGCGGCGTACGGCGCACCGTCTCGGCGAAGGTGGGCGAAGCGGGCTCGCCCCTCCCCCGCGGCGCGCGTTCGCGCTGAGGCCGCGGCGGGTCAAAGCAATAGCGCTTCGCCTCCTCGCCTACAGCGGAGTCGCCTGAGCTCCTGCGCCGCCGCTGCGGTCGGGCCCCGAGCTCAAACTCATAGCCAAACCCGAGCGGCGGCAGCAGAGGCAAGGCCGGCGCTTGCCGGCTGGTGTGGGCTTCCGCTCGTCCCTCGATGGGCCGGCGTCCGGATCGCGGTGTCGTATCCCTCGATACGTCTCCGCGACCAGACCCGGCCGAGTCCCCCGACGCTAGCGACATGCTCGACCCCGCACGTGATGAGCATGCCGAGAGCATAGCGGGGGAGTCGAAGGCGGAGTCCCTCGGAGGTGCTGGTGACTCAGGCATCAGTGGCGCCTTTTGCGACGGTCTGCGAGTACCGCCTGCTCTGGCTGGCCGCCCAAGCTCCGCCCCCGCCGGTCCCGCCAGCTTGCTCAGCAAGCTGTGGGTAGCGGATGTGGCGGTGCCCGAAGCTGGCACAGCTTGAGCCAATGCTGGCCCAGCTTGAGCGGGCGGTGATGTTTGCTGCGTCGGTGACGTAGCAGGGCGCGACAGGGGTGCGCGGGTGTGCTCGGGCGTCGCTGGGGTTCGCACCGGCGGCGCGTTCCGCGCGGGCTGCGCGGCGGCGCGCGCTGGCGCCGCGGCCCGCGCGGCAGGCGCAGCCGGACGCGCGGGTGCTGGTACGCGGGCTGGCGTTGGGGGCGCACGCACTTGATGCGTGCGGCCCTGGGTAGCGGCCGGTCCCGGTGCCTGGATAGGCACCGGCCGGAACGCGGCGGGGCGGACGGGAACTGCGTGCTGCCGTCCCGACGGCGGCGTTGGCGCAACGCGCGCAGGCGCCGATGTCGTCGGTGGGGCGGCGGCTGGCACAGCGCCAGGTCCCCCTCCTCTCTTCTTATTTTTATCACTTCGCCCGGTGGGCGGCGAAGCGGGCGCCGCACTGCCTATATCGGACAGCGACAGTGCCCGATCCATCGCCGGACGGGCCTCTTCGAGCCCGGTGTCGCGGCCGAGAGAGCTGCGTGCACCGGGTTTCTTCGGCATTATCGCCGGTTAAAAGTTTAAAAGTTCACAACACAGGACACTAATTGTTAAATAGTTTGAATCACAGTTTTTAAAATTAATAAAAATAGAAAGTTCTCTTCAAAGGAAATTCGGAAAATCACTTTTTGGACCGTGGTTGCCGCGATCGCAACGGCGGCGGCGGGCCGCCGGGGGGCGGGGGCGGGGGCTCCCGCCTGTGCCCGTGCCAGTCAGTCAAAGAGTATAATAATACTAGGGAAAAAGAGAGCCCTCTCGTGAAGTTTTTATGCAAGCAATTTTGAAGCGCCATCTACATGTCTTGACCAGAGTTATAGGTATGCTATACATACGTATAGTTACATATCTATAGATATTCATTCATAAGCGTTGTTCGCAGTAGACCCGTTCCCAATAACAAGTTAATGTTTAATTTTCTTGTTGTTATGCTTTGAAAAACATTACAACAAGAAAATTAAACAAAATAACTTGTTACTGAGCATCGGGTCTTCTAGAATCAATTTTTTTTTCGCTAGGGACAAATAAAATGAAAAACCACTGCTTGGAAATTATTTTTTTATTTTCTATTTTTATAATTTTTATGTTTTACATAATATTTATGTGCTGCTACTTTAGTTGTGTCATCATGGCCATCGTATTTGCATTTTCCAGACAAAATCCGGTTGACGTTTCGACACCAATTATATATCGGTACATTTATTGTAGTATTTTTAAAATAATTATTAAGGTCATTTTTATGCCTCACACATTTGAATGGATTTTCTAACAACATGTCTGTAAACGAAAGCATTGTTGATTTTAAACCAATTTTGGGCACGTCTTTTTTTAAAAAAGAAATGGCTATGTTTTGTATATCCTTGAAATGATTTTCTATTTCTTTGCTTGGATAACATAGCCATTTCTTATTTTGGTATTCTTTTGCTTTAATAAAATCATTATTAAAATTGGAAGTATTGTCTGCAAGTGAGGATTTACAATCTGAACAACCTTTTACAATATTTGTGAAACATTTTTTCAGGACCCATCCACACACATAATTACTTTGACCAGCATCGCTTTCTTGTGTGTGAGGAAAACAAATTTCATTATCAAAATGAATAACTTCAGTGCTTTTATTAGAAACATTAGGAGTTTCAATTTTTTCTTTTAAAAATAAGTCCAAGTTTTGGAGGCATTCATTTATGTCTTCTTCGCAATTAGCTCCCCTTGAATGGGGAGAGCTATAATTATTTAACATTAAAGCTTTGAATGCCCCCTCAAACCCCACTGTGTTAGGTGCTATGTTTCTTGCTCCGTAACACCTAATGTTTCCAAAAAAATTTTCTAAGGGGTCCTGATTAAAATTCCTCGTTAACATAAAATCAAATGCATACTTGCGAGACAAAACTTCCCATAGAGTTTCCATGCCTTCTATGGTTTTTATTAAATTCGTTACAGACGGTACTACTGTCTCAACCAAACGGATTCTGTCTCCAACTTTGACCTTTTTGATGAATTTTACAGTTTTTAAAAACGATTTTGCATCCTTCCAAAGACTGTGGTGAGGAGAGTTGAGTTTTATAGGCCCTTTAAAAACTTTACCATTTGGTACCGACAAATTGCTGACATTCAGCGTGTCAAACAAATTATCTAACATGAGTGTAAAGTCAACAATTTGTCGGCATTCCATCGGAAGGTCTCCTCTTGCCACCAAATGGTCAGTCGTAACAGCAACACTGTGACTGAATAGTTGTGTTGCTAATTTAACACGCATCTTATTAATTTTTTCTTTATTTATGTGTTCCTCAGTAAGTTTATTGAGGCTCCGCAACTCTCCTTTTGCCTTACCGGCGTCGTACAGCATTTGGAAGTAGTCCCACTTTACTGTTTTGACCTCACTGTTTCGCGTGTATATGACATCCTTTGTCATTAAATTATTTCTTATGCCTTTCATTATGTGAGGAACGTCGTAAAGTGGGACTATGCTGTGGCCATTAACAAGTATGACTTCACGACGCCATTCTTTGTCTAAACGCAAATATATTTTTTTAGATTCGTTCACCATTTCTGTTATTGCGCCAACATTTACAGGGCTTTGGTCACACACAGTGTTCAGTACTATTAGTTTGTGTTTAAAACAGTGAGTAAGGACTGTTGTCAAAATAGTTTTTAATTCTAGTTTTGTTAAACTATTAGTGAAATAATAAGCAATTGGCTGCTTGAAATTGTTTTTTACGCCTTTTATCATAAAGACCAGAACATGGTCAGCAAACACATTCTTTAAATTACTGCAAGTAAAACCTTCTATTTGGTCTTTATGAGCCGCATAAAAAATTTGCGGGTTAATCGACATTGCGTCGAATATAAGACTACATAGCCTATCTGGAATGTCTTTGGTGTCCATAGTGTTTTTTATTTTTTCAAAAATTATTTTATTTATTCCAGGGGTTAGTCTTATCTGACTCAGTAACCTTTTCATTGCTTTAGTGGAAGGGAGCGTAAAATATTTATAAAAATGAGCATAAGCTTTAGGGCTCTTTTTGAATAATGACAGACTTAATATTTTTTCTTCAACAGTAAATCGTCTCCTTTCGACTTCTTTTTTGCTTGTAACTGCATATTCATAAATATTTGAGCTGGCTTTGTCATTTGCTGGAGAACTGCTTTAAATGCAACATTTTTCGAAAGGTTTGTTGCATTAGCCAGTCGCTCCTTAAATGTTCCTCCCCTTTTGCGCAAACGATTTATTTCGGTTTGAAGGTGCCTGACCTTCTTATGGAGAGAATTTACTGTATGTAAACCGCAGGCGTAAGTTCCAGATGCACCTGAAAATGACAAAAAACATCTTTAAATAAATATAAATCACCTTAATTAAGTGTTGCTAAGCACAAAACTCGAGAAGGGGTCTACCAATTTGGCTATTTTTTTGACGGTTGATACATACGAGGTTTCCTGGGGCAACAATGTGTAATTACTAAGAGGAACTACTTAAATTTGAACCAAACTAATATAATGTTACAAAATAATACAGAATAATATTTTAAGTAAAAATTAGGTATTTTGATGACAGAGATTTCAATTTTATGCATTTGTATAGAATAATTACCTTTGACAGATCGCTTTGGTCTGGGTCCACTAATGACACTGTAGTTATGGTCTACTAGAGCAGAAATGCAGTGCCTTACTCCTGAAAAAAAAAAAGGCTTATGTTTAACTTACCACCAGATATAGTAACAAATAGCAGACAAAAATAGTAAATGATCACCAAAATGAAACTCGCATTTTAATGTAAAATTATGACCAAAGTTTTAACACTTTGCTATCCTATTTAAGTAAAATGACTCCAAGTAAATCATGAGTAACCCCAAAATAGTAAATGATCACCAAAATTATACCAGCGTTTTAATATAAAATTATAACCAAAGTTTTTAAATTCTGCTATCCAATAAATCATTGTTATCCCAAAAGTAGTAAATGATCATCAAAATTATACCAGCGTTTTAATTGGCGCTTCGCCGGCCGCTACAGCGGCACGCTCGGCTCACGCGCTGTTTTGGTCACAGTTCTAACCTAACCTATGGGTGGACAAACCATGACTGACGTGTCATTTTATGTTTCGTTTTCTGATTTTATGGCAATCACAGTGATTTTTTTAGGCAAAAATAATACATTAATTTGGTCGTCAAGACTTGGTGATCATTTACTAAATTTGGTGGTTGAATACAATTTAAAGTGGAGTCGTGACTAAAATAGCTGGTACTATTGTATTTTTAGACTTTATTTTTCTGGTGTTAAGTAGATATTTTTGGTTACAAAACTAAGGGTATCAAAGCATTTTATGGTGGTCATTATATTTATCCCCCCAAAAAAAAAAAACATATCATGTAACTTATTAACCAACACAAATACCGACAAAAACATCCTAAAAATTTTATCAATTCCTTTGACAGCTGAGACCTGCGATGTAACGTCAACCAGTATAAGGTCATCATGCTTTACTATCACTTTTTAAATTTATAGGAAAGAAAAACTTGTAATTTATCCATACTAATATTATAAATGCGAAAGTAACTCTGTAACCTCTCAACCGATTTTGATAAAATTTGGCACTGACAATCTTTAGACCCTGAGAAAGGACATAGGCTACCTTTTATTGAGAACAATATATATATAATCCCGAGGGAAATCTAAAAAGCGCGATATAACCGAATTCTACGGGCGGAGCCGCGGGCGGGAAGCTAGTTATCTATAAAATATTATTAAGTAAGAATTATTAATTACCTGATGGAGAAGTAGATGATTGGGCATAGACAGGATCTGTGTGAACATTTTCCGAGACTGCTCTTCTTGACATTCCTGAAAAATGTTAGCAAATAAACTTTTATTTCTTTTATGACTGCTAAAGCAACCTTACAAAATTTTAAGCTTGTAAATGATTGTCTATGAAATGTTACTAAGTAAAAACTATTAAGTACCTGATGCAGAAGTAGAAGGTTGGGCATAGACAGGATCTGTGTGAACATTTTCCGAGACTGCTCTTCTTGACATTCCTGAAAAATGTCAGCAAATAAACTTTTATTTCTTTTATTAGATTGCGAAAGTAATCTTACAAAATTTTAAGCTTGTAAATGATTGTCTATGAAATGTTACTAAGTAAAAACTATTAAGTACCTGATGCAGAAGTAGAAGGTTAGGCATAGACAGGATCTGTGTGAACATTTTCCGAGACTGCTCTTCTTGACATTCCTGAAAAATGTCAGCAAATAAACTTTTATTTCTTTTATTTGAAAGAAGTAGAAGGTTGGGCATAAACAGGATCTGTGTGAACATTCACACATGTGAGTCTGCAGTTTTTGGACTTCCTGAAAATATTAGTTCATAAGGGTTTTTCCTCGATTTATACACTAAAACCTAATTGTATTCTAAAGGAGGTATTTCAAAATATATGGAGCCCCGGCCATGTCTTTGTACAACATAGTAAAAAATGGGGAAACATAATTAAAACAGTTTCCAATCATCCAATTACTTTAATTTGGCTTTGTTTGGTTGTAAAACACAAGAATATACTTTTGGAATTGCAACAAGATAAGCTGTCATGTTTATTGTTCAATGATGTTTGACATGTTTATTTGTCTTAATTATCAAAACACTAAGTGTGTTTTAGGCCCCTCGCAAGCTGACAGTCTGTCACGCAGCCAGGCTGCAGCAGCTAGAATATTTGACCAGCCAGTTATAGCAGTCAATCGACGACTATTTAAGATACTTCCATTGAGCGATATGGACATGGAAGAACTTATTATCGTTTAGGTACCTATCTCACGACGGGTTCGATTCCAGGTCAGGCAAGTACCAATGTAACTTTTCTAAAATTATATGTACTTTCTAAGTATATCTTGGACACCAATGACTGAAGGTGAAGGAAAACATCTTGAGGAAACCTGGACTTTAAGTCCGAAATCGCCAACCCGCATTGAGCAAGCGTGCTGATTACGCTCAATCCTTCTCTGTATGAGAGGAGACCTGTGCCCAGCAGTGGGACGATAAAAGGTTGATGATGATGATGATGACCTATCTCATAAAAATTTTGATGACCAGCCCGTGAGAATTCTTAAATTACTAGTTCAAATTGAATGAAATTTTAAATATGCTGTATTTATATAATGTCTGCTTAGTTATTGATTTTCTGGCTGAATTCAGGCCTCTAGTTTTATCGACAAGAACATTACAGGGGGTCAAAAATGGCCCAACTGCTTGAAGAAAAGGATGGTGTGGCAGTGTTGTTTTTTACCTGTGGTGTTGTCTGATATATTGAGTTAAGCACAAAACACATTAATTTAATAGTAGATGTTTAACACCATTAAAATATATATATATATATATATATATGTTTTCAGAATCATTTTCATTGTTTTTCTGCTACTCATCTAACTATTACATATTATCCTAATTAAAACTGTATAACTTACTTGGCAAATGAAGAGTTGGTACTGCCAGTGCACTGAGGCGTTTATACCGTACTCTATGTTCATCAATAAAGTGAATATCACAGATTCTCTTCGTTATATAAATATCATTTTCAGATAGAGACTCCAAACCTTCATCAACAAGATTAACCCAAAGTTTAAAACGTTCAGGAAATCTTTTGGGATTAGGAAAGACATGCATAACCACATCTGAAATAAAAAGGTGATAATTAGTAAAAGCAAGCATATTATAACAAGTATTCTATATCCCTATTAGGCCTTGACCCTCATAACAATAACATTAATATTGTGTCTGGGTTTAAGATTTTGTCAGGTATTTGATATTTGTTGCAAAACAAATTTTGCAATCACCAGGAATGAACCAAATAGTCATGCATGATTAGGGTTCATATTTTCTCCATTAGCAGAATACATTTGGATAAGAAAAGCATGACTTAGATGTTATACCATCTCAAATAAATGATAATGCCCAAAAATGTGTTACGAATGGACCTTATGTCAATGGCATAAGGTTCAATATCGCGTGACATGCAGTGTGTCACTTTCAAGCCCTATTTCGCTAGATCTAGACATTTCCTAGGTACAATAATAAAACGCATTACTAGACTTAGGATGGCCTATCGAATGGTACAGGTCTCAACAGTTTTGTCAATAAAGTGTCGACATCGAAATTTCTAGAAACCCGTTTCCGGGAATTACCGTAGGTACTTACATGGCCGGTGACCTCGAAGTTATGCAGTATTATTATTACGTCTAGAGGATTCCGGAATGTTCGATCAGCTGGCCTATATATACCGCCGCGACGCCGGCGAAGAGTCAGTCTACACTCGACTAGCGATACGAAAACAGCGACAGTTAAGAAGCGATCTTAAAGAAAACCTACTGCGACAATTATAACGAGAACTTCGAGTACTACGTGAGGTAACAGCTATAGCGTCATTGTGTGTTTACAACACGGACTTCGTGGACATAAGGGAAGACTTCGGTACAACATCAGCCACGTTCTACTTGTCATTGCCTACGATCGACTGTACCTTCGTTGCCAATAAACTTCGTAACCCTTAACCGGCGTTTAAGTACCCCTAGCCCGTAACAATTGGTGTCAAAAGCGGTATGCCGGTCACGCCAAGGGAAGACGAAAGAGTTCGCACGCGACGACAAGCAGCGATGGATTTGGCGCGTCAAGAGGAAGCATCGCTTAGTGTCCCTGTACGCGTAGAAGATGCGGCCGTCATAACACCGACGAATGTGAGTGCGCGTAGTACCACCACTATTCCCGGAACCAGCGGATGCGATTTATCGGCGTTACTGGCTCATTTGACGGCACAAATAAAACTGAGCATAGTAGAATCTCAGGCAGAAATCCAGGCGCAAATAAAGCTGAGCATAGATAAATCCCAGGCAGAAACCCAGGCAAAAATAGATAGATCCCAGGCAGAAACTCAAGCACAAATAAAACAATCCCAGGCAGCAACCCAGTCACAAATAAAGGAATCCCAGCAACTGGTATTACAATTAAATGAAAAGTGGAAAAAGACCAAAGAAGAGGTCAATGAACTTAGAATTAAAACAGCTCAACAAGATGCTCGTCTGGACCAGCAAGACACGCGCATAGACAAACAAGATACGCGTATGGACCAGCAAGATACGCGCATAGACAAACAAGATGCGCGTATGGAGAAATTAAACAGTACCATCATGGAGTTTGGGAAGGAAGTAGAATTTTTGCAGGAGAAGGTACAAAAAGGCGTTATTAAAGGTGTGGTACCGGTACCCAGTGCTTTGCCGACTTTCAAGGTACCTCATTTTGATGGAACAACGTCATGAGTGGCCTTCCGTCTACAGTTTGAAAAGGTCGTAAAAGGCAACAATTGGGACGACGATCAAGCTCTAACAGCCCTTATGCTTGCGTTGCGTGGTGATGCCGTACGAATCCTCGAGAATATTTCCGGTGATTGCAATACCCTAGCCTGTCTGTTAGAAGCGTTGGAGATTAGATATGGAGAGAAACACCTGGAACATGTCTACAGGGCTCAACTCCGCGAACGCACACAGAAGAGCCGCGAGGGTTTGCAACAATGGGCCACGGAAATAGAACGTATGGTTCGGAAGGCGTATGCATCAACACCGGGATTGATTGGCGCTACTACTCTACGATTATTTACCGATGGGATTCGAGATGCAGAAGTCAGGGCTGCGGTACGTCTGGGTCACCATCAGACGCTGAAGGCAGCTTTGACGCATGCTCTGGAGGTGGAAGCTGTACGTCAAGATGGCCCACAACACGACCGTATTCGAGAAGTGACCGCACATATAAAAGCCCGACGAGAACCAACTTGCTATGAGTGCGGCGAAAAGGGGCATATTCGAATTGATTGTCCCAGGAAGGCTAAGGGAAGAAGAACTTCTTGGTCACGTGAGGAGGCCGCGGTGATGGCGTGGCGCAAGCGCGATGCCAAGGTCGAGCCCGAGCGCCCGTGCGAGCGAGTCGAGTGGCGCGAGCGGAGCGATCGGAGCGGGCACCGCGAGCGATCCGCTGAACGAGAGCGGGAACGCGTCAAGGACCGGGAGCGAGACCGATACCGGGAACGCGAACGTCCCGGCAAGCGAGAACACGAGCGCGAGCGGTCGCGCGGAAGGTCGCGGAGTGAGGCAGACGGAAGCCGGGACAAGGAAGTCGAGGACGAGGCCCGTAAGAAGAAGCGCCTCGAGAAAAAGGCAAGACAAAAGGACCGCCGTCGCCAGGTTACTTCAGGAAGTAAGGGCCGACATTGTGACAAACAGGAAGAGAACGTAAGGATTATCCAGGTAAACGCTTTGGATGAAGACTGGGATAATCAATCATTGGAAGACGCACAAAAGGAAGATGGTGACTTGAAGACAGTAATCGAATGGAAGAAACGTGGCCAAAGGCCTTGGAGTGAAATATCAGCGCTTAGCCCAACAGTAAAAAGTTACTGGGCTCAATGGGATAGCCTGATAATTGATAACGGAGCTCTCAAGAGGAAATGGGAATCACCCAGTGGACAGGAGGTCACCTTACAGATAGTTGTTCCCTGCGATAAAGTCGCGTCAGTGCTAAGACAGGTGCACGACGGAGTATCCGGAGGACATCTAGGAGTAAAGAAAACCCTGGAGAAGGTGAGAAAAAGATTCTATTGGGTGCATTGCCGCGAAGACGTAGAGGACTGGTGTAGAAAATGTGTAACCTGCTCCTCAGTAAAGGGACCGCAAACGAGAGCCAGAGGTCGACTTAAAGTGTACAATGTTGGTGCACCATGGGAAAGAGTTGCTGTCGATATAGCTGGGCCATTCCCTGTTACTGAAGAAGGGAATAGGTATATCATCGTCATGCAAGACTATTTCAGCAAATGGCCAGAAGCTTTTGCAGTACCTAACCAGGAAGCTCATACAGTCGCCAAAAAGCTAGTTCACGAGGTGTTCTGTCGATTTGGCGTTCCCTTGGAGTTACACTCTGACCAGGGTAGTAACTTCGAGTTTTCACTATTTCAAGAGGTTTGCCAACTACTCGGGATACATAAGACTCGTACAACACCGTATCACCCACAGTCAAATGGAATGGTCGAAAGTAGGGTTGTAACGGAGGCTTGTTAGCGGAGGCGGAGGCGGATGCGGAGGCGACGAGTCTCACCTCCGCGGAAGCGGAGGTTAACGGAGGCGGAGGTGAAAGTACATATAGAAAAAAATTGAAATTTATGGTTAATTAAAACATTTTTTTTATTTTAAATACGTACATGAATAGTAGTATACATGGAAAAAAAATATTACCTTCTTATAATGAAAATTAAGGAGAAACAAATTGTGTTTGCCGCATTCCCGCCTTGCACTAGTTGATTCTTGACCATTTCGCGCTCAAACGCGGCCGGACGGTTGTCGAGCGTCGCAGCTTGCGCGTTATTTATTTTATAAATAGGTAAATAAACCTCCGTTATAACTCCGCAAAAAATTGTGCGGAGGCGGAGGCGGAAGCGAAGATACGATTTCTTGCGGAACTTCCGCAGTAACGGAAGCGGAGGCGAAGCTCCGTTACAACCCTAGTCGAAAGATTCAATCAGACGTTGGAGAATCATTTGGCCAAAGTAGTGGAAGAACATCAAAGGGATTGGGACCAATACATTCCACTCTTTTTAATGTCATACCGCTCAGCAACACATGATAGTACAAATTGCACACCGGCGAAAGTCAACTTTGGCCGAGAAATTAGACTACCCATAGATGCACTAACCGGAACACCTCCCGATACTCCTATCCTAGCCGTCGACTATGTGGCCGACCTGCGGCGTAAATTAGATGGAATACATGAGCTAGTGAGAGAGAATGGTCTGAAAACCAGTGAGAAGATGAAGATCCGATACGATCGCAAAGCTAACGTGCCCGGATTTGAAGAGGGAACTTTGGTATGGTTACATAATCCCATTAGAAGAAAAGGAAAGAGTCCAAAGTTCCAAGCCAAATGGGAGGGTCCGTACACGATAGTAACCAGAATAAACGATGTCACCTACCGGATTAAGAAAGGACCTAGAGGGAAGCTGAAGGTCGTACACGTAGACCGCCTAGCTCGCTATTATGGATCAAATCATGCTCGGGACGAGCATGACTAAGAAGGGGGCAATGTTACGAATGGACCTTATGTCAATGGCATAAGGTTCAATATCGCGTGACATGCAGTGTGTCACTTTCAAGCCCTATTTCGCTAGATCTAGACATTTCATAGGTACAATAATAAAACTCATTACTAGACTTAGGATGGCCTATCGAATGGTACAGGTCTCAACAGTTTTGTCAACAAAGTGTCGACATCGAAATTTCTAGAAACCCGTTTCCGGGAATTACTGTAGGTACTTACATGGCCGGTGACCTCGAAGTTATGCAGTATTATTATTACGTCTAGAGGATTCCGGAATGTTCGATCAGCTGGCCTATATATATCGCCGCGACGCCAGCGCAGAGTCAGTCTACACTCGACTAGCGATACGAAAACAGCGACAGTTAAGAAGCGATCTTAAAGAAAACCTACTGCGACAATTATAACGAGAACTTCGAGTACTACGTGAGGTAACATCTATAGCGTCATTGTGTGTTTACAACACGGACTTCGTGGACATAAGGGAAGACTTCGGTACAACATCAGCCACGTTCTACTTGTCATTGCCTACGATCGACTGTACCTTCGTTGCTAATAAACTTCGTAACCCTTAACCGGCGTTTAAGTACCCCTAGCCCGTAACAAATGTATGAACTAATAACCTACAATCAATTAAAACCGTTTCTTGTTGGAAGGCAGAGAAAACATACAAAAAAAAAAAAGAAAAAACATAAGTACTATATCCCAAAGCCAATATTTGCTTTCAATTAAGCAATCACGAACTACTAGAAAAACTTATCACTTCTGCTAGCGGTTTCATCTGGAACCTGTAGGAACTACTTCGCATACCCGAATAACCAGTTAAATATAGCTTTCCTTGATTAATGGACTATCAAACAGTGAAAGTTGTTTCAGAGTTTAATGCATTCAAGCAAACAAACTCTTCAGCTTTATAATATTACATTAGATAGGCTATTATCATATAACCTCTAGATCGTCATATGGATTAGGACAGGCATTGCAATGACCACATTAGTTCATGTTTGTGATGATACCAGAGCTGGAATGGGTATATGGAAATAGCTGAATATTTACCAAAAGAATCAGTTATTATTAACCAATGCACTCTGCTATACTTATTGTTATATGCCTTTGACCCATTAGTTGTAGGCAAAACGAATTACATACCCGCGACCGCCTTTTTAAGGTCATTCGAAATTTATTTATTATACTTTTGCACTTAACTGAATACCGGCATTTTTTTTTTTTGGGTATCCTTATATAAGACAGCAGTTTTACCAAGTCAATAATAATGCTAAACGAACTGAAAGAATTTAGAATGTTTGTTTGGATTAATCCCAAATGTTGGTAGAAACTAACTTATTAGGATTGTGGACTTTTATTTTTACGACGGGTTAATGCTAACACCGGTAGGAAATAAACTTAGTTATGAACTGTAAACTTACTTCTGTCTTTACATCCAAATGCACATGTATAAGGCATCTTCACAATGATATACATTCACAAGATAACACAAAATAGCGTCAATATCGCGCACAAAACGTCTCTATCGTAGAAAAGTACACAACACAAAAGTTGAAGAATGAAGAAAAGGCTTCTGGATAGTGATCTTACTAAAACGGAGGAGCAAGCTCGACTCGACGTTCAGCGAAGAAGGTATCTCAAAAGCTAGAAATTACACAGAAATTACCAAAGTACACAGACAAGCGTACACGCAAGCTATGATGGTGGCGTCTTGTAAACAATGCTAGGTAATAAGTTCTGTTTCTTTCCAAATTCCAATTAGCAAAATGGTCTGTTAAGGTTGCCAGAACAAGGATTTTTAAGAAGGAAATTTAATTGAAATTGGTAATTTAAATGATCTCCTTGTAATTATTAAAAAGTTATCGTATTTTTTCATAAAAATTAAATAATTATTTTTATTTTTTTTACAGCGACAGCCAAAGATGCGACAATTGCGACATCTTTGACATGGTTTTCGGTCAGTACTTGTAGATGGCGCTACTTTCTTTACCACATGTTCGATCAAGGGAACTGTCCCCGCCCCCCTGCAGTCAGTACTCGGCACCGGCACAGACGAGTAGCTGTCTAGCGATCCGCGCGGCGTAGCAGCAGGCCTTGGTGAGCACCCGGGAGCTCCGAAACCAACGACCGCTCTCGACCACTGTGGCCGATCCTGAATAACTATTCGCCGGCTAGTTCGCGTATTTATATGGTCAAACCGCAAGTCGAGAACTTTCCCGAATTACATTCCTGAATAGTTCCGAATCTTCTCGCGACTACGCAGACCGGAAGTTGATATGTCTGTACTCTTCTTTATCTATCTGTCTCGTTCTAACATCGACGGTTGGAAGTTTCCGCTACTCAACACCAGACGTCGCTGATGCTAAGGAAGTTTATATGTCTGTACTCTTTTTTATCTGTCTGTCTCGTTCTAACATTGGCGGTTGCTAAAGAAGTTGATATGTCTGTACACTTTTTTATCTGTCTGTCTCGTTCTAACATTGGCGGTTGGGTGGTTCCGCTACTCGACACCAGACGTCGCTGATGCTAGCCGCGCTGTCATTGGTCAATGCGTGTGTGTGAGTTGATAGATTGTCAGGTCGATAACTGTCAATATGTTCATGTTGATTATTCCTCTGCATACTAGATGTCGCTAGGACTTGACATCGTTTCATAAATATTTTTTTTTTTCGTTTTTGTCTATGGCCATCGTGTCGAAATATCATCCGTCAGTCTTGCTACTATTTGTTTACGTTTTGTTATGATAATTTTCTCAAAAAGTTTCTATTAATTTTTATGTGAATGTGCAATGTGAAGTGGAATGTTTTCGTCGCGAACAATATGTATTGGAATAATTCATAACTTCCTACCATGTAAACATAAGGTTAGAGAACCCTTCCCGTATCGTTTCTTATCTTATCAAGCGGCCGTCCTCTTGATATGTATACCCCCTTATTGTTACACATTGTATATATTATATAAAATTTTACAACTCTAGATGTATATACGTGGCGTACTCATGCATATTATGACGATAACAACTTTTATAACTTTTAAAATCGTTATATATCTCAGAAACGGTGGCTCGTAAGAAAAAAAGTATTGATACGTTTTTTATAGATAATTTTATGATCTACAATTTTTGTCTGAGGTACTTTTATGATAAAACTTACCGTTTTGCTGAAAATCGCGAAAGATTCATTTTTTTGACCTTTGACCTTGAATTCAATTTTTTCCGGTTAAACTTTAGTTGGTGGACCGCTGAATTTAAGGGTTTTTTGGGGAGGGGAAGGGGGGGACGCCCCCAGAAGAAGGGATAATGAAAACTTATGATTACCGAGAAATTTAAAATTGAAAATTTTGAGGTTAAGTTCAATAATTAAGGTCTATGACGTAACAATTTGCGTGATTTTTAATTTACTATGGTAGATTTTTTTTTAAAGTAGAATTAATTAAATAAATAAAAAATAATGAAATAAAAGACAATATTTTTTAAATCATTTTAATCAGGTGCTGGGTACACATATTTAATAGCTTTAACTAATTCATCGAATGGATGTCCATGGCGAAATTTTATTTTTCTTCTCCATCTATAGATTATGAGCCAGTCGGCGAAGTCCTTTTTATTTTATGTCTGAATTCTTTCTTCAGACCTCTCCACTGGCTCTCGATTCGCTGTGTATGAAGTCCATCCGCACCTACAAATCGGTTTTCTGGGTCACTGTGGTTCACCCTTTTGTGGGTGTACCCATGCTCTGGCAGAGCGAGGTAGGCTCTCCAGAAATCAGTATGAATGATGGAACCTACCTCGACATGCTTCTGAATGAGCGGAATTAAAACTTCTGAAGTCCGCTCATTATTTGGGCACACCTCTAATCGTAAATCATCACATTTATCTTCGATCATTCCAATGATCATTCCATGCATGCCTAGTCTATTTGGATGACATCATCATTATGGGACGAAACTTCGCAGAGCACCTACGCAATTTGGAGAAAGTCTTTCAGAAACTGCGTGAAGCGAATTTAAAACTCAGTCCTAGTAAGTGTACACTATTCCAGAAAGAGGTTGGATACTTGGGACACATTATTTCGGCGCAAGGAATTCGAACAGACCCTGAGAAAATAAAAGCCGTGTCGAAGTGGCCTACGCCTCGTAATAAAACTGAGGTACGCTCTTTCTTGGGTTTGTGTGCATATTATCGTCGGTTTGTGAAGAACTTCTCCGAGTTAGCGAAGCCGTTGCATCGTTTAACAGAGGAAAAGTGTCAATTTGAATGGAACGCTGACTGCGAACAGGCATTTGCGCTACTGAAAACTCACTTGTGTGAGGCTCCTGTATTAGGTTACCCTAGTCGGGAAGGTCGATTTTTGGTAGACACGGATGCCAGCAATGTTGGTATTGGAGGAGTTCTCTCTCAAACACAAGGAGATAGGCAGGTCGTGATTGCATATTTCAGCAAATGCCTTTCCAAGTCAGAAAGAAATTACTGTGTTACCCGCCGAGAACTTCTAGCCGTTGTTAAGACCTTACAACACTTCAAGAAATATTTGATTGGGAGGCAGTTTACACTTCGTACCGATCACGCTGCCTTACAGTGGCTCCTCCAGTTCAAGGACCCAGAAGGACAAGTAGCAAGGTGGATAGAGCAGCTGCAAGAATTTGACTTTGTCACTGAACATCGAAAAGGCAAGTCACACAATAATGCTGATGCTTTGTCTAGACGACCTTGCGAAGAATCTTGCCGACATTGTGCCAAACAGGAAAAGAAAGAGAACGTAAAGATTATCCGGGTAAACGCTTTGGATGAAGACTGGGATAATCAATCATTGAAAGACGCACAAAAGGAAGACAGTTACCTGAAGGCAGTAATCGAATGGAAGAAACGTGGCCAAAGGCCCACTTGGAGTGAAGTATCAGCGCTTAGCCCAATAGCGAAAACTTACTGGGCTCAATGGGATAGCCTGATAATTGATAATGGAGTTCTCAAGAGGAAATGGGAATCACCCAGTTGACAGGAGGTCACCTTACAGATAGTTGTCCCCTGCGATAAAGTCGCGTCAGTACTACAACAGGTGCACGACGGAGTATCCGGAGGAAATCTAGGGGTAAAGAAAACCCTGGAGAAGGTGAGAAAAAGATTCTATTGGGTGCATTGCCGCGAAGACGTTGAGGACTGGTGTAGAAAATGTGTAGCTTGCTCCTCAGTAAAGGGACCGCAAACGAGAGCCAGAGGTCGGCTGAAAGTGTATAATGTTGGTGCACCTTGGGAAAGAGTTGCTGTCGATATAGCTGGGCCATTCCCTGTTACTGAAGAAGGGAATAGGTATATCATCGTCATGCAAGACTATTTCAGCAAATGGCCAGAAGCTTTTGCAGTACCCAACCAAGAAGCTCATACAGTCGCCAAAAAGCTAGTTCACGAGGTGTTCTGTCGATTTGGCATCCCTTTGGAGTTACACTCTGACCAGGGTAGAAACTTCGAGTCTTCACTATTTCAAGAGGTTTGCCAACTGCTCGGGATACACAAGACTCGTACAACACAAGACTCGTACAACACCATATCACCCACAGTCAGATGGAATGGTCGAAAGATTCAATCGGACGTTGGAGAATCATTTGGCCAAAGTAGTGGAAGAACATCAAAGGGATTGGGACCAATACATTCCACTCTTCTTAATGTCATACCGCTCTGCAACACATGATAGCACAAACTGCACACCGGCGAAAGTCAACTTCGGCCGAGAAATTAGACTACCCATAGATGCACTAACCGGAACACCTCCCGATACTCCTATTCTAGCCGTCGACTATGTGGCCGACCTGCGGCGTAAATTAGATGTAATACATGAGCTAGTGAGAGAGAATGGTCTGAAAACCAGTGAGAAAATGAAGATCCGATACGACCGCAAAGCTAACGTGCCCGGATTCGAAGAGGGAACTTTGGTATGGTTACATAATCCCATTAGAAGAAAAGGAAAGAGTCCAAAGTTCCAAGCCAAATGGGAGGGTCCGTACACGATAGTAACCAGAATAAACGATGTCACCTACCGGATTAAGAAAGGACCTAGAGGGAAGCTGAAAATCGTACACTTAGACCGCCTAGCTCGCTATTATGGATCAAATCATGCTCGGGACGAGCATGACTAAGAAGGGGGCAATGTTACAAATGGACCTTATGTCGATGGCATAAGGTTCAATATCGCGTGACATGCAGTGAGTCACTTTTAAGCCCTATTTTTCCAGATCTAGACATTTTCTAGGTACAATAATAAAACGCATTGCTAGAATTAGGACGGCCTATCGAATGGTACAGGTATCAACAGTTTTGTCAACAAAGTGTCGACATCGAAATTTCCAGAAACCCGTTTCCGGGAACTACCGTAGGTACTTACTTGGCCGGTGACCTCGAAGTTATGCAGTATTATTATTACGCCTAGAGGATTCTGGAATGTTCGATCAGCTGGCCTATATATACCGCCGCGACGCCGGCGAAGAGTCAGTCTACACTCGACTAGCGATACGAAAACAGCGACAGTTAAGAAGCGATCTTTGAGAATACCTACTGCGACAACTGTAACGAGAACTGTGAGTACTACGTGGAGTAACATCTGTACTGTTATTGTGTGTTTACAACACGGACTTCGTGGACCTAAGGGAAGACTTCGGTGCAACGTCAGCGACATTCTACTTGTCATTGCCTACAATCGACTGTACCTTCGTTGCCAATAAACTTCGTAACCCTTAACCGGCGTTTAAGTACCCCTAGCCCGTAACAAGTGCATGGATGAACTTAATTCAATTTTTGGCGATGAAGCTCCATCAAGGACCAGTGTTTATCGATGGTATGGTGAATTCAATCGTGGTCGTAGTTCACTTCAAGACGAATTTCGTGAAGGTCGTCCAAAATCAGTTGTTGTTCCGAAAACCATTGATGCTGTGCGCGAACTGATATTGCAAGATCGTCATGTGACCTATCGTGAGATTGAGACAACCTTAGGCATTAGTGGGACCAGCATACATTCAATATTGCATGAACATTTGACTGTGAAAAAAATTTGTTCGCGTTGGATCCCACACAATTTGTTAATCTCTCAAAAAAAGGCTCGTGTCGATTGGTCGAAAGAAATGCTCAAAAAATACGATCGCGGTGCTTCGAAACACGTCTATGATATCGTGACAGGTGATGAATCGTGGATTTACGCGTATGAGCCCGAAAGTAAACAGCAGTCGACTGTATGGGTGTTTCAAGATGAGCCAAATCCAACAAAAGTTGTTCGCGCACGAAGCACTTCCAAGCAAATGGTCGCCTGTTTTTTCGGAAAAACTGGACATGTCGCAACCGTACCACTAGAACAACGCAGAACAGTCAATTCTGAGTGGTACACAACCATTTGTTTGCCAGTTGTCTTCCACGAAATCAGGAAAACCAACCGCCGAAGACGCATCACTCTTCACCACGACAATGCGAGCTCTCACACATCGGCGCAAACAACTGCACTTTTGAGCACCCAAAACAACGATTTGATGAGTCATTCGCCGTATATTCCTGACTTGGCACCGAATGACTTCTTTTTATTCCCGTACGTAAAAAACAAACTGAGAGGTCAACGTTTTTCGACACCTGAAGAAGCGGTCGCTGCATTCAGAATGCATGTTTTGGAGATACCTCAATCAGAGTGGCAAAAGTGCTTCGACAATTGGTTCAAACGCATGCAAAAGTGTATAGATCTTCATGGGGAATATTTTGAAAAACAGTAGAAAGATTTTCGATGATTAATATTTGTTTTTCTTCTCTAATCCCGAAATATAAAAGGCAACCCTCGTACTTGATGATGGACAGGTTTGGTTGTCAAAAATATATGAATATTTTTTACCCGATACCTTGTTTGACGATATGCTAATTCATACCAATAATTATGCTCATTTATTGAAGCAGATACGTACAGCTCAGTTTAGCAGGATAAAAAGGTGAAAAGACGTAACTAGAACTAGAGAAGAGATGAAGACTTTTTATGGTGCTATAATGTACATGGGTCTCAATCCAAAACCTTCTATTGAGCATTGTTGGAAACTATATGTACTGTACTATAACCAGCTCATGCACAGAATCAATATTAACAGATTCACTAAAATACTCAGGTGCTGGCACTTCACTGAAGTTGATATAGATACTATAGGAGCACAAAGGACGCATAAAATTGATCCACTAATACACGGAGTTATGGATAATTTCCGTAGCCTCTATGTACCTGGTGACGTTATAGTTGTGGATGAATCCATGGTAAAATTTCATGGTAAACTGATTATTGAAACTTACAATCCTGCCGAAACCGACCGCTACGGCATGAAGATATACAAAGTTGTACTGTAAATACCTATACATGGTCTTATCAAATATATTCCGGCGTGTCAGAACAATTAGAAGGTCTTGATAAGCCCGGTTCTACTGTAATCCAACTAACCGAACCACTTCTGAATGATCAGTCTTATTGTCGCCGATAATTACTATACCAGCGTACCGCTGCACAGTATTTTATAAACCCAAAAAAGTGACATCGTCTTTTTATTCCAGATTCGTATAGATTGATTTAAAAGAAATGCTAGAGTAAAATACCGAAGTTTCTAGTACATCTAGATGATGAGATATAAATTTTTGAAAATACGTAAATTTTTATCCGGATTATTAAAAAAAAAATCATAATAAATTACTAGTTCAAATTCAAGCTGATTAAATACATACACACATCAAAAGTGTCTAGGGATCAAGCATTTTTATGCGGATTTCTTGAGATTGAGATGTGGCTTTGTAATAAATTTATGATTTTATAAATTTATATGGATCCTTTTTGGTGCATTTCATAATTTGAATCAGGAACTGTGAATCAAATTCGAGTAAAAGATGAAAATCAGCTGTCAATATTTTCCCTATAAAAACATACAACGCATTGAAGACATTATTAGTGCTACTGTTTCCCTACTACTGATTAAAACCAACGTTATTATGGAGCGGCGACGTCATTTAAGCAGGGAAGAAATGCTCAGAGCCGTGGGAATGATAGAAGCTGGTTCCCGGCAACGTACTGTGGCTTTAGCTCTGAATACAAGTCAGAGTGTTATCAGTCGACTTTGGACACGTTACCGAAGCACTGGTACCGTGGCTGAGCGCCATGGAGGACGGTATCGCTGCACCACACGGAGACAAGACCGATACATTCAAATCTTAACTCGAAGAGCTCCAACAATAACCGCCATGATGTTAGCCGTGAGGCTTCATCACTCTTCAGGGAACTTAATTAGCGACCAAACAGTCAGAAACCGCTTGCATGAAGTGAACCTTCATTCCCGAAGACCGCTACGGGTACCACCTATAGCAATGCACAATCGTAGGATTCGATATCAATGGGCTCTTGAACACAGAAATTGGGCAGAAGAACAATGGCGTTTCGTGTGCTTTTCTGATGAGTCTCGTTTTGGTATGAGACCGGATACAAGACGTATACGACACTGGAGAACCCCTGGACGCCAACAGCGATTAAAATCCTGCCAGGAAGTCCATCCTTATAGTGGTGGAACCATCATGGTATGGGCGGGTATTTGGATCGGCGGAAGAACTGAGTTGATTTGGATCAGAGGCAACCTCAACGCTCAAATTTATGCTGAAACGATTGTATCAGACGTCATCGTTCCTCTACAAGTGCAAATCGGTCCCTTATTTCAGTTAATGCATGATAATGCACGACCGCACACCGCAAGAGTTGTAAGACAGACTCTCGCCGCAGCTAACATCAATGTCCTGCCCTGGCCTGCTCAGTCGCCAGACTTGAACCCGATTGAGCATGCATGGGATATGCTACAGAGAAGAGCTCTGCCGAATATGGAGGGTATCCAGTCGCAAGAAGACCTTTTTTTGTTGTTGCAACGAACATGGGCGGCCATTCCACAGCGTGATTTGGATGAACTCATTTTGAGTATGCCAAACCGATGTTCTTGTGTTGTTAGTGTTCGCGGTAGAAACACGGATTATTAATTGTTTAAGTTACCCAATAAAATTTTAGAGAAAACTGTTATTTCAGTCTTTTTTTCGAACTTTTGTGTTAGTGGTTCAAATGTCAAATATCCCTTTATTAGGAAAATGGCAAATTTCTTTATTAATGCAAAGGTGACTTGGTTTATCGTTACTGTGACAAACGAAAACACTTTATTTGATGAATCCTTAAAGAAAATTTTAATTAATATCAATCAGGAGAAAAGTTATTGCAAAAATATATGTTGATCCCTAGACACTTTTGATGTGTGTATATTAGCAGAGCGTGGCTGCGTGATGGATAAAAACAAAAGGGGAAGTATATGAGAGTAAGCACCACAGATAACATTATAACAAAAAGAATACAAACTACCAAGAAGGCTGCAAATTCAAATTACTTTTAACACACCCACCAAATTGAAGCCTTCTTCTAACTTTAACTCTCATCTATACAATACACAAAAAATAAAATATCTAAATGCACAATTCTACTTTAAACGCTATAAACGATAACAAACATCTTTGTTTAAAATAAGTACGCTGATATACATTATTAAACAGCAATAATGCTTTTTTTTTTTTTAATTTTATACCCATTTTCTTTCTCAAGTATTGAAAAGTAACTTGAGGAGCTTTCGTAAATATATCAGCACACTGTTCAGTTGTACACACATATTTTATATCAATGTGATTACATCTCTTATGAAAGTCTACATTTTTAATCACTCATATTGCACTTTGATTGTCCACACACAAAGAAACAGTATCTTGGTTATATGGATTAATATCAAGTAACAAACTTTTAATCCACAATGCAATAAATTCAGCCTCTGTTGTAGACAATGCTATACACTTTTGATGCTGGCTGGCCCAACTGATGGCTACACCATTTTTCATAAAAACATAGCCAGAAGTAAATCTGCTTGTGTCACTGTTTGAAGCATGGTCAGAGTCGCTAAATCCTTCTACTATATTACTCTGAACTTTAGAATAACATATTCCATATTCTTTAGTTTCTTTTAAATATTTTAGTATCTTCTTAACAACTGCCCAGTGAATATTATCATAACAGTTTATAAAGCGACTTACAAAGCTAACGGTAAACATTATATCTGATGTGCTTACTATACCTATAGTAATTGGGACACAATTTCCATTATTCATATTCTTCTGATGAATAAACAGTTGATTTTCTGATCTTTCCATTTGTAATCCCACATAGTTCTTTGGTTCCATAGTCTTAATATTAAAGTTTCCTTCAAGAACGGATAATACTTTATCAATTGAAGCTTTACATTTACTAATTATCAAACCATCATCAACATACAACACCAAATATATTTTAGTTTTGTTAGTATGACTTGTATAGACACATTGATCAGAGTGACTATTCACAAAACCAAAGTTATTGAGTACAGTTTTAAATTTGGTATTCCAACAACGTGGAGCTTGTTTCAGTCCATACAACGACTTTTTCAGTTTACAGACATAGTTTGCTTGAGCATCAATTCCTTCAGGGATATTCATGTATATTTCCTCTGTAATATCTCCATATAGAAATGCTGTTTTAACATCAAATTGTATAATATGTAAATTATATTGACAAACTTCTGAGAGTAGAATACGAACTGAATCGTATCTCACAGTTGGAGCAAAAGTTTCTTTATAGTCAATTCCACTTCTCTGCGAACATCCTTTAGCACATAGTCTGGACTTATATATCTGACCGGATGGCTGATCTTTAATACGGAAGACCCACTTACTGCCAATTGTCTTTACTCCTGGTGGTTTCTGCACCAGTGTCCAGGTTCCATTCTGCTTATGTGCCTTGAGTGCCTCCTCTATAGAATGCTTCCACTTTTCTCCATCTTCTGATGAAATAGCCTCTTGGTAAGTCAATGGTATTTCTTGATGTTCCTGAGCTCCATTTATACATAAGTAAGTATTATTGTCTTGTTCTAACCATTTAGATCTAGTAGTAATATTACTTTTTGATACATTTTCTACTTTTCCTTTAGGTACATACAGAGAGTCCTCCTCAGAATAAAAAGAATCTTCACTGTCTGAGTTCATGGTTGTTTCATTACATTGAGAACTATTTAGTGAATTACTCTCCGAACTGAGTTGCGCTGGCTCAGTATCACAATTATTATCATCAGTCTCAGTAGTAGTTAAGGGCAGAACTACATTGTCATGTTCTTTTATAGAATTTTCAAAGAATATAACATCTCTACTGATTACAACTTTATGTGTTTTTGGATTTATCAATCTATAGCCCTTAGTAGTCTCACTATAGCCAATAACTGTCATTTTACTTGCCTTGGGATCGAGTTTCTTCACTTTTTCTTTTGGAATTTTAACCATTGCTTCGCAACCAAAAACTTTTAAGTGACTCACATCAGGTTTCTTCCCTGACCACATCTCCTCAGGTGTTGCGTATGACAGTGCACGCGTAGGGCAGCGATTGGTTATATAACCAGCTGTTGCTACTGCTTCAGCCCAATACTGTTTCTGTAAATGAGAATTAATTAGCATACAACGTGCTCTTTTCATTAAAGTGCGGTTCATACGCTCTGCCAACCCATTCTGCTGAGGAGTATATGAATTAGAAGTTTGATGTATTATACCTGTACCCTTAAGGTAATCAGTGAAATCTTTACTCAAATACTCTTTCCCATTATCAGTGCGTAGACATTTTACCTTTAAATTAAGCTGATTTTCTACTAAGGCTTTATATTCTTTAAACTTGGAAAATGCATCTGATTTATTATTTAAAAAATAAATGTATACTTTCCTCGTATAATCATCTGTGAATGTGATGAAGTATCGAGCCCCTCCAAGTGACTTTACCTCCAGCGGACCACAGATGTCTGAGTGAATAACCTCTAAAGGCCCTTTAGCACGGGAACCTTCAGTAGGAAACGGCAGTCTTGACTGTTTTCCTTTTTGACAGGTTTCACATATTATTTTGTTTTTATTTGCAACTAGTTTTATTCCATTAACACTTTCATTCAGCTTGTTTAAGTCAGAGAAATTTAAATGTGCCATTCGTAGATGCCATAGAATGAAATCTGTATCATTCAATCCACAACTGTATGCTGAAGGAACAGTGTTCAGCCGGTACATATTGTTGATAAGACTTGCTTCAGCAATTTCAATATTCATTCTATTGTATATTTTACAGCAGTTATCCTTAAACTGTACGCTGCATCCATTCTTAATCATCTGACTTACAGACAAGAGATTAGTTGCCAGATCTGGCACATACAGTACATTCTTGACTTGTATGGTTTGCTTTTTACCATTTTTCCATATATTTAAGTCAATTTTTCCACAACTTTTTACTGATAGCATTTTATCATTTGCAATTTTTATGCTATTTACTGCAGGGGGTATCTCTTCATAAAGCCAGTCTTGTCGCATTGTCATGTGCAAAGATGCTCCAGAGTCAATATACCACCCGTCATCATTCTTAGTTGTGGCAGAAAATACTGCTACATAACCAGAATCTTTACTTTTGTTTTGTTCCTTTTTCTTTAACATGCAATTTTTGCCTATGTGGCCAAAACGGTTGCAGTTAAAACATCTAGGTCCCTTCTTAAGACTAAACGGAGTCTTGACCTTATCCTTTGTGTAAAGTGCGGCAGTGTCTGCACTATCTGTTGATTTCACCTCTTGCAACAATTTGGTTTTAATCAAATCAGCACTGATCTTTACACCTGAACTCTCCAGCCCCATTATCATCGGTTTGTAATTATCCGGCAAACCGGCTAACATTAAAGTTCCTAGCCATTCGTCGTCCACATGAAACTGTATGTTTCTTAACTTATGGGCTGCGGACATAATTCGACTCACATAAGCTTCGACATTCTCGCTGTTTTCTAAGGTTGTATTTATTAAGTCTTTTAGCAATCCTACTTTCCTTGACAAACCACTGTCTTGAAAAGCCTTTTGTAAATTTTGCCATACCTCCTTGGCCGTTTTTGCCTCCTGAATGTGGACGTAGTTTATCGGGTCTACAAGCAAGATTATTTTACTTTTGGCCTTGGTGTCTTCGGATTTGCTAAATTTTTCACTGTCATCCACACATTTCCATAATTCCTCGTGTTCGAGATAATTACGCACGGCGAAGCTCCAAGTAGCGTAATTATCACGTCCTTTTAATTTTTCAATTTGACTCATGTTCAAATTTGACGCCATCTTGGATGAAAACCAAAGAAAATGAGATTTCGAATCTAAGCTCGGAACTTTATACTTAATACTTTTCCCTATTCTAAATTAATCGGGCGTCTGGGCCCATAACCTGTTGAAATAAAATATATTATGGATTTAGAATAAAGTAATATACTAGCAGAGCGTGGCTGCGTGATGGATAAAAACAAAAGGGGAAGTATATGAGAGTAAGCACCACAGATAACATTATAACAAAAAGAATACAAACTACCAAGAAGGCTGCAAATTCAAATTACTTTTAACAATGATATATATTAACGAGTTTAAGGGAACGCCCTCTGTTATTTAACATACTGTATATATACAATATGTAAAGAAAACCCTGTCCGATCCGTGAAGGTATTGTTAGGTATCGATAACTGATTCTACTAATGCCCACAAAGACAGATTAAACTTAAAAAAAAAAATCCCCCTAAAAAAATAAATATTATTTCGCAAAAAGAGGTAACTTAACACGTTAAGCGCCATGTGTATCATGAGCGATACACATTGCCAAAACATTGTGTATCATGACGAATACACAACCACAATTTTGGTCAATGCCTTGTGTATCGCTCCTGCACACGCTTTCTATACATCTTGTACCGTCATATAAAATCTCTGGCCTGTGCGAGTGTTTTGGTAGTTTTGGGTTTGGGATCGGAAGAATAATTTCGGAGTTATTGAAGATTGAATATTAAATAAAAAAAAAATATTGTGTAATCGTTTTATTAAAATTAAGCACTTTGAGGTTTGACTTTAGACTTTAAAAAGAGTAGGTTTGATACATGTTATTCTTAGTGACTTCGATTGAAACAGTTTCTACATAAAAATATATCACATGTGGAACATTTCGTCGAAACCTGAGCAGCTTTTATTTTCTTCCCATCTATAATTTTTCCGTCCCTTCTATACATTTTGTAGCATTCTTTGCAGCGTCCGCGAACCAACTTTTCATTAACTTTGTTATCAATTAGGTGATGTTTCACATTTGGTGCCTTCCTCTTTGCAGCTGGCTCGACGTCTTCTGCTGTTTGCGAAAACTTTTTAATCATTTCCATTATCACCTGTTCTCGGAATTCTGTGATCGTCATTTTCTTTTTAGTGGTATTGAGATTATAGAGAAAATGAGCATTCACCAGAGACGTTCCCCACAATATTTCTATAAACAGCTTCCTGTACCATTTAGTACATCGTCTTAGAGCTGACCCATACGTTGCCATCTGGTCACTGATATCGATAGAGGATTTGCCGTTGTTATAATCGATAATACATTCTGGTTTCATAACATCTGGCTTGTTTCTGCATTTTACTGGGACAGTCTTGAGCGCAGATGTTTTAGTGGACAACATTCTTACGTCCCGTTTGTCGCGCCACTTCAATACCACAATTCCATCACCTGTCTGCTTCGCACACATCTCTCCTCGTTTTAATTTCATGGCCACAACATCTTTAGGTAAATGCTTTCTATGTGATCTGAGCGTTCCTACAAGGTGAGTCTTTCTGCGTCGAAGTCGATACGCGAGAGGTATGCTGGTATAATAATTGTCGGTATATATTGTCCTTCCTTCATCTAGCAGATCTTGTGCGAGTTCCATGACTGTTTTCTCGGATACATCTGCTTCTTGAGACCTTGATTTACCACAATATACCATCAAATTCCAAGTGTATCCCTTTTCAGTACAAAGTTTAAATACTTTTATACCGTATTTCGAAGCTTTATTGGGAATATACTGCCGGAATATCAGCCTTCCACGCCATGGAATGAGGGACTCATCGATGCATATTTTCTGACCCGGCATGTAGGCATTTTGAAAATTGGAAATGAATTTCTCGAGTATATTTCTCAGCTTGTAAAGCCTGTCATCGGGATCAACATCGGTGTTATCATCAAAGTGTAAAAACTTTAAAATCAGTTCAAACCTATTTCTAGGCATAACTGTTCTTGCAAGTGGTAATCCATAGAGCGCATGAACCCGCCAATAATCTTTGATGGAAGGCAGTTTGACCAGGCCCATCCATCCTATGAGGGCAAGAAATTTTCCAATTTCATCTACTGTCACTGGAACCCAGGCATGCACCCGACTGCCTGGAGTAGTGTCCATTGTGAGTACATGCTGTGCAGCATATAAATTTGTCTGGTCGGTTATAAGCTCTAGAATATCCCGAGTCAAAAACAACTCAAAATAATCCAATGGGTTTGCATTAGCTAAAATACCTGAATATATGTCCTTCATTCCAGAATAAGGAACTGTATACGCAATAGCTTCTGGATCATCATGGGTTGGCATTTGCCATTCTAGGTTTGTCAGTTTTTGATTTACCCATTCTCTTTCTGTCATTTCTGAAGACGTAGTACCTGAGGTACTTGGAACATCAGCCTCTAAATTTTGAGCCTCAGCCGCTTGTATTCGTGGGGTTCTGCGTCTCTCTACATTAGGCAGAGAGGGCAACCTCTCTTCAGAAAATGTAACTGTTCGCCTTTGCGGAATTGGAGGATTCCAACATTCGTTTCCTGAATCGGATTCGCTGGAATCGTTTTCACTGGAATCGTTTTCACTGGGGTTATAATCCGGATCGTACACAGAATCATCGCTTTCATAGTCCATTTTTATATTATTCTAAATGCACTTTTCACACACGTAAACATTCAAATCTTCTGAAACAAATGAGAAGAAAATTTAGGAAAGCTATAAAAAAACACGTTATAAAGTTTTCCTAAATTTTCTTATCAATTTCTTCTAAGTTGTCGCCATCTGAAAACAAAAATATTAATCTTAGTGTGTATCACTAGTGATACACGTGGCCTGGGAAAATGGTAGCAAGTCCAAACTTTTTCCCAGGCCACGTGTATCAATTATAATACACATAAAAAAGGGGAGGGGCAGTATGTAGGGGGGGGGGGGGGTTATAAACATTTTAATAGGTCCAATATCATTTTAAAACTCAACAGGTTTTTTTATTTTTGTCGAAAAATGTCAGGACAGCGACTTATAGCTTGGCGCTGAACGTGTTAATACATGTGCGTTATGCAACCCCTTCCGCGGGCGCAGGGCGGGGGGCAGGGCACGCGGCACCTGTGACGTGGTCGCGTCGCTATTCGCTTATAATAATACCGGTGTTGTCACTGTTTTAAAAATTACCAAATTTCGGGGAAATTGGAACTAATTCCCGGGAAAAAAGGATTATTTCAAAATTCATTAGTATTGTTACTATGATGATTATGTAAAATTTTATATTATATTTGGTCAAGTGTTTACCTAACCTTTATTATCCTTATGGGTCGGACAGGGTTTTCTTTACATATTGTATATATTTTTCTGGCACTTCGCCGGCCGCTGCCGCGGCACGCTCGCTTCGCTCGCTCGGCTCGCGCGCGCTTTGGTCACCGTTCTAACCTAGCCTAAATATAACAATTGGTTTTTTTTTTTGCCGGGGGGCTCCGCCCCCCCGTTAGGGGGCCGGTTTCCGTCAAATGAAATAATAATTGTTAGCGACGACTGGCAACCCCAACTCAAGCTCACTATAAAACTCGTTGCTCGTGGGCTCTTTTGACAACGGACTCCGACTGGTAAACATCATGGTGTAAACTCTGTAAGAACTATAATTTCTATGTTGATATTAAGAGCTGCTGGCTATTGTTTTACATATTGTTGTGTACTCAGTGATTATTATTGTGTTCCTATCTTAATGACTAAGTTCTGGTTGTAATTGTAATTCATATGGATAATACACGAATATTGGAAAGTCCTGACTTGTTTCTTTAATAAATACCACCTCTGATAGCTAACATCAAAGTGGGATAAAGAACTAAATCGCTCACATTCTCGTTATAAATCAAGGAACAGAATAACAGTCACTTACAGCCATTATTATTATTGTACTTATGTGTGGGTACCTGTGTGATTACTTGTGTGGATTGTCGTTAATTTGTTGTTTAGATCACAAAACGTAGACGTGATTGTAGTCGCAGTCATACGTGGTGAATCGCGATTCGCTTCGCAATAGTCAGGGACGACGAAATAGTAAGTACTGTGAACGATCTCTAAATGAAAACTACACTATACCAGTGATGATATCTCGCCTTAAAGCGCTTAAAGACAAGACGAGGGCTTCACCCTGGCCAGTGCGTTCATGCAACCGTTATAAAACTTTAGTGTCTAAATAAGTTACGACTACACACGACATGTCATGTCGTGTGTAGTCAAGTCATGATAAATCGGTAACGGATAACCAGTAAATTTAAGTCATTATACCCTCAAAAGATTAATTATGCTCAAACGCTTCATGAGGTCATAAGGATGTATTCATAAACGATGATTAAAGTTAAGTGACGTTTAAAAGTGAAAAATCTATTGTTAAACAGTCGCTAATCACTAGTTAAGTTTAAGTAACGTTTATGAATAAAGGGGATTAACATTACGCGGAGTATGAGTGTCGTGCAGTACTAGAGTTACATACGATAAAAGTAACCATATAATTATGTATAGATAATATTTGCATTGAGTTCGTGATTTTTAATAATTCGCAGGGCTCTGAGTTGATAAATAATAAACACTACTCAGACATGAGAGGAAATAGGCATTGTAGGGATTAGTGCCCCGGAAAGCGAGATGTTACTGACGATAAAAGTAACCATATAATTATGTATATTTGCATTGAGTTTGTGAAATTGATAAATAATAAACATTTACCGCAGTGTAAAGACATGCTTCAGAAGCAGGTAAAATAATAACGTTGTAGTAAAAACGACGGAAACGGAAGTTAACAAGTATTGAATAAAACTAATAAAAAGCTAATAATAACGCTAGTAGTTGTCAATAATGGTGTACAGATATTTGACCTAAAATATCGAAAGTAATTTATATTTACTTCTTTGAATAATGCTTGATTTAATAAATAAATATCCGATGGGCGGGAAGAGTAATACTCAGTACTATTTTTAAAGAGTTGGCGGTAATCGGAAGTTGCGTCAGTGATTCTAAATTTAATAAATTAATGGCCGAAAGGCCGGAAGCGTACTTCTAAGTGTGATTTTAGAATAAACTAAGCTTATAAAATCCTCCCAAGTAATTAATAATAATAATAATAATATTTTTTATATTTTTAAATGTTTTTGTTTTTTTTTTATACAAATATTTAAAAATGTAAATTATATGTAAGGAAGGTAAATAAAAGAAATAATAATAATAATCTGGCATTTGTTTGTAATTTACATAAAGTAACTATGTCGGGAGATTATATCAATCACGTACTGGAAGGCCAAAGTGATAGAGGAAAAACACTACCCAGGCATGAGAGGAATGCGCTGATACAGTCACTGCCTAAGACTAAAGGAGTAAAGACTGGAACAGGCATTTGTTGGGCTCAAGGCGGTGTAAGAAACATAAATCACACAGTTATAAAGGAAATGCGGTGCGTGATTGTGATAATCTGTTGCCTACGTTGTTCCTAGGCTACCTAAGTCTAAAGGTATCTTGAGAACTTCTGTAAATAGTGAGATAAAATCAAAGGTCATTTATTCAAACTAGGCTGAGAATCAGCACTTTTTGAACGTCAGTTTAGGGTTTTTATGTCAAATTATGGTTGTCATGATAGGCCGAACCATGGATAAGTGAAGACCTTTACTGATTTAGCCTAATTGAAAACTTTGAAGCAGGTTCGTCAGCAAGGATTCCAAAGCACTGGGAAGCCGAGCCAGCTGGTACTTCGAGGGTGCCCGCCACCACTCCAGACGAGGTTGGCGAGCGGCCGTTCGACGTGCTTCGGATAAGGATGCTGCTGGCTGCATGGAGATGGCGCAGACTCGGTCAAGCGGGATCATCTTCTGGATCTGACGAGGGCGTCAGAGTGTCAGGAGCGGCAGTGTTAGCGACGACTGGCAACCCCAACTCAAACTCACTATAAAAGGCGTTGCCTCGTTGCTCGTGGGATCTTTTGACAACGGACTCCGACTGGTAAACATCATGGTGTAAACTCTGTAAGAACTATATTTTCTATATTGATATTAAGAGCTGCTGGCTATTGTTTGACATATTGTTGTGTACTCAGTGATTATTATTGTGTTCCTATCTTAATGACTAAGTTCTGGTTGTAATTGTAATTCATATGGATAATACACGAATATTGGAAAGTCCTGACTTGTTTCTTTAATAAATACCACCTCTGATAGCTAACATGATAGTTAATAATTTTAAATGTTTGAAATAATATGATTTTAGACTAATTATTACTATTAACATAAAAATAATACATAATAATTTCACATAAATAATATGACAGGTCTTCAACAAGAAGTATAACGGAACGCAATGACAACAAAAAGACCCGATTCATACACGAATATTGGAAAGTCCTGACTTGTTTCTTTAATAAATACCACCTCTGATAGCTAACATAATAGTTAATAATTTAATATTTTTAAATGTTATTGTTGAAATAATATGATTTTAGACTAATTATTACTATTAACATAAAAATAATAAATAATAATTTCACATAAATAATATGACAGGTCTTCAACAAGAAGTATAGCGGAACGCAATGACAACAAAAAGACCCGATTCCGTGATCCAAAAAAGTTCCGATTCATAACCTAAAATTGTGAATTTAAAGTGATTTTTGTGAATTAATTTCTCGGAAAGTATAAGTTTTCATCATTCCAAATTTTACATAGAGGGGTCTTAGGCCAAGGTCTTTCAGCCCTAGAAGTCTTGCCGCCCACTTCAACGGTCCACCAACTAAAGTTTAGCCTTTTTTCCTTACAGGGGATGATGGGGAACTTCCAGACATTGTTTATAATTGTGTTTTGAACAACTTCACAAAAATTCAGCTTGTTGGGACTTTATGTAACTTGACTCTCATTTTTTGGTCTAAATTGACCGGACTTAAAGGAATATTTAGAAAACAACAAAAAGGGGAAATGGCATCTCTTCCAAACCTACAAAATTGTCTGTGGCTGTGGAGCAAGACTGGCATTTATCCAAGCATTTTTTATCAAGGATATAATCTTCCAGTTTATAATATGCTTGCTTACACAGCGTGCGTTTAATGCATGCTTTAAATTTGGACTCATTGAGTTGTTGAATCTCTAGCGGTACTTTATTATAAAATTTTACACAGTACCCCATAAGTGTCGCCGCACACGAGCCACTCGCCACAGCCACAAACGCCGCCACTAGAAGCTAGAAGCGGCTACAAAGGTAGCTGAAGCGCGCGACAGCCACTTGTGGCCGGTGGTCGACACTTGCGGTCGGTGGCTGCTTGTTGTTGTACTTTTTTTTAACCCTTGCGTGCAGTATCATAATGGACTCTGACGAAGAAGGTTTAATTGCGCTACTTTTGATAAAAAAGACGTCGTCGTAGAAGACGGAACCGTAGTTATTGGATACATCCAATTTTAACGAATGTAAACAAATGCAACGAACATTTCGATAATCTTCTAAACCATCCTAAAAAGTTTTTCAAACATTTTCGTTTAAGCATAGGTACGTTTTGGGAACTATATGCTCTATTATATGCTGGGTTAAAGCACCACGATACCAACATGCGGAAAAGCATCGCACCTGCGGAAAGACTAGCTATCACATTAAGGTAAGTGGAAATAATCACTAGCATAAAACTCCACAGAACACTATGATAAAATAATCTATACTTTATTTATAATAGAAAAAACAATGCACATTGATTATAATAATCAATGTGCATTGTTTTTTCTACTAGAGAATAGCTAGTTAACAAATAAAACACGTAGGTATTTGTATTTAGTTATTATGTCTTTATTATAATTTGGTATCACTCGTCATCATCACGGAACATGTTTTCGATAACAGAACTGTTGTCCATAGACTTGTCGGAATAATGTGAATGAAGTGGAGAAGGCTGAACAGATGTAGAAGCTTTTTGTGTCGAGTGTATGTTGGCATTTCCTGAAGAATAACCATAATATTGTGCCGAATAGGTTTCATAATTTTGATTATGCGTGTACTTTCTAATTAACTGTAATATTTCTGATTGAAAATCAAGTTTACAATTTTCGTCAATTTTTTTTACATGTGGTAGCAGCGACATCAGAAATTGCTTATCGGGGTCATTTTGGTCGCTTATTTGATCATGTTTACGTTTTAAATTTTCCGGAAGTGTTCTGAGAATTTCATTTTCTGATTTTTCGGCCCTTTTTATATTAATGTTTCCGCATCATCAGTTGCATTAGTAACATCGGTAGGCGGTCTCACTTCTTTTAAGGAATTCAAGAACGATAGATGATTGAAATAAATGTACTGTTTACTGCTTGTTGCTGCCGAACCACTCGCAACGTTCTTGTTTTTTGCATTTTCTCTATTATAACTGTCACGAAGACTCTTCCACTTCCTCTGTAATTTAGTTACTGTAACAACAAAAAATATAATTTGTTTCAGGTATCTAGGAACTGGATGTTCGTTTGAGGATTTTGAACTCTCTTACCACCGTGGGGCCTCTACAGCAAGGAAAATAGTACAAGAAACATGTCAACTAATTTGGAACTATTTAAAAGCCGTTTGTATTCCAGAACCGACCCAAGAAAGAAATTGCCAGCGGATTTCTTCAAAATACTCATTTTACTAATTGTTTAGACGCCATAGATGGGAAACTTATAAGAATTATTCATCCATTCGATACCGGCTCCTTGTACTTTAACTATAATTTTTTTTTCCAATAGTACTTCTAGCAAGTTGCGACTCGAATTTACTTTTTACGTTCGTGGATGTTGGGGCATACGGTAAAGCATCCGATTCTACAATATTTAGAGAAAGTGAACTGTGTAACAAAATACACAGAAAGGCCAATCTAGGCCAGACCTCAAGTCTGAAGGGAATATTAAAAATTTTTACGGCAAAACTGATGATTTAATATCTAAGTCAGTGCCGGTAAAGTCTCATACCTCTGACAAATCAGGACATCCAAATCTGATGGGGCAGCAATGTCCTAGTAAAATTCGCAAGTTAAACCATGATAATTTAATCGAATCGGAACAAATAGTTGATACATTTTCTAATAACCCGTCTTCACCATTGTGAAAGCTTGTTGCATTTTGCACAACTTTATTCGCAAAAGGGATGGCTTCAATTTTCAGCATACTTTGAAAATAGTGGGACTCGAAAATATACAAAATACAGGCTGGCCAGTAACATGAGCGTCTACGGCAAGAGATACGTTAAAAGATTATTTTATGAATGAAGGAGCAATACCGTGGCAAGAAAATAGAATATAAATATATGGTTTTATATTATTTTATTAAACTTACCTTCAATGTTCTTTTCTTTAGCAGTTTTATTCGAAAAATCTGCCACAAACTTCGCAGATTTCTTCCCAGGCCTTCACTTTTTCTCCTCTATTACTATAACTATCACTTTTTGAATCCCAAATCGCAGGACGGGATTGTATCTCTGATATAAATAATTCTATATCCATATATATCTACCTATATGAACTACAGACTACGTGCGTGCGTTACCGTTGACTTACACAGGTTAACTGAGGCAAGGGAGAGAGGGGCGCGGAATCGCGCGAGTGGCGTGTGGCGACTTTTTGTGTCGGCGTTTAGTGGCCGGTGCGAGCCACAAGATGCAAGCTGCGACGATTTGAAGCGTGTGGCCGCCACCGGCGCCAACCGTGTGCGGCGAGTCCATATAAAATGTATGAAAAATACAGGAAATATGCCAGTGGCGGCGTTTTGTGGTTGTGGCTGGTGGCCCGTGTGTGGGAGCCCTAAAAGAACTATTTACTTTAGCTAGTCTGAACCGAGGTTGAGCTAAATTGTTTCCCTAGTATTAAAATTGTGCCTGTCACTTATCTTCTTAAAACGATCAATATTTTTCCGAACATACATAATGTTTTAATAAATTTATTGACAAGGGACCGTAAGGATGTTTATTTCTTTAAACAGTTCCCTAAGAGAATCGCGTCTGCGGAGATTGTATATGGCTCTGATAGCTCTTTTCTGCAGATTAATTAGACTCGTATGTCTGCAGCCCGTCCCCAAAGCAAAATACCGTATGACATGATACTATGAAAGTAGCTAAAATGCAGCCTGTAAGGCTAAAAACGCTCGACACTAAAACTATAGGTAGTTTGCTTAATTATAAAAATGTTTATTTGAATTTATAAATAAACCATTTTTCTTTCAAAAATTTTAAAAAGTTTCTGTCCGAGGCTGGCCGTAAATTCATAGACACAATGCGCCCGAGTTACGTACTCAGAGCAAAGGGCGCTGACCTGCACTAGCAGTTCGTCGGACTTACATAAGTTTTAACTAACTATGTTCAAATAAAAACACAATACAAACCTGTGATGTAACTTTCCTTCATACTTTCCTGGCTTAAGACAGGCGAAAATACCTACCTTGTGTTGCGTGACGAGTCGAAATTTAAGTTAGATTTAACAATAAAGAAATAAAAAACAAACAACTGGGTAGGTATTTTTGGCATATTTAAAAGTTAATCACATTATTTACAGTTTCATTAAAAATTACTTGCTAAATTTAAAACACTGATTAAATGTCTGCACTGATTGAATTATGTACAATCGCAAAAACATCTGCTTGCCCACCTTAAAGGTCATATTCGCTTGGCACGGCTCTCGGCTCGGTGTCTCGACGCGTGATTTTTGTCCAATAGGAAGCGACAAAGCGTTTTTAGTTGTGTGCGTAGTTAGTATAATTGAGCTAGACATTAGTGTGACACTAAGCGCGTGGCCGATAATGTGTTTGTAAGATTTTTTATGAATACAACCGACCGACGTGAGTTCTTTAGAATATTGAATGTTGACAAAAAGTTACGAGTTTCTTATGCCTTCTGTTTGTTTTAGAAAATGCTTTATTGTTTTATTACACAAAAGGATTATATATTAAAAATAATGACTATATTTACAGGTAGTAAAAAATTTAATTATCTTTGAATAATTAATATAAAATATATTATAAGGTATGAAAATATTTAAAGCATAGCAGTATCGTAATAATATTATTTGAAGCGCAACTGTCGGTTTACATTTTAGTGCGATGAAGCTCTTGGATATAATATAACTGTCTGAGGATGTCATTTATAATTAACTTGCTTTTATGTATATTTTATATACTTATAAAATAAAGTCGTGTTAGTTACACTATTTATAACTGAAGATTGGCTAAATGAATTTGACTGAAAATTAGGAGGAATTAAGGAGGTAGCTTAGAACCAGGACACAGATATAGGATACTTTTATTTCGTTTCTATACGGTAAGTAGTTCCCTCGGGACGCAGGTGAAACGCGGACGGAAGCTAGTGTTCAGTAAAAAGCATACTGCATATAATGTTTATGACTAATTAATGATTCATTGTATTTTTAAAAATGTTATGAAACCAAATAACGAAGTTTTAATAGATAGGTGTGTTGCTAGGAACTTTGTCATCACCGCTTTGCCCTTTCATTTATATCAGGGAACGGCGGAGGCGTTTTTAGGCATGCTTACAATTCATTTTTTTACATAAAAAATATGAATCTTATTAGCCAATTTTAATAAGAAATTTTGACAGAATGATTGTAAGGATCGAAAGGATGAAGAGTTGCAGAAAAAACACATATTACAATTATTTCTTTATTGCCTGTTTGATAAACTTTTGAAGATGTCATAAGGATACAGTGAAAATTTATTCAAAAAATAAATAAACTTCTCAGTACAGAAGAAACTAAACGAAAAAAATACAGCGGCTTATAAATATTGTAGTTTTAACTAGTTATGTGTATTAAGATAACAAATGTAATTAACAACATCTTCCTTATTCATAAACGTTGCTTAAAGTTAACTAGTGGCTAGCGATTCTTTAACCATACATTTTTGATCTTTTAATGTCACTTAGCTTTAATCATTCTTTATGAAGTAAACTCCACAGAGTTTAAGGGTTTTATTAATAAACGATTATTAAAGTTAAGTGACGTGCAAACGTCTAAAATGTATGTTTAAACAATCGCTAATCACTAGTTAACTTTAGGCAGGGTTTATGAATAAGGGGGATAAAGTTTATATGATTACAGGGAGACTACAAAAGCATTGGTAATGGGAATTATCGTTCCGTATTAAGTTGTTTAGTAAACAAAGGATGAGTGTCAATAACTAAAAACTAATAAACTATCTTCATCATCATCATAATCATCATCATTAGCTTCTACTCGTCCACTGCTGAACATAGGCCTCTTACCCTTCGTAAATATTTTTATTTATAGTTCGAAATAAGATATTTTTTTGTTTTACTGCAAAAAACTGCAGTCTACACCAACCGCGAAGATGAATTTTCGATCTTAAGTATTAATACTGTCTGGTCTGTGGAGATTGCCGATTTTGCAGTGATACCACGTTATAAGGAATTTCTTCAAAAATCAAACTTCTTTTTCACAAAAGAAAGTTACATTTTTGAAGAACTTCCTTAAAATATCCTATTTCGAACTATAAAAACAAAAAATAAAAACAAATAAATACAAAAATATTTACGAGTGGTAAGATATATTATGCAAAACGCACAGATTCGGTAGTAGACTACCGAATCTGTGCGTTTATTGCGCTGAATACTAGAGCGTTGAAAAAATGTAGGAATAGAGCAATAGGGGAAATTGATTAGGTTATTGACACCCATCTTTTCATTTTTCCCTAGAGTACAGGCACTTATTTAAAATATATTAGGAATGATACAATCATAAAATACACATTCACAAACGAAGATATTTTAGAGTGAATTAGTCCTCACATATATATTAACAGTCATTGTTAGATAATTACATAAGTTACACATAAACAAAGATCAAGAATGAAAAAAAACGAAATGATTTAAATTAAGAATGGTCCACAACATAAACTGTCGCATTTAAAAATAATAATGGATAACTTAAATTAATGACAGAATAATACAATGTGGAATGATTACAGCCACACACTTATTTTTTAATAATACATTTTTGTTACTAAAGAACAAAGAATATTATACTTAACAAAGAACTAGCTGACCCGACAGACTTCGTCCTGTCAAAAAGATTTGTATTGTGGCAGTTTTTGTGCCTACGTATTTTAAAAAATTCTCCTGAACAGAACCGTCACCCTGGTGATAGTGCGTTGTGAATAAAAAATAATTAAATAAAACATATATAAGGATTTAAAAGTAAGTAATCGCTTTATTGTTAATCATGTGAATCATAATTATTATTATTATCATTGTAGTGCTTTGTGGTATACGATGTTTTTTGTTTGATTACCTGGCGCATAGATAAACAAATCTAATGGTTTTCCAACACGGGAACAGGCAACATACAATTGACCATGTGAGAAACATGGGTTTTCTAGATTAATACCACAAACACTTAATGATTGCCCCTGGGATTTGTTTATAGTCATAGCAAAAGCAAGCCGCACTGGAAACTGTAGTCGTTTAAACTCAAATGGCACATCAGTCGGAATCATTGGGATGCGCGGTATGAGAACATCTTCTCCTTTATACTTTCCTTTGAGTATAGTTGCTTCTATCACATTGTTTAGTAATTTTTTTATCGCTAACCTTGTACCGTTGCAAAGACGCGGTTGGTTGATATTTCGCAACATTATAACCACCGATCCAACCTTTAATTGAAGATTGTGAGGTGGCAATCCTGGCAAATCCAGCGAGTTTAAAAATTCCGGTGGATAGTTGACTACATCATCTTGATTAGTAGCCGAATCAACTGATTTATATATCCTCAATTCGCCTGTAATTTGTTCTTGAATTTTGAAATTTAATTCATTTACATCTATGTTTTTTGCAGCCAGTATAGCTCGTTCACTCAACCAATCATGGTTTCTGTAATTTTGAGAAACATCTGGAAACACCTTCTGAATAAGTTCATCTTTTGATCGAGTTAACTGACAAAAACTTTGAGGAATGTTAATGCAGCCAGTCAACATGTCTATAGGAAATTTGCCATTACCAATGTCAATGAGTTGTTTAGAGAATATGTTTCCAGATTGGTCATTTTGCAACTCGACACGCATATTCTTGCTTAAATGAAGTACTTTGACATGTTTCCACAAATTGGAGGACTTTAGACATGCATTGAGTTCATCAGCTGGCGTTGATCGTGGAATCACTGGCAATGTTTGACGAAAATCTCCTGCTAATAAAATCATTGCACCACCAAATCGGTTATTATTGCTCCGTAGATCTTTTAAGGTTCTGTCTAAAGCCTCCAAAGATTTTTTATGTGCCATCGTGCATTCATCCCAAACAATCAATTTACATTGCTGCAAAACCTTTGCCATTGCAGAGTTCTTCGAAACGTTGCAGGTTGGAGTTTCATTGCTTTGCATATTTAATGGCAATTTTAGTGCTGAATGGGCTGTTCGACCACCTTCAAGCAAAGTTGCTGCGATTCCCGACGAAGCGAGTGCAAGTGCAATTTTATTTTGTGAGCGAATTGTTGCTAATATTAATGAAATCAAAAAAGTTTTTCTGTACCACCAGGTGCATCTAAGAAGTAAATCCCTCCAGTTTCATCATTTGTTACTTTTATAAGAGTTTCAAATACATACTTCTATTGTTCATTTAACAGTGGAAGATTTGTTTGAATTAATTCTTTCAAAGCGTTGAGATCATACAGTTTTTCTCGATGCAACTCTTGGTTAAAAGCGTCATGCATTGGACGATTGGGCGCGGTCAGGCCTAATTGAATTAATAGTTTGTTTGACATTATCAAGCACATGTCCTCAATTGAAATCAATGCTTCATTGTAAATTTCTTCACTGATTTGTATATTTGGATTTCCCATTCTATTCCGTATTTGATACAAAATATCATCACACATATAATCTTTGTACTTGATCCACAAATCAATTGGGTTTGATGGGAAGCATGTAGATATGATTATAGAAAACAATGTTCGTATTTGATGAGCGTGTGATGATATTACAGCATCATTGAGAGTTTGATCCCAATGAGCGTCATTTTCAAGTAATTGCAAACGTTGACAGGCTTCTCTGTAGAATCCACACAATTCACCATCAACAGTTCGTAACTGTTGGAATGATGTTGGGCCACGTACATTGACTAATAGCAGTCGTAAATAAAAACATTCATCATTGCTTGGATGTACTGAATAAATCCGGCCAATCGCATCAGTGGAATATACATCTGTATATCCTGGAACTGGTTTTCCTTGTTTCCGTCGTATAAATCTCCTTGAGGATTGATTCCAGGTATAATATTTTGGCATTTCAGAATATAGCAATGTTTGTGCGAAATCATCGTTTTGGCATGTCTCAAAAAAACTGGTTAATGTAGTAGATGGTGGTTGAGCAGCTCTTTGTACTGCGTTCTGTGCTGTAAAATACACTCTTTGTCCATTTTCTAAATGCACAGCTAAGTGAACAACATAAGGGTGTCTCTCATGAATAGGAAAAGAAAATATTCGCCAAACTGCTTCATTACTACTGACATAGCGGCCCATTTGGTATTGGGTAACTTCATCATTGGAATTCTCTGCACCAATTCCAATCACAGCCATATCACTCCCTTTGGTTACATATTTGCAAATGTATTTAATAGATTTCACTGAATGGCAAGATTCAACGTTGATGTGTGCTTTGAATGTCTTTGATAAAATGGGTGAATATGGAACAATCCAACGATTATCTATTTCAATATCTTGTTGATTTAATTTGACAATTGTTGATTTTCCATTGTCTACTGTCGATCTGCGACGATACAATGGATAACCGTCATTACCAGTAATTGTTTCCGATATTAATGTCCGTGGATATCGTTTTGAACATTTACCATCCATCATACACGGTGAATTTTGATTAAGAGTTCCACAGGGACCATGTATCATGTTTTTGATAACTACCTCATGCAATCCAGGATCTACTTGTACATTAGGGATTTCAGCTGATATCACTGCATCAACTTCATTTGGCCTTATCTTTTCAACCAACCAAATCAAAATGTGTGCATGTGGCAATCCTCGTTTCTGCCACTCCACAGAATACATCCAGCAGCGTGTCTCACCAAACACATTATGTTTTACGATGAAATCCATTAAAGATTTCAACTTTTGTCTAAAGACTGGCTGTAATATCATGACGATAAATGGGTGATTGCCCAGGGAATAACCCCTGCTTGATTTCTATCCATTGCGGATTGCATGTAAATGTGATGAACAAATCTGCTGTACCATAATGACGAACATACGACATGGCATCTTGAGCATATTCGTGCATATGCCGAGGGCTTTCGATGTATGTTGCAGGAAGAATAGTCATCCGACCGACATTCTGTGCATTTCCATCAGTATTAATTGCATCTCGAAGGTGAATATACTCTTCAGATCGGAGTTTGGTTTGATTCAACCTGATGAATGTTAATCTCTCCGTTTCAATTTTAACATACATGTCAACAACATATTTGTGATACATTTCAATATGTGATTATCTTCATTTTCCCGAATCATTAGGCGGTATGAATAATAGTTCATTGAACTGACTTTTTTGTTGGTTTCAGAACCTGTAAATAGATTTTGTTTTAATAACATTCAAATATAAAATTAAAATACATAATATAATGATTGAGATATTATCGCCATAGCTAAACTAATATTTTAGTTACCTGTAATGGGATTTATCATTTTTATTGAGAAATCGTAGCCATCTTCACCTTGCCAAAATATAATGGGATATTGCAGTGCATCATATGAGCGGTGTGTTTCCTTTATACGTTGTAATTGATCATTCCGACGATGTAAAACAATATCACGGGATTCCAAGTTTTCTCCAACTACAACGATAGCAACTTCATCAATAGTTGGTGCATTAAAACGTCTTGTATGTTGACCTGCAGGTGTTTTATCAGCTCTGATTACAATTTTGTGATTATCGGATGGCATCAGATCCAGGGCAGTTTTAAACAATATAATCAATTGATTGTGTTGATGAAATAAAGTTTGTAATTGTTCTACAATAGACCTCTTTACTAAATTGTTATGTGCACAACGCAGATCAATTTCTTGTGGTGAATTGCCCATAAAATAAATTTGCAGGAATTTGTTGTCGCTATCTGACACTGGTAACAGTGAACCTGCTCTGTGATATATTTGCCCTTGTATCTGTAAATAAAAAAAAAAATATTATGGTGTGGTATAAATTAATGGATTGTCAGTGATCAAACTTAAATAATATTTGATCTTAAAAAGTATATATTTAGTTTTAACTAATATCTATCAAATATAAAATATAATAAAAGTGTCACTGAAACTGAATCACCATATAATATGATGACTAAGTGATATATAAGTGATTAAGAAATTGAAAATTAGTGACACATCTTAACTTTGGTGACAGAAAATTTTGTTCGCTAAAATAATTATGAGTAACTGCTATAATACATACCTTGAAAGTTGGCATAAAATTTTCCCGAACTACATTTGTTGCCCCAAATGAAGTCATTTGAAAGCAATTGTTATATTGTTGGATATGTGTCAAAAAGTGTATAGAATCTCTTCCTATTCCTGAAACCAATGAGTACAATGGTTCTGGTGGTGGATCCAATGGTATCAATTTCACTTTACCATTTGCGCAACACAATCCATTGGCTTCGTTTTTGTATTTTAATGCTTTACAGTGTGAGCAAACCGAGTTCATAGAACCAATAACAACACATTGGTAGTTACTGTAGTCAATTGACACATCGTAACTGAAAGCAGCTCGATTCAAACTTGCGCGATTATTAGTTGAATGTCGCGCTCGCGCTTCACGCGTTTGTGATATCCGAATTCTTTCACGTTCATTTCCGTCGTCACGTTCTTGTGCAGTACGATTAGAGCGGTAATTAGCTTGGTTTGTAGCATTTCTGGTTCTTCTACCTAAATTGCTTCGTCTTATAGGAGGCATATCAAATATAAATTATTTTTTCACTAATCACGAACTAAACAAACACTAACTAAACACTCTGCACAAAACACGATATACGAATTTGTTTCGTGTATCACGTGTATCAGTTGACAAAAGCAAACTCAGTAGATTATGTAACAGACAACTTTTTTTTTTTTAAATTTGATATGACTTGAAGTCAAATCCTTTTAAGCCGTACGAATTGTTTTATTTATTTAAAATTTGGATATTAAAAATAATAAAACACTGTTGGTAACGCGATTTTTGTTTGACTGATGTAATGACGTGGAAACTGATGCATTTTATCTCGCGTGCCGAAACTAATACAAAAGTAACGCGAGTTTCGGAACGCGACATTAAACTCCTCCAACTATATAATCTGTGCTCCAACGCACACACGCACATTGTTTTGATAGATATGATCTTTGACGTTAGGAACACACCTACATTGCTTAGACAACAGTGAGTGCTTGTAATTTAATATGAACTTTATACCATAGCCATAAAGCTCTAATTGACTACGTTTTAGTTACAAATCATTTGTATGGGAAAAAGAAAAGGGCTATTTTTAGGGTTTTTCCAGCAATAATTCTAATTTTTCTCGCCGTAAAAACCATCCTTGAACTTCAACGAACATTTAAAAAAAAGATTTGGCCAAATTGGTCCAGGCGTTGTTGAGTTATGCGCTTACCAACACATTTTGCGATTCATTTTTATATTATAGATAGGAGCGGAGCATAACTAACTCCACGCGAACGAAGTCGCTGACGGCCGCTAGTCTAATAAGAAAAGCTTTTACAGTCTGCCACTTCACACTGTCAGCTACTTGTTTGTCCTTGTTTTTTTTTTTACAATAACAAAGAATTTATAACACCATGTTTGCTGGTAAGATAAAACATAATTATCAGTTACAAATAAATAAATAACTGAAATTAATTACGTCCAGGCGCTTTAAACAAACTGTCATATTGAGTATTAACCCGCCAGGACTCGCGCTTCATTTTGGGACACCAACAGTCGCGTGCGGGTCGATTAGACCCAGGTATTATATAGATGATTTAAATCACAAGACATATATTTTTTAATAAAGTAATGTATTTTTTATAAATTTAACAATAAAACAAATAATATAATTTTACATTTTAATTTGTTTTACTGGAACAATAAACTTTACCTATACTACTAAAAAAATGCTAGAAAAAAGTTACTTTTAATACTTCACTTTGGAAAACTTAGGTATTTATTTATTTTTATCAATAATCAACAACTATAATTATGTTTTTATAACAGTATATGAGTATCTTCGTATAAAAAAAAACTTATAAACTATTAGACAATTTTAGTTTTATAATGATCAGCCTCAAAATATATCACAAAAAAAGTCCTATAAAACTATCAATCTTAGAATTAGACAATTTTTTTGGTATGTTTGTTAGACTCTAATTAATCTTTTTGTTTGCAATTTTCACATACAAACATTGTATGATCTCGGCAAATAAATGCCTGACAGAAATGGCACTGAGTCTTGGTCTTCCTATCTTTTTTAGAGGGACAGAGTGAACATCGACCACGAACATTACTTGACGCCCCTGATGATTGAGATCTTTCTGTGATTTCTTCTTTCCCAAGTATTTGAAACATCTTACTTCGGATGAACCTAGGTAAAGTAGTGATAGAAGACCTTTTCTGAATTTGTGGCATCACCAAACCCAAAGCTAAATCTTTTAGAAAGTGTCTTCGTTCAACAGTTTCTTTTTGCAAGCGTTTCATGTTCGCATTATAAATTACATTCGCATTTATTGCTCCTACATTCATAAGTCCAAAAAATATGGTGAGGGGCCATCTTTTGCTAACTCTTGATACAGAATATGTGCCACACATTTCGTCTACAACATCTACACCACATTTATACATGTTGTAATCCGTTATCATGTTTGGTTTGAATTTGTCACCCGTGTCTGGATCTATCGTTGCATCATGATGCATCGTTGAAACAAGAAGAACAACTTTTCCTTTTTTTGGTGCGTATGACAATAAAGTGCAGTTAGGTTGAAAGCCGAAGTATGTTGATTTTGGTTCGCGTCCTTTTGTTGAAGTAAAAACAGGTGGTATTTCAGGTTTATTTTTTCGAAGAGTGCCCAGAACTGTAAGGCCATAGTTTTCATACAATTCTGTGATCAAAGGAAAACTAGTGAACCAATTGTCCATAACAACATTGCGATGAGAATCTTTGATTGACTCCACCATACGTTTGACGAGGTCTAAAGGCTTATTACTGACATCAAATGGACCAGCATTTTGTTTCCCAGCATAGATTTCCATTTCAGCTGTATAATAAGTCCTCGAGTCAGCCAAAACAAAATTTTTTATCCCGTACCTTGCTGGTTTATTTGGCATGTATTGTCTGAATGGACAGCGTCCACGAAATGGTTCAAGTTTTTCATCAATTGTAACTGTATCACCCAAACAATAATGTTTCTTTATTCTTGTAACAAAACCCGTAAAAAAATCCCTTATTGCAGCTAATTTATCACTCTGCCGTCTTTGTTGACGAGTATTTATATCATCAAATCTAAGACATCGAAGCAAAAAGTGAAATCGTTGGCGTGACATAGTAGCTATACAAATGTCCGATCCAGTACCGTCTGTAGCCCAAAAATCATTTGTGTTCAAGTGTGCACCACGTAACTTTCCAAAATAATAAAGTAAACCCAATAGAGCCTTCAATTCTATCAAGTCAGTTGGTAAGCAGTCTCTTTCTCTTTGAAATTTATTTTGGATTGCAGTAATGTAAATATTAGTGTAAACCACGACTTGCTCTAATACATTATCAGGGTACATCAAAACCCAGCACTCTAAAGATGTTTGGGCATCTTTAGCCTCATTGATCGGACCAGGACGCTCTGTGATAATGTTGTGGCTTCGCGTTCGTACTGATCTGGGAGGTTCTTCAATATTCCATTTCACAGCGCCATTTTTAGAGAGATAGTGTCCTTGACGAATGTATTTCAATGGTACATTATCTAGATCAGTTCTTCTATGAAATAAATTATCAGATGTAGGTACTGGATTTGAAGATACAAACTCAGTACAATCCTCTTCCGAACTTTGACAAGAATTGGAATCATGTTCGTCTATTTCTAAGTAATCTTCGATTTCCGAACATTCTTCCCCTTCGATTTCATCTTCATGTAATATTTTTTCAATATTCGCGGCATCTAATCGCATACGAGACATTCTGTAAACAATAATAATAATAATTTATATTTTTAATAGTTACAAAAAACACTTACATGAACCGTCGCGTAAGGGTCTAAACGACCCATACTCACTTGACACGTCCGTCCTGTTCTAACGCCGCAGGCGAAATGGCCGAGGTGGGGAGTACGAGTTCACTATATAGTCACTTGAAGGTATCTAGCACGGCAAACTAAAACTAATAATATTAAAGGAATTACGGATCAAATTCTGCACCTCTGGGTCTTTTCGACCCATGCGCGACTACTGGCGGGTTAATAAGGAAGTTGTAAATATATATTAATTTGTAAATTGCAATTTATGGTAAATTTAACATTTATGCAAATTGGGATAAACAGCAATATTATACGTGCACTTTCTATCTAGAGATATCTAAAAAAAACTTGCCTGCATATTCAGTTCCACTGCAATTTGGGATATATTAAACCCCTGTCTATGCAAGACAATAATTTCGTTCCTCTCGTCTTGATTAAGGTTTCGCGTTGACATAGTCACAGTTCACATTAACACACACAGAATCCAGGGTTCGAGCTAGGGTCAACAAAAGGCTTTCGATCACAATCCGGTATACAAGCAAAGGGTCACAGTTGGGCAGGCAATCAGTCCGATGTTTATACAAGTCGTAAAAAATGCGATGAGAACGGGAAGCGTGAAATCTTAGCGGAATGCAAATTGCTACTGGCTTATAATTTTTGTTATTATTTTGTGGCACGCCCTGCACTCACACAAATAGATATTGGCTCTCATTGGCCGGAAGAAGGGGGGGGGGGATTTCTCGCTAGCTGCGCCTTCGCACGAAATTTTTCTTAAATGGGCATGCTTAACTTTTGCAGACTGTACATGTACTTACATTAATCTCAAAAGATATTCAAAATGTGATCCATTTACGGCCGCGCAGGCCTCCGCACGTTTTTTTAAATTGTTTCGCACCCTAGGAAGAACAACAGTGTCGTTTTTTATGTCTCTTAATGCACTACGAATTCGCCTTTTCAGTTCCGACGTATTATCGAATTCAGTGGCATACACCCGGCGCTTCATTTCCCCCCAAAGATAAAAGTCTAGAGGTGTAAGATCTGGCGAGCGCGCGGGCCACGCCACTGGCCCTCCACGGCCAATCCATCGCCCAGGAAACTCCTCATCCAGCATAGCTCTGACTTGCCGATGAAAATGTGCAGTTGCACCGTCATGCTGGTAGTGGAGATTTCTCAAGGAACCCAGAGGCACATTTTCCAACATCCTGTCGAACACATGTCTTAAAATGCCCATGTATGTCTGTGCATTTAAATGACCGTCACTAAAATAGGGTCCGAGAAGTTGTCCATCCAGAATTCCCGCCCAAACGTTTACGGAAAAACGATGCTGGAAACTGTTTTGCCGTATTCGGTGTTCATTTACCCGGCTCCAGTAATGTTCATTATGAACATTGTAAATGCCCGACCTTGTGAACATTGCTTCGTCCGTGAATAAAATGGAAACGTTATCAAAATTTCCGATTAGCCATTGTGAAAATGTCGTCCGCGGTATGTGATCATTTTCATGTAACTCTTGAACTGCCTGAAAATGATATGGATGTTGGCCGTCCATATGTAGAAGTTTCCATACAGTCCAGTGGGAAACATTAAAAATACAGGCCGCTCGCCTCGTACTCTCCTCTGGGTTCTCCGCGAAGAAATCCTGTATGCGTTCCTGAAGTTCAACTGGCAGCTGCTGGTTGCCACGCCCTTGAGCATGGGCAGGAACGGTAAATTGGCCATAGGTACGTAATCTTTGAGTAGCCGCCAACATCGTTTCTCGGCTTGGCACAGGTTGTCCAGGGAATAACTCTGCGTACATTCTTCGGGCCTCGTTCAGGTTTTACCAGCCACGGCGTAAAGCGGAACCATTTCGGTCCACTGTACGTTTGTGTACGACATTTACCACGCACCACAGTGTTCGGCGTAGAACAAGCCAGGTGGACAAAAGTCATTATCGAATTTTCAGAAATTTGTACTATCTACCTGTAAACAACCCCCCTAAACCTCTGATTCCAATAATTGTTTACGTCTAACATTTCATATGGGTGAGTCATCGTATATAAAAGTAAGGTAATTAGGTAAGTGCAGTTAAATAAATAAATCAGTTGCATTTCAGCGACACTTACACTAACATCTGTTTTAAACAAGCGCTTGACCGCAATCCCGCCTGATGGTAAGCAGTGATGCGATCATTGATGGTAAAGCGCGCTAGTTTATTAAGAGCCTATTCACTCTAGCCTTGAAGACACTCAAATTGTAATGTGACGGACACGCCGTCGCTGGCAAATTGTTCCAGTCCCTCGATGTACGCGGTATTAAAGAGGAAGCGAAACGCTTCGTCCGGGTAGGAGTGGTATCAAAGTTTTAGTGAATTATTTTAATTCTGAAGGTATGTTCAATATTATTTTCTAATTAGAATCTTTTAATGTGTTATAAACATTCATAAAGTAGCCTATCTCTGAGTACTCAAAAAATTACAATCTTTTTCTTTGTTTTTGAACTTAACAGGCTTAGAAAAGCCATGTATCCTCTTGTATCCACTCTGAATTTTTGATATGTTTTAACTACATGGCTATAGACTATTATGTGACCTATTTTAGGGCAAAACATCACACAATTGTTTTTCGGTGAGCTAAAATCATCTAAGTGACAACCCCTGCCTTTGGATGGATTGGAAAATGATGTCAGACTTTTACTGACTATTGTAACTTCATCTTGGCACTTTTAGTGACCTGAATAGAAATATATTTTATCGATATTTTCAATCGATCACCTCGTTCATTTAAATGAGATAGTCTGTCGTCTACCTGGCAACATTCTGGTTAAGTTATAATGGCGGAACTAGCTTAGATTCAATAAAATAAATATTAATTATGTTTTTCAATGCTATAGTACAAGAAATTCTAAAAAAAAAATAGTTAGTTTTATAAAATTACGACTTGATTTTTAATAAGAAAATATTCTTGACACTCTATCACAAATTAGGGGCCCATCGGGTGGCAATTTCCTTTGTGCTCATTGTTGTCTGATAAAATAAAAAAGTGCGATACAAAGTATAGAGAGGCAATCACTGTGAATGAACGAGTTTTAATAACTTTAAGATTTTTAGCAACCGGAGATTCTTACAGCAGCTTGCAATATTTATTTCGAGTATCGAAGCAGAGTATCTCAAGAATAGTTCCAGAAGTTTGTGACGCTATTATTGAAGCCTTAAGTGATTATGTAAAGGTAAATAAAAATAATTTTTTTTTATTTAAAAATCAATTGTTTATTTTAATTACAATTCAGTGATAGTTTCGAATCCATCATTAGCATTAGGTGATGGTGTAATGGCATGAGAAGAAGTAGCGGTATGTGATGCTGATGATGAAGTGCCAGATGAGTCCATTGTAGAGGAATTACTGCACTGCTGTGTATAGTATCCTGTATTAATTTGTTGTTGTGTGTATTTCCCTATATCTGCTTCAAAAATTATATTATTGATAGCGTTCTTAACACACGCTAATGTGTGCGGATCATATTTTCTTAGCTCATTGGCTATGTGTCTTCCAAATGATAAATATGGATCGGTAATGTCGGTCGAAGACTTTTGCAAGCATTCAAGGGCTTCTGCAAGCATGATATCTGCCGAATCTTCCTGTGGCTGCGTTTTCTTGAGATTTTGTCGTTTTTTTTTTACGAGCAGGTTCTGATGGTGAAGGCATGCTAGTTTCCGAGGCTAGGTCTTTTTGTTGTTGTGGTGGCGCTTCCTCGATGCTAGCCTCCGGCAATTGCGACTGGATCGGAGCATTTTCAGTCTCTGTATGTCTCTGCGTCAGAAGTTTGTGAAGATTCCGGTATCGCCTCTTGAAAACATTATTTTAATTAATAGATCAATTTGTGGTGCAGTGTGAATGTAGCGAAATCTTTAATATTTTTCTAGCAGGATTCTCCATTACTTGAACGTCTTCAGACTAAAAATATTTGGCCCCTAATATATCACTAAAAGGCCAAATACGGAGTGGTGTACCTAATACAACCACTCATTGGGGCCCAAGACTTTTAGTCTGAATACTTTCAAACAGCGGAGGGTCCTGTCATGCTGAGTACTCTATATATATATTTTTTTTTACAGATTCCATCTACAGAAGAAGAGTGGCTTGCTATATCAAAAGAATTTGAAAATAAATGGAATTTTCCCCACGCTATTGGAGCGGTGGATGGAAAACATGTTATGTTGCAGGCACCGATTAACAGTGGGACTGATTATGATAATTACAAACAATTTCCAAGCATCGTGCTTTTTGGATTAGTTGATGCTAGCTACAATTTTTTGTATGTAAATGTTGGTAGCAAAGGGCGAATCTCTGATGGTGGTGTTTTTAAAAACACTACGTTGTATAAAAAGCTAGAAAAGAAAGAATTGAACGTGCCTAAAGAGAAGATATTGGAAATACCATATGTAACAAAAGTTCCTTATTTTATTTTATCCGATAAAGCCTTTGCACTCAACGAATATACCATGAAACCTTTTGAGGGTAACCCAGAAAATGGTTCTAAAGAAAGAATATTTAATTATCGTCTTAGCCGAGCTCGACGTGTCGTTGAGAATGCATTTGGTATATTAAGTACCATATTTCGCGTTTTTAGAAAACCTATCTTACTAGAGCCAAATAAAGCAACAAAGGTCGTCTTAGCAGCTATATATTTGTACAACTACATCCGGAAAAATACTTCAACTAATAATATTGCACCGGAGTTGTTTGACAGAGAACTTGATGGTGTACTGATTCCTGGTCAATGGAGAAATGAAATAAATGAAGAAACATTCGCACCAATTGCAGCGATTCCAAGGCGTAGTTCTAATAACGCAAAAGAAATACGGTTGCACATGGCAGAACATTTTATAACTAATGGTTCTATACTATTTCAAAATCATTATGCATAGATAAAAATTCTTACATTCGCAATCGTTTCCTGAGTGTCACCAGTTTTATTTTTATCTTTTAGAAAATCGAAATAAGGATATCCAAACCACTTTGAATTATAAACATCTGCAGCGCCTGAAAGAGAACAAAAATAAATTTTCATTTTCCATAATTTAAAATAATTTAAAAACGTATTTTTGTATCTTCAATTTAGTAGTAGTAATAAGTAATTATTTTATCAAATAATTTGTAACTTCATATTTTTACGTTTTTAAGTATAAAAATGCATACCTGAACCTGTTATGCGGCTTTTTTTCTCCCTGCTTTTCTTTCGACGGTAAGAACCACACAAGGACTCCATTTTTTTTTTCAGTTCCTTGACAGGCATATTAATTTGAGTAGATATTTGCCGCCAACTGTCTTCCCGCTGATTTTTATTTAAATATTTTGGATCTTTGGGGTCCCAAAGCGCTTTGTACGTGCTGTACAGTTGAATTAAACGAATGGACTCCTCCTGACTGCCCATGATATCAATATTATAGATAGAGACAAACACGACAAGAGACACAACTTGAAGTAGCTTCGCGCGCGAGCCAAAACACAACCGTTCCCACCTAACGCACAGCGCTCACTGAGGCACCTTTGAGCGCGTCAAGTTTACCGACAACATCTGGCTCGGGGCCGAGCCGCGCTCAGCCGAGCAAACGCGCGCCCGAGGCGGCCCGAGGCACGTCCACACCAGCCGAGGCATTTGGCTCGCGAGGCTGCCGGGCGAGCCCGTGCGCTAGGTGGGTACGCGGCTATTTAAGTATTCTCGAACAGGCCGCGCGTAATGAGCTGGTGCACCATCATGTTGAGACACAATTTGACAGTAGGTAGCCACAGGTAAGTTTTCGAGGGTCTCTTCCACAACTCTTGCAAGTACATTCAAGTATTCCGCGGCGTTGAGACGTTGTGGCAACCAAATTGGTCCGATTAATTGGTCACCGAGGATACCAGCCCAGACGTTGATACGCCACTGATCTGACTGATGCTGAAAATTGCTGGTAGTGGCGGCATGCGGATTGGTACGAGCCCACATGTGCTCGTTGTGCGTAATTAATATACCATTTCTAGTAAAGGAAGCCTCGTCCGTCCACAGCACATTTGTTGGAAACCTTGGGTCGGTTTGCACCCGGTTGTTGTATCAAGTACAAAAGTTTATTCTTGGCGCGTGGTCTGCAGTTGTGAGTTCTTGGGTTCGACGAAAATCGTTGGGATGTTGACCGTCGTCCCGTAATGTTCGCCACATCAGTGTATGGTTCACATTAAATACAGCGGCAGCTCGACGAGTATTACTTTTAGGTTCGTTGCTAAAGTGCTCGATAATCTGTGTCTCCAAAGCGGTGCCAGAACGAGAACTAGGACGTCCCTCACTCGCAGAACGATGGAAGGAACCAGTACTTTGCAGCCTTAGACACATGTTCCTGAAGCACGTATACGACGGCAGGCGTCGCTGATCAGCGGCGGGTCTCCCGTCAACAAACCGTTGCCGGTATAAATTTAATGCTCCATAGATGCTACCTCCAGCAGCACCAACACAGAGAATCATCTCATAGTATTCACCGTTTGACTATTATTCACCACGATATTATTACAAAAGTTAATCATAATGAAACAATAGCAAGAATTGTAATACATTTATTTTTTCTTTAAAACTAAATTAAATGTTCAAATTGTTTGCCTTCGGCACGAATACAGGCTCTACATCGTCTCATAAACTTGCCACAAAATTGAACCAAGGCGTCCGATCCATCTATCGGGATATTCCCTATTCAGGTAATCTCGGACCGGACGAGCATAGTGGCCTGGGCAACCATCTTGTTGAAACCACATATCTCTGTAAATGTTGAGTGGCACGTCTTCTAACAGAGTCGGCAAATCGTTTTGCAGAAACTCTAGGTAATTGTTGCCATTTAAGTTTTCAGGCAGCTCAAACGGTCCGATAACTACTTGCCCATTTAAAATTCCGGTCCACATATTGACTTTGAATTGATATTGGGAGCGATCTTCCCGCATTAAATGTGGATTTTCTATGTGCCAACCATGTAGGTTGTGTAAGTTTAAATAACCGTCTTTTTTAAAGGTCTTTTCGCCAACATCGTTCTGCAAAATTCGATCCTAGGTGCGTAGTCACGAGGCAGCAAATTTTGTACACGTTGTCTAAGGTACGGGTGATAGTCACATCGCTTTAAAATTCGTTGAGCTATACTTTTCGGTATTCCAGTAGCTCTTTCTATTGCACGTAATGAAGTGCTGGGATCGTTTTCGACTTCATTTATAACGACGTTTTCTTCGTATCCTCGTGGCATTCCACCAGCCGTATGTGCACTTGGCAATCTTCCTTGCGAATATGACTGGTGCACGTTGATGAAAACGCGGTGATCTGGGTGACGCGCCGCATTTGGATATCTTTCGCGATATAATCTGGCTGCGGCAGAGGCATTACAGTGGCACTCACCGTAGATAATATGCATGTTCGCATATTCTTGCGCGGTGTACACAAATGGCATGTTGTCCACCTTTTTTACTATACAGCAAAACAGTCGGCAGCACAATAAATAATCTAGTCCAGGAAAACAGCCAAAATCGTCAACACAAATGCGATATCAAGTCGAGGATAACACAAGCCAAAGTCGTAAACACAAACGTTATATCAAGTCCGGGATAAAACAAGCCAAAGTCATAGTACGAAAGTTTCACGATTACGGATAGATGCGCAGTAAAGGAAAGAATAAAGCGTACTAACTGATAATAACCAATATTGAATTGATTAATTTCCAGTGACATCAATTATATCTGTCTCGCTTTCTCTAAAAATAAATTTTCTGTCGTCTCATTCTAATGAACTAGGAACAGTGTTATCCTCTGTCTTACTCTAACACATTTGTCTGTCTCGCTTACACAATATCGAAGCATATCTTTTTGTACACGAAATTACAATTATTCAGCTAAAAGCTTTTTTTTAAATGAGATCCTTTTCCAAGTAAATAAGCAATAATATTTTTTGTGTAAAGATAAGTAGTACGTGTTGTACCATTTCGAAATCTTGATTAAATGGGCCATTTTTTTGAATAACTTGCCCATGGTACTATGGTACATTTTATTTTAAATATGATTTGTCAAAGTTATCTGATAAAATGTTTTTGAAGCATGACTCAATAAAACTTATTTTTTTTACTAAGCTGACAATAATTACTATTGCATTTGTGACTGCAATCAATGGCATAGTTATAGGGTATACGTTAAAAAAAAAACACTGCGAAATTAAGAAATTTATTACATGGTCTATCCGACTAGTACATGGTCAGTTCGTAACATTATATCCCAAATTAAGAATGTATGATAACAAATTTTTTGACTATTTGAGAATGTCAATAAAATCTTTTGATGAACTAATTGAACTGATCAGGCAAGATATTTCATGCTCTGAAACGCATTTGAGGCCAAGCGTGTCACCGGAAGAGAAACTCGTAATAACTTTAAGGTAAGATTTATTTATTGTTCTTCAAAATCAGCATAAATATTTTCTATAACTGTAGAGGACTGAGAGCCAGAACTAAATTGCGATGGTGACGGTGACGGTGCCGGAACAGGAGGAGGTGATCTAGATGTAGTAAAATATCCTTGCGGGCTTGTATACTGTTGTCCTTGCCAATACGTAGGTGTGATCTGCTGAGTATTGTAGCGAACAGGGGGTGGTAAGCTTTGTCCTTTTTGTATCACTTGAAGTAATTCAATTTTGGTTGCTAAACGCCTATTTTCTGGTAATTTTCTGAGTTCTTTATATAACGACAAACAAAAGAGTTTGTCGTCATCTTGCTTGGTAATACTATTTTCTTGAAGTTCATTCTGAAAATGTTTTCGTGACTCGATACTTTTTTCTATTAAAACAGCTATTTTTTCTTCTGGCACTTGTGTTTTCTTACGTTTAGGGGGACGTATTTCAGTGGCTTCGGTTGCATTGGCGTTTAGTTCACTTGTCTCCTCACTTTGCCTTTCATTCTGTTCTTCAATATTAGTTGTAGTGTCTTTATTACTTACACTATTCTGCAGGAAAGATAATCTTGAAAAATACATATATCGGGCTCCTTTACGAGCACCTGAACCAGAAGGAGTTGTTTTTTCTTTTTTGTATTCTTTATTGTAGCAATCTCGTATGTATTTCCATTTTTTTGGAGTTGTGTACCTAAAAATAATATTCTTGTTTCAGATATCTTGGTACGGGTTGTTCATTAGGAGAACTAAGCTACAATTATCGCCTAGGAAAATCGACGATTACTGGAATTGTCCGCGAAGTATGTAAATCATTGTGGAATAAGTTGGTAAACATAGTCATGCCCGAAGCGACTGAAGATATCTAGAAGACAATAGCACGAGACTTTGAGAGATATGCAAATTTTCCAAATTGCATTGGTGCTATAGACGGCAAGCATATCCGAGTTATAAAGCCTGTTGATTCGGGTTCTTTGTATCATAACTATAAACATTACTTTTCCATAGTGCTCTTAGCACTTTGCGACGCCAACTATTGCTTTACTTATGTTGATATTGGGGCTTATGGCAAAAGCAGTGATTCTGCTATATTTAAAAATTCGGTTTTTTATAAACGCCTGACAGAAATCATTAAACATCCCAACACCTAAACCAATATCTAATGTAGACCTAACACCAATGCCTTATGTTATAGTTGGAGATGAAGCCTTCGGCTTAGCAGAAAATTTAATGCGCCCATATTCAGGCAAATGTTTACCATATGAAAAAAGGATTTTTAACTATAGGTTATCGAGAGCCCGACGTAATATTGAGTGCACTTTTGGTATTTTGGCTAACAAATGGCGCATCTTTCATAGGCCTATAAATGTAAACATAGATTTTGCCGAAGATATAATAAAAGCTTCTTGTGTTCTACATAACTATATGCGGACTAGAGATGGTCTAAAATTTAAAGATACTTTATATAATGCACCCATGACTAATCTCAATACCTTGCATGCGGGAAGAGGGACACCGTCATCTTTGAATATCAGAGATAAATTCGCTCATTACTTTGTGAACGATGGGCGTGTTCCATGGCAAGACACGAAGATATAGCTGCAACTAACTTAACGTACCGTACGTATGTTTAGGTACATAACTAAATGTAAACAAACGAAATATGGTAATACCGTTGTGACCTTCATTTGAAAAATGCTCGAAATGTCTGCATAAAGCAGCCGAAGTTTGTTTATATTTATTTAAGTACCTAAAGTATACGGAGAGTATAATATACGCTTCATAACAATAATTATAATATAATTCTGTCAATTATTTTTTGGTGAATAAACCTACTTACTTAAAATATTCTTTTTTTCCACCGTGTCTTCGCAATTTCCAAATATCTCCACCAACTCTTGCCAAGCTCGGTTCTTGATAATTTTATTTGAGTAATCATCACACTGAATGTCCCATATTGCAGGTCTCTTCTCCACCTCATCAATAAATAGTTCAGTGTCGAAACGATCCATGGCGAACTCACGAACAGTGACGTGCTCACCGCGCGGTATCCGCAACGCAACTGAACGCGAAGTAAAGACTCCATAGTAATAGAAACGCGCGGGAGCAGCGCGATTCTATTTTCTGGCGGTTGGGTTGCGGTAACCGCGCGGCTTGATTAACCGCGCGGTTATGTCGGAATGATTACTAACTAACTCATATAAATAAGACACGCGCGATTTCCATGCGATTCTTTAATCGCGCGGTTCCCGCCGTGTCTGAACGAGCGCTTAAACACTTCCATACTTCTACTGGTATATCATCTGGGCCCATAGCTTTTCCATTTTTCATACCTTGAACTGCTATTCGTACTTCATCCATGCTAATTTCTCTTACTAAACTCATATTCTCTTGTACCTCTTTGAGCACGCCACTCCATTTATTCTCATCGTTCATTAGCTTTTCAAAATAAACCTTCCATCGCTCTTTTATTTCGTCATCCCTGGACAGAATCTTACCAGCATCGTCTTTCATACATTTGATATTACTTATATCTCTCGTTCTCCTTTCTCTTGCTTTTGTAATCCGGTAGAGCTCCTTCTGGCCTCTAGGGCTGTCCAGTGAGTCATACAACTTCTCCTGCGCCTTAGCCCTCGAAACTGCTACCGCCTTTTTTGCCTTCCTCTTCCATTCATTATAAATCTTCTACTTGTCTTCTTTTAAACTATCTGTTGCGGGAGGCAGGTTGTCTAGGTCTTATTTCAATGATTCCTTTAATTTGCGCTTTTTAAAATTCGTTTATTCTACCAGAAATTACAGTTATATTTAAAACATAAAAATGGCTAATTAGCGTGCGTACGTTGGCTGTCGTCGGTGAGAGAGTGTCGTTGAGGGCGCGGCGCGGCCGCGGGGCGATCGCCCCCTCCCGCGTCCCTCTGGTACCGCGCTCTGGTGTAGTGTCACTTTCGTCGCATCTTCATCAGATGGCGCGAACATGCCGCCGGCCTTGGAAGCTCCAAGCTTCCAAAGAAGTCGAAATTATGTCGATTCCGTCGATGACGTCTTGGGTGCCGACGTCAGGGTTGGTGTTGTAGTCTCATTGTTTCCAGTTGTGGGCAGTGGCAGCGGGCATATTTTGGAGAATGCTCGCTGCACGGAGCCAGTTGCTGTTCGTATGTCAGCGACTCGTGAAACTCCGTCCTTACCAGGGAAAACTCGGATTATCCTCCCCAGGCGCCATTTAAGGGGTGACTGGTTATCTTCCTTGATTAAGACGAGACTGTCAAGTTGTATGTCGTTCGCTTCCGTTTTCCATTTTGTTCTGCGCTGTAGCTCCGCCACATATTCCATTGACCAGCGCTTCCAAAAGTGTTGCCGTAGTTGCTCGACCCGGTCGTAGCGTGGTAAGCGGTCGCTCCGCACCGCGGTGAAGTCTGCGCAGGCCGGAGCAGTCAAGGGTCGACCAATGAGAAAGTGGGCTGGAGTTAAGGGTAGGTAGTCTGAAGGATCTGTGGACATAGCGGATATAGGTCGGGAATTCAAGACGGCTTCGATTTGTGCCAATGTCGTACTGAACTCCTCAAACGTTAATTTTGCATTACCTACTATGCGTCTGAGATGATACTTACACGATTTCACCCCAGCCTCCCAAAGACCCCCAAAATGAGGCGCGTATGGAGGAATAAAAGTAAATTTTATACCATCATTGGCAGTAAAATCTAGTATTTTATCGAGATCATTTTGTAACAATAGTGGAAACTCTTTTTCCGCACCAATTAAATTTTTCCCGTTATCGGAAAATATTTCTGCGGGTTTTCCGCGTCTAGAAATAAATCGTTTTAAGGCTAATATGTAATCGTACGTATTATATTACCTCTATAGTAAACTAAAACATATAATAAAAACCTTTTTTGGGATAAATATTCAATAAATTTTCCTATTCGTTTAAATATTATTTGCAAACATTTTTACTTTAAAATATAAATCAATTATCATAATTTTAAATTATATGAAACAACAAAAAGATTTGCCTTTATTAAGGATCGAACCCACAATCGCTCGCTTATGATAGCACCATTGTTAAGTGCGGCCGCTAACTTAACTTCAAATGAAGTAACGAAATTTTGCATTAGGTACTTTAAAGAAAGACGGAGACTGCGATAAAAAAATAATGCGGTAGTGTGCGTGGCCGGTTTAGCGCAGGCGACAGTAGTCTTTAAGGTGGAAATGGACTTCTACAGCTGATAGTACAGTCGACTGTAGGCAATGACAAGTAGAATGTCGCTGACGTTGCACCGAAGTCTTCCCTTATGTCCACGAAGTCCGTGTTGTAAACACACAATAACAGTACAGATGTTACTCCACGTAGTACTCACAGTTCTCGTTACAGTTGTCGCAGTAGGTATTCTCAAAGATCGCTTCTTAACTGTCGCTGTTTTCGTATCGCTAGTCGAGTGTAGACTGACTCTTCGCCGGCGTCGCGGGCTATATATAGCCCAGCTGATCGAACATTCCAGATTCCTCTAGACGTAATAATAATAGCACATAACTTCGAGGTCACTCGGAAGTACCTACGGTAATTCCCGGAAACGGGTTTCTAGAAATTTCGATGTCGACACTTTGTTGACAAAACTGTTGAGACATGTACCATTCGATAGGCCGTCTTAAGTCTAGCAATGCGTTTTATTATTGTATCTAGAAAATGTCTAGATCTGGGGAAATAGGGCTCAAAAGTGACACACTGCATGTCACGCGATATTGAACCTTATGCCATCGACATAAGGTCCATTCGTAACAATATTAACAACCATACTTTCCACAATCACTTTAACAGCTATCACTCTATCACTCACTCTTTTAACGTCCACTACACATTCTTTCAAATGACTATCTAAAACTATACCCACACCATTTCGCTTACCATCGCTTCCACAGTAATAGAACTTATATCCTTCTCCTATCTCTCTTGCCTTCGCACCTTTCCACTTCGTCTCTTACAGACACGCAATGTTCACCCGTCGCCTTTTTAAAACATCTGCTAGTTCCCTTCCTCTTCCTGTCATTGTACCTACATTACAGCTCGCACATCTCAATTTTACTTCTCTCACATTCCGAGCTTGCCTCTTACGTCGCACCCGCCCGTTCTGGTGCGACAACCCTTGTCCATTTCCCACAGAAGCCGGGTGCTGCCCCTGCGCGTCGCCTGTGGGGTACGCCCTAGCCCTATCGCGCATCCTATTGTTTCCCTTCATGTTGCTTGGGGTTTTGGCAAAGTGTTACAGTCGGCCGCCAGCCTGACATCAACCCTCCTTGGGAATGCTCTTGTTGGTGGTTTACCCGCCACCGCGCGGAAGTTAAATGGACATCCCGCCATTTGTCGGTCGTCAGAGCCTCGTTAGTGAGCAGCAGGGTGCACCGCGTGCAGGTGAGGTTGACGTTTGGGGAGTCTGGTTATTGTGCGCTCCCCCTTACACACCGAGTAACTTACCCTTACCCCTTACTTACTTACTACACTTACCCTTACCCCCTTCCAACCTTGGGTTTCCCCTTACAAACCCGAGGTTTACGACATAGTAAGTTAAAAATTTGTAAACCTTAATTCTAAGTGCCTGAAACTATATAAAATTAAGATTTACGGTTTCTTTAAGAAAATGGCTGTAAAAACGCTATTTCTAGTATTAAAAATCTGATTTTCAGCAGGGGCGTAGTCCTTCGAAGCGCGCAGCCAATGGTCATAGAAAAAAGATATGTCGTCGCTCTTGTTTCGTAGATATTTGACGCTAAAGTTTGGTTTTTTAAAGGTCAATATCTTTTCAGGACACTCACTGAAAAATCCACTCAAAGTGCTAATAGGTTGCTGGTGATCCGCTCTTCAGCCGGGAGTTTGAGCGGAGTCCGTGCGCTTTCCCGTTCTCCAACCATGTGGTTAGAAAAAATTGTTTTTCAGGGAATATCTCCCTGAAAACAACCGCCCGACGATCCGGCGGAGTTTCAGCAGATCGGCTTCAACAGCCTCTATCCGCCTACTAGCGTTTTACACTTATAGGACACTTTGCACTAAAGTTATGAGATAAAAACAAAACATAACCTCAAATTTCCTGGTTTTTTCACCATAATATTTTTTCACTGCAATCCCTCGTAATCACTTTTTATATACTTTATGAAATGCACTTTCCCGCACTTAAAACTGCAAAAAGATTGGAAATCGGTCAAGGATGTCCGAAGATATTATTTTTTTTTGTCTGGAGCTCCGCGAAAACGTGGTGTTCTAGAGCACGGTTCGCGCCATTATTTTAGGTAACCATTACAAAACTTACCTAGACTTACTTGATTTGGCTGCCTGGCTTGAGATGGAGTATCAGATTGCAGTTGCGTGTGAGTTTCTTCCTGTAAAGATATTGTTTATTGTTAGAAATTTGCAATTTTTTTTTTTTTAACTCTGCCCCACGTTAGGAATTTCTCCTGTATTGTGGGTGCGTTTACAAACATATAATCTCATATACACAAACAACCAGAAAAAGAACAACTACTTGCAGGTCATACAAATACTTGATCCATGCGGGAATCGAACCCGCGACACGCAGTGCAGTAGTCAAACAGTTAATCACTACGCCAAGCGTGCCATAATTACTTGCACACTTATAATTTAAGGAAAAACATTAAGCAGCAGTATTTAGCATACCTTTAGCCCAACCTCATCAATAGTCAGAATGCCTATAGCAGCCTGAGAGCCTACTATACGAAGAACTCTTTCTTCTATATCAGACAGCTTAAGCCTACAAGCTGGACCACCACCAGTTCTCTGTGCAGATCTATGTATGTGACTAGCTTTTCTTTTTGTGTTATTTTTAAAATCGCTCCAAACCTATAAGTTCATGCACAAACACACGAAAATTAGTAAAAACTACATAGATATGAATAAAAATTAAAAATAATTGTTATGCAAATTATACAATAACGAAATAAGTAATGTAACCAACAACATAATCACTATATACTTTGTGTAGGTATATTTATACATACTTTTCTCCATTTCTCTGCAGTCTTCGTGTCACCAATAGCATCTGCATTTAAAAGATCCCTTAATTCATTCCATCTTTGGGTATTATTTACCCTTCCTTGTGGACCGTCACATGGTGTGCTGAGGTCACCATATCTAAAAAAAATAAACATTCAGATAAAAAAAGGCCACTTGAAGCGACGCCGCATTCCTGCAAAGCACTTGAAAACAAATCTTTGTTTCAAGTGTAGCAAACTGCTGTAATACGGCCTCGATATATTATAACAAAATTTTGAGACTTATTAATTAATCCTTCGAACCCTAATAACGTCAATAACTGATTTAAAACATTGGCATTAAGGTCCTGAGTAAATAATTATAGACATGCACAACGCACATTACTAACATTAAATTAAAAATTAAACAATATGATAAATACATACTTTTCCATGTATTCCACCAGTAATTGGAATTGTGTTGCACTGGTACGCATTTTGTACCCACTTGTTGAATTATATTTTCGAAAGTAAACTTTTTACGTAGACAACGTAGCTTTTCAAAATTCACTTTCGCAGCCGCCACGGTTATGGTGAATGACGTAAGAAACATCAATGTGGTGTTCACTATAATCACTTATAGGGGCTTTGAGGTTTGAAGTAAAACCACCAAGTTATCAGTAAGTACACACAGCTTAAGGGGCACGTCTAGTCGCCACCACAGAGTACTTTTTATTATATGGAAATAGAGACCAATCATGGCTGAATTTTCGGGAAACTGATGCTAAAGCGCCATCTCCAGTTTTACGACGGTACTAATATAATGAGACACTATAGTGACGTCATCCGACAGCCAGCCTCCGTGGCGTAGCGGTAGCGGACGCGGCCGCTGCGCAAGGTGGCGCGGGTTCGATCCCCGCAAAGTGCAAGTATTTGTATGCATGAATATGAATATTTGCACTGGTCTGTTCGTGCCTCGGAAAGCACGTTAAGCCGTTGGTCCCGGTTGCCATACGAACATCTAGTGGCAGTCATTACGGGTTGTTGGAGCCTTCAAAAGTCCAACAATTGGTCTAACTGCAATGCTTCGATGTCGCCTTCGGGTTGTGGAGGTCAGACGGCAGTCGCTTCACGGAAAATGTCGAAGTTTAGCCATATCAGCAGTTGGACTGGTAAAAGTGGACCCCAGACTCCAAAGCTGAAAAGGCTTCGGATGCGACTGGGATGATGATGATGACTATTAGTGACGTCATCTAACCATTCTATATATGCCTACGTATGCATATGTATATAATTTATATTCATTTAACTGCACAGCACGGTTGATAACCTGGTCCTTTTTTCAAAAAAGTATTTCTTTTTAATTTACGCTTAATGTAAACAAACCGAAAAATGACTGACTATTGACGATTAATGAATAATGAAGTTTGATAAATCAGCTTCCATACTGAAAATGTTTTTCGGTTTATATACTCGTATATATTAAGCGTAAACAAAAAAAAACACTAAACTTCTCAGGGAGTAGCTTGTATAAAATGCAGGAATGGTAGTAATACATACACACGCCTGTATCCCGTGGTAGGCGGCTCTCCAAATCCCGTAGTAAATGAAATAAAATATGAAGATTCATATAAAATTTATTTTTTTCTTTTATAACATTTATTAAAAACTTTCTTGGCTCTTTCCTTATTAATATTGCCCTCATTATAATTATATTCACATTTTCCAGACATAATTTTGTTGATATTTTTGCAGTAATGATTGATGAAAAACCTAGAAGTTAAATCTATTAAAAAATCAATTAATTTTTCTCTATGTTTTTTACATTTTATAAAATCAAAAGAAACGTACATGAATATAATCGTTTTTATAAAACATTTTAAATTGTCTGCTGTTAGATAATTATTTAACATTTTATCATAAATGTCCTGGAAATTCGAAACACACTCTACTAATTCAGATGAAGGACTGCAAAGCCAGTTTCTACCACAGTACTCTCTGTACTTTATATATTCAATTTCATTTTTACAAAACAAATTATCATTGCAAGTTTTGCACCCCTTAAATATTGTTTTTTTTTCCTTCCCTCAAAAAATAGCCACTCACATATTGCAAAGGCGCAATAACTTTTGGAGATTGTTTCATTTTCAAAGATATTAATGTAATTTGTGGGATTTCAATGAAATTTGTCATTTTTGGTTCTTTGCCGCCCTCACTGATAATAAGGGCAAGTAAGGTTTCGTTATTATCTTTTTCACAGTTTCTTCCTGGGGTATGGACACTTGACAAATTATTTACGAAAAGGGTAGCATAGGCTGCTTCAAATAGTTCAGGTGTCGGATTATTATTCCGACACCCATGACTTCTTACGGAGCCGAAAAATTTTCAATGGGATCCTGGTTTAAATGTCTCATCCACACAGATGTAACAGAATACTTATTCTTTAATATTTTTAATAATAACTGAATACCGTCAAGTGTCCATACCCAGTTAATTAAGGAAACTGTTTTGTCTGTTCTCCCTTGGGGATCTATAAACTTCATTTCACTTAATATTTTTTTTGCGTTATTCCAAAATTCATTGTGAAGTGATAAAGGCGTCACAGCTTGCTTTAAGGGCTTGGCATAATTTGTGTTTTTTTTATAACTCCTATTAACAGAGTCAAACAAACTGTCGAAAAACAGCAGGATATTAGCAGTTTCCTTGCACGCTGCAGGCAGAATTCCCTTGTCTGTAATTAAATAAAAGGAAATATTATTAAAATCTGTACCAGTGTACCAGTAGGCTTTAAAAATGAACTAAGGAATCCATAATCTATAGTATCATCCGTCAGACTGAAAATGCTCATTATTACTAATATTAAAACTATCCAAACAGAGGCATAATAATATTGAATTTAATGTTAAAAAGGTGAGCTGATAAACATTGTGTGTCTCATGTACGGGAAAGGTTAAATTTTTTATCTCACCTGCAAGATATCCCATATTCTTTGCTACAGTTTGGCTAAATATCTGTGCAGCAAATTTAACCTTCATCTTAGCAATTTTTTTTGGATTAACATGGTTGTCTGTCATTTTGGGTATTAGTTTTAGGTTTTTGTATCCCGGATTTTCTTTATGCAACAACTCCAGGTGCTGCCATTTAGCAATTCCTTCCCTGCCGTCAAGTTTATATTTTAAGTCTTTTTTCAGTAAGTTGTTTCTTACACACTTCAACAAATGTGGCGTATCATACAGAGGCACAATTTCTTTGTCATTAATAATAAAAACATTATCTTTTCCCTCTTCACCTTGTTTTAATAAACTCACTTTGCTTCTATTCATAAGAATTTTTAGAGCAGAACGATTGTTAGCTCCTTGATCGCACACAGTTGCCACTACTTCTAGCCCAGCTGTTTGTAGCTCCAAAATTACTTTATTTGTTTAGCCAACTCAGGTCCTTGGGTGGCAGCTGATGAAAAAGAATATGATATGGGCTGCTTATAATTTTTCATTAGGCCCCTTATCAAAAATACTTGGGCATGATCAGCATAGTCTTCTTTTGTACTTTCTCCATCAGTAACAAATCCAATCACCTTATCCTTTCTTTCGTTGTACTGAATATTTGCCTTAAGCGACAAAAAAATGCAAAGTTTATCTTCCAGCTTCATTTTTTTTGCTTTCTGACTTAATTGACCAAAAACTTTTTTATTAAGGCCGGGTTCTATATTTGCACTATGAAGAACTTTGATTAGTGTTTGAGGTGCAGGAAGAATTAAAATTTTTCTCAAAAATCTGTAAGCTTTAGGGCTTTGCTTAAATATGCTTAATGATAAAATTTTCTCATCAAGACTAAATCTTCTGCCTTTTCCTGTCTTTTTATGTTCTCTGATCTGCATCATTGTCAATATTCTTGCAGCACTTGGCAAATTTTCCATTATTTTCAAAAAATCAGCATTAGTTGAAATATTTTTAGCTGCTTTGATGGTTGCAGACTGTTTTTTTAGTTTATTACGACATTTGCTGAGTTGCACTCGTAATTTTACTAGGTTGCTATATAGCTGTGCCTCTCCCTTTGTCATAGAGTTCTTCTTTGTTTTCTTTGTAGCTGTAAAATACAAAGAGAATAAGTTTAAACTCATGGTTTTCTATTTTGAATTACAACATGTTGTTCAAGGAAAAAGCAGTTTTTCATTACAAACATAATCACCTATTTTAATTATTACATTGTAACTATATGACATTAATAATGAAATTAATGGATCATGATCATTAACATAGGTTACGTTAAATTTCATAATTAATGTAAAAATGTTATATTAATTATGAAATGTAGGTGATAGGACTAAAGAACCATGGCTTTTAAAATACATACGGTAGGAACCACAAGCATGGTTTTTAAATATTTATGATAGAGAAGAGGTAGTACATAAATAACTATGTAATTATAAAGATATTGTTCTTTTTATCACAAGGTGAACAGAATCCGCGAAAATCATTGCCCTTTCACAGGCACTAATTTGTGTACCAAATTTTATTGAAATTGGTTCAGCAGTTTTTGTGTGAAGGGCGACAGAAACACAGATTTACTTTCGCATTTATAAAGAGAAGTGGTGAATACAAATTTTTTCTTTACTTACTGGTACTAGTACCTTCATGATCAGATTTTTTCCCAGAAATTTTCAGTTTTTCCACTGAAGGGCAATTTTCTTTGTTATTATCTGAATAAATACCAATCACGGGATCTGAAAAAAATGTAAAGTAAATAACAATACAAGTATAATTAGGAATTATTGTTTTACTTTGTATTCACTGGTGTGACCCCTTTGGGAAGCTTGCATGGGGATACAGATCCAACACGTAGAAGTCCTTTGGAGAAATTTGATGTATGGTGCTCTGGCCAAAACCTGTTCCCGGGTATATCAATGAATGGTAAATCCATGAGCAGGTCCTGGCCGGAGAAGGGACTATTGTATACCTGGGGAAAGATTTCTGGGCTGTGGATAGATATCTATGTATTAGGTTATTGCAAAGGGTACAACACCTGCCATAATCATGATAACTGAGTATATGTGGCAGGTGGTGGCTTGCCGCCCACTAGATGGGCCCCTCAAACTAGCCGACGATGATTGCCTGCAAAAGGGGTAACACCGGTGTGGGCGACTCAGGGATGTCGAGAAGTGTGCTGCGCTTTCTCCGAAGTTACTACCGGCGTTGTGTCCTTTGACACTTCCGCCCCTGGAGCAACAGCTTTCACGACTCCTCTCTGGACGGCCAACTAAGGCAAGCCAGTAGGCCTAGTATGAGTTTTCAATACGAAACTCGATCGTCCATATCGAGCGCATTTGGCGCTCTCATTGGTTGAGAGTTCTTACGACCTTGAAGCGGGCCAATCGCTGAGTCAAACGCGCTCGATATCGTCGATCGAGTTTCGTAATGAAAACTCATACTAGGCCTACTGAGCTGAGAGTACTGCATGCCCTTTTGGGTATCCACCCCAAACGATGAAGACACGTCGGGGGTGGGGGCTCTATCCGACTCTCTGGAGCACTCAGATCCATGGCGTCGTTACTCACAGCTCGCCACAAGCTGCCCTGCGGCATTGTTTTTATTATTACTAGTGGCAGAGGTTTTACAATGTAATCTAATTCATTACACTCTAAGATCATGCTCCTTGTCTTAATCCCTCTTACTATGCATCAGACATCATAAAATAACTACTTCTTAGGAATAAGGGCAACCCTAATAAATAAGGATTATAATATTATGTACCTATGTATATTATGTTGGAAATACCTGCTGGTACTGTTTGTAGGCTTACTGTCTGTTGTTGCATATCATTTAAAGATGCGGAATGAGCAGATGACATTACAATCTCATTACACCTATTACAATTGCTCCGTATCAGAAGGTCAATCATGTGAAATGCCCTTATAGGATAAATGACATTAAAGCAAAGTGACTTACTAGTAAAACGTTATGGTAGTAAGTAGTTTGTCTAAAAAACCAAAAATATATAACAAGTCTCAAAAACATGAAATAGACATTAATACCTTTTGATTCTGTTGGTGTTTCCATTGGTAGCTGGATTTGGTTCATAGGTCGCCTTTTTTGGGAAGGTAGGCTTAATGGGTCTGAAAAAGAGAGATCATACAAATTTATATAGACATATTTATATATTGTCTAACTAATCTTTCAACTTCTCCATTTGGAATGAATACTTGCATTGTATTACCATTCATTTGGGTTTCCAAACATTCACAAAAGCTAATCCTAACTAATATTATAAATGCAAAAGTGAGTTGCTTTGTTTATTTATTACCCCTTCATGCTAAAATTAATGAACCAATCATCATGAAATTTTGCATACACTTTGTCTGGGGTATGAAGAAAGACATAGCATACTTTTCATTACAGGAAATGTACTATTCTTGAGGGATAGACATTAAAGCGGGTGGAGCTGCGGGCGAACGCTAGTTACACCATAAAATAAGAGAAATTCATTACAAACCTGGTATGTTCTTAGTAGGCACTGCTACATTACTGATGCGATTTGAGCGACAACAGTGTTTCTCTACAAAATAAGCATGGCAAACACGGCGACGTCGATAAATGTAGTCATTATTTAAGGCCAAAATATCACCACCAATAGTCATCAACCATGAGTTGAAACGTGTCCTGTCATTTTCAGGGTGAGGAAATAGATGGAGAACTGGATGTGATTCTGAAATCAAACATATATATTTTATTTTTAGAATGTTGTTATAACGCCAATAGAAATACACCATCTGTGAAAATTTCAACTGTCTAGCTATCACGGTTTTTAAGATACAGCCTGGTGACAAACAGACAGACAGCAGACTTAGTAATAGGGTCCTGTTGTTACCCTTTAGGTACAGAACCCTGGAAAGGTCTTTTCTGTCCACCTCGCATACTTGGTGTACCACTGGCACAGGTGTTCCTCTGAACTGATTTTGCACTGCATGCTTTTCCATCAGAAAACAACCTGTACAAACTAAAACTCTTTCTCAAAACCCCGGAATAGATTTTGAACTCCCTTGGTTACATACAGACCAGTATAGGTGTACAGAACATTCACACTAAGTTACCCATATGTTCAATGTACTCTGTGTAAGTTACGATCAGTTTTACGATTATGTCCAATATTCAGACTTAAATGGTCAATTTCCTTTATAAAAAGTAGGTACATACTTTTTGGTATACTATTGAGACAAATTGATCATCATCATTCTCGGCCCACTGCTGGAAGTAGACTTCGGGGTATTTTACGCAGCTTTAAAGGGCCCTAAATCTATGTTTATCAAATTGTATAGGTATTAGTTGTGTAACATCCCGTTTTTTATTTCAATTCTGTCTTATCTTACCCATGTTCGTAGTTGAATTTATATAATTAAAATAAGAGTTCTCTGTCTGATTAGACACGAAACACATACTATAGTGGGGAAGTGATTTAAGTTAAAATCTAAACATACCTCCACTTTCGTAGCATCCTGGAACACAACACCTCTTCTCCGACATGGTAACGAATGCTACAAAAGCTCACTTAAAAAATAATGAGTCGTATCTCTAAAATTGAGTCCTATCTCTGTTTGTGTCCTTTCTCACTTTAACACTGAAAACGAATCACAGCACAACAAAGTAAATAAACCGGAGGAACTAGAGCTCTACTCAACGGACTTGTAACGATTCGTACTTATTGCAAAAAATAAGAGACGAAAAGGAAAATGCGTAAGCGCGTTATCAATGCAAAGCAAAACAACGACAAACGGCCAATTTTTCAATTTCATGTCATTCTCAATATGATAGTCAATAATTGCCATGTTAAAAATTAATTGATAAAGAAGATTGTTTAGCTATTCAAATCAAACACAACTTTTTTCAATATATGATTTGTTTTTAAGCTAATAGTGAAGTTGATTATAAGTATAATATAACTTAAATATTTTGAACTCTATTAACAGTGTTACCATTTAATATGTATCGTTTGTAGCACTATCTATTGAACGATTTGATAAACCATTGATATTTTTTATGAATAGCGCCATCCAGTATCATCTGATGTCAACTTTCATCAGCATAATGCTACTAAATTAAATAGTTCTCAAAACGTATCAATAACGTATAATGTGACACCTTTCGAATTTTGTAACATATTATTGTTAAATTTCCCTGCATTTAGTGAATGGATTGTACCCCCTGGTCGCCACTCGGGATAGAGTGGGAATGCCTTGAGGTGCTACATTAAGCTGTGTGCCATATTTAATTGTATATACATCACAAATGTGGTGTTCACTATAATCACTTATAGGGGCTTTGAGGTTTGAAGTAAAACCACCAAGTTATCAGTAAGTACACACAGCTTAAGGGGCACGTCTAGTCGCCACTCGGGATAGAGTGGGAATGCCTTGAGGTGCTACATTAAGCTGTGTGCCACATTTAATTGTATATTTCCAGCCGTCCCTTGCTGTCCTCTCCAGCGACGCCCTAAGCCGAGGTCCGTACCCCACAGGGGGTGCCCTTAGTGCGTAGTCGCTTAGTTTTAAGTTCTTATGCCCTGGCTGGAGGCTTTAATTTTTAATTAAGGCATTCACAGGAAAGTTCGATTAAGTAGTAACGGTCTCTAAAGTAGCCTACCTACGAGATGCCATATCAAAAAAAAAAAAAAAAAAAAAAAAAAAAAATTGTATATACATCACATCTCTGGCGTCCGACCACACTATAATACATACAAGTTTAGGAACACATTTATTTGTTACGTTACAAATAAAAAATTAGCGTTTCAAATTGGTGGGGTTTTTAGGGCCATCTGCCATCTCTTCCTTTCACTCTCTTCAAGCTAGAAAGAGATAGCAAATTGAAGTGTGAAGTTAGATACATTACGGTTTTTGTACCAACATAAGCACTCGAAAACTACGTAAACAATAGAAGTGTCGCTAGCGAGTCCGTATGACTCATGGTACGAGTTTAATTGAAAACTATTCGAAGGCATGTTTACTCGTTACCGACTACGGTAAGATGGTGTAGTTTTTCGATAGTAACTCATGGTAAGGGTACTGTTTATATTAGTCGGTGACCGAATACGGCCTGCAGCCGAATACGGTCTAACCGACTTAATCTAAATGCGCCATAACATTAAGTCTTTGGCAAACAGTGAATGTACCTACTCTGTAAACCTCTGCCTACACCTTCGGCTAGAGTAACTAAGTAAGCCTGACGATGATTATGTTACCGTGTTAAAATGAAATCAGATTGGTGGGTACTCCTCCTAGCGCAACAAGTAACCCTACCCAGTTTATTACAGGATAATTTGTTAGGTAGATAATATTTTGAACACTCTCATTCATTTCTTTGCAAAGAAGTGTTTTATGATTTGATCATAGGTAGTTAAGTAAGCCCTAAGGTACCTTACCGTGTTTTTACATTTTTGAACAAAATTACCGCGTTTGATCATGCATTACACACACTGAAATTGTACCTCTACTCTACGTGTAAGCTAGTAGGTACTGTCCAGTAAGTAGGTCTATGAAGTCACTGCACTTAAGATAATATATTAGGAATTTAATATCACAAAAAGAACTTGTTATGATTTTATGAATCACAGACTTTGGGCGTCGTCGTTTATAATAAGGGTCAAAATGACTATCTCCATTTTCTACACACAAAGATGTTCTACGTAACAAGGACGATCGAGTGTTCCTTAACATGTCCGGGGTTACTGAAGCAAACGCCGTTTCAATTTTAGATTTCATATCGTCTGATGAACTACACTCTTGCGAATAAACACAATTTTTTACGTAACCCCACAAAAAAAAAGTACATTGGTGTAAGGTCCGGGGAACGAGGAGGCCAGGATATGGGTCCTCGTCTGCCAACTCGGTAAATTGGTCATTTAAGTATTTTCGAACAGGCCGCGCGTAATCAGCTGGTGCACCATCATGTTGAAACACAATTTGACAGTAGGTAGCCATAGGTAAGTTTTCGAGGGTCTCTTCCACAACACATGCAAGTACATTCAAGTATTCCTCGGCGTTGAGACGTTGTGGCAACCAAATTTGTCCGATTAATTGGTCACCGAGGATATCAGCCCAGACGTTGATACACAACTGATACTGAAAATTGCTGGTAGCGGCGGCATGCGGATTGGTGCGAGCCCACATGTGCTCGTTGTGCGTAGGTATTTAATATACAATTTCTAGTAAAGGAAGCCTCGTCCGTCCACAGCACCTTTGTTTGAAACCTTGGGTCAGTTTGCACCCGGTTGTTGTACCTAGTACAAAATTTTATTCTTGGCGCGTGGTCTGCAGTTGTGAGTTCTTGGGTTCGACGAAAATGGTAGGGATGTTGACCGTCGTCCCGTAATGTTCGCCACACCAGTGTATGGTTCACATTAAATACAGCGGCAGCTCGACAGTACTAGTTCTAGATTCGTTGCTAAAGTGCTCGATAATCTGTATCTCCAAAGCGGTGCCAGAACGAGAACTAGGGCGTCCCTCACTCGCAGAACGATGGAAGGAACCAGTACTTTGCAGCCGTAGACACATGTTCCTGAAGGACGTATACGACGGCAGGCGTCGCTGATCAGCGGCGGGTCTCCCGTCAACAAACCGTTGCCGGTATAAATTTAATGCTCCATAGATGCTACCTCTAGCAGTACCAACACAGAGAATCATAGTATTCACTGTTTGAATATTCTTCACCACGACGAGGCATTTTGAAAACCGTTGACAACACGTAACGCGGAACAGAGCAATTGCAAAACAGCGACTTCACCTCGGGACGATTAGTATGCAACTATTCAACACAGGTCAACACTCAACGTCAAGTCGGGAGTTCGGGACTTGCAAAAAAATAGTAAAAAGTCAAGAATAGGTAGTTACCTAAACCTACGTACATTTTAGGGTTCCCGTTACCGAAAAACCAATAGTGAGTGATATTCTTATCTACAGACACCTATGCAACTAATTAAGATTTTTAACTCTTAAATAAAAAGCAATAAGTATTCTTAACCGATTTTAAATCTAAATACGGCAAGACAAAAATTATTACGTTTGTAATTTTATAACGAGAGGTAATTATACCCACTCGTTGCGTAAGTCAAGGTGTCAAGTACAAGCGAAGGCCTATTATAATTTAATGGGCACATTTTTACTAAAACAGAGCCCGGACCACCGTATTTTTTTTAAACGGAGAATTTCCTAGAGTATAAATAAAGTTCATTACAACTAGACGAACATCCCACATTTAAATAATTAAACAATATGAAATTAAAACAAAATTATGAAAGAAGTCGGTTAGTAAAACGATATTTTATACGGAACCACTTTTTAATTAATGCATTTACAGTGGGCGTGTCAAAGGCACCGCTGGTTACTCGCCGCCTGGCCCCTATTGGTCAATAATTCTTTGTTAAATACCGACACTCCACGTTGACTAAAGATATTAAAAATACGATGTAAAATAGACACGACATTGATGATTGAAGTGTTTTCTTGCCTCTGAGAAGCTATCGACGACTGATCTGAGAATGAAAATTAAAAGATCGTAATTAATTATTGAAAACAACAGAGTTAATAGTACCATTAATAGGAGTAGATGCAAGAACTTTTCATTGAATTTACTTCACATTACAAAAACTATGTTTTTATAACACTGATTAGTTGAATTAAACAATAGGCATTAAATGTGCCGATACAAATAAATCGACTCTGTTTTATAATCTTTAAAATTGAATTTTAAAGTTATTTCTAGGGTCATCACTGCGAAGTTTTCGCACTACAAAGCAAAATAATTAAAAAACCCATGCACTTAGGTACCTCACACCGGTGCCATGGGTATACAACTTACATATATTTTATATACTGAAAGTATTATTTCATATTTCTGAAACAGATTGTATAATCCATCACTAGTAAAATAGATTCAATCACAAAATTTCTTTGGAGATGTTAATCAACGTAGTGCTTAATTGCAACTGAATAAATGTGCATTTGTGATTTACACAAAAAAAGGGTACTTACACATTTCAAACAAAACAAATCCACAGTGTTAAACGAAAACAATTCCTAGAATTAGCGCCTCTAGGGTGTTGTTTACGTTAAACGACACTTTGTTTTCGAGTGTTTGATAACGATTTCTGTCCAGCTAGCATGTTCTAGTCGACATACTGTGCGTTGGTTAAATATTCCAACTCGCGTAAAAGTTGCTTTATCCGTCCATAAAATGTTTTTATCCTGATTGTCGATCAACCACTGACAGAAGGCAATTCGGTTTTGAGGGTCATTTTCACTCAGAGCATGAACGCCGCGATAATGGTAAGGGTGTTGTCCTTCCCCGTTCAGTAATTTCCAGACGTAATAATGGCTTACGTTAAACCTTGCCGCGGCCTGACGCGTACTTCTACGAGGATCCCGTTCGAAGTATTCGATGATCTCCTTGTCGAGCGCTGCCGAAATAACGGCCGATCGACCTCTGCCCTGTGCATGTGCTGGTATTTGAAATTGACCATGGTCTAGTAGTCGCTGTGTCGCCGCTACGATGGAACTTTGGGGTTCGGAATCCCGCGAAGACGGAGGGACTGCAGGTGTTGCTGCTCCGCGTAAAGTCGCCGGGCAGCATGGGAGTCATAATTAACCCTAGTATAAAACTGCACCATAGCGACGTATTCCAAATTGCTGTAGTTATAATGTCGATCCATGTTGCATTTTTCACTAATAGATAACACGTGCTGTGCGTACGATATTCGCCAGAAAACTACTACAGTATTATCTCACTAATCCGGCACTATTAAAAACCGGAAGGTGCCGGATTATTGGAATGTTCGGATTATTGGATTATAGTGAAAAAGTCATAGGTAAAGAATAAAATAAAGCATTTCATAGAGGGAGTCAATTTATGTAATGTATTCGATTAACATGTAGGTTTTATGTGATTAACTATGTAGTTTGAAAATAATCCTTAATTGAGGTCTGCTTTTGTGCAACTTGTAGTCCTTGCTTAAAAACCTTTTCTACACAAACTACTAAGTGTAAGTAGGTTGTTGCCGCATGGATACAATTACAATTTACAATAGATAGGCAATAAAATAAACAGAACATTTGTAATTTTTGCGCGCAGACTACTTTCTGTCGTATTACTAAAGTCGAGAGCTTATTTTACTTCGAATATTTATAAAGCGGCCTTCCGCCTTTGAACGCTTAGCGGTACTTTATTGTAAGTTATTTGAACATTTTTTTCTTTTGTCGGCATGGCGGTGAATTTATGGATTTGTTGCCTACAAGTTATTTTATGCTGAATCACTATGCGCGGGAGCTTATTATGGTATGAACATTAAATGCGGTGCTTTCTTTTGAAGCCGTTTCATGTCCCTTCCGAAGAGTACCTACAAATTGTATGTAGCGTAATTAACTTTTCTCACTTTTTCGAGTTGATGATTTTTTTCAATTATTTTTTTATTATTTTATAACACAAACATTTTTATTTTTATCTTTTCCTCTATTCATGGAAAGTACTCCTTAAAGCAAATCGTTCTGACGCGGGAAAACAACCGTTAAAATTCCAGCATGTATAGGAATGCTTAAGCAGCACGCACCGACAGGTATAAAACAAACATGCATAAACTCGTTTATCTCATTCGATGCTCAATCGTACTCAACAAGTCCGAACAAGTATTCAATGAACCAGCCGACTGAGGGCGCGTACACATAGAACATCCGTTTTACAGGATCCTTTTTAACTGATCCGTCGCTACTGGAGGTAATATTCACACAGCATTTACAGGACCGATTTTAACAGATCCGACGCTACTGGAGGTAATATTCACACAGCATTTACAGGACCGATTTTAACAGATCCGACGCTACTGGACTTTCGTTCTTCAGTGTATCGCCTACTTTCTACGAGAATGGACGTTGTCGTGTTGTATTGGTACTATCGTCGTCTGCGGCGGAGGAAGCCCCGGCGTTATTGGATACATCCACTATTAAGGCAAAGATTTTGCCGTGGTGCTGTTGTGCGTCAGCTGAAAGAAGACGAATCTAAATTTTTTACAAATGACAAAAAGGTTTACAAAAATGAAGATTTATTTCAAAACATAGACAGATCTGGCAAGTCTGACTCCTGGCTGAATGTAGATTCTACTGATGGCGAACCTTCTACTGATAGTGTAGAGTCAAGATGATGTGGCCTACTAAAATAACCTTGGGTGTGGTAGTGAGGAGTGCTAGAACTTTGTGAATATGGAGGCCACTCGTAGTTTGACTGACCATATCTTCTACTTTTAATATTTTGTAAAAGGTTTATCACTCCAGACTGAAATTCTAAAATTTGATCGCCATTAAGTGAAACCAGTTGCGGCAAAATACCTTTGAAGAACGATAAATTGGGATCTTCAAACTCATTTTTACTTTTTTTTTAACTGATCATTCATGTATTCAATCATTTTGGCGTCTACTTCATTCACATTTCTTTTGATTGCCTTGCGTTGCGGCGGGGCTAAATTTTGTCTTTCCTTTTGTCTGTCACTACCACTTTGTTCCGTAATCTGATCAGGTTCATCTTCGTTGTCTTTATTACTTTCTACTGTTTCCGTGATGTTGTCATTAGCAGGGACGTTCTCGTGTGTATCACCTGGGGTGACAACTTTTTTCAAAAATAACATTTGATTGTGATATTTGTAAGGCTTGGTATTTGAGGCAGCAGCTCCAGATTTCTTCAATTTCTTTTTCCCACTCAATGTTCGTATCCAGGCATCTCTAGTCGAATTCCATTTTTTTATAACATATTTTCCTGAAGCAAGTAAATAATAATATAAGATGGTTGTCAATAGCTTAGTAAGTGAAAGGCGAATAAGAAGGTAGAATAGACTTGTCAGTAATTAATTACCATATTGGTCAGTGGATAAGTCAAATTGACAGTGCAAGAACTAATCGGTCAGTAAATAATGGGAAGCAAAAAAGTATTACTAATGTTTAAATCAATTTATTTTAATTAGGTAATTTTATAATTTAGTTCAGTTCAGTTTAATTTTATTTTATTTATGTACTATATATATAAGTATGAGTTTTGATTTACGACTTTGCTAAAAACTCTCATAAAAATTTCGACTTTCCATACAAAATTTGTTGGTCACTATAATATTTTATAGTTTTATAATAAAACAAGACTTATTCATCAAGCCATCTTTAATAGTCTGACCATAGAGAAGTACCTCTACGAAACATAGACATATACATAATCAGTAATAGACAAAATTAACTAAAACTAAACCCTTACAGTCACTAACGTTACTTTGTATGGGAAGTCAATATATATGTGTAATAATATAGTAATTGATTAATTTATTTTTTTTAGGTATGCAGCGTCTGGGTGTACATTTCAAGAACTTTATTACGTCTTTCGTGTCGGTGTGTCAACTATAAGCAACATTATTAAGGAAGTTACACGATGCATATGGAACAACTTGAATGACGAGTTTATGCGACTTCCTACAACAGTGAGTGAATGGGAGCATATATCAAATGGATTTGACACAAAAGCAAATTTTCCCCACTGTTTAGGAGCAGTGGACGGTAAACACATCAGACTTCGAAAACCAGCAAAAAGTGGCTCAATGTACCTAAATTACAAAGACTTTTTTTCCATCATATTATTAGCGATCGTAGACTCTGACTATCGTTTTCTATATGTTAGTATTGGGTCGTATGGAAAAGAATGCGATTCATCAATATACAAGGAGTCGACATTTTGGAAAATGATGCTAGATGGCAGTTTACAAATACCAGAACCTTGCCCATTAATAACAGGCTCAGAAACGAGAGTTCCCTACGTCATAATCGGCGATGAAGGTTTCGGTTTACACGAAAATTTAATGAGGCCATTTAGCGGGACGCATTTAGACGTAAATAAGCGAATATATAACTATCGTTTGACCAGAGCTAGACGATACGTTGAATGTGCATTTGGTATTCTTGATAATAAGTGGAGAGTATTCCACCGGCCTCTAGACGTCAACAAAACAACAGCTATATGGATAGTTAAGGCATGTACCGTTCTACACAACTTTGTAAGGGAAAAAGAGGGCTTAAAGGATGGCAACACATCCGAATCTGAAGCATTTCATTTCAATAGCCTACCTGATGATGAAACGCTACGAGGTGGTCGAACTGCAAATTCAGTTCGAACGGAATTCGAAAACTATTTCGTGTCCGAATCTGGGTCAGTTTCTTGGCAGAATGAAGCTATTTAAAATAAAAAACAATGTCTCCATTACAATATAAAATAAATACTTACCAAATTCTTGTCTTTCTTTTTGTTCCATAGCTTCAAAATCCTCCTTTAGAATACCGCATATTTCGCGCCAAGCTGCGGTTTTTGCAATTTTATCTTTATAAATCTCCAGTGTTTTGTCCCAAAGAACTGGTCTACTTTCACCACAATTTATCAAAACTTCTTGCTCAACATATTTTTCAAACGCCTTGCTTGCCATGATTATGATAGCACTGGACACGTGCACTACTCTAGGAATGAAACCGGCAAATGGCGGCTGTGTGTAGCACATCGCACCCCGCGCACCCCCGTGCAAAGCCTCGTGCGGTTTCAATCCGATAAAACGGATTAGTATAGTATTATTGGATCCGGAATACTGTGTGAACTGGCTCATACAACTACATACGCTAATAACATATACGTTTAAACGGACCTGTAAAACGGATTGCTGCTTATTTTGTCGGATCAGTATTTTTTACTGGATCCGGAATACTGTATTCTGTATGAACTCGCTCATACAACTACATACGCTAATAACATATACGTTTAAACGGACCTGTAAAACGGATGTTCTATGTGTACGCGCCCTGATACAGGAATGCACAATCCGGGTTATTTAACAAAAACTTGTTAAAACATGATAGATACCGTCATACGGGGTGAATGAGCACAGAATTTAGGCTTAGGCGTTTTTAGTTTTGAACGCAAACTGATATTTTTCAGATTTCAGAAACGATTTCAAAATCCGTTTTCAGAAATCTGATTTCCGTGGCGCCAAACCTCGCCAATTCGCTTGCGTACTTAGATTTCGATGTAATCAGATAGATTGCGCGATTTTCATTCATGCTTTATAATCTAGGCTTAGAACTAGCAGAAAAAACATATATAAGATTACGCGTAAAACTTTTCTGGCGCATTTAAAAATCAGCATATTATTTACAATAATTTTACTGAACATTATTTTTTTTACTTTATTTTTCTTTTTTTCCTAATTTAATTAATTAGGTATGTACCTAAATGTAACTCAAATATGTACACAATTTAGGAAAAAAATATTATTGTGTAATATGTCATAACTCACTTGTTACCAGGGTCAAGTAAGCATAATGAAAAATTAGGTACGTAAACAAATATTAGGCACTTCTTTCTAACTCCAAGAAACGTTGAGGCATAAACAAAAATACATCAACGTATAACCTCAGAAATCTAGTCTTAAAATACTTAGTAGTAAAGATGATATAGATCGCATTAAAATGTCCCTTATATTTCCGAGAAGCGAGATCTAAATCACAAAATTCGCGCTATCTTGTTTACTCCGCTAAGTTACAATTAGTTAGAAAGAGAGAACGCGAATTTCTAACAAAATCCAAACGCAAACGACAGTTTTCGTTTGCTTGTAATTCCGAAGCGAAATCCAAATCAAAAATTCGCGCTATCTTTTTAAATCCCCTAAGTTACAATTAGTTAGAAAGAGAGAAAGCGAATTTCTAGAAGCCAAATCCAAATCACAAAATTCGCGCTATCTTTTTTACTCCGCTAAGTTACGTTTACGTTAGAAAGAGAGAAAGCGAATTTCAAAACCGTTGCGATGAGATCCAGTGATTTTATTGTCGATACGTTTGCGTTTGATTTGGTGGTTCGATTTCAGAAATCAAATCTTCAAGTTTGAGAAATCGATACGAATCGATTTTTGTATGAAATCGTATTTTGAATTCGTTTTGATATATCGGTCCCATGCCTAACAGAATTGAACTTGGATAAAATTATCACTGTCAAGACATGAAAAATATTATATTACTAGCTTTCCGCCCGCGGCTTCGCCCGCGTGGAGTTCGGTTATATCGCGCTTTTTAGAATTCCCTCGGGAACATCAAATTTTTCCGGGATAAAAGGTAGCCTATGTTCTTTCTCAGGGTCTAAAGATTGTCTGTGCCAAATTTCATCAAAATCAGTTGAGAGGTTTAAGCGGGAAAGCGTAACAGACAGACAGACAGAGTTACTTTCGCATTTATAATATTAGTATGGATTTTGATATCAAAACTTGAGTCGCATCCTGAAGATTATTTTATATTACTTCAGGATATTACACTAAATCATGTAAAGCGCCCAGTTTTACATATTTCTATAAATTATAGGTCGTCCCTATTTAAACACAAAATGGGGTTAATAGGGACGGTGATTGGCATTATAGGGAAAAACCGTCAGGGCTGTCACACACAATTTTTTAGGTACTTAGATAGGTAGATATATAATAAATGAGTGAATTAAGGCAAATAAACTTTGGAAAAAAAACTAGTATTTCATGAACATAATATATACTTTATTTATGAAAATATATATTTTTAATACAAAACAAATTACTCAGTCTGTCATAATAATCACATTTTGTCATAATTATCAGTTCTCTTTTCATAATAAAATCAGAATATTCAGTTAAACTAAAAACAGCCTCTTATAATAATTAAATTATACCTACTACTACTACCGGTCAAGAGCGAGTCGAACTCGCGCGCCGAGGATTCCGTACCTACCCATTATACTGTCATAATAAAATTCTTTGAAATTTAATTTTTTTTTAGGTATATCTTATTAGGTGTCCTTTTTGCCGTTAGGTACGGAACCGTATAGGTAAAAAAGACTTCAAAATTAAAAACAATAACGAAAAATGCTAGCAAAATATCTGCCATCTTCGTAGAAGTTATATTTTTTTTTTAAAGAAACTTTTTATCGACTTCTGTGTGCTACTTGCACTAGAAACAGAGTTTAAATGTTTCGCAGTTTTCTTGTGGCGATATAAATCATTTTTGCCACCACATCCTATGGAGAGATCAGATAAACAATACTTGCAAAACGCGTAGGTATCTCCTTTCTTGCTGGGTACAAGGCAATTGCTGAAGCACGATTCTCACATCCATTCCCGATTAAAGTGCTGCAGAATCCGTGGTTTCTTCGGAGCGCTAGCCATAGCTATTAGCTTCGTTTAAACACACACTCAATACGTATCAAAATAATAAAATACAATACTCAATCACAAAAAGAAGCGCGTAATTCAATGAAATTAAACAAACGATTGAACACAGAACTCGCAGAATGAATGATTATATATGAACTCATTCAGTCGCTATTTTAACATATTTTGTGGGAAATCCCCGACCATAGTATATGGTGCTATGGTTGGGGATTTCACACAAAATTATATTTGGGTAGTGTTCTCCAATGTTGCCATTATGCTCTGAAAATTACTAATTCTGTAAGAAAAATGTGGTTATTAATCAAAATCTGTATAAAATGAACTCCTTATTTTTTATCGGTATGGCGTGTTGAAAATCGGTATGTCTGGCAACACTGCTAATAAGAAAATTATTCGCAAGGCGTCCGCGGTGGTCGCGGGGGTGGTTGCGGTCGCGGGGAGTGGCGGATAAAAGCGATAGCTTAGGCACGTGCGCCGCGGCATGCGTTTGTCGGTAAGTGTCGCCGCACACGAGCCACTCGCCACAGCCACAAACGCCGCCACTAGAAGCTAGAAGCGGCTACAAAGGTAGCTGAAGCGCGCGACAGCCACTTGTGGCTGGTGGTCGACACTTGCGGTCGGTGGCTGCTTGTTGTTGTACTTTTTTTTAACCCTTGCGTGCAGTATCATAATGGACTCTAACGAAGAAGGTTTAATTGCGCTACTTTTGATTTAAAGTCGTCGTCGTAGAAGACGAAACCGTAGTTTTTGGATACATCCAATTTTAACGAATGTAAACAAATGCAACGAACATTTCGATAATCTTCTAAACCATCCTAAAAAGTTTTTCAAACATTTTCGTTTAAGCATAGGTACGTTTTGGGAACTACATGCTCTATTATATGCTGGGTTAAAGCACCACGATACCAACATGCGGAAAAGCATCGCACCTGCGGAAAGACTAGCTATCACATTAAGGTAAGTGGAAATAATCACTAGCATAAAACTCCTCAGAACACTATGATAAAATAATCTATACTTTATTTATAATAGAAAAAACAATGCACATTGATTATAATAATCAATGTGCATTGTTTTTTCTACTAGATAATAGCTAGTTAACAAATAAAACACGTTTGTATTTGTATTTAGTTATTATGTCTTTATTATAATTTGGTATCACTCGTCATCATCACGGAACATGTTTTCGATAACAGAACTGTTGTCCATAGACTGGTCAGAATAATATGAATGAGTTGGAGAAGGCTGAATTATAGGTGAAGACGGGATAGATGTAGAAGCGTTTTGTGTAGAGTATGACATGTCAAGCATAGACTTGTCGGAATAATGTGAATGAAGTGGAGAAGGCTGAACAGATGTAGAAGCTTTTTGTGTCGAGTGTATGTTGGCATTTCCTGAAGAATCACCATAATATTGTGCCGAATAGGTTTCATAATTTTGATTATGCGTGTACTTTCTAAAATTAACTGTAATATTTCTGATTGAAAATCAAGTTTACAATTTTCGTAAATTTTTTTTACATGTGGAAGCAGCGACATCAGAAATTGCTTATCGGGGTCATTTTGGTCGCTTATTTGATCATGTTTACGTTTTAAATTTTCCGAAAGTGTTCTGAGAATTTCATTTTCTGATTTTTCGGCCCTTTTTATATTAATGTTTCTGTATAAACATCTCGCCCGAAAATAATTTCGGGCGAGATGTTTCCGCATCATCAGTTGCATTAGTAACATCGGTAGGCGGTCTCACTTCTTTTAAGGAATTCAAGAACGATAGATGATTGAAATAAATGTACTGTTTACTGCTTGTTGCTGCCGAACCACTCGCAACGTTCTTGTTTTTTGCATTTTCTCTATTATAACTGTCACGAAGACTCTTCCACTTCCTCTGTAATTTAGTTACTGTAACAACAAAAAATATAATTTGTTTCAGGTATCTAGGAACTGGATGTTCGTTTGAGGATTTTGAACTCTCTTACCACCGTGGGGCCTCTACAGCAAGGAAAATAGTACAAGAAACATGGTCAACTAATTTGGAACTATTTAAAAGCCGTTTGTATTCCAGAACCGACCCAAGACATGTGGAAAGAAATTGCCAGCGGATTTCTTCAAAATACTAATTTTTCTAATTGTTTAGGCGCCATAGATGGGAAACATATAATAAGAAATATTCATCCATTCGATACGGGCTCCTTGTACTTTAACTATAAAAAAATTTTTTCAATAGTACTTCTAGCAAGTTGCGACTCGAATTTACTTTTTACGTTCGTGGATGTTGGGGCATACGGTAAAGCATCCGATTCTACAATATTTAGAGAAAGTGAACTGTGTAACAAAATACACAGAAAGACATTAAATAGGTATCCCCTCACCACGACAGGTCGGTAATCGACAACCATTGAACTACACATTTGTTGGTGATGAAGCATTTGGCCTCAGTGAAAATATGATGAGGCCATATGCTGGAAAATATTTGGACTTAGACAAAAAAGTTTTCAATGATAGGTTAAGCCGTGCCAGACGTTGCATTGAGTGTACCTTCGGCGTACTAGCAAACAAATGGAGAATATTACATCGCCCATTAAACACTTCTGTTCATTTCTCAGAAGACATTGTGAAACCTTGTTGCATTTTGCACAACTTTATTCGCAAAAGGGATGGCTTCAATTTTCGGCATACTTTAAAAATAGTGGGACTCGAAAATATACTAAATACAGACTGGCCAGTAACACGAGCGTCTACGGCAAGAGATACGTTAAAAGATTATTTTATGAATGAAGGAGCAATACCGTGGCAAGAAAATAGAATATAAATATATGGTTTTATATTATTTTATTAAACTTACCTTCAATGTTCTTTTCTTTGGCAGTTTTATTCGAAAAATCTCTTACAAACAATTCGCAGATTTCTTCCCAGGCCTTCACTTTTTCAGTGATAGTTATAGTAATAGAGGACTATTACTATAACTATCACTTTTTGAATCCTAAATCGCAGGACGGGATTGTATCTCTGACATAAATAATTCTATATCCATATTTATCTACCTATATGAACTACGGACTACGTGCGTGCGTTACCGTTGACTTACACAGGTTAACTGAGGCAAGGGAGAGAGGGGCGCGGAATCGCGCGAGTGGCATGTGGCTTTTTGTGTCGGCGTTTAGTGGCCGGTGCGAGCCACAAGATGCAAGCTGCGACGATTTGAAGCGTGTGGCCGCCACCGGCGCCAACCGTGTGCGGCGAGTCCATATAAAATGTATGAAAAATACAGGAAATATGCCAGTGGCGGCGTTTTGTGGTTGTGGCCGGTGGACCGTGTGCGGGAGCCCTAAGCCTTTGTGAAGAAAGCCGCCGTGCCGCATTGCAAGTAGGCTATTTAGCAAAATAAATATGTACTTGTAAAGTATTGAGATATTCTAAACATTTTGGAATGTGACGATTTTAATAATTATATGATTTTGAGCCCTCGACTAGCCAATAATTTTTTTTTTTTTTTCAAATTATTATGTCACTAATGTTATGTTTGTAGGTAAATGTATATACCCCTAAAAGGAACAACAGTTTTAGTTACGTATTGTATATTCTTTTGAGGTAGGGTTGCCATCCGTCCCGGTTTCCCCGGAAATGTCCTAATTTAGAGGGCATCCGGGGAGCGTCCGGGGAAGGTTTCATTTGTAGACAGAGTTTAAAAAAAAAAAAATAAATAGGGCCACCCGCGACACGCACTATGCTCGCACACCACGATCAACCGTCGAACCATATTCATCGTTCCCCCACCCCTCCAGTCACGGTTGCCATTGCCACTGTCCGCCGTTTGTTCGTTGAATATGTTTAAAAGATCTCGTTGATATGTCCGGCTATCGGACTCTAAAATCCGAGGATTTCACGCGTCTTGTCCTGTTTTCCAAATTTTAGAGATGGCAACCCTATTTTGAGGTAGTAGCTCTTACCCTTTCATCTGTGGAGCGCCGATTTTAGGAAACGCGGATCTGTGGATCCCAGAATCGGACTTTCAACAGACAGGGGTTTGAGCACTAAATCTAGAAATCTGTATTTAGACGAACCTTTTTTTCTCTAACTCTACTCGCTATTTTGTCAAAGTCTTTTTAGTTTAAGCAATAATATAAGTTTCTCTATGTAAATTCTTATATTATACTTGACTTTTAATTGCATTGCAATTGTTCTATGAGAAATAATATGGGTTAACTAAAAATTAACTCTTATTTGTTGATTAATTAAAAAATAAAACACTTGCTGGGGATTATATTATGTTTTTTTTTATAGAATATCATATATTTAATAAAATAAAAAGCAAACAGCATCAGATCCAATACAATTTTTTTATACCGTACATGTTTCTAAACTGTGGACAAAAAATAGCCCTCTTCAAGTTTCAGTCAAGTGGCTCTCATTTGGCATTGGATATGTATACATTCTTGGGGCCAGCGACACATGGTGTTTTGTTTACAATAATTTAAGCTTATCGCCGAGCTATATTAAACAATAGTACGTTGTTATGTTCTATAGATCTTGAGTAGGAAAGATTACTGGAGATCTTCTTACATCCGCTTTAAATGCTTTCAGAGTTGCCAAGTCACGCTACAAAGCATCGGTGGAAAAATCTAAGGGTAACTTGTTGCGGAAAATCGTTGACAAACTTGACAGGGAGGGTCCGTGGTCTCCCTTATATCACGAATTTAAAGCTAACAGATCGGTCGACCTTGCATACGTTCAAAACATTAAGGTCAATGATAAGCATACCACGGGCATAGAGGAAACAACAAAAGTTCTAATTAATACACTTATCCCTGATGATTCACCGGCTAACGATAGCGACTACCACCAACAGATTCGAGCGTGGGCTCCTGTGCCACCTGAATCACCAATGTCAGACGTACCATCTAATGACGAATTTATAAATATTGTTAGAAAACTACCGGTCAACAAATCATCAGGGGAAGATAAAATATCTAATAGGATGATTAAAGAAGCGTGTAAAACAGCGGGTGATGCCATCTTAACTGTATATAACCGATGCATTGCTGAAGGCGTTTTTCCTCGTAAATGGCGACGCGGTTTCATACGAATAATACCAAAGTGTGGTGATAAACCACCGGATGATCCGAAGTCATATCGGCCTATCACGCTTCTACCATCTTTGGGGAAACTTCTTGAGCGCCTCATCGTTCCACGTTTACTACCGAACGGTCCAAAATTTCATAGTAATCAATATGGCTTCACCATCGGTAAATCAACAGTCGACGCGGCGCTTTCTGTCAAAAGAACCGTTAACCAGTCGGAACACAAGTACGTGATTGGTATCTTTTTGGATATTTCTGGGGCTTTTGATAACGCTTGGTGGCCTATGCTGTTGTTAAAATTAAAAAACCGCGGTTGCTATAGAAACATATATAATCTCGTTTACTCGTACTTTATAAACGGTTCTGCGGTACTTAAGCTCGGTCATTTTTCTAGTACTAAAGCACTAACCATGGGATGTCCTCAGGGTTCAGTTGTCGGTCCTTATTTATGGAATTTGGGTTTTGATGATTTTCTCGCGATCCCGCTTCCTTGCGGCTGTTCACTTACTGGTTACGCGGACGACGGCCTACTGCTCATTCAGTCAAGTACCCGAGCCGGACTTGAGAACTTGGCCCATACTTGCCTAAATCTAATATCTCAGTGGGGTGATCGTAACCGCCTAGCGTTTGCGCCGCATAAAACCTATCAACTTCTACTAAAAGGTAATCTTAAATCATTGCCTACTATTAAATTTAATAACGTTCCCGTTAAAAAACAGCAATCCGTATGCTACCTTGGTATGGTCTTAGAAAGGAATTTTTCATTTATCGAACATATAAAAATAGTTGGCGAAAAAGCTAAAAGGAACTTTTATGCCCTAACTAGAATATCCAAAGCAACTTGGGGTCTATCATTCCTAACTTTAAAAACTATATATGGAGCTACCTACTTAGGATGTATGTGCTACGGTGCACCTGTTTGGGCCGATAGGGCCAGCATAGGGGCGGCGCGACGTAAACTGCTTCAAAGCCAACGTTTGGCATTGATATTTTTATGCAAGGCGTATAGAACAGTCAGTACTGAAGCCTTACCCGTTCTGGCAGGTGTACTTCCAGTCGATCTTGAAGTACAGCGACGTGCTTCAATGTACTACTCCGCGAGGGGGGAGGCCATGGACACTAACTTTGTTACACAACGCGACCTCAATAGAATTTCTAGATTATTTAAACCTCAGACTGACGTCTGGGAGGACCTCTTATCCGAATGGCAAAGTAGGTGGGATAATTCCATCAAGGGCCGGCACCTCCATCTGTTCTTTCCATCCGTTGGCGATCGGCTGGCTAAGACATGGCTGGAGGTTGACCACTGCGTTGCCCAATTTCTCACAGGTCATGGCAACTTTAAAAGTAAACTGTATTCTTTTAAACTTGTTCCTTCGCCTTTGTGTCAGTGTTCTACATCGAACTGTGAATTTGAACAGTCCGCACATCACATCTTGTGGGAGTGTATTCTTTGGCAGAATGAACGCAATATTATGTTGGATAGTGTACAAGTTACATCCGGAGTTGTTTATTATACGGACCTTGTTGAAACTAGAACTAATTTCCGTGCGTTCAGGCGCTTTTGCCATACCTATTATTGGAATCAATTGTAACAGCAAATACCTACTTAGGACCCATTAACTTGATCAAATGTTATTCCGTGGTGCTTGGCAATCTGGGCTTCTCCCAGTTGCAATAATGTCCCTTTGTGCCGATTGGCCTAGTTCTATTCTGTCTCCTGCTTATTATGGAGGGAAGTGGAAAAAATATCTTTTTTCTTACTCCTCCGCTATTCTTTTCTGATTAATTTCGTTGCGGGACCCAAGACAGTTGAAACGTTTCTCCGGGACTCGTCGAGCTTCATTGCTCGGCGTTTTTCTGGCGGTCTCCACTGTTGATTCTGGCTTTCAGGAGTTGCAGTGGGTTGGGAACAGTGTGGCGGGTTTTGTCCCACAAGAAAAAAAAAGATCTTGAGTAGGAAGGTCTCAAATCTGAGCCTCATAACTGGTACAAAAAACAGTGTCTCATAAAAACAAAAATTTTCTAGTATATGTGCCTGCAGGTGTTATTATAATTATTTATTCAATATTTACATAAAACTAGACTTCCATTCCAATAATAAAAGTTACACATGTGGAAGAAAAATATCGAAAAACATGTTCATAAACATAGTCAAAAATTTACACATTTGGACCAAGAACACTAAATTGTAATAATAGTATGGATAAGACAATATGAAAAGTGATTGTTTTTCAAACTTATTTTTGTTTTTAATGATGACAATACAATTATTACATTTTTTATGATTGTAAATCCAAGATGGCCGCCGATACAAAATGGCGGATTACATAATACTTCACAACAACCTCAATATGGGTATCAAATGAAAGGGCTTGATTGGTAGAATAGAGCTCGCTATGAAAAAATGTAAATCCAAGATGGCCGCCGCAACAAATGGCGAATTACATATTCTTTTCCGCAACTACCTTAATATGGGTATCAAATGAAAGGGCTTGATTGGTAGAATAGAGCTCACTATGAGAAAATCAAAAAGTTTAACTAATAACAAAACTAAAAACTAAAAGACAAATAAATAAAACAAATAATCAAAAGAAGGTACTATCATAGTTGCATCAGCAGGCAGACAACAACCAGGTTTGTAACTATTGCAACACCACGCAAAGATTTAGTAATGAGAAAGTTTCAATGTGCCTACACTTCAGCAACAACAGGAGTATTAACTTAATGACATAATAATTATAACATACACATATATATATGTGCACACATAGAAACCAAAATATGTATACCACGCAAAGACGCAAAGATTTAGTAATGACAAGAGTTACAATGTGCAAAAAAAAAACAAAATTGGGATAAGGGAAGGGGAATGATGATGATGAAAGTTACAATGTGCCTACAAAAAAATGCAGCATTTTTATGTTGTACTTCAACACAGTATAGATAGATACCCACCTACTTAATGTGGGTGTGTGTGAGGGTGTGTGGGTGTGTGTTGTGTGTATGTGTGTGATAGTGAAGTGTCGGGGTGTGTATTCGAGAGTGAAGTGTCTGTGTGTGTACGTGCGAGTGATGTGTCAGTGTGTGTATGTGAGAGTGAAGTATCTGTGTCTCTAAGTGAGAGTGAAGTGTACGTGAATGTACTTGATTGTGAAGTGTCTGTGTGTGTACGTGAGTGTGAAGTGCCAGTGAGTATACGTGAGTGTGAAGTGTGGTACGGCTCGAAGCATGTGAAAATACACATCGGCAATTGGCAGCGTTTGCAATATGTAATCGTCCGCTTAGAGCAGACGACACATTTGCGCTTTAGCCGATCTCCCTTGCCAGGTTTTATTAGATCATATTGTGCCGGGAAATGCATTGCTGGTGGGTTTGCCGGTGGGTTTATAGAAATGGGCTGTTTTCCGTGTGCAGTCAGTAGGTCTATGATAAGGTGTTTTCGGAATTTTCTGTGTGAGAATGTCGGATTGTTTAGTAAAATGTGTGCATTAAGCACACTAGCATTTAATAATCGTTTAAAAAATTATTTTTCCCTTTTAAGTGTTATTTGAAGTCGGTTTCTGTTTTATTTTTTTTTTATTTTTTTATTTCATGCGTGTTAGCATAAAGTTCTCAACAATGCGAATACAGTATGTTAAATAACAGAGGGAGTTCCCTTAAACTCGTTAATATATATCATTAATAGATTAAAATAAAAATATCAGCATAGAAAAATAAGCATAAAAAAATCCGAATAAAAAAAAATTCTAATTGGAAATAAATTTGAAACCTCCTGTTTTAAATCAAAATAGTAGTCGTCATGTATAAATAAATTGCGACGTTGCCGTCTTTAATGTTCGCGTGTACAGGTGTGTTTCTTTTACATGTCAATTTAAAATTTTTATTGAATATTTTCTAATTGGAAAAAATTTTTAAAACATTTTGTTTTCGAATGGAAATATTTGTTTTAGCATGTATGTATGTATTAATGAAAATGAAAAAAATATTGATATGAAACTCAACAGTCTTATCCACATTTTCCCAACGATCAATCAAAATAACCGTCATTTTCCTGTCATGTGCATAAACTGCCTATCTGTGGCGAATCCCAGAATCGGACTTTTGTGTGCCTACACATCTTTAAAGTTAAAATTTTGCATTTGCAAATAAAATACACGTATTCTGTAATAATCAGATTGAAGTACAATAAAATACTGATCAGATTACACTTAATCCTTTGGGTTCTAATCATTTTTCTACCAAATATGAGAACACAAAATCATAAGTACATTTCGTAAAATGATGTATCACTTGCGTGCAATGCCGTTTTTTGATATAAAATGTAAAGAATATGTCAATGTTAGGAATTATAATGAAATGTTACTTACCTTTCCATATTTATTGTAGCACAAACTTTAAAAAGAACAAAATTGAAAGGAACTACACCTCACTTTACGAGCGGCACTAACGGACTGTCGAGTCACAGATTCAAAGGAATGACTTTCAATTTTTTTGCACCACTGACATAAAAATGTTTATGTCAGATGGAACACAATATCGTTCTCTTTCGGTCCTTAGTCTATGGGAATCATTAAAAACTGTTTACACTATTCACAAGTGGTATTTATAAACATGTGTTGCGAGCGGGAAGCGTGTCCGATTCTGGTACGCGCCACAGATGCGCACATGTCGCAAAGGCCCAGAATCGGACACGCCACAGATGAGAGCTTCCATTCGAGGGATGGAGTTTATGTGTTCTCTGATATCTTTTATTAAATCTGGATTAAGCTTTTTGTGATTTCCATGCTTTCCGCGTAATTCTTCTTCTAAAAAGTTATTGTCATTAGTTTTTTGCTGTGTAGTGAATATCATTCGGTCCGAAATGTTCAATGTGGGTTTTTTTTTTTTATTATATTATAAACTAGCGCTTGACCGCAATCCTGCCTGATGGTAAGCAGTGACGCAGTCGTTGATGGTAAGCGCACTAGTTTATTAAGAGCCTATTCACTCTAGCCTTGAAGACACTCAAATTGTAGTCCGACGGAAACACCGCCGCTGGCAAACTATTCCAGTCCCTCAATGTACGCGGTATAAAGGAGGAGGCGAAACGCTTCGTCCGGATCGTAGTGGTGTTAACAACGTAAGGGTGGAAACCAGCCGTACGACGGGTCGTCCGCTGGTGGAACGGAGATGGGGGAATTAAATCATGCAATTCCATCGCACACTCCCCGAAATGCATCCTATAGAACACCGAAAGGCTGGCTACTCTACGCCTGTGCTCTAGGCTTTGGAGACCGACTCGAGTTAGATCAGGGTCACCAATCAGCCTCTTTGCACGTCTCTCCACTGAATCCAAAGTGGCCAGGTGACACTTGGCAGCACCAGCCCAAATGTGGCTGCAGTACTCCACACACGAACGGACCTGTCCTTTGTATAACATTAGAAGCTGCCCAGGTGTGAAGTACTGCCGGACCTTTGCGATAACGCCAAGTTTCTTGGCAGCCACCTTAGCCCTGGACTCAATGAACCGCCCAAAGTTAAGGTCCGAGGAAATCTCAACTCCCAAAAGCTGAAGGCGGTCGACACACTCCAAGGACACATTCCGAAAAGTAGGAGCCAAGGTGAACGGGCTCCTTTTGGCGGTGAAAAGACACGCCTGTGTTTTGGCGGCATTGAATGCTACAAGATTGGCATTGCCCCATTCGGAGACTGCCTGCAGTGCAACACTCGTTCGCTCAACCATGGCCTCTCTTTCGGACCGGATTGATTCCCTACTAGCCCGAGCACCCGGCAGGTATCTCTCTACAACTGTGCTGTCATCTGCATACCCATAGATACCGGGCACCAGCAGATCGTTAATATGCAGCAGGAACAGAGTTGCAGAGAGAACGACGACACAGACTTCACCAGACAGTGGTCTGAAGTTCCCAACGGTGAGGAGACTGTTACAACACATCTGTCCGGATCAGTGGTCAGCAGAAGGTCCAAACAGTTGGCAGTGTGGCCAACTACATCAGGCACCCTAATCGCTTGCTCTACCAGCTGGGAAAGGCCCATAGAAAGCGCGAAGTTTCGCGCTTCTCTCCCAGCGTGGTCGGTCCTCTGGTATGGGAAGAGCCAGTCCTGGTGGCAGGCGTTGAAATCCCCCAGAGCGACGAACTGAGCGTCAGGGTGCCGATGTAGCGCATTGTCAGCAGCCTCACTGAGGTGGTCGAATAACCGAGCTGTCTCCTGATCACCGCTGTGCGATCGGTAGACACAGGTGTAGACAATTTTGTCCACACCAGTGTCAACCAACAGCCATAAGGACGAAAAATGAGGGTCCTCGAGGTGACGGAGACGCCGGCAACAGATGTCATTGCGAACATACACACAGACCCCGGCACGCTGCAGGAAATGATGCTCCAAAGAGTATCCCGGGTAGTCGAGGTATGCCGCATCAGGCGGACATCTGATCTGGGTCTCCGTCAAGAAAAGTAGATGCGGCTTCTCAGTCTCAAGGTGATGGTGTACTGCTAAGAGATTGGAGTGCAGACCTCTAATGTTAGAGAGGTGCACTTTGAAAGAGAGGACGTGCGCCCGCTGTGCACACCTACTTTTCTTTTTGGACCTTTTCATAATTGTTGGTTTTTTTGAGTGAATAGGAAGGAAGACGGCAGTTGAGTGAGGTGATGCAATGTTAAACCCAACAATGCGACTAACGATGCTGGGCCAGAGGGAGATTGAGCTGGAGACTGCGGGGACGCCCGAACCCCCCCAGGGCTTTAAAAAAAAGTTTTACAAAGTAATTGGTCGGTTATCAATAGTAAAATAATAGGCTTTATTTGGCTTTCGAGGATTTTTTGCATTAGTGTATTGGTACCTAGGTTTGATATCCACCATGGATGATTTAATGAAAGCCCTTTGCTGGTACAAGTCACTCAAATTCTAATAGAATATAAATAGCTGATATCTAGTGTCCGTACCAATTTTATTGGCGCATTTAAGTTTGCATTTCTCGGTACATGGTGGTTGAAGACAGCGACCTGGAACCTTTCTCTCTTTCATAGGTACGGAGGTGTAAGTTTGACCACTTTTACGAAGTCTTTTGGCCTTGTTCTGCTTCCATTTTGAAGTATCTCTTATTCGTTTTCGACCTCTTTTCACTTCTTTATTTGAAACATCAGAATCGCAGGAACTTGATGTAGATTTGGATGGCGACGGAATAATGTTTTTTTTTTTTTTTGTCTATTTCCGTAGTTAGTCGTGTATACATAGCTAGGATCATCATCACTCAGATCTACGTCACTCTCATCTGTAAATATTGGGGAAATTATGTATTTTGACGTGGAGTTAAGATTCACTTGATGGCTAGTTCGATTCTGAAAATATAAAATTGCTAGCTTTCCGCCCGTGGCTTCGCCCACGTGGAGTTCGGTTATATCGCGCTTTTTAGGTTTCCCTCGGGAACATGAAATTTTTCCGCGATAAATGGTAGCCAATGTTCTTTCTCAGGTTCTAAAGATTGTCTGTGCCAAATTTCATCAAAATCGGTTGAGAAGTTTAAGCGGGAAAGCGTAACAGACAGACAGACAGACAGACAGAGTTACTTTCACATTTATAATATTAGTATGGATTAGTAGGTAATAATCAGACATCGGATTATATGCACTATCAAAATGCCAAATTATGCATGCAAATATGTATTAAAAAAAGGCGAAATATGCACAAAATGTGCACAATCAAAAAAACCATTATTAGAATTAACTTTATTTTCACAATACATATATAGGTACTATTGGTTGTAATTCCTGTGACAATATACAATAACATATTTTTCAAGGTTTTCTGGCGCAGATTTGTGATGTTTGTCACTTAAAACTAATTTATATGCTGAAAATGACCTTTCAATGTCAACTGACGTTACCGGACAGAACTTAAAATTTGGCGCCATTTCTGCCGATACCTCTTCAGGCAGAATTTGTCCGGTGCCGTTGATAAATGCGTTAACCTTTTTTACTCCTTCGAGACACGGGTTTTTATACAAAACAGTATTTAATTTGCCACGAACTTTTTCTGAAAGTGAATTCGAAAGGGCGTTACTCTGTTCAATAAATTTTTCCAATATTTCCAAGGACTTGTACACAGGATGGTTTTTAGTTTCTAGTCTCTCAATGGCATCGGGTATATTGCTGAAATGTGTTGCAATAAGAGCAATATTTTGTTTAATTGAAGAATTCTCAAATGCCAGCTGGCTTGAATTGATTGCAATGGTTTCTGAACTGTCAAATTGTCCAACTACTTCTTTTATGGCTTCAAAATTCTCAGCATAAAACAATACAGCTTTCAACCAAGTTCCCCAAAGTGTTAATATTGGTTCTGGAGGTAGTGCTAGGTTTGGCCGTCGCTCCTTATACGCTTGTACTCGCGATGGTGCTTTTAAAAACACTTTTTTTTTTATAGAAGAAATCAATTTATTGATAATCCCGAATTCTTTTCTGATCTCTGCCGCAACTCTATGTAGGCCGTGGGCTAGACAGGTGATATGAAGCAATTTTGGGTAGAATACTTTCAGAGCTTGACCAGCTTTCACCATATAAGGAGCAGCATCAGAAATAAAAACACATGTTTTTTCATGCATAGAAAAATCGGAAAAAAGGGACCTGATGGAATTATTTATGAACCGGGCAATAGTTGAATGATTTGTTTTTTCTGCCATGAGAGCCTTAATGCCCTTCTGTCGACCAAGCTCAGTGCAAGCCTTGGTGCTAGCATAATGGTTGCCAGAACAAGAAACGCAGAAGGAAGAATCAGTGGGGACTTGGCAACCATCACCAGGGAAGTCTTGACCATACTCAAAGCAGCGAGGCTTAGAGCGGCATACTGTACGTGTGTGACCAAAACGACAGCAATTAAAACATTGTATAGTCGAGTACATACACCATGATTTTTTTATCGTCGTACAACGGCAGCCCCCATCATGTATCCAATTACTAGTTAACGTTCATATAATAAAAAAGGTATTTATAAGATTACATTAATTTAAAAATAAAAATATTGTTCATTATTAATCACAAGCTTAAAAACAATAAAAACATCCTGTCACCAGCGCAGGTATCAATTGAGCTGCTCGCGGGCGAGGGGCGGGGCGCGGCGTTTTTGCCAGAGCTCATTCAACCAGCGCAAGATAATTTTCTTACTATAAGTGCGTAGGTCAGTTTGTAAATTAATATTCATTTAATTCCAATTCTCCCTTCATTCTTTTACGGGCTTAGGACCGTCAAAAACATTTTTCATATTAAGATCGAATCAAAGTGATGTAAGTTAAATAGGTAGGTAGGTACTAGCGATGGACTGAGTACTCGATTGGTTGGTGCTCGGGTGGGTAGGCAGGTACTCGGCGGGGTTTTTGGTACTCGGTATGAATGCCGAGTGTACTTACGCCCAAATTAGGGATCTTTTACGTAAAGTCATTATGTCAACAATCACTGATCAGGTACTAAACACAGTCAATCGTTAATTAACAAAATTTTGTTAAGGCGGTTCCAGGAGAAAAACACACCGCAGCACTATGGGAAAATCGCGTATGTTTCGTCTCAAAACTCCGTATCTCAGTTATTTCAAAACTAAATGATCTGTAATTTTGCATACATATACGTGAATGTATAAGGTTTAAAAGAAAAAAATAATAATTTTGAAAATTATGTTTATTAATTTATTTAAAAAATAAAAAATAAAAAAAATACATGCATTTATAAGAAAATATACTTTTTTTAAATTTACTTACATAAAATAGAATTAAATATCATTGTATAAACAGTGTCTAACGAGAAAAAAATAATGTACAAAATTCAACAATCTCCTACAGATTTTCGTTGACAGCAAGAAGGGACTTGGCTTCATCGAAAAGTTCTTTCGATATTGTTTCTGAGGTATTTCTCAAACTTGATATATATGGATCAGAAGTGTACAATAAGGTATGGAACACGTCTGTATTGGTGGCCGCTCTTGAACATTTTCTAGAATGATGAAGTCTAAACTTTTTGTAATCCTTGTTGCAGGATTCTTGAGCGTCTTCGGACAATTGTCCGATAGGTAATATAGCATAGTACTCAATGATTTTTTCTCCGTGAATAAGTATTTTATGTACGGAGGAAGGCATATAATACCAATTATAATTATTTACGTACAGTTGGGCGGTACTATATGCGTATTCACCGAACTTTTTTGAATCAATAGCCATTCCAGATGACATAGTTTGTAGTATAATGTACATTCGTTTTATAAGTTCTACGTCTACACCTGTAATGTCTGCAGAGCAAGAGTAATTCTGAAAAAATCTCCGAGCTGTGTTGCCGTCATTACTATTTCCAGTGCCTTGTCGAGGTTTATCGATATGCAGTCCCATTTTCTCCCTAAACCGCTTTTGTACCAGTTTTTTCTTTTCGTCTTTGTTTTTTTTTATTTTCTGGTGTAGTGGCTGACCACTTTTGGAAAGACAAGTTATAGGAAATGTGTAAAATCATCTCCATACTTCTAATCCAAGCGTGTAGTGTTGACAGTCCATATTGAAATGAACTTTCATTCACATCTCGTGTCCTAACTGCCTCTAAGTTATTCATTTGCCGAGGAGTAGCACCACAAATTGTACAAGAAGCGCTCGAAGGAGTTTCAGTTAAAACTTGTGCTACTTTACCATCAATCATGGTTAAAAATAGGTTATGAGTAATTTCAATTACTTCACCATTCTTATTTATCATGGAAGGAGACAGGTTTTCAATTTGATTTTTGATATCAGCCACAACAGAAGCGGTTTTTTCAGGAGTTTCTTTGGCAAATTCTATCAATATAGGTCTGCAATATCTTACTGATGAGCAAGTTTCATTTTTCCAAATAACAATATTAGTTGTCTCATCTATGAGTTTAATGGGTACAAGTGAAGCAATAAAAAGGTTCGCATCTGATGTGAAATCGCTTTCTTCGGGCAAAACTTGCTTGTATTCACTTTGCCCTGATGACCCGTCACAACCCCATTTGCAGAATAGTTTCAACTGTCTTAAACCGTTTTTGTAAACTGAACCAATTAGTAATATACGTGCCACAGTATGATCCAATAAGTCTTGCAGATTGACTTTTGCACTTATGTTAGTAATGGTTATGCTCGAATCTGGTGGGTAACACATCTTCTTCGCTTCGGCTAAAGTTGGATAAGAAGGAAACACTGAGCAGTTTTTGTCCGCCAAACAAATACGAAGTTTCCCATACTGTTCTTTGTTAAGGTCTAAGTCAATAAATATCCGCAGTGCTTCTTCCTTTGTAAAAGGTATAACATCTTCAGGGTTCTCAGTTATGAATTTAAGAAACTTTTTCTTATCATTTTTTGACGCAGTTCGTATAATATTAACAATTGTGGCCTCCTCCGTCTCACCCATAGACCGCAACTCCTGAGTATATGCATTGAGCACACAGTCCAGTCCGTACTCTTGTATTAATTGTATGTTTTTTCGTTTCTTTGTTTTTTCTGAAGATGCTTCGTATGGTTTCGATGGTCTGCCACCTGCACTGCTTCCAGACGTATTAGGGTCATTAACTGTGACTCGACACTCCAGTGGAACACGAAATTCACCATTTAACCAGTTGACGTTATTACTTTCAAAGCGTTCTCTTTTCCGGGATGCATTTCTCCAGCGGTCGTTACATTTAGATACCAAGTTTCTTTGAATGTAGGAGACCACAGTATTCATATCCTCTGGTGACAAATTGAAATTTTCTTGCAAGTAGTTTTCTATATTATTCCCATTTATCAACAAATTGCACAACTCTCGTTTACTACAAACAAATTCACCCATTATTTTCAAATCAGATAACTTCTGTGAATATTTGAAAATAGGTATTAACTGCTTTTTTAAGGCAACTGAATTTCTGATGAACAACTGTGGATGTTTCAGGGTTCGCCTTTCTTTTATAGGCCAATGAATTAGTGCTATGTGCAAAAAGATAAGAAACTAATATTTGCACTCTTCCCATAACCAACCTGTTTTTAATTTGACCCTAATTGATATAGTGACCATATTTTATCAAATATGGTGGTCAAAACTATATCAAAACCACAAATAACTATAAATAATAATGACCATTTTATCAATTTGACCTTAATAGATAACAGATGATTATGTGAGCAGTAAAAAGATATTGGAAAAAAAATTATCTCGCGATATGTTTTGGTACCGTGTCAGAAAAGGCGCAAGTATGCGCAACTTTTTTTTTTCTCCTTGTGTAAACTAATGTATAAAGATCGTAATACAACAAATATCTCGACAGCGGCAAACAGCGGTAAACGGGTAAGTCTCGTTAAAAAAAAAGTAACCTGAAAATTATACCATCTTAAACTACATTGGTTAATTTTAATTTATTTATTTATTATATATAATATTATTTAAGAAACGTTATGAGGAGATTATAAGCATTTCAAAAATGTATAATACTTATACATTTATAAGAAAAACTTTCGAGTAATGTCTCGTTGAATTGTAGTAATGTATTGGGCCAAAATCACATCATTGAACATGAGTTAGCTTTGATGCCTTTTTATATACATTATGGTTAGCAAAAAATAATTAAAAAAATATAGAAAAGAAAGCTTATTTATAAGACTAAATTAATTAATTAGTTCTACTCCATAACAACGACTTTCACGTGAAACGGTTTTGAGACGGCCTTGTATGGGGCTTTCCCATTGTGCGCAGGCCGTTTTTATGTAGTTTTTCGGAGCTATCTACTCTTTATCCAAATGAAATATCAACTTATTAAAAATACATAAATTTTCTCCATACTCTTGGCTCCAAAATTGTAGATAGTTTTTTTTTTTTTTTTTAGTAAGCATAATGTTTAAATAATTCCTTCATAACGAAACCTCTGACAAGAGAAATAATTATCAAAAACGTGCATCTCCTCGAAAAGTAAGCATTATTTAGATTGCGTTCTTACACTAATGGATAGGAAATTTCATGACGAACATTATTGTAGAAATATTTTTTCAAAACGACCAAAACAAAAATTTTGTTTAATAATCTGAGCGTATTCCCCATCATTTCTCTTGCCCAAGCTATTGAGATTCAGTATGCCACAAGCTCTAGAAGGGGGAACACGTGTCGTTCGTCATCGCGTGGTTGTGTGCGTTCGCGCAGCCGAATGTTGTTGAATTTAAAGATTTTAAATATGCAGATATTTAGTGTATGACGTCGTGTAATTGTGTATGGTAAAAAAAATTTGTGCGTGCATATTTGTGTACAAAACAGATTTAGAAAAAATCGTAGGGCTAAAAAGATAAAAATATAAACGTAAAACACGCTTTTTAGGTCATAGTTCTTAAAGTATGCACTTTGGGGTCTAGATTTTCACGTTTATACAAACCTTGTAAGTGTCTGCAACATATTGCCAAATATCAACGATGTTCCTTTAGTAATTAAAGAGATATAGGACAATTTACCATGACAAAATCACTGTTTACAAAGCAGTCAAATATCACGATATTCTAAAGGAACTGCATGGTAAAATGTATGCCAATAATTAGTGTATTCATTCAACTATTCACAATATGAATAGTTGAATGAATACACTAATTATTGGCATACATTTTACCATGCAGTTCCTTTAGAATATCGTGATATTACACTAACACATAACATGAACTATTCACAATATGAATAGTTGAATGAATACACTAATTATTGGCATACATTTTACCATGCAGTTCCTTTAGAATATCGTGATATTTGACTGTTTTGTAAACAGTGATTTTGTCATGGTAAATTGTCCTATATCTCTTTAATTACTAAAGGAACATCATTGATATTTGGCAATATGTTGCAGACACTTACAAGGTTTGTATAAACGTGAAAATCTAGACCCCAAAGTGCATACTTTAAGAACTATGACCTAAAAAGCGTGTTTTACGTTTATATTTTTATCTTTTTAGCCCTACGATTTTTTCTAAATCTGTTTTGTACACAAATATGCACGCACAAATTTTTTTTACCATACACAATTACACGACGTCATACACTAAATATCTGCATATTTAAAATCTTTAAATTCAACAACATTCCGCTGCGCGAACGCACACCGCGCGGTTCGCTAGCATAGCGGGCGGCGCGTGAGCGAGAAATCATCTGCTTGCTCGCTCACGCACCGCATGTCGCATAGAGTATAATACTATCATAAAGTGTCTCTGTTATTGATGTTCATTTTGTTGTTCGTTTTTTTAACCGATTTCAAAAGGGAGGAGGTTATGTGTTTTTTATGTTTGCGGATAACTTTACTATAATATAAATAATAGGGTATTTGACTAAAAAAAACTAATTAGTCCGTCATTCAGATTATAGAAAAATATTGGATAGGTTTATTATGTACGTTTTACATTTTATATTTTGTTTTATCAAATCAATAAAAATTGACAAATATAATAGGCATCAAAGATCAGGAGTGATGGCTGGTGACGTCACTGGCCGCTAAAAAGTGTAGCGTGCAGTGACGTCACACGAGTTTTCAAAGCAGTGTGTCGTCTTCATTTTTTGCTTTTATGAAAAAAGAAAAAAATATGTGTCTAGTATTTTTTGGGTAGGCCCCCGATAAGGTGGACCGACGACCTGGTGAAGGTCGCGGGAAACCTCTGGATGCGGGCGGCGCAGGACCGGTCATCGTGGAGAACCTTGGGGGAGGCCTATATCCAGCAGTGGACGCCTTTCGGCTGAAATGATGATGATGATGATGAGTATTTTTTGGAAATCTGACTGACGGACTAATTAGGTTTTTTAGTCAAATACCCTATTGCATAAGTTGATAAAAAATGCTATGCAATAGCTTTACCGCGGCAGTTCCCGAGTGCCACATGTTTTTTTTTTTTTTTAATTAGGAAGATTATATCTTCAAGGTAGTCTCATGTTAAGGAAATTAGGGTCTGATGATGGAAGACTAAGGAAACCTAGGAGAAATTTAAAAAATCATAGGGGCGCCTAGGGCATTTCTATGTTTTTTCATTAAGTGTTTTAACGCACTACAATTTAGTAAAGTTCGGAGTTGATGATGGAGCCGGGAGACAGCCGAGGGATCTCCTTAACGATTCACATCAGCTGCCTCGTGTTTGTGCTTAATAAATTTATATTGATAAGAACTTTACACCTAAATGAGTTGTGATTGTCATTAAAGCTCTGATGATGAAGACAAAGGCCAGTTAAGGGAACTCCTCAAAGGTTTACAAGAGTTACCTTGTGTTTGCACTTAATTCATTTATATTGATGAAAACTTTACACCCATATAGGTTTAAATGAAGGTCTGCAATAGATCTGATGATGAAGACCATAGACAGTCGAGGGAATTCCTCAACAATTTACAACACTGTACTTTAACATAGTACAAACACTACCTACTCGTAATGCTTATGCAAAAATCAATTAAAATCAAGAGACTGAATTTGTGTTATTTCACTGCGTTATTTCTAGAAATGCTCATACTTTCATTGTGGTCTTATAGGAATTAAAGCAAACGAAATACGTCGTTTGCTTGCAGGCCTTTTCCAAATATGCTGCCGTCAGCGTCCAGTCTGACCGGATATTGTATTAGTCAGATGTTTATTATTTTTCTGCAAAAGGAAGCTTTGTGTAAATAATATTATAGTATATGCTTTTGTTATTTTTTATACGATAGTTTTATTTTTTTCCAATTTACGTATTTGTTTTATTAAACGTATTTTATGTAGGTTTCCTGTCTGCAGAAATTTAGTTGACCCTGATTACGTTTTCCCTTAAAATAATAATGATAAATTAAACCTTTATTATATTATTTTCCTATCCCTTTGACCATCTGACTTAGCTAACTTTCAATCTACAAAACTAACTTCCAACCCTGAAGTTACAGTCATAACATATTTAGTTGTAAAGGTCTAATCAATACAAATTAAGTAAGCCCAAACACATGACAGTTGCTTCCGATGTGGATTCCCTTGATTCTCTGTCATCTCCATCATCAGGTCAGGCCCAAATCTTCACGGTTTTATAGTATCATCCGATATTACGTTTTCCCTTAAAATAATAAATAATGATAAATTAAACCTTTATTATATTATTTTTCTATCCCTTTGACCATCTGACTTAGCTAACTTTCAATCTACAAAACTAACTTCCAACCCTGAAGTTACAGTCATAACATATTTAGTTGTAAAGTTCTAATCAATACAAATTAAGTAAGCCCAAACAAATGACAGTTGCTTCCGATGTGGATTCCCTTGATTCTCTGTCATCTCCATCATCAGGTCAGGCCCAAATCATCACGGTTTTATAGTATCATCAAACAAAGTTTAGTAGTATCAAACTTGATACTCGTATTTACGAGTATCAAGTTTTCACCCGAAGCGTGCCTACAATTTTCGATAATTGGCCTAAATTTCTTAGAATTTCCATTATCGACACTGACGTGGTAACAATGAGATTACATAGGCAGCATACTCTTTCATATAAAAAAGAATGGTCAAAATTGGTTCATTAACGATAAAGTTATCAGTTACCACACTTTTGGGAAGTCGGTTAAAAAATAAAATACGCAAAATTTTTATTATGAAGTATTGTCAACATTTGTTTCAGTCTATAATAACCAAAAGTATTTGGGCGCACCAATAAACAAAAATAAAAGTGCCATGTCTGTTACTTCTGTGGTCTATGAATTTAACTTGTATTTGTAAGTACTTCGTCCGCCAGACGGCGCTAGTAATATTTTGCGAAGTATTGTAGAGGTGGGGCGCGGTGCAGAGGGAGCAAATGCTCAAGGTCATTTGGTGAGGGTACGACCTTAATTATTTATTTACTATGACGCGCAAATGAAATATTTGTTTGCAAACTATCAAGCGAATGATATTTGAAATACTTGAAATACGCCGGCGGGGTGAGGGTGTAACCCGAACGGGCCTCTCAAACACCGCGCGGCCGTGACCTGTACTTGTGTGTCCGCGCTCGAAATGGGAATTTGATTGACGATAGTTACCTAAGTTCTTATGTTTACTCATAACATATGGCCGATTTCAATAACTTATCAATTTGCTAAGTTGTCGTTGTAATTTAGGCAAAATTCCACCATAATTGTTCACCCGCATTTTTTATTACATTTTCAACTATGTTTAAAAGACTAAGGCTCAAGGTTGATTGGGAATATTTGGCAGTTTCGGGTAGCTTGACCTTCTGTCGTCCATACCTACACGTCGGCGCGAGTCCACAAAAAACATGTACCTATTCACGAGTGCGAACATTTTTTGTTACTTTTTGAGTGTTTGCTATAATAAATAGTACCTACATTGCCGCGCACCTGTGTTTCTGGCGTATTTAAAGAATGGAATCAAGTGAATTATTTACACTAATTAGGTACTAATTTCGCATTTACATAATGATCACTTTTTATTTACATGTGCATATTACGTGGATAAGCAGTCTACCTGTATTGCAACAACTGTTCAAATTGTCTACCATTTTGTTCGATGCACAAAGAGGCGCGTTTTTGAATATTGTCTTTTAATTTATTTAAAGTCACTCTGTCTTGTTTCATTGTATCAAAAGCAGCAATTATTTGCTGTTTTAATTGTTCGACACTGCGTTCTTCTTCGGTGTACACAAGTCTCTTTACTTCAGACCACAAAAAAAAGTCTAATGGTGTCAAGTCCGGGCTGCGAGCTGGCCAAGCCACGGGACCACCTCGCCAGATCCACCTGTCACCAAACTCTGCGGTTTAGGTACTCTCGCACTGAACTATAATAATGAGCGGGACAACCATCGTATTGGTAGTACAGATTTCTTAAACAGCTGACAGGTACATCTTCCAGTAACTCGGGAACTACGTTCTGTATCATATCTAGGTACGTTCCACCGCTGAGGTTACCCTGAATAAAAATAGAGCCAATTATTTTGTCGTTAATAATCCCAGCCCACACATTCACACTAAATCGGATTTGGTGAGAATGTTCTCGGATTAGATGTGGGCTGTTTATTGACCACCAGTGCTCGTTTTGGATATTGAACATCCCAACTCGAGTGAACGTGGACTCATCCGTCCAGAGAATATTGTTTTTAGTATCTTCCCTAAGCCAGCGACAGAATACTATTCTGGATTCATGATCAGGCCCGTATAAGGCTTGTACTCGTCGGTAGTGGTACGGGTGTAATCCTTCAGCATGTAAAACTTTCCAAAAATAGTACTGGCTGACTCCGAAATGTCTGGCAGCCACTCTAGTACTTCGTCGCGGGTGTCGCTCGTAATAATCCAAGACATTCTCTTCGAGAACAGGTGAATAACGTGTGCGGACCCGCGCTTGCGCGTGCGATGGGGTGCGAAACTGGCCGTGATCAATCAGCCGTTGTGTTGCTTCTAAAATGGTTTGCAGTCCTGGCACTTGCGGGTTGATCACTCCTCGGTTGCGTAACAATTCGAGGTGATTAGGCGCAGCGTACATTCTTCTTGCTTCCCGTAAATTGTCACCACTTATTGCGTACAGGCGCACCATTTCTAGCCACTCGATATTCGAGTACTGATAGTTTCTATCACTCATAATGAAGTAAGTAGGTAACCTATTCACTAGTTGTTGCACTACGTACTCTACTCTCGTCTACACACATAAAACGGTTTTCTCAAAATAAGCAAAAAATATTTGCATGGAAGCAAATTGCATTAAACCAAGATCATGGTGATTTCATATATATGGAAACTAATATTTTCTTAAGTAAATGAGAAAAATGTCATAAACTGACATTATAAAAAATCTTGAATGAAGAAAATTTCATTTGATTTAAGACATTTTACCTTCCAACAAGAATTATTAGTATTCTTATTGTAAGTCGACGATTCTCTTAGTATAAGCTTAGAATGTCTTATTGTTTCAAGAAAATGTTATTTTCTATATAGAAAATAAGCCACTTAGCTTTAAATAAAATATACTTAATTTAAACAATAAACTTTTGTTTCAACAATAATAAAACTTGTTAATAGAATAATTGCATTGAGTCAAGATGTGTTCTTATTTTAAATGAAGTAAATAACTTTTTATGTTTATACAAAGATTCTATATTTAATACAAATATATTTTGAATCAATGACTTATAATGTTGTGAATAAGTTAAACTTGCTTATCCCAATAAGCGATATTATTAATTTTAATTACCTTCATTATAGAATAATCTAACTTGTTCTTTGTGTATTAGTTCTCGGTTTAATATTATAAGTTGCTCCCAATAAGAGCCTTCAATGCTTGTTTTAAGCATGTATTGTGTCAGTATTAGTTTTTATCTTACATAGATAGTAGGCTTAAGTTGTATGCTGAAAGGAAAATTAAAGATTGAAAGTTGAAGAGAAACATACAACGAATCAACAAAAACGGTGTTTCATTTAACAAAATAAAAAACTTTTATTATGCATATAAAGGTTTTTATTTCCATTTATAACAAAATTGAGATTACAATTAAACAAAAACAAAATTGAGATTAAAATTTAATTAAGTTATTAAATCACAATAACATTCATTAATTATTAATAAATCCTCTATTCAAATTATATAGATGGGTGTTACGGATGCGACTCAGCCGTACCATAGATATTACTATGCTGACATAGTGATAACTATATATATGTAGATACAGATAGCTGCAGGTGTAAGGACGCGTTTCCACTGAAGCGGAGCGGAGCGGAGAAGCAGCCGAGCCGGGCTAGCGGAGCTGGACCGAGCTGGGTTGGACGGAGGTAGAGCGGGATTTAACGCAGTCGAGCTGTATGATGTGGAGCGGAACCGAGCGGAGCGGAGCGATTCGAGCAAGGCAGAGTGAGAACGCGCTCTGCCCCGCTTAACTCCGCTCTACCCGGTTTGGCCCCGCTCCGTTCTGCTCCATGCCCCTCTCCCCGTTTCGATCCACCCCTTCTCACTCAGGCCGGGACTCCACCAAAGCAGAGATGTGTGCGGTGTGCTGTGTGCTGTGCGAGAAGAGATGTTTTTCAGCTCGCGGGACTCCACCAAAGCGGAGATGTGTGCGGTGTGCTGTGTGCTGTGCGAGAAGAGATGTTTTTCAGCTCGGGTGCGGGGCGTTGAGTGCTCAGTACGCATTCTGACACGAAAGGTAGACGATGTCGCTATTATTACAAAAAAAGTATCTTCTTTTACTTGAAGAAGAACTACAGTCTGAAGAAGCAGAATTGATAGCTTTATACTACCTAAACAAAAGAAAACATCGGTTTTGGAAAAGAAGTCACTTGTATTACCATACCAGTCATGGAGAATTTTTTACTCTGTTTAATGAGTTAGATGATGAAAGTTTTACCAAGTCCTACAGACTACCGAGGAATATATTCTACGAACTACATAACTTAATTAAACCGCATATATTTAAGCAAGATACTAACTACAGGAGATCTATCTGTACCCAAGAGCGGCTTGCAGTATGTTTGAAGTAAGTACCTACCTAATTATTTTTTTGTTAATGTGTGTTTGTGTTTATGTGTGTTATCTGCGTTTGAATGTGATCAGTCTTTTTTGAGTGTTTGTTTTTTTTTTGTGTAAAAGGGCTAAGTGAGAAGTACTCAAAACGAGAATCAAGAAGTACGAGAATACATGAAAATTATTATGTAAACTGAGGTATGTAAGGATTACGAGAAATCGAGATCCGTTGTCTCTTTCTACCCCTCCGGGAGACTGGAGTGATGCATATTATGTAAAAACCAAATATATTTTTATATTATCTTATTTATTCATAAAGAAAACAAAAAAATCAACTGCCGTTCTGGCAGTAGCAAAAAAAAGGTTAAGGTAAGGTTATATTAGAAACATAACGTACAAAAAAATTATAACAGTAAATCACATGAGACATATTGCTTTCTTTTCCATATAGTTACAAATTATCATATGTGTCTTCTTCGTTTCTGAATGCTTCTATCTGTTCATCGGTCATGTGCGTATCTTCCAAGCTTGGAACAGGTGCCTGTGTCGAACTTGGACCCGGTATTTGTGTTGAGCTAGAAACCGGTGCCTGTGTTGAGTTAGGACCACCGGCCTGTGTTGATGTAAGAACCGGTGCCTGTGTTGAGCTAGGACCCGGTGTCGAACTTGGACCCGGTGCTGAAGTGTAACCGGGGGAATACCAATTATTTTCATTTGTGTTATACCATGTGTTTTGTAGCTCAAGTTCTTCCAATTCTAAAAGAACATTGAAAATTTTACGTTTAGCCTGAAGCTGCATATATTGAGAAAGTTTTTTTTACACTTTTTGATATCGACAGAAAAAAAGTGTCCATTTCGTCAAGGGTATTATTTTTCTCTATCAATGATTGTATTTCTAGTTTTTCTTGGCGTATTCTTTCACGGTTTGCATGGTGCTGTATAAGTAAATTACTTATTTCATCCGATTTTCTTGTTGCATTTCTGCATGTCGAGGCTGAGACGCTTGATGTCGGTGACGGCGAATGTTGTACAGATGGACGATCTTCTGGAGTGCTTCTTGTATGATTGCTTGATGTTTCAAAAAACTCATCGGTTACATTACTTTCCAATGAATTTGTTTCCTGTTCATTTATATTTGTTTGTGAGGTATAATTTGTAGTCCTGTTTCTATTCGTCATATATGGTATCAAAAATTCCATTACCTTCTCATATTTCCATTCACGAATTTGTTTACCACTCTGTCCACTTCTAGTGGCATTCTTCCTTTTTAATGCGTCCCGGTGGTTGTCTCTCAACTTTTTCCACTTAGATTTAGCCGTTTTTACTGAAATAAAAATAATTGAAATCATTATAAATATTAAATGTTGACATTGCCATAGTCAAAAAATACTTACCGCATTATCACTCATGCAGAATTTATAACCATTATAAATATTTAAAAAATACCAGAGTTTCAAGGGAAACCAATTTATAAAAAAAAATATCTGAAATCAAACAAACAAACAAAACGGATTGTATCTCTCGTACGTGGTCGCGGCAGACGGCGGCGTCGAAATTTGAAATGTTAATAAATAACGAGTGATAAATCCATTTTATTTGTTTGATTTCAATGTGTTGTGCTCGTGTGAATCTTAGACTTTTAATTGTTTCTTTTCTATTATTTAAAAATGGCTATAACTTTTGAACGAGTGAAAATTCTGTAAATACATAATTTCAGTAATGCCTAATCTTTTATAGTTCCGGAAACAACACGACACTGATTAAGATATTATTTTGAAATGACCCTTCTATTCTAACTGAAACCACGACACATAAATATAAATCTATATTATAATTATTACAGGTATTTGGCGACTGGTTCAAAATTTTCACAAATAGCTGAAAATTTTAGGATTGGAAAATCGACTGTTCCAAGAATTATAGAAGATGTCTGCGATGCCTTGTGGACAGTATTACAACCTTTGGTTATGCCAGAACTTAACGAAAATGATTGGAAAAAAATTTCAAAGCAATTTGAAGAAATCTGGCAATTCAAAAACTGCGTCGGGGCCATTGATGGCAAGCATGTGTACATGTTTGCACCCCCAAAATCTGGGTCCTCATATTACTGTTATAAACACAGGTTTTCAACTGTAATGATGTGCGTAGCCGACGCTACCCGAAGAATAATTATGGTAGATATAGGTTCAATGGGAAGGTTCAGCGATGGTGGTATTTTTGCTGATAGTATATTCGGAATTCGTTTGAGAGAAAACAGACTAAATCTACCACAGCCACAACCCTTGTACCAAAATGGAGAACCTGTACCGTTTGTTTTTATTGGAGACGAAGCTTTCCCTTTGATGACTAACTTAATGAGACCATATCCACGCGATAATTTAAATAACGAAAAAAGAACATACAATTATAGACTTTCAAGAGCTCGTCGTATTGTGGAAGCTACATTTGGTGTATTATCACGGAAATGGTACGTATACCGTAAAGAATTTGAATGTAAAATAGAAACAGTGGAAAAAGTGATAAAAGCAACGTGTGTTCTACACAACTTTTTAATTGACAAGATGCCTGGCTATCTAGATAATAATGAAACGGGTTTGGCCACAACTATGTTTAACGACACAAACGTGGAAAATCTATTATCGAATGACAATATGGATGCCTATCAAGTTCGAGAAAAATTCTGTAGTTATTTCAACAACGAGGGCGCCGTTCCATGGCAAGACACTCGTATTACAATATTACTTGAACGAAATACTTAATATAATAAATTGCACTTACCGTCAGATAATTGAGTTTCTTTCAAAACGTTCTCCCAAGCTGCATCTTTGACGTCAGTAAGTTTATAGGTATCTATTGATGTGTTCCATAGACATGGATATTTTTTTACTGATTCAATAAATTGTTCATCCATTACGTTTTATTTAAATTAACTAATTGTTTACGTTGAAAAATACAAACTGCACAAATTATTCACGATAAAAGTGTGTGCTCGCGCGCACGGTACTAGCAAGATGGCCGGCCGGCGCGCGCGCGGGGTTCTGCGGGTTGCTAGCGGGCGAGAGGGGGGGGGGTGACATCGCTCACTGCACGCCGCTCACATCTCTCGTCTCCACTGCGCGTCGTCCGCGCACAGCTCACATCTCCGCTTCCATCGCGACATACAAATATTACACATCTCCGCACAGCGATCTCCACTGAAGCTGAGCGGAGAGGAGACGTGTCAATAACTCAATTCTATTGGTTGTTTAAAAAACATCTCTCCGCTCGTCTCGTCTCCGCTTTGGTGGAGTCCCGGCCTTAACCTTGGCACCGCTCGCCTCTGTCCTGCTCCGCTTCAGTGGAAACGCGGCCTCAGGTTATGCTTATGAAATTAAAAACAAACAAAAATTTATGTACTAAGTAACTTTTACATATATGCAATAGTTATTTAGTACATAAAATTTTAACATTTTAGACATTATAAATGTCTTTAAAAGATATCAAAAATCTAATTTTACATACAAATCTCCATCGACGCTATAAGTGATTGAAGGCATATTGATGTACAAGTCTTTGTAATTTACCCTTTTAATCTGTGACGTTTTTTTTAATTTTATAAGCTCTGAAATGTGGGTTATAACTTAAAATCTGTAAATAAAAACAATCGAATTAAACTTCGTTACTGTGTGACCTCCAAATTATTTTAAAAATCATGTAGTATTCTGGAATATTGTCGATGATGTTGAACAATATTACATCATTAATATTAAAAATAACACATCATCATTTGCTGTGTCAACTTTTCCGTGAGAAATATAGTCCACTAAACCTTTCTTCATGACAAAACGCAATGTTTGCTTTAGAAGACATCTTTTAAACACCGAAAGAGGAAGATCTCTTCGTGATGTAATTGACTGGCAAACTTTTTTTAAATCTTTGTGCTTAGCTTCATACTTAAATGCACTTACAAGTATCGGAGGTCCAATTTTTTTAATAATTGTTGGATAGTGTATTAGGAAATGGTGTTTAGGTTTTAATGTGCATTGAAATAAGCTTTGATATTTTTCATGATGTTCACTTATAAGGCACTTTAGATATTCTAACAGATCAACAGTGAAAGTTTGTGATGTTAGAATATCTGTTATTTGAAGCAGTGTAAGATAATACAACCAAATAGGTTCATCGTGATCAATCAAATCACCCACTATGAAAACAAAATTTCGAAAAAAACATAACATTTCTGTTGCTGACATTATAATTGCTCCATTTAACAAATGTTGGTAATTTATAGCAGGTGGAGCATTCTTCTCAGATGAATGATATTTGAAATACTTTATTCTAGAATTTAAATTATTTAAAGAAAAATAATCCTTATCAATCAAACCTTTAACAACACGTGCCATACCATACCTATGAACTCCTTCCATTAGATCATGCATTACATCACAAGTAAGATTATTGTAAGCATGGAAATTGGGTAAATTGTTCCAAACACATGTTGCTTTTATACCCACATTATTGCGAACATCGTTTTCATAATCTGCTGATTGACGTAAATTGTTTATTTCTTGAATTTGTGTGTGCGAATCTTGTTTTATTAGTATGACAAAATCTGCAAAAAATTGTTGCACTAAAGCTTTCGAAAAATCCTAATAAACCATGTAACTAGGCCTAAATTATCACCAGACAGTGTAATGAGAACAAATTTGACTTCAACATTCTTATTTGGAAGATCAATTGTAATTCCAACTTATTCAAGAAAAATTAGTTCTTCAATTAAGCTTCGAAAAATTAAGTCGTTACCAAAATGAGATCTGTCATCCGAATAAAACAATTGAGCTAGAAATACATTTTCCAATCTGCTAGACTTATTCGGTGGAATAGTAGCAATGGACACATAAACTGCCCCAAGTTTATATTGGCCTGCATGGCTACCAAGAGGATTTCCGGTTTCAAAATCATCATAATATAAAATAAGAGGTAATGTTATGATTTCATCAGCTTTGTTTGCTATTAATTCTTGCCACAGAGAAGCTTGAACAACATTTCGTATAATATATTTTTCATTATGAGAATGTTCTTGTAAAAGCTGTTGCTGATAAGTTAAGATTTCTCAGAAAACTTCAGGTAATTCAAGAAAGTTCTTCAGTAGCTGCTTTAGTGATACTAAATAAAATTTACTGTCTTTTAAAGTCATTAGCATCATATCATTGTTTCCTCTTTGTCTTTCTGTAGAAGTTCCCAATTTGATTTCTTTAGGCGGCACATAAAATTCTTTATTTGTAAAATATTTAAAACGTTTATGCTTTGTGTTAAGATCTTTAAAAACGATATTTACAAAGGAAGTTATTTCTTGTATTTCTTTTATTCTATGAATAAAGTCAAGTGAATTGTTAGTTAATGATTTATTTATTTCAAATATAATACTTTCGCACAGAGGTTCTACCCATTCGAAAATGCTTTGCACTAAAGATCGCGGCAAATTAACAACATCGTAAAGACGACACAAGAAAATTTCCACATGTGATCTTATTGGATCTGTAAATGGCACGTGTTGTTCAGGTTGTTTATTCGTGCCGGCACTAGTTAAAGGTTCAGTTTCAGGGGGACTAGTTTCTCTATTGTTTTCATTGCTGATATTAACAAAACTTGATCTATCGATTGAATGATCATCCAAATGATTAGAATTTAAATGATATTTGAAGCTACATTTATTATTGTAAGTTCTATTACAGACATTAAAAGGACAAACATAATAATTAATGATCTTATGTACGACTTCCATGTGGAAAATGTACTTTTTTACAGTGTCCAAAGTTGCTTCGCAATACTGACACTGTAACCACATTTTGAAATTAAATTTATAAGAAATTGAAATGTGATATAAAATGTAGCAGGGCACAATTACAATTCTAGTATGTCTGCAATGTATGGTACAACATTATCATATTTTGTTTTAATTTTATATTTGAGGCTCGTGGATATGATGCATCAAATTATGAAAAGTCTTAACCCTTAATTTCGCAACCCAAAAATAGTTAAAAATTTATAAATTTTATTATTGTAATACTTTAAGATTATTATGAAAGACCTTGTAAAAATGTAAAAAAAAATCCTGAGTTACCCACTGTTGGGATAACTCGTGTCCGCTACAGCGGACAATGCCAATAACATAATAAACTACTAGTGAACTTGTATGTCCGCCACAGCGGCCCTTGCCAAATTGTAGGATAGAATAAAAAATAGCACTTACATAATAATTTCATTTAAAACAAGTACAAAGAAAGTAATAAATGACAAATTAAATTCAAAATACTACCGTTTTCTACCCCGAAGGGAGGAAAACGATTATTTCAGGTCTTGCCGAGGCTTGACCTTTCGGAGATTAGCTATCATCCCTACAGCACGCAAAATTCTCTTACCTTAGTAGTTTCATCTATGAATGAGTGGAGCCGCAGCGACGCGGGCGGCGGGCCGCGGGCGCGGGAGAGGGCGGCGACGGCGGGTACCTGTCGCGACGCGCTCTTCCCGCGTGTTCTCTAGTACCTTTTCCGAAAGAGTCGGCAAGGCATTGCTCAGGTCAAGCCTCGGCAAAACCTGAAATAATCGTTTTCCTCCCTTCGGGGTAGAAAACGGTAGTATTTCAGTTCTGTGCCTTCGGCTTGACCTTTCGGAGAAGTGTTTATAATCTGCCGGCTCCAAGTGACCAGCGTACTGTGACCTTAGTTCTTGCTTAATGATATTTTCAGTAAGAGCAAAATAATTGAAACATGATATACAGAGATTAATCATTTCTTTATTATCCTTTTACACTTGCTCACATTGTATATTAATCGATTGATAAATCTAAGGTTTATCATTAGACAAATCACTAATAAGTATAATTATAAGGAATGTACTTATACTGCTTCGAAAGAGCTACTTAACCTATTTTTAGTAAGCCTCGTAGGCTTTTCAACTGTTTTGCAGTAGTGCTTAAAGAAGTTTGTTGATCCTTTCCAATTCCCACGCTTTAAAATCTCATCTAAAGGAGTATCCCTTGCGTAGTCGTATGATGCAACCGCCGACCTTATTGAACCAGGCGTACAATTGACTCCTATATCATTGAAAGATGTCTTTAACCACCCTGCTATTGCTGCCCTGGAAGCAGCTTTCACCTTTCCTCTTGTAGTTATAAAGAGATTGAATAAGTCATCTTGAGATTTACGTCTGACAGACGTTACATCTATAAGACTCCTAACCCAGCTCACTAAATCAAAAGTCCCGTTATCTGATTTATGTAATAACCATCCTGATTGGCGACCCCTTGTGCCATCTGTTTTAGAGCCGAACATTGGCCAAAATGTTACCGATTTCTCTGTAATAATGCAGTTCTCTGGAGAAATACTTAAAAGAGTTAGATCATGAACTCTTCTTCCTGACGCTAACAACAGTAACAAAGCCACATGACGCGATACTTGAAAGATACTCTCTCTATCAGGTGGATGAGTCTCTAACCAGGCTAAGAGATCTTGAATATTCCATATTTTGGACTTAGGACTCATGGAGGCCTGCTTCCGTAAATTAATTGCCTTCAGCATTGATGTAACTAGTGGATGTGCAGATAGGTTTTTAACTTGCTCGGGATCCGATAGAGTGACTATTACCGACTTATGTACTAAAATGGTTGCGTATGCTAATTTTTTAATTCTGAATAAAAACTCAGATATGAAGCAAGTTCCTGTGGACGAGGCCGGTCAGGTTTTGCCCCTTGTTGTTTACACCACGAAGTCCACTGTTTCCATGATGAACTGTAGGTTTTCCACGTTGAGTCTCGGAGTAGAGTAATATCTTCCGACTGAAGTCCTGTGGTTAGTTGACTCCACCTCGTACCTTCCAAACCTCTAAAGATAGACCTTTCATTCCCGGAGGGGGCCGATTGGTCGACAGATCTATCAAATGCTGGTCCAGGTTCCAAATTTGAAACGGTACTCCCACCGATCTCCTCTTCAGGTCTCCCCTCCAGAACACGTTTTTCCATCGTGGTGCAACTATTAGAAAACTCCCCGATGCTTGATCCAAGTGCTGTAGAACCTTGGGGATAAGAGGTGGAGGTGGAAAAATCCAAGCCAACTGGAACTGCCACACCCTGCTGAAGGCGTTCACAAATAACGCTTGATGGTCCTTGGCATGTATTGATACATAATGAGGGACTACTTTGGACCGATTTGTCGCAAACAAATCTGTCGTAATCTCGTTGCTGAGATGCCAGTCCGGAAGATCCTTTCCACGAGAGAGCGAGTCTGCTATCGTGTTGTACTGGCCTGGGATATAAAAAGGGAGCAGGTCTATTTTCAGACGGTGGGCTAGGAGAAGCAATTCTCTTGTCGATTCCAGCAGTATCAATGATCTTGTTCCACCTTGATTTTTTATATACGCCACAACCGTACGGTTGTCGGACTGAACCATAACCGACTGTCCCTTTAACACATCTGGAAATTTGACCAGTGCCATTAAAACTGCATACAGTTCTTTTCGGTTTATATGCCAATTTAGTTGATCCTTGGCCCATTGCTGTGAGACGTGGTGACTCCCTACCTGAACTCCCCAACCTATATTGGAGGCGTCCGTCGTGACAAATAGCTTTGGTTCGGGAATGAAAATTCTTCCCGGTCGAGAAAGGTTTTCCGCCCACCAGAGTAGATCGTTCATTGCCGCACCTGGTAGCAAGCACATCCTCTTGGGATCTTCCTCTGAGAGAGCACGAGACGCCCTCTGCAGGTTTCTTGTAAATAGACGCCCTAACGGAGTCACTAGAGATGCGAATCCCAGTCTGCCTATCAACGACGTGCCTTGATTCCAATTCCAAACACGGCCGTTTATTCTTTGTAGAAGTTCTCTCGCCAACTGATCGCGTTTTTGTTTCGGTAAGGCCTTTCTGTTTGTAACCGTATTCCATGTTATGCCTAAGAACTCTATCTCTGGTGTAGCTTTTACTATGGATTTCTCTAGATTTAGTACCCAACCGAGGCTTTGGAGAAGCGATATAGCCTGCTTCATCTGCGCTTCTAGTATTTGAGGGTCTTGATGAGCCAATAAGAAGTCGTCGAGATATACCAGTACACGAAAGCCTCGGCTTCTTAGCATGCTTGCTATCCATTTGCTTACTCGTGAAAAGGCCCACGGAGCGCTTGAGAGACCGAAGGGGAGCGAGGTCATTTGGTAAAGCTGGTTTTGGTAGGTAAAAGTGAGATAGCGCCGATGACTCTCTCTTATCGGGATGTGGAAATATGCTTGAGAGATGTCTATCTTTCCCATGAAGTCGTTCCTCTTCAAGAATTTGGGAACGTAGTTCTGATTTACCAGGCGGAACTTTTTTGGACTCAAGAAAAGGTTCAGTCGCCGAAGGTCGAATATTTGCCGCACCTTGCCATTCTGTTTGGGTATTAAGAACATCCTTGATAGAAATCCTGTCTTGGCCGTTGATCTTTCGACTACGCCTTGATTTAATAGTGTCGATATCTCTTTTAACATTAGTTTTGAGGGCTTTGTCGAAAAGTCTGACATCATCTTTGGAGTTAAAGGAACAGAAGGGGGTCTTTTTGCAAAGGGCAGTGCATAGTTTGTTATTATCTTTAAAACGGACGCTGGGGCTCCCAGTAACCGCCACTGCTGCTCGTAATTCTTGAGCTGCCCCCCTCTGAACCCCCTGTCAATATTTACGACGTTGTTGCCGCTGTTCCCTCTTATCGCCTCTCTTCGCCCTACCAACAGATTGCCTCCGCTTTTGGTTAGCTGTTTGAGATGGCCAGGAATGCCATGTGGGGTTCTTGGCCTTTTGCATACGACCTGGGAGTGTTTGGCGGCTTCTTTGTGGCTGCTGAAAAGGCTGCTTCTTTTTTTCTGGAAATCTTCCAGAACGGGAAGGAAAAATGCGAGACGTACCACCATTGTCTCTTATGAAATGAGAGAGCTTATCCTCCTGAAACAAGTGTGTCTCTGATGGCGGTATCTGCTGCAACATAGACGAAAGAGCATCACTATTCGTTTTGAAAGATTTTCGTCTCAGATAGATCGTTTCCGCTCGATGTGCGCAAACAAACTGCAGAAGATTGTCTGACGTTGCTTTAAACTCAGAACCCTCTGACAATAATGTCTTTAAATCTGCCGAGGCCGCTGGGAATTTCGCTGCAAGCATCTTAAGTTCTTCGGCTAAAGCCTTTCTCTGGCGGAGGAGGCCATGGACAATCGTACCAAGAACTCCGTCTTGTTTGGTGAGGAGCCCTGAGGTTTGTATCCCCAGATCACTCAACTCAGCATTGATTTTTAAAGTGCTAAAAACAGGTGATGCCTGCAATCTTTTAGCTACCTCTTTATACCGTATGCGATTCCATGCATCTGACCCAAACCTTTGACAGGCGATGCCCTCTGCTTTGATATGTTTTGACGGAGCTGGAATCAAGGGTTCTGCCTCTTTTACCGCAGGGAGAAACTCCAATTCCGGCCAACTATGTTGAGCAGAATCTAACCCTAGATTAGAATCTAACGGTGGCGCATGCCAATCGCTGGGTGACTCAGACCTTGACGGAGCGGGGAGGTCATCTCCTTCATTAGATGATGCGCAATCCTCGGAGGAGCTCTCATGCCTCAGGTCACTTGCTGGAGTCAGCGACTCAATCTTCTCCATGAGGGTTGAGAACATATCATTCATCCGTTGTTCAAGACTATCTATTCGCGAACGTTTTGACCTATTTGCCCATGCATCACTTGATTCTGGATCTGAGGATATTCGTCTTTTCCTCATATCTGTCGCCTCCTCATCCACTTCCAGTGATAAGGCTCGATCGGCTTCCTTCCTTGACATACGCCTAGATTTAACAGCCTCGTTAAATAATTCAGTTGCGGCGGCTGACCCCCTAATCTTATTACAGATCGCTGGTGGGCTGGTTATCAACGCTCTAGTGAACGCCCAATCGAGCATCTTCAGCTTGAGGTCACGAAACCCTTTCTCAGACAAACGAGTCGCCTCCGGAACGAACGCTCTAGCTAGTTGGTCGGTTGGTATGGCAAATCTCAATTTGTTCAATACCTGGGGGTCAACGGTCTCTCCGAACACGTCTTCTTTCGTGGACCGAGTCACCGTCCAAGCAGTCCAGCCACTGGGCAACAACTCTTGTGCTAAAAGCTTCAGCCGCTCTAGGATCTCATTGTCGTGGTTAGTTTCACCAGTCTCCTCCAACAGTTCACCCAACGAGACGAAAGTTGCCTCTTGGACCATCTGAAGCAAGCAACAATATTGCCATAAGACTCAGATATTACTTTTACTCTCATGCAGGTGCGTAAACCGTCCACACCCATTAAGACTTCGGCTAGGACTAGCCAACCAAACAGAAGTGACACCCGAGCTGTATGGCTGCGGGTCACGAGCCGTACGGCTGCGGCTCACGAGCCGTGCGGCTGCGGCTCACGAGTAGTGCGGCTGCGGCTCACGAGCCGTGCGGCTGCGGGTCACGAACCGAACGGCTGCGGCTCATGAGCCGAACGGCTGCGGCTCACGAGCCGTGCGGCTGCGGGTCACGAGCCGTGCGGCTGCGGGTCACGAGCCGAACGGCTGCGGCTCATGAGCCGAACGGCTGCGGCTCACGAGCCGCACGGCTGCGGCTCACGAGCCGTGCGGCTGCGGGTCACGAGCCGAACGGCTGCGGGTCACGAGCCGAACGGCTGCGGCTCACGAGCCGTGCGGCTGCGGGTCACGAGCCGAACGGCTGCGGGTCACGAACCGAACGGCTGCGGCTCACGAGCCGTGCGGCTGCGGGTCACGAGCCGAACGGCTGCGTGCCCTTGCCTTTAAGTCATATGACTACCGATGGCGAGCTGAATGGCTGCGGCCAAAACGGGAAGGCAGTGTGAGTTATAATGTGTCTGCCACTAGTGAGCTGCTTGGCTGCGACTAGTAAAGGCTGACGTAAAATACTTAGCCAAAAAATATAAATAACAAGCGGTTTCTCCACAAACAATGCTATACAGCAGTTATTGAATAAAACACATTCGTATACTAAAAGAAAAAACAAACACCATTGTATAGGCAGAGTACGTGTAAAACACGAATACCCCTTCACAATATTAAGGTTTACGTAAATGAAAAGGCCGTACCACTCATAATTTTCATAGACAAAACTAAAAATTAAATAAACTTACCCTGTCCAGCGATATGATGCACTTATCACTCAGGGTAAATAACACAAAACTTTTACGAACGTTACAACAACGTTAGGTAGATTCTTAAGAAAATCGTGCGCACTGTATGGTGAATAACAGCGTACTAGAGAACACGCGGGAAGAGCGCGTCGCGACAGGTACCCGCCGTCGCCGCCCTCTCCCGCGCCCGCGGCCCGCCGCCCGCGTCGCTGCGGCTCCACTCATTCATAGATGAAACTACTAAGGTAAGAGAATTTTGCGTGCTGTAGGGATGATAGCTAATCTCCGAAAGGTCAAGCCGAAGGCACAGAACTGAAATATACGTTTATTTAGTGTGGAAATTTAAAAAAACAGTTCCTTGGGTTTTTTCCCGTCACAAAACATAATCGTGTTCTGCATTTTATGCAATAAATGGTCAAAAAGTCCCTGAATTCATCTTCAGGTAGCTGGATTGACTTGCTAGTTTGCTGAAATAAGTATAAATTTGTCTGTTCTACGATGCTAGAAATGACAGTATCAGAAAAAAAGAGGTAAAAGAAATTTAAAGGCGAGTCAACATCTTCTGGCAAATCCACAACCTCCCGTTCTTCATATTCTATCGTCGCTCTGTGGCGGGACTTTGCTGCTTTCCATTTGTAACTTAATTTACATTTTTTGGCCTTTTTTGTAGTTACGGCAGATGGCTTCCTGGACCTTGTCTTTCTTAATGTTAATGAGGAAGAAGCTATTGGTGTTATCGGTGTTGATGACAGTGAGCGAATAGCAGAAAGTGATGGAACATTTTCATAATTAAATTCTCCAATTTCGCGGTCGATAGAATCCAGTATAAAGTTTGGTTCATCGTCTTCAGAGGTACTTAAGGTTAAATCAGCAAGAGAAGCAGATGGTGATGGTGCAGGAGAAGAGAACGGAGAGGAAGTGTTAGTATGTTCATGCATTTCTGTTTCAGAATCTGATATTTCGCTAGCACCAGAGGGTGCATGTTCATTTGGGACTAAAGCTATGACTTTACTTGCACGATTAAGCTGTTAACAAAGAAAAAAAAAAAACCAAACTCAGCATCAAACACTAAAACATCATAAACAAAAAAGTACCCCTCATTTGGCATTGGCCGCCACAGCGGATATATTAATAAGTCACTATAACTCTATAAAATTAGCAATGTTCGCTGTGACGGACAAAGCACTTTGGCACCAAAAAACACCACGAAAATGAAAAGAAGCGTATTTATTTTTAGACTTTATTTACTAAGTGCATTATTTTCTAATAAATTAGTCAAGTTTTCAATATAATTACATCTTACAAATAAACAAAATAAATAAAAATACCTTGAGAAAAACAGATAACCGCCTCTGCGCCGACATTTTGTCTGACAACTGATTTAGGCAGTATTGTAAGCGTTCAAAAATATTTTCTAATATTAGTGTATGAAATAAAGAAATTCTTAGTAGATTTTAATTCGATGAAAATCGAATAAAAACTTTGAAGGATTTTGTTTTATTTTATGTCCGTCACCACGGACCTTGCTAAATTAAGGGTTAAACAGTGTATCGAATGCTTGAGATATGGTGTTAAATGTATATTTTATGTTGTCAATTACTAACAGCGGTGATGAACAGTTCAGCAATGTTCCTTGTAGAATAATATAAGGTTGAATAGGTGATTTGCTTGCAATAGCTTTCTGTTTCTGTTCTTCAATTTTTGCATCAATGTCACCAGCATTCTGAAAATAAAATAATTGCATCAATTTATATTGTACTAGCTTTTGCCCGCGACTTCTTCTGCGTGGAAGCCAGTATAAAACGAAAAACCCAATTATTCCGTAACCATGGGGATTTGGAAATAGGTGATTTGTTGCCTATAATGGAAACTGCATATAAAGAAACTGGGGTCTTTGGACCTTACTACCCACGATAAGACAGAACAATTTTTATCCTAGATTATTAAAAAAAATCGTGCTTAGATTATTAAAAAAAAATCTAATTTCTTTGCTTTTTATATTCAAATAAATAAACAAAAAAATAACATACCGTAACTAAAAGAAATATGGAGTCTACTGCCTCTTGTGACGAAAATTTCACATTTTTATTCAGTCTTCCTTTAGGTGGAATTAAATGAGTCATCACATGAATTTGTCCAGGTATTTTTCCTGTAATGAAGTAAAAAGTAAATAAGTCAAAAGGAGTTTGGTAAAATAAAGACCGCCTACGATTCCCAGTGTAGGAATCGACTATTTATCACTGTTCTCATTTGGTAAGGACATTGGAAGCTGACCCTGAGCCTGATAGTCTGACAAGAAAAATTATCTGTGCGTTGGAGAGGCACGTTAAGCCGTCGGTCCCCCGGTCACTGTCTTTGACATTAGTCGTTACACAAACCATGTTAGAGGCCTTTTAGACAGTTTCAAAACTCTGACACTAAAGTATGTGGAGTCATTGGACTGATAAGAAAAAGAAAGAGGTAAAATATAGAAAAGGAGATAAGAACGAAAATATGGGAAAGGAAGAATAGCTACTCACTGTCTTCGTCAAGATCGTTCATTGCCTGCAAAATATTAAGCAGGGCTTCGTTTTGAGTCTTTCGTATATTCAATATTTTATTAAAAAATTCATTTAAGTATAAAAAGAATTTGGATCCACTATTGGGGTATTTAAGATCAAAATCTATATTTATCTGAAACAAAACAGAACAAAATTATTATAGGTGTTTCGAAAAGTAAAACTAAAACCACAAGAAATATGTAATATACATTATATATCGGCGCTGAGCACCGTCTGATAGCGATATAGTTTTAAGTTATCCTATTAATCGATTTTCTGAACGAAATGTAATGTAATCGTGTAGTGATTCCTAAACGTAACACCCGACACTGGCACAAAAGAAGAAACAACGGTGACTGGTGACAGCTGGTCAACGGGATCTAGAATGTGCGACGCGTGTCAAGTGGAACGTTATTTCCTAGGAAAATTATTGTAAAATTGGAGTGATCAAAGTTTGATTTAAAGTTTATCGTTATAATTGATTATCTCCTTGCCCGATAACCTACGCCTACAAAGGATCCCTTGCTAAATAACAATAAAATATGTATTATTTTCTTCTTGAGCACTGCTTGATGATGTCGGCTTCGTTGAGTCACTTTCAGTTTCACAAAATGACTCTGTGCCCTCTGTGCTCACACTAAAGGACTCTGTAGGTGCCTGGAAACATAATAGTTATTTGTTATACACGAGTGCAAAGTTGCTTTTTAACCGCGTGTTCAATTTTGATGACCGAGCAAGCGAAGGATTGTAAAATTGAATCACGAGCGCAGCGAGTGATTCAAAATTAGAATCCTGAGCGTTAGCGAGGGAATCAAAAGGACACGAGGTGAAAAATCTTTGCACTCGAGTGCAACACGTAACTTTTCATTCCACCTCAGCGAGGAAATGACTAAATGCAATAAAAAAATGTTTACAATCACAAGATAGGTACACTTTTATTTCAGAAGGTATTAATTACTACATTATGACAGGTATTACAGAATAATCTTTAAATTATAATAAAATAATACTAAAGTATAATTAAGAAAATTTTAAAGTAACGTTGCAACAGTTATTTAAATTGAGTGTAATATTTTTGTTTGGTACTGTAATATTGGTGTTAGTCACTTGTGTACTGTTTTTCGGTAAACTGTCTGTCATACTTAATAGTTGTACCGATTCATCGGATTCCCTTGGCGTGAATGTTGGAGAGAGAGGGAGATGGTTAGGTGTTTCATAACGGCTTATTTTTGATGTAGAAGGGCCAGTCCAAGTTTCCGATTGAGGCTCTTTCAGTGTAATGGCTCCTACGATGCCTTCACATATTTTAGACTTATTTTGGATGGAATCCTCTATGTATCCCTCTACAACTGCATTGGTCTTCCAGCCTCCGTGGCGCTTAAGGGACAGGAGATCAGCTCCGGAATCAGCCAAAAGTGTGGCTGAAGTTCGTCGGAAACAATGACCCGTGTACAACAGGGGTTCTGGAAGTTCAAGAAATGTTGCTATTTCTCGTGGGATACTGCCAATTTTATTAGTACCCATAGGCTGTCTAACACACTTTCCATTGCGATACTGTAGAAAAAAACGATTGATTGGAGTGTTAGGCGGCCGTAAGGCTTGATATTTCTCAACAATCGTTACGTATTCCTTGCGAATGACAAAGTTGCGGTCTCTTTTTGTCTTTGTATTAGGTAAATTAATTAATAGTAAGTCATCTGAATGTTTCTCAATGTTTTTGACATTAAGTTGTGTTAGTTCATTAGTGCGACATGCTCCGTTTATTCCAATAATAAAAACAACCTGCAATGTAAAGAGTATTGTAGTAGATAAATGAATAAAATTTATATGAACGCATAATTATGCCTATCAACATTTACTAAGTATACTATTTAATTGAGATTAATATAAGTACTTAAGTAGATACTGAATGTGCAACTGACTTACTTTTGCCGCCAAATATACGGAATCGGGTGCTTCGTTAAGAAACTTTTCAATATCAGATACTGTGAAAACCTTCGATTTTTTTGGATGATGACCAGATGAGGCTCTTTTTAAAAATGCTACTAATTTAGGATAGGTATCGATATGTATGTCTTTTTTCATCTTTATTGTTGCTTTTAGCATCGAATACGTACTCCATAGAGTGCTTGCTTTCTTGTTCTCGGATAATTCTATAAAATATGCCAGCAAAACGTTTTCTGAGAAAGTTTTGGCTCCTTTTGCTAGTCGCCACGTGTTGAACATATCGTACTGTTTTAAATACTTCTCGCGTGATTGTTGAGGTAGAAAGCTTATTTGCGCATTATTAACAGTTTCAGTTAATTCTGTTGGCGTCAAACAAACTTCCTCGTCGCTAGAATCACTCATTTTAGTTTTTCACTTGTTTTCAAGTTTCTTTTTTTTTAATATAAGGTTTAACAATGACCGCGTACAAAGAAAATTGAAAAAAGAACACCAAGAAGGTTCCGAGTCTGAGTTTTTAACAAATTAAAAAAAAGTTGTATGATATATTCGGCACCATAGAGGTAACAGTAAATAGGTTTAATGTTGTTTTTTAATTTACAAACTTAGTGCACACGATGTTCTAAATTCAATTTACTTTATCCTCTAGAGAATAAAAACGGCTTTTCCAGTCAGATATTGAAGATTAAAAATACTCTTTCCGAGATGGTGGGATGAAAAAATAAATTATACTTATGTGGTGAAAGCTTTATTTAATTTATTTGTTTGAACTACTACTGTTAATAAGTTTATGTTTATGTGGAAAGTGTGTATGGCAAAAGTAAACAAAATTCTAAGAATGCACTTACATAAGCTGTGATAATTTCGGATATTTTTATTCGGGTCCCAAGACGAGGACAGAGTTCTTTAAGGTGCTCTGGACTTAATTTGTAGAATAACTCTGTGGTTATTCCATTTGCTGCAAAAACACAAGAAAATGTTACTTAGATATTCTAATCATTAATAAAGTTGAATTCATTCTGTAGTAACATAACGTGGTTGCTTTACAATAGTCCAACCTGGTTGTATCACTTTTTTCAGTGAAATCTGGTCAATTTAACCTTCCTTTAGGTCCCTAAGTCGTTTTTAGGGCGCGGAAATATTTCTGCACGTAAGTTGAGACGCTCGCTCGCTTTTGCGTGGTCACAAGGAAACCTAACAAAACTATAACCTATCTTTTGTGGTCAAGTTGTTTTTGTTGTTGCGGGCCTTCGCCCCTGAACCACTTTGGTGGGGGGTTCCGCCCCCTGCACCCCCTTTTTACGGCTTTGGCGCATATCGCGTCTCGAACCAACATTTTATTTTATACTGTTAACTTTGTATAGAACAGTTACAAATGTATGAAAATTGAGGAACAAAAATTAGTTAAAACAAATAAATTTCGCATTTCCGCGCGATAAAAACGCTTTTTCAATGATGTAGTAAGTAAATTGAATAATTTCCAATGAAAAAATATTTTCAAAAATCAGGTTGGACTATTGTAAAGCCAACCCAACGCAATACTTGCGTCACACCGACTACCTACATAATCTAAACATTTTAGATTTTTATATGTGTGCCCTATAACGACACTGTGCACAGGTGAAACATTTTGTTCTTACTGAGTAAAATCAATCTGTACTTACAAACGAAATTTTGTATAACTTCTGGAGGTATATCATTTGCCTCCAGCAAAGAAATGATGCTCGTTTCGTTCATTTTCAACTTACCACTCTGACCAACTGACCTTATTCACAATCACAACGCAAAACAACAAAAATACACGTTTCAACCTGCACGAACCAATGCAATATGGCTCGCATTCACGACGATTCTCTTTGGCACGGTGACGAACCGGAAGCGGGAGGCGTGGGTATACTTGCTATGCCAAAAAACATATTTTTTAGGAATAAATACTTTACTATTGAGTTAAAATTTTATGTAATTGAAACAAAGCACCGTTTTTTTTTTAAAGTATACTAATGTTTACTCAAAATAAGATAATGATAAATTTAAATTTAACTAGATGTCATTCGTTCAAGAGACACCGTCTTAGAATTCATTCAAGACAATTTTTTTTTTAATCTGATATTTCGAATACTTAAGTTATGGAAACTTCACTTTGAAACAAGAATATCATTTTATTAAAACAATAATACTGAAACTTCTTAGATTAACTCTATTTTTACTTCTGTAGCGGTTATGTATTGCAGCGTAAGCTAACCCCGCCGCTTGAGCCAGTTGCGTCCCGTCCGCGCGCTGGAGTTGTATCGCGCACATTTGTTATTGAAATTATAGATTCGTGTTTTTGTGATACTGACTTTCATTCCGATAAGCAAATGAATCTTCTGACACTTCAGTGATTAGTGACCCCTTTATCACAAGTAACTATACCCACAAGACAAGCTACGTGAAAGTAGCGACCCCGATAAAACAGCAATCTTACGAAGAGGAATAAGGACGCAACTCCCTTCCGACGGGGACGGCCTCGGAAGGACGACAGGGCACGCGGGTACTCCAAAATGTTTATAACAGGATGGCTCTTTAACCTCCCGTTGATGGAGGCAGAGTAAAGGAAACATAAGAGCGGCGAGAGGTTACATAATGGCACGTGGCAACACAGCACGTGGTCGCCGGAAGTGGCCTAGACAGAGGCCTTATGAAGAATATGAAGACGCTGGCGCTAGAAGAGCACTACGTAATGAGGCCAGCGAAGGAAGTACAGCTGCAACGCTAAGGTCCTTGACAGAGGATAGGCACCGGCAGCACAGATGTGGGCGATGGAGGCGCCCCAGCCCCGCAAGGTCAAGAGGTATACACCTACTGCGGAGGGAGTAGCAAAAATTTTTTTTTACGAAAGTAATGGGATGGTTGAACGGTGGCATCGCAGCAAGAAGCGGCACTAATGGCAAGGCCAGGAGACACCTCGTGGAATGACGAATCACCTACCGGTTTAAGGGCGGCAATTCGGAAATGACACGTGGATTAGTGCGTCATAGTGTGATCATGGTGTTAAATAAGGTTATAATATTGTGTGTATCTATAGAGTTAAGTTAAGTAAAGCTTGACTGTTGCCCGATTATATGAGAATAAGTATAATTAATAATTAAAAAATGGTATTGTTGTAAAATTAATATTGAATTGTGTATTGTTTGTATCTTTAGAGCTAAGTTAACAGAGTTTAACTTTTGCCCGTTTTATTTAATGTCCAAAGCAGTGATTACATTATTAATATCTAAGTATGTGCAAAACAGCGAGTAATTGTAAGCGATGGAGTCAGTTTCCATTGTCGAAGTCAAAACATTAAACAAGGCCCGAGACTTACGCGATTCAACTGAACACGCTTATCGCGTAATGCAATACGGGCATGGAAACATAGAACCATAGCAAGTAATCAGACCACCACAGCACACACACGAGCAAGTAGCTGAATAAGCAAATAGCAACGGTGTCGTGTGCAGTGGCAGGTATTGTGGGAGAAGTACAATGTATGTACCGCGGCTCCACTCGTAGAATATTTTAAATTTTTTAGATTATCATTTGTCAAATTTTTTTTGTTGTAAAACGGGGAATGTTGTAGCGGTTTTGTATTGCAGCGTAAGCTAACCCCGCCGCTTGAGCCAGTTGCGTCCCGTCCGCGCGCTGGAGTTGTATCGCGCACATTTGTTATTGAAATTATAGATTCGTGTTTTTGTGATACTGACTTTCATTCCGATAAGCAAATGAATCTTCTGACACTTCAGTGATTAGTGACCCCTTTAATTCAAGTAAATATATTATCGAGACGAGCTACGTGAAACTTCATATAAAACATTTTTACTTGATATTAAAAATTTGTAATAAGAAAATTATTTATTTACTATAAGAGAATCAATATCTAGAAATAAGCAAATATTACTTGAACTGAGACAATTTTACTAAAAATTAATTAAAATTTTAAGAAAAGTAATTTTCTTGCTTAAAGAAAACCGTTTTTTCTGTGTAGCGGTCGCGAATAACGTGTGATTCCCGGTCGCCCGCGCACAATGTGTCGCTTGCGGGATTAGAACGCAAACTGAGCCCACCTATTTTTTAAGTGAAAGTGACACCACATGTCGCGCGCGCCGCACTTGTTAAAGGATAACGTCCGACATTCTTATTGGATGACAGTCCACGCGGACTATGCTAGATTGGCTTACGTTATTTTGTCTCAGAAAATGATGAATGAGATGGATTGACCAATAGACTTGCGGTATTTTGTCCGTTTGATACGTAAACATTATTAACAGGATGTTTCGTATTTCTGATGTATTATTTATTTTTCGCTGTACCTATCATCTTAATTAAAGGTAGGAAACAAATAATCGCGGCTGGTTGTATATTATGTCGGATATAGTCAGTGAAACATCTTTGTAAAACGACTAAAAAATCATCGTGTATAATTTTCAACGGAGAGGGCAGTGTAAAAACAATAGACACGTTTTGGTAATACCTGTCCAGAAAACGTTAGGACAACAGTTCGAGTGGGTTTCCACTCTGTAACACCCAGAGAAGTTACCTTGCGGTTCATTCTCCTTGCCTTTATAACAGGACCACATCCAACAGGAACCTTGATATTTTCTATAACTTCATCCTCAGTCCATTCTGTTGGAACGTCTCTAAGGTAAAACTCTTAAAACGTGCCACCACCGGAGGGGGGGGGGGGGCACCACCACCCCCCCCTTGCCGGAAGCCTATAGTTTTTTTTTTACGAATTTTTAAAGTTTTCATACAAAAAGTATGCTAAAGGTTATTAATCGCCAGATGGACAGGGGGGAGGAAGTAGGATGGGGTGAGAGGGGTGACGGGAAATTAAGAAACTCTCCCCCCGTAATCCCTCGACCTCCTCCGCAAACAATTACAAGGATAGGATAAAATTAAAATGCAAAATTAAATATATTTATTTTATTTTGGAAACATATTTTATCGCTTCCACCATCTCTAAAAATGGGTCTTTCTTCTCCTTCACTATGGTTCTCCTCCACTGGAACTCGACAATTAGGTCAGCGAAATCTTTACAATTGGTATAATTACTGCGGAAAAATTTTTTGGCCACTCTCCACTGTGACTCAATTCTTTGAGTGTGGACGCCATCGGGTGCGATAAATGGATTGTCAGGGTCTGAGTGGTATACATTTTTATGAATATATCCATAGTCACCCAGACAATCGTACGCCTTCCAAAAATCTGTATGAATAGTGGTGCCCGGCTCGACATGTTTCTGTATAAGGGGCACCAACACGTCTGCAGAACGTACGTTGTCTGGGCACACTTCTAATCTTAGATCCTCAGACCCATCTTCAATAAGGCCAAGCACCCAATGGCCATCTATATGACGTCCTTTATTATACTTCCTTTTGCCAAATTTGGACTCGTCGATTTGGACTATCTATCCTGGCCCTCCAATTTTTCCACGAACTTCTTGAATTTTCTCTAAATAGTAAATAACTACCACCTCCCTACAGTAATTATACCAATCACATATTGTAGTTTCAGATATTTTTTTTTCCGTTTCATATTTGTATGGATCTTCATGTATGGCTTGCATATACGACCACTTTTGGGCGAAAACATATATTAAATAAAACACATGGTGCATTTCTATCTTAATATTTTCAAAGAAAGTGCCATCGGTTCTCGACTGTCTGCCTCTTCCTTTGCAGGTTCCCTTGGTGCAGATCCATGATCCCAGCGATCTGTAAAATAAACAAGTATAAAGATTAATAGGTTTCTTTAACACCTATCTAAACCTAACCTATCCTAGCCTTTTTTGACTCAGTTCGAACGCTCCGCTCGCTTCGCTCGCTCCGCTTTAAAACCCGCCACACTGTTCCCAACCCACTGCAACTCCTGAAAGCCAGAATCAACAGTGGAGACCGCCAGAAAAACTTCGAGCAATGAAGCTCGACGAGTCCCGGAGAAACGTTTCAACTGTCTTGGGTCCCGCAACGAAATTAATCAGAAAAGAATAGAGGAGGAGTAAGAAAAAAGATATTTTTTCCACTTTCCTCCATAATAAGCAGGAGACAGAACAGAACTAGGTCAATCGGCACAAAGGGACATTATTGCAACTGGGAGAAGCCCAGATCGCCAAGCACCACGGAATAACATTTGATCAAGTTTGGTCCTAAGTAGGTATTTGCTGTTACAATTGATTCCAATAATAGGTATGGCAAAAGCGCCTGAACGCACGGAAATTAGTTCTAGTTTCAACAAGGTCCGTATAGTAAACAACTCCGGATGTAACTTGTACACTATCCAACATAATATTGCGTTCATTCTGCCAAAGAATACACTCCCACAAGATGTGATGTGCGGACTGTTCAAATTCACAGTTCGATGTAGAACACTGACACAAAGGCGAAGGAACAAGTTTAAAAGAATACAGTTTACTTTTAAAGTTGCCATGACCTGTGAGAAATTGGGCAACGCAGTGGTCAACCTCCAGCCATGTCTTAGCCAGCCGATCGCCAACGGATGGAAAGAACAGATGGAGGTCCGGCCCTTGATGGAATTATCCCACCTACTTTGCCATTCGGATAAGAGGTTCTCCCAGACGTCAGTCTGAGGTTTAAATAATCTAGAAATTCTATTGAGGTCGCGTTGTGTAACAAAGTTAGTGTCCATGGCCTCCCCCCTCGCGGAGTAGTACATTGAAGCACGTCGCTGTACTTCAAGATCGACTGGAAGTACACCTGCCAGAACGGGTAAGGCTTCAGTACTGACTGTTCTATACGCCTTGCATAAAAATATCAATGCCAAACGTTGGCTTTGAAGCAGTTTACGTCGCGCCGCCCCTATGCTGGCCCTATCGGCCCAAACAGGTGCACCGTAGCACATACATCCTAAGTAGGTAGCTCCATATATAGTTTTTAAAGTTAGGAATGATAGACCCCAAGTTGCTTTGGATATTCTAGTTAGGGCATAAAAGTTCCTTTTAGCTTTTTCGCCAACTATTTTTATATGTTCGATAAATGAAAAATTCCTTTCTAAGACCATACCAAGGTAGCATACGGATTGCTGTTTTTTAACGGGAACGTTATTAAATTTAATAGTAGGCAATGATTTAAGATACCTTTTAGTAGAAGTTTATAGGTTTTATGCGGCGCAAACGCTAGGCGGTTACGATCACCCCACTGAGATATTAGATTTAGGCAAGTATGGGCCAAGTTCTCAAGTCCGGCTCGGGTACTTGACAGAATGAGCAGTAGGCCATCGTCCGCGTAACCAGTAAGTGAACAGCCGCAAGGAAGCGGGATCGCGAGAAAATCATCAATACCCAAATTCCATAAATAAGGACCGACAGCTGAACCCTGAGGACATCCCATGGTTAGTGCTTTAGTACTAGAAAAATGACCGAGCTTAAGTACCGCGGAACCGTTTATAAAGTACGAGTAAACGAGATTAAATATGTTTCTATAGCAACCGCGGTTTTTTAATTTTAACAACAGCATAGGCCACCAAGCGTTATCAAAAGCCCCAGAAATATCCAAAAAGATACCAATCACGTACTTGTGTTCCGACTGGTTAACGGTTCTTCTGACAGAAAGCGCCGCGTCGACTGTTGATTTACCGATGGTGAAGCCATATTGATTACTATGAAATTTTGGACCGTTCGGTAGTAAACGTGGAACGATGAGGCGCTCAAGAAGTTTCCCCAAAGATGGTAGAAGCGTGATAGGCCGATATGACTTCGGATCATCCGGTGGTTTATCACCACACTTTGGTATTATTCGTATGAAACCGCGTCGCCATTTACAAGGAAAAACGCCTTCAGCAATGCATCGGTTATATACAGTTAAGATGGCATCACCCGCTCGCTCCGCTTGTGTGTTTTACACAAGCCTAACGTAACCTAACCGAACAAAGTTAGATTTGGGATCAGTTTTTTTTTATTGCGGGGGCTACCGCCCCCCTGCACCCCCCGCTGTTCGTTTTCCAACTAGATACATTTCTCTCATACACACATGATATGTCTACTAACTAAAATGTTAAATATATTAAATTTATAAATACCTATTTGTGGAGTAGGTGACTTTCATTGGAACACGATGAGTTCGGCATTTCTTCTCCTTTTGCACTAGCTCGTTGCTCTCAGCAAATGCTACGCACTGCTCGCGTGTTGATAATTCCCTGATAACTTTAGAGAGGTTCCACATCGCCACAACCTCCGACGTATATAAGTGACGCTTTGTTATTGGTTCGTCACAAGCTCCTTGAGTTGGTCCACCCGAACTCGTAGATGGAACAGGATCACTTCCTGACGCCATATTCACCAATGCAGCCAAATAAGAATGCAATTCGAAGTCCGATGTGTATGCCAAGGTAAATCGTCGCGTAATCCAATCAAAAATCCAGTTAGCAAGCCAAGTCGTATAAAAGTGGGAGATATCGGAGTCCGTACACAAGCCAGTCGTAAAAAACAGGGAAGGGAAATAAACAGAAGAGCACATTCGCGTAGCACAAGGAAACAACGAACGATAAACGTCATGACATGACAAGTTGTCAACGCATAACCAAAATGGCGGATTGCGTTCTGTTCATAGTGCAGAGTCAATGACTTTTTTTTTAACTAAAGTTTTTACTATATTTTTAGTGTTTATTTGTGTTTAAATATATTAATTAATGTTTAATACATGTTAAATGACCAAAACTAATTAAATAATAGTTAATTGACACAGTTTACAATGACGGACCGAAAATATTGCGTTTTGTTTAGAGCAATTTTTAAGATTTACAAAAATTCATATAAAACAAGGGGGGGGGGGTTCCGACAAAAAAAAATACTTGGGGGAGGTCATACAAACCCTGACACACAAACAGAGATCAATGCTTGAGTTTCCTTCTGTAATACGGACCTAAAACCAAATTAATAATTAAAACAATCGTAGCACCAAGAAAAACACGTATTACGCCTTCAGCACTACCCACGAAAGTCCAGAGCAGAGACCAAGATCTTTTTTATTTGGTTCACTTCAAAAGTTAAAATAAAAAATCTATCTTATATAACCTCAATAATTCACCACGAGTTCAGAACCACAGACTACTAAGAAGACACTTGTTCAGAACTTACAACTTAAATATGCCAGTTTCACAGAGCAAGTGTGATTACTTGCTCAGTGTTGCCAACGCAAATTTGGAGGCGGCCGTTTATCTATGGTAAAAAAGCCGTGTTCATAAGGAATAACATCGACTGTCGGCTGTGTCTTTGCCAATTTTTTGTGGAGAAAATAAAATGACCTTTATATTGAAGGAGGAGGGTAACGTTCTGTAATACGGACCTAAGGTCCGTATTCCAGAAGGAAACTCAAGCATTGATCTCTGCTTAAGCATTACTTAAAATTAGTTTCAAAACAGTCCAAACTTTTTTTTTGTGGCTTTGCCATCGTATTAGTCAATGTCAATAAGGAACGGAACAAAGGAACTTCAAGGATTAGGTTACAAAATATAGATAATATCTAAATTTTAATATCATTATATTGAATATATTGAGATATGATAGATACTATACAATATGTTAAGAAAACCCTGTCCGATCCGTGAAGGTGTTGTTAGGTATCGATAACTGATTCTACTAATGCATACAAAACCTGGCTAAACCTAAAAAAAAATACCCCCTAAAAAATTAAATATTATTTCGCAAAAATAGGTAGCTTACAACTAGGTTACTTTAGGCAACACTGGGCAGCGCGGGCGACGAGGGAGGTCACGCGGTCACGCGCTTAACCGTAGCGGTGCCGATAGGTCATGAACTCACTTGACCTCATGCATGACCTTCCACACTTGCATATGGTTAGTAAGTACCTAGCTTTCGTGTCACAGTGGGGTCCTCGTTGAATAATTCGAGCACCTACTTTTCAATATCCGGATCGTGGATGCGTGGTCTTCCTACACCATGAGCTTCAATAACACTGCGGGTTACGTAGTCGCGATTTTACAGACGTTATAACGCACAATCACACGGGACCGGGATACAAAACGGATCATAGTCTCTACGATACATAGTCTCTACGAGCCTCACTCACATCCAAACACACACATCGCATTTTAAATTACGTTAGAAAACGAATTGATCACACAAAACACTAAACGTCTTTACGGAAGGAAAGTTTACGCGAAACTGATAATAATTCCAATTTATTCGAAGTAAATGTAAAATGATTTATGATTTTTATTTCATAAAAATACTTAATAGGTACACAGGTGCGCTGGCGGTGTTCATTGAGTAGTGATGTGTAAGTAAGTACTCAAAATATCGACGGATCGATTGATACAATTTATTTGTAACTATTATGGTATCGATTTAGTATTGCAGAATTTCATGCATGGATTCAATATTTCACAAAACTCAATAACATTCCAAAGTTTTAATTACAGTTTCTGTCTGAATGTCGATGATATTGACCGTTAAAATGTTTATAATACTTTACTAAAAAAGTATTTCATAAGACCCTCTCCTTTCTGTTTACTAATATGTAGTATTCTGTAATCTGTGCTAATAGGTCTATCTGTTATAATATTGTTATTAGTAATTTATCGATAATGAAACGAAAGTACATTTACCATTAGGTAATCTGTTTTTACAATAAATCATTCAACCTGCATTGTTTTACACTAAAATTAATAATAATAATAATTTATTTGCATCAAATGTTACAGTACATTGAAACATTTAGTACAATAATAAATTAATCAACATCATCATCATCTCATCATTAGTTAATTATATCAACTGCGATCCAAACGATCCCAACTAGTCACAATCATTTGACAAAAATGTGTTCGCCTATTAGGCTGCAGGTACAAGTTTCGATTAATAGCGATAAAAAAACGTTATTACGCAAAAATTAGTACATCACTAGCTTTTCTTTGAGTACGCCGACAAGCCGCCGCGCGGGACTTCACAGACGAGCACCGCCAAACATCGAGCATTAATTTATGCATTTTAATATCCAACAAAGCATCAAACGATGATACCGCCGAAAATGGTGTTGTCACATTTTAAAATTTTACCTTATTTTGAGTTAATTCGCGGGAAAAAAAGATTAATTCAAAATTCATTAATATTGTTACTATGATGATTAGGTAAAATTTCATATTTTATTTGGCCATGTGTTTACCTAACCTTTATTATCCTTACGGGTCGGACAGGGTTTTCTTAACACATTGTATATATGATAATCATGAGAATACAATAAACAATTTATAGATGTAGGAAAAGGAACATGGATAGATATTAACTGGGATAACATTAATTTACGATCGTATAAATTACAAGAAAACAAAATGTGATTTAGGTCGCCGTACTCCCCACAGGAGCACGAAGGATCAGAAATGATGTTAAATTTACTAAGGTGTGCTGGTGTACAAGTGTGCCCTAAGCGCATTCTGCAAATTATGGAAGTAGACTTTTTATTGAAATTAAATTTACTAAACCATGGCTTTCTTGGAATACATTCTTGGATTTTACGATAATGCTGACCTTTAAAATTAGAATCACTCCACATCTGATTCCAAGAATCTATTAAATGTTTTTTAGAAACCGAAATTAAGTCTTGTGGATAATTAACATAGGGGAACAAATCACCGCTCGTAACTGGCTCATTTGCCAGTTGGTCTGCCCGCTCGTTATCAGAAATACCTGCATGCCCAGGAATCCAGACAAAAACCAGGTTAATATTTTTGATTATACATTGAAAAACCTGGTTCCTATCGTATATAATTGGATAATGTTTTTGGTCCAAAGGGAACTTAGATATCGCTTGCAAGGAACTTAAGGAATCGGTAAATATATATATTCTATGGCCCTTAGTATCCCAAAACATTCCCCAGTATATACAGATGATTCTGGCGGTAATTTGATTTTCTGCACAATTTTGTACTGTGGATGGAAAATGCCAACCCCCACGCAGCTACTTGGTTGTTTTGACGCGTCCGTAAAAATGTAATGCCAGTCAGGCCAATTATTCTCAGCAATGTTATTGAACTCAAGGTTTTGATACTGGCCGTCCTTATTCAGGCCTACACAATATTTTATTCCTGGTGTTACTGTAAAGCCGTGTATCCATTATGCGTTCCTGACGCGCGGCGGCATGAACACCCGCGCCGAGAGTGCGTTCCGCGGAACGCGCTCCAAATATTTAAATGATATCAACTAAGCGCGCGTGGCAACTGTTCCAGTGTTCGATCGTTAAACATGCAGGCCAGTCGTGTACGAGCAGCAGCAGCGTTTATAGTAATTCACAGTATTATAAATAAGAAAAAATATAAACGTGAAGTGCGTTGGTGGATGAAAGAGTTGTACCGAAAAAGGATGCAGTATGGAGTGAAACTTATGGTAGATATGCAGTTTGAAGCGGTTGAAGACACAATCAAAAACAAGAATGTCAGCAGAAGATTTTAATCACTTGAAAAACTTGATTGAGCCAAAAGCGAAAAAAATGGACACCCAGTTTCGCGAAGCTATTACAGTGACTGAGAGGCTGGCTATATATAACCTTAAGATTTCTAGCCACCGGGGACTCATATACGAGTTTGCAGTACCTATTTAGAGTTTCAAAGCTAGGATAGTCCCGGAGGTTTGTGATGCTATCAGTGATGTTTTAAAAGATTGGGTAAAGGTGAGTAAAAAACACAATATTAAATGGTTGTCTTTATTTAACTATTTCTCATTGTTCATATTATTTTGAGACGGCGAAGTGGCCAAAGAATCTATATTTAAAATTGAAGTCGAGGTGGAACTTTGAGCCCCTTGTTGTGTTGTATATCCATAAATTGGACTGTATTTGCCTGAGTCGGCCTCAAAAATGACATTATTTATTGCCTGTTTGACATAATTATGTTAAAGTGTGATTGTCATATTTCCTCAGTTCATTTCCAATGTGCTGGCCATAACTGAAATATGGATCAGTAGCTTGTGACGGCTCAGTTAAAATTTTAAATGCTTCAGTTAACATTTCATTCTGCTCTTCGTGTTTCCTTTTCTTTGGGTTCTTTTTTTTAGGTGTCTCTGGTACTATGTTTTTGAGCTCTTGTAATTGTACTTGGGAAGACTCGACTTTCATTTGATGATGTAGGGTCCTGAAAAACAGAATACGCATATAATTAACTATACTTGTACCTCTTCCTACACTGATTGCTCGGAATTAAAAGCTAAGAAGTAATAGGACCTTTGATTTAGGTTTAACATTATTCGAATATGATTTTAGTCACAATTGACAAGATTTCATATTTTTAAGATAGTTATTTTATGATGCAGTGTAAAATTAGAGCCTATAATAGGATACCCGTATTTTTTTATTTTACGAAATGTTGTCGTTTTCATATAAAATTTCGGGTTTGAAATTCATTCTATTCAAAAAAGACGTAAGTGCCGAATGACGTCATTTATACGCATGAATAAACCGCTAAACGTTTGCCTGTCCAGACTGAAAAAAAAGCTCCATTCGACACTATTGTCTATGCTGTGAAGAAAAGGATAAACTTACTAAACTCCAGGCTGTATGGCGTATCATGCTTTTGCCTTTTCGGTTCAGAAGTACGGAAAGGGAACCAAAAAAAAAATTTATGATCTAATAGGGATGTTGAACTTGCTCTAATAATACAGTATATCGATATTCGTATAAAAAGTACAGTACATATCGGCATAGAATAAGTACATATTTTCTGTCTCGGCCGTATCTGAGAATTGAATGACTTCGGCCGCGCGTTACGTTAACATGCGATACGGCTACGCGCCTCCAGCACTTTAATTACATTTGCCTACTTTGTGTTTCCATTGCTTTATCATTGTTGTATAAGCATTTTTCAGATAAAAAAATGAAATGACAGACGTAACGAAATGCTATATTATTGAATTTTATGTATAAAAACCTGCATTCTAAAATAAAGCCACAGATTACAGAATACTACGATAAAGCTTAATTAAATATTATTTCTATGAACTTAGAATACCGTATGTTATATTTTTACTGTGATATCGGACACGAAACTAAATACTGTCCTATCTCTAAATTCAGTATCAGCATAAAATGAATCGAGCGTTACGTATTTAGGACACACCGTCACGGTCAATTTTAAGTTGGTAACGAATTTTGAGTTACGATGATATTTAGTTTACGTTGCGCTGCCCGCCTCCATCGGTTTCCCGCAACCTACACCAAGTCTTCGGTCCACCTTGTTGGGGACCTCCCTACGCTGCGTCTTCCGATATATGGCCACCACTCCAGAATCTTACTGCTATATCGGCCATCGGTTAACGTAGAACCGATGGCAATGTGCCCCGCCCACTGCCACTTAAGTTTAGCAACTCTCAACGCTATGTCGGTAACTTTGGTTTTTTTGCGGATCTCCTCATTTCTGATTCCATCGCGCAGAGAAACTCCGAGCATAGCTCTTTCCATTGCCCTTTGTGTGACCTTGAGCCTCCGTATGAGGCCCATTGTGAGCGACGATTGTTTTAACTTTAATAGCATGCAACACCGTTTCATACCTATAGCCACATAGAATCTGGCTAACGAAAGATGAACCCACTAAAAGGCAGCAATTAAAAAAAAATAGATGGCAATGTTTTTTATATGAAGAAAGGCCAGAAAAAAATGTACACCTTTCATTAGCCAGACTCTATGAGTTGTTTAATTTCAAAATCGGCGGTCAGATTTTTAATTAAATCGTTACCCAAAATAATAAATGACGTAAGTTTAATCTAAATAATTCGAAAACACTTTAAAAATTATGATTTTTTGCAATCATGCGACATTGACAGATGAACTTTACTAGAACATCGACATTCGACACGTTAATATTTTTCGTACATCCCTACTTTGCGATGAGTTCAGGTTTGACGTTTCGCGGTATTTATACTCTGTTTTATAATCTCGTAGACTAAACTGACATTACGAGTGTTGGCAGTTTATTGCAATTCTTAAATAGTGCCGAAACTTGGCGTTCATAAAATCAAGTATCGTTTTTTTTACAATAAGTTATCCTGAAATAATGTGTAGGTACTTATTAAAAACGTAATAATACAAAATTAATAATGTAAATTTGACATTTGCATGTGTCAATTTAGTCTACGAGATTAAAAAACAGAGTATAGGTTGTTTATTTTTCTTAGGTGTTTTTGTAAGTTTATTGCGATCCAACGTAATTTTGTTGATCCATTCACACTTTCTTTGTCATCATGAAGTTATCCGAAGGATTTCAAGTTGCTGATAGCAGGAACTTGCCGACAGTAGACTACTTTATGTTACTACAATATATGCATGAAAACGAATGTTATAACGCCGCTGAAACACGTAGTGCTAAGTCGTTGATAGCATCACGTGAAGCGTATGTAAACACGGCAGTAGGATACGTGGAAGTCAAGCGAGAAGGAAGTATGTGCACGTGCAAATGCAGGGTGACACCCGAGCACAAAGTCAAAGGTAAATTGTACCAGGTAACCGCAATTATTGATGAAACGGAAGAAAAAATAATTCAGGTGCAATGTAATGACTGTGCAGCGTCTGCAGGTGGATGCAAGCATGCTATATGTTTTGGTGTGCGTTCGCGCAGCGGAATGTTGTTGAATTTAAAGATTTTAAATATGCAGATATTTAGTGTATGACGTCGTGTAATTGTGTATGGTAAAAAAAAATTTGTGCATGCAGCCATTGTGGAGAAATTCACCAAAAACTGATTCCGCTGGGCGAACGTTGTCCTGGCGGAACTTTTTTTAATCCATTGACTTTAGAAAAAAGAGATGTGTCCAAAAATTAGTGTGTATTTGTGTGTAATTGTGTATGTATGAATAAAATTTGTGCATGCATAGACTTCGGAGAAATTCAAGTTACCGCTGCGCGAACGTTTGGCCATTAGCTAGTTTTCATATAAAGCGCTTACATAGAGAGCTGTAGATTTTTACATACGTTGTTTTGAATTTGTGTATATTTGTGTACAAAACAGATTTAGAAAAAATCGTAGGGCTTAAAAGATAAAAATATAAACGTAAAATACGCTTATTAGGTCTTAGTTCTTAAAGTATGCACTTTGGGGTCTAGATTTTCACGTTTATACAAACCTTGTAAGTGTCTGCAACATATTGCCAAATATCAATGATGTTCCTTTAGTAATTAAAGAGATATAGGACAATTTACCATGACAAAATCACTGTTTACAAAGCAGTCAAATATCACGACATTCTAAAGGAATTGCATGGTAAAATGTATGCCAATAATTAGTGTATTCATTCAACTATTCACATGCAAAATTTCATGTCATTAAATTCAGTAATTAAAGAAAAACAATTAAAATACTGACGAAGCATCGAAAACCTACATAACCCGACCAAGTTCGGATAGCTATAAAAAAGCGGCCGTGCAATATATTTAGGTAACATCCCAAAATTTACAGTATAATACCGGTATTGAATTGGTATAGGTGATAGCACAATTGTTTCGATATAATATAAAGGTCATTTATTTTTGTACACCTACTTTTTTAAATGTATTTGACTATGACAAAGTAGGTACTATTTACGTAGTTACTTTATTTAAGTATGCGCTTGAGACTTGAGATCTAATCTAAATATATTAATTTAGGCAAATAAAATTCATACAGCTAATTTCTATTGAATATTTCACGGATCCGGATTCTTACTATAGGGGTCTATAGTAAGAATCCGGATATAAGTAAGTACTACTGTTTTTAAATGTTGATTTATTTTTATATTAGGCAGACTCTCAAACCTAAACAACTGAATAGTCTACTTTATTGATCTGTGATTGTTATTCTGTAATTTTATTATAGGAACTAGAAAATATTAGGTATACTTAGGAATGTTGAGGTTATTTACTGTATTTGCTACTCATTTAAAAATATTTCTTGAAAATACCTTTTTTATACAAATGTTTTAGTTTATAAGCACTTTTTTAATGTTGATCAAATATAAACAACTGAATAGTCCAGTTATGAGATGTTATTTTAATTTTTATTGAAGCTCGAAATATTATACCTACTTACCCTTATATTCATAATAGTTTATTAAACCTATTTTAGTTAAAACACATTTAAGTCTATTGCTGCCGTTGCAAGCGTTTGTTAACGTTATTATAATTACATAATTAAGCATTATATGTAATTAAAATTATTTTTGTACACGGATATTTAAATAGAGAAGTACTTGTTAATTGAAAATTTATTTTTGTCGTAGATAGTGGCGTTATTATAAAAAAAAACATTTTTCATTCAAGAAATGCAATTGTTTTATTTTTTCCTAACGCTTGTGTACGCAACTGTGCCATATTAATAAATACTATATTGGAAGGTTAAGAACGTTCTTAAGATATATGGCACGGCCGCTTTTTTATAGCTAACCGAACTTGGTCGGGTTATGTAGGTTTTCGATGCTTCGTCAGTATTTTAATTGTTTTTCTTTAATTACTGAATTTAATGACATGAAATTTTGCATGTGAATAGTTGAATGAATACACTAACTATTGGCATACATTTTACCATGCAATTCCTTTAGAATGTCGTGATATTTGACTGCTTTGTAAACAGTGATTTTGTCATGGTAAATTGTCCTATATCTCTTTAATTACTAAAGGAACATCATTGATATTTGGCAATATGTTGCAGACACTTACAAGGTTTGTATAAACGTGAAAATCTAGACCCCAAAGTGCATACTTTAAGAACTATGACCTAAAAAGCGTGTTTTACGTTTATATTTTTATCTTTTTAGCACTACGATTTTTTCTAAATCTGTTTTGTACACAAATATGCACAAATTCAAAACAACGTATGTAAAAATCTACAGCTCTCTATGTAAGCGCTTTATATGAAAACTAGCTAATGGCCAAACGTTCGCGCAGCGGAAACTTGAATTTCTCCGAAGTCTATGCATGCACAAATTTTATTCATACATACACAATTACACACAAATACACACTAATTTTTGGACACATCTCTTTTTTCTAAAGTCAATGGATTAAAAAAAGTTCCGCCAGGACAACGTTCGCCCAGCGGAATCAGTTTTTGGTGAATTTCTCCACAATGGCTGCATGCACAAATTTTTTTTTACCATACACAATTACACGACGTCATACACTAAATATCTGCATATTTAAAATCTTTAAATTCAACAACATTCCGCTGCGCGAACGCACACTATATTTTGCTATGTGGCTTATCAAAAGGTCGGATGAACCATCAGTTACTTCTACCACATGTTATTGGACTAAACCCAAACTTGCAGGAGCTATAGGGGACCAAAAATTCATTACCGCAAAGGACATTGTTAAAAAAAGAAGAATTCCTGATAATATAAACATAAACATTCCATTATCTAAGTTTACCGAGGAATGCAAGAAACGTAAAATAAGTACAGGAACAATTCTAAAGTATTGCGGTGAACACCAACATACACTAAATGATTGCAGAATACATAACTTGATGCTCGACTTCCTACATGAGGTTCATAATGATCATAGCTATGAAAATTTCCGAACATTTAGTGAAAATAAATTGACAAATGATGTGATCAACAGCATTGCTGAAGCAACAAAAACTCAATCTGACTCAAAACTATGGCATTCTTTGCGTCAAGGAAGAGTGACAGGGTCTAGAATCTACGAAGCAATTCATTGCAAAACTCAAGATGGTGCTCTGGTACAAAGCATTCTTGGTGGATATAAAGTGCCTGAGAGTAAAGCTATAAAAAGAGGAAAGGTACTAGAAAAAAAAGTTCTTCAAATACTAGAGAAGGATGTTAATACTAAAATAAAAAGTACGGGACTAATTTTAATATCACCAGTAATTGGAGTATCTCCTGATGGATTATGTGACAACTTCGTTGTGGAAGTCAAATATCCCATTAGTGAAAAGACAATGAAAAACTACATAAAAGATGGTGAACTTCAAGAAAAATTTAAAGCACAAATAATGATACAAATGCATGCTGCAAAGAAATTAAAAGGATTGTTTTGTGTGGCTGATCCTACTTTTGAGCAGTCGAAAACCATTCACAAATATTGGGTAGAGTATGACAGTGCATATGTACAAAATTTATTAAAATCAGCAGAAAATTTCTCGAAACAATTTATTTTTGAAAAGGTTGTAGATAGTGCAAAATAAAACAAATGTAAAATATGTAAATCTCTTTTATTGATTTTTTATAATTGAATCCTGTAGACTTATCAAACCACATGCAACAATCACTGCTTCGTCTGTGTATTGAACTAATTTATTATTTATTATAGAATGTGGTTTTAAAAATTTGAACATCCTTATTCTTCTTATAACCCTTTCTACATGAATACGGAGGCTAGCTATGACTTTACTTTTGATCGCCTCCTGTTTGCTCATTTTAATATCTTTCAATACGCTTGGTGGTCGAAGCAATTTAATTTGTTTTTGATTGAGTATAGTATCAATATGTTTAAATCCTCTGTCTGCTATTATGGTACAGTTAGATGGCAAGCACTCTAAAAACTAGAGATGCACCGAATATTCGGTTCCTATCCGGTATCCGGCTTATCCGGCCGGATACCGGATGGTAATGTACTATCAGGCCGGATACCGGATAATAAACTTGGTAGATTTTATAAATAGAATCTAAATAAAGACACAGTTGTAATTTAAGCTTTTTATTATTTTAAACAACTTTAACTTTTTATAATAAACCAATTATTTAAAGTAACTTGTTGATAATACTGACTGTTAAAAAATGTACTTATTTGTAATTAGTAAGTAATAGTAATATTAATTAATTTAATATTGAAAATCCACCAAAGGTAAATTATGATGTATAAAAACAAGATTTTCAGCATTTTTAGGAAGCAAACGATTCCTCTTGTTTTCATATACAAGCCCAGCCTCTGAAAACAGTCTCTCGCTGTACACACTGCTACTTGGGGAAGAGAGATATATTTGGGCAAATTTAACCAAAATCGGGAATTGTTTGGCGTTTGCTGCCCACCATGCGTAAGGGTCACTTTTTCGATCAAGAGGAACCATTTTTAAGTAAAAGTCAAGCTCATTGGCTATAGCAGTATTAAGAGAGAATTAAAACAGTCCCAAAATGAATCATGAACACTCATAGAACTGCCTGCTCTTTTCTTCAATGGAGGTGAATCGCCTCCACTGCTGGATGCATCCTCTTCACCGCAACTCAGTTTTAGACCCTCCAATAAGAGGCTTTGGCGAGCCTTTTCTGCTTGTATTACCCCAAAAAAATTGGTCTTGAGTCTGGGATCCAATAACGTAGCCAGGAAACACTTTAAATTTTCATCAAGATGTTCGAAGCGTTGTTGCAATTGAGTTTTCAGGGACGTTAGAAATTGCAATAAGTTAGGGACTTTGCGTGAAGTTTCTTCCTTTAGAATGTACCTCATCAAAACTGCTACATGTGGTATAACTTCTGAAATGCACGACAGACCTGAGCTCGTGATCTTCGTTATTTCCTCGAACGGTTTGAGGAGAATGATGCATTGCTCCATTAAATTCCATTGCTGAGGAGTCAAGTTGCCGAGTCTATTGTGGTCGGCTATATACAGAGAAACAGCTCGTCTCTGTTCTAGCAGCCGCTCTTGTAAATAGTACGTCGAGTTCCAACGCGTACTGATATCTTGTACCAACCGATGTTCCGGTAACTTTAACTCTTTTTGAATTGCCTTCAGTTTCTCTTGTGCTAATGCTGAATGATTATAATGAGTTACGATGCGTCTTGCGGCATTCAGCATCTCTACTAAATCAGGTTGAGTTTTAAGTGATTCAGTAATAACCCGCTGGAGAGAGTGAATAAAACACCTAGCTGAATCGTATTTAACCACTTGAACTCCTTTTACCATATTAGCTCCACTATCGTGTACAATAATATGTATTTTATTGAACGGAATATTCCACCGTGCAGCAATAATGTTAAGCTCGTTTGCTATGTTCTCTCCGGTGTGAGACCCTGAAAAGGGCTTCATTGCCAAAACGCCATGTTCCAGTTTGAAATCTGAAGATATCCAATGGGCGGTGAAGCTCAGAAAACTTTCATTATTGTGGTCACAAGTCCATATATCTGACGTAATGGAAACAGCTGCAGCGTTTAAAATTTTTTCCATAATTTTCTTGGTAATTCGATCGTATATGTCCGGTATTATTTTTTCAGTCATATAAGTGCGACTGGGCAACTGTACCTCGGTACCGCTTTTTGCATGAGCCTATTAAATCCAACTCGGTCAACAATGGATAGTGGTTCGTTATCCAACGCGATCATTTCGCCAATCAAATAATGAAATTCTTGTGATTTCGAATCATTTATCCCCCAATATTGTTTTCGCTCAACAGTTTCAGCTAAAGTCAATTGCTTTTGCAAGGACGGTTGAGAAGTCGTAGTACAAGTACTTGCAGTTGAGCTCGTAGAAATAGCAGGTACAACACATGAGGACGAACCACCATAAATTTCGCTAAACTCATCAGGATGCTTGGCTTTCAAGTGGTTTTTCATGCACGAGGTTCCAGCTTTTTTTCCCTCTCCGCCACGTGAAACTTTTAGTTTGCAGATTAAACAAATAGCGTATTTAGCTTCTTCTTTGTCTATCTCAAAATAATTCCAAAGCGGAGATTTTCTTGTTGCCATTTTTTATAATTTCACTAATGACACAGTAGCTAAATGTTAATAAATACAAAACCACTAAGTATCACACGATAACACCACAAACTTATTTTATTATCTAAAAATACGCGAGCGTACAAACGAAATTGTTTCGTGCTGACTGACACGATAAAAGTGTCTATACCAAGAACTGTGACCGCGCGAACGTTCACTACGAAACAAGTCAAAACCTGCACGGCGCGGGCGGCGTGTCGGTGCGCGACACGCACCTTGTAGTGTTATTTTATTAACCTACATATACTTACTTCTTCATACTCATATATCATTCATTTCTGCAGGTCATAATACGCATTCCAGTATTATGAGGCGCTGTTCTGATAATATTTTACTACACCAAGACTCATTATTCTGCTTACAGACACGGTCCTCAACTTCAAGCCTATGTTTCGGCGACTTGGCGATAACTAGGCGTAAGAAGTTGTACCTGTGCTGTACCGTATTCATTTTTCCTACACAACACAACGCTTTAATTTAATATCTACTTATATTTACATATTTACAATAATATTTTCATTGTTATGACAGTTTTTGACAACGCTGTTGATTGTCTCTATGACAACCCTTTTTCTTCTAAATTCTTAACTGCCCGCTATCTTTCTATCGGATTTGTTATGCCGAACTCCTTTACGGTATTTTATATTACTTTTAAATATTCAAATATTCAAAATTTTGTGGAATGCTGTTCTGCGAGGTTTCTTAGGAAGCCCTCGCAGAACGTCGTCAGTTTTTTTTTTGAGTTCAGCTTGAGTCGCGGCCTGGTGCTTACATGTGTTTACTAGTATATTTATAGAGTGCTTTATCTCTGCAGAGCCCTCCTAGGGTTACCCTCTCCCTCGCGGAGAGGGGACCCTCCTATCGGGCTGCTGCCGGCTCTCCGTTGCAGGGGCCGGTCCTGCTGTATTTCTGCTGCCTGGTACTGTCTCTGTTGGCGGCGCCACCGCCTCTGATGGCGGCGCCGCTGCTGTTGCCGGACCTCCGCCGCGGGAGCCGCTTTTCGCTGCAGTCTTTGGATCTCCGCTGCTGTTGTCGGCCCTCTCGGCCGCCCCGCTCCTCTACAACCCTTCTGCGACCCTCAACCGCCTGCCTACAGCTGTCGCCGGCCCTCAGCCGCTGGGCTTCAGCCGCCGAGCCTCTGCGCCGGCCCTCTTCGCTGACCCTCAACCGCCTGTCTTCAGCCGTCGGGCATCTGCGCCGGCCCTCTTCACCCACCTTTAGCCGCCGGGCCCTCTGCGCGGCCCTCCGCCGCCGAGGCCGCTACTTGAAGCTTTACTTTTATATTTTACCTTTTTTATATTTTTACTTGTACCATCATCATTATCATTTTTATACTATTACTTTACTTTTTATTTGCTTTATTTGTTATATTATTAAATTCTTTGTTTGTTTCCCTCTTCCCTCCTCTTTTACTGTCTTACACGACGACCTACAAAACTCAAAATGCTTCCGGCCGAATATTCGGCGGCCGGATACCGAACATTCGGCTGGTAGTCAGGCCGAACATCCGGTATCCGGTATCCGACCAAACAACTATTCGTTGCATCTCTACTAAAAACCCACTGATTTCTACTATTTTAGAGTCTGATACACGACCACCAAAGCCATTAGACACAAAATTAATAAGACCATCTGGAGTTGTAGCCAGCAAATACTTTAAAGTGTTAGCATTTTTATACTGCGACCATGTGAGAGACTGATAAATAGGATCAGATGGTTTCTCTATTTCTATCTCAAAACAATCTATTATACAAAACACATTTGAATATTCTTTATTTATTGTGAAAGAGGATGGCAAATTTCTTTTAACATCTAGTCTGGAAGGAGAAAATATAAATTGTTTGAAAAATTGTGATAAAATGCACAAAGTCTTGAAAAATATTCTCCATAATGTGGTTAATGAAACCTCAAACACATCGGCTATTTGAAAAAAGGGAGTATTATTTTTAATTTTATATAATGTAATGATAGTATTAAAAGATTTAACATTAAGTACAGTTTCTATAAAACTGATCAACCAGTAATATTTTTTTGGCAAACCTAAGTATGCATAAGGTTTTCTCTCAATCAAATTAAGCATAAAGCTTCTGCCTTGGATTCCTCTTTCGACACCAACTTCAGACGAAACTTCAGAAAAATCAGGTGAAGATGTACTTCCTTGTGTTGAAGGCATTGTTTCTCCTGTAGATATACTTTCAACCATAAACCTATCTAATTCTTGTTCCTTTTTTTTTTCTTATCTTTTATAAGCATCTTAATTGCACAAGAAGTAGCTCGGTCTGCTGTCTGTATCTTAACTTGCACAGCTTTGTTACATCTGATTGGATTTTCATAATTTGTCCCCTTGTCAATAGTCATTTGTGATGCTGAAGATGTGCTGGGTGTCGGTTCATTTATATCTTGATCAATGTTTCTTGAAGACATGTGTATAAGAGATCGTGGTAGTCGAGACTTTAACCTAGCTCGCCCTTTCATCATACGCCAATACTGGTAGTTTTCTACATCTTCCTCAACCTAAAACAAAATGTTTCATTCATAAGTCAGAGGCATGTTCAACACTAAAGCATTATCAGGGGCTATCCACACATATATGGGGCACAAAGACAGTGTCGTTGCATGCATTTCTTATGATAACCTTGTTCACCCTCATCCCTTGGGCAAACTTGTTCCGGGCCAGGCACAGATAGGTGTAGATAGACCCTTAAAACACTGTCTCAGCCCAGACAATTAACATATGTGAATAAAATCATACGTGCGCTGATATTTTATTTGTTCTACACGGAGCACGGATTTACCCGTCCCTAACACGTCCTTATGAGTGAGAGTATGAGTGGACTGACCCTAATATAGGAAACTTATTAACATGTTATCACTTACATTTAGATGATCTTCAAATATGTGTAACGGGCGTTTGGGGCACTCAACACCCACCGCTGTACACCATTCATGTTTCTGCGAGTTAGGTACTGCAAAAAATATTTTCTTGGGATTTTTTATTGAAGTGTTCTTACATGTTGGCAAGTAACAATATTTAGGAACCGGCATGATGGGGTTGTATTCTTTACTCGGATTCATTTTACGAAGAAATCTGGAGCTTTTTCAATTCACTTTTAGTTTTAAAGCTTTCTGGTAAAAACAAACAATGAGGCTATGATTGATGTTCAACGTATTCGGTGATGATTGATTATACTAGAAGTCTATGTGATTGATACATTCACGTTTGACATTGACATAAGGCAAACAGATTCTTTTCTGTTTTGCATAGGCAAAGACTTCAATTTTATTCGTGCTATAAGTGACGTCATCACGCGATTTTTATATTTTATTTGTTTTTTTGAAATTTACGCAACAAAAAAAAAAATAAAAAAATATTTTCGGACCCAGGATAAGAAAATAAAGAAATGGTATTTTTATTTTACGGGGTTTTGAAATATGAAATGTTGTCAATTGACTAAAATCATATTCGAATAATGTTAAACCTAAATCAAAGGTCCTATTACTTCTAAAAAAATATAAATATAGATAGGTAATTAATTGTAATTACCTATCTATATTTATATTTTTTTCCAGATCCCCACCTTCGAGAAAGACTGGTTGGAAATTGCTCAAGAATTTGAAGATAAATGGGATTTTCCTCATGTTATAGGTGCTATGGATGGAAAACACGTAATGATACAAGCACCTGTTAACAGCGGCACGGAATATTATAACTACAAGCACTTCTTTAGTATCGTACTGTTTGCTCTCGCAGACGCAGACTATTGTTTTAGATACGTTGACATTGGGTCCCAGGGAAGACTTTCTGACGGGGGCATCTTTACACGCACTAAATTATATAAGAAACTCGAAGAGAAGTCCATGAAAATTCCTCAGCCATCGATACTTCAAGTACCATACACCTTCAAAGTTCCATACGTAATTCTGGCAGACAAAGCGTTTGCACTAAATGAATACACAATGAAACCATTTCAAGGAAAGCCAGAGAGAGGATCTCTAGAAAGAATATTTAACTATCGCTTGTCAAGAGGGCGGAGGGTAGTGGAAAATGCTTTCGGAATCGCAAGCTCAGTTTTTAGGGTTTTAAGGAAACCTATGTTACTATCACCCGATAAATCTACAAAAGTGGTTTTAGCTGTTATACATTTACACAACTTTTTGCGAAAGAAATCCAGCCAGAAATACACACCACGTGGATCGTTAGACATTGAAATAGAAACTGAAACCATTCCAGGAAGTTGGAGAAATGACAGGGAACTTTTATCATTTCTCCCTCTGACCAACCTGCCACGCAGAAGTGGAAATGACGCTAAGGAAATACGTTTACATTTTGCTGAACATTTCACTACTAATGGAGCAATACCTTGGCAAAATAGTTACTAATATTATTAACATGCCGCCAAAACACAGGCGTGTCTTTTCACCGCCAAAAGGAGCCCGTTCACCTTGGCCCCTACTTTTCGGAATGTGTCCTTGGAGTGTTCCGACCGCCTTCAGCTCTTGGGAGTTGAGATTTCCTCGAACCTTAACTTTGGGCGGTTCATTGAGTCCAAGGCCAGGGTGGCTGCCAGGAAACTTGGCGTTATCGCAAAGATCCGGCAGTACTTCACACCTGGGCAGCTTCTAATGTTATACAAAGCACAGGTCCGTTCGTGTGTGGAGTACTGCAGCCACATTTGGGCTGGTGCTGCCAAGTGTCACCTGGCCACTTTGGATTCAGTGGAGAGACGTGCAAAGAGGCTGATTGGTGACCCTGATCTAACTCGAGTTGGTCTCCAAAGCCTAGAGCACAGGCGTAGAGTAGCCAGCCTTTCGGTGTTCTATAGGATGCATTTCGGGGAGTGTGCGAGGGAATTGCATGATTTAATTCCCCCATCTCCGTTCCACCAGCGGACGACCCGTCGTACGGCTGGTTTCCACCCTTACGTTGTTAACACCACTACGATCCGGACGAAGCGCTTCGCCTCCTCCTTTATACCGCGTACATCGAGGGACTGGAACAATTTGCCCGCGGCGGTGTTTCCGTCGGACTACAATTTGAGTGTCTTCAAGGCTAGAGTGAATAGGCTCTTAATAAACTAGTGCGCTTTACCATCAACGATTGCGTCACTGCTTACCATCAGGCAGGATTGCGGTCAAGCGCTGGTTTATAATTTATAAAAAAAAAAAAAAAAATATTATTTGATTTATAGATGTACCAGCTGTTGCCAGAGGTTTCGCCCCGCTACATTTCGAAAACTATCCCACGGGAACATTAAATCGGGATAAAAACTGTCCTACATGTTATTCACCATCTGTGCCAAGTTTCATCCAAATCCGTTCAGTCGTTTAGGCGTGAAAGAGCCACAAATATACATACATCCGTTTTTACAAACTTTCACATTCATAATATTACGTAAGAAGTAAGATAAGATAATAAGTAGTAAGATGTAGGTACCTACCTGCGAAGTATCTGGTGTATCATTTGACGGACTATTCAAATTGACTTGCATAGTATCTATTGTATCATTTGGTGTACACTTGTCTTGCATAAAACTGAAGTCGTTAAATCCAAACCATTTTGAAACAAATACTGTCTCGACCTGTAAACAATTAAGTACTTATTAACCAATAAAAAAATGTAGGTATTAACGTGAAGTTTTATTTATGTCACAGAATTTTTAACAAGTAATACTTATAAATATCAGTATATAATTACCAGAACCAGTGATTTGGCTTTTAGACATTCTCCATTTTTCTCGTCTATAAGATGACAAGAGCACAGTCATTTTTTTCTTCAAATCTGGCACAGGGACTCCCGTTTCACAACTTATTTCTCTCCAAGCGTCTTCTCTGAGCGATTTATTATGATAAAAAGAACTTTTGCTATTCCACAGCAGTTCTTTTGTACCATAAAGTTGAATTAATTTACGACAACTCTGATTATCCATCGCTCGGAACGCAACGAACACACATAATAATATCACGTGCGTCTCAACTGGCGCGAAAACGAAAGAAGAATTATAAGTCAAATCAAATCAAATTCGTTTATTTCAAATTAACCATCACTTGGTACTTTTGAATAGTCAATGTCGGTCAGTCCAAGAAAAGTGAAGCTAAATTGCACGTTCCAAAGCGTAGATCTCTATGGAGAAGAACGTGCAAGAAACTCCATGGACACTCTTTTAAAATCATAATATATGGGTTACATTTCTTCGTTACATATTTATGTTGCTTCTATCATGTGAGCACAATGTAAAATTAATTAAAATATAAAAATGAATTAAGCCCACTGGCAGCTAAGAGATGACCAGTCTCCACTGACGGCCCCCGTTCACGAGCATGACGCGCGCATCAGCCCCACTTAGCTCAACCATATTAAAGGGAACCAAATGACCCAACAACACGCACCACCATCAGCAAGACATTTGAGTGAGCATGACAAACTCTCAACTGCCAATCTCGCAATGTCAAACAAGTTATACACATATATAATAAAAAAAAAAACAGTCCATGGTGCCTCACATTCACAAACTTGAAAAGTGCTTTTACATTATACAATACTATTGCAAAATAATGGTAGCAAAATATTGTGCACAACGTTGAAATAAACAAAATAAAAAATAGTCCGGCCAATTTAGACATTCGAAGTTACATAAAGTCTCAACAAGCTGAATTTCTGTGAAGTTGTTCAAAACATAATTACAAACAATGTCCAGAAGTTCCCCATCATTCCCCTGTAAGGAAAAAATTTAATTCAAGGTCAAAGGTCAAAAAAATGAGTTTTTCGCGATTTTCAGCAAAACGGTAAGTTTTATCATAAAAGTACCTCAGACAAATATTGTAGATCATAAAATTATCTATAAAAAATGTATCAATACTTTTTTTTCTTACGAGCCACCGTTTCTGAGATATAACGATTCTAAAAGTTATAAAAGTTGTTATCGTCATAATATGCGCACGTTTCCACGCCACCTATGAGGTAGTGTACTTAGCGCGTTTTTGTTAACGTGGTTTCCCCAGTAGGCCTACTCCACGGGTCAGTTGTGATCCTGCTTAATGTAAAACTATTGCAAAATAACGGAAATTTTCAAAGATCGGGAAAGATAAAAGCGATGTAAATGAAAAAAAAGTGTTGAAGTTTATTCGTCTTATTCGTAAGTTTCAAATTCTTGTTCTTCTTCTTGATCTTCTTCTTGTTCTTCTTCTCCTGCTTCTTCTTCATCTTCATTTTGGATGCAAGTAAATTGCGTCAATAGCGATGTATCGCATGATACTTCGTCGGAGTCAAACGAATCCTCCATTGTTTGTGATTCAATATTAGAGCACGACCGGCCTTGACAATTTGTGCATGCCAAAGAACAAGACAGTCCGACTTTTTTGCAACCACATTCAGCACTGCATCCCTTTTTGCAGTTGCAAAAAATAATGTTCAGCAGTTTTTCCGGCGCAGGAGGAAGTAAAGTTTGAACTGGCACTAACATATTGTTGACCAACTTCCAACCCCAGGCTGTAGGGTCTAGCTGATAACCAAGCCACACTTGAACTTGGTAATATACTCGAAAAAGTTGTTGGTGAGCAGCAACTGAAGTTGGAGGAAGACAAGCCAATTAAACTTGTTTTTTATTTTTAGTATTTTTAACGAAACATGCATATCGATGTTTATCTAAACAGGTAGTTTCTTTAGGAGCTCCGTACATAGAAAGAAGAAAGCGGATGCCGTTAGTAATAACATAACTTCTTGTTGAGTTGAATCACATTTTTTAAAAACTTCAGCACATTGAATTAAATCTTGTTTTTCAAACATTTTGAATACTGCTGTTTTACCCCTCCTGTGAAATGCAGATGTCGTATCACAGCCAGTTATTGCGTGTAAAAATAGTACATGATCTTTACACTTTACAAAAGTAAATAAACTTTTTGATGAATATATATCTGATTGATGCTGAGCTTTACCTGGTTTTAAGAAAAAAATAGTTTTTTTCAGTTGGCGTTCGAGCAGTGAGTAATACAAGTCAACATCTTCACCAACAACAATAGTTGTATTTGTCAAATTGAATTGCTCTATTGCTGTTTCAATAATCAATACATCAGCATCATTATTAGCTTGTTTTACCAATATATTTTCAGCCGTAAACTTTTCTGTCAACATTGAAATGAACCGAGACTTGTATTAGTAAGAAATTTCTGTTGACTGGTTGGGACTGTCATAAGTTCATCAAATAAAATGTCAGACGATGAAGATGTTGCTAAAGTTCGACGACGTTGTTCTGCAGCTTTGATATTTCTCTTGCAATCATCATAGCCATCAAATACGACAGTAACTCTGGAACCAAAATGTCTACTTACTATCAGCTGTAGAAGTCCATTCCCACCTTAAAGACTACTGTCGCCTGCGCTAAACCGGCCACGCACACTACCGCATTATTTTTTTATCGCAATCTTCGTCTTTCTTTAAAGTAATGCAAAATTTGGTTACTTCATTTGAAGTTAAGTTAGCGGCCGCACTTAACAATGGTGCTATCATAAGCGAGCGATTGTTGGTTCGATCCTTAATAAAGGCAAAACTTTTTGTTGTTTCATATAATTTAAAATTATGATAATTGATTTGTATTTTAAAGTAAAAATGTTTGCAAATAATATTTAAACGAATAGGAAAATTTATTGAATATTTATACCAAAAAAGGTTTTTATTATATGTTTTAGTTTACTATAGAGGTAATATAATAAAAAATATAAAAATAAAACAATAAGCATATTATAATGCAATATATTATAAAGTTATATATTATTCGGTATAGATATAGTTATACTAACAAATGAAACAAACGTTGAAACGGCAGCATTGTAATATTTTATATAAAAGTAATCCTTGACAAACTTATGATATTGTTATGATAAAAAGTACAAAAAACATTTTTGGTTGTTACATATGAAAATTATAATATTATACATATATTATGATTAAAGAGGTTATAGCTTAATTATTCATTTTCTTAAAGAAAAGAGGATTGAAGCTTAACCTGAATATTATTGCAATCATAAAATAATCTATACTTAGAACACAAAATAGTGCTTATTACATTTACAATTTTTTGCGTGTATAGCATGTTACTAGTGCTGCCATCCTGCAGTGAATTTTTTCGGAGTTTGATGGCATGAGATTATAATCTTCAAGCGCTTTCTTAGTTCAAAAGTAAACGAACTTATTTCTTATCGAATTCCGAAATTATGGTTTTTATAATTTTCCAAAAGTAATTTGTATTGAAACTGCAAAAGGCGACATCTGTTAGCCATTAAGCCAACCGAACATATTACTGTCACTTAGCTAAATTACTTTAGAGATGGTTTAGAGTCCGTTATTAAGATATTTAATGGTATATATTTAAAACACTCTGTAGGACACTTCTGAACTGTGATTGTTATAAATAGTTTTTTTTTTGTTTAGCTCGATAAGACTCCACCAGTGTCGCCAGTTTATTTTTAAACCACAAATGCAACCTCCCTTCTTCGCACGATTTAAAAGTTTATTCAGCGGTAAATATTGTCGTTTCGTTTCACTTGTCTCGACAGCTACCTTCGTCCTCCAACCTCTTGACCTTGACCTCCAACGGCTTACAGTATTTCTCTAAAACAATAACAATTTTATTACATACTTGCAACAAGCGATTGGTTTGCACCTTACACAAATAATAATAAAAACAACTTACACAAAAGCCGGTTTCATATGATATTTGAGATATATTGCTGCATATGCCTGCATATTGATTAAAAAAGTAAAACTAATAACACAAACTGGTAACTATATGTTCACCAACCAACAACAGCTAAGTAATATTATTTGAGTTATTGTAGCCTATAATAGTTATTGTAGATAGCGGAATATTTTTTGTGAAGTAGTGATTCAGATTCTTTCAAGTCTACCGTCATCTTTTTATAATGACTCTAATATGGAAAATCTTAAAAGAAAGTATCATTTTTAAGTTTCGGATCGGTATTTTTAGATATTTTTGTTGTCAGCATTCATAACTCACCAATAAACAATTAAAAAATATTTTGTAAGATATTAGATTTGAACTTGAACCACCTTGAACGCCTATCAAGGCGAAAACCGTTAGGCCATTGAAACACTGTGGACGTTGAAATTAGTAAGTAGTACCTAACAATCATAAGCGGGCAGCAAGTTGTCAAAGTGTATGAGTGTGTATCAAACTTTATTATAGAAGAAGGTCGTAACTACAACTAGTATTGCTTGGCCATAGTTTTGTGAGATTGCAACTCGACTTTTGGTCTTGACTGTACATATTGAACGTATTTATCTAAGATAACGTTGAATATTTCTTCGCTATCCCACACAACGCGGTGTAGTAAGAATCCTCCGTCAATGATGTATGTCGCATTAGTGTTGTTAATATCAATATTAACTTTTTCAAAACAATCGTAAATTGTAGATTTCTGTGTTTTACGTATCCCGATGTCATTAAATAACGATAAAGGGTAGGGAGCTAATTCATATTCAAAATATTTTTCAATTTCATCCTGAAATGCTGCAGTAATACTCATGCGTTGGAAAAATAACACAGGGTCAATAGGTACTTTTTCTTCATGAACTTTTATGGAACTAGTCATAGCTAAGAGAGGAACAACTTTATCAGCTCGTTTTAATTTAATATTATTGAATGTCAGCCCTGTCATTTTTGCCATAGAAGCAAGTCCAACTTCACGAGCTTTATAACAATTAATTTTATCGTCACCAACGACACCACTCCCAATAGAAACAATTTTGTTAACCTCTGGAAAAGGATCATGCGGTGAGAACCACTCAAGTCTTCGTATGTCTCTAGCATCTTTTTTTACTCGTGAATCACTTGCATCAACATGCTGCTCGGTCGTATCCATCCTAACTTTAGCGATATCTTCTAATTTGTCACAAACTGTTTTCATAGCATGCATACACTATAAACCCATTTACTGATGACGCTCTCTTTTGTACTTCTCCCTCTAGCAATACCTCCATCTGTCTTCATAGCTTTCATCATAGACTGCTCGATTACCATGTCCGTTGAAGTTCCACAACTTAATTTGTCTGAACGTCTACCTGTAAAAAATCCTCCTGAAAACTTTTCGTAAACTTCAGGATCAATTTAATTCTGTAATTATTCCATATCCTGCAAGTAAAGGTGTGCAGATTTAGCATAAGGAAAATGTCCAGACGCGTGAAAATAAGGAAGCATTTCTTTGACGCAGTTTAAATGAGCTTTCCAATCCCCCATACGCTCAGCTCTTAGGAATTCTTTAGCAATGGAAACCATCCAAAAATATTGAATCCAAAGTTTTGCAGTTGGTCCTCGTTCCGTTCGTTAGTTTTTCATTAAATTTATCAAGTAAAGCTCCAGATACCTCATCGTCATTTTCAATATCATTGTATGAAAGAGTATTTCCTAATATATGCTCGATATTTACGATTACATCTGCATCCAGTATGTCATTCATTTCAACTTCTTTTAATATTATAATTGCCAAACTAAGCTGAAGTAGTGTATGAGCTCGAACAGCTCTTGCGTAAGCATGATCATTCAGCATTTTTTCTAATGATTTTGACGCATAGATCTCTGCTAGTACTTCTTTCATGCCGCTTCCTTGCATAATATGACCAATTGCTCCCATAAAAGACACCAGTAAATGAAATCCTCCAAGTCTGATAATGATTTTTGATAATTCAGAGCCCTGAGGTGCGGCTGATACAATTTCTCGAGCTTTAGCATACAGGGGCTGGTCGAAAGTCACGATGCGTACAGTGTGGCCATACCGTTTTGCATTCTCTAATGCACAAAGTAAAGTCGTATAGATAGTATTATAGTTACTGGCTGGTTGGTGAATAAATGGTAAGAATGAAATTTGAGATTTAGAATAATTCGTATGATTATTTGTTAAACGTTCAATAAAACCATTCCAACCGGGTAAAGACTCATTTTTCCATTTTCCATAAAACCATACTACATCAACTTTTTTGAGAAACGATACTGTTTCAGTTCCATAAACAAAATCTTTAACATTTATTTTACTGTAGCCGTAACACCGTCATTTGTATAAGTCTATCGGCACATGAGCTTTTGCCTTGAAATCATTTGCTGAAAGAGCTTCTTATATTCGTGGCATAGGTTCTTCTAGTAAAACTGAATGTTTTGGAGTAATAATTTGAATAATACCCATTATGTGGAGCGTGTTATTGCCGTCTAGCGTATTTACATTAATATCAGCATTATCTGCAACGTATTGAATAAGAGTACCACTTTCTGGTGGTAGGACATGAGGAGGACGATGGAAACCTGCTGCTGCCTCATACATTATTGTATCATTATAAGATGCACATAAACCAAAAGCCGAAAAGATTTGTATAAGACGTTTAGACCCGAACCTTCGATGAAAAAAAAGCGAGGCCTAATTGTAATTTAGGTTTAAAAGACCTTGGTCGAACAGCAGTCATGATACAATGGCAAATATTTGTGCATATTAATTTTAAATGATCTAAATTTGATCGTTTATTTTTTAAAATGACTCGTTCCACAAGATATGTCAATGATTCTGGGATTTCATTATTTAAATCTTCGAACATGCGACTTGGTGGAGGGCAGTTAGAATTATCAAATACTGCGGTTTGAATATCTTCACGAATAATAGCTGCAGCTGCGTCTAGGACTCTCAATGGTTCTTCTGTTTTATTCATTTTTTTTTCGTACCAGGCTTGATTCAAAATATCATGATGATTATCCACTAAGCATATGAATGTTGATGCTCCCGATTTCTCAGTGATAATTTAGAATTAAACGAACTTACCTTGTGAAGTTCGATTCTAATTATACGAAGATCACGAACCGAAGATGATTAGCAATTTACATGCAGCAGTACGTAGTATGGTGCCGTCCTTGTCACACTTTAAAGACTTTTCATAAAGAAAAAGAAAAAAAAAATTCAAATACCCGCTCATCGATCCCACTCCGGTCTCACTGTCCTATGTTCATTACGTTTTAGGGCTAGTCTAACCAAATAAGAAAAATATTGGGCTTTAGGGCCGGGAGGGTTGTTGTAATCATCTTCGGTTCGTGATCTTCGTATAATTAGAATCGAACTTCACAAGGTAAGTTCGTTTAATTCTAAATTATACTTCATATCACTCCCGAAGATGATTAGCAATTTACATGCAGATGTTTAGAGTGTAATATAACATTTATACAGATTTTTCTTTTTTGTTTCAAAATGGTAATGATTAAACAAATTTATAAACAATTGATTTGCAATATTTACTAGCAAACTGCAGTTTATGTGTTGATAGTAAATAAGGATAAAGATTCATACAATTAAGTAAACAATGAATTTTGGGAGGCGATTTCCTATCGATTCAATAGTTTCTCTATTATAATACGTTTGAAAAATATTAGAGGTATTACTCCAACCCACAGCCCTTCGAACCGCCTGCAGACTGAACTGATGTACGCCGCGTGCCTTGTGCTATGTGCACCAACATTGACACGTACACAGCGCTTCTTTGGAGAGTATCCTTTACCCTGTGGGATAAAGTTTGAAGGCCAATTTTCCTGTGAAGCTTACGAAAACTTATGAATAAATTATTTGTCTCAGTGTTTCTAATAGATCTTGTTTTATCTAAGTATGCTTTCGATGCGATGGCTGGACATATATTGCGGTTCTCTTTAAAAAAGGCAGTCTGATCAGGGGTTGGTAAGCGCCGGGTCTTGACGATTTAATTAAGTCAGTATTTTTTTATTACAATTGAATCATTACTTTCAGTAATATTATTAATTTTGATTAAGCTAAGAGTTGAAATTCTCTTAGTTGACACAATGGCAATCAAAGCGACAGTTTTATATGATAAAGCATTAAGGCTCACATTATCATAAGGATAATAATCACTTAAATAATTTAAAACCACGGAGCTATCCCATGTTGTATCATATTTAGGAGTAGGAGGATTTAGTCTAAAAGAACCTTTCAATAATCTATTCACATAATCAGTTTTCATTATTGAATTACCCCGAACCAACGATAAAGTGGATCTCGTGGTATTTAAAGTACTATAATAGCTAGCCCCAGCATTATGTCTATCTGACAAAAATATTTTATTGCCAGACATATCATCAATCCAGAAACTGCAATGTTTTTGTTGACCAAAAAAACTTTGTTGACGAAAAAAAAAATTTTTAATGAAGAACTATACAGAGATAGTGTATTTTGGGCTAGCGACGCCATGAGTAAATCTAGTGACGATACTGGTACGCCACGTTCAATCAACAACTGCCGGATAATATAGCTGCCACCTGGGTAAGGCTTATACAGTGAGTGTGCTTCTCTGAAAGGAGAATGCAGTAGCTTAGTATTCGGCTCAAAAAATATTTCTTGTGACACAAGTAGTTTTCGATATAGCGGAAACCACGGCTGTGAGGGCCAGTAGGAAAATACAATAATGCCTTCGGCTTTATCATTTACGAATTTGTAAAGAACTTTTGTAGTAAGGCAAAATGGCAAATATTGTGTTTGTCCATTTAAAAGTAAATGCATAAACTTCTCCTGACTACGAAACAATCTACCACGAAGCATACCTGTCACACTTATGATTCTGTATGCTTGCGAAGAGATCAAAATGGGGGGTGCTAAACTTAGCTCAAATTTCAGAAAACGCGTAGTCAGCTAGTTGCCACTCGGTATCGATGGACTATTAGTGTGAAGCGCGATCTGCATCAACATTATCGCTAGATTGAATATATCGCAAATATGAAAATTCTAGACTTTTCAAAACACTTCCATATGTCGTGTAAGATCGTTTAAGCGAGTGTGTTGTATTCCTCCCATATTATTAATGTAAGCAATGGATGTTGTATTATCTATTTTGAAAAGGAAATTGCAATTACTTAAATGAGAGGCAAGCATTTTTATCGCATAAAAGGCAGCTTTTAGTTCTAAGAAGTTAATATGATTTTTAATCTCTCTTGCACTCCAATAACCACCAGCTATTTCGCTGTTACATGGTACTCGCCAATCTGTACGAGATGCATTGCAAAATATTTCTAGTAAATAATCATTACTTTGAATAGATGAATAGCTTGTTTCAATATTGTCACTCCACCATTTAAAATCTGGCTGTAGACAGCTAGGCAAAACCATACGCTTATTATAATTATCAGAATAGTTTAAAGCTAAGAATTTGTCGCGTTCTTTTAGCTTAGTATACACCCATCCGTACTGTACGGCTGGGCATGCAGATGTCAAAAGTCCTAGAAATTCCACAAGTTGTCTTATTATGCACATTTTCGTTTGTGAAAAAGACCTGACTGCGTTATTAATGCGAATTTTCGTGTCAACTGGTCTTTTTTAAATTATTTATTAGGAGTCCAAATGATTCTAATATTTCTCTTGTAGCAGTAATATTTCAACGCACTCACTGTAGTTAGAGCCAATACATAAAAAATCATATAGGTAATTAACCGACATTTAGCCGTCCGAACGTAGAGATTGTAATTCAGGTTTTAGTAGCTTTGTGAAAACAAGTGGAGCAGTACAAAGCTCAAATGGCAGAACATTAAACTCATAAAGTTGTGAATTCCAATAAAAGCGTAGCTTTTTATGTTCTTCATTATTAATTGTTATCAAAATGTGAGCCTAAGCATCCTTTAAATCAAATGTAGCCATAAATTAATTTTGGTCTAGGAGCTTTAGTGCAGTACGGTAATGCTCCATTTTAAAATGCTTCACTTTGATGAATTTATTTAGTTCCTTTAAATTTAGTATAAAATGATGTTCACCATTCGGTTTTAGAACTGTGAATACGGGCGACAAAAAACTGATCATCACAGGGGCTGCATAATGAAATATGTTTTGGATCAAGATGTTTAAGTACAGATTCTTGGATTATTTTAGATTCACAAGAAGAAAATCGGTCTTTTTTAGGTATTATTTTTTGTACGGGTTCCTCCTTAAAGGGAATTTTATAACCTTGACCCCAAGACAGAATATTGGAGTCATTCGTAATAGTACACCAATAATTATAATAAATCCTGTTCCTCTACCTCTGTGTGAGTGTCTACCTGAGTGTACCTCTGGTTCTGAAGTCAGTTCCTCCTTGAGCGGTACCGTGTGTGGCTCCTGGTGTGCATCGGGTTGCGGTTGCGCGACAGCAGCTGTCGGGCCGTCTAGTGGGGCGGATACGCTCGGGGCCCGGCGGCGGTAGCCCGCGATGCCCCCCTCGCGTTTAAAGCCCCTCGACGCGCTGATATGGATGGACCAGCTTAGAGCACGTGCTGTGTTTTAATGGCAGGTCGCACTGCTGGCATGCGAGGGCGTAGTTCCATACTAGATTTTGATATAGTTTTGGACGATTTCAAGTGTTCGGCCAACTCCGAACCAAATATAAAATTGTCTAATTGTTTATTTCTTATAGTACGTCGGGTTTGCTTATTTAGAGTATTTATAGCGGCAAACCGTCTTGAGAGAGATTCTTTATAGAATATATCACAAAAAAGTTTAACTGCATCACTGAGTGGCTTTATGATATCTCGGAAATCTGTTTTATTTTTAGAGCTATATTGGTCACATTTCCGAGTGCAGCCAGACCACTACCAAGCTGATTCTGGTGACTGGCTGTAAACATCTCTCTTATTAATTGTTTCTGTAAGCGCAGCTTTGATGTCGAGATTCTACGCCGGTGCTTTTAGGTGAAGACAGTTTTCTGGAGGCAAATATTCTTTTATTCGATCAGCTCGCTTTTCTTTACTTGTGTGCTCGCGCCTGGATGCAATGTCTTCATGTAAGGTTTCACCAAAACTTTTATCCAAGGAAGGATCATCTCCTAACATATCAAGAATCTCTCTTTTAGAGCAAATAGCTAGCAAAATCTTTATAATAACAATATTGGTAGCCATTCTAGTAATGCAACGCGATTAACGCGGATGTAAATAGGTATTCCAGGCTCAGACTCGATTTACGCGGAGCGAATTGGGTAAGTAATTTCCGCTCGAACGCGATTTACGCGGAGCAAGCTATGCAAGCACTTTACGTTCAGATGCGACTTATGCGAAACAAGTTGGGATAAGTACTTTACGCTCAGACGCAATTTACGCGGAGCAAGGTATGCAAGTAATTTATGCTCCGACGCGATTTACACGGAGCAAGGTATGCAAGTACTTTTTGCTCGGACGCGATTTACGCGGAGCAAGGTATGCAAGTAGGCACTTTATGCTCAGACGCGATTGACGCGGAGCAAAGTATGCAAGTACTTTACGCTCAGACGCGATTTACGCGGAGCAAGGTGTGCAAGTACTTTACGCTCAGACACGCGATTTACGCGGAGCAAGGTGTGCAAGTACTTTACGCTCAGACACGATTTACGTGGAGCACATTAGGTAGGTAAGTACTTTTATAAGACTTAGACGCAATATACACGAAGTAAATAAAAAAACAAAAAATAGGTAGGTCAACGCTCATAGGCGGTTTACGCCGAGCGATGTTTATAGGTAACAATATCGCGATTTAATATAGACGTTACTTTACGTTCATACATTTAATACCTAGCTACTTATACAATTACAAATACATAAATTTTGTAGTTCGATTAATCTTTGCTTATTACAATCTAATAACTAGTTTAAATATACTTAGTACCAATAAAACTTGTTTCATGATTTACATAAAACTTTTGTTATATAAAGTTAATAAAAAGGTAGATAAAAAAACAATTTTAAGCGGTGCTGTGGCGCCTGACGGGCGGCGCGTGGCGGCAGGCGCTTGCGCATTGTAGGTACCTACTAGACATCTATATTAGCAACTACAGATTAGGCTACTTACTTTCAATAACTTCCTCTTGGTGAGTATCACGCTTAACCTGATCACTTTAGGATGACGTTGAAGGCAATCTCAATCTAGATTTATGTTTCACTTTTTCTCTAATTTCTTTAATTTCTTAAATAAACCACTATAATCATCAATATCTTTCGAACGTGAACTTTTCTTCACCATGATTACGCAAAATCAGATTGGACAATCTGGAAACAACTTTAGTCGCAACGGTAATTTTTTGCAAAAAATGATGCGTGTGACTCGGACAGCACAAAAAAACGTAATGAACATAGGACAGTGAGACCGGAGTGGGATCGATGAGCGGGTATTTGAATTTTTTTTTTTCTTTTTCTTTATGAAAAGTCTTTAAAGTGTGACAAGGACGGCACCATACTACGTACTGCTGCATGTAAATTGCTAATCATCTTCGGGAGTGATATGAAGTATAATAAATTTATCACCATACTTTTAGTCGTAGCTTAATCGTTCTGTTATCTAGAGTCGTAGTTTTGCAAACCTTTTGTAATTCGTTCAAAGTGAACTGACAGTCATCGCTATTTTCAATGTAAGTAAATATTTCCTCCATTGCCAAATTCGTTGCTTCGTCTTTAGGACGACCCATTTTAGCTCCAGTGGAAGGTTTTAAAAAATTAGCATAGCAATCTCGATGATACATAACTTCAGCAGCAACTAAATCATATTCAAATTCGACTCGAGCAAGAACAGCTTTTGCTAAAGCATCGTCACGAGCCCGAGCTGTTTCCAGAATTGAATCTTTAAATTGAAGTGTACTTGGCTGATTCGACGCCGAAAATCTGAGGATTTTCTTTTTTTACTTTCTTCATTTTCATGTATTGTCACAGATTTCTGATTTTTGAGATATTCCGAAAAATCATCAGCTCTGTCGATACTTGCATTAATTAATGTCTTCATACCACGTTCAACAGTACGTTCAACAGTAACAACTTCACTTTCAGTTAAAAGTTTAGCACAAATAAAACAATATTCAGACATTTTCAATATAAAACTCAAAACAGCACAATATAGGTTATAATAAACACGTGTTTTCACTACAGAGTGACGCTCAAGACTAACGGTATTTCATTTATTATAGCAGGTATAAGACCCTAGCCACACACACAATGAAACAAGAGACAGATGTCTCGAAGTTACACTGGCTTACGGCCGCTTTCAATATTCGATCGTGAATTTAAGATTCTTACGAATCCAGATTTTATCTGATCCCTCGATTGATACTGAATCTGTATTTCAATATGCCGATCTCGCTTCCGAATCCATAAAAAAAAAGGATCGGTCATAAATTTGCGTCCTCCGAAACGTTTTGTTTCACGCATTCGCAGTTAAAGTACATCAATGACATTAATGAGTAAAATCGTGGTTATTTTATTAAAGCTAATCTATTCTATGTATAATCACAAGATATTGCATGTACAGCAACAATTAAATACGAAGTCGCAACAGTAAAGTATTTTAAATACTAATTATACGTAGAGATTAGTAAAACTTGAAAGTTGTTGAAAAGTAACGGAACGTCACCATGGTTTCGAATTACGTCAAAAGCGAAAACAAAACAATAGGTACGATATTGTTCACGAGTTTGTTTCTTCGAAAGAAAAAAGGAAAAAATGGAGTCGGAAACTGTAAGTAAATAATTAGAACACACCTACATCTAAAATCCACAAGCCTTTCTTCTCTAACGATCAACATACCTATGTAATTATAAGGTGAAACAAATGAGTCCATTTCAACTTTGTTACTAGGTTATGTCTCTCGTTGTTAGCTATTAGTTTTTAGCTTATTACTTTCTAAGTGTTTTCATCGTAGCTAGTCGGGTTTAATATTTAATTGTGCAGTTACCATTTACGTGTATACAAAAGTATTGTTTCTTTACTCTACAAGATAAATGCTTGGGGAGCATTTCGCGCCATTTTGTAATTTCTACTATTTACTTTATTTTGTTTGTAGAATAAAACCAAACCTCTTTCGAAAGAAGAGACGAAAGAGCTGCTCTCCTTAATCGAGGGGAGCACGATAATCACTAGCAAGAGAACCAACGCCACCAATAATAAAATGAAGATGCTAGAATGGGAACGGATTGCAGATGTCTTCAATGCGCATATGGGCACCTGTCGCCGTACACCACAACAACTCCGTCTTAAGTGGGAAAACCTAAAAAAGAACTCACGAAAGCGCAGTACTTCAATACGGATGGAACGGATCAAGGTAAACAAAATTTTAAATTGATAAAGTACTTAAATGAATAAAAAACTTGGACTAACTAATCTTGCCTGCTCGTTAGTTAATCACAAATCATTGTTTGTAAGAGTGACTGGTGAGTATGAGGTCTTGGGTTCGATCCCCAGGTCAGGCAGTATTGGATGCAGCTGGGACTCTGGATTTGTGCCCAATATATTGCAACAGCTTTGACTCTTAACATGCAACTTAAAACAACAAACAACGAAGTGTGGGTTGAGCAGCGGTAGCACTGCTGCTCTACCATACAACATGATGGAATACAGGCATGATGTTATGTTCACTTCTATGTACAGTAAACATGTTATGTCATATTGTGTTCCAGACTGGAGGCGGGCCACCAGGGTATTTTCCTCCTGATGACATCCTAGATAGAGTAGCAGCATTACTGGACAGCACTGGAGTGGGTCTCACAGTGAGGTTTGGTGGTGATGCTGAGCCCCAATTTATTGGTAATGGTGATGAGAGTGTTGGGACTACTCCTATTGTGCCAGTATATAATAAATCCCCAGTGCTATTGAATGGCAGTCAATTGCTTGTGGAAAATCCTTCCACGTCCATGGATTGTACATCATGGTGCACTGAAATTCCAGTGACCATAGGCAATGATGTGCCAGCCAATGGAATTGAGGATGAATTAGTGATGCTGGGCAATATTAGTACACCCACTATACCAAAAGAAAAAAGAAGTTTTAGGTCTAATGGTAAGATTTGTTAATACCACCAATAAATATTTTTAATGACATGATCCCTAAGGGGGTGACACAGTTAAAAGTAGCTGAACAGAATAATGTTATAAATTGTTTTAAATTAAATGTATAACTTTTTGATTTCCTATATTTAATGCATTGTTGTTTTACAGCTGGTGTTAAACGGAAGTTACTGAAGCCAGATAACGGGTGTCATGCTCGAAATATGGCATTAGCTGAATACTATAATGTTAAAAAAAAATTGTTAGAGAGTAAGTTTGAAAATATAAAATTAGAAAATCAAAAATTAAAATTAGAAATAAAGAAGCTGAAGGGAGAGGATGTATAAAATTAGATTAGTATTTCCTTTGTTTATCTTAAAATAAAATAAAATTAGAGTGTCCGTTTTTAATATTGATTTATCTGCTTTTAACTACATGAATATGAATATACGGTAGATACACCAAAATATCATGTTTTACAATTTTTGTCTGTCTATCTCGAACTCTAGACTAGATAGGCTAGAACGAAGTCGCGGGCACAGCTAGTTATACATATTAATAACTGTGGCCGCGACTTCGTTCCGTGGACTACAGGATTTTGAATTTATAAGAGTAGCCTATGGTACTCCTTATTACATCAGCAGGTACCAAAAAAGTCCCATCAAAATAGGTCTATCCATTTCAGAAGTTTAGCCCGGACAAAAATTGTAAAAAAAAATATTTTGGTGTATGTACCATATATATTCATGTGCATACATTAAAAAGCAGTTATTTCAATATTACAGACACTCCAATTTTATTTATATGTAGATGTATAGATTAGTACAGTATTATTATTATTAAGACATAATTTTTTCAATTCAGTATTTTTGTTTGTAATGTAAATGTGCTTAAAAAAGAAAAAAAAAATGAAATGTGCTTAATAGAGGAAAATTCATAATGTTAGTAATTTTATTTTTTTGTTATTATAACTTAGTTGAATTATGTCAAATCAGAAGACTGATTGTAATTATACCTACTGTGACTTATGGGACTGTGGCTCATACTTAAAAGACTTGATTTCTAATTAAACAATTATTTCGAAAAATGTATATTTTATTTCCTAAAATTCTCATTGTTTAATAATTTTGAAGTCAAAAGTGGGTAAGATAATAGTAAAACTAATAATTAAATATAAAGTGATTACAGTATATATCTAACCAAATTACAAATATCTCAAGAAATATTAATATTTTTGTAAAATGTAAAAAGTCTTAAAAATAATTTGAAATTAATCCTTGTCTATGTCTGACATCATTTTGAATGTCCGAATTTTCTGATGTCACAGTAATTTCAGTTTCTTCTGGCATTTCTACTTCGGGAGGTACTTCTTCAATATTATAATTTCTGCAGATGTTGTGAAGAACAGCTGTAGCAATTATAACTGCTTGTATATTATATAATGACAAGCGCATGGTCAATGAAATAACTGGGAAGCGACGTTTCCAGACCCCAAATGTCCTAAACAAACATACATTTTTTAAATTAGTAATCAAGAAAAAAATTACTAATGATTGAAGCAAAAACTTTATAATATGGCGATTTTACCTTTCAATAGTGTTTCTAGTTTTTATGTGGGCCTCATTATACCTTATTTCCTGGCTAGTTGATGGGTTTAGTAATGGTGTGAGCAAGTAAGGGCGGTTTGGATAGGCACTGTCCCCAAGTAACCAGCGATTTCCTAAAATACCATCTTCACATTGGGCTGGAATAATAGTTGATATCATCAGAAATTCATAATTATTGTTTTAAATATTATTAGGACAATAAATTGGGATAAACCCAATATTACCTCTTAATACTGAATTATTAAAAATAGTTGCATCATGAGCTGAACCAGGCCACCGAGCAACAACATTCATTAATTTAAGGTCCGCATCGCAAACTGCTTGTACATTAATTGAAAAGTATCCTTTCCTATTTCTATACTCCTCACCTATTGTTGAACCTGAAACACCAAATATTTTATTTGTTGTTGCATAGGTATGTAGGTATGGTAATTTCAAATAAATAAGTAAACTTTTCAGGACCTAGGTGTATACTTACATGGAGACTGAATGTGTACATGTGTACAGTCAATAGCACCACATACTCTGGGGAATTGAGCTATGCTAAAAAATTTATCTGTACTCCTAGAATGTACAAAAATGTATTTGTTGTACAAGCTAGCGATAGCAGCAGATATGTCTGCCACTATTCTACATGCTGACGATAGGGATACTCCAGCAAAGTCGGCCACTGAATTAAGCATAGTCCCCAATGCGTAAAATCTAAGTGCCAATAAAAGTTGATGCAATGGTGGTATACCATTATTTCTGAAATAGAAACTATTATTTTGATAATCGTCCTTTTGGCTTATGTTTTTATGAAGCAATATGAGCACACAAAACAAATTTCTTACCGTCTCGATTTCACTTTGATAAAGGGCATTATTTCATTCAAAACAGATTCAACTGATGCTTTGTTCATTCTGAATCTAAATGCAAACTCTGCATCGGTTAAACTTGCCATGAAGTTTATTCGGCGAAAAGTTTTGGAGGACACAGCTCTCTCTTGTACGTTGTCGCTACTATCCCAATCCGTTAGCTGAGCTAATACTTCAAGATCACTATCACTATCACTTGAAAATATTTCCATTTCCACGTTTTTGCACAATACAATCTGTCAATAACTAAGGATCGCAAATAAAGATCAATAACGTTCAAAAATCGATTTGTCAAAATCAGAGATCGATTATGGAAATCGCATAACTGTCACTTTCATACAAATACCAATCTAAATATCCGATCCGTCCTCCCAAAGATGGATTGAAAAAAAAGATCAATGTTTCGAGTTTTGGATCGGTTATTGAAATACCAAGAGTAAGAAATGGATTCAAATATCAATCTCGACCAGCAAATTAGGGATTGGGATTGAATATAGAAAGCGGCCGTTAAAGATTAAGGGACTGGGTTTCTTTTTACCTGATATTCTTGTAGTTAAAACTTATGTATATTTTATATTGTAAGTATAAGTTACAATGACCGATAGAAAAATATTTAAACATTAAATATATACAGTATGTTAAATAACAGAGGGCGTTCCCTTAAACTCGTTAATATATATCATTAATAGATTAAAATAAAAATATCAGCATAGAAAAATAAGCATAAAAAAATCCGAATAAAAAAAAATTCTAATTGGAAATAAATTTGAAACCTCCTGTTTTAAATCAAAATAGTAGCGTAGTATCATAAACAAATTGCGACCTTGCCGTCTTTCAAGTTCGCGTGTACAGTGTGTTTCTTTTACATGTCAATTTTAAATTTTTATTGAATATTTTCTTATTGGAAAAATTAAAAAAAAAAATTGTTTTCGAATGGAAATATTTTTTTTAGCATGTATGTATGCTATACTATTTCGGGTTAACGGGAACGCCCTCTGTTAGTTAACATACTGTATATATATATATATATATACAGCCTGTAAGGCTAAAAATGCTTGACTCTAAAACTGTAGGTAGTTTGCTTAATTATAAAAATGTTTATCTGAATTTATAAATAAATAAACCATTTTTCTTTCAAAAATTTTAAAAAGTTTCTGTCCGAGGCTGGCCGTAAATTCATAGACACAATGCGCCCGAGTTACGTACTAAGAGCAAAGGGCGCTGACCTGCACTAGCAGTTCGTCGTACTTACGTAAGTTTTAGCTAACTACGTTCCAATAAAAACACAATACAAACCTGTGATGTATCTTTCCTTCATACTTTCCTGGCTTAGGACAGGCGAAAATACCTAACTGGTGTTGCGTGACGAGTCGAAATTTAAGTTAGGTTTAACAATAAAGAAATAAAAAACAAACAACTGTGTAGGTATTTTTGGCGTATTTAAAAGTTAATCACATTATTACAGTTTCATTAAAAATTACTTCCTAAATTTAAAACACTGATTAAATGTCTACACTGATTGAATTATGTACACTTACTTACATTAATCTTTTTTTTTTTTTTATTTATATATTATAAGCTTGACCGCAATCCTGCCTGATGGTAAGCAGTGACGCAATCGTTGATGGTAAAGCGCATTAGTTTATTAAGAGCCTATTCACTCTAGCCTTGAAGACACTCAAATTGTAGTGTGACGGAAACACCGCCGCTGGCATATTGTCCCAGTCCCTCGATGTACGCGGTATAAAGGAGGAGGCGAGACGCTTCGTCCGGATCGTAGAGGTGTTAACAACGTAAGGGTGGAAACCAGCCGTACGACGGGTCGTCCGCTGGTGGAACGGAGATGGGGGAATTAAATCATGCAATTCCATCGCACACTCCCCGAAATGCATCCTATAGAACACCGAAAGGCTGGCTACTCTACGCCTGTGCTCTAGGCTTTGGAGACCAACTCGAGTTAGATCAGGATCACCAATCAGCCTCCTTGCACGTCTCTCCACTGAATCCAAAGTGGCCAGGTGACACTTGGCAGCACCAGCCCAAATGTGGCTGCAGTACTCCACACACGAACGGTCCTGTGCTTTGTATAACATTAGAAGCTGCCCAGGTGTGAAGTACTGCCGTACCTTTGCGATAACGCCAAGTTTCCTGGCAGCCACCTTAGCCTTGGACCCAATGAACCGCCCAAAGTTAAGGTCCGAGGAAATCTCAACTCCCAAAAGCTGAAGGCGGTCGGAACACTCCAAGGACACATTCCGAAAAGTAGGAGCCAAGGTGAACGGGCTCCTTTTGGCGGTGAAAAGACACGCCTGTGTAATCTCAAAAGATGTTCAAAATGGGATCCATTTACGGCCACGCAGGCCTCCGCACGTTTTTTTAAATTGTTTCGCACTCTAGGAAGAACAACAGTGTCGTTTTTTATGTCTCTAAATGCACTACGAATTCGCCTTTTCAGTTCCGACGTATTATGGAATTCAGTGGCATACACCCGGCGCTTCATTTCCCCCCAAAGATAAAAGTCCAGAGGTCTAAGATCTGGCGAGCGCGCGGGCCACGCCACTGGCCCTCCACGGCCAATCCATCGCCCAAGAAACTCCTCATCCAGCATAGCTCTGACTTGCCGATGAAAATGTGCAGGTGCCCCGTCATGCTGGTAGTGGAGATTTCTCAAAGAACCCAGAGGCACATTTTCCAACATTCTGTCGAACACATGTCTTAAAATGGCCATGTATGACTGTGCATTTAAATGACCGTCAATAAAATAGGATCCGAGAAGTTATCCATCCAGAATTCCCGCCCAAACGTTTACGGAAAAACGATACTGGAAACTGTTTTGCCGTATTCGGTGTTCATTTACCCGGCTCCAGTAATGTTCATTATGAACATTGTAAATGCCCGACCTTGTGAACATTGCTTCATCCGTGAATAAAATGGAAACGTTATCAAAATTTCCGATTAGCCATTGTGAAAATGTCGTCCGCGGTATGTGATCATTTTCATGTAACTCTTGAACTGGCTGAAAATGATATGGATGTTGGCCGTCCATATGTAGAAGTTTCCATACAGTCCAGTGGGAAACATTAAAAATACAGGCCGCTCGCCTCGTACTCTCCTCTGGGTTCTCCGCGAAGAAATCCAGTATGCGTTCCTGAAGGTCAACTGGCACTCTACGTTTGTGTACGACATGATTACCACGCACTAGCACTACTCACTTAACACACGCGGGCGGCGGTCGCGGGTCGTAATGCGCTGCGGCTGCGCTGCGATCTAGCGTACACGTGCGATCGATAGCCGACGCTGCGCGAGACTGAAGAGGGGCCGCCAGGGGGGCGGGGATATGCGTGTGGTGTGGGAGCGGCACGCAGCGCGCTCCTATGTTCAATGTACTCTGTGGCGTGCAAAATATCCGTTGTCGGGCCGCCTGTTTAATAATACGCTAGAGTGAATTAACTTCGTGGAAAAATGGAGATTTTTCAAAAAAAAAAAAAAATGTATTTTTTTCATTGACGTTACGTTCTGCAAGTGAAACCAAACCACTGGTTTCAAGAAGAAGCGTGTTTCGCCTAACACCCGATATATATAGATATCCCTTTGGGCACTTTGTTGATCAGACGTGCCGTATAGGTAGTAATTTGTTGATCCATTTTCACTTGTTGATCCGGGGGCCTTTTCTTGATCCGTTGCCATCTGCCCATAAATATGTAGGTCCGTTCGGAGCCACATGTGTCACGCTGAATAATAAGAAGTAATAACAATAATTAAGGGCTGTTTTATACAAATTCACCTTTTTGGCGTCTGACCAGTTGTTGATCCAATTCAAACGGGCCAATCAGGGCGCATCATTTGCCAAGGGCGTGAAGCGATTGGATAAGCAGCAGCTTCTTTTTTTAAGTATGTTCACTGAGTAATCTCAGACGCCTGGATCGATTTTCAAAATACTTTGTTGTTTGGAAAGGTAAACTTTTTAAGCGGTCCCGTAGTCACCAAGTCAGGATCTCATGATGGAAGAGTAAAAGAAATCAAGAGGAAATTCCAAAAATCATAGGGGTGACTAGTGCATTTCTAAATATCTTCATTAAGTATTTCAAAGAACTACAATTTAATAAAGGTCTGGTGTAACTGATGATTGAGCCGGGAGACAGTCAAGGGAACTCCTCAATGATTTACAGCAGCAACCTTGAGTTTGTGCTTGATTAATTTGTGTTGATAAGAACTTTACAAAAATATGGGTTATGACTGTCATGAAGGCTCTGGTGTTGGAAAAGAAAGGCCAGTTCACGGAACTCTTCAACGGTTAACAGTAGGTACCTTGTGTTTTGGACTTAATTCTTTTATATTGATAAGAACTTTGCACCTATATGGGTTAAAATGAAAGTCTGTAGTAGATCTGATGTTGAAGACCCTAGACAGTCAAGGGAACTCCTCAATGATTCACAGCAGCTACATTGAGTTAGTGCTTGATTAATTTGTATAGATAAGAACTTTACAAAAAGATGGGTTATGACTGTCATGAAGGCTCTGGTGTTGGAAAAGTAAGGCCAGTTCACGGAACTCTTCAACGGTTAACAGTAGGTACCTTGTGTTTTGGACTTAATTCTTTTATATTGATAAGAACTTTGCACCTATATGGGTTAAAATGAAAGTCTGTGGTAGATCTGATGTTGAAGACCCTAGACAGTCAAGGGAACTCCTCAATGATTCACAGCAGCTACATTGAGTTAGTGCTTGATTCATTTGTATAGATAAGAACTTTACAAAAAGATGGGTTATGACTGTCATGAAGGCTCTGGTGATAAAAGTAAAGGCCAGTTCAGGGAACTCTTCAACGGTTAATAGTAGGTACCTTGTGTTTGGACTTAATTCATTTATATTGATGAGAACTTTGCACCTATAGAGTTAAAATGATGAACTGTAGTAAATCTGATGATGAAGACCATAGGTAGTCGAGGGAACTCCTCAACTATACACAGCAGTCACCTTGCGTTTGTGCTTGATTAATTCGTATTGATAAGAACTTTGCACCTATGTGGGTTAAAATGAAGGTTTGTCGGCGTGGTCTTCATCATCAAACCTACTGCAGATTTTCATAATAATCCATATGGGTGAAAATTGCTCATCAATATATGTTTAATAATTAAATCCAAATACAAGGGAACTACTGTAAACCGTTGAGGAGTTGACCTGAACTGGCCTTTGTATTCATCATCAGCGCCCTAATGACAGTTACAACCCATTTACCTAAATATAATGTAAAGTTCTTATTAATACAAATTAATCAAGCTCAAACACAAGGTAGCTGCTGTGAATTGTCGAGGAGTTCCCTCAACTGTCTCCCGACTTCATATCTACTCCAGATCATTATTACCTAAATTGTAGTGCTTTAAAATACTTAATGAATATAACTAGAAATGCACTAGTTGCTCGTAAAAATTGTGAAAGTTTTCCTTGATTTCTCTAGTCTTTAATCATCAGATCCTGACCTGGTGACTATGGGACCACCCTTTCAAATAAAACAAGAATTTTGCAAATGAGTCCAGGCGTCTTACAGTAATTGATGAACATACATAAAAATAAACCTCCTCCTTTTTTGAAGTCAGGTAAAAACTTAAATTGCCAAAAGAAAATAATTTTTCTGTTGACAATTTAAATTTTTATAGGATTTTGACATTGATTACTAACTTTTTTATTGCTATTGCCCGAGGTCGAATCCTTTAGTCTCAACGCCCGCGCTGCTGCCGATGACAATAGTATCATACTAAGCAGTAAACGGTGAAATCACGCAGACATTTACTAACTACTTTCCTCAAACAATCTGCGGAAATCAAACACGTAATTTTCGTTTTTAAGTTCAATGACGAATAATGAACAATAATATTTTTCCCGGCGCTATGGCGCTATTACTAAGTAGCAAATAAGATTTTATTTCCAATAACGTGCGGTTGAGTTTACCTTTTTAATTTACAAAAACATTATAAATGGGGTACACATGTTTATTGTACACACTACGCTAGGATATCTCGATGTTCTTTATGAATTATTTACTGAATGCACTTTTTACTACATAAATCACGCATTTTTATTTAGTAAAGAACACTATAAGTAATTTAAAACTCCAATGGAAAAATTGAAGCGACACTCAGTTTAACTTTCCCGCCAAAACTCCTGACCCCGGGTTATAACACTAGGAAAACATTGTTTTATTTTGAGTACGAGGCTTTTTAGTAAATTATATTACTTTGTTTTTTTCTTTTTTCTTTATTGTGTTTATTATTTTTTTTAGTGTATTATTATTATAATGTGGGTTCTGTTTGGGCGGAGTAAACAATTTTTCTATTTTTTTTATTATTATTATTATTTATAAACTGGCGCTTGACCGCCATCCCGCCTGATGGTAAGCAGTGATGCGATCATTGATGGTAAAGCGAGCTAGTTTATTAAGAGCCTATTCACTCTAGCCTTGAAGACACTCAAATTGTAGTGTGACGGAAACACCGCCGCTGGCATATTGTCCCAGTCCCTCGATGTACGCGGAATAAAAGAGGAAGCAAAACGCTTCGTCCGGATCGTAGTGGTGTTAACAACGTGAGGGTGGAAAGTCGCCATACGACGGGTCGTCCGATGGTAGAACGGAGATGGGGGAATTAAATCATGCAATTCCCTTGCACACTCATCAGAATGCCTGATTAATACCTTAAAAAACCGCTACGCAAAATTCAACCCTTAAAACTGAAACTTAAAATTTAATTATAATATGTATTAGCATACAATCTCTACCACAGAAGTCTATACAAGCAGTGTTAATTGCATTGAATGTAACCGAGGCTGTCCACACAAAACATACAGCGGCGATATCGTGTTTGGACTCATTAGATTGGTTTCGATGAATAGAGTTTAAAAATTTAAAATAAATGGTTAATTAGAAATAAAGTATAAAAACCCCATACGTAAAATTTAACCTCTTTAAATATTCATAACAATAACTTTGATTTCTTAAACTGACCGATCGACCGGTACGGTATCAGTACCTATTCAGATCAAAATAAGTATTACGAAGTACGAGTAGCTAAATGGATCAACATAAGTCAATGATTTTTGAAATATATTCCGTGCCAAAAGTCTTCGTGCATTTAAAAAAAATCCTTATGGATCCACTAATGCATGAAATTGTTGAAAATATATATATAGATCTTACAATGTATGGAGCAATGCGAATATAAAATATCTAGATTAGGTTTAATAACTTCATAATTGATCAACCATTACGGTACAGGCATCGGATCAAAAGAAGTATTACTGGAAGTACGAGTATATAAATGGATCAACACAAGTAATTGATTTCTAAAATATATTCAGAGCTAAAAAGTCCTCGTGGTTTCAAAAAATTTAGCCGTTACGGATCCACAATTGCATGAAATTGTTAAAAAAATTTTACTATGTGCCCAAAGAGGTGTTTATATATATATATATATATATATATAAACATTATATATATATATACATATATATTATATAAAATTTTACAACACTAGATGTATATACGTGGCGTACTCATGCATATTATGACGATAACTACTTTTATAACTTTTAGAATCGTTATATCTCAGAAACGGTGGCTCGTAAGAAAAAAAGTATTGATACATTTTTTATAGATATCTACAATTTTTGTCTGAGGTACTTTTATGATAAAAACTTACCGTTTTGCTGAAAATCGCGAAAAACTCATTTTTTTGACCTTTGACCTTGAATTAAATTTTTTCCTTACAGGGGATGATGGGGAACTTCCAGACATTGTTTATAATTATATTTTGGACAACTTCACAAAAATTCAGCTTGTTGGGACTTTATGTAACTTCACTCTCATTTTTTGGTCTAAATTGACCGGACTAAAAGGAATATTTAGAAAACAACAAAAAGGGGGAATGGCATCTCTTCCAAACCTACAAAATTGTCTGTGGCTGTGGAGCAAGGCTGGCATTTATCCAAGCATTTTTATCAATTATATAATCTTCCAGTTTATAATGTGCTCGCTTACACAGCGTGCCTTTAATGTATGCTTTAAATTTGGACTCATTGAGTTGTTGAATCAGTAGCGGTACTTTATTATAAAATTTTACACAGTACCCCATAAAAGAACTAATACTTTAGCTAGTCTGAACCGAGGTTGATCTAAATTGTTTCTATTCCTAGTATTAAAATTGTGCTTGTCACTTCTTAAAAAGATCAATATTTTTCCGAACATACATAATGTTTTCATAAATGTATTGACAAGGGACCGTAAGGATGTTTATTTCTTTAAACAGTTCCCTAAGAGAATCGCGTCTGCGGAGTTTGTATATGGTTCTGATGGCTCTTTTCCGCAGAATAAAAATAGACTCTTTGTCTGCAGCCCATCCCCAAAGCAAAATACCGTATGACATGATACTATGAAAGTAGCTAAAATAGACTAGTCTCGCAGTATCTACATCAGTAAATTGACGGATTTTTCTGACAGCGTATGCTGCTGAACTAAGCCGTCCTGCCAGAGATCTTAAATGAGGACCCCATTGTAGCCTCGAGTCAAGCGTGATCCCCAGGAAAACCGTGTTTTCGACGAATTCCGAGTTTCTACTTGTTCAATACTATATCGGAGTAAGTATTTTTAACATTTCGTAACGCAAATCTTATACACTTTGTCTTTTTTTCATTTAGTACTAAATTATTAGCGGTAAACCAATTTTGGACTTGCTGTAAAGCATTGTTTACGTCCTTAAGGTTTGAGCAACGTCTATTGATTTTTAAAATTAACGAAGTATCATCAGTAAACAATATAATATGTGGTTGTTTTTTTAATAAAACCGGTAGATCATTTATGTCTGCTAAAAAGAGGAAAGGACCCAAAATTGAGTCTTGCGGTACACCCATTTTGACTTTCAAACCCGGAGAATTGACACCATTTATCTGAACATGCTGTTGTCTATCAATTAAATAAGATTTTACCAAGCTGAGTGCAAGTTTACCCAGCCCATAATGTTGAAGCTTTAAAAGTAAGGTTTCATGATTGACACAATCAAAAGCCTTTGACAGGTCACAAAAAATCCCTATCGCATCTTGGGCTTCTTCCCACGCTGTATTTATATGTTTTAATAAAGTGACACCAGCGTCGGTCGTACAACGTCCTCTGGTGAACCCATACTGTTGATCGTGAAAGATTGTATTGCTGTTAAAATGATAAAGCATTTGATTAAGCATAACTTTTTCAAACATCTTACTGAAAGCAGGCAATACCGATACGGGTCTGTAATTATTAGTGTCCTTACGGTCACCGGATTTAAAAAGTGGTATTACCTTACTGTATTTCATTATATCTGGAAAGACGCCTTGATCCACCCACAAATTAAATATTAAAGCCAAGTATGATGCCATGGTCTCAATTATGGATGTGCATACTTTAACAGACATTTCCCAAAGGTCTTCGGTTATTTTGACTTTTATTTGCCGGAAAGCCTTTATGACTGTCATATGGTTTATATATTTGAATTTAAATTCAAACGGACAGCCTGGCAAGTTTGCTTTTAATAAATCAATCGAGGTTTCTGGGGAGGAGTTTAGAGCTTCCGTAATAAGAGACAATTCCCAGAAAATCGCAGCACTGATTGCATTGTTTACGTAGAGTCACAAGAACAAGAAAAAATTGGCAATATAAATCCTATGACATTAATAAAAATATTCACTAAAAATGTCAAAGGCATTGCTGGTGTACACCGAGTTAACGCGTACAAAATTGGCGTTACATTTCACAAGCCTACACCTACTAATACTTTTATGAAACTAGAGAATTTCCTTAACAGAAACAAGCTAACGGCCTTCGTGCCTGCTCACATGAGTGAAACAACTGGAGTTATTAGACATTTACCACAAGATATGTCAATACTTCCCGCACTCAACTTTCCCCTTTGATTTCTTTATGAACCTTTCCATATCCATAACAAACGAGGTAAACCTCGGTGTTACCAACCAAAGAAAAATCAGGTTTCGTCACCTCCACAGACTCGAATTTCTTTAAGAACGGTCGCACCACTTCCATCTCAGTGAAGAAGTTGTTCAACTTCAACACACAGTTAGCAGTCGGAACCATAACGTAGTCTAGCACCACAATTTCGGCCCGCAAAATGCGACAGTCCCTCCAAGAATTCTTGTCTGCACCGTCTGCTAAAACCAGACTATAATGAGCTTTCTTGAACTCTCCTAAAATGTCATCACCGAGAATGTCCACAACGGAGCGTTTGTGTACCGGGACTCTTTCATCATAAGGTATACTCGGTCCGGAAATGGTATCATAGATCACTCCCAACCTCTCTAACACCGCAGCGAAAGCTCCAGGCGCACCACACAGATCCAAAACCGGTCCACTCGTTCGCAACTTCGGGTGAGCCGATAGAATGCTCAACAGTTTAAGTCCAGAACGATTCACAAACTCATGAGGAGGCAAAACAGACGTCATGTCGTACAGAACACATTGGTTCGCAGATTTAATAGAGAACAAGTACTCTTGTAGGTTCTGAACAAATGTAATGACCCTATGTGAGGTCTCAAGAGAGTCGCCGCGTGTTATCATAAACGTCCACGTGACCCGCCGCTCCAACATGCCACAAAACATGCATCGTACCGTTCCTCCCTTCCTCGGCTTTTGAATACGCGGTTGTGGACAATTGTCTATCTTCTGATTTTACGTGAAAACACAGGGTGCTGTCGACGATTCTGGAGAATACTCCAAAATTATCGGTAGAACCCCATGCTGCTTGATTTGAATAGTCCTTGGAGAGGAGATTCGAATTGTCATTTTTGAACTCCTCTGGGCACATCTGGTAAAGAATCGTTCTAAGGTGTTCAACGATATCACTATTTGGGTGTACGCCCATAAAATGCAACATAGCGTCATACGCACACCTTCTGTCACCTGGATTTGACGTAGAACCAATGGACCACAATCGTTCAGCGGACCCCGAAGGTCCCGCAGAGCGTCAGAAGCCTCCTAGGTCAACGGTGTAGCCGCAGAAATGCCCGAAATAGAACGTACAACACTGTCCGTATATTTCTTGAATTTCCGGTTGGACATCCTTTTCGATCTAATAATAGTGTTGGACCACAATCGTTCAGCGGACCCCGAAGGTCCCGCAGAACGTCAGAAGCCTCCTAGGTCAACGGTGTAGCCGCAGAAATGCCCGAAATAGAACGTACAACACTGTCCGTATATTTATTGAATTTCCGGTTGGACATACTTTTCGATCTAATAATAGTGTTGGACCACAATCGTTCAGCGGACCCCGAAGGTCCCGCAGAGCGTGAGAAGCCTCCTAGGTCAACGGTGTAGCCGCAGAAATGCCCGAAATAGAAAGTACAACACTGTCCGTATATTTCTTGAATTTCCGGTTGGACATCCTTTTCGATCTAATAATAGTGTTATTACCAGCCACACTACCGAGTGCTCGTGACGGAGTAACGGAGGCGCGGCTGCGATAAGAAGGCTCACTAACAACTGATGGTGGTACCGATTCAACATTGGTCTTCAAGTTAGTTTTGGAGGTAGCACCGACATCTCTTGCAGAATCTTTAGTCGTCGGAATCAATTTTCCCCCTTCATACCGCAGCTCAACGACACCGTGTATATCCAGTAGGTCGACCGTTCCTTCGTCCGTGTCCAGTGTTGCTTCACCCTCATAATGACCATAACCGGCCAGTATGCGCACGTGTTCTTCGTACGTCACAGCGCGAACACTGTTCGCAACTTCAAAGGTCATGTCGTTCCGAGATTTCCTACTGCTGAGATATTCTATAAAAGAGTTTCATTTGGATTTAAGCGAATCTTCCCGGAAAAGTGCATCGACAACGTAACTGCACAGACCCAGGAAAGATAACTTGTTGTTGTTACGCTTGTCGTTTTCTTGTTGTACGAAATACTCCACAACTTTTTCCGCGGCGTATCTAGAAACGTACGCTATACAATAGCGGGCGACGACCAACAACATCACACTTTCCACATCCAACCTCTCTCTGTCTGTCCTTATGTCCTGGCCATTTATCGTCATTCTTGCGTTGGAAGAAAGCGCGCCGGAGATCATGTCGCTCAGGTTGAATCCCTTTTCCGAAGCGCGCATGCAATTACCCATCACGAGTTCATACAGCCTCTTCGAAACCTCCAACTTCACTCTTATGAACCTACCGCAGCTGTCGCCCTCTCCTGTACGGACGAACTTCGAGTCCTTGTAGTAGCCGTTTTGGCATTGCCAAGTATTGACAATCAAAATGTCGTCACAGTCCCTGAACCAGAAGCAAAATCTGGTCTGTCCACGTCAACTTCAGGTTGTTCGTCACACAAAATGTAACGTAAATAAAGCGTGGGTCCTCGTTGACCAGTGCGTTCCACGATATAACATCTTCCTCCAGGAGTCATTAAAAAACTTTGGGTTATTTATTTATTTATTTATTTCACGCGACGCAGGCCCATACATAAATACCTTAACCTAAACATACATATAGAGATTATGAGACTCACATAATCCTAGTAATTGTGAACATAACTCGAGGAAGTGTCACCGACGAAGTCGAAAGCAATTTCACCACCCGACACAGTCACGTGACAATTTTAGGTCTTCCATTACGAATTGCGTATTCTCTACAGTCCTGCTGCAGCCCAGTTGGTGCAGCTCGCTACTGAGGTTAGCCTAAAAAGCCATAACCTCGGCATCAGCTTGATTTTCTAAAAATAAGACGCTTGTATTAGACCTAAATTGATATCTATTAGGTATTTATCACATACGTCCATAAAACCTGTAATTAATTTTGATGCACTCAAATTTCCTGCGGTTTCTCTACGAGCAGTTCCTGCTGCCTTTTTGTGGCTCGTTTCCTCGACGACGGCAGAAACATTAAAATATTATTTTTATTTAGGAAAACTTAATAATTAAAATATAACTAAAATTGTAAAATGGCTGAGTTCGACAAAACAAACAGACTCTGATATCCTTGATAGGGCTTTCCTGCGGCGACGAGTATACGAAAAACCGGTATTTTCTTTTTGAAAATCACTATTTAATTCTCATATTCGCTTTATAACGCTGAAATAAATGGTACAAAAATTCTGTTATCCGAAACATTTCTTTAATGCTGCAGTTTGTTGATTTGAAAAACATAAAGGCTTTTTTTCTTATTGAAAATCGAAAAATGGATTCACCGAAGCTAAATCAAGGCTGCTCAGCCTTTTTAAGAGTCGGGTCAAAAAGTAGATTTAGTCGTTAATGACGGGCCACTTACATTTCCTATTTCAGTAACTCTCACGAAAACCGCAATAAAAATTATTACAAATATAAAATTATTTTAATTATTGTTTAATAATTATTGTTTATTAGGAATATGTCCTTCATTTCACCATATTTACATTTTACATCTTTAAATAATTCTATATAAAAATACATAAAAAAACAAAAAATATAAAAAAAAAATAGTGGCCCATTGGTATCAGGAACAGGGTCCAAGCTACCGGCGGTCAGGGTTTCAGAGAGAGGAACCTCCTGACAATGCGAGCCGTGTCTAGAAGTACTGCTTTCTGAATCTAGCCCTTGATCCAGCTGCCTAACGAGAGCCTCCTGAGGTGTTGGTCGAGGCTCTTGGCTATTAAGCCATTGGCTGTCACGACTATGGGTACAATTATTGCTGAATCCATTTCCAATATCCCACCACTCTCTGGAAACATACTCAAGTACCTCCCCCAGACTCAAATAAGCGCGGATAAAGATTAGTCTGCCCAACCCCTACTCATAGAACTACCTTCGCTCGAAGACAGCTGTATGTGTTGAGCTCTCTTGTTTACAAAAATATTAGTAAGTCCACTCTATTTGCAGGATCGAGCAAACACGAAGCCAAGATTAAGCTGAAGGATATTCTATACACCCTAAACTACGCCCAAACTGAGGAACTACTGACTACTCTGACATAAGTCGCAAAATTTTATAACAATCACGTAATACAATTGACGACACCTTTAGTTTAACAATATGCAATAAGCTCGTAATAAGTCAAGCACACTTGACACTACCGTATTCACATATATACTTAGGCTTCTCATCTTTCATAACACACACACACATACACATGCACATTCATCCATATACACACGCAAACACACCCTCCCGCTCAAACACACCCACACGCATACACACACACACGGGCACACACGCACGCACGCACACACACACCTATCAGACAATGCAAACAACACACACGATTCTCAGTCACACACACACATTATCAACCTACGACACAGTCATTTTATACTTACTTTTTATTTTTAGTTTGTTTTTTTCTACTATTTTTACTTTTTGTTTATCACTTTTTCTTTTACTATGTATTCAAATGCAATAAGTATAGTAATATATTTTCCTGAACAATATCAGCTTACCAGCATCTCATTCTAGTGGCAGAACACTGACTCCTAAGTCACAGGTAATTCCTAGTTTGGGAGTCAGGGTTTCAACTTTTGTGCGCCTTTAATTTTAGCTAGATATTAAGCTTCTCTGTAAGGTTTTGCACCAATAAACATTATTATTATTATTATTATTAATATTTCGACAACCTCGTGATCAAAGTCAAGATACCTAATTTGTTTATCTTTCTCAGCTTTCACGAGGCTGTCATCCTGCGGGATGGTTATGTCAACAATCATTGCACGCCGCTGTGATCGATCCACCATCACTATATCAGGCTTATTGGCAACAATAGTCCTGTCAGTGATGATGGATCGATCCCAGTACAATGTGAAATGGCCATTTTCGAGAACTGGGTCGGGCATATACCTATAGTACGGCACTTCCGATTCCACAAGGTTGTATTTGAGAGCAAGTTGCTGATGAATTATTTATTTAGGAATATTATTATTACCTAAATAAAGAAACAAATTTTGAATTAGGTAAGTACCTACGTATGTTTATCTTCTAAAATCCAGAGAATCAATTCTCAAATGGCCTGCGGGCCTGGCGGTGAGCAGCCTTGCTCTAAATCATAGTATGAAGAGAGGGAAGTAGGTTATCTCCGACCCAATCCGCGATTTAATTGCCTACTGTCTTAGGGTTGTCACATTTAGCTAAATTTTATTTCAGTGTCTATAAATTGGCAAAGGTCGAAAAGTTGACCATTGTCCGCCCTTCGTCGGATTCGATTGTCGCCCAAACCGCTAACAAATATTTATAGACTAAGAGCACACACTACTCAGGGCCGTCTTTAAACTATTTGAGGCCCTGGGCACATTAGGATCATGGGGCTCCTATGACCTTGAGAAAACATTATTTAGTTACATTAGATAAAGAAAGACAAGCAAGGTTCTAAATTTATTTTTATTTAGTTACTATAAAAACATAGGAAATATAAAAAATAATCTACAAAAGTAACTCGCTTAACTTAAAATCCTTAGATTAATTCTATGTTGATTGGAAAGGTACCCTTCTAGATTTAAGATGAGCAAAATCGTTAATCACATCTTCAAAATCTATGGTATTGAGAATATCACATTCTATGGACATCAGCGACAAACTAGTTAATCTCTCTTGAAGCATTGTACTTCTTAATTCATTTTTTCATTTTTAGCTTTGTCCTCTGCAATCTTTTATGGGAATATCATGTATCTCTAAAAAAATTAAGATGGTCTCCGCTAAATAAAAGATTTTTGAAATTTATACCTATTAAAGATAATAGGTATAAATTTCAAAAACCTTTCAACAGGAACACAGTCTTTTACGTATCGAATGATGAAAATTAGCTGGTCAATATGAGACAGATCGGGCGTACTGTCAACGCTTATGGAAAAATATTTTGCTGATTTAAATCAGCAAAAAAAAAAGAATATAAATTAATTTTACTTCATTTATAATTTTTTTTAGAACCTGTTTTCCCATTACTTCAATAAACTCATTACATATATTTGCTGATAAATAAGAAATGTTACCCTTTCCAGGATTCCCAATTTTTTTTAAGTAATCTGCAAGAAATGGATCAAATTCACTCAATAATTCCACACAACCCAAATAATTTCCATTGTTTGGAGATTCTAGGATTTCATTGTCGCCGCGAAATGGAAGCCCTCTCGTGCCAAAAATTTTACAACAGCTACAAACCGTTTAAGTACGTTTCTCCAGTAATCCACTTCCTTTTGATGTTGAGATAATAACTCTATATCTACTCTACCAACCGCTTTACTTCGTGCCAGATAAGTCATCATAGATTGCTTATGCGCTGGGCTATTTTCATGTGTTAAAATTATGTGATTAATGTGCTTCCGATCATTACATCCATTCCGAGAACAAAGATTAACATCAGTTGGGTTAAATAAGCAGCATGAAAAACATAATACAGAGCATTTGGAAGGCGAATACAGCAACCATTTTCTTTCGACGCTTTCATTGTTCTTTAATTTGCGAATAAATAATGCTTTGTTGAAATATCTCGTCACTAATTTATTACCATCTTTGTAGGTTTCTGGATGCCTCGGAAAAGTCGGAATCTTTATTTTGAAAATATACTGGTCCCTTACGAATTATAATTTCGCAATTTATTTCAACAAACTTTTCGTGAAAGTATTCGGCGGGATCGTGCGATATTAATTCTTCTGTGTTGGAAAACTGCTGTTCAATTGACACAGTTGGAGTTGTCGGTTTTAGTGAAGTTACTGAAGTCGTTGCACTCTCGTCGTAGAAATAGTCGCTTTCTGATTCAATCTTTTTTTCAAAATTGGAACATGAAGGTTTAGAAATTCCCGCAATTTGTAATTGAGCTGAGTCATCATGTGGAATATTTATGAGTTGATTGCTACTAACAGAAGTTTCTCCAGTAGTAGTAGGAAAATATGATGTTAATTTTGGTAACTTTTCAATTACTTCTTTCTGATGTAGAGCTTTTGCTCCTTTTTCAGGTCCACTAGGATATGACCGTTTCGACCTTTTATATTATAATTCAGTATTTAATTAATTTTATAACAAAAATATTCGCTAACACAAAACAGACAAACGACGATTTAATCAAACAATATTTTTTTTGTCAGTGCTCAAGCAGTCAGTAACAAACTAACAACTACAAACAAAACAAACGCCACAACATCGCAGACAAATACTTGAAGGGAATTCCCGTTCGTCAAGTCAAACGACGATCGGGTGTCGGGAATTCCCCTTTTTTGTCTTTGGTATTATCAATGACGTTCGAATAGGTTTCTTTAAGACATAAACCACACCGCATCAAATAATTCTTCTTTTTTTTTTAATTTAATAATTTTTCATTTAATGATATTCTTATACTTACATATGGGTATTTAAATTAACCTAAATATACTTATATCGGAAAAACTCATTTTTGAGAGAGAGTGAAGTACTTATACCCTGTTTATTTATTAGTTTAGATCTTTCTTTTTGACGGATGTCAAATCTGAAATCGATATTCTTTGCAACGACGAACAATATTTTCTTATTTTAATAATATTCAAAATTGATAATAAGTAGTAGGAATAAGAATAGACACACAACATAAAAGTACCTGTTAAGGACTCAAGCATTTTCCGAAAGTTTTAAGTGGTTTTTATTGCTTCGAAGTAAAATTTAAATAGAAAAACTGAAAACAATGGTACCTACCCAATGTTTTCATGTCTAGTGCAATAAAATTGATTGACGAATGAATTCATTTATTTTGAATAGTTTAAAACATACATACAGCCACATATTTAGCCAACACATTTTTTACACCAATAGATATTTTCTGTTTCCCATCACTGACCCATCTGTCAAAAGTTCAAGCTATGTTGTACAAGGTATAGCTATCCGCATGCGGCAAACTAAAGCTAATATAATAAGCGTAGGTATTGTAGTAAGTCTTTATCATCAGATTTTTCAAAATTAATGTTTTTCGGTAATACCTAAATGTCGGTTATCATTTGGTAATCTGGCAGGAACTAGGGGGCCCCATTCGATCGCGGGGCCCTGGGCACGTGCCCATAGTGCCCAGTGGGGAAGAGGGGCCAGACACTACTCAGCATGTATATACTAGTCAGTTTTTTGTATTTTTTAATCTAGTAATTTAATAGTAGTTTTGTAGACATAAAGGACCATATTTTTTTTTAATTAATACAAATAATTAATACAAAGGTATCTATTGAATCACACGTCTATTACAAAATTACAAATCAGCTACTGAAAAATACTTTCTTCGGTTTCGACTATTACGAAACGCCTTGTTATTAAACTTTAATGTGTATTAAATCCGTATCCTTATAAATAACTTTTGCAAATATAATTTCGGAAAGCATGGGCAGGGCGGTGAAAAATGTAAATCTTTTATTTGTTCATAAATCGACATACATACCAACTTTGCAGTGTATGTGATCATTTTTTAATACTTTTTGGAACAACTGCTCCGTCCTATTAACATTTTCTACAAAGTCGTCAGGTGGAACTACTAATAAAATTTGGTTTCTAGAATGTTTTTGTAGTGACGATACCTAGATTCTGCACTTAAATTTGCAATTTAAGTGCAGAATCTAGGTATTTTACTTGCTATGTTTCGCAATCTTCGTGACGATCCATGCGTTTTTTTAAAAGAACATGTGACGCGCGATTTTCTTCGGGTGCTAGCCGCGACTAGCGCACTGATAGCAATTTAATATTTTGTTTAGGTATGCGTGCGGCGACGCATATATACTATGGCACACACATACAAACCGCGCGCAGTCCGTTTGTATGAAGATAACCTACTGTGTCCCTCTTTATACTATGTCTAAATCGTTATCGGTTACAACCCTAGCAGGATTACATTGGCCACAGATGATAAAAATAGTAATAGGTTTTGGATTTTCTTAAATATAAACAACAATATAGTTTTACAGCGTGTTTATAATCCTTATCAATCATTTAAATAATTTTTGATAAACAATTAAAGATAATTTGATTTTACTCATGTATTTTTTTTGCAGTTCAGATCATTTCCTTCACTTTCATTAATTTTTTATTTATATTTCCAAGAAATCTTGGTCTATGGTTTATTCAACTTAGCGATTGTCAAACTCGATTTTAGATAATTATGTCATATACCTGTTTAAAATTAGAGAATCTGCAAAATAGCTTTTTAGATACACTAAACTAAAATTAGAAATTTTAGTGATAGTTTAGTTTAGTTAGGTGTACAACAGAATCGGCACCAATATACAGGACGGCCCATCAATTGACGTCATAAAAAAAATTAGATCCGGCATTTCGTTGCGTATCCGAAACACCCCCACGTATGTTCCGCGATTTTTCATAGTTTTCGAGTTTTGAATATTTTTTTTTTTTACTTTTCGAGGAATTTAAACCGGACAAGTATATTTTTTTTTTATAAATTAACCCTTAAATACATGACTTTTTTTAAATCATTTAAAAAAATATATATTATATTCATGTTAATGGGTGCTCTGCACTCGAAGTTGTTGACAAGTATATATACCTGGGACAAACAATCCAACTAGGTAGGTCCAACTTCGAGAAAGAGGTGTCTCGGCGAATCCAGCTCGGTTGGGCAGCGTTCGGGAAGCTACGCTACATCTTCTCGTCGTCAAAGATACCACAGTGTCTCAAGACTAAAGTCTTTGACCAGTGTGTGTTGCCAGTGATGACTTACGGAACTGAAATGTGGTCGCTCACAATGGGCCTCAGACGAAGGCTCAGAGTCACACAAAGGGCAACGGAAAGAGCTATGATAGGAGTTTCTCTGCGTGATCGAATCAGAAATGAGGAGATCCACAGAAGAACCAAAGTCACCGACATAGCTCTGCGAGTCGCTTAACTTAAGTGGCAGTGGGCAGGGCACATTGGTCGTAGAACCGATGGCCGATGGGGCAGTAAGGTTCTGAGTGGCGGCCACGTACTGGAAGACGCAGCGTAGGGAGGCCTCCAACAAGGTGGACCGATGACCTGGTGAAGGTCGCGGGAAGCCGATGGATTCGGGCAACACAAGACCGGTCAGCGTGGAAAGCCTTGGGGGAGGCCTTTGTCCAGCAGTGGACATCTATAGGCTGAAGAAGAAGAATGGGTAGATTCATGGAAAAATAGTAAAAAAAATTAAAATGCATATTTTCATAATATTTTTTTATAAAAAGCATTTGTTGCAAAAATGATACACTATGCATTACCGACTTAGAATATATGTAGTTATAGATCTATTTTGTTTATATTTATTTATTAGTAATGTATAAATTGTTGGAATTTTTTTTGGAATATAGGTACACATTACATTTGGAGCATTTTATAAAGCTGAAAAGCTTACAATTGGGCCAACTTTATCAAGTCGAATGTCTTTGGTAGGCTAGCAGGTATATTAGCGGTTTTTTTTCCTCTCTCTCTCTCTCCCTCTCTCTCTCTCTCTCTCTCTCTCTCTCTCTCTCTCTCTCTCTCTAAAGTACCACTTTCTCGTTTTCATACGGGCGCGGTACCGACCTAAAAAACTGTCCATCAGGTCGACCACACCTATATGGGTCATACACAAAACGGGTTATAAAAATATACGAAATAAAAAGTCGATGTTTTTTTTTTCAAAACAGTCTCATTTATTAGGTCACCATACAAGTAATTAGAAATTAATCAAAAACCAGATCGTTATTCAAATTTCAGCAAGTTATTCTACTTTAATTTTTTGTTACGGCCACAGAAAAGACCCCTTTCCACAGAAGAGAGGTTAATCACTCTCATATTGATATTTAGTTGCCATTTATACTCGTAATAATTAACAAAAGTTATCTAGCCAATTATAGGAACTTTGAAAAATACAAACAAAAAAAATTTATCAATGAAATGTAATTTTTCAAGGATGCAAATATTGAAATTATACTTAATATTTTTATTATTTTTCATATTAGCCTCTTAGATTGACCAATTAACAAAAAAAAGTTTTCAAAAAATGTTTTCATCACTATCATCATTTTCAAAGTACGAAGGTCGTACTTTAGGTTTTTTTGGTGGTTAACAGAGTCATTAGAATAGTTATTGTCATAGAGAATCCTCTTTCGCGGAGTACACGGTTGACTAGTTACATTGTTTAAAAGTTCTGGAGAAGGTGTAAACATTATGGGCGAAGGAGTTCTTGGTCCAGTTATCGTTGAGATAGATGCTGTTCTATGAGAAGATGGCGATGAAGATGAAGACGAAGAGAGAACCTACTGTTGAATCTTCTACAGGATCTGAGACACATTCAATATTAATTTGTCCTATTTCATAATGAGGACAACGAACATGAGTGGCGCATGAAACACAGCTTAATCTCCTGGCGTGCAGTAAATTAGGTTCAGTAGCGTTCCATACAACTTGGTGGATTTGAAAGGTACCTTTAAATGGACGACATTTACTTACATCCGCTATTCTCTGTATTTCAGGAACATGGGTATCATCGACAGGAACAATTTCGATACCTTTACAATTGTCCCTTAAACAACTGACAAAACTGGTAATATTTATAATATCTCTTCTATGGGCAACAATATTGTCACACGTCCGTTTCACACAGCCACCAACACCATCAGGTGCCCCCTTACCGTGACCAGTTTCACTAAAATGCCACACGATCCTCTCTGCATTGGAGATTTTACTCACATAGTTTACAATTAATTGGAACATAGTCTTGTTCCGATATTGCGTTGTAGGTCCATCGCTTAGAATATGTAATTCCTTCAAATGTGGAGACAAAATTTTAATTTTTTCAATTATAGGTGTCAGATGTGCGCAAATAAGAACGGGGTCGTGTCTTAAATTTTCGGATACCGAACAGAAAGATGTAGTTTTTACTACGTTTTGTGGCGGTTCTGAATTAGCAGAATAGTAGACGCACGTGTGTAATGAAAGCTGCGATTTCGATCCTCCGAAATGGGCCGATTGAATTTCAGATCCGTACTTGCAAGAATAGTTTTCTGAAAAGTGTATATGTAATAATCCCTCAGATGGCGAAAGACTTTGTTTTATGAATTTTATGGCGTTAAACTGATTAATAATATTGACAAGATGTTGCATGAATATAGGTAGGTTTTTATTTAAAATATTAACAAGCAATTGATGCGATGTCTTTACACTTTCTTTCACAGTTTTCTTACAAATCTTCTCATTGCCTTTAATTATTACAGTACAATTCTTAGTAACCCATCTTTGGTAAATTATTGTATCATTGCCATTTAACAAAGTGTACTTTGGAACTCTTTCAGAACATTGTGAACATTTCCGTTCCAAGCAAGGAACACTGAAAGCATTATTACAGCAAAGAGATTTAGCTAAATCGGTGGCCGAATTATGATTTAATATCTTATTTTGGTGTAAGGCTTGCACAATATAATCATTATTCGTATGAACGGCACACAGGCAAGTATTTCTTGACGCGGCTTTAGGGAACATTACCCAGAATGGACGATGTCGGCGGAATGTTTCGTATGAGACATTCAAACCAGTCGTACTGTTAAATTTTTTATGTAGGTTTAGAAGTGTATCATTTAGAAGACGTATTTGCTTTTTGACTTTTCTGCGCGTGATCGTTTCCTTTTTACCAGCTGTTAGTCTACTATTTTCATCATTGATTAAAAATTCTTTTATCCTTTTTCTCAGGCCAATATTTATAATAATCTCCTGTCTTTTACTTTTTTTTAATCTTATTATTCTCATTCTATATTTAGCAAGCTTCCGTTCTAAAATATTTAATCTATCCATTAAAAATTGATTATGTGCTTTCAATATCCGGCGATTTCGTAATCGTATTGCTCTACCCACCTCTAGACGTCAGTGTGATGAGCGAGAAGAACTGGGAGAAGGAAGCGGTGTATTTACGCGTACCATTTCTTCCGTTTGTTTTCTTAGTCGATCTCTTTCACGTCTAAGCTTGGCTTTTTCACGCCACATTTTTCGCATCTGTCGCTGCTGTCTCGGTGTAAAATCTTTAATTGTCTTCAATAACCCATTTTGTTTCTTTAGATGATATCTTTCGCGTTCTTTTCTTCGTCTTTCTTCTATGGCAGTAGCATCTAATTTAGCTCTAGATCTTCGCATGCTGAGTTTTTTCTGTTCACGACGACGTATTATCTTCTCTTCGTCAGTTAATTGGGTTCTGGACCTACTGGATCGAGGCATTGTACCTGAAACGAACCCAATCATGCTAAGCACCCCACATTTTGCAAAAAAAAGTCAAGCTCCTTTTTTGAGTACCAATACCAATAATGCAATATTTAAATCAAGCTATCTCAGCCTGCCCGTTTGTTTGACGGACATTGTAGCTTTGTTAGCATAGAAAACCGTTAAAATGTTATTTTTTGTGGACATGCATCTTTCCTGTGGACATTTATGTTCACAGGAAAGATGTCCACAGGAGAGATATTTCAAACTAAAATCAAAGCAGCCATTTTATTTTTAAGGTTATAAAAACAACAAAAGGAACTTTGAAAATACTGCTCAAAAGGCACATCGGCGCAATATTTACTAAAATATAAAATAATAACTTACCAAATTATAACCCAAGCAGGAAAGACGCACTGAACTTTGACAAAAACACTTAATTTAATTTTAAAACTTCATAAATTAGAAAAAGACACGTAGCTGTACTGAAAAGGACTCCAACAAATGGCGGCTATCCAGTGTTGTCAATTTAAAAAATATTCGAAACATGGTAGCGATATTATAAATTAAATTATGGTTGATTTTTAGGTCCACCAAAAAGACTTAAATACCTATAACAGCATGTTTATTGGAAATAAAAAAAAAATATTTTTGTGCAATTATTAACAACTTTCTAATAATAATAATATTCATTATATATTACGTAAATGCGATAATGACGTTTTGATAAACATGTACAAAATAAATAACGGCATCTATCCAAACACTCCCACCCCGAATCTAAACAGTCCACACGAAGAGACTTGACACATTTTGATATTGTTTTTTAATGAAGAAATATCATTTCACAGCTGGAAATATTATGAGTAAACAGAAAAGTAACAATGATTTAACTAAAAAATAAACGTCTCCAGTTACTGTTGTAAACGTTTAAGTTATTTTATCCGAACGCCCATATGTGTATGACCCATATGAGCATTGTATTCCCTTATTATCTTAGGACAGGAAATAGACAGCCTTCTTTTCTCCTTTTTATCGTACCTGTCAATGGTTTCAGAAGATTCGGCTCCAACATACGTCGACAGAAGTATTACTGGTTTATTGTCTTTCTAAGAGATTGCAGCTATTTCTGTTCCATCGTAATTTGTAACGTTTTCGTCGTAGTGCCCTCTTGGAATGGCATTTTTCATCACCTCATTTTTTGATGGTAATTTGCAGTTCTTGCCTAACCTGTTTCTTTGTACTGTACCAAGACAGTAAATGCGAAAAATAATGCAACAGCGGCAGATTTGTGTAATAATTATCGAAATAAATGATATGATTCCGATTTCTCGGCACCCCACGTGTTAGTCTAACAACCGTATCCGAAACAACACCAAGCTCTGGTTCTGCTGGAAGACGCTCATGTGTCATTTTACCCGAATAAATTTCAAACTGGGGAGCAAAGCCTTGCAAACAGCACATAACAAATAACTTGAAGCCCCATTTATGGTTCTTGTTGGGTAAATACTGTTTTAAAAAATGTCCCATCTTTGTGGCACACATTTGCTCGTCCACTGATAGCCTCTGCTCATATGGTAAGGAACCAAACCGGCGGTTTAGATGATCTATGATCGGTCGTAGTTTATGGAGCCTATCATGGTTGGGATGACTTGTGGGGAAATGTCTGTCATTGTCGTTGAAGTGTATGAAACTTCTGATCTTTTCAAATCTGTTCAGTGACATAGTTCCAGATATAGGGGCAAATCCAAATTTTGTTGACCAATAGGACCGTATACTGGGGTATCGGAACACTGACATAAATCTTATAATACCTAAATACTGACGCAATTCTGTAGTTGTTGATTCCGGTCGAGCGGGATTTTTTTGTACGGTATATCTATTGCTTTCTTACACTATGTGTTCAAGAATGTTGTCCGTAAAAAAGTAAGAAAAAAAAAATGATACTGTGTTTCAAGGCTTGTGACTTCTGAACAATATGGAGTGTTGTCCTCAAATTTTATTTTATTTTCGTCAAAATTAAAGTTCTGTTTTTTTTTTTCAAATTAGCTGTCGGTGGCTGACTGGTGTACTCGCTGGAATCTCCTGGTTTGTTTCAGAAATAGCAGAGTGGTCGTTACTATCATTATTAGACATAAAAGGATGATCTGAGCAATTTACGTTAGTACCAATATCATCATCGGGCGGGACGTCGTCTTCTAGCACCTGCAGTAGATCTTCCCATGAAGGAAAGAAATCTAATTCGTCTCCGTCAGACTCGCATTCGTCCTCCGATAACTCACCAGCTTCTAATCTTCGCAGTAAATTCTCTATATCATCATCGTTGCTTTTTTTGGCAGCCATCACTGTAAAAATCCAATAAAAGCCATGCTCAAATACCCAACCACCACCAAATTACCGATTAGAATATAGTTTATGTTAGAGTTATGGATGATGTGGAATTTACTTGGAAATAATAGAAGTTTCACTAGTACAACAACTGTCTTTTAATGATGCCCACAGAGTCAACAAAAAGTATCAAACATTGAAAAGGCGCGAATTTTACCATATAGTATAAATATAAAGCACTAACTATAGAAACAGAATAAAACTAATATTTTAACACTCCTACCAAATTCAAGCCTTTCAACAGTTTTACATAGTAACAAAAGTTCAATACGCTATAAAAGAATGTAATCAATTCAATGCTCCACAGCACAAGTACAAATTAATTACCAAGTTTTGACATTCCAATATTATTTCTCATAAATATAAATTTGTCTTTAGACAGAGCTTTTGTAAACACATCAGCATACAGATTATTTGTGTGTACATAGCTCAGACTAATTATATTATCATAGTATTTTTCTTTTATAAAGTTATACTTAATGTCTATGTGTTTACATCGCTTATGAAATTCACTGTTTTTTTAATCACATTTATTGTACTCTAATTGTCAATGTTTATGCATACAGATTTTTGTCTAAATTCACCTAAATCACTGAGTAACTGTCTAAGCCACATGGCTTCTTTAGTTGCTGCACAAGCAGCCATAAAGTCGGCTTCTGTTGTGGATAAAGCGACAGTAGGCTGACGTTGAGATGACCCAAGTGACAGCTGCTCCACTTTTGAGAAAAACATAGCCAGTTGTCGAGCGTCTCTTTTCCAAGTCATTAGCAAAATCTGAATCGCTGTATCCGGTTAAATCAGTACTATCACAGTTAGATGTATAGCATATTCCATAACTTTTTGTCTCTTTCAGGTATTTTAATATTTTCTTTACAGCATTCCAGTGAGATTCATCATAGGAATGTATGTATTGACTCACCTGATTTACAGCAAACATTATATCAGGTCTGCTCACCGTTGCTGCATGTACAAGTGATCCAACTGCTTCTCGGTAAGGATAATTTTTCTTCAGTACATTTTCAGGCTTCTGCAGCTTAACATTTTTATCATCAGGTACATAGTTAGGTTTCGCATCCTGCATATTGAATTTCTTTAGCAACTGATCAATATATTTAGACTAATGAATAAAAATAAAATTATTTTGCTTTTCAATTTGCATCCCAACAGTTTGTTGGCTCAGAGTATACTTTTATTTCAAAGTTTGTTTTTAACTCACAAATTACTTCCATTAGTGCAGATTTATTTTTACAGAACAGAAGTCCATCATCAACGTAAAGGCACAGGTAACATTTGAAATCATTTATTGTTCCAATATAAACATACTGATCTGCATTGCTTTTCTCAAAACCAAATTTATTTAAGCTCTTGCTCTACGATAATCCACAGTGAATCGGTCCACCGCGTCCTATCCATCTGTTAGGAAATTCTTCATTCAAATAATTTAGAATTAAACGAACTTACCTTGTGATGTTTGATTCCAATTATGCGAGGGTCTCAACCGAAGACGATTACGAACCCATCCCTCCCAACCCAGTAAGTAAAAATAAAAAACCTATGTTTTAATAACACAAAAATTACTCTAAAATAATGAGGTCTGGGTGGCGGGCGGCCGGTTACCCGGTGTTGCCAATTACCTACATTTTATTATTTTTTATACTAAAAAAAAAAAAAAAAATAGATCTAAAAGTGTGACGAAGATAGCACCATCTCATGTACTGCTGCTTGTAATATATAAATCGTCTTCGGTTGAGACCCTCGCATAATTGGAATCAAACATCACATAAGTTCGTTTAATTCTAAATTATACTTCATATCACTCCCGAAGATGATTACCAATTTACATGCAGCAGTACGTAGTATGGTGCCGTCCTTGTCACACTTTAAAGACTTTTCATAAAGAAAAGAAAAAAAAATATTCAAATACCCGCTCATCGACCCCACTCCGGTCTCACTGTCCTATGTTCATTACGTTTTTTTGTGCTGTCCGAGTCACACGCATCATTTTGTGCAAAAAATTACCGTTGCGACTAAGTTGTTTCCAGATTGTCCAATCTGATTTTGCGTAATCAGGGTGAAGAAAAGTTCACGTTCGAAAGATATTGATGATTATAGTGGTTTATTTAAGAAATTAAAGAAATTAGGGAAAAAGTGAAACATAAATCTAGATTGAGATTGCCTTTAACGTCATCCTAAAGTGATCAGGTTAAGCGTGATACTCACCAAGAGGAAGTTATTGAAAGTAAGTAGCCTAATCTGTAGTTGCTAATATAGATGTCTAGTAGGTACCTACAATGCGCAAGCGCCTGCCGCCACGCGCCGCCCGTCAGGCGCCACTCTGTCGGCCTCGGGTACCGGTACGATCCTGCGTTGCCGCTGTCACAGCACCGCTAAAAATTGTTTTTTATCTACTCGACTTTAGTGCTTTCGAACGTGAACTTTTCTTCACCATGATTACGCAAAATCAGATTGGACAATCTGGAAACAACTTAGTCGCAACGGTAATTTTTTGCACAAAATGATGCGTGTGACTCGGACAGCACAAAAAAACGTAATGTACATAGGACAGTGAGACCGGAGTGGGGTCGATGAGCGGGTATTTGAAATACCCGACGTATTTAATACCTAGCTACTTATACAACTACAAATACATACATTTTATAGTTCGATTAATCTTTGCTTATTACCATCTAATAACTAGTTTAAATATACTTAGTACCAATAAAACTTGTTTCATGATTTACATAAAACTTTTGTTATATAAAGTTAATAAAAAGGTAGATAAAAAACAATTTTTAGCGGTGCTGTGACAGCGGCAACGCAGGATCGTACCGGTAACCGAGGCCGACAGAGTGGCGCCTGACGGGCGGCGCGTGGCGGCAGGCGCTTGCGCATTGTAGGTACCTACTAGACATCTATATTAGCAACTACAGATTAGGCTACTTACTTTCAATAACTTCCTCTTGGTGAGTATCACGCTTAACCTGATCACTTTAGGATGACGTTGAAGGCAATCTCAATCTAGATTTATGTTTCACTTTTTCCCTAATTTCTTTAATTTCTTAAATAAACCACTATAATCATCAATATCTTTCGAACGTGAAGTTTTCTTCACCATGATTACGCAAAATCAGATTGGACAATCTGGAAACAACTTAGTCGCAACGGTAATTTTTTGCACAAAATGATGCGTGTGACTCGGACAGCACAAAAAAAAACAGATTTCCGAGATACCATAAAGCCACTCAGTGATGCAGCTAAACTTTTCTGCAAAGTAATCATCTTCGGTTCGTGATCTTCGTATAATTAGAATCGAACTTCACAAGGTAAGTTCGTTTAATTCTAAATTATACTTCATATCACTCCCGAAGATGATTACCAATTTACATGCAGATGTTTAGAGTGTAATATAAAATTTATACAGATTTTTCTTTTTTGTTTCGAAATGGTAATGATTAAACAAATTTATAAACAATTGATTTGCAATATTTATTAGCAAACTGCAGTTTTTGTGTTAACAGTAAATAAGGATAAAGATTCATACAATTAAGTAAACAATGAATTTGGGAGGCGATTTCCTATCGATTCAATAGTTTCTCTATTATAATACGTTTGAAAAATATTAGAGATATTAGTCCAGCCCACAGCCCTTCGAACCGCCTGCAGACTGAACTGATGTACGCCGCGTGCCTTGTGCTATGTGCACCAACATTGACACGTCCACAGCGCTTCTTTGGAGAGTATCCTTTACCCTGTGGGATAAAGTTTGAAGGCCAATTTTCCTGTGAAGCTTACGAAAACTTATGAATAAATTATTTGTCTCAGTGTTTCTAATAGATCTTGTTTTATCTAAGTATGCTTTCGATGCGATGGCTGGACATATATTACGGTTCTCTTTAAAAAAAGGCAGTCTGATCAGGGGTTGGTAAGCGCAGGGTCTTGACGATATAATTAAGTCAGTATTTTTTTTTAATACAATTGAATCATTACTTTCAGTAATATTATTATTTTTGATTAAGCTAAGAGTTGAAATTCTCTGAGTTGACACAATGGCAATCAAAGCGACAGTTTTATATGATAAAGCATTAAGGCTCACATTATCATAAGGATAATAATCACTTAAATAATTTAAAACCACGGAGCTATCCCATGTTGTATCATATTTAGGAGTAGGAGGATTTAGTCTAAAAGAACCTTTCAATAATCTATTCACATAATCAGTTTTCATTATTGAATTACCCCGAACCAACGTTAAAGTGGATCTCGTGGTATTTAAAGTACTATAGCTAGCCCCAGCATTATGCCTATCTGACAAAAAATGTTCTATTGCCAGACATACCGTCAATCCAGAAACTGCAATGTTTTTTGTTGATCAAACTCCAACCAAAATTTTAATGAGGAATTATACAGAGATAGTGTATTTTGGGGTAGCGAAGCCATGAGTAAATCTAGTGACGATACTGGTACGCCACGTTCAATCAACGACTGCCGGATAATATAGCTGCCACCAGGGTAAGGCTTATACAGTGAGTGTGCTTCTCTGAAAGGAGAATGCATTAGCTTAGTATTCGGCTCAAAAAATATTTCTTGTGACACAAGTAGTTTTCGATATAGCGGAATCCACGGCTGTGAGGGCCAGTAGGAAAACACAATAATGCCTTCGGCTTTATCATTTACGAATTTGTGAGGAACTTTTGTAATAAGGCGTAATGGTGAAAATGCGTAAAATTATATTATGTTTGTCCATTTAAACGTAAATGCATAAACTTCTTCTGACTGCGGATCAATCTTCCACGAAGCATACCTGTCACACATAAGATTCTGTATGCTTGCGAAGAGATCAAAATGGGGGGTGCTAAACTTAGCTCAAATTTCAGAAAACGCGTAGTCAGCTAGTTGCCACTCGGTATCGATGGACTATTAGTGTGAAGCGCGATCTGCATCAACATTATCGCTAGATTGAATATATTGCAAATATGAAAATTCTACACTTTTCAAAACACTTCCATATGTCGTGTAAGATCGTTTAAGCGAGTGTGTTGTATTCCTCCCAATTTATTAATGTAAGCAATGGATGTTGTATTATCTATTTTGAGAAGGAAATTGCAATTACTTAAATGAGAGCCAAACATTTTTATCGCATAAAAGGCAGCTTTTAGTTCTAAGAAGTTAATATGATTTTTAATCTCTCTTGCACTCCAATTACCACCAGGTATTTCGCTGTTACATGGTACTCGCCAATCTGTACGAGATGCATCGCAAAATATTTCTAGTAAATAATCATTACTTTGAATAGATGAATAGCTTGTTTCAATATTGTCACTCCACCATTTAAAATCTGGCTGTAGACAGCTAGGCAAAACCATACGCTTATTATAATTATCAGAATAGTATAAAGCTAAGAATTTGTCGCGTTCTTTTTGCCTAGTATACACCCAACCGTACTGTACGGCTGGGCATGCTGATGTCAAAAGTCCTAGAAATTCCACAAGTTGTCTTATTCTGCACATTTTCGTTTGTGAAAAAGACCTGACTGCGTTATTAATGCGAATTTTCGTGTCAACTGGTCCTTTTTTAAATTATTTATTAGGAGTCCAAATGATTCTAATATTTCTCTTGTAGCAGTAACATTCCAACGCACTCACTGTTAGAGCCAATACATAAAAATCGTATAGGTAATTAACCGACATTTAGCCGTCCGAACGTAGAGATTGTAATTCAGGTTTTAGTAGCTTTGTGAAAACAAGTGGAGCAGTGCAAAGCTCAAATGGCAGAACATTAAACTCATAAAGTTCTGAATTCCAATAAAAGCGTAGCTTTTTACGTTCTTCATTATTAATTGTTATCAAAAAGTGAGCCTAAGCATCCTTTAAATCAAATGTAGCCATAAATTAATTTTGGTCTAGGAGCTTTAGTGCAGTACGGTAACGCTCCATTTTAAAATGCTCCACTTTGATGAATTTATTTAGTTCCTTTAAATTTAGTATAAAATGATGTTCACCATTCGGTTTTAGAACTGTGAATACGGGCGACAAAAAACTGATCATCACAGGGATTGCATAATGAAATATATTTTGGATCAAGATGTTTAAGTACAGATTCTTGGATTATTTTAGATTCACAAGAAGAAAATCGGTCATTTTTAGGTATTATTTTTTTGTACGGGTTCCTCCTTAAAGGGAATTTTATAACCTTGACCCCAAGACAGAATATTGGAGTCATTCGTAATAGTACACCAATAATTATAATAAAACTGCAATCTGCCGACAATTGATGAGTGTACCTCTGGTTCTGAAGTCAGTTCCTCCTTGAGCGGTACCGTGTGTAGCTCTTGGTGTGCATCGGGTTGCGGTTGCGCGACAGCGGCTGTCGGGCCGTCTAGTGGGGCGGATACGCTCGCGGCCCGGCGGCGGCAGCCCGCGACGCCCCCCTCGCGTTTAAAGACCCTCGGCGCGCTGATATGGATGGACCAGATTAGAGCGCGTGCTGTGTTTTAATGGCAGGTCGCACTGCTGGCATACGAGGGCGTAGTTCCATACTAGATTTTGATATAGTTTTGGACGATTTCAAGTATTCGGCCAACTCCGAACCAAATATAAAAAATTGTCTATTTGCGTATTTCTTATAGTACGTCGGGTTTGCTTATTTAAAGTATTTATAGCGGCAAACCGTCTTGAGAGAGATTCTTTATAGTGTATATCACAAAAAAGTTTAGCTGCACCACTGAGTGGCTTTATGATATCTCGGAAATCTGTTTTATTTATAGAGCTATATTGATCGCTTTTCCGAGTGCAGCCAGACCACTACCAAGCTGATTCTGGTGACTTTGGCTGTAAACATCTCTCTTATTAATTGTTTCTGTAAGCGCAGCTTTGATCTCGAGATTCTACGCCGGGTCTTTTAGGTGAGGACAGTTTTCTGGAGGCAAATATTGTTTTATTCGATCAGCTCGCTTTTCTTTACTTGTGTGCTCGCACCTGGATGCAATGTCTTCATGTAAGGTTTCACCAAAACTTTTATCCAAGGAAGGATCATCTCCTAACATATCAATAATCTCTCGTTTATAGCAAATAGCAAGCAAAATCTTTATAATAACAATATTGGTAGCCATTCTAGTAATGCAACGCGATTAACGCGGATGTAAATAGGTAATCCAGGCTCAGACGCGATTTACGCGGAGCGAGGTATGCAAGTAGGCACTTTATGCTCAGATGCGATTGACGCGGAGCAAAGTATGCAAGTACTTTACGCTCAGACGCGATTTACGCGGAGCAAGGTGTGCAAGTACTTTACGCTCAGACACGCGATTTACGCGGAGCAAGGTGTGCAAGTACTTTACGCTCAGACACGATTTACGCGGAGCAAGGTATACAAGTAGGCACTTTATGCTCAGACGCGATTTACGCGGAGCAAGGTATACAAGTAGGCACTTTATGCTCAGACGCGATTGACGCGGAGCAAAGTATGCAAGTACTTTACGCTCAGACGCGATTTACGCGGAGCAAGGTGTGCAAGTACTTTACGCTCAGACACGCGATTTACGCGGAGCAAGGTGTGCAAGTACTTTACGCTCAGACACGATTTACGCGGAGCACATTAGGTAAGTACTTTTATAAGACTTAGGCCCAATATACACGAAGTAAATAAAAAACAAAAAATAGGTAGGTCAACGCTCATAGGCGGTTTACGCCGAGCGATGTTTATAGGTTACAATATCGCGATTTAATATAGACGTTACGTTACGTTCATACATTTAATACCTAGCTACTTATACAACTACAAATAAATACATTTTAAAGTTCGATTAATCTTTGCTTATTACCATCTAATAACTAGTTTAAATATACTTAGTACCAATAAAACTTGTTTCATGATTTATATAAAACTTTTGTTATATAAAGTTAATAAAAAGGTAGATAAAATACAATTTTAAGCGGTGCTGTGACAGCGGCAACGCAGGATCGTACCGGTACCCGAGGCCGACAGAGTGGCGCCTGACGGGCGGCGCGTGGCGGCAGGCGCTTGCGCATTGTACATGTACCTACTAGACATCTATATTAGCAACTACAGATTAGGCTACTTACTTTCAATAACTTCTTCTTGGTGAGTATCACGCTTAACCTGATCACTTTAGGATGACGTTGAAGGCAATCTCAATCTAGATTTATGTTTCACTTTTTCTCTAATTTCTTTAATTTCTTAAATAAATCACTATAATCATCAATATCTTTCGAACGTGAACTTTTCTTCACCATGATTACGCAAAATCAGATTGGACAATCTGGAAACAACTTAGTCGCAACGGTAATTTTCTGCACAAAATGATGCGTGTGACTCGGACAGCACAAAAAAACGTAATGAACATAGGACAGTGAGACCGGAGTGGGGTCGATGAGCGGGTATTTGAATTATATGCAAGAAAGGACAAAAGGGAATTTTATAACCTTGACCCCAAGACAGAATATTGGAGTCATTCGTAATAGTACACCAATAATTATAATAAATCCTGTTCCTCTACCTCTGTGTGAGTGTCTACCTGAGTGTACCTCTGGTTCTGAAGTCAGTTCCTCCTTGAGCGGTACCGTGTGTGGCTCCTGGTGTGCATCGGGTTGCGGTTGCGCGACAGCAGCTGTCGGGCCGTCTAGTGGGGCGGATACGCTCGGGGCCCGGCGGCGGTAGCCCGCGATGCCCCCCTCGCGTTTAAAGCCCCTCGACGCGCTGATATGGATGGACCAGCTTAGAGCACGTGCTGTGTTTTAATGGCAGGTCGCACTGCTGGCATGCGAGGGCGTAGTTCCATACTAGATTTTGATATAGTTTTGGACGATTTCAAGTGTTCGGCCAACTCCGAACCAAATATAAAATTGTCTAATTGTTTATTTCTTATAGTACGTCGGGTTTGCTTATTTAGAGTATTTATAGCGGCAAACCGTCTTGAGAGAGATTCTTTATAGAATATATCACAAAAAAGTTTAACTGCATCACTGAGTGGCTTTATGATATCTCGGAAATCTGTTTTATTTTTAGAGCTATATTGGTCACATTTCCGAGTGCAGCCAGACCACTACCAAGCTGATTCTGGTGACTGGCTGTAAACATCTCTCTTATTAATTGTTTCTGTAAGCGCAGCTTTGATGTCGAGATTCTACGCCGGTGCTTTTAGGTGAAGACAGTTTTCTGGAGGCAAATATTCTTTTATTCGATCAGCTCGCTTTTCTTTACTTGTGTGCTCGCGCCTGGATGCAATGTCTTCATGTAAGGTTTCACCAAAACTTTTATCCAAGGAAGGATCATCTCCTAACATATCAAGAATCTCTCTTTTAGAGCAAATAGCTAGCAAAATCTTTATAATAACAATATTGGTAGCCATTCTAGTAATGCAACGCGACTAACGCGGATGTAAATAGGTAATCCAGGCTCAGACTCGATTTACGCGGAGCGAATTGGGTAAGTAATTTCCGCTCGAACGCGATTTACGCGGAGCAAGCTATGCAAGCACTTTACGTTCAGATGCGACTTATGCGAAACAAGTTGGGATAAGTACTTTACGCTCAGACGCAATTTACGCGGAGCAAGGTATGCAAGTAATTTATGCTCCGACGCGATTTACAGCAAGGTATGCAAGTACTTTTTGCTCGGACGCGATTTACGCGGAGCAAGGTATGCAAGTAGGCACTTTATGCTCAGACGCGATTGACGCGGAGCAAAGTATGCAAGTACTTTACGCTCAGACGCGATTTACGCGGAGCAAGGTGTGCAAGTACTTTACGCTCAGACACGCGATTTACGCGGAGCAAGGTGTGCAAGTACTTTACGCTCAGACACGATTTACGTGGAGCACATTAGGTAGGTAAGTACTTTTATAAGACTTAGACGCAATATACACGAAGTAAATAAAAAAACAAAAAATAGGTAGGTCAACGCTCATAGGCGGTTTACGCCGAGCGATGTTTATAGGTAACAATATCGCGATTTAATATAGACGTTACTTTACGTTCATACATTTAATACCTAGCTACTTATACAATTACAAATACATACATTTTGTAGTTCGATTAATCTTTGCTTATTACAATCTAATAACTAGTTTAAATATACTTAGTACCAATAAAACTTGTTTCATGATTTACATAAAACTTTTGTTATATAAAGTTAATAAAAAGGTAGATAAAAAAACAATTTTAAGCGGTGCTGTGGCGCCTGACGGGCGGCGCGTGGCGGCAGGCGCTTGCGCATTGTAGGTACCTACTAGACATCTATATTAGCAACTACAGATTAGGCTACTTACTTTCAATAACTTCCTCTTGGTGAGTATCACGCTTAACCTGATCACTTTAGGATGACGTTGAAGGCAATCTCAATCTAGATTTATGTTTCACTTTTTCTCTAATTTCTTTAATTTCTTAAATAAACCACTATAATCATCAATATCTTTCGAACGTGAACTTTTCTTCACCATGATTACGCAAAATCAGATTGGACAATCTGGAAACAACTTTAGTCGCAACGGTAATTTTTTGCAAAAAATGATGCGTGTGACTCGGACAGCACAAAAAAACGTAATGAACATAGGACAGTGAGACCGGAGTGGGATCGATGAGCGGGTATTTGAATTTTTTTTTTTCTTTTTCTTTATGAAAAGTCTTTAAAGTGTGACAAGGACGGCACCATACTACGTACTGCTGCATGTAAATTGCTAATCATCTTCGGGAGTGATATGAAGTATAATTTAGAATTAAACGAACTTACCTTGTGAAGTTCGATTCTAATTATACGAAGATCACGAACCGAAGATGATTACCAATTTACATGCAGCAGTACGTAGTATGGTGCCGTCCTTGTCACACTTTAAAGACTTTTCATAAAGAAAAGAAAAAAAAAATATATTCAAATACCCGCTCATCGACCCCACTCCGGTCTCACTGTCCTATGTTCATTACGTTTTAGGGCTAGTCTAACCAAATAAGAAAAATATTGGGCTTTAGGGCCGGGAGGGTTGTGGTAATCAACTTCGGTTCGTGATCTTCGTATAATTAGAATCGAACTTCACAAGGTAAGTTCGTTTAATTCTAAATTATACTTCATATCACTCCCGAAGATGATTACCAATTTACATGCAGATGTTTAGAGTGTAATATAAAATTTATACAGATTTTTCTTTTTTGTTTCGAAATGGTAGTGATTAAACAAATTTATAAACAATTGATTTGCAATATTTACTAGCAAACTGCAGTTTATGTGTTAACAGTAAATAAGGATAAAAATTCATACAATTAAGTAAACAATGAATTTGGGAGGCGATTTCCTATCGATTCAATAGTTTCTCTATTATAATACGTTTGAAAAATATTAGAGGTATTACTCCAGCCCACAGCCCTTCGAACCGCCTGCAGACTGAACTGATGTACGCCGCGTGCCCTGTGCTATGTGCACCAACATTGACACGTCCACAGCGCTTCTTTGGAGAGTATCCTTTACCCTGTGGGATAAAGTTTGAAGGCCAATTTTCCTGTGAAGCTTACGAAAAACTTATGAATAAATTATTTGTCTCAGTGTTTCTAATAGATCTTGTTTTATCTAAGTATGCTTTCGATGCGATGGCTGGACATATATTACGGTTCTCTTTAAAAACGGCAGTCTGATCAGGGGTTGGTAAGCGCAGGGTCTTGACGATATAATTAAGTCAGTATTTTTTTTTTAATACAATTGAATCATTACTTTCAGTAATATTATTATTTTTGATTAAGCTAAGAGTTGAAATTCTCTGAGTTGACACAATGGCAATCAAAGCGACAGTTTTATATGATAAAGCATTAAGGTTCACATTATCATAAGGATAATAATCACTTAAATAATTTAAAACCACGGAGCTATCCCATGTTGTATCATATTTAGGAGTAGGAGGATTTAGTCTAAAAGATAAAAGAACCTTTCAATAATCTATTCACATAATCAGTTTTCATTATTGAATTACCCCGAACCAACGTTAAAGTGGATCTCGTGGTATTTAAAGTACTATAGCTAGCCCCAGCATTATGCCTATCTGACAAAAATGTTCTATTGCCAGACATACCGTCAATCCAGAAACTGCAATGTTTTTTGTTGATCAAACTCCAACCAAAATTTTAATGAGGAATTATACAGAGATAGTGTATTTTGGGCTAGCGAAGCCATGAGTAAATCTAGTGACGATACTGGTACGCCACGTTCAAACAACGACTGCCGGATAATATAGCTGCCACCAGGGTAAGGCTTATACAGTGAGTGTGCTTCTCTGAAAGGAGAATGCATTAGCTTAGTATTCGGCTCAAAAAATATTTCTTGTGACACAAGTAGTTTTCGATATAGCGGAATCCACGGCTGTGAGGGCCAGTAGGAAAACACAATAATGCCTTCGGCTTTATCATTTACGAATTTGTGAGGAACTTTTGTAATAAGGCAAAATGGTGAAAATGCGTAAAATTATATTATGTTTGTCCATTTAAACGTAAATGCATAAACTTCTTCTGACTGCGGATCAATCTTCCACGAAGCATACCTGTCACACTTATGATTCTGTATGCTTGCGAAGAGATCAAAATGGGGGGTGCTAAACTTAGCTCAAATTTCAGAAAACGCGTAGTCAGCTAGTTGCCATTCGGTATCGATGGACTATTAGTGTGAAGCGCGATCTGCATCAACATTATCGCTAGATTGAATATATCGCAAATATGAAAATTCTACACTTTTCAAATCACTTCCATATGTCGTGTAAGATCGTTTAAGCGAGTGTGTTGTATTCCTCCCAATTTATTAATGTAAGCAATGGATGTTGTATTATCTATTTTGAGAAGGAAATTGCAATTACTTAAATGAGAGCCAAACATTTTTATCGCATAAAAGGCAGCTTTTAGTTCTAAGAAGTTAATATGATTTTTAATCTCTCTTGCACTCCAATTACCACCAGGTATTTCGCTGTTACATGGTACTCGCCAATCTGTACGAGATGCATCGCAAAATATTTCTAGTAAATAATCATTACTTTGAATAGATGAATAGCTTGTTTCAATATTGTCACTCCACCATTTAAAATCTGGCTGTAGACAGCTAGGCAAAACCATACGCTTATTATAATTATCAGAATAGTTTAAAGCTAAGAATTTGTCGCGTTCTTTTTGCCTAGTATACACCCATCCGTACTGTACGGCTGGGCATGCTGATGTCAAAAGTCCTAGAAATTCCACAAGTTGTCTTATTCTGCACATTTTCGTTTGTGAAAAAGACCTGACTGCCTTATTAATGCGAATTTTCGTGTCAACTGGTCCTTTTTTAAATTATTTATTAGGAGTCCAAATGATTCTAATATTTCTCTTGTAGCAGTAACATTCCAACGCACTCACTGTTAGAGCCAATACATAAAATATCGTATAGGTAATTAACCGACATTTAGCCGTCCGAACGTAGAGCTTGTAATTCAGGTTTTAGTAGCTTTGTGAAAACAAGTGGAGCAGTGCAAAGCTCAAATGGCAGAACATTAAACTCATAAAGTTGTGAATTCCAATAAAAGCGTAGCTTTTTACGTTCTTCATTATTAATTGTTATCAAAAAGTGAGCCTAAGCATCCTTTAAATCAAATGTAGCCATAAATTAAGTTTGGTCTAGGAGCTTTAGTGGAAGTACGGTAATGCTCCATTTTAAAATGCTCCACTTTGATGAATTTATTTAGTTCCTTTAAATTTAGTATAAAATGATGTTCACCATTCGGTTTTAGAACTGTGAATACGGGCGACAAAAAACTGATCATCACAGGGGTTGCACAATGAAATATATTTTGGATCAAGATGTTTAAGTACAGATTCTTGGATTATTTTAGATTCACAAGAAGAAAATCGGTCATTTTCAGGTATTATTTTTTGTACGGGTTCCTCCTTAATGGGAATTTTATAACCTTGACCCCAAGACAGAATATTGGAGTCATTCGTAATAGTACACCAATAATTATAATAAAACTGCAATCTGCCGACAATTGATGAGTGTACCTCTGGTTCTGAAGTCAGTTCCTCCTTGAGCGGTACCGTGTGTGGCTCCTGGTGTGCATCGGGTTGCGGTTGCGCGACAGCGGCTGTCGGGCCGTCTAGTGGGGCGGATACGCTCGCGGCCCGGCGGCGGCAGTCCGCGACGCCCCCCTCGCGTTTAAAGCCCCTCAACGCGCTGATATGGATGGACCAGATTAGAGCGCGTGCTGTGTTTTAATGGTAGGTCGCACTGCTGGCATACGAGGGCGTAGTTCCATACTAGATTTTGATATAGTTTTGGACGATTTCAAGTGTTCGGCCAACTCCGAACCAAATATAAAAAATTGTCTATTTGCGTATTTCTTATAGTACGTCGCTTATTTAGAGTATTTATAGCGGCAAACCGTCTTGAGAGAGATTCTTTATAGTATATATCACAAAAAAGTTTAGCTGCATCACTGAGTGGCTTTATGATATCTCGGAAATCTGTTTTATTTTTAGAGCTATATTGATCGCTTTTCCGAGTGCAGCCAGACCACTACCAAGCTGATTCTGGTGACTTTGGCTGTAAACATCTCTCTTATTAATTGTTTCTGTAAGCGCAGCTTTGATCTCGAGATTCTACGCCGGGTCTTTTAGGTGAGGACAGTTTTCTGGAGGCAAATATTCTTTTATTCGATCAGCTCGCTTTTCTTTACTTGTGTGCTCGCACCTGGATGCAATGTCTTCATGTAAGGTCTCACCAAAACTTTTATCCAAGGAAGGATCATCTCCTAACATATCAAGAATCTCTCTTTTATAGCAAATAGCAAGCAAAATCTTTATAATAACAATATTGGTAGCCATTCTAGTAATGCAACGCGATTAACGCGGATGTAAATAGGTAATCCAGGCTCAGACGCGATTTACGCGGAGCAAGCTATGCAAGCACTTTCCGTTCAGATGCGACTTATGCGAAGCAAGTTGGGATAAGTACTTTACGCTCAGACGCGATTTACGCGGAGCAAGGTATGCAAGTAATTTATGCTCGGACGCGATTTACGCGGAGCAAGGTATGCAAGTACTTTTTGCTCGGACGCTTTACGCGGAGCAAGGTATACAAGTAGGCACTTTATGCTCAGACGCGATTGACGCGGAGCAAAGTATGCAAGTACTTTACGCTCAGACGCGATTTACGCGGAGCAAGGTGTGCAAGTACTTTACGCTCAGACACGCGATTTACGCGGAGCACATTAGGTAAGTACTTTTATAAGACTTAGGCGCAATATACACGAAGTAAATAAAAAACAAAAAATAGGTAGGTCAACGCTCATAGGCGGTTTACACCGAGCGATGTTTATAGGTAACAATATCGCGATTTAATATAGACGTTACGTTACGTTCATACATTTAATACCTAGCTACTTATACAACTACAAATACATACATTTTATAGTTCGATTAATCTTTGCTTATTACCATCTAATAACTAGTTTAAATATACTTAGTACCAATAAAACTTGTTTCATGATTTACATAAAACTTTTGTTATATAAAGTTAATAAAAAGGTAGATAAAAAACAATTTTTAGCGGTGCTGTGACAGCGGCAACGCAGGATCGTACCGGTACCCGAGGCCGACAGAGTGGCGCCTGACGGGCGGCGCGTGGCGGCAGGCGCTTGCGCATTGTAGGTACCTACTAGACATCTATATTAGCAACTACAGATTAGGCTACTTACTTTCAATAACTTCCTCTTGGTGAGTATCACGCTTAACCTGATCACTTTAGGATGACGTTGAAGGCAATCTCAATCTAGATTTATGTTTCACTTTTTCCCTAATTTCTTTAATTTCTTAAATAAACCACTATAATCATCAATATCTTTCGAACGTGAACTTTTCTTCACCATGATTACGCAAAATCAGATTGGACAATCTGGAAACAACTTAGTCGCAACGGTAATTTTTTGCACAAAATGATGCGTGTGACTCGGACAGCACAAAAAAACGTAATGAACATAGGACAGTGAGACCGGAGTGGGGTCGATGAGCGGGTATTTGAATATTTTTTTTTTTTTTTTTCTTTTCTTTATGAAAAGTCTTTAAAGTGTGACAAGGACCAAGGACGGCACCATACTACGTACTGCTGCATGTAAATTGGTAATCATCTTCGGGAGTGATATGAAGTATAATCCCGGACTTGTGTCGCGTAGTGACACGGAGCGCCGTCATATTGAAATATAATAGTGCGTCTTAGTTGTAGATGTTCAAGCAAATCTTCAAAGTCATTCTTTAAGAAGTTTTTGTAAGTTCGTCCATCAAGTCTGCTCGGCAATTCTAATGGACCAATTAATTCGCCATAGAGAACACTAGACCACAAGTTCACACTGTACTGATGTTGAAATGTGGATGATCTCGCAGCGTGTGGATTGTCTGTCGCCCATGTGTGGTAATTGTGAATATTGAAAATTCCCGTCCATCCGCTCAAATCTTGACTCGTCAGTCCACAAAACTTTGTTGAAAAAGCCAAGATCTTCTTGCTCTTTTCTTAACATTAGTCGGCAGAAATCTATTCGTAATTGACTGTCTTGAGGCTCTAATGCTTGAACACTTTGTATGTGGTACGCGTGGTATCCTTCTTCATGGAAAATTCTTTGAATTGAAGTTCTCGGAATGTCCAGATTATGAGCCATAACTCTCGTACTTGTAGATACTCTTTGTATGTGGTACGCGTGGTATCCTTCTTCATGGAAAATTCTTTGAATTGAAGTTCTCGGAATGTCCAGATTATGAGCCATAACTCTCGTACTTGTAGATGGATGTCTCTCAACAGCTTCTATCACAGTTTCTCTACGATCTGGATCCGTTCGACGAATTCCTTCACATGCGCCACGTTGGCCAGTAGCTCCATTAGCGCATTATGTGTGTTTATAAAAACACGATGGTCAGGATTTGCATAACTCGAAAACTGAAAAATCGCGGAACATACATGGGGGTGTATGACGTCAATCGATGGGTCGCCCTGTATGTTCCTGACAACATAATGACGATAGTCTACAATTTTTGTTTTCAATGAAGCGGCATTTACAGGTCGCGCGGTGGTTTAAGATCGCTCGAGGGATGTAGTGGGGGCAATCAGCGCATGTGTACAATCGCGCACAGAAATTGTTTGTGTAATTAAGCGATTTTTGTTGAAGTGGTTGGTTTACTTTGAATAAAAAGAAACTTATTTTATATTGGTTTTATTTTAGAAGCACATTTCGTTACAGGGCATTGCAAAAGCCAAGGCGTAATACAGATTATAAAACTTTTTTATTCTACGCGGGTAACTTCCCAATTAGTGCATAGATGGCGCTCCATGTATCATTTCAACGTTTCAGATTATATAATTTACCTTATTACAACACGCCTCCTTATATTTATAATCTTAACTCCTAAATTAATCTTAATTCTGTCGTGTTTTTCAAAAATTTTGTTTTATTTAGTGCTCGTTCACATAGGTACACGCGAAAGCGGGGGCGGGCGCGGGAAACGTTGCGAGCTCATGTTCACATTAACCGCCAGGCGTTCGCACGTGTGTGACGTAGAGAGCGCGAGACGCGCGAGAGGTCTTAAATATGGACCACGATCTTTTATTTTTAATCGAAAATTCATACCTAAAGTGGCAGATGCTAAAAATTAGAATGGGCGTGCACGAAATTAATAAAGAGAACGGTATGGTGAATTTCATACTTTTTATGGTAATTTGAGAGAACATCCTTCAAGATTTTTTGGATATACCAGGATGAGTGTAAACTGTTTTGCTTACATACTGGATTCAATAAGGAGTGATATTTCAGAAGTGGACACAAATTTTCATAAAAGTATAAAGCCCAAAGAAAGACTGTAACTATAAGGTGAGTTTAGAAAAAAAATATTTTCATAGTAAGTAAATTATCATTTTTTATCGGGATACATATTGCAGTCATTCAAATTCAAACAAGGTTCCTCGTTATTATTTTATTTAATTAATATTATCGTTATCAATTATACAAAGTTTAATTTCCATAATTAGTCGTGTTATAATTGTATGTATTATATATGTATACGTAACTGTATGTTGTAATTGTATGTATTATATGTGTATATGTAACTTGTGTAATATTGTTTCTAGCACGTAGTTTTTGCATAGGAGATAATTGTTACATGTACGGCAACAAACTTTTAAAAAATAACAGTTCTTCGCAGTATTGTTCGTGTCTTTCGCTGCTTTGTGATAGTTTAAGTTGTAATAATTCCAACTTTTTCTTCTCCAATTCCATAAATTCCTGTCTTACATATTGTGCACATTTACGTTTGGTGCTCGTATATTGTGTACTTGAAGATGCACCAGCTATGGATTGGGGAGTTGAGGACCGCTCATCATCATCATTATTATTGCAGTTTTCATCAGTAGTTTCATCTAAATTGCCTTCATTTATTTCTGGGGTAACATCATCTTTTATGAAGAGCATCATTTGAAAATATGGCCACATTGAAGTGTTTTGATCTGTTCCAGCATCACCAGAACGAGAAACTGGAATTTTCTTAAATTCTTTCTTAAATTGGTCCCGAATGTTCTTCCATTTTTTCCTTAAAGCCTTCTCTGTAAAATCAGAAATATTGGATTAGTGTAAATTTATTTAATTTTTACATTATAATTATATTTTTTGTTATGTTTCAGATATCTCTCCACTGGATTGGCATTTCGATCTTTGGCATATAGCTTTCGGATGGGTGTTAGTACTGTGTCTGAGATTGTTTATAGTACCTGTGAAGCTATTTGGAAAAACAATTTGAATGTCCACATACCATAACCATCTTATGAATATTGCTTCAGATTTTAGGGAGATGTGGCACTTTCCTAACTGCATTGGCAGTTTGGACGGTATACATTGTAGGGTTAAATGACCTAAAAAATCAGGATCGGCATTTTTTAACTACAAGCATTATTTCTCTATTGTTTTGCAAACTGTGGTTGATGCGAGGAAAAGATTTTTAAGTATTGAAGTGGGAGGTAGAGGAAAGCAAAGCGACGGCGGTACATTTAATGCCTCGTCCCTGAACCGGTTACTCGAAAGAGGTGCATTTAATATTCCGGAACCAAGAACATTACCTAATTCTAACATTACAGCTCCATATGTTATATTAGCCGATGAAGCTTATCCTCTTAAAGAATATATAATGCGTCCATACCCACAAAGAACATTGAATCAAGAGAGAGAAAATGTTAATAATAGATTGTCAAGAGCGAGAAAACCGTGGAGTGTGCATTTGGAATTTTATGCAATAAATGGCGAGTTTTGTTAAAATCTATTGAAACTGATGTTAATCATGCACGCCTGATTATAAAAACCGCTTGCTTATTGCATAATATTGTAATTGATACAGATTTTTGCGATTGTGATAATGAGTTCACAACTCCAACTCGACATCAAAGGCGATAAACTACACAACAAGTTCGGAATTCATTCACGAAATATTTTTGGGAAAACAATCGTTTAATATACATGTTTAAATGGCCTTTGTATTATGTATCTTTTTTAGTCTTCAGGAAATAAAAAGTTTAAAATACCTGCAAGTATATCATATTTCCAGCATAATGATATGTATTTCATTTACTCACCCTCCATATCAGGAAACAATCCAGCAATTTCCTTCCATAGTTTATTAAGAACATTTCTGATCATATGATGACTGTGTTTACTTTGCCAAATAGGAGGTCTAGCCTGAACAGCACTAATAAACTCTTCTGTATTGAACGACATGATAGAAACGTACTATCGTTTCTAGCGACAAGTTCAAACTGGTTAAACTTACCGGACGTCGCGCGTGAATCGCGCGCGCCGCCGCTAGTTTGACATGAACACACACAAACGTCTCAGGCGTTTGAAATTGCCGCCTGTCGCTAGTTAGCTCGCTACTTAGACCGCACGTGCGTTGTGAACGTGAACACTTGGAAATCCCGTCATATATTTGATATTTCGTGACCGCGCCCGCGGGTCAACGTGAACAAATACTTAGTACTAACACTCTTAGTTAAAATATCTGGTAAGTTACATTTTGTATCGATTTTAATAATATCAATTAGTTTGTTTTCATAATTCTCGTTTATATAATGATAGTGCACTTCAATGTGCTTTGAATTTTTAGTAAAGTAACCATACTTAGCTATCGCAATTGCACCTGAATTGTCTTCATACAATTTGATTGGTTTACAAAAGTTTAAATAAATAAATAAAATAAAAATGCATTTATTTCAGTAAGTTTTACATGTAAGTTGCCGGGGCTTCCCAGAAAGTAATCAAATGATACTTGTGTTGAGAAAACCTAGCTCTTACGATGGAAACATAAATTTAGACTTACTAGACCAACAATATGAGTAACAATAGTATTACCATTAGTTCCTTAAAAAATAAAATTAAAAAGAAGCTTGAAGTGTGTAGTTAGTGTGAGGTGTGTGTGTGTGTGAGTGTGCGCGCGTGTGTCTATGTGTGGATGGTAGTTTATTTTGGCCACATAACCCTATAAATTCGTTACGTGGTGGTATGACTTGACTTTGATACATGCTTAATGTACTCAACATTAAGCATGTATCAAATTCAAGTTAATGTAAGTAGGATTTCCTCCACATCTTCATAATTTAGAGTAAGGAGCCATTCAGTCAGATTTTTCTTACACTCATACAATTGCATGGGGTATATATTATATCAAATGACTCAGCGAATTTCTTATCTGACATTGCAACATAGTTTGCAAAAGTCGAACATTTAGTTACTGTATTTTGTTTACGTGTTTTCCAAAATATTAAGTTTCCAAACAATCTTATTATAAAACCTGATGTAGATTTCCTATCCACGTTATTCCATGCATAGTCTGAATCTACCATACCAATCTAAAATATCAGCATCTACATTATCATAATATGTCAACTTTAGATTCTTAGTTTTATATAGATATTTTAACACTCATTGCATATTTGTAATGTGTTTGGTTATAACAACTTTGATAATTTTCTTACCGACACACTATCTTTGATACTGGTATAAAAGCTGTGATGCACTGGAGGTATAAAAGGCAAAAGATCTAATAAGTCCTTTTTTTTCTCACAACTTATGGGTTTTCCATCAGGGTATAAAGGATCCAGCTTAATACCAGTCAAATCTGTAGAGCCCCTTTTCTTTAAATCTACATTTTCAAATAAAACATCTTCATTATTAGAATACTTAAAAAATAATTTAAATGGATGCATTTTATTAAACAAGAGCCACTGCATGCTGAGCCACTGAACCTTTGATTTTTCAGCAGTTATCTTCCTGTTGGTAATGTTATTCTCCAGCTTTTTTGTTGAAATAAAGTAATCTTTTGTCATTTTTATAACATCAAATGGGTTCCTGTCCCTAGCTGCCTTAATAACCGTAGTTCAGTCATCCGGTAAATAAATATTTTTGAAAAACTTTTTCTTTTTCTCCACTAATCCAAAATCTTGGTCACATACTAAGTATGAGTGCCCACTGACATAGAACTTATGGTCTATGTTATCTACTGTGTAATCTGGATGGGCAACAATATACTGGCAAAGAGTAGCCATTTTAATATTTCTGTTTTGACCACCGCACTGGTCTGAGTACATTATTAACTTTTTAGTCTTGACTTTCTCTTTGATAAATCGCAATAAGCAGGAACCAATCTCCTGAGGACCCCTGGAAGCTATAGTTTCATCCCACACATACATGGTTACTTCATTATTATTAGCATTATGAATTCCCAGGCAGTAAGTCCAAAGCTGTCTTTTATAATAGCAAATTCCTGTAGAAATAACAGGAGTAGGTAAAGTTTTCATGAGATCAAATACTATAACTGTTAAATCAGAATCATCTGCAGCTCTATTCTTATCTATCTTAAAATTATTTCTTGCAGATTCAGCCTTTAAGAGATGTAGTTTCCTTTGAGAATCAAGTTCATCCTTTTTGACAGATGATTCTTCAGCTTCTATTTTTATTTTAAAATTATCACTATTTTTACAGGAATCAGTAATTGCTGCATGAAAAGATAGGTTGAATTGCTCATTAAAAACTTTTCTAAACATAAAATTTGACACTTGTTCAGAAGGTGGTGTTTCTTCTTTATATAAAGAAATCAGTTTAGGCAAGCCCAAGTCAGGTGCTAAGTACATTCGATTTGTGCTCTTGTGTAGGGTATAATGTGACTCATATTTAGGAAATTTATTGATAAAGTTTTTAACAATTTGTATTTTGTTCTCTGGAGTTTTATTTGAAGGCACATGGTTTCCTCTTAGATCTGTGGGAGGTGTGGGAATAACTAGTTTATCTTTTAAAACTCTAGACAATCTGCCATCACTGACACCAAAAAGCTTTTTAAAAAATATTTTGCATACAGTAACATACAAGCCATCACCATTAAGAACTTGATACACCCTTGAATTTGAACGCCTAGATTCAGCAGAAGCAGTGCATGTCTTTTTTGGCATCACCTTAATTAAAGAAAAAAAGGTAAGATGTCTGCAAGTTATAATTTCCCAAAGCATAAAAGCTGTTGAACAGAATTATTTGCTGAGCAGGCAGAATCTTTTCATGACACTTAAGTTGGCAATTACACTCACGAGCAGAATCAATTTGTTTTGGTGGCACTAGAACACCTTTAACATTAATATATTCCTCACCTCTTGAACGCTTTTCCTTTCTCACATTCTTCTTCCATTTGCTGGGTTGTCTCACTCTTTTTCTAGGTTTACATTGAACTGGAGTAATTTCAGAAGTTACATTATTTGGGGATTGGTTTTCGTCACCTAAAATCTCAATTAAATCAGTAGTAGATGCTGTCGAATTACGTCCAGATGGCTGGTATTCTGAACCAGAGTCTTGAAATGGATCTTCTTCTGCTTCAGACCCAAAGATTTCTGTAAACAATGAAAACTCTTAGAAGACTATTAACAAATAACACTTCATGTTTATTGCAATACAATACAATGGAATACTCTAATACATACCTCGAAGTTCGTTATCCACATTGTATTCTTGTCGGTCGTTTTCCATATTGTCAAATAGCCACTTATTAACAATTAAAAATAATTTACTGAACGATAAAGCAAGCACGTATGAGCGCGAAAATAATGACGTTTGTCATTCACAGACTGTCAAAAAGTAGCCTAACTAATGTCATCATGACAGTGAAGTTAAAGACTGCTTAAACCATAGTGGCCTATCTTACTTAGGCTAGTATGGCACTTCAAATTTAGATCACAGGCTAAAAACCATAACAATGATTATGCTGCCATCTAGTGAAAATTCGTTGTTGTAAAAAAATGAGTTAGGCCACTATGGTTCTCATGGCCTCATATATCATCACGCTACGACTAAAAGGTGCCGAGCAGCGGGGGTGAAACCAGGGACAGCTGCTTGTGTTTTATAAATGATGAAGAATGTATTACAAACTACTTATACAGGGTGTCTCACGGCAAAGTTAGGATTTTGAAATGAAATAAAAGTTAATTGGCATATTTTTGTGAAAACATTTTTATTGAAAATTATTGGACTTTTTTTTTATTATATTATAAACTAGCGCTTGACCGCAATCCCGCCCGATGGTAAGCAGTGACGCAGTCGTTGATGGTAAAGCGCACTAGTTTATTAAGAGCCTATTCACTCTAGCCTTGAAGACACTCAAATTGGAGGCCGACGGAAACACCGCGGGTTTTTTAAAGATCACATCTTCCAGATGTCTTCCATTTCGTAGCACGTATTCACGGAACCGGTTCATCGCATTTTGCATAACGCGCCTAAGCATAGACGGCTCGATGTCGCGTATTTCTTGTTGGATATTTTGATTTTAGCGCAGCGATATTCGTCGGATTATTGACGTAAACCATGCTTTTAAGGTACCCCCATAGGAAAAAGTCCATGGGGGTCAAATCTGGTGATCGCGGAGGTCACGCGATATCACCAAAGCGGGATATCAATTTTTGAGGAAACAATTCACGAAGTTGGTCCATAGTGGCTCTTGCAGTGTGGCAAGTGGCTCCATCCTGCTGAAACCATGTTCTTGTACCGTAAACTGGATGCTCATGAAGTTGGGGCATAAAATGATTGGATATCATTTGCCGATACGCCTCGCCAGAAACAGTTATCGCAGCACCTGTCGCATTTTCAATAAAATACGGCCCGATTATTCCATGGACCGAAAGAGCACACCACACTGTAACTTTTGGGCTATGCAGCGGTCTTTGATGTTTTTGTCTGGGATTGACCGGTGACCAAAAGCGACAATTTTGTTTGTTTACATATCCATTTAAATGGAAATGTGCTTCATCACTCCAAAACACAGTATTCAAAGTGCGAAATCTCTCAATGATTGTCTGGCAAAAGCTTTTACGTAAATTGTAGTCATTTTCATTTATTTCTTGCACTATCTGTATTTTATAGGGATGGAATTTCAAATCACGTTTTAAAATGCGCTCTACGGTTGATTTGGTGACGTTTAAAGTCGCCGCTTTTTTGCGTATTGACAAGCGTGGATTGCGACGAACGCTGGATGCTTCTTCGTTTATTGTTTCTTCCGTCCATGAAGTTCTGCTTGGGCCTGTACGCGGTTGATTTATAGCGAACCCGGTAGCTCGAAACTTGATAATCCATTTACGTATCAAATGTTCGCTTGGTCCATCGCGTAAACGTCTGATATTGTAGCGAGAACAAACCTGTCTTCGAGCCACAATGTACGATTCCCCACCTTTCAAAAACGCTTCGATAGCGAACGCGCGGTGCTCCCCCGACCACTGCGACATCGTGACTAATGAATCCGCACGAACGACGAAGCTACTGCGCTCCTCCCCCAGCGCTTATTTGCAACGGTTTTTTAAATATTCAAAGGAGAATGCCAGATTTCGGCCTACACAACTTTTAAAATTAAACTCACACTTCCACAAAGTTCTTACCTCGAACAATTTAAATATAAAATAGAAACTTAAAAAAATATAGTTAGTACTTTACGGGAACTTGTCCAATAAAAAATAATTTTATTAAGTAATTAATTTAAGATCTTGAATCCCAGATTTAAATAAAAAAATGTTGCCAATCTTGCTACTGTAATCGATAATTCTACATAAATAAAATCTTGCCACTGTAATCGCTAACTGTATTTTAAAAGTATTTTTTATTATTTAGATAGTACGAAATAAAAAAGAAATGCCCTTTATTTTTTATATACAACCTCATTATTTTCTTTTATTATTTATATTTTCTTAGCTAATACGTTATTCCTTTCGTTCCGTTTTAAAGATTTCGATATAAAAAGGAAATTCAAAAAATCGATTTTCTATCTGTGATCGATAAGATAATCGTCTTATAATAGCAACCCCGCGCGCGTGTCAAACTGACATTGACACATCTTGTATTGTTGTCGGTTGTCGGAGTATTTGTTGTTTTTTTTCGAACCACTCTGTGTTTGCGTTAAATTACAGATTTATTGTGTTATATTCATACTACCACACATTCTGTCTTATTCATAAAAAACTCGTTAATCACTCACTAGCGACTGTTTAGCTAACCATTTAGTTAGCTCTTATTCAATGCTTAACTTTTCTTTATTCATAACAGTTAGTTAGCAGATGATTAGTTGCGAGACGAAATAGAGGTGCAATCATGCGTTCGGCACAGATTACAATCAAAATAGTTGACTAAAACAGCAAATTTTAAGAAAAAAACTTGTCAGGCCACAATTTCTTATCTGTATTCTATACTCTGTAGTAATTTTGATAGATGCGATTAACGGAAAACAAATTGAATTGCAGTCGGTATTTCATTTTATTTATTATTATAATTTGGTTTATAAATAAAATGGAAGAAAAAAGAGTGCGAAACCCTAACTGGAGTGAAGAAGAAAAGGTATTTATCTCAAAATTTACTATTACTGATGTAACTGATCAAATTAATGCTAACGCTAAAAAGAATGCATGCATGTCTGCCCTATTCTAAGACTAAAAAAGTTCTTCTTAATGCTTGGCTTCATGAAATTTCTCGCTTTAGAAAGTGCTACGCATGCTGGTGCTTGAGCGGGCTGACATCATAGAGAACAAAGAAGCCACAAATAGTACCAATGCCGCCAAAAAGCTTGCTTGGGAGGATGTGTTGTCGCGGTATATTTCGGTGTTTCTTGTTTGGTTTTGGATTCTGTTTGATACTTTATATGTTATTTACATGGTATATATCTATGGATATTTATGATTTCAGATTTAACACAGTCAGTACGAATAAACGCAGTACAACATAACTCCTCAATCAATGGAGGAATATGAAAAATAATGCGAAGAAGACGGAATTCGCGTACAGGAGAGCGAGGACGATGACTGGTGGAGGACCGCCTCCACCTAGCCCACCTGCTGCAGACCGTGAACTCATCGAAGCGATTCCCAATGAGTTCACAGTAGATAGCAATATATACGATGCCGACTCTATTTATGCCAATCAGCTAAAGTGTACATCCTCATTACCTCCTTTTACTAGTGGTCTCTGCATAAATTAACAGTAAATGACTTTTTTGTTAATAGCAATCAATAGGGTGCATTCCCTGGAAAGATTCCCATTAGATTTTACTATATAAAGTATATTCATTGTGTGAGTATTATAAAATCACTCATTTAATTAAATGTTTTCAGTGCTATATTAAAAATATTTATATATTTTTTTAGATAAAGCCGAACACTTCTGTAGCTCCAATTCCTACTGCATTGGTAAGTATAAAATATTACATTCTTTATGGATCTTCGTTTACTATTTAATAAAATATTTTTTATTAAACTTATTTTATCATATTTTAGCCCAAGACTTCGCAAAACAAAATACCTCCAATTCTCGAGCATCCTCACAGTTCTCAAGCAAATAAAAATAAAAGAAGGAAGATGTAAGTATGTTGGTACACTTTATTGAAATCTATTTAGCCATTATAGGATTCAATGGGAACAAACATCCAACAAAAACCTTCAAATTTATAATACATATTAATGTGATAATACATGTATCCCAATATCTAAGAAAGAGGATACCGAAACTTCTGTTTTGTTGATTACTTCTACGGTGGGGCTTATCCATACTAATATTATAAATGCGAAAGTAACTCTGTCTGTCTGTCTGTTACGCTTTCCTGCTTAAACCGCTCAACCGATTTTGATGAAATTTGGTACAGACAATCTTTAGACCCTGAGAAAGAACATAGGCTACCTTTTATCCAGGAAAAAATAGATGTTCCCGAGGGAAATCTAAAAAGCGCGATATAACCGAACTCCATGCGGGCGAAGCCGCGGGCGGAAAGCTAGTTGTTTTATATATCTACTTGTTTACAGGAACAATTCTGACTGCTGCCGTGAAAGCCATGAGCACCAATTATTTGTCCTTGCGAAGACAGCAAGACAGGAGGCAATGGCTCGAGAGAAAGAAGCACACGAGGCAAGAATGGCAGTAATACGTTTGGAAGAAGAATATTGGAAAGCAAAAATCAATAAATTAAATAATGATTAAATATTTTTATTTGTAATCTGTGTTATTTGTAAAATTAATATTTGAAAATAAATGAAGAGAGAAGTTATTCAACGTTGTTTTCTATAAAAATATTCCTATTCATTCTTGCCATCTCGTCATCAATGATAACACTATCATCCGATTCAGTTGCTTCATGTTCTTGATTCTGTGGTGCATCTGAAAATCAAAAAGTGATTATGAGATCACAGATATTGTAGACCACTCTGATTATACAGTGCTTATTGGCTTCAAAGTAGATATGATAAATTTTGATTTCCAATTATTCCCTGGTGATGAAGGTTTCTTAGGGTATATTTTAGATATTTAGGTGAAATTGTTCATATACTCGTATACACACCTTGTTCTTCTTTAAATAAAATTGCTAGATTATGCAACACAACACAAGCAACTATGATTGCTTTGATGGTGGCATATGAACCTCTCATCACCTCCAGCAGTATCCGAAACCGTTGCTTCAAAACGCCAAAGCATCGTTCAACAACGTAACGAGTTTGGATATCCTGATGGTTATAACGCCGTTCTTCTTCAGTTCTAGGCCTTAGAACTGGTGTTAATAGATGAGGGGTACATGGATATCCACTATCACCTATGAGTTTCCCCAAAAACTCATTCTCTTCGAACCTTCTTTTAATAGAGCTTTCTCTGTATATTCTTGCATCATGTGTACTTCCCCTCCAATGGCACACAATGTCGCATATTTTCAGGTCAGCATCACAGACGACCTGTGAATTATTATGTTGATATTATTAGAAGCCTAAAAAAAAGAGTTTCTTACAATCATAAATACTAGGTATGATCATCTGTCCGTTCCAACTATAAACAATTATCTTATTTTACCTATACCTATTCATTTCATTTATTCATCACACCTAGGTACTTACTTGGGTATTAATTGAGTAATGCCCCTTTCGGTTAATGTGATATTGACCCACATCTCCACCAACCTTCCTTATTTTTATATGGGTGCCATCTATTGCACCAGTAATCCCTCGAAGCCCGCAGATACCTTGAAATTTGCGCATCACATTGGTCTCTTCGGTCACATTCGATGGCATTTTTATAAAAATTGAACTTTTTGATGCCAATGCGATAGCCACTTTACGGACCACACGCGACATGGTTGGTTGGCTCATGCCGTGTATGTCCGCACAGTCCTCTTGAATCTAAAAAAAAGAATTACTCTCCGTGAATTTACACATGCCTAACACTACAGCAAAGTAATAAAATAAATACGTACCTCATGTCGACCCCAATATCTAATTGCAGCCATTACTTGTAGTTCTACAGGGATACCTCCGCCCCGGGTATCCACCTGCAGATCAGGCCTTACTATATCGATGATGCGGCACATATTTGCCTTGGTAAATCGGTATCGTTGCCTAAATTCTTCATCCGACAGGTCTTGTAGCGGATTTATTCGGACCTTGTAAGTCTTCACCTGTCTACTTGTACTTCTTGCAGGCGAACCAAAATAATTTAATTCACCTACGTCATTTTGGAAATCCCGTAAAAGATTATCAAAATTCATGTTCACACTGTTAAAATAACCTCGAAGCACAATGTAGTTGACAATGATCCACTGAATCGATCAGCTGATTCAAATAAAATCCGCCATTTTGCCTCTAACCATCCTCTTAACAGCGGTCCGGTGGTGTTTAATTTTGACAGCTACTAATCAATTGCTTAGCATCCTCTTAACGCTAAACAGCTTTTATGAATAAGAATTTTGCTAATCATCTGCTTAGCAATTGATTAAAGTTTTATGAATAAGACTGTTATATGTGATAATGTCCCATCAACTTACTGTTGGTTATTAATTGAACAAACAAGTAATCCCACTAGCCGCAATGCCCCAACTGAATAAATTGTGCATCGAAATCGTTATAATGGTTGCGGTCATTCATTGCGTATGGGTCTCGTTCAGAAAGAGAATACGCTCTCAGACGCGTGATAGAGCAGCAAATTGGGTGCAATTTGTAGTGGTGACTACAGGTAAGCAACATCCTTCAATGATTTTATGTATTGCTGCTGGTTGATATGTTTTATTCTGATTACAATAACATATTTCTGTTTTTGTTACAGCTCAGATCAACAGATGAGATCAGTCACCCATGTTGGCAAAGAAGTTACCAGAATGGTAACTTCTTCAACCGAACTTAACACCCCATATCATTAAGTATTTATCAACATTCGGCAGCCTCTGTTGTATCAACACCAGCAAACAAAACTCGAGCTGTTACTATCTGCTGATGGGTGATTGAAGTTATGAATGGGATTTTTACACAGCGGTTCAAAATATTCCGACAAGAGCTCAACAACAGAGCTTCACCACATGTCATGATTTACTTTTGTATAACTGCTGCTCTAATCAATAGATTTTGACCACCCGCTCACAGACAGGTTTGATGCTGCCCAGATACTAGAAATCATCCTACAAAAAATGTTCCCAAGTAATACATTAAGTGAGTTCATCATACATAATAATTATAATAGAAGAAAGACACAAATCTCAAATATAAATATTTATAACAGCAATGTCACTGAGTTTCCTCAGCGTGAGTATCACAATTTGATTTTAATAGCCTATGGTAGCTATCAACTCTGTCAGGCTCAATCTTACTAAGGTAGAAGTATGCAGGGAGGTAATAATCTAAGAGAACAATGGTCTCACTCAAAGCTCTTGGCTTTTAAGAGTAAAAATTCAAAGTCGCCATATAAGAAGGAAATAATATTTTGTGTGTTTTGATTGATAACAATTTAAATGGGAGAAAGACAATAAGTCTATATGATTGCAATTGTAAGCCTATTCACTCTAGCCTTGAAGACACTCAAATTGTAATGTGACGGAAACACCGTCGCCGGCAAATTGTTCCAGTCCCTCGATGTACGCGGTATTAAAGAGGAAGCGAAACGCTTCGTCCGGGTCGCAGTGGTGTCAACAACGTAAGGGTTGAAACTCGCCGTACGACGGGTCGTCCGATGGTGGAACGGAGATGGGGGAATTAAATCATGCAATTCCCTTGCACACTCACCAGAATGCAACCTATAGAAGACCGAAAGGCTGGCTACTCTACGCCTGTGCTCCAGGCTTTGGAGACCGTTTCGAGTTAAGTCTGGGTCCCCAATCAGCCTCTTCGCACGCCTCTCCACTGAATCCAAAGTAGCCAGGTGACATTTCGCAGCACCAGCCCAAATGTGGCAGCAGTACTCCACACACGAGCGGACCTGTGCTTTGTACAACATTAGAAGCTGCCCCGGTGTGAAGTACCGCCGGACCTTTGCGATAACGCCATGTTTTCTGGCAGCCACCTTAGCCTTGGACTCAATGAACCGCCCAAAGTTAAGGTTCGAGGAAATCTCAACTCCTAAAAGCTGAAGGCGATTGGTGCACTCCAAGGATACATTCCGAAAAGTAGGAGCCAAGATGAACGGGCTCCTTTTGGCGGTGAAAAGACACGCCTGTGTTTTGGCGGCATTGAATGCGACAAGATTGGCTTTGCCCCATTCGGAGACTGCCTGTAGTGCAGCACTCGTACGCTCTACCATAGCCTCTCTTTCGGACCGGATTGTTTCCTTACTAGCCCGAGCTTCCGGCAGGTATCTCTCCACAACTGTGCTGTCATCTGCATACCCATAGATACCGGGCCGGAGCAGATCGTTAATATGCAGCAGGAACAGAGTTGCAGAGAGAACAGACCCCTGAGGAACACCGGCATTGGTCGACATGGGCTCCGATGAGCGCCATACCCGGTCGAAGGCCTTCGAGACATCAAGGGAGACGGCAATCGCTTCCCCATTTTTCTCGAGGGCCTCGCCCCACAAGTGAGTGGCATACACTAGTAGGTCCCCAGTTGACCGATTGCTCCGAAAACCGTATTGTCGGTCACTGAGAAGATCTTTACCTTCCAGGTAAGCCAAGAGGCGCGAGTTCAACACACGCTCCATAATCTTGCAGAGTATGGAGGTTACCGAAATCGGCCCATAGTTGGTAGGATCGGCACGACTACCCTTTTTGGGCACGGGCTGCACGTTGGCAAGCTTCCAGGACTTGGGCACTATACCAGTCCCAAATGAGAGGCGATACAGGCGCGTCAATACAGGAGACAACTCGGGCGCACATGCCTTAAGAACAATCGCAGGTATACCATCTGGACCACTAGTCTTATTCACGTCCAGACGACATAGTGCTCTCAGGACCTCCTTTTTCCGAATGCGAACCTCCGGCATGGAAGCTCCGCAATGAGGTAAATTAGGTGGAGTAGCACTGCCAGTATCAAGACGCGAACTATGGGCAAAGAGAGATGCAAAGAGACCTGCTTTCTCTCTCGCCGTTTGAGCCAGTGTTCCATCAGGCCTAACCAGCGGAGGCAGTGTGGGCCGACAGAAGTTCGCCTCGACCGATTTGGCAAGGGAAAATCCTACATAGTGCAGCCTCCTGGCGCACTATGGCTAATATCAAGAATTCATGAATTACATAATATAGAAGTACACAACTTAGATTCTATCGGACTTCCTACTTCAATAATATACAATAATAGCAAATACTATTCAACAATATAATACTCAAAATCTCAGTTGATTATCAAATCAAGAAAAAGGATCAGTACATTAAATTAGGTACCTTATTTAATTAATCATAATATAGAACACCTACTTCAGAATAACACACTTCATTTTTTGTAATCTGGCTTAATAATCAGAATTTAATTAATAGAGCAAACATTGCAATATTAAATATATCAAAAGACAATTTGGATACCAGAAATTGGTGCTGAATTGGGTGCTTTGGGGTCCCACCTCCATCTTTGGAACCCAAGTCAACCCCACCTGCCAGACGGTCCACCTGCTAACTCACGAACGGGGCTCTGACGCTGGCTTTCCCTTCGGGGTTGAGTGGTCAGACGGCAGTCGTACTCGTAAAAGCCAAACAAGCCATTCAACAACAATGGACAGGAATAAAAGAGTTACACATGTCACAGCTAGGGCGCCGCCGCAAAACGGCGCGCAGGAGCCTTGCCCGACTCCTGTGGCCTGTAGGCTAGGGCTACCGCGGCTGAAGAAACGAGCCCAAACCATGAAAATCCGTTTCGCGTCGTGGAACGTTGGCACACTAACTGGACGCGCGAGAGAGCTGGCCGAAACTCTCCACAGGCGGAGGGTGGCCGTGGCGTTCTTGCAGGAGACTCGGTGGAAAGGCAGCAGATCCCGGCTTTCGGCTACAAGTTCATCTACACGGGTGCACCTAGTGGGAGAAATGGGGTGGCCGTGGTGTTGTCCGACGAGCTCCAGGATGACGTCTTGGAGGTGAATCGCATCAGTGATCGGCTGATGTCGGTGCGGGTGCTTGTCAATGGGGTTATAACCCACTTGATAAGTGCCTACGCTCCGCAGGCCGGGTGCGGTGAAGCCGAAAGGACGCTGTTCTGGACCCAGCTCGAAAGTTTGCTTCGCGGAATTTCGTTATCCCAGGGAATCGTTCTGGGTGGTGATTTGAACTGTCATGTGGGTGAGAGGTGTGGCGAGTTTGAGCGGGTTCACGGTGGCTTTGGGTACGGTAGCCGCAACGCAGAAGGGGACAGCATTCTCCGCATGTGTGCGGCCGCGGACCTTGCAATCGTGAACACCTACTTCTAAAAGATGCCGGAGCACCTTGTCACCTACCGGAGCGGGCGAAGCGCTACCCAGATCGATTTTCTACTAACTAGGAGGCACCACATCGGCAAAGTAGCCAACTGCAAAGTCATACCCGGTGAGAGTCTCACTGCACAACACCGTCTCCTTGTCATGGACCTCTGCGTAAAGGCCCAACGTAGACGTGTAGAGGTCTGCCGGCGCCAGATCCGGTGGTGGCTGCTTGATGAAAACAGGTCCCAGGATTTTGCGTCGGTTATTGGCGACAAGTGCGTCGGTACCGACGGAGAACCTGTGCAAAACCACTGGTATAGAATCCAGGCAGCTATTACGGGGGCGGCGCGGGTGGTACTCGGCGTCTCTAAGGGCGGCCGCAAACGTGACAGGGAAACCTGGTGGTAGGACGACACAGTCCAGAGGGAGACAAAGGTGAAGAAAGCCCTCTTTAAAACGTGACAAGCGACCGGATCTCCTGAAGATCGCGACGCATACAAGGTTGCTAAACGTGCTACTAAAAGAGCTGTAGCCAGAGCCAGGCGAGACCACTTGCAACCTCTCTACGAGAGGTTGGAATCGTCTAAGGGGCAAAAGCTCATTTACAAGTTGGCACGCTCCAGGGTCAAAGCAGCACAGGATATATCCAAGTGCCGTTGTGTAAAAGACCCTAATGGCAACATGCTATGCGAGGACCTCGCGGTGAAGGAGAGATGGCGCTCGTACTTTCACGAGCTGCTGAACAAGCAGCATCAAGAAGTGCAGACTCCGGAGCTCCCTCCGAACCTTGGACTAGTGCCTCTGATAACGCCTGAGGGAGTCCAAACGGCTCTTCGTCGTATGGGGAATCGGAAAGCTGACGGAGTCCCCATTGAGGCCTGGAAGGCGATGGGTCCTCGCGGTGTGGGCATGTTAACTAACTTTCTAAACCGCGTGCTCCTGACCGGCAAAATCCCGAGCCAATGGAGGCTGAGTATTATTACTCCAGTTTTTAAAGGCAAGGGCTCGGTTCAGGAATGTGGCAACTATCGCATGCAACGGGAGAACTGAGACGGGCGAGAGATAACCCTTAGAAAGGTAATCATTTACGACCTCGTCGTAAGCGGCGCGCAGCCCCGGTGAAGCTTCAAGCTTCCTTTCCAAGCATAAAAATCGCTTACGAGCGACATTGAAAGAGTCACCTAGTGTGAACACATCTTTATCAAACGGTAGACCCACGGTATAGCGACCAGTAACTGGGTCCCGTTGCGTAGTTGAACGATAAAAATATTCACATTCAACATCAGCGGGATGTTGAATGGGCGGGCCGGGAACTTCTTCAAGTTCCCAGAAGCGGGAAATAATTAATTACCTACACGTCAGCGCAAACAAGCGTAATGGTGTAAGTCACATTCAACATCAGCGGGATGTTGAATGGGCGGGCCGGGAACTTCTTCAAGTTCCCAGAAGCGGGAAATAAAAATATTCACATTCAACATCAGCGGGATGTTGAATGGGCGGGAAATAGAATTATTATTATTCATAGGCGAATGGACTATGACACAGCATGATGTAATACAGGCTGGGCGTTTACTAAGTGTAGGCGCAGTTCCCATTAGTACATAGCCTAACACCGTATTGACAGCGGCGGGCACTGACGGGCCTCCAGGAATCCCGCCAGGCAAAAGTAAATGCGGGAACAGCGATGCTCCAATTAAAATGTCAATTTTACTTGGAGTAGCGAAATTATCATCAGCGAACTGAAGTTTATTCGAATAAGGCAAGGCCTTAATATCGACAAAAGCAGAAGGTAATTTATCCGTAATTTGATCGACTACTAACGAGTCGATATCAAATCGGATATTTTTATTAAAGCGTGAAAATATGGTTAAATTTACTGTTCCGAACGACGCCTTCTCTGCGCCTCCGAAACCACGTACAGTCGTGGACTGTGTATTGTTTTGACGTAAACATAATCGGTCACAACATTCATTTGTGACGAAATTGCTTTGAGACGCCGAGTCTAACAGAACTCTCAGCAAATGCTCACGACCATTACCGTCGTATGCTATGACTTGCGCGGTGGCGAGTAGGACAGTGGTGTATGCATCACATTGCGACGGCCCGCTGCAAGCCGCATCCGGGGATACACAACGCGGCGCGTCCACGGACATCGAGCACAACGCCACGCCAGACCGCGCGGCAGGCTGCTCCGTCTCTGTCGTGCGTGTGGGATCGAAAGAGACCGCCGCGCCTGCCCGTGTCGGCACCGCTGTGTCGGGCGGCTCGCTCGCAGACAGCTGAGTGCAATTGTTTGCTCCGGTGCGCGGGTTCGATTCCCGGGTAAAATGTAACAAAGAATGATGACGCTGCTTACACGTCCTACATCCAGTTGCGGATTGACAACGCGACATCTTGTGTTTAATGCTTAAGCAATTGACGCAACCGTTAATTTTCTTAACAATCTGTAGGCGTTCATTCGGAGACAGTTTATGAAAATCGGGACATTTAAATAAATGTTGATGAGCGATATTAGTACACAAGCATTTGTCAGTAGATTCGACTGTGCTGACATAGGCATTGCAGCGTACTGGGGCGGACTGCGAAGTTTTGTTATTAGAAATGCGAGAATGCTCAGCCGGTGCTACGCTGACGGCGTGAGCGCGATACAACATTTTACCTTGTTTATTGATGAAGTTTACTAAATCATCAAATGCAGGGACATCAGATTGATCCTGACTGTTTTCAAAATTACGTATAGTTTCACTGTCTAGCTTCGTAATAGCTAATTGTACGAAGATTAGATTCTGTTGTAATGCGCGAACAGCGCTGACAAACTTATCATTAAATATGTCAAAATTATTTGAAGTAGCGGAAGTTAGCGGTTTAAATTCCAAGATCTGCTTTAAATATGTGGACGCTAGCATGCGTATATCTTCATACCTACTCACTAGCGATTTAAAAATGAGTTCATAATTTTCTGCGGTGGGCACAATGCCGGTGCATACCGCTAGGGCTTTGCCAGTTAGCTTTCCTTGTAAATAATGTAATTTCTGATGATCCGAGAGAGATGGATTATCATGAACGGCTGACTTATAATTTGAGTAGAACAATGGCCATGAGCGAATGTCACCGTTAAAACTCATTAATTCAATCGGTGGTAACTTGATCATAGACGGTCCCCTCTCCACGACGGGTGGTATATCATCTGCGGTGTTGGAAGCTACTAAGCGTTTCAGTCTGCCATACAGTTGCTCGAAAGAGACCAAAGCCTTATAGTCCGGGCGGGCTGTTGGATCTGCAGTCAATAAACAGCAATTGTATTGATCCATAACCTGATGAAATTCGGAGCGAATAGCGTCAATGTTCGAGCTAGCGTCTAAAAATGCCTCCCTTTTATCCACATCGTCTTTGATGTTTTTGATAAGTCGTGGGCTGACTGTAAGCACTCAAATAATGCATTTCGCTTTGCTTCCAACGCCGACAGCGTTAATTCTGTACTACCAGACTTAATAGCTTTCTTCATTATGAAATGAGAATTTTAAATTTCTAGTTACCTAATAAGTGAAACGCGAATAACAATTTTTTACATATCCGCTTAGGGTCTTAACTGTATTTCGACATAACTATGTACTGAAATGTAAATCTTATGACTAACAGATAAGCATCGAAATCAATCACAAAAGCGAATCACTCGGTTACGCTTGAGTGACGTTCTGTAATACGGACCGTAATAGTTGATTAATTTGTGAGTATTATGAAAATAAATACTAGCGGGTAGGTATCCAACAATGTATTTCTAGCGAGCGCCGCGCTCGGCTTGTGATCACAATGTTTTGTAGATACCTACGAATCTTAGCGAAAATTATCGAAATAGAAACTTTTCGATTTTTACTGGGAGTATGAATACTTATTACTTACAGCGAATATTAAGATAAATGTTAGTATAACAGCGGGTAAATATATATAATAGTACCTATTTAGTGTAAAGCGATATCGAATGAATTAATTACCTACACGTCAGCGCTTACATGCGTAATGGTGTAGGTAACAGCGAAAATAGGTTAACAAACCTACAAACGGCGGGTTTTACCACTAATCTAATAGGTGCCCTAAAAAGGGGGGAGGCGTAAACTGGATAATCCGAGGTTAGAAGGACCACAATGGAGGGGCCAAAATGGCTTCGCGGGGTTTAATATACCTTCCTTCGATCTGGACTGTAATTTTTAAAGGAAAAAAAATTGCGTCACTGTCGCGCTGTAAACTCTTAACCTAGGAATGGGTTATGGAAATATCATGCACCTTACCTCTCTTGACGGGCTGTTCCGTCGTCTCGTAGGAATTCGATCAGTCCACTCCGTCTTCGACGTTCTTCACCCTCGCGGTTCGGCCAAATTTTAACGTGGTCAGGCATTGCTCCAGATACCAGTAGCAATTGAAGTGTTCAATAGGTTACCAACTGATTTGAAATTGTTACTATATAATAGTCATTTATTTAAAAATAGATTAAAACCTTCTTGTTGGAAAGATGTTTATAATCAGTATCAGAATTCATGTAAAATGATACAAAATAATTAAAGCATCAGTGAACACGCTTTCGACTGAATTCCTTTGACTGTAACAATATGCTTTGAATGTAACTACGCATTTGACAATTATTTATTATTATTATATTTTTTATTTTTTTTCTTGTTATGGTATCTGACATTTGTTTATATATCCATTGACATACTTATATATAATTGATCGACTTGTTATTTTTGTCTGTGATTATGTTTTATTTATATTTCAATTCCACATTTTTAATTTTTTTAGCCGCATGTGGTATTTCTATTTTAATTTTATATGCAATGTTCAACACAATGTTAATTGTTATGAATGAATAAATGCAGATGATGAATAGAATCTATTGTTCAATTGGGTAATTGACGAAAATGAAATAATGGCAACTTGTTTGCCTCGTCATTCTCGTTTTCACTACCCGAACTACTTGAGTCACTGTCATGAATTTCTAATGCTTTTACGTGAATCCAAGGACAATTCTATCCGTGGCTACGACCGGGTCATAAGGTTTGCCTTTCTTTGTTTGATTTGGTCTAGTGGTTCCATTGTAGCATCACCGGTATTTTTTTTTTTTTCTAACGTAACAGGATTCCAGCTCGTTAACTGGCAATGCCCTCGCTAACAAGATATCAGATTCTAACGTTTTGGTTTGTTGCTAAATTAGTAACAACAATATTACCCTTCCCATTCGATAACCGATAAATACCTTGTAGTAAACTAAATTCCCTTTTAGGTCCAACAGAGTAGTTACCTTCTATATAAATATTGCCCGAGAAGTTACAGTCCCTGGCATGAATTAGTACAACACTCGTTTGTGTAAACTTATTGGGAACCGTAGTATACAGTTTCATTTGCGAAGACTCCGTGTCAAAGGTATCGTAAGTAGGACTCCTATACAATGTTAGTCTGCAACTTTATAAAATTCTGCCCAATGATCAATAGAGTATGTATGAATTCGTCGTTGACTTTCAACACATCGATAGAAGTCTCAATTTCGTCAACCTTCAGAGTCACAGACGATTTAAATAAAGCCTGTACAGCAGAGTTACCAAAACCCCTTACTATTGGAATTTTATGATAATTTAACAAGTTGTAAGATAATAACATCGTTCTTACGTAGAAGACTACACTGACTTCCGAAGTTAATATAAGCTATGAAAACTTTATCATTAAAATTAGTACTACCCTGACCAGTGGTCGTTACATTATTTGAATTGCGAAATCTACGAGCTTTACGATCACGGAACCTTGGTTGAGTAGGAAAACTAGTCTGCGAACGTCGAGAGCATAGAAAATTTAAAAGATCTTCAGGTTCAGAACAATTAAGAGTTTGAGCGCCACTTCTAACCTACCGACCTATCAGTCAACCCATGAACAATACAGTCTACCGCCTTCTTACCATTAATTTCGCATCTGTTCAATAAACTTAATTTATCGTAAAATAGTCGCGAAGACTTTTTTCATTTCGTGAAGTCCTATTAAGCATCAGTTAAGATCCACACAAACCCATCCTAGTCCTTATCCATGAATTCCCGTCACTCCTCTCAAAATCCCTAGGTCAAATCCCAGACCTAGGGTGACCTACCCTCCCCAACTTTCCTTCTACCATCAAACACCTCCCCTTCCTTCCTTCCCTCCTATCCCCATATCCCGTCGGTCCTAGAGGAAGGGCAACCTCGATTCCAAAAAAGCCCACCACCTCAAAATGAAAATGCAGGAACAAGAAAAGACTACCCAGGTGGGTCCCGGCCAAGCCGGGGAATCCCACACCGCCACGGCGGTCAGCCCCCAACGTATTCTGGGGGGGGCTAACTCTTGCATCAGTTTGCCGTGCACTTCAGCACGGCCGGCTGCTTTAGCGCCCATGACACAGGCAGCGACCAACGCGCCCACCAACACCATCCCGGCAGCGACACACGCGCCAACACCCGACAAACGATGTACGCCCTCCACGAGCTTCTGGCATCAGAGCATCGTGAGAAACAGCGTCACCAACCCGAACTTGACCAACGTACAGACGGCGTCTGGAAAGGTAAGCGAACCTGGCGGCCCTACCACTCGCCCGGCGGATGGTCTACGCCTGCTACCTAAGCGCGGAAAACCTACTGGCCGGGGGAGGAAAGTAGGCGACCGAAAGCGCAAAATCCGCGAAGGCATGAGCCAGCGCGGAGCGCAATCGGACGCCGAAAAGGCAGGGAGGCCGCAAGTACGCGAAGAGGCAACTCAGCGCGAAAAGCAGCCTGACGTGGGACCAAGCGACCAGCCGCAAGTACGCGAAGGGGCAACCCAGCGCGAAAAGAGGCCGGACGCGGAACCACTAGCCCAGGGGCAAGTACGCGAGGGGGTAACCCCGCGCGAAAAACCCTCATATGCGGCAGAGCCAGCCGGGGTCGCAAGCCGATCCTTGCCAACGACAGAGACAGTAAGACACAAAAAGACCAGAGGGAAGCGGGGCGGATCCTCGCACAAAAAGCATGATACCCTGACGGGCGTCTCTTCGGCGCAGCCGGGACCTAGCGGTACGGGCTCGTCGAAGAGGGAGCGCCCAGACGACTCGGGCTCACCGAGCACGTTCCAGGGGGATGCGAAACGCGTGAGGATCCATCCCGACCAGGGAGAAACAAAGACCTACGCGCGGGCCACTAAGGACATTCCTGCGCGTCTCGCCGTAGCAATATGTCGCTCTCCCCCCTCAAGAGACCTAACTCCAGAGGAAGCCGAACAGGTCAAGGCAGGACTGGAACATCTGATCCTCTTCGACGACGGCGACTCCGCCACTGAACTCCCTGCCTTCCGCGGATACCCACGGGTAGCGGATGGCACGGTGCAGGTGTGGTGCGAGGACGACGGCGCCTTGACCTGGCTGACTCAAAACGTGCCCCGACTAAACCTCCCGGACGCCGACATTAAACTAACGGTACTCAAGCAGTCGGACGTGCCCACCCGTGTTAAGGCCTCCCTCTTTGTCCCCCGTTACACGGGAGACATACGAAGGCTACACCAAACGCTTATTCGTCAGAATAAGTGTTACAACATGGCACAGTGGTCACTCTACAAGGCAACCACTGTCGGTGGGGACAACTATGGGTCCTATTTGACCCTGGGTGTGCCACCGGAGGATGTGGAAAAGGTCCTGGCTCGGGAGCGGCGTGTGTCGTACCTCTTGGGGTCGATATACGTGCGCTTCTGGCCCCGAACCCAGCCCTCCGACTGCAATCCAGACCCAACGATTGAGACTCGGACAGCACTGACTGACTCACAGAATGACAACACAGATATTGCTCAACTGGAGGAGTACATGGCCCGGGCAGCGATGGCGGACGAACAGGAAGCCGGGCCATCTACACTCACATCTCCTGACTGGGCCATACAGCTCCTGGCATCACCGGGAGAGCAACACGGAGCGTACAGGGATTGGGCAGGGGTAGGATGTTCCGATGGATCGGACACCGACTAACACCCCACCCCACTCATCATCGTTAACGCCACTCAACATCATACAGGCTAACCTCCAGCACAGCCAGACTGCTACGGCTAGCTTACGCAGAGCGCTGGAGGTTAAGCCTAATACTATCGCACTGATCCAAGAGCCGTGGATCAGGAACAACAGAATATGTGGCCTCAGCAACATCGGAGGTAAGCTAATGCTTAATACACATAACACTGATAAACCTAGAACCTGCGTCTATGTACCCAAAGATACCCCCGCCACACTACTCACCCAATTCTGTTCCAGAGACCTGACGGCTGTTAGGCTCGGGACTGAAGGCGACGCCGCAGACGTCATTTTAGCCTCGGTGTACATGCCAGGTGAGGACACAAACTGCCCGCCGAAGGAGATGGTCGACCTAGTGCGGCACTGCGAGGATGCTGGACTGGACCTGATCATCTGTACCGACTCGAATGCCCACCACCCACTTTGGGGCAGCGAGACAACTAACCCCAGAGGAGAGGTACTATCCACTTATTTATTCTCAACTAACCTCAATATTATTAACCGAGGCTCTGAACCCACTTGGGTTACAGTCCGAGGACAAACGATCATAGACCTAACACTAGCTTCAGAAAACGCTACGAGCCTTATTACGAATTGGCATGTGTCGGGCGAGCCTTCATGCTCAGACCATAGAAGGATCCGCTTTACACTGACCACTAACGTGAGAGGGCCCGTACCCAAACGTAACCCGAGGCGTACCGATGTGCCCGGGTACAAGCGCCTTCTAGCTGCCCTACTAGCTAGGCACTTGGCACAAACAAATATAAAAGAAATCGCACAGCTAGAATACACTGTAACAAAGCTCTCAGAATACCTAATAGAAGCTTACCACGCTTGCTGTAAATTAAGGACACCGCAGGCTAACAGCAAGCGAAGTCCGTGGTGGAATCCCGAGCTCGGTAAGCTACGCCAAACACTACGTAAGCACTTCAACAGAGCCAAAAACAGTAGGCTCACAGAAGACTGGGAAACATACAAAGAAACCCAATACACCTACAAAAAGCAAATCAGAACCGCCAGAAGGACTGCATGGCGGAAGTTTTGCGAGTCTATAGAAAACAACAATGAAGCTGCAAGGGTAAGGAAAATACTATCAACTGATCAGGACCGAACCCTTGGAGCGCTGAAAAAACCCGACGGCACTTACACACAAACGGATCAGGAAACCAGCAGAGTCCTCCTGGAAACACACTTCCCGGACTGTAAACTCCTGGAAGACAGGACCTGGGAGCCTGTACCAGAATGGACTCCAACAGAGCAGGACTGGTCCAACGCCCACAAACTAATAACAGTAGACCGGCTAAAGTGGGCTATCAACACCTTCAAACCATACAAGTCCGCGGGGTTGGATGGCATCTTCCCAGCCCTACTACAATGGGGGTTGGTGTACATCGCTCCGTGCCTCGTAAATATTTTTCGAGCATGCATAGCGTATAGACACATACCCCATGCTTGGCGGGAAGTGAAGGTTATCTTCATACCCAAGCCTGGCAAATCAGACTACACGCAACCCAAATCATACCGACCCATAAGCCTTACATCCTTTCTACTAAAAACCCTGGAGAGGATCTGCGACCGGTATATTCGCGACGGACCTCTCCGGGCAAATCCACTCCACAAACAACAGCATGCGTACTCCACGGGCAAATCAACAGAATCCGCGCTACACAGCGTAGTATCCAAGATTGAATGCGCCGTGGACCACAAATGCTCAGCACTAGCAGTCTTCATCGACATTGAAGGCGCCTTCGACAAGACCACCTTCACAAGTATCAGCACGGCCTTGAACAGGCACAACATAGACCCGACACTGAGAGGCTGGATCGCTAACATGCTCGGCCAAAGAGCCGTACAAGTTACTGTGAACAACACCACAAGGGCCATCGTGGCGAAGGGATGTCCGCAAGGGGGCGTTCTTTCGCCGTTACTATGGAACCTGGTTGTTGACAGCCTAATAAATACATTAAATAACAAAGGATACTATACCGTGGGTTATGCCGACGACATAACAATAATAATAAGCGGTATGCATGAAAACACCCTGTGCAATTTAATGCACCAGGCCCTAAAAATCGTAGAAAATTGGTGTAATACACACCAACTTTCTGTGAACCCAGATAAGACCGAGCTGATTCTCTTCACAAAAAAGAGAAAGCTCACACCGCTAAATCTACTAAGATTCTTTGGCACCACCCTAAGTCTATCCGCTGAAACAAAATATCTGGGTATATACCTGGACAAACAGCTGAATTGGGCGAAACACACCAACTACATCACAACTAAAGCCAGCATATCAATGTGGCAGTGCAAGCGGATGCTTGGGAAAAACTGGGGAATTAGCCCCAAGGTCACTCACTGGCTTTATACCACAGTCATCCGGCCAATTATAACATACGGCTCACTAGTCTGGTGGCCAAGAACTAGTCTGAGCACAGCCCAAAAAGACCTCGAGAAACTGCAAAGGTTGGCGTGTGTGGCAATCACCAGTTGCACGAGAACCACGCCTACTGCCGCGCTGCAGGCGATGTTGGGACTGCCCCCCCTTCACCTCGTTGTGAGGGAGGAAGCGACATTGGCTGCCTTCAGACTCCACCTATCGGGAACCCTGAGCAAAGACTCCAGGGTCAAACATACACGCCTGATGCTCGATGCAATCGAGAGGCGGCCAATGTTACAAGCACCCAATGACAGGGTACCAAAACAGTACTGCTTTCAAAAGCACTATCAGATAGTACTTGAAGAAGAGCAGTGCGACCACTCAGGACCGGAGGAGTTGAGAGTATACACCGACGGATCGAAAACCGATCAAGGAACGGGCGTTGGAGTGTTCTCACAAGACCTCAACATAAATATATCCAGACCGCTAGGGATGCTCAACACAGTCTATCAAGCAGAGTGTGTGGGCATAACTCTGGCGGCCCTAGCCATAAAAGCCAGAGGAGTTGCGGACACGCGTGTCCGCATACTCACTGACAGTGCTTCCGTCCTCCAATCCCTAAAGCAGGGATGCATCACATCAAGTCTTATACTTGAGTGCCACGATGCATTGGAACGGATAACCGTACCAAACCGCAACACTGTGACACTACAGTGGATAAAGGGTCACAGCGGCTCACTGGGCAATGACGCAGCTGACGAGCTGGCTAGAAGGGCATCCAGCGCGTTGGTCAGCGGACCGGAGCCCATTGTGCCTATCCCCTTTATTCAAATACGCAGATGGCTACAAAAGCATACTTACGAACAAGCGGAGATCTGGTGGTCCTCGTCACCGGGCTGCAGGCAGTCCAGGGAGGCCATGCCATCCCTGGATGACAGGCTAACCAAAAGATTGCTGCGCCTGGATAGGAGGAACCTACGATTGATGACGGGGATCATCACGGGCCACTGCTCGCTGAATAAGCATCTCCACACAATAGGCATAACAGACAGCCCTCTGTGCAGAGCCTGCATAGAGGCTGACGAGACAGTTGCGCATGTACTCTTCGAGTGTACAGGCGTTACCCAAATCAGAAACGAAACCATAGGAGCACCAAGATCTTACACAGATATTCTCAACAGGCTAGGAGACCTGATGGGCTTCTGGAGGGAGGTGGGCTGGTTGGAATAACCGCCAAAGGCCGCCATGGTCCACGCACAATGGTCCGCTGGAGGGACTGAGTGCGGAAACCAAACCAATAACATAGAACATAGAACATAGCATCAGTTAAGCATCAGCAGTTGCGCAGAGCGCTGAAAAAACCCGACGGCACATACACATTAACGGATCAGGAAACCAGCAGAGTCCTCCTGGAAACACACTTCCCGGACTGTAAACTTCTGGAGGACAGGACCTGGGAGGTTGTACCAGAATGGACTCCAACAGAGCAGGACTGGTCTAACGCCTACAAACTGATAACAGAGGACCGGCTAAAGTGGGATATCAACACCTTCAAACCATACAAGTCCGCGGGGTTGGATGGCATCTTCCCAGCCCTACTACGGTGGGGGTTGGTGTACATCGCTCCATGTCTAATAAACATCTTTCGGGCATGCATAGCGTATAGACACATACCCCATGCTTGGCGGGAAGTGAAGGTTATCTTCATACCCAAGCCTGGCAAATCAGACTACACACAACCCAAATCATACCGACCCATAAGCCTCACATCTTTCCTACTAAAAACCCTGGAGAGAATTTACGACCGGTACATTCGCGACGGACCTCTCCGGGCAAAGCCACTCCACAAACAACAGCATGCGTACTCCACAGGCAAATCAACAGAATCCGCGCTGCACAGCGTAGTATCCAAGATTGAATGCGCCGTGGACCATAAATGCTCAGCACTAGCCGTCTTCATCGACATCGAAGGCGCCTTTGACAAGATCACCTTCACAAGCATTAGCACGGCCTTGAACAGGCATAACATAGGCCCGTCACTGAGAGGCTGGATCGCTAACATGCTCGGCCAAAGAGCTGTACAAGTTACCGTGAACGACACCACAAGGGCCATCGTGGCGAAGGGATGTCCGCAAGGGGGCGTTCTTTCGCCGTTACTATGGAACCTGGTTGTTGACAGCCTAATAAATACATTAAATAACAAAGGCTACTATACCGTGGGTTATGCCGACGACATCACAATAATAATAAGCGGAATGCTTGAACACACCCTGTGCAATTTAATGCACCAGGCCCTGAAAATCGTAGAAAATTGGTGTAATACACACCAACTATCTGTGAACCCAGCTAAAACCGAGCTGATCCTCTTCACAAAAAAGAGGAAGCTCACACCGCTAAATCTACCAAAATTCTTTGGCACCACCCTAAGGCTATCCGCTGAAACAAAATATCTGGGTATATACCTGGACAAACAGCTGAATTGGGCGAAACACACCAACTACATCACAACTAAAGCCAGCATATCAATGTGGCAATGCAAGCGAATGCTTGGGAAAAACTGGGGAATTAGCCCCAAGGTCACTCACTGGCTTTATACCACAAACATCCGGCCAATTATTACATACGGCTCACTAGTCTGGTGGCCAAGAACTAGTCTGAGCACAGCCCAAAAAGACCTCGAGAAACTACAAAGGTTGGCGTGTGTGGCAATCACCAGTTGCATGAGAACCACGCCTACTGCCGCCCTGCAGGCGATGTTGGGACTGCCCCCCTTCACCTCGTTGTGAGGGAGGAAGCGACATTGGCTGCCTTCAGACTCCACCTATCGGGAACCCTGAGCAAAGACTCCAGGGTCAAACATACACACCTGATGCTCGATGCAATCGAGAGGCGGCCAATGTTACAAGCACCCAATGACAGGGTACCAAAACAGTACTGCTTTCAAAAGCATTATCAGATAGTACTTGAAGAAGAGCAGTGCGACCACTCAGGACCGGAGGAGTTGAGAGTATACACCGACGGATCGAAAACCGATCAAGGAACGGGCATTGGAGTGTTCTCACAAGACCTCAACATAAATATATCCAGACCGCTAGGGATGCTCAACACAGTCTATCAAACAGAGCCCCTTCTGGCATTTATGGCCCTAGCCATAAATGCCAGAAGAGTTGCGGACACGCGTGTCCGCATACTCACTGACAGTGCTTCCGTCCTCCAATCCCTAAAGCAGGGATGCTTCACATCAAGTCTAATACTTGAGTGCCACGATGCATTGGAACGGATAACCGTACCAAACCGCAACACTGTGACACTACAGTGGATAAAGGGTCACAGCGGTTCACTGGGCAATGACGCAGCTGACGAGCTGGCTAGAAGGGCATCCAGCGCGTTGGTCAGCGGACCGGAGCCCATTGTGCCTATCCCCTTTATTCAAATACGCAGATGGCTACAAAAGCATACCTACGAACAAGCGGAGATTTGGTGGTCCTCGTCACCGGGCTGCAGGCAGTCCAGGGAGGCCATGCCATCCTTGGATGACAGGCTAACCAAAAGGCTGCTGCGCCTGGATAGGAGGAACCTGCGGTTGATGACGGGGATCATCACCGGCCACTCGCTGAATAAGCATCTCCACACAATAGGCATAACAGACAGCCCTCTGTGCAGAGCCTGCATAGAGGCTGACGAGACAGTTGCGCATGTACTCTTCGAGTGTACAGGCGTTACCCAAATTAGAAACGAAACCATAGGAGCACCAAGATCTTACACAGATGTTCTCAACAGGCTAGGAGACCTGATGGGCTTCTGGAGGGAGGTGGGCTGGTTGGAATAACCGCCAAAGGCCGCCATGGTCCACGCACAATGGTCCGCTGGAGGGACTGAGTGCGGAAACTAAACCAATAACATAGAACATAGCATCAGCAGTTCAGAGAACGCCGTTCGAAAGTTTGCTTGCCATTCGTACCATGTATATACTACAGTCGCAAGGTCTCAAACCATCTTTTAGCTAGTTCCGTAAGTTATAGAAGGGAAAAATGGACTATTTGTTTTTCATCCCAGCTATAAATGCCTGCGAACTCGTTCACTTTCCTGAGCCAGCTGTCAATGGTTTGAGCCCTATTGGCCGGGTCGAATTCGGTAACTACATTATTTTAAATTTGTATAATTGAAAACTGAACTTCTACTTGGTTCTCCTTTGAAGTCTGAGAACAGCTTCAACAAGCCTTCTGCGGCCAACCGACTCGATGCCCTATGAGCCTTCCTTGATGTGGCCTCTCCGCTAGAAGTAGAAGTCGTTGTCCTTCTTTTCTTCTTTGATTGCCTCCTAGACGGAGTAGGTGGAAGTGCCCCTCCTTTTTATCATTCTCGCTTGGTACCATGGCTGAAAGATAAATGGAGCCGAGTAGAAATCCATACCCTCATTATCCAAATCAGTACACAAATTTTCATTGCTAATAGTTTCATAAGCTTTAAGCCAACTCATTAATTTTATCCAAGCAACTACTGAACATAATCCACTCAGTCCTCACAATAATCCGGTAGACAAACATAGTCCACTTAATCCTAATAATAATCCAGCGAACATAGATAGTCTCCACTAGCAATACTCCAGTGAACAGGCATAGTCCACGCAATCCTGACATTAATCCTGTGGACAAACCTAGTCCACGCAATCCTGACATTAATCCCGTGGACAAACCTAGTCCACGCAATCCTGACATTAACCCCGTGGATAAACCTAGTCCACGCAATCCTGACATTAATTCAGTGGACAAACCTAGTCCACGCAATTCTGACATTAATCCAGTGGACAAACCTAGTCCACGCAATCCTGACATTTACATTTTATTGTATTGCAATTCATAATTCTTTGACATTTTATATTTTTATTTTTGATTTGTGGATTAAGTAGTTCATTTTATTTAATTATTTAATTTTATTGTTAAATTTAAATTTTGTACTTTAATTGTAATTCTGTTTTAATTTTGATTTGATTTTATTTTTATTGTTATTATTATTTCTTCTACAATTTTACTTTTAAGTTTGGATGAATCTTTTTCATGTTCTTGTTATTTTATATGCTATTTCTATGGACCATGGTCTGACAATAAAATTTATTATTATTGTATATATACATATTATTCTACATTTTAAATATTTATATAGGTAAGTACATACAAAAACATTTAAAAATATAAAAAAATAGTAGCCCACCGGTATCGGGAACAGGGTCCAAGCTACCGGCGCACAGTGGGCTGGAATTTAATTTTTGGGACTTAGCAAATATGAAGCACATATTCGTGTTGCACGCTTTTTTTTAACCTTTTATGTTAGGCGAACTTTTCCGAAAACTTAATATCTTGAGAGTTGCAGAACAAAGAAGTTTACAAAATTCATTATATGAAATGTGAGTCTTGGTTAATGTTCCCAAGTGTTCTCGGACTTGTTATTTTGCGTTTATCCCTAATATTCATTTGTTCTTTATTCCACATCGCCCGAGAGGTTAAGAACCAGATGCGTTTTCTTTTAAAGTGGTTTCCCCAGGAGGGCTAATCCACTACAAAGCAAACATTGAAATTAAAAGTAAGTGAAATGTGAACGATAAATTTCAGTTTAAAGTATTTATTTAGTTGTTACTTTCTCTATCGCTCAATGCAGTATCAAGGTCAACAAAAGCAACATTTTCTTTATCTGCTTCTTCGGTATCATGGTCGAGCACCAAACTTTGTGCTTCTTTAGACAACGATTTGTGTTTTCTACTCAACTTCGGCCTCTTTGTGGAAATGAATGGATCAGATGTAACCAGTAAATTGTGAAAGACATCCTCATTGGTCGCGCTTCTACAAAATTTCCTAGAATGGTGTGTTCTCGGTACTTTCTGAAATCCTTATTCCTGGATTCGGCTGCTTCCTCAGACAACTTTCCCACTGGAATAAGGCCGAGATTTTTAATGATATCTGCACCATGCACTAGAATTTTGTGCACACTCGCAGGCATGTAATACCATTTATACAGTTGAATGTATAATGCAATAGTCTCATCTGAAAATTCCTTGAATTTGTCTGTATTTATGGCAAGGCCAGATGAGATTGTTTCTAATATGATTGAAAACTTTCTTATTAGAGTTTCGTCTACCCCAGTAATAGAAGCAGTAGTTGTCACGTCCGCGAAAAATCTTCGAGCTGTGTTACTGTCATTAGTGGTACCATGTCCCTGTTTCACAATATCAATAAGCAACCCGCATATATTTTTAAAGGCTTCTTGGATTACCTTTTTCCTATTTTCCAATTTAACTCTATTTTCGCCTTTTGCTATCCAGGAGTTAAACTCAAGTCTGTAAGAAATATGTAAAATGCACTCCATAAATCTGATCCAAGCATGGAGTGACAAAATTTCATATTTATAAATGTCAGTGTTAGGTACTTTTTGTGATATCAAATTAATTTCGTTCATTTCTTTGGAAGTGGCTTTACATATATCACAACTCTGTGTCGAAGTCTCGCTCAGTACTGATGTTATTTTTCCATCAATCATCGTGAAAAACAGTTTGTGAGATATGGATTTTCCTTTAACAATAGTATTACTTAAATTATCGACTTCCGATTTTAACCTGTTCATCTCATTGGTGATGGTTTCTCGCGTCTCTTTAATAAATTTGAAAAATATTGGACGACAAAGGTAAGTTGAATTGGGAGTTTCATTTTCCCATACAACTTCTTCTCCACACATCAGTTTTATAGGAACCAAACTCCCCATAAATATACTAGAATCATTCTCATTGGTCTCGCTTTTTTGTTTATAGTTAGACTGATTTGATGCACCATCGATACCATATTTACTAATTTGTTTATATCGTCCCCAATTTCGACAATTTTCACAAGTCTTTCAACAGTTTTATCTAAAAGAGACTGTATTTTTATCTGTGCAGACATGTCTGTTATTTCTAAATCCTCTTTTGGCGGGTAGCATTCGGATTTTGCTTTTTGAATAGAGTAGTAAGACGGAAATATATCAAATCCTTCTTCCTGAACCGATTTTCTCATAGTATAGTATATATATTGCCACTTCGTCAGTTTTAAGGACAGCATGGTACCTAAAGCCTTTTCAGAAGACATCACGTTTTGTTTCTCAGAAAAACTGTTTGACTTGATTAACCTTCACAGGATTCTTTAGGAGGTAGTCTAATATATCGGCAACATCATTGTACCCACGAGCCTTCAATGAAGACATATAAATTGACGTTTGTTCTTAATAAGAAAGAGTAGATGCCAAATCATCAACTCTTCTCTTTTTCTGTTTAGGTCCTAAATCAGAAATTTGTTTTCTGGGACTAATTCGAGTCGAAGTTACAACATTTCTAGAAGCTACAATACCTTCTTGAGATGATCCAGCTATGGGTTCGCTAACAGACACTTTAATGAAGTCAGGCCAAATTACATCTGATCCAAGCCAATCACTGTTGTTTTTTAAAAAATCAGCGCCTCTGGAACCCGATTTTATCCACCTTTTGTTAAGATTATAACAGTATGTGCTACAAAACGATTTAAGCATTTTCTTCTGCTCGTCACTCAGTTCTTTCTTTAAACTTAACTCCATAAAGTTGTACATACAGTTGCTGTCTTTAACACTTCCACTTTCTTTTAATTTCACAAATACGTCGAGGTTAGTAACTAAACCTGCCATGGCAGAAGTATGGTAGTAAGAACGTCCGTTAATTGCAAAGACAAGAACCAGACTGGTGGATTACTGAATGATCGGTGCGAGTAAGAGTGCTGTGATTAGTTAAACCTGCCTTCTGTTGTATTCTGATTGGCCCGTCGTATATGACGTGTCGTAATAGCCATAATTATTTTGTTTACGCGTTAAATTCCACGAAGTTAACAATATATGACGTCATTTTTCATGCAAACTGCATTGTGTTAATTACAAAATGGCCACGTTTATTATAATGCTTGTGAAAAACAAATAATTTTACTAAATTCTGGGAATAAAAAAACGCATTGTTCTTACCTCTTCAATGTACAAACATTTAAAAGAATAAAAATATTGAAAGTTCAAAATGCGCGGTTCCGAGGGTTTCCGAGATACAAAATTTTGTACAGAAATCACTAATAATACCCATTTATTGATACTATAAAAATTTCTTTAAGGAAAGGAGAATGCCACCCGATGGGCCCCTAATTTGTGATAGAGTGTCAAGAATATTTTCTTATTAAAAATCAAGTCGTAATTTTATAAAGCTAACTATTTTTTTTCAGAATTTCTTGTACCCTAGCATTGAAAAACAAAATTAATATTTATTTTATTGAATCTAAGCTAGTTCCGCCATTATAACTTAACCTGAATGTTGCCAGGTAGACGACAGACTATCTTATTTAAATGAACGAGGTGATCGATTGAAAATATCGATAAAATATATTTATAATCTGGTCACTAAAAGTGCCAAGATGAAGTTACAATAGTCAGTAAAAGTCTGACATTATTTTCCAATCCACCCAAAGGCAGGGGTTGTCACTTAGATGATTTTAGCTCACCGAAAAACAATTATGTTATGTTTTGCGTCGGAGCTGGATCCGCCCTTGATAGTCAAACCAAGACTTTTCACTTAAAAAAAACGTGGGCGGTCTCTGTCTTGTAGCGAAGAATTAGGTTGCAAAATAACATTTTTCTCTTATATCATAATGCACAAGTATATCTTAAGTATGCACTCGTAAATAGTAAACAAGAAAAGAAGAAAGAAAAACTGTTTACAACTGTTGCATAAACAATCAACACTGACAAAAGTCACCACTAAACTATATCTATAAAACGGTTACGCCATACATGGAACACAACAATTAGTAAATGATATTATTTATAAAAAATCGATTTAGGAAATCGAATAACAAAATATTTAACCTGGTAACATCTACTAGGAACGCGAGGCTATGATTTATCTGTCAAATCAATACGTCATTCAAATTGTTTTCGTGCCGGATGTTTTGTTATGCGTAGAGTTGAATTTATTTTCCTCCGTATTTGCTTCTGATCGATACAATTTGCGTAAACACTGTCGAGCTGATCGTTTTCGTGCCTCCAGTGGTTTTTTTTTTGAGATATTGGACTCTTTTCTTAGTGATAAGTGAGCACATAGACTCGTGAGCATTGGACTGTTTTTTTTTAGTGATAAGTGAGCAAATTGACTCTTATTTAGTTTAAGTGAGCATTGGACTCTTGTTTTAGTGATAAGTGAGCAAATTGACTCGATTTTAAGTGATATTTTTGTTTTACTCCGGAAAAATGTCTGCACCTGGTAGAAGTCGAGTAAACTACTCTTTGTCTCGCCGGTGTGTTAATTGCTCTTTACGTCCAGCGCCTAATCTTCGTAGACGTCAAATCGAAGAAATAGATGAACCAATGCTTATCCTTCTGAGATCCTGGGTAACACCTACATTGGTAAGTTTGTGTTATTAACAATATTTTTAAGAACAATTAGGATGCCTACTTGGCCAACCAAAAAGCCATCTTGAATTGAAAATATCTAAGAGTATTGTTTCCTCTACCTAAATCCGAAATTAACAGTTGACAAAAAGTTGAAATACTTACCGTATTAAGGCTGCCGGGGCTGGACTACGAAAGTAAAGACTGGTCCCGGTACTAAAGGCAAAGATGGAACGGGGTGGGTTTTTTAGTCAGTAAGAGTCTGACATGCCCTCTCGCTCCGCCCAAGAGCGAGAGAAGTCATACAAGATGATTTTTACCCACCGAAAAAAAAAACCTTATTAAGGCTGCTAACTTCTCATTCGCTGTTGTGCACACAATAGTTATAGATGTTGTCGGCATATTGCAAAAAGGTAGATTCACATAATTATTTGAACTTTTTAGGTAGTTATTGACCTTAGACTTACGAGTATCTTCTGGATATACTCCTAATTATTCCCTAATAATAATACATTTATTATTAAATGTTTTTTATTTTTATTGAAATAATAAAAAATGTGGGTATATACAATGAATAAATGAGCATAATACATTTACTATATCATTTCTGGAAAAACTATTTTATAATGGATTTTAAGCACATGAAGTAATGTGCATATTAACTACAGTGTATCGGTTTAGGTAGCTAACTAAATGTAAACAATCTTAGCATGTCTTTTTACCTAAAAGTTGTCTAAAAATTCTATCTAAAAATCTTTACAATTAGGTATTTACCAAAATCGATGTGAGGTAATAAATTGAATTTAAATAATCTTTGTATGTATTTTATATGACTTCATTAGTTAACTATCTAAACTAACTTACATTTTATTTTGTCATTTTTTACAGATATCGTCTGATGACATCCTGTTTGTGGAATGTTTTGTATTATTACAAAACCAGACAGCATCTAACACAAATCTGTCACTTGTATCCCCTGCTCTTGGACACCTAAACATATGCTATGCATGTGGCTTGTTAATAGCAAGTCGTAGAACTCATAGAGTCAGTCAAGATTGTCCTCAAAGGAATGTTATACTAAGATGGACACCAGCACATCACGTAAGTGTTTATTCTTATTTATTTATTTAAACTTAATGTATGAATGCGTATGTATGTGTGTTGAACTAATTAAATATTAATGAATATCAAGTATCTAAATATAATATTTTTGTTTTTAGGTGTTGCATTTGGAACGAGTTTGTCTTCCTTGTTGGGCGGCTGCATCAAGACAAGTCCAGAGGCAACCCGTTGCTGGCAGTAGCCAACACACTGTGGAGTCTGCACCGGAGACTGGTATCATGGATGGAAACATAATTACAGATACGATGATTCCTGTACCATCACCACTGCCACCGCTGGTTCCACAACCAACATCACCTCAGGAACAACAATTAAGTCAATCATTTTCAAAGATTAACTCACAAAAGTATAAACAGGTATTGGCAAGTTCACGTCATTGCCTATTTCCTGGTTGTGCGAATATTGAACGTCTATTGGTACCAGGTACTTTAAAGGAAGTTCTTTTATTAAATTATAAAGTGTATATTCCCTTGTCTGCAAGAATTTGTCGATATCATTTAAATAGCAATCGTTGGGATGAACTAGAAGCACCATATTCCGATTTTACTGGATTTCAAGTAGATGATATTTTCAGTAAACTTGAAAAAGCTACTGAGTGAGAGACAGTTAGACTTTAATGACATAAACTCAATGGATTCTCATTTATGCCATTATTGGTTAGGACTTACTGCAGAGCAGTTCAATGAACTTTTAAATTGTAATCCTTTGTTATACAATCACTTTCCAAATCCTTCTGTTGCTCTCAGTATATTTTTAGTAAAACTCAGAACAGGTGACAGTAATCAAAGACTATCAACTCTTTTTAAAATGCCAAGATCCACATTGGAAAAAAAGATTAACATTGTGAGAAATTGTTTAAATGAACAGTTTGTTCCTCGATATTTAGGAATAAATCGTTAGGAATAAGTCGTTTTAATGATATAAGCGCTCCAGCACAATTTCTAGACAATATATTCCTTGAAGAATAAATGTCTATTATTTTAATTGGTTGTTTTTTTTTTCTTATTAAACATCTGTATAGCATTTACTATATTTTAAACTCCTTTATAATTAAGCCCTTTCTAAATAAACTACAGCTAATCATGGATGGCACAGCGATCTTACTAAGTAGCAGGGCAGTGATTTTACTTTGTCGCTTGCAGGAGATGCTGTCCTATATGGCATACATACACGTATATGTATACTAGGTACCTAGCATTTTGCCAACTATCTTGGGGTCGGCTTTTAGTCTAACCGATGCAGCTGAATACAGTATTGCTCAAAGAGTGACTGCCCATCTGACCTCCACACCTGATACACTGGGTTATAACATGTTACCTCCTGGTAAGAGGTTGTCACACTTGCGGGATTCTAGCTACTCGTAACAAGTATAAATAATGCACCCAGTATCAACAGTTTGTAATGGATGGTCACCCATGTGCTTGTAGCTTAACTTAAGATATCTCCTTGTGGCTGTTGTAACGTAGCCACATGCTCCTCCAACCAATTTAGCCCTAAGTATATTTATTTCTACTGGTGCCAGCAAAACCTACTTCCGCTGACTGCAAGGTAAACAGTTTAATATATTATTTAGCAAGAAAAGATGATATCTAATGTTTTTATTTCATTTGGGAATCAATATTAATAATAAAGATATTTTATTGTTTTAATGTAAAATGTTTTTGACAAAATATAGTTTAATAACCTCAATTTCTTCATCAGAAAAAATTCAATAATTCTCGGAAACTAGGGTGAAAAGTTATAAATTGTTTTCAGGATCTGAAAAGGTAATTGTAGTTCTTCAAAATAAAGTTAAAACCACCATGGCACGCAAACTTTTTCTGGGGGCCCAAATCTCCTAACAAAACGGGCATTCTCCTTTGAGGATTTCCATTTATACCATTTCTTATTTTCTACTCCATACAAAATTTTTATTAATGTCATATAACTTTGTAAATAATTTTTTAAACAAAAATGTGTCATATTAACAAATATTTGTGTTGTCTGTTTAGCCATATCAGCAGTTGGACTGGTAAAGCGGACCCCAGACTCCAAAGCTGAAAAGGCTTCGGATGCGACTGGAATTAACGCTGGGATGATGATGATTAACAAATATTTGTGTTGACTAGTAGAACACGTTTACGATATTACTTTTCCAAAATAAAATAGTCTATTTTCGGGTATCGCTAAGTCCATTGAGATTAGTTTTCGGCCCACTGTGCGGCGGGCAGGGCTCCAGAGAGAGGAACTTCCTGATGATGCGAGCCGTGTCCGTGTCTAGTGGACAAACCTAGTCCTAGTCCACGAAATCATTAAAATAATTTAGTGTTCGATTCATCAGTTCGTGTGGGGTATCTATCGATAGGTCTTCAAAAATAATATAGAGGTTTCTAAAATATATTTTTTTAACAGAATAGTTTCCGTGACAGACGATTCCAAAGCGGAAGAAAAAAGTTGCCCTCACCAGATGAATCAACGACAATAAAACCACCGATTCGATTTGGTTTCCGTAAAATTAATATTTAAATAAGTACATGGCATGGTTTGGAATAACGATAAATTATATATATTATATATTTTTTTAATTATTATTATAAATGCGAAAGTAACTCTGTCTGTCTGTCTGTCTGTCTGTTACGCTTTCCCGCTTAAACCTCTCAACCGATTTTGATGAAATTTGGCACAGACAATCTTTAGACCCTGAGAAACAACATAGGCTACCTTTTATCCCGGAAAAATTTGATGTTCCCGAGGGTAATCCAAAAAGCGCGATATAACCGAACTCCACGCGGGCGAAGCCGCGGGCGGAAAGCTAGTTATTAATAAAGGAATGAATATTGCTTTCACATACCTTTACTATATGGGCCTCTTCTCACTTCTGAGATTTCAATAAAACTGCAACTTGTAAAGATCAATACAATAATTTTATTCTTCACGACAGGTAACAGCCAATACATTATACTTAAATCGAATACAAATACATAACTGCCAGACTCCAATATTCCTTAACTATTATGTCCGAGTGATTCGGATGACCACCAAGAACTGAGCGTACTCGCTCTAAAAATGCTTATTTATAATTTCATTCCCGCCACCACTCTGACGAACTAAGGGGATTCTAGAGAGTTGGCGCGATTTCCGGTTTGGCTATTTCTACATAACAAAAAATATGAAATTTAAACAAAAACTGATCGTTAAAATACAAATAAATGTTCTTAATAATTTAGAAAGAATCATTACATTACAGAAGATTCGATGTATATATTTTCTGCCTTATTATATTGACTCTGCGTGTACGCTATCCACGATGGGTTGGAGGAAGTGATTCGTGATAGCTGCGGCAATCTTAAAATCAGTGAACATATTGGGCAGTGACTTATTAAAATATTTTTGCCACAAGAGCTTAAAATCACGTTTTAACCGGCCTACCACTTCCACAACCCACCGGCATAGCGTTACCGATCGAGCTTCGTTGGATTGTTCAGTGGTCTGCTGTGCCTCTTGGCGCTTCTTTGTTGTGTGTGTTTCACATTCATCAATGAGAGGTCCAAGCTGTCCCTAAAACCTTGATCTAATATAAAAGCATCGTTTGTTAGGAGTAACCAATGTAGTGGATGTTGTCCATCATTCATAATGTCGCCCATTATATGTTCGGAGTAACTAATGTAGTGGATGTTGTCCATCATTCATAATGTCGCCCATTATATGCGCATCTGTTTTTGTTGCAGCCTATGGACCCATTACATCTAATATGTATCCATCAGTACATTAAAGTAGGAAAGGTTTCAGTAGATTCTGAAACTTGTGTAAACTGTAGGATAATCTTTGGAATAAAAAGTTCGAACTTTTATTTATGTAAATGTAAGTACCATGGCCAATCAATAATAACTTATCATTATTTTCATTTCCAAATAATGCTTTTGGTATAGTTAGATTTTTTCCAATAATTGTGGTCTGTCAATGTGATCCACTTCCAAATGCAGCTCGACATAATTGTTACTGAGACACTCCCTCACAATAACCACTAAACGTTCTAGCTTTCGTCTTGACATGTTAAATAATGTCGCAAGTCTTTCATTTGGCTCCCCAGAACGCAGTTTTGTAAGATAAATACCTAATGCAGTTCTCGGCACTCTAGTGCAGGTGTTTGTACCAATAAATCATCAAACTCTTCGCATTTGCGTCCTGTCCAAAAGTGCATCTCTTCGTTGGTTAAAGCGCCTCTCGTGGTGAAGTCTAGCCGAGGTCCGCGTTGTAAGGCCATTCTTTCCATGTCAGAAATGTCAGTAAACTGTTCTGTATTAAAATCATGAGTGACATTACATGTTTGAGGTAGCTCATCCCAAACGTTGTTCTCTAAGTGCTGTGTACACACTGTTGCACCATTTGGAATATAAAGCTTATATTCACAAAATATGTCTTTTAATTGTTATTGGGATCCGACGGCGAGTTACGTTTGAAACCGCACTGCGAAGTGGGAGCTAACGTGTTTGGCATGGATGCAGGATTTTATGGGGCTTTAGTGCAAGAAACTCTTGAAATTCCTTTAGTAAACCTGTTCGTTTCGGACTCGTACTGATATAATTGTACATCCCTTACAAGGCCTTCAGGTTCACGCGGTAATTTTGTGCATGCATAGGACGCGCATAATGCGAATGAGTGGCAAATGCATTTTACAACATACAAATGGGGAATATCTTCTAATAATCTGCTTGCTACAGAATTATGCTGACCCATCATAGCATTAGCTCCGTCGGCGGCAGATCCAACCAAATTGTCTTTATATGGAATATCATTATCTGTAAATAATTTTACTAGATATTCGTAAAGGTTTTCGCCTGTCGCATCTTGAATAGGTATTAGTGCAAAGAAGGCATCTTTATTTTTTTTGTTTCTATAATATCTAACAACAATGCGTAAAAGCATGACACATGCTCTGTCCGTACTTTCATCAATAAGCAGAGAGAATTCTCGAATTTTTAAATCGGCAATTAGGTTTTCTTTTTCAGTGTCTCCTGTAACAGATTTAATAATAGCTGTGGTTTTGGTGCGACTACACGCAAGTTCTTGTGCAGTGGGGCTATCCTTACATATTGTTTTTATGAGTTGAGGGAGGTGTTCCATGATATTCATTGAAAGGTTATGCTCAGCTACAAAAGACGCCAATAGAACTTCACCTACTGCGACTCATCGCCTGTTAAGCTATCATCGTTCAGAGTATCTGTCGTGTTTCTGGAACTAGCTCCTACATTTGTATGTTGATGTCTATTTTTCATGTGTGGAATTAAAAACTCCATCAAATGTTCGTATTTTCATTTTGGTTTAGAATCCGCTGCTTGTCCACTACTCTGGGCTAGAGGCAACTTGTTGATTATATCCGAGAGGGTTGTACGTAGGAATTCGTAATAACGAGCCCCGTTTTATCTTTCCCGAAGACAAATGGGTCCAACAACGAGATCTTTGAAAATTTTAGCCCACACATTCAGCGACCATCGATTTTGGTGTTGTGTCCCGTTTGCTGCAAAGCGAACGAATTGGTATGGGCCCAAATGTGACAATTACGCCTGTTCCACATTCCGTTTCTGATAAATGCGGATTCATCAGTCCACATTACATTGGCAGTAAAATTGGAGATTTCGACGTACTGTCGTTGCAGCCACTGGCAATACCTGTGCCTCTACCAAGAGTTTAAAGCTATAGTATTTCTCGATACTCGGTAGCGACTACGATAAATATTTTGTATGACAAATTGGACAGCGCCTCTAGCGGTTACTTACGGAACTAAATCGGTAGTATGAGTTTACAAGCAAATACCTATCGAATAAAAACTCGCTAGCAACTGTAGTTATAGGCAACTTCACTATGAAAATCGGTACCATGAGTTACAAATTTGACAGATGCTATCGAAATAAACTGTTACTACAGTAGTAGAGTAACTCACTAGCATATTGAACGGTGAAAGTGTTGTGAAGAGTTTCAAGTAAAACAACATTTATTGATTTGTGTTTAAATACGCACTGTATTTAAACACAAATCTATAAATGTTGTTTTAAATATGTCCGGTAGAGCATATTTAGCGTGGGATATGTTAGCTACGGCTGCGTATGAAGACGAACGACGCGATCAAGGACGTTTTCAAAAAGTGTCTTGGAGATCCACTTGAACATATAAGTGATAATAATTTTATTAAGGAATATAGGCTCAATAAAGAGGCTTTCGAACATTTGTGTGGTCTCCTAAGAGTTCACACAAATTTGAAGTCTTCACAAAGGGTGTCCCTTGAATCGAAGGTATGTTACAATGGTTATAAAAATCATTGTTAAAACTTACTTCTGTACATGCAGTTCATCAATACATAGTATAAAACAAAGTCGCTTTCGCTGTATGTCCGTATGTATGCTTAGATCTTTAAAACTACGCAACGGATTTTGACGCGGTTTTTTTTAATAGATAGAGTGATTCTTAAGGAAGGTCTAGACTATCTTTTATCCCGGAAAAAATTGATATTCCCGAGGGAAATCCAAAAAGCGCGATATAACCGAACTCTACGCGGGCGAAGCCGCGGGCGGAAAGCTAGTAATAAATATAAATACCACCTTTTTTTAGGTTTTATGTGCATTGTTATTTTATGCACATGGGAGCCATCAGCGAGTAACTGGTAAAGCTCTCCATTTTTCTCTAGAAGCAATGAGTGTCTATAATCAAGATGTCACAGAGGCATTGAACCATCCTTTAATTAAAAAAAAAATATATATGTCGGCGCAAGACTAATTTCAAGACTAATTTAAACTTTGAAAGTATTAATTTAATAGATAATTCATATGACTAGATACGTATGTATGAATTAGTTTAGATTTATTTGTTGTAGTCAGGTTGCCATTTCAATGTAAAAAAAAACCATGTTATGATTTCCGGTTATTTTAATAGCAAACCATAATTGAAGGTTTATTCAAATATAGGTTTAAGAAACAAGTTATCTATTGTTAAATTGATTTCACCATTAATAAGTGATCTTCAGTAGTTTAATAATGGAGTTTGGTTAATATTTGTTTAATGGTAATAGTCTATTGAACTATCTACAATTAACGAGGCGGAAAACGTGAGACATGTCTTAAACAAATATTAACTGTTTTAAGTAACAAATAATTGAGGCAATGTTATAATCCAGTGCTAAAAATAGTAAAACTAATTAACAAATTATAGTTTGTAACTCCAATTAATGTTACCTGATATTTGTTATAAAATAATTAGTAAAAATAATGACTTCGTAACTATGGAGCCATGTTTGTAAAAAAAAGGTCAATGAACTGTCAAGCCGCTGTGAAGGCACATGATTGACGGACACGAATTTTGTGAAAAGGTGTTTTCTCAACTAAACCATCTTGTAAGTACAATTTCTGTTAACAAAGAGTTATTTGATTGTGTTAGATATCGTTATAAGCAACTAAATAAAACTGTGTGTAAAAATATTTGACTGTGTTCATCTTTTGCTATGTCTGAGCCCAGCGGTAGAGATAATGGCGTCCACCCAATTGACGCCATATCTTCTGAAAATTTGAACGATCATGGTACTCCGTTATCAGAAGTGGGATGGACTCCCACTTCTGCCCGTCCATCTGACTTGAGCAATGAAAACATAAACGCTTCTGTTAATGGGGTACCGACGGAGTTTTTCACCCAGATGTTGCAGATGATGAAACACATGTCTGATCGCATGGTGACACAACCAGATACATCCAAAATCAAAATAAATGATGTGTTTTTGCCGTCATATGTTCCAGACACCAATATTGGTGTTAGAGAGTGATGTCAACATGTGACTACAGCCATGAAAACTTACGGCCTGAGCGATTACGAAGTAAGAATGAAAGCTGGTGGTTTGCTTAAAGGTCGCTCGAGGTTATGGGTTGACCAATGGCTTGTGTCTACCACCACGTGGGCTGAATTGCGTGATGTTCTGATAACAACTTTCGAGCCAGAGAATAGATATTCTAGAGATATTGTGCGTTTTAGGGATCATAATTACGATAATTCCAAAGACATCACACAATTCTTGTCACAAGCTTGGGTATTATGGAAACGTATTACTAAGGATAAGTTGTCGAATGATGACGCGGTTGAAGCAGTAATCGGATGCATTGGGGATGAGCGATTGAGAATTGATTTGTTGAATGTGAGAGCCAAATCGGTACCCGAACTCATTTCGGTAGCCTCTTCTATAAGAAGCGCCAAGCGCCTTCAGTCGGGTACATCAGGTGCTCAGTCGGGTCCTGCTAAGCGATTGCGTTTTGATAAACCCTCGTTGGTTTGTCAAATCTGTAATAAGCCCGGTCATCATGCACGTGATTGTTATCATCGTGACAATAAAGATAATGCTCACCCACATCAACATGATAGTAAAACCTCTTCTCAAAATGTTGGTAAACCTACTCGTATGTGCACATTTTGTTCAAAGCCAGGTCACACTTACGAAACATGTTATAAGCGAGAACGCGCAGTGGTTTCCAATGTAAACTGCGTTGGTACATCTAAATTGAACTACATGCAAGTGATAGTTGGGAACTTAACCATACTCGCGATTTTTGATAGTGGAGCTGAATGTTCAGTAATGCGTGAGTCTATCGCAGCTAAACTACCCGGGCAACGAGTTGATAAAGTGAGCTACTTGAAAGGGTTAGGTCAATTTACTGTGATATCAGTTTCGACATTGACAATGATTTGTGTCATCGATAGTTTACGAGTAGAACTCGTATTTCACGTAGTACCGGACTATGAAGTGTGCTCAGACATTCTGATAGGAATGAATCTTGTTGAAAAAAACAACTTGAGTGTGGTAGTAAAATCTCAGGGTGTGACTTTGGTTCATCAACCAGTTGTTTACCATGTGCAACCTCAAAGTGAAAAGTTTGATAACTTAAATTGTGACTTGATTAATGATGATCAATTGAACGAATTGAAAATTTTGTTGAATAAGTTCGAACACTTGTTTATTCAGGGTTTCCCTTGCTCACGCGTCAATACCGGTGAGCTCGAAATACGCTTAAAAGATGAAAACAAGTGTGTCGAACGTAGGCCTTACCGTTTGAGCCCCGTTGAACGCGAGAAGGTTCGGGAAATAGTTAATGAACTACTCGAGCATAATATTATCCGCGAAAGTAAATCACCTTTTTCTAGCCCGATAATACTAGTCAAAAAGAAGAATGGAAAGGATCGCATGTGCGTGGACTACCGCGAACTAAATAGAAACACTCGGAGAGATCATTATCCGTTACCGATCATTTCAGATCAAATAGATCAATTAACGGGGGGTTATTATTTCACAACTATAGATATGGCAGCTGGTTTTCATCAAATACCTATTTCAGAGAGCTCGATTGAGAAAACAGCCTTTGTTACACCGGATGGTCTATATGAATATTTGACCATGCCGTTCGGACTCAGTAACGCGGTGTCAGTGTATCAGCGTTGTATAAATAAAGCCCTATCTGATCTCTTGCACTCTGCAGATCAGGTTTGCCAGGTATACGTTGATGACGTTTTGTCAAAATGTAGGACATTTTCTGAGGGCCTAGCCCATTTGGAACGCATATTGATGGCCCTTCAAAAGACCGGTTTTTCAATCAATCTTGAAAAAACTGCCTTCTTTAAACGCTCCATCGAATATTTAGGCAATATCATTGCAGACGGACAAGTCAGCCCTAGTCCAAGAAAGGTGGAGGCTTTAACGAAGGCACCGATTCCCAAAACTGTTAAACAGGTTAGGCAATTTAATGGATTGGCTGGATACTTTAGGCGCTTCATTCCCAATTTCTCGCGTGTAATGGTTCCACTCTATGAACTGACCAAAAACAATGTGAAGTGGGAATGGAATGAAAGACACGATGTGGCTCGAAATTATATCATTAAATACCTGTCTACTGCGCCTACCCTTATGCTTTTTCAGGAAGGCGCACCAATCGAGCTCTACACGGACGCCAGCAGCATTGGCTACGGGGCGGTGCTTGTGCAGATTGTTGGCGATCGCCAGCATCCAGTCGCGTACATGAGCCACGCACTACTGATGCCGAGAGCCGCTACCACTCGTACGAGCTCGAGACCTTGGCAGTAGTAAGGGCAGTCAAACATTTTCGGCACTACATATACGGCCGAAAATTCAAGGTAATAACAGACTGTAATGCCTTGAAAGCGTCCAAGAACAAAAAGGATCTTCTTCCTCGAATCCATAGGTGGTGGGCGTTCCTACAGAATTATGAGTTCGAAGTCGAGTATAGAAAAGGTGAACGGTTACAGCATGCGGATTTTTTCAGTAGGAATCCCCCCACTGAATTATCGGTCAACTTCATGACGAGAGACACCGAGTGGCTACAAATCGAACAGCGCCGCGACGACTTGCTTCGCCCGCTTATAGACACCATGGGTGGTAATTGTCCGGCCGAAGGCTACATCCTGGAAGAAGGCGTGCTTAAGAGGAGTCTCACGGATTGTGTACTCGGTATACATATAATCCAATTGTAGTCCCTAGATCATTCCAGTGGAGCCTGATAAACTCCTTCCATGTTGCTCTGCAACACCCCGGATGGGAGAAAACCCTACAGAAGCTGAGGGAAACGTACTGGTTTCACAAAATGAATACAATCGTCAGAAGGTTTGTGGACAACTGTGTCGTATGTAAGACTTCGAAAGGGCCGTCGGGTGCTATCCAAGCTCAACTTCATCCGATTCAGAAACCCACTGCAGCATTCCAGGTCATCCATATGGATATTACAGATAAGCTGGGTACGAGAAGTACAGAGGGACGAGATGAATATGTAATCGTAACAATAGACGCATACACCAAATACAGTCTGCTTAGCTACTCAAATGACAAGAACCCAAGTAGCTGCCTTGCAGCTTTGAAACGTGTCGTGCATCCGTTCGGAACCCCTGTGCAAGTGGTGGTAGATGGAGGTCGAGAGTTTCTTGGCGAATTCAAAGTCTACTCAGACCGTTTTGGAATCAACATACATTCCATCGCGCCAGGAGTAAGCCGAGCAAATGGACAGGTTGAACGCATTATGGGCACTTTGAAAAACGCATTAACCATGATCAAAAACTACGACACTGAACAATGGCAGACGGCACTAGAAGCTTTACAGCTTGCCTTTAATTGCACTCCACATAGAGTGACGGGGGTCGCTCCACTTACACTACTGACCCGCCGCCAACAAAGTGTACCTCCAGAACTACTAAGCTTGGTTAATATCAATAATGAATGTATAGACTTTGACTTACTTGAGAAACACGTGCAAGAGAAAATGAAAGCTGCGGGACAATATCACAAGCAGCGATTTGACAAGACCAAGGCGAAAATGCGTCCGTTTCAGCGAGGAGATTACGTACTCGTCAAGAACAATCCTCGAAATCAGACGTCTCTAGACTTGAAATACAGCGAGCCATACGAGATATATAGGATCCTAGACAACGACCGATACATAGTGAAACGGGTGACCGGCAGAGGGCGTCCACGCAAGGTTGCCCACGACCAGCTGCGCCGAGCACCACAACCTGGCGAGCAGAATACCGTGTCGGCGAATAATGAAATTGACCCTCATCAAGTAACCGTTCAACTAGCTGAAGACTCATCGACGAACTTGGTCGATAACACACTACATCCCTAGTTGCTCAACTGCTGGACCCTTAAACTAGGTAAGGTTTTCACTTCTTACATGTTATATTGATACTAATTTTGAGTTTTATTGACTTAAATACAGCAGTAACGAGATCCGTTATTTACTGGCTGATACTATCATAAAGTACAAGGTAGTAAAATTGTACATAGAATTGTTTTTCCTCCCTCTCTTTTTCCTTTCCTTTTAGAGCCTCTGTGGACCACGGTGTAATATGGCCGCCCAGACCACAGCATCACCCTAGTTCCCTATTCCTTTAGAGCCTCTGTGGACCACGGCGTAATATGGCCGCCCAGACCACAGCAACATTCCTATCCTATCTACGAGATATAAAGTCATGCATGTATGCGTGGAGCATTTGCAGTGACATAACTATATAAACAAACGCGCGAGGAAGCGTGTAGCATTACAAGCACTTCAATATTATCACACCTTCCTGTTATTTATCAGCAAGCCCTATTTATTTATTATTATTACTCATATGAATTGCATTCTTTCCATATTTAATTAAAGTGATAGATCAACTATTACTTTAAGTTATACACATTTAATAATCTTGGATTGTTATGTGCATAAAGAACTTATTGAAATCATTTTATAGTAACAGAAGAAGTTCTTAACTGGTGTACATGTGAATGGATACCAAGTTTAAAAATTTATGGATTTTCAGAACCGCGACTGGTGCAGAGCACGCACTCCGTCTCGCAGAATGGCCGTGTCGGCGCAAGACTAATTTCAAGACTAATTTAAACTTTGAAAGTATTAATTTAATAGATAATTCATATGACTAGATACGTATGTATGAATTAGTTTAGATTTATTTGTTGTAGTCAGGTTGCCATTTCAATGTAAAAAAAAAAACCATGTTATGATTTCCGGTTATTTTAATAGCAAACCATAATTGAAGGTTTATTCAAATATAGGTTTAAGAAACAAGTTATCTATTGTTAAATTGATTTCACGATTAATAAGTGATCTTCAGTAGTTTAATAATGGAGTTTGGTTAATATTTGTTTAATGGTAATAGTCTATTGAACTATCTACAATTAACGAGGCGGAAAACGTGAGACATGTCTTAAACAAATATTAACTGTTTTAAGTAACAAATAATTGATGCAATGTTATAATCCAGTGCTAAAAATAGTAAAACTAATTAACAAATTATAGTTTGTAACTCCAATTAATGTTACCTGATATTTGTTATAAAATAATTAGTAAAAATAATGACTTCGTAACTATGGAGCCATGTTTGTAAAAAAAAGGTCAATGAACTGTCAAGCCGCTGTGAAGGCACATGATTGACGGACACGAATTTTGTGAAAAGGTGTTTTCTCAACTAAACCATCTTGTAAGTACAATTTCTGTTATCAAAGGGTTATTTGATTGTGGTAGATATCGTTATAAGCAACTAAATAAAACTGTGTGTAAAAATATTTGACTGTGTTCATCTTTTGCTATGTCTGAGCCCAGCGGTAGAGATAATGGCGTCCACCCAATTGACGCCATATCTTCTGAAAATTTGAACGATCATGGTACTCCGTTATATATAATTTCCAACCACAAGACTAGAAAGGAATACCGTTAAACAAAGGTAATATAACTTATCTAATAAACATGTCCACAAAACTCAATTAACTTTTTCATGCTAAGTAAATATATATTATTTATAATTTCTACAACAAATATGGCTTCCCAGGAGTTTTAGGTTGTATTGATGGAAGCCACTCTAAAATATTTACACCAAACAAAGAAGAGGAGCATCTATATTTCTGCAGAAAACATTATCATTCTCTTAATGTGCAAATGGTTGGTATTTTGAATGACATATCTTGTTAATGGCTGTTTTGCTTAATTTTTTAAAGCTTTATAATGATTTTCTAGTTAGAATGGAAGTTATTGGAATTATTTAAATGGAAAAAATGGGAATTATTTAGCTATTTGTTTTTTCAGATATGTGACCATAACTGCTTTATCCTCTCCGTTAATGCAAAGTTTGGAGGTGCAACACATGATGCATTCATATGGGAGAATAGTAATATTAACGACTATGTACAATCATTGCACAGACAGTATAAGATAGTGTGGCTGCTAGGTGAGCAACAAATTTAGTTGAAAAAATAAATAGAAATTAAATGGAAATAAAGCTATACTTAGACAAAAACTAATAAAGATTTCTTTATAGGTGATTCTGGTTACCCTCAACGGCTATGGTTAATGACACCCTACATAGATCCGCCTCCAAATTCAATTATGGAAAAATACAATGCAGCTCACATGATCACAAGAGTGGTTATTGAAAATACTTTTGGGCGGTTAAAGAACCGTTGGCGTTGTCTACACAGGGATAGAACTTTGCACTATCGCCCTGAAAAATGTGCACGAATTATTTTAGCATGTTGTGTATTTCATAACATTGCAATAAAATTCAATGTTCCAGATCCTGAAGATGATGTTGCTGAAGAACCACAAGGTATTATTGAAAAATTAAGTAACAGATAAGTATTTAAATTAAAATATAAAAGGTAACAACAGTTGTGTTTATTACTTGCAGAATCATTTGAACGACATGAGGTTGTGTTAGAACATGAAAGTACCAGTGATTTATTACTCAGGGGACGCACATTACGGGATCAAGTGGCTAGAAGACTTTCCGAAAGGCCATGAGTTCATACATTTACATTTATTAGAGTTATTCTTTTACACAATCTACATACTAAGGAGGCTTTATAAGTTGCTTTATTTATTTTAATATACTTTATTAAAATCAAGTTGCACCTATTTATTTATCAACCCCAATAGTGTTCTAACATTATTAATAGCATAATTATATGGACAACCCCTTTCAAAAACATTATACATAGTCTTACACGCTACTAAAGCAGTACCTAGTGCATGGAGCATACAGACAATCAACAGATGTTAATTGTCTGTATGTTACTATTACATTAATATAGTTCATTCGCGTTAAGAAAATAGTGACTCATCAGTGCAACTGCAGGGTAAGGGTGTATTCATAATGGAGAAAAAATTAAACATTTTTTTTTTCAAAATATTAAATAAGTTTAATATAAAAATAATAAAGTATCAATGATTTTAAACATGTTAAAATATTCCTATTAAGGCAATTTTTAATGTCACCTTAAACGCTAAAATAGTAGAGTAACACATATTTGGATTAATGGTAATAAAATAAGTACTAAAATAAAAAAAATACAAAATTGTCTTAAAACTAAGTACTTAAATCGCTAATCAGTATCGCTAGATTCTCCTGTTACATTTATTACGAATGAATTATTTTCTGCATGTTCCATGACGTCATCCAAACCCCACATGGTATTTTCTTCGCGTATCACGTGGTCGCAGCATTTCTTCCACCGATTGGCTTCTACTAACGCGATTGCGTCATATTTTTTTTTTTTTACGTCACTCATTTTTAATGTAGTATTATTCGCAGCAATATAATTCCTGGTTCAAGCTTCCGTATGATACCATTGAACCAATTAAGAAATCTTTCACCATATTTCTTCATGATAATCTTTTGTAGATTTAGATTCAAAGACTAGTAAACCATCTTCCAGGAATCCTTTTTCGCTGCCAATGTGCAATATAATTAACCTTTTACCTTTCCCTGTCGGAGCTTTTGGGCCGGTTGATAAGTCATCTTGGAAAGCTTGTCTTTTATTCTTGATTGTTGTATACAACCACACTTTTATTTTTACGTGTCCGGCGTTTACCCACCTTTCGTCGAGATAGTAAATGGTTTTATTAGCGTTTCTAAATTCTTTTATTTGTCTTAAGTATTTTCACCTCCATAAAACAATATCTTCTCTTTCCACTAACAATGTTCTACTATCTTGTTTATTGAAATCCAAACCAAGCTTTTGCAGTATTTTGTGAAGTGTTGTACGTTTGAAAACAGGAATATCTTCATCAGCTTCGCAAAGTGTTATTATTTTGACCAATGTTGGATACTCGTTATTTAAATATATAGAGTGTACTTTTGTCCTTATTGCACATTTGTCTAATTTTTCATAGTTCATCTAATTTATCAACCGTGGATAGTCGAGCTCTTTTTTTCACAGGTGATTTCAACGTATTCGTTTCTTTTTGTTCTTTTATAATTTTATAAACAGTGTTTTCGGACACACCGCATGCATGCACTTACAGTTTTAATTACTGTGCTCTCCACAGTCTCATTTAAATCAATCTGTTTGAAATACTTATAAACATTGTAAATTACGCGTCTTTCTCCGCTATGTATTATTGATCCACTTTTATTTTTTTTAATAGGTGAGATATCCATTTTCCAAATTTTATTTTAAACAAGTAGTACGCAAAATACACAACGTTCAGTTCGAAGGTCTGACTTCAACTGAGCACTGTGAACTCGCCTTACTAATTTCTAGCGTTTTAATTGGCTAGGGGGCGTGGCTTGGCCGGCAGTCGGTGATGAGTCACTATTTTCTTAACGCGAATGAACTATAGTGTCACCACAATAAACAGCCCTTTCATTGTGGCAAGACTAGGGGGAGGCCTATGTCCAACAGTGGTCGTCTTAAGGCTAAAATATTAATTAAAAAAGCTTTTGTGTATATTTAAAGATTGTTATTTATTTATTTACATAGTAAAATATATATTTAGGTACATAATAATAAATGTTAGTAAAATTACAACAACATAGGTACTAAAAACCTATGAAAAATAATTATCATATTAGTATGTAAAACAAAAAAAAAAACAAAAAGAACTAGTAAAATCAGAATTCAAATTTAAACAAAATATGATAGTTTTGGAGGGAGGAATCTTCTAGGTAAAATAAAACTTGCGTGTCCGATATGATCTGTGTATTTCGACTTCAAATGCCCTGTATATATTCACACGTTCCATGGTACAAGTAGTGGTATGCCTAATTATTTACATTTATCAAAACAGTATTATTATTTACGATGTTAAGCACGCGCCGAGTCGCGGTGCGGGGGTGCGCGGGGCGAAGTCGCGCGCCGTTCGCCGAGAGCCCGCGCTGTGAATCTATTATAAATATAGGTCGCTACGCTGAGGCGTTCCTTTTCGTCGTGGGACTCCGTCGGGTGAAGAACTCTGCCGCGCTGTACCTGGTGTGTAGTCCTCGTGTACAGATCTCCACTGCGATTCATCCTTCGTGTGCAGTCTTCGTGTACAGATCTCCACTGCGATTCATCCTTCGTGTGCAGTCTTCGTGTACAGATCTCCACTGCGATGTATCAGCTCCGTGTGTCAAAACGTACTTCCGTATCATATTCCTTTAACAGCAAAACGCCCTTTTCAGGGCGACCTCAGTTTCTATTAACAGATGTCATAAAACGTACGGCGTCTTTTTCGAGACGGTGTTGTTCAATTGTTTCTTGATGGAATAGTCAAACGTATGTTGGTAATGTAAGGTTTTGGAGAACGGTAATTAAGGTACTGGTTTTGGAGGTACGGTACATACATATGTATGTGATGTTATGTCATTACAATAGTAAAACTAATCATAAAAAATGAAAAAAAAAATGCTGAAAGGTGGTTAGATTTATGTGGTAAATTTTTAGAAGTTTTTAGAAATATTCAATCAAATCCTGTCTCCTAAATTATTACCAATATTTCTAAAAACCTCTAAAAATTGACCAAATAAATCTAACCACCTTTCCTGCATGCTTAATTCTAATTCCCTAACCCTTATTCTTTCCCTTTCTGCTTCCTGCTGGAAGACTCGCCATTCGGAATCTGATCTAACAAACGCTTGTCTAACTATATCTGATTGGGTCTGTGTGCGAGTCCTTCTGCGAATCGGAGAATTCAAATTTTAAAGTTGACCTCTTCGTTGACGACGAGGGGTGGAGGGCAAAGGTGTGGGGTTTTGAATTGTGCGACTTTCTTGAGGCACATCAATGCTCGTCGGGCTCATCTCTCTCCTATTCACACGTAGGTCTGTAATAAGAAAGAAAATTTTAATATACAGTATGTTAAATAACAGAGGGCGTTCCCTTAAACTCGTTAATATATATCATTAATAGATCCAAATAAAAATATCAGCATAGAAAAATAAGCATAAAAAAATCCGAATAAAAAAAAAATCTAATTGGAAATAAATTTGAAACCTCCTGTTTTAAATCAAAATAGTAGTCGTCATGTATAAATAAATTGCGACGTTGCCGTCTTTCATGTTCGCGTGTACAGTGTGTTTCTTTTACATGTCAATTTAAATTTTTTATTGAATATTTTCTTATTGGAAAATTTTTTAAAACATTTTGTTTTCGAATGGAAATATTTTTTTTATCATGTATGTATGCTATACTATTTCGGGTTAACGGGAACGCCCTCTGTTAGTTAACATACTGTATATACATCTTAATACATTATTTTTTAATAAGTTTTAAAGTTACTTATGATGTTATGCAAATGTAAAAAAAAAATTGAGAACTCATAGTATAAAAAAGAGACTGGTGATAATAATTTATGAAAATAATTGAACCTGTCCTATACAATATATGACAATGAAACAACTTTACCTGTGCCTATATGTGCTTCTTCTGGAGGTACACTACCCACCAACCTTGGCTCTTCAATTGAGGCACTATGTGCAGATGGAAAAACTGGAAGAACCAGGTTGGTTCCAATCTTCATGGGCTGTTTAAAAAAAAAAACAATTAATTATTACTTATTTACTGTAGGCACATAGCGATTTCACAACAAGTGCACCTGAGAGATGCGGAATATGCTTAGATTATAATGTACTAGGCCTCAAGATAAATTTATTTTTGAACTTTTTTTTATACCTTGCCATGAAATTTAATGCAAATATTATTTAGGTAAGCATTACAAAACTTACCTAGACTGACTTGATTTGGCTGGCTGGCTTGAGATGGAGTATCAGATTGCAGTTGCGTGTAAGTTTCTTCCTGTAAAGATATTGTTTACTGTTAGAAATTTGCTAAATATTTTTTTTTTAAACTGTGCCCCACGCTAGGAATTTCTCCTGTATTGTGGGTGTCTTTACAAATATATAAACTCAGATACACAAACAACCAGAACGACTACTTGCAGGTCATACAAATACTTGATCCATGCGGGAATCGAACCCGCGACAGGCAGTGCAGCAGTCAAACAGTTAATCACTACGCCAAGCGTGCCATCATTACTTGCACACTTATAATTTAAGGAAAAACACTAAGCAGCAGTAGTTAGCATACCTCTAGCCCAACCTCATCAATAGTCAGAATGCCTGTAGCAGCCTGAGTGCCTACTATACGAAGAACTCTTTCTTCTATATCAGACAGCTTAAGCCTACAAGCTGGACCACCACCAGTTCTCTGTGCAAATCTATGTATGCGACTAGCTTTTCTTTTTGTGTTATTTTTAAAATCGCTCCAAACGTTTACAAATAGTTCATGCACAAATACAAGAAAATTAGTAAAAACTACATAGATATGAATAAAAATTAAAAATAATTGTTATGCAAATTATACAATAACGAAATAAGTAATGTAACCAACAACATAATCACTATATACTTTGTGTAGGTATATTTATACATACTTTTCTCCATTTCACTGCCGTCTTGGTGTCACCAATACCATCTGCATTTAAAAGATCCCTTAATTCATTCCATCTTTGGGCATTATTTAACCTTCCTTGTGGACCGTCACATGGTTTGCTGAGGTCACCACATCTAAAAATAAACATTCAGATAAAAAAGTCCACTTGAAGCGACGCCGCATTCCTGCAAAGCACTTGAAAACAAATCTTTGTTGCAAGTGTAGCAAACTGCTCTAATACGGCCTCGATATATTACAACAAAATTTTGTTTTGAGACTTATTAATTAATCCTTCGGACCCTAATAAAGTCAATAACTGATTTAAAACATTGGCAATAAGGTCCTGAGTAAATAATTATAGACATGCACAACGCACATTATTAACCTTTAACCAGTGACATGACAAATTTATAACACTATAAGGGAAATGACGTCTCACAGGCTACTACTTTCAAAATTAAATTTTGTCATGAAATTGCATTTAGATGATTTAAAATTGTGTTGATATTTGACAATTGGAATGTAATTAAACAAATTTAAATGAATTCAATCAGTATTTTCTTTTATTTATTTTTTAATTATATTAATTAACAATTTGTGGTAGTTTTTAGCCTCAGTTGACATGAGATCCTTGTTTAGCATTTTAATAGACCTTATATAAATAATATGGCAAATTTATCATTTTTTACTTAAAATCTAATAAAGAAAAAACAAAAACATCATAAAAGCTACTTCTGAAATCAAAAAATAAAAATTCTGACACCTACTCAATTTGGCCTAAATCATTGGCAATTTCTGCACAAGGGCCGAGAACATTGCAGACATATGGGATTACAACACCCGACACATGTGTACACTGTCATTCTGTGCAGTTTGGGCGGACAAATACTGCATGCCCTTCGCTTGCCCTGACTAGTTTCAGGACTTTGGATGTCTTCTTCAACCATATCTTCACCCAGTACTCGCTTTATCACTAGCCGTAGCTCCCTTGGTAATTGACTGCACACAACACGTCTTTGCATTTGGGGTAGCACTAGCGAACGGGCTAACGACTTTAAAAAATCTCCTCTGTCTATAATCTTAGGCTGATGCATATTGTATAATATATAGGCATTTATGCCGCTCAAGTCCACAATGCGGTAGAATACCACCATTGGCCACCTTCTCGTTCGGCGGCTGCTGGAAAAAATGGAGCATTTTTTATCTGCTTCATCAACGCCTCCTTTTGTTGTGTTATAATACAGAATAATTTCTCGCTTTTTAGTATCCTCATCAACTACTTTTCCATGATGCATTGAGGACACAAGTATCGTTTAATTTATCATCGTTTAGCTCTATTCTTCTTAGGCACATAAGAGCAAATAGTTTGTTGGTTTGTAAATCCAAACAAAGTTGACTGGATATCTCTGTTTTTTTGCGGCTGAAATTCGCTTGGTATTTCGCGTTTATTTTTTTTCATAGTGCCCACATAAGTAAGCTTACGTTTTGCCACCTCATCAATCAGTTCTATAGAAGAAAACCAGTTATCAGCAGTCACATTTCGATTGCTTCCTTCAATTAATAATAATAATAATATTTTTTTTTTTATATTTTTAAATGTTTTATATATATATATATATTTGTTATGTAGAAATATTTAAAAATATAATTTATAAGTGTATTTATTGAAATAAAGGAGATAATAATAATAATAAACTTTATTGTTCAGATAAATGTTACAATATTTACATAGCACTAGCCTCCACACTAGGATTCCCTGTGTCGTGGAGACTAGTCTCCTTCGTCTAGGCACATTATTAGATCGGTTCATACATAGCATCAGTCATTAATTATTGATGTGACAAAGACAAGTTGTTACTCCAAACAAATTTTACTAAAAATATGTATTAACTTATTTATTATGTTATTTAGAATTTTGAAATTTTGTGGTGTACCGTGTATTGTGTAGATGTGTGATGAATGAGTGAGTTAAGGTGGGTTTAGATCAATCGAACGAAGCCTCATAGCACTCCCAAGCCTGCCATTTATATTATTCCTGTGATATAGACCATTAGAAGAACAGTGTGGGAGAACACTGTTCGAATTGCGGAAATCTGTCAAACTGGGGACAGAGAGTACTAGTTCGATTGGTCCAAATCATCCTTTATGTGTTTGTGTGATGAATGTGTGCGTGTTGCGTTCATGTATTAAGGAACTTCTCCGTGCTTTCATAGTCCATTCTCGCCAGAAATTTTGAGACATAATTTTTGGATTTATTTCTGGTCATAGGTAGTATATCCATTTTATTATTCAGCTTACTATAGATAAACGGTCCCATATAAAGAAAGCATCTGCGGCCAAAAAGTAGACTACATCTAGGTTTATGCCATTTAGGTTTATTTGCATTTCTAAGCGAGCGCACTTCGGAGTATCTTCCTAGGCTCTGGGCATTTTTGTGGTACCTCAAAGTCACTGCCATAATGTACAGTTGGCGTACACGCAGAGCGCCAGTTTCTTGGTACAATGTGTCAGTCGGGAAGCGCATTGGTTTCTTAAAAGTTACTTTGACAAGGGCGCGTTGTGCACGTTCAATTTTAATTAAATGTGACTTATGTGCTACACCCCATGTTGTAATGCAATAGTTGAGAACGGATTGGCAGAGTGTATGGTATAGCATTTTTAAGATAGTTAGGCTAGCCATCCGCCTCATTTAATTAAAAATGTGTATGAGCTTTCTGACCCTGCCACTTACATGCTCTATTTGTTTTGACCAATTAAGGTGCTGATCAATGTACACACCGAGATACCTAATGTACATGACTTTCTCAAGGCTTGGGCAGTTACATCTTGAAGGTGCATTATTATCACAGGAGTGTAATGTTACTGAGAGATGATCTGGGCAGGTAGTTCTAATGCTGGGGCTAAAATTTATAACCTTAGTTTTTTCTATATTTAGCGTCAGTAGATTGTGGGTTAGCCAGCTGGAAACCAAATTTACACCCTTGTTAGCAGCCTCTTGAACCCCTTCCCAAGTTTTGTCAAAAAGGACTAGGGCGGTATCGTCAGCATAAGTAAATATTTTAGCATGGTCCAATTTCATAGTACAAAGGCTGTTTATGTACAGGATAAAAAGCGTGGGCCCGAGCACACTACCCTGAGGAACTCCGTAATTAAGGTTGGCATAGTTACTGTAGTTTTCTCTCACGCGGACCCTTTGAGTGCGGTCTGTTAGATAAGATTGGAACCATTCCAAAGCTAGACCTCTGATGCCAATGCTCTCTAACTTTTTGAGAAGAATACGCCTGGACACCGTATCAAAGGCCTTCGCGAGGTCAAGGAAGACGCCAGTACATTTATAGCCATTGTCTACCTTATTTACAACAAATTGGTTGTATCAACCGTAGGACACACTGAGTAGGCACGAGAAGTTTTTGATCTTGTGTGGTCAAACCAATACCATCAGAGCCTTTGCCGCTATACATATACCCATTATAAAAATAAGCATTTTTTGCATCACATAAGGCTCGTATGACCAGTCCATATTTACCTGGTTTTTTCGGCATATAAGAAATCATGTGACTTCTTCCTCGAAACTTCACTAACATCTCATCTATGGTGACGCATTCACTCAATTCGTATAGCTGTTGAGAATTGTTGACAAACTTGTTGAAAATAAAAGATATAGCTGCCAATTTATCATCGTTTTGCCTTTCAGCGCGATCATCTGGATTATCGAAACGCAAACACAGTAACAAAATGACAAATCTATTTTCTGACATGACGCATCTAAATATTTCACACCCCGTGCCATCCCTAGCAAATAAGTAACTTGTGCGTTCGTGGTTAGATTTCAAAACAGCTGAATATAGTAAAAGACCCACAAAAGCCTTCAGCTCAGTCATGTCTATGTCTTTCAGTTCAGGTTTATTCTGACGAGCAAACTTTATTCTATAATTGGAGATTTTTTTGTTTGTCCAAGTCAATATTTGTTGAAGCATTTCTTCGTCAAATAATTTACGCCAAATGCTGATAGGGTCTTCAGCATCCGCGTCTGTCAATTTCGAGGCACAAGCTTGAGTTATGATATTATGTTGAAGTGTGCGAACCCTAGCATTAGGAGGAGTCTTTGACCATTTATAACAATTTTTCCCGTAATAAAAATTCGACCTTCGTAATTCCGAAAGAGGCCTGGCATCATCAGAACTATCGATGCTACCTTCATCAGAACTATCAGTGCTCCTCTCATTGCTGCTATCCACTTCTGCAATATTCTCCTCTAAATCTTCATCTTGGTCATGAAACTGTAATAGTTCATGTTCGGAAACCAACAACTCGTCAATATCATCTTCACTGGCAGATTGGTCTGAAGCTAGCAAGAGAGCATTGAATTCCTCTTGAAATGATGGACTGTCTACTCGTAATATTTTTTTCTTTGATGAACTCGTGGGCTGGAGTTGACGTTTCTTAGCGTTTTCAGCCATTTTGCACTAAAATGAAAAAAATATTTCGTAAAAATATTTGTATGACAACTAGGGACATGTAGCCTTACAGGCTACGATTTTCTAATAAGTATTACTTACCTTTTAAACAACGGACGACACATCTGCTTCCTTCCGCGGTCGTTTGAGCACTAAAATAAAAGCTACTGAGACGCGAGGTCGCGGCAAGCGGCGGGAAGTGGTCAATTCTGAGAATTTGCAAAACACGTGACGCCTGTGAGACTACACGTCACTAGTTAAAGGTTAACATTGAATTAAAATTAAAAACTAAACAATATGATAAATACATACTTTTCCATGTATTCCACCAGTAATTGGAATTGTGTTGCATTGGTACCCATTTTGTATCCACTTGTTGAATTATATTTTCGAAAGTAAACTTTTTACGTTTAGCAACGTAGCTTTTCAAAATTCACTTTAGCAGCCGCCACGGTTATGGTGAATGACGTAAGAAACATGGCGTCCGACCACACTATAATACATACAGGTTTAGGAACACATTTATTTGTTACGTTTACAAATAAAAAATTGGCGTTTCAAATTGGTAGGGTTTTTAGGGCCATCTGCCGTCTCTGCCTTTCACTCAAGCTAGAAAGAGATAGCAAATTGAAGTGTGAAGTTAGATACATTACGGTTTTTGTACCAACAAAAGCACTCGAAAACTACGTAAACAATAAAGTGTCGCTAGCGAGTCCGTATGACTCATGGTACGAGTTTAATTGAAAACTATTCGAAGGCATGTTTACCGACTGCGGTAAGATGGTGTAGTTTTTCCATAATAACTCATGGTAAGGGTACTGACGAGGGATTCTCTGTCTACGGGTAATAACGCTTGCACCTTGTGGATGTGATACGCTCACCTTCGTTCATATATACGTAGTGCCTGACGTGCGTTTCCACGTGCTTAACCATAGCACATGAGCATATTCCCGTTTTCTTGGGCACTAAAATACTGGTCAGATCCAGCAGACATTTTAAAAATCACTCACACTCAACAAACACACAAATTCTTAAAAAAGAAAACTTCGAATATCGACACAAACATGTATACGTGTAAATGTGTGCGTGCGCGTGGACTCGCTACGGTTAGCATAAAAATAATCAATGTTAAAATTATTTTTGCTTTAGTAATAAAATAATTATTTTTTCTTTAGTAGTAGTAAGTTTTATTAAAATTAATTATTATTCATCGTCAGAAGTGTCACTATCTTCAAACTCTTCAGTGTCGATTCCACATTAATCGTTAACTAGAAGTCCAAATCGAAATTTTTGCTATATTCTTCTTCACTACTACTTTATCGACATGCTTTCAAGTGTTATGCCAGGTATCATTGTCGATATCATTCAAACACTCATTTATTAAATTTTGTAAAATAGTCATATTTTGCCCGATATGTTTTGTAACAATTTTATTTTTTTAATTCCCCTGATATGTTATATACAGTTCAACTCAGGGTGATAGAGCGGCAAACATTGATAAAATATTAAACAGATACGATATATTCGAACAAGCTGACCAAAAAAAATGTGCCGAACACATCAGCAGCACACATGCATATTTTTATTCGGCATACATTGGTACAGTGTGAGTGAGATGGGGCGCAATCTAAAGCATAGAGAAGAAAGATGGCTAGTGTTTGTCGTTTGCGCTGTTAGTGTTTGACGTTTGTTTTTACGAGTGTATCGAGAGTGACTAAAGCGAGATACAGGACTTACTTCATTTTGTACGCTTCATTTTTAGTGCGCTAATGACATATCTACCTTAGTTTAATATTTTATCAATGGCGGCAAACGTAATATTTCAAAATTCTTGCTTTTAACTTTCTCCATTTTCACGCAACAAACAAAAACAGCGCGCGCGCAACCAACACGACGAATAAAACACGAATGGAGTGCACAGACTACTAAGAAGATACTACGTATCAGACGGGAAACTCCCATAGTCAGTTTTTCGACTGAACTGAATGATAATCTGTCCGTGTTTCATTTTGACAGTATTTTTTTTTAATTTTTTGCTGATCTATGCGCGGGAAATTTTAAAATTGATGCGGCTGCCATACCGCGGAATTCAAATTTCTACCCTTTTTTTTTGCTTTGCTTATGAAACTTGTAGGAGGTGAATGTATTGATAAAAATGTAGATTTCCCCTAAAAACTTGCGAAATCTTCTTTGGTAGTACATTTTACAGTTCTAGGAGAAAAACTACACTTTTATCAATACATTCACCTACTACAAGTTTTGAAACTGCTTATTTTCTATATTAAATTAATAAATAAAAGAAATTGTTTATTTATTAAGTTTTTTATTTTTTATTCTTTTCATAAATTTTTCTAGTGCCTTCTTTTGCATACAGGATGTGGCATTTAGTCGGGCGATATCCACGCCTCTTAATATTTTATTAATAATGCTGCACCAATTAATCACACACAACTTAGACGTTATATATACAAAATATTGATGAACTTCTCTTTTATGAGAAAGGCATTTTATGAAGTCAAATGAGTATTTGGATGTTTCTTCATAAATTTTTTCACAAATATTATTTGTGTTTGGGTTTACATCTAAATACTCATTTGTTTCTTTTACAATGTATGAAAAAAGCCTCACCGCATCTTCTGCGGGATAGGTCAACTTTTGTTGGTTTTTAAAAGTTTTAAACTCCCTATGGGAAATCCATTTGTGGACTGCTGATTGATTTTTTTGTGTTAAACTTTTCTTGCAGTCCACACATTTAAATTTTTTTAGGCACTGTCGAACAACCCATCCTGCAGTGTACGCGCGTGAGTGCACATTGAGCCTTTCTCTACGAGCTTCATCAATTACATTTTGTTCGGGAGACCCTAATTCATCTATATGCAAGGAAGAAAGAGCTAACGAAGTAGGCATAGCTATATCTTCCTCACTTTGTTGGAATAAATTTTTTAATTTTATTAATTGGGTTCCCATTGCGTATATATGTCAGATATGTCAGTCGTATATGTGTCAGAGTGAAAATGTATAAATCGTGTGATTAATAGTGAGCGAAATATGTTTTTAAATGTTTGACAGTTTGGGTCATTATTTCTAAAACTATACGCCCGCACTTGACCAAAGAAATTTTCTATAGGGTCTGAATTGAAGTATCGCGGACGTATAGTTTTAAAACCCTTTTCTTCAAAAAATTGCCACAACCGTAACAAACTTTTAATAGTGGTTATAATTTTTTTTTGTGATGGCACAAAACTTTCTTTTTGGTGACAGTCAACAAATTTTGTATTTTCTAGCCTATTTATTGCTGCTTTCCAAAATTCCTGATGTTTTGAATTTTTTGTCACGGCTTGCCGGAGTGGTTTTCCTTTATTTTTGCAGGACAATGCTGAACCATTGCAGGAATCGAATAATTCGTCGAAAAAAGAGACTGTATCTGCCGTGTTTGCAAGTGTTGGACTAACAACCCTTCCATCGACATAGTGAGCTGAAAAAGAAAACAAGTTATATTTAGCTCTAATGGTTCATTAATATCATCTTTTAACTAATTCTATTTTGGTTTTATTAATATTGTAACTATATTATATTTATATAGGTAATATCTGTTAACATAATAAAAAGGTTGTCTGTAAAAGATCGCTCTTAGCGATAAGACCGCCCATTGTGTCACCCTTTGTAAAATGTTTTTATTTATGTTCTGTAATCTATATGGTGTACATAATAAAGAGTATTCTATTCTACCATTAGTATGACGAATGAAGCCGACAAAGCACACAAACATTAATCATTGCGGGAATCGAACCCACGAGATTGCTGGTTAGCGCAGAGCATAATTATATTGTTGATAATTTTCTTAGTATGTTGTAAAAGAACAAAAAACTTACTGAAATTAGGCGTATACGTTAATGCACTTGCGACTGTATTGCTCAACACGCGAGTGCAGTTTTTTACCTAAAAAAAGAATATAATTTTAATAAACATAATTATTTAAAAAACATACAATGTTATAATATTTTTTTATTTAATGACAACAATGGTCCAATGGTTAGTAACTTAGATAAGTTACTAACCATTGGACCATTGTTGTCTAAGGGTCTAACTAACCCTAACTAATCCTGACTGCCGCACAAGCAATGCTAACCATTAGGCACTGGTTAGCACCGGCGCATTGTACTTGTCGGCCATGGTTTGTAGGATGCTGTTAGCGCTGGTACTAGGTCTACCTAGGCATGAAAGTCATCAACCCGCGCCAAAGCGAATATGTGGTATCTAGACGCACTGCAGTACCTAGGGAACCCTAGCAGCACCCGAAAACCATTATTGTACTGTACCCGCAGGGCGTATAGAGCCTTCCGCATGCAGTTAACCCACAGACCGCCCGTGTAGAACGACTGACAAAAAGCTTTGAACAAAGGATTTTGACCCCATTACTACAAGCAAATCTGTGAGTCAACATGTTGCATCTAACTGCTAGCGCCCTGCGTTCGCGTTCAATGTCTACTTGATCTTTGTGTCCCACAGTCAAATAATAACAACTTAAATTGGGTTACCCTATTTAATGTTTTCCCATTTAAACAAATTATGGGCTCATAATTAATGCAACCGTCTCCCGGGGACCTCAAAGATCAAATACTCATTAACTAATATTATTAACACTGGTGCCATTTATCTTGCACCCGACTGGTTTGGTACTAAGCTCAACGATCAACTCATTCACGTACAGGTTGACGAGCCTAGGTGACGATAAGCACACTTGCCTAACTCCACTCCATTCTGACTTCCATAACTCCGTTCAGATTCCATTCCCTGCGAGATCACGTGTGAACTCGCAGAACATGTGTCAACTCCCCTGATTGCTAAACAAAGTATAAATGACGACTTATCTCTAACTTTTAAATAAACCACGTAGTAGACACTGACAAAATGTATGGTGTAATTAATTAAAGCTGGGTACGCCAATGGCGTCATGCAACGTGATATAGTTATCCGGATGTCTATGAAGCAGACCGTCCAATACCTTAGCAATAACAGAGCAAGAGCCCACGACGGCCAGACCTTCGTTATTTTATAAAAGCTGAAAGTTTATCTGTGTATGTCTCCAACACAGGTAAGAACGACCCGCTAAAATACAGTCAAAACCGTTTATGGCGACATCGTTTACAACAACATACCGGTTAAATTGACCAAAATCAAAGGTCCTGATTGATTGCTATATGACCGCCTTATCATAAACATTGGTTTTTACGACATTGTTTACTACGATATACCGCATTAAGCGACCACATTTGATTAATTTTCCGGAGAATTATATCTGTAAGTAGAACGATCGGCTCAGCTGTATTTTAAGCAATTAGAATAACAACGGTAACAGTTTCTGCATCTGGCCCATTATAATGGTCAACGGCTATTATCGTAAAAGTAAACAAAGTATAGGGTCTTTTGCAATTCTTAGAAACAAAGCACATGTATGTCGTAGCCTCAAGGCCCGCTTCATCATATCTCTGTCAATTTGTTACTTAGACGCACCAAAATATATTACAAGTTAACTGTAAAATTGTAACATGTAGTAAAAAAAAAAGAAACAAACCAATATCGAAGAAAAAATCGCGTATTATATCAAAGCTAGAGAAAAGAATTCCAAACAAAGACCTGGCAAAAGAATATGGTGTATCACACTCGACAATTTTAACCATTTGGAAAGAAAGGGAGAACATTCAAAGGATTTGAATTTTAGAAAGGGAGAAAGTTCAAAGGATTTGAATTTTCTCCCTTTCTTTCCAAATGGTTTCCAAATGACAAGAATTTTTTGAAAATGAAACGAGCCCGAGTAGAAAATACCCGTCATTGGCTATTACAACTATCAGTTTCGTACTAAATATGAGTGGTCCCTTCCATGTCGTTATAACAGATTTTGACTGTAGTACCTTAAATTCCCTAAAGTATATTTACTACTTACCACCGCCCATACTTAGGTTTTATCTTCTTACCTCCTTAGCCGTGAAACGAATTGGTTCATAAACACGACTAATCTCCTCAACGATTCCCCCTTTAGCCGGCCCTAACTGAGATGACACCCCAAAACGTTCCCTGAACATGTATTTCTTCAGGCGAACTACATTCCCCCACGCTCACGGGGCGACTCGGCCCAGTTCCCAGCCTATTGGTTGCCTTCCAGAATTGAAGAAAATTTTTAGTAGTTCTGTTTGATGCTATTATGTCCATTTTAATCTAGTCTTGGTGGCACTGACACCACTTAAGTCTACTTCTAAAAATCTTCTGGCTAGTCTCCATTTCCTCCCAGACTTGGGCTTATTGTGAAGCAACCAAACCTGAAAACTAGACCGAGCCTCCGCATGCTAAGCACCAGTCATATTAAAAAAAACTAATGTAGAGAAAAATCTTATATCTATAACACAGACTTTCATAACATTTTCTTTAAACTTCACTAAACACTCTAGTACATAGTTTATACCCCCCTTTCTTACATCTATGTTACAACTAAATCCTTGAGTCGTGAGTTGAGGTTGAGGAAATGACTAAATACAGGGGTAGGGTGAATATTTTAACCTATGATTTTGAATAACCATAAAAGTGCGGATAATACTTCTGTGAATCTTAAAGTTTAAACTTACTTTCATTTTTTTAATTTTATCAGGAATGACATGTTCGTCATTCAGTTTATGCAGCATCCTCATCTCTGTATGCTTGCAATCTGTTTCGTAAACATCAACGATATCGCTCCATTTGTATATTTTCCCCTTGTAGGCAATATTTTTATTTAAAAAATTATTCCTCAAGCCCTTAATAAGATGTGGTGGGTCGTATATAATGCTTAGAACATGACCTTCTATCATAATAGTATCGTCTGGAATAAGACACAAATACATATTAGACAATACAAAATTGGCCCAAAGCTATAACATGTAGAGAGAAGGTGAAAAAACCTCAATTACTGTTTATGATCAGAGAACAGTTTTGATAAGGTGAAGTACAGACGACAGCACATCAAGCTACTACAATCTGTCATATTTATTTATTAGATTTTCAACTTTATCACTAAAGCATTAAGGCTCAATGTTAATTGGGAAAATCTGACAGTTTGGCGTAGCTTGACCTGCTGTCATCCGTACAAGAAGATAAATAGCATCCAAAGAAAGGACAATACATTTCAATTTGCTAATTAAAAACATACAAGAACAAAAGTAAAAAAAAGAAATAAACAACTTTACAGATAGAGCTGCCAGGCTTACCAATATTTTTGTTTTCGAGAATTTGTTGCCTCCTTGTATCCTCTTTTAATTTATTGAAAGCAGATTGAAATGATGTTCCTTGGTCACTTATCAGCGCCACGGGAACCAAGCCTGTTTTCGAAACTTCTGTTACAACTTCCTTTATTAAATTTTTCAAAATAACAGCTGAAGTAGCACCCTCGCAGAAGTAAAAAATAATTGGTTGCTGCCATTTATATAGTGCCCCACGCACCATAAATACAAGAGCATGGTCAGCATAATTGTGGGACTTCGTTTCTAATTCTACAAAGCCACATATTTTATCTCGGTGCTTTTCATATGTGAGACCAGGTTCAAGAGCCATTTCATCAAATATTATTGAGCAGTATTTATATTATACTAGAAAGAGAGTATTTTCCAAATTGTTCTCCAAAGCTCTCGATGATATGTTTAAGACGCTGGATTGGCAGGGTCGGGGCATTAACATCAATTTGAGTGTCTTCAAGGCTAGAGTGAATAGGCTCTTAATAAACTAGCGCGCTTTACCATCAACGATCGCATCGGTGCTTACCATCAGGCGGGATTGCGGTCAAGCGCTGGTTTATAATTTATATATAAAAAAAAGGGCGAGTACATCTCACACTTGCGTTTTGCGGACGATATCGTCATCATGGGGAAAACGCAGCAAGAGCTGGAACAAATGCTGACCAACTTAGCTGACTCCTCCCAACGCATCTCCGGATGAACTTAAAGACCAAAATAATGTTCAATGAACAGGTCACTCCGGGAACGGTTCCCGTAAACGGAAGCCGCTCCAAGTTGTTTCAGAATATGTTTACCTCGGGCAAACGTTGCAATTAGGGAAAAACAACTTCAAAAGGAGGCAAATAGAAGGATCCAGCTGGGATGGGCAGCATTTGGTAAACTTCGTCGGGTATTTTCGTCGCCCATACCCCAATGTTTGAAGACTAAAATCTTCAACCAGTGCGTCCTACCCGTCATGACTTACGGAGCCGAGACGTGGACACTAACGGTCAGACTAGTCCATAAGTTAAAAGTGGCTCAGCGAGCTATGGAGCGGGTTATGTTGGACGTCTCTCTGAAGGACCGCATCAGAAATGAGTGATCCGACAGAGGACCAGATTCACCGACATAGCTGAGAGGATTAGCAAGCTGAAGTGGCAATGGGCTGGTCACATATGCCGCAGGACCGACAACCGTTGGGGTAAACGAGACCTCGAGTGGAGACCGCGTCTCGGTAAAACGTAGCGTAGGACACCTTTGGGCGAGATGGAGCGACGACATCAAAAAGGTGGCTGGTAGTGGCTGGCGGAGAACTGCTCAGGATCGAGCTTGTTGGCGTGCCATGAAGGAGGCCTATGTCCAGCAGTGGACGAGTAGGGGCTGATGATGATGAGAAAGAGAGAGCTACAACAAATACACGAAAATTACGCAAACTTTCAGGATAAGAAATAATATGTTTCTTATTTGCTTACTGTGTATCAATTGATGTTCAGAGGTCACTGTATGAGATTCAGTAACTGCAACTTCAGATGTGGATGGCATGTTGAAATCTGGAAAATAATATGATATTGAATAATAAAATGTATTTTAGTTTACGACATTCATCTAGGAGACTTGAAACCTGAGGTTATAATGAAAACTTAAATTGACACCATTGGAGTTACATAATTATTTTTTGATCAATTATTTTTTTGGTTGTAGGTCATAACATCGGTTGCCGACAGAAGTTACCACCCACCAGACAAAGTGTTGCCGCCAAGCGATTCGTCTTGTACAAAATAAATTAACTTCAAACCTAAATAGTGTTTAGTCTTTATCGTAACGGTAACTTCAAAGTTGTTAACCACCACATCAACTTCCTAACAACTACCTTAGGGTTTCTCAGTGGTAGAACATAACATCATTTGCCGACAGAAGTTACCACGCATCAGACAAAGTCTTGCCGCCAAGCGATTCGTCGTGTTCCGGTATGATGTCTGATGAAGCCGTATGGAGAACGTGTTGAAGTTCTCGGGAGTCGAAAAGTAAAAGAAGAAAAGAAACTGTTTTTATATATTCATAACTTTGATTTATTTACCCCCTCCCTAATACAAAATCACTAAAAAGAACTGCAGGTTATATCATACCAAATTTACATGACAAATTTATATACAACGTGTAGCATAAAGGGTATATACATAACAAAGGCATGGCATCTTTACATGATATCAAACGGTATTGGAAGGGTTTTTTAATCCTATTTCTTTATGTTAGGAAGTTACGAGGAAAAACACCGCCTGTGATAGGCTACTATCATACTAGTCGCACAGAGATATTGAAGACATTTATCGGATTTTGGCAAGTAACGTGACGGGTAACGAGTAGTTATTAACGTATGTAGTGTGCTGCTACGTTTGTTATGATTTAATTTTAAGAAACACACGAAACCGAAAATTTGGTACCAATTTTTTGAGTATTTTATTTTGAGTTGAAACCCTTCCGATATCGTTTGATATCATCTAAGATGCCATGCCCTTGGTATGTATATACCCTTTTTGTTACACGTTGTATAACACTTCTATCGCAATACATGCTTTCACAATCAATATTTAAAATGAAGCATGCAGAAAATTTTCCTACAGTCTCGGATAACAAAAGTCCATGATTCTAATTTTAAAATACTTAGGACAGGTCTGATCAGTTGTGTTGCGATGTGTGCTGGGTATGATGTGCCAAATGTTGTTTTGTCGGGAGTTTGGTCGTGGAGGGTCTCCAGATCAATCTCCCTCTAGTGTAGCATCGTAGATGAAGTTGTTGAGTTTAACATTGCATCACCTCACTCAACTGCCGTCTTCCTTTCTATTGACTCAGTTTTTTCTTAGTGAATAGGTTCGTAATAAACTAGCACACTTTACCAGCAATGATCACTGCTTACCGTCAGAAGGGATTGTGGCTAAGCACTAGTTTATAATAATAAATAAAAAAGAAAATCTATTCTTTAGTCAGATGAAATGAATGCTACAGACAAATAAGCAATATTTATATATAAAGTCACATACATTATTGCTTCTTTTTGTGGCAATTCATGATATGATGATTTGATGAGTGAGACTGATATGGTTGATCAGTTATAAAATATAATTTAAAGATTTAGAATATATTTCTTACCTTGAATACATTGATGTTCAGAATAAAATGTGTCTGGAATTGCAACTGCGACTGCAGAAGTGGATGGCATGTTGAAATCTGAAAGTAATTAGTAGCACAATAACTAATTACTTCACGCAAGAGCTACACATGAGTCAGAAACTTGATGACTAAAAAATAAGTTTTAACTCACCAATGGTTCTGACTTCTGATGGTTGAAGTTCTGTTAATGGTAGGGGCGCGCAATAAGTATGATCAATGTGTCTTTTTCGTTGAGCACCAGTGTAATCATGTTCAAGAAGCATTTGATTTTCTAAAACAAAAAATAATATAGTTGAATTAAATCAGTTAACTCCCGAATACTACTAATAATACCTACATTACTTCTTTCTTCTTCCCCTTAGTATTCCATCCAAAGATTAGACAATCTTTGGATGCACCAAACGATCTTTTACAGTCGTAAAAGATCGCTCTTAGCGATAAGACCGCCCATTGTGTCACCCTTTGTAAAATCTTTTTATTTATGTTCTGTAATATACGGGGTTCAAAGGATATATATCAATTGATATACATTATGATATACATATATCCGATATATATCAAACGATTTTTTGTGATATATATAAAAATTTACTAGGTATATTGCATTTAGGTACTTTTACCGACGCGCTGCTGACATATTCGTATTTTTTTCTGTCTTCAGACTGTAATAATTGGAATAGTAGGTACTGCGATCAATAATAAAAGTGCAATGTAAAAGAGCCAAAATAATTTTCAATTCCATAATCTGTAAACATACTCCTTAAAGGTGAAATGAAGTGTTAATCCTGAATGTCAACAGACAATTTGACAGTTCTAGCTGACTAGAAAAAGACTAATTTGTTATTTGATTATAACTCGACTGAGTACAAATATTAGGATTTTTAAGATATTTTAATTTTGTTTCCCTAGACCCTAATATATAAGACCTCCTGTGAGGATCTTCCTCGCGTAATTATTTCAAAAATACCTACTATCGGAAATTAAATCCTTCCATTCTCGTTATTACGTTAAATACGTAATCCCAATTCTAATTTATTCGTATACTTACCTACTTAAGGCAATTTCAATTTGCCTTTCAAGTTCTAAGTGTCTAAATAAAACCTAGGTCATTCCATGATACCTAGTTATTGTTTCTTATTTGAGACCGATTGACTATTCAATCGTACATTCATACCTCGTTAATTCCCTTGTAATAAGCTGCATTTATTTGTATTAAATAACAAATTGCATAAATTACTTTAAAAAAAAAAAACGTGAGTTCGAAGTTTCTCGAATTTAGTACCGAAGTACCTACAATCGTAGTATTTGTCTCCGGCGGGAGACGGATTAGCTTTGACCTACCTCAAAGTCAAAACTTATATTCTAACAAATAACCTTGAGACGTGTGTGCTTGTATTTCGTTCAATACGTTCGCGCGTGCATTGCTGCCGACCTAGCTTACGTTTTTACCGTTTTACCTACTTTTATAACTTTTATCTTTTTGAGTTAACTATGAGCGAAGTGGAATTAATAACCGCTATTAAAAGGCGGGAATATGAGTATACAAGTATGCAGACACTTTACGATTTAGCCAATACAGTTAAGGAAACTAAAACTAAATTTGCAGCTTTTCGAGCTAGGTACAAAAGGATTGACGAGATTCGTAATAGATTTTTGGAATGCAACGATGATGTTAACCGGTTGCAATTAAAGCTTAAACCTTCGTTTGTTATCGATCATAAAGTGTTACTGTCATTCGATGAATTGTATTACTGTGTTATCGAGTTTGCGGATTCTCTCGATGCGAGCGCAGGTAGCGACTGTCGCCCGGAATTAGGTCAAGGTCACGTGCGTTCGCAAGTGAAGTTACCGAAGCTAGAACTCCCAAAGTTTGATGGTAATATAGAAAAGTGGCAAACATTCAAAGATAGTTATACAGCACTTGTTCATAATAATAGTTCATTATCCGACACTGAGAAATTTCACTATTTGCTGTCATGTTTATCTGGCTATGCACTGACATTAGCGAAGGGCGTGCCAGTGACATCGGCAAATTATTCAGTGGTTTTTGCAACTTTACTGGACAGATATGACAACAAGCGTATTCTTGCAACAGCTTATTTAGAAAAATTAATTAAAATTAATCCCATACAAAAACCATCTCTGTCTAACTTATGTGAGTTATCTAACACACTTTATGAATACGTTAGTGCCTTGCGCGGTTTGTGTATTGATGATTTATGCGAATTTATTTTATTCTACATTGCGTCTAGGCCTTTAGATACAGAAACAAAAAAAAGGTTTGAATTACAAAACACTGAAGAAATTCCGAAATTTAATAACTTCATTACTTATTTACAAAATTACATAAAAATATTAGAAGTTAGCCAACCAGTTAATATTCCATCATCAAATTCTACAAGTAAACAAAATCGGCGTATAGCAGTATACATCAACGACCGCACGCCATGCGCGCGGGCATACAACTGTGAACTGATACATCATACAGTTGTATTTAGTTAACTTAGCGACGAGGCGCGCGCGCCGCGCTGTAGCTCATATGTCATTGGTCGTTTGATGTATACTGCTATAGGCCTAATACAAATAAAGATTATTTATCGCGTCAACCAAATTCATCTCTAATTTCTTCCAACAATAATAATAAAGTTAGTCAGTTTGTTTGTGTGTGTTGTAATGAAAATCATTCAATCTACCGTTGTAGTAAATTGCATTCTATGAATATGACACAGCGACAACAATTAGTTAAAGATTTAAAATTATGTCAAAACTGCTTAAGGCCGGGTCACACTGTTACCGATTGTAAATCTAAGTCAATATGTTTCATTTGTAATGCAAAGCAGAATACTTTGTTACATGAAGAGCATAAGAGTTTACTGTCTCATACTAGTGAACTGGATTCATCCCAGCATCCCGATATGAACACTACTCTAACTAGTGCTACCCAGTCAAACATTTCAAATCAACCTATTAGCAAAAAAATTCTTGGTACAGCAGTAGTTCGTGTGAAGCGATCGGATGGTTCGTGGCAGTATGTCCGCACAATTATTGACAGTGGCTCGATGGATTCATTTATTACAAGTAGCTGTGCGCGACAATTAGGTTTACATATCAAGAAATGTAAATTAAATGTAAGTGGCATCGGTCAAAATTATGGGTGTAGCATTAAAGGTCACACCTTCGGTTCAATAAGACCTCGATTGAGTGACACTCCTCAGTTTGATATTCAATTAGTGGTTCTACCTAAAATCACATCCCTGATTCCTTCGATGTCGTTGCCGACAATCGTCAAGGATAAGTTTACACATCTAGATCTCGCCGACCAGGACTTTGATAAATCCGGTCCGATCGATCTGTTGTTAGGAGTAGACTGTTTTGACCAAATATATACTGGCTCACGTTTCAGTCCAGGCCCGGGCTTTCCATGCGCACTCTCTAGTGTATTCGGCTGGGTGATAAGTGGTCAGTTTCTTCAAAACGTGGTAGCTAAAACTCCGGCTACACCCGTTACGCTCCTCGTCGCGTCTTCTAGTGCGCTCGACGAGATCGTTCAACGGTTTTGGGAGTCCGAGGAGCCGCCGAAATGTAAAATTTCCGGCCCCGAGGATGAAAAATGCGAACAAAAATATAAAGAAGGCACGTATCGCACCTCCGATGGGCGTTACGTTGTACCAATTATGCTTAAAGATGATGCTCCAGCCTTAGGAAAATCATATAAACAAGCGTTTAATCGTTTTCTAAATTTGGAAAAAAGACTAGCTAGTCAAAATGAGTTAAAAACTGAAGACAAAGAATTTATGCAACAGTACAAGGATCTCGGACATATGCAGCCAGTGCAGTCCTCGTCTACTGACTGTTATATAATTCCCCACCATTGTGTAATCCGACCTGAGAGTACCACGACACGGTTACGAGTGGTCTTCGATGCTAGTAGTCGGACTTCGAGTGACCTGTCACTAAATAATATTGTTCATGTGGGTCCAAAACTTCAAGTAGACATCGTTGATCTAATCACAAAAGTCAGAATTCACAAAGTTGTTTTTACTGCGGATATTCGTCGCATGTATAGACAAATATTAACAAGACCGCAAGAAAGATGTTATCAACACGTTCTTTGGCGTAATGACCCAACTGAGGTTTCAAAGGAATACGAACTCAATACCGTTACGTACGGAGTTAGTAATTCTTCTTACTTAGCCATTCGAACACTTCATCAACTTGCTGAAGACCACAGTGCTGAGTATTCTAGTCGTGCAGCACAGGTTATCCGTTTAATCATACCTTCAAATTATATTCAAGTACATTTAGTTGGCTTTTGTGATGAATCTTTGAAAGGTTATGGTTGTTGTGTTTATATCTGTGTAGTTACCAATGAACCCGGTAATGTAACCACGACCAGTTTGTTAATAGGGAAATCTAGAGTTGCCCCCTTAAAATCAACAACGGTGAATCGACTTGAGCTAAGCGCAGCTGTGCTTCTAGCAAAGGTTCTATCACACATGTATATTTTACTTGAAGATAAAATTTCCATCGATTCCACTCGAGCTTATTCAGACAGCAGCACTACCTTGTCTTGGCTTAACACTGACCCTCATTTACTAAAAATGTATGTAGCCAATCGTGCGGTTCAGACAACTGATTTAATTAGTCGAGATCGCTGGTACTATGTATCAACAAATGATAACCCCGCCGACTGTTGTAGTCGCGGAGTATCATGTCCAGAGATTCTAGATCACCCGCTTTGGTGGACAGGGCCTTCTTGGCTGAAAGAATCACCTGAGCAAAGGCCTAAAAGGCAGGTATTACTTCCGAAGGAGAACTTGCCTGAACTTAAATCAATAGAAAGTAAAAGTCTTCTTGTTACGGATGATGAGAATCCACTGTTGAACTTAATGTCTAAACATTATTCATTTACAAAAATTCAAAGAATGATAGCATGGTGTAATCGTTCTGTTTCTAACTCTAAAACGGCCAGGCAAGACCGAAATCTCTCTCCTCTTAGTGGTGCTGAGCTTGAAAAAGCAACGAAAGTGCTGGTTAAATTCCGTCAAGATAATTACATGACTTCGGAAGTTGACCGGGTGCGTAAAAACGAACCTAATACTCCGCCGATGTTTTGGAAAATGGCTCGTATCGTGCAAGTGCATGCAGGTTCAGACCAGGTAGTTAGAGTCGTTACTCTCCAAACTGCTAACGGAAAGACGTTTCGTAGGCCGGTGGTAAAGGTTTGTCCCTTACCAATTAATTAGTTTATTTTCCTTTTATATACCTAACTAGAGTATAAGTACACACTGTCTTTAGGTTATTTAAAATAAACCACCAATTATTTACCCTTATTAACTAGAATTTTATGCATTTTTTCGGCAGTAGCTCATAGTCCAGCTATTGCTGATTTCACTCTTAATTTTTCGCATTCTTCTTGAAACCCTTGTGGATTTCAGGTGGGGGAAATGTGTGAGCATTAACTATCCTAATAATTTATCCATGCATTTCCATTTTTCCTTCCTTGTTGCGTCAACGACGATAAAAATAAGCGCGGGCTTCGCTTAACTCGTGCTGGTGGCGCCTCTCTCAAGAGTGCCAAGAAAAAGAAGAAATAAAAATAAACTTGGCTGTATGGCGCACTATGCCTTTGCCTTTCCCATTCGCCCGAACGGAAAAAAGAAGTACAAAAGAAGATGGCGATCTCAGCTCATCCGACGCCGCGTGTATTCTAAATAAAATCGAATATCTGACTTCCTAAGGGATTCGCTGGCCTAATAAACCCTCAGTGTCCATATTGGTGATGTGTCTGTGCTTGACGAGTGTAGGCAGTGAACAAGCAGCATCAAGTCCACGAAGAAGGAGATAGCTGACCGGCCGGCATCTGCCCCGTCGTTGGTGACTCCTTGTCCTGTCCAACTGGATCCAGGTTAGTGCTTTGCATGTTTGTTTTCCCTGCTTTGAGACCCTGGGGTTGATAGGAGAATGCAGCGACCCTTCCAGGAAGCGTCAACATTAATTATGGTTATATATGGTAAGATAAGATTTTATTTTTTTATGTTTATTTTGTTAAATAAAAACTAAAAATATGTTATTTTCATATTGTAATAATAATTCATAATAATTAATTGTCATGTACCAGTGCAAATCGTATAGTAATATGATAATAAAGTGACAGTCTTATGAAATGGATAAAAATATGGGATATACCTATATCATAAATATCCTATATTTTGATATTTATTATAAATATCAAACCATATAGAAATATGGTGGACATAGTAAAGAGTACTTTAATCTATTCTTTCTGATGTTGAGTCACCATTAAAAAATGTAAATAAAAAACCAACAGTCCAAAGCTAGACAGCCTCTTGCTGTAGTTCATAAAATAGGATTTTACCATAATCAAGTTTGGCTGTTGGCAGGCAGATGCAAGAATCGTGCTGCCAATTCTCTGACTTATGGAGGTTCTGTCTCAGACACTAGTGTTTTTTATTACAAGTGTGGCACATTCAAACAACACTCATGACTCAACCACCCAATAATAACTGAACGTCGCCATCAAGTTCGCTCTATTGAAATATTTTTCGGTCTAGTTTATACAACAATACGAATTATAACTAAACAAAAACTTAAAATAGAAACTTACCGCTGTCTTCAAAAGCAACAGCAGGGATTCCAGTATCCATTTCTTCCTGAGTGAACAAATTAGGATACGCAGAGGTCTTAAGATGCGAAGAAGTGTAAAACCTCTTTTCGAAATGTTTTTGACAAACATATTTGTTTTGCAGTTCCTTCACGCTGAGTCCCTTTAACTTATCACTATTTATACATGCCAACCACTTTTTGAGTCCTATCTCTGTCTTTGGAAACTTGTGTAACCTAACACTACCGCCGCTCCTACTTCCACAATCTGGAACACTGCAAGTACGCATGATGATGCTGACGAGAACTTGGATATTACAGAATTAATGCGAGAGGATAAGCACGGAGTAAACACCTCAACATAACTTCACTCGATCGACATCAAAACAGTAATGGCGGACGCCGGTCGGTAAATAAATATGGCTGGTCATTTCATGTATAAAAAAGTACTCTCTGGCTGGTCAGGTGCCAAATAGTTCACTCAATGATTGATGAACAATATAAGGCCATTCATTCGTGAACAGGCAAATCTATTGTATTCCGGTCCATATGTAGTCTAAAGTTTTTCCAAAGAGATTCCCAGCCGTGATGGAGTGAGTGAGCAAACAATGTGTAGGGATCTAGGAAGCGGGGCGGGGAGAGAGGTAACAACGCGCTCGAGTCGATTAAGTCTGTGTCAGACGTAGCGAATACTCACCGTGAATGACCGCCTTCAAACATTTGAAAACGAAGAAATAACGATGTCAGGTTGTAGTAGGCGCTTTTTTTTTTTGACGCTGTGGTAATGCATTTACGCACCGTACCCCGAAGGGCGTGTGTGGGACTCGCCCAGCCGAAGCCGGGAATACCCACTAAACCCACAGCGGCACAACCACATCGCCTGAGTGGCGGGGTCGTGGGAAATGGCAGAGCCTGTCTACCAATCCCCCGCCGGCGATTCCCGCCAAAAGGCGTGCCCACAATGGTCCCCCCATAAGGAGGGGCCGGACTGGGTACGTCTTCTAGTGCGAGAAGACGCAGCAGCTAAGGGTTTTTTAGCGAGGTGTCTTCCTCTTAGCCCCACTCGTTTGCCCGGAGGCAAACGGAGCCCCCAGCTCCTCTCAATGAGGAGACCGGGTAGCCCGACGGTGACCCGGAGCTCGGGTCACGTCAGCAACCTGGAGTGGTGGCCGACCCGCCGCACATGTGACCGCCGAAGCAGTCCCCACTTCTGGTTTTGGTCCGCGCCGGTAAACCGGTAACCCCTATATCTGGGGGCCGTTCCTCTATCCGCCACCTGGGGACGCGTCCGATGGCAGGCCAGAAACTGCGCGCGGACGTGTAACCTAACCTAACAGAAAATTAAGCAAGATGACCTAACTCAATAAATTAACGTACTCTTTTCGCAAGATGACCCAACTACTCAGTTCATCGAGTTTCTAATAATACTGGATGGGGCAAATCAAATGTCAATATTTGTTTTTTTATCTTTATTTAACTTAACCTATGATATACAGACTTAACCTGAGTTATACAGACTTAACCTAACTTATACTACCCTCCACCTATTTTTTTTACATTTTTTTGTTCCATTACATATTTTATATACATACATTTTATCTTTTTAACTTTTTTTTGTTCCACTATACATTCTTACAAACTATTACCATACTTTGCCCAACACTGTTCCCACACATGCGGACTAATCTTAATATACCAGGGAGAGGGACACTTCACTGATAGCTTGTATGCGATTGTACGCGTTCTTACAGCTTCTTGCGCCATTGGCACTTTACAATACATCTCAATTGGATAATTACTACAAGTATACAATATAACGTCCTTAATCACACATCTATCCTTATATTTAACGTCTGTGGACATTGGCACACCCGATACGAGCATCTTCCACTGCTCAAATTGATTATCCGTCAACTTGCATTCGTCTATCAGACAAGCGTTTCTATTCAACAAGCCACTAAAATTAAAACTGCTATTCGCCATAAGACCAGTAAGTCTGCAATAATTAAAGTGGCACTCTACAAGACTATGCATGATCATCGTCTTTCCCGTCGACGGCGGTCCGAGAAAGAACAAGTTATTCCTTTTCCTTCCCTGTCTTGTAAAGTGTATATATGTATCATTAAAAAAGCTTCTTAAATCAATGTCATTTAAGCATAATATTTCCTTAAATTTTTCCTTTATTTCGTCTTGATTGTCTTCGCTCTTCAAGTCGGGGTTGTTGCTTTCATACTTTGCCTTTGCTCGTTCAAACCGTTGCTTTACCGATTCCGAAAATACCAAAATTCTTGCAAGTTGGATGTGCGTCCGGATTTTGTCGACATAGAACTTTGTGCAGACAAAGTCAATCCCTTCAGTTGTTTTTGCAAACAACTCCATAGCTTCGGCTTCTGTGAAAGCACCTCCTTTGCATAATGCCACAATAATATCTGTGTTTCGACCGTTACCTTCGCCATCATTTCTGGCGACATCTGCATGTTCAAAGGCTTGTTGTCCATCCATATTTTTCCTTGCTTTGCCTGAAACTTTATATCCGGATGTTCCCTCTTGATCGTCATCGGTTTGAAGAGCTGCATCCACCAATCCATCGAGCCCTTTTTCAAATGACTCGCCTTCTGGTCGAAGTACTGTATTTCCCCTTTCCGCACAATCAATTTCGTATTTCGCCGTCTTCCATTTATTATTCCCGACCATTCCACAGCGATGCTCGGCGCACTGACAAGACTTAAGATGTTCTTTATTGAGAATATCTTGTAAGACTTGACGACCATTGCCGGAATAAAGGTACTCGCGTGGACAAGACAGGCATTCAACTGATTTATTCTTGTAGGCTCCGCGTCGAATAACTCTTCCCAGTTGTGAGTTAAAACCCCACTGTTTACAGTTACAATAGTATATGATATGCCAGTGGGGTCTTCTTGTTCCGTAATAAATAGCGACGAGCTTATAAGGTCCTTCATAAAGTTTTCTAAGTTCACTTTGAGTGCCTGCTGTATACGTACCGACTTGACATAATCCTCCCAACTGTCCATCACCACTTTCCATTCGGTCTCTGCCTCCTCCGCATCTCCGCATCTATGTACGTTTTGTTTTGAGGTCGACGCCGGATATAATAGCACTGGAAAGCGAAATAAGAGCTGATATCGACCTTAAATAAAATTGGTATCGTACAGGGTGTCCGGTGGCAGATTCAGGATTTAAAATACAAATAACAAAAAAAACTACGCGAAATATACATCTATATTTTTAATCATTATAAAGGAGACAAATGCGGGTTTCATCTAAATGTTGACCGTTACGTCGGATACATTCTTGGAACCTGGCTTCAGTATTTCTTGCCACTCGCTGGAGAAGTGCCGCTGAGATGCCATGAACTTCACGAACGATATTTTCTTTTAATGCTGAGATAGTCCCCGGGCTTGTTTCATAGACTTTATTTTTGAGATATCCCCACTGAAAAAAGTCCATGGGTGTGAGATCTGGGGACCTGGGTGGCCAGGTCGAAACGGCTTATCAGTTTGTTAGGGAAGAAATCACGAAGTAGCGCCATGGTCTCCCTAGCAGTATGAGGGGTGGCGCCATCTTGCTGAAACCATGTTTGTGAAGTGAAGGAAGGATGGTCTCTCAATGTTGGAAAATAAAAATCACTGAGCATTCGTTGATAAGCAACACCATCCACAGAAATTGCTTGCCCTTGTCGATTTTCAAAAAATAGGGTCCAATAATTCCCCTGCTTGATAATGCACACCAAACTGTCACTTTGGGACTGTGGAGTGGCTGTTGGTGTTTCAAGTGGGGGTTTTGTCCTTTAGACGACCAGTAACGACAATTCTGCTTGTTTACACTTCCATTTAAGTGAAAATGGACTTCATCACTCCAAACAATAGTGTTCACCGTGCGAAATCGCTCCAACAATGTCTCACAGTAATTTTTACGCATGTTGTAATCATTAGGCTTAAGCGCTTTTTTTTTACATATTATAAACCAGCGCTTGACCGCAATCCTGCCTGATGGTAATCAGTGACGCAATCGTTGATGGTAAAGCGCACTAGTTTATTAAGAGCCTATTCACTCTAGCCTTGAAGACACTCAAATTGTAGTCCGACGGAAACACCGCCGCTGGCAAATTGTTCCAGTCCCTCGATGTACGCGGTATAAAGGAGGAGGCGAAACGCTTCGTCCGGATCGTAGTGGTGTTAACAACGTAAGGGTGGAAACCAGCCGTACGACGGGTCGTCCGCTGGTGGAACGGAGTTGGGGGAATTAAATCATGCAATTCCCTCGCACACTCCCCGAAATGCATCCTATAGAAAACCGAAAGGCTGGCTACTCTACGCCTGTGCTCTAGGCTTTGGAGACCAACTCGAGTTAGATCAGGGTCACCAATCAGCCTCTTTGCACGTCTCTCCACCGAATCCAAAGTGGCCAGGTGACACTTGGCAGCACCAGCCCAAATGTGGCTGCAGCACACGAACGGACCTGTGCTTTGTATAACATTAGAAGCTGCCCAGGTGTGAAGTACTGCCGGACCTTTGCGATAACGCCAAGTTTCCTGGCAGCCACCTTGGCCTTGGACTCGAATGAACCGCCCAAAGTTAAGGTTCGAGGAAATCTCAACTCCCAAAAGCTGAAGGCGGTTCGGAACACTCCAAGGACACATTCCGAAAAGTAGGGGCCAAGGTGAACGGGCTCCTTTTGGCGGTGAAAAGACACGCCTGTGTTTTGGCGGCATTGAATGCTACAAGATTGGCATTGCCCCATTCGGAGACTGCCTGCAGTGCAACACTCGTTCGCTCAACCATGGCCTCTCTTTCGGACCGGATTGATTCCCTACTAGCCCGAGCATCCGGCAGGTATCTCTCTACAACTGTGCTGTCATCTGCATACCCATAGATACCGGGCATCAGCAGATCGTTAATATGCAGCAGGAACAGAGTTGCAGAGAGAACAGACCCCTGAGGAACACCGGCATTAGTTGACATGGGCTCAGAAGAGCATCCGTCGACAACAACTCGGAGGGACCGTTCAGTCAGGAAGTCTTTTACCCAGCCAGTCAGGCTAGGGGAAATGCCGGAACGCTTGCACAATTTGAATTTTAAATGGGTGAAGTTTAAGATCCTTCTTTAATATCTCATGCACTATAGTAGTTTTTGGAAGTCGCAAGGCAGCCGCTCTCTTGCGAACGGACTGACGCGGATTATCTCTCAAACTGGATGCGACGAGTTCGATGTTTTCATTTGTTCACGACGTCCGGCTGGGCCCCGGCCGTGGGTTATTTTCTGCTAAACTTGTTGCCCGGAACCTTCGCACCCATGATCGAATTAAATCTTCACTTGGGGCGTCACGTAACCGTCGAATATTGTAACGTGAACAAAATCTTCGACGAGCAATTGCACACGAATTTGCACATTGGCTTTGAAATACGCTTCGATTGCGAACGCACGTTGTTCACCCGTCCACTGCCACATCGCGACTAAAAAACCCGCACGAATGACGAAGCCAACGCGGCCCCCTGCCCCCACCTCCGTGCAACGGTTACGGAGAAATTCGAAATTTAAATCCTGATTCTGCCACCGGACAGCCTGTACTTCAGGGTGGGTCGATTTGAAAGAAACAATTTTTTTTTTCCTTTTTACTTTATGGGTAGGTCTCAAAAGTTGAAAAGTGACAAGAACAATGAAATGTAGTAGTTAGTTTTTTTTATTTATTATAACTTATAGCCCTCAACCTGCATTTGAAATTTCGGAAATTTCCATATTTTCTAACCCAAGTTAAGTAAATAAAAAAAAAAAATTAAACAAATTAACTCCAAATTTAAAATGTTTTATTATTAATCAAACATTGTTTGATAATATTTAGAACAGATTGATAGTATTTGCACTTGGGACCAGAGAAAGCACTAAGACCACTCGTCCGTCCATCTAGGTAGTTAATATATGTCTCAATGGCAATTCATTTGAGTGGAGTTGACAAATTAATCGTTGTACAGGTCTTTTCAAACGTAACTTCATAAGGCGTATAACTCCTGACTTCCATCCAGTATTAGTACCATCACATCCAATGCATTTGAGATCACCCAGGGTAACGTTGTTACAGTCAAGAAAGTCTAGGATTGAATCACATATTCCTTTTCCAGTACCAGTGCGTGGTGTTGTATGTCCTAAATATTGGGATTTAAGTTCACGAATCAGCGAAATATGCTCTTTCACTACCACTCATCGATATGAACGACCGTTTTTCTTTTCAATCAGAAGAGTTTTATCTTTGCGTCCATCGAAGTAATTGCTCTGTAACACATCTTGATGAAGGTCGTCCTCATAATTTTGTCTTACTTTATTTCTTACTCGACGTAACTTACTTTTATCTATCCAACTGTTTATTTTCAGCAGACACCAACCCTACATCTTGGAGCACTGCACTTGCGATAGCAGCTGCTGATCGATTAGAAACTCCGTATCGGTCACATACGCTTGCCAATTTTGGCAGGCTTACGGTGTTGTATTTTACAATGATTTTTGCACTGTAGCTGATGTGGTCGGTACCGGTTCTCTGTCACCAACAGAGTCTCTTGTCTCTCTACTCGCAGTGTGAATTTTCCGCGTTACACTAGGCTCTACTTTTTGGCGGACATGAGTCGCCTTGCCCACTTTCATGCGCCTTTCAAGAGCTCGCTGCATTTTTTGGGTTGCGTGAAGATCGATGATACCGATCTTCATTTTTCTGTTGGCCCTTTGGTCTAACAGGAACGACCGTTCAATAATAGGAACCTTATGATCCTTTGGACAGGCGCAGGAATCAATACTGCATTTACAAGCCGCAATATCAAAGAGACATGTCATAGCAGTGTGACGAAAATTTTGGACTTTTTCGTCATAAGAATTAGTTCTTTTTTGTTTAGGATAGCGAATAAGCTTTAATTATTTATCATAATAACTCTTCAGCAAGTCCTTAAACCGTTTAATGCTCACAGTCGGAATCGAAGTAGAAGTCCAGATCTTTTCGATCTTGCGGCAGATAGAGGCTAGAACGTCCGTGACAGATGGCTGCTTTCCTTTATTTTTTTCTTGAAAGTCACATCGTACATATAATATACACTTTATTACGACACTTACAGTAGGTAATACATTCGGACACAATATATTAGGTGATCCAAAAAAAGGACAATTTAATTCACTTCAAGTTTTCGACACTTTCCAACTCATTCTGAGAAAGTATGTATTTGACACACAATAAAAGCTAATTAATTCTGAATAACAGGAAACAATCTAAATGGGCACCTTTTAACATACCTACGATAATATCAATTGCAAACTCTTTCAAAACAAAACAAAAATACGTCTGTCTTTCCCGAGTCACGGTTCACGAGTGCACTGCGACGATCTAGAAATTTTGGTGATATTTGTATCTATCTCGCGCTCTCTCTAATGAGTGCACGATACGACAACTGTTCATAATCACTTAACAGATTAAAGCATGTTACAAAACAATACAATTTAGGCAATTAGTGGTATTACTTATAAGTAAATAAAATACGAACTGAAGTCGAAATTTAGCTTTTTTCGTTTTATTTAGGTACCTGTAGAGGGCTAAAAGATATAAACAATAATTTATTTGTTAATTATTTATTAATCATTATCACCCAATGCAACTTTTAAGACCTACCCATAATTAGTTATCGACATTAGAAAAAATCGTCCCACCCTACAGTGTACATAACAACATGACATTATTTCTTCCTTTTCAAAAATTTGAAGGCGGTCAATATCAGCTAATATTCGCTACGTCTGACACAGGCTTTATATGCACGATTAGTGTGAACAGCAACAAGCAGGCACCTATGCGAGCACGATTCGACGCGATTTTTAGGCCACGTTCACACGGCGACCATTCGATTCAATTTTTTACGTCCACGGTTTTACCGTATACGATGCAATCGTTCACACGGCAACCATTCGAATCGATTTTTTTACGTCCACGGTTTTACCTTATACGATGCATTCGTTCACACGGCAACAATTCGATTCGATTTTTTCATGTATTCGATAAAAACCTTCGGAAGCAGCCAGTTGGTACCGTGCACGCCACCATGGATCCACGTGTTCCACTACTTTTATACTGGTTTCATAGACGGAGATGCATGCAGCGTCCTAGAAGGTACTGGGTTCATCCTTTTCTAAAGCCTGGTCTTCATCGAGAAAGAAGATTCGAAAATTTTTTCCTAAGCCTCAGAAATGACGAACGTTTGTTTTTTAATTATTTCCGCATGTTAATAGTTACCTTTGATGAATTACTATCAAGTTTAGAGAATTCGAACCTACCATGTAGTGATACAAATATGAGACTCTGCATAAGCACTAAAATGAAACTCGCTATTTGTTTAAGGTATGTATTTTTTTATTATTAAGAAAAATATATTCTTACACAAAATTATCAAAATCAAAACAAATTGAATAATATTGCAATCATCCGAATATGTAATTAGTAGGTTTATTTTATTACGATAAAGTAGGTATTAATTTTTATGTTACAATAGAGAAATCAAAATGTAGTGAAATCCAAAGTGCAATCATCCGAATAGTTAGATAACGTTGAATCTTGGGAGACTGGAGTAAAATATCCCCTAGTATTTAGTGATGAATTTTCAGATTTTGTATTTGTGCTGTTTCTTATGTTTTTCGTCACTTGAATAACTCCAAGTTGAAACTCTATTATTTGATCGTCATTGAACTTGTCTAGTGTTGGAATTAATCCGTTAAAAAATGAGGCATGTCTGTTGATTGGTTCAACTCGAGATGAATACGAATCCATAAATTTAATCATTTTAGCGTCTTTAGGAGTTAAATTTTAACTCAATCTTTTTCGCACAGGTTCTTTATTTGTGTTTGGTTGTACTTCTGTTTCATTATTTTGAATCGAAAAATCATCAGATTTAGCAACTAGCGCCAGCATCCGCAGTATCTTCATTTATATCGGAAATTGCTTCAACTTCAGCACTATCAACATTAGCAGTATTTCCTCTATTTGTAAACTAAATAATAAACTAAATAATGGTTCTTTGACAATACCAAAACCCAAACTGTTGACAGAGTTTGGCCAGTCTGTGCCTTTTGTATTAGTGGGAGATGAAGCATTTGCTTTACACAGTAACTTATTACATCCCTTCGGAGCTTCGGACCCATTTAGATGAACGCAAAAAAATGTTCAACTATCGCTTGAGCCGTGCTAGAAGATATGTCGAATGTGCGTTTGGAATCATGGCAACAAAATGGAGAATCCTACAAAAGGGCCATTGATACTTCAACTTCTTTAACCATTGAAATTGTAAAAGCTTGTATAATATTGCATAACTTAGTCCGCAAATAAGATGGTATTCATTTTGATGAACTGGAGATATCAACAATGAACAGTTTGCAAATGAACAGTTTTCGAAGAGAACGTAACCCACGAGGAGGAATTGAAGCTAATAATATTCGCTCAATATTTGCTGATTACTTTGTATCTCCTGAGGGGTCTGTTCAGTGGCAAAATCAATACATTTAAATTTTAACAATAAATATTGCGTACTCACCATATTCTTGTCTTTTCTTTTCATCACAAGTCTCGAAATCCGGATACATAATCAATAAAATTTCTTTCCAAGCTATTTGGATGGCAATTTTATTTTTATAATGGTCCAATGATTTATCCCATAAATCGGTCGACCTTCGATCAAGGAAATGAAATCCTCGATCAATATTGGAATTCTGTCCTCCATATTGACAACCGACTGATGCAACGCATAAGCGCAACTGCGGGCACGGGTGCGAGCGTACGATTCTTGAATGGGCGAGTCGTGTGAACGAGACAACATGAACATAAGCGCCACTGCGTGTCGTATTCGATAAAATCGTTTCGAGACACTGCGTTCCCGCTGACAACTTCGCACGGTATACGGTAAAATATATTTCTCCAACACGGGATTTTCCCGTATGAACGCCTTGTAAACAATTTTTAAGTTTTCATATATATTCTGTTGTCACTACTCTATTCGATAAAATCTCATATACGGTATACGGGAAAATAATCGCCGTGTGTATGTAGCCTTAGTCTTACAACGTGCGCTGGCCTGTCGGATGGTTTTTTTGAGTCGTATTATTCCTAATAAACTTCAACATTGTCGTTTTTTTTTTTTTGTAAGTATGTATTTATAGATAGATCAAAACCTAAAAATAAATAAAAATGGCATATATAATGCAGTACAAAATCTTATTATAAATACGAAAATTCTACAACAATTGTGACCCTATGTCCACTGAGATGGACATAGCTTCATCTGCAATATTTTATGACAAAAACTACATAGTTTGTAATTTTTTTAAATGAACATCTTAGCAAATAAGATCAAGTAACAGAATAAAAAATGTCTAAGCAATCGATTAAATCTTTTTATAGTAAAAAAAATAAAACTGAAGACTTACTTGCTTTGTGGGAATCCATGGCGAATCTTAACACTTGACTACTTATTTCATCCTGCCCACTAAAAATACGATTGTGTTTTGTTTATAGTAACGTCTCTTGGTAAGTCACCGGTACAGTCAAATATTTACACTAGCATTTCTATTATTTTGTTTCACATTACACGCAATAATAAGCCATGTCCATTGAAATGGACGCCGGGTCCGAAGGGGTTAATAATAGCCAGTAGGTACCGTTTACATGCTGTATTTTATAAACATAACGATATTAAAACTGCTTATTATTAAATACACTATGCATTCATTTTATGACAGAAAACATTTATTTTGTTCTAATTTTATGGCGTACATAGTAATTATGTGCTAATTGTTTCATGGGGTCGTTCTCGTCATAGATTATGTTTTTGCCACATAACAAATTATTTTACATCTTTGCACCAAATAAAGATAATTAAAAGTAAGCTTTCTTTTAAATTTCGTTTTATGTTCATCGCATTTAATGAATTCAAGTGAAATAGCGTGGTGGTTACCATTTCTATGTAGTTTACTATTTCTTTGGATTCACATTTTGTTTTCAAAATTTCAATTGTAATTATTTCGACATTCATAACACATTCCAGCAAATATTTACTGGGATAGTGAAGAATACATTTACTCATATTTTTTTTAAAGTAATGAATTTTAAGTATTTCAAGAATGTTTCTTCACTATCCTCTTCTAATGCTTTTTTACATTCGTTGGATTTTTTTTATTTTTTTTATATAAATTATATAATCAGCCAGCCACAACAACAAGCTACTGCTGCACACTTCTCAATATCGCTTGGAATTTCACTTGAAATAATTTCGTCAATATTTTTTAGATAAATATTTAAATTATTGATATCAATTTCTATAGGTTTAGGTAGGGGCCTGGCGATATTTTGAGTAATTAAAAATTTTAAACTTTGAAGGCAGTGACTGTCGTCCCTCTCGCAATTAGCCCCTAACGACTTAGGTGACACCATATTGTTCACCAATAAGGTTTTATATGATGCCTCAAAAGATACCATATTTGGCATCACATTTCGCTGTCCATGACCACGTATGGCACCAAAAATATTCTCCAGCGGGTCTTGGTTGAAATTGCGCAGCAGTACAGATCGCATGCCTACGCCGTGTAATGTTTTACATATTTGCTGAAATGCTTGAATTGTTTTAATCCAACTAGAAATAGATGGGACCAACCTTACTCTGTCACCAAAAAATTTCATGGATTTTAAAATTGGTAAGCTCTTACGCCATAATTTGTGATGTGGCGATTTTTGGCGAGACCTATATACAGTATGTTAACTAACAGAGGGCGTTCCCGTTAACCCGAAATAGTATAGCATACATACATGCTAAAAAAAAATCCATTCGAAAACAAAATGTTTTAAAATTTTTTCAATATGAAAGTATTCAATAAAAATTTTAAATTGACATGTAAAATAAACACACTGTACATGCGAACTTGAAAGACGGCAACGTCACAATTTATTTATGAATGACGAGCGATGCGTATGTTGATTGATGTGTGCCGCCCCGCCCCCTGCCCCCGAATGTCCACCTCTAATTTTATTCGGTACTAATCTAATCTCACGCGCTGACCGGACGTGCTTTTTCGCATTGCAACGTCTTGCGTCATTGTGAAAAATGCCGCGTTATCAGTTCAGTGCTCAGGAGTATGTGAACATGGTGCTCATTTATGCTGAGTGTAATTATGATGGTGCACGTGCTCTGAGGATGTACATATGCTGAGAGGTACCCTAATGCACATCAACCGCGAAATTCTCTTGTTATTGTGAGTGCCCTGGTGCGTATGCGTAACGATGAGCCCGTAGTGCCGCGTCGTTTTGGTGGACCCCGACCCGTGATCTCTGTGCGTCAAGAAAAGAACGTGCTACGGCATTTTGAGGAGGAGCCCGGTTCAAGCACTAGAAGAGCCGGCCGCCTTTTTAACATGAGTCACGTCGCAGCCTTTAAAATTTTAAAGAAAGACAAGCAGCATCCGTACTCCCTTCATAAAGTACAAAATCTGCTTGGTCCAGCATATGGTCCAGGGACCAGCATATCGAGCAGTTTAAAATCTAGGTAAGTTTTAACATTAGGTATTTAAATGTTTCATAACACCTAAAACATATCGAAAACATTAAAATAAAAAAATAACACTAAATGACTGTGCCACAAAATTAATAAGTTTAGAAGTCATTCCTTCTTAAAACCCCGTTCCACAAACGTGTTACTACTGTGACGTTACTCGATTGCTATGAATAAACGCAAGTAGGTACCTACTTAGGTATTACGAAGGTAACTACATAGAAAGTTTTTAAATCTCTATTATTGGAGAAAACATTCACTTCCTAATGTGTAATACGTCATTATCATTTTAATCCTAGCCTAAACTGTGTTTTAATAAATTAAAATTTCCTCAAACTTAACCGCAGGCTATTTATTAGCGGTACATTATTTTTAAGATTAAATTAATTTTGGTTTTTCATAACACTGTTTGCTTGTCGTAACATGTACCACCCACCGCTCTGAATGGCTAGGTAAAACGAATTCGTGTAGGTACTTATTCCGTGAGTCGGCATCGCGCGCATTGCAAAGCGACGTTGCCAGTTTGGGCAACGCAAACGTTAGGTAGATACTATTCCGCGCTACTATTTTGATTTAAAACAGGAGGTTTCAAATTTATTTTCAATTATAATTTTTTTTTTATTCGGAATATTTTATGCTTATTTTTCTGTGCTGATATTTTTATTTTAATCTATTACATGATATATATTAACGAGTTTAAGGGAACGCCCTCTGTTATTTAACATACTGTATTTTGCCGTTTACAATTTTGCTATAGCTTCCATTGACGTAGTCAAAAAGCCGATCAAATAAAACTTCAGCAGTGTCCGTACTTTCATTCGGAATCCGGCCAATTTCTAAAACAAAAAAATTTGAAATTAGATTTCTCACATGTTTACAATTTACTCAGAAGTGTACACATGACATTGAAAAAGTCAAAGTGGTACTAGTCAGGTTCGAATGAAGCTTCCACTTAATGTCAAGGAAAATAGTTTTCTAGCCTGAACTGTCCCTGGGCAACGGCGGAGGGCCTTAGCCCAGGGCCAACACTCTTTCCATGTCTTTCTATCTAATATGTCCTCTTGCTAATTCTATAGAAAACCATCCAATACAGGATTCTCGGCTGCCACAACTCTGGTTGTATTAGGCCGGGTTCCCACTATGCCGGACCGGCATTTCTGCCGGAAACCGGACACCGGATAGAGTGTTCACATTACACTGGATCTCACAAGAAAATCGGACAGTTGAATTTGGACCTGTGCCCACAATGGACGACGAAATTGTTGTGTTGTGGTGGTGGTGGTGTAGAAGGCAAAATAAAAGAAGAAAGTATTGGACACATCCTATTTTACGAGAATGATTTTCACTTGGGACATTTGAAACATTGATGGGTGAACTGAGAAGTGACGGATAAAAGTTCTTCAATTATTTTCGAATAAGAACAACCACTTTTGACGATTTACTAGGACGACTTTCACCAGGCATAAGAGTACAAAATACAAGTTTCAGAGAATGTATTTGCCCAGAACAAAGATTGGCTATATGTTTAAGGTAAGAGTGTATTCTTTTGACAATAAGTATTCATTAGAAATGCTAATTAGTCATTTAAGTATTTATTTGTACGACGATAATTTCTATGGAAAGGGATAAAAATCGGCCAAGTGCGAGTCGAACTCGCGCACGAAGGGTTCCGTACCATTATCTTTAATAATCAGAAAAGAATTACATTCGTTGTATGGAAGCCCCCCTTAAATAATTGTTTTATTTTAATTTAATTATTTATTTTTAATCTGAATATATAACCGTATATTATGTGAACATTTCAGGCGTCTATCTATTTCCGTTATTAATAAGGAGCAAAAAACAGCAAAAAAATCATGTTTGTTGTATGGGAGCCCCCCTTAAATATTATATTTTTAGTATTTGTTGTTATAGCGGCAACAGAAATACATAATCTCTGAAAATTTCAACTATCTAGCTATCACGGTTCATGAGATACAGCCTTGTGACAGACAGACGGACTGACAGCGAAGTCTCATGAATAGAGTTCCGTTTTACCTTTTAGGTACGGGTTGTGTCTTGGAACGTTAATTATAAATGCAAATTAGTCATTTAAGTATTTATTTGTACTCAAACTTAAAAACCCTTCAAAATCTAAATAGTCTGACTCTTGGGAGTATATGGAATGAGTACTAGATGCTGTTGGCGAAACTGGATTCACTGGATTCGAATTGGATGACTGGGAAGAAGTTGATGGTATAAGTGTTGTTGCCGGTTGGTTGCTACTATTATATTGTGAAGAGTATCCAGAGTGATGATCTTGCGTAGGTGTCGCCTGTTGATTAGGATGTGTGTAGTATCCAGAGTGAGTAAACTGATCTGGTCCGGTCATCTGATTATAATGACGCCAATGTCCGTAATTTGGTCTCTCATAATTCCTACTTTTAATTTCTTGCAACATTCTCAGGACGCTGGCTTGAAATTCTAAAGTCTCTTCGATAGTTAAAGTGTTCAAGATTGGTATAATTCCTTTGAAAAAAGAAAGGTGATGGCTTTCTTTTTCTGGGTTCATTCTGGAGTCTAAAAACTTTGACATCTTCTCATTTACTTCTTTATTATCAATTGTTCTTTTATCTTTAATTAAAGGTGTACAAAATCTGATTCCATGCTTACTTCAGTCTCGGTTCTTGCTTTTTTTGAACTCGACTCATGAGGCGGTCGAGGTTCGGAGACTTTTTTCAAAAACATTAATCGCTCGTGATATAAATAATTTCGTGTCTTTTTGGACGAAGATCCACATTTAGACTTATCTTTTTGTTTTTTCACCGTCTTAAGCCACGAATCTCGTACATTATTCCATTTAGTTGAAACCAGTTTTCCTGAAATAAATAAAAAAAAATCTCAGTATAGAATTTGTTTATTAGTGACGTATAATGTAATATGTAGTAAAAAAGGATATTTTATTTTTAGATATTTAGCGTCAGGATGTTCATTCAAAGAAATACATTACTCATACAGAGTGGGCGTTTCGACAATAAGTAAAATAATAAAAGAAATGAGCCCCGTCATTTGGGAAAACCTACACAGATTTCCTTAAGCTGATACTGAGAGAGAATGGGAGGACATCGCTTTAAGATTCGAAAGAAAAGCCAACTTTCCTCACTGTATTGTAGCAGTAGATGGCAAACATATTAGAATTTTGAAGCCAGCCAAGAGTGGTTCTATGTTCTTTAATTACAAGGAATATTATTCTTTTGTATTAATGGCAGTTGTCGATTCAGAGTACCAATTTATTTTTATCAGTGTGGGCTCGTATGGCAAGGAATGCGATTCCACTATATTAAAGGATAGTACATTTTGGAAAAAGATCAATGATGGTACTTTAAATGTACCGAAGCCTAGACGCACGCACGAGGAATTACCGTTTATACTAGTTGGCGATGAAGGCTTTGCTTTAACACCTAATCTCCTACCTCCGTATGGAGGTACACATTTGAATAATGATAAAAAAAAGATCGAAAGTCGAGCAAGAAGGTACGTTGAGTGCGCTTTTGGTATTCTAGCAAATAAGTGGCGAATACTCCATCGGCCTATAGATCTGAACGTAGACACAGCAATTCACGTAATTAAAGCTTGTACAGTCTTACATAATTTTGTTAGAGAAAAAGACTGTATACATTTTGAAAGTTACCAAAATATTGAAAATGGTCAAGAACAAGATACGAGACCCGTGGATCGAAATGGGTCGACTCAAGGTGGCCCTAATGCCAATGCTATACGGACAGCATTTACTAATTATTTTTGTTCGGATATTGGTTCCGTTTCGTGGCAGGCAGCAGCTATAAATTAAATTTTATGAATGCATTTTTATCAATAAAAATATTTAAACTCACCGTACTGTTTTCTTACTTTTACATCTAGTTCATCGAAGTTTGGTTTCAGTATTAAACATACTTCACGCCATGCTGTTAACTAAAATGGAGTTAAGTTTAAGTTCTTGTCTTTATAGACATCTTCGGTCTTGTCCCACAGAACAGGTCTCTCTTGGACAAGCGATAATAAAGTTTCTATTTGAATGTCGTCGTTCATGGCACACGTCTATTTTACTCAGAAAATGCGAGCCGAATGAAGTGCGGGTAGCACGGGCGAGGAGGGGCGGGAAGCACGGGCGCGGCGGTCTGGTAATTTTGCCGACATTTTGTAACGACAAACCGCTCGGTAAAAATGCCGGGCTCGGCAAAAAAGCCGGACCCGGGATAATGTGAATAACTTCATACAATTTGTACCGCCGCTAGGCCTTCCGGCAGTTTTACCGGACCGGGAGATCTGCCGGTCCGGCATAATGGGAACCCGGCCTTTAGCATAGGGTTCCAATTTTGTGATACATGAGCTCAAAGTCAGGGCGAATGTTACTTTTTTAAAATATCTGACAGATATTTTAAGAAAGTAACATTTTGAAGGTAACCTTTTTAGGTAACATTTTGTAGGTTACCTGCTGTGAATCCCATTGCTGCACTGACAGTTTTACTAAATACTTGTGTGGCGGTACTTCACTTTCATTTTTGATCATAGATTTGGAATTACGTGACGTGTGGTCAATTTAGGTAGTAACCGCAGTCCTTTAAATCCAGGACCATTTTTATATAGAGCCTCCAGATGAGCCCATTTTGCAAGTCTTTTCTTGCCGTCCAGATAATATTCCAAGTTTTTCGTTACAAGCAATGATATATAATATTAACAGATATGATATGTTCTAACAAACTATGCTGCTGTGCTGTGCCGTTCGGAGCAGCAACACACACATGCAAATTTTTTATTATGCGTACATTTTACACGTCGATAGAGTGTGAGTGAGATGGGGCGCAATCTAAAGCATAGGGAAGAAAAAGATGGCTAGTGTGTGTCGTTTGCGCTTCCATTTAAACAGCAACAAGGTGGCCAAAGAATAACAAAAAATACAGATAGGAGATATAACAGAGTTAACGGTAACTGGTAATTTCGTAGGTGGTAGTGCAGTAGGTGCTCAATAGATGCTTAATTTTTTTTTTTTATGGAAAGTTTTACACTTCAATTAAGTATTACAAAACTTTAATGCTTGCCATTGAAGTTTTGTAATACTTGATTAAAATGTATTTAATATTTTGTGACTTTGATCAAAGGAAACCTAATGCAATGAAATAAATAATTATAAACCATTGTAATTAGTGAAATTAATTCGGTTTAATCTATACTGACTATATTTCAAATAATATTTTAATTTTAATTTTTCAAATGGAAATCATTATGCAAACATTGTGTATATATTTCTAAATGCTAGGATAATTGGTGTGAGCGTAGGAAATATTTATTTATATTATTATATACTTGGGAGTGTGCGAGGAAATTGCACGATTTAATTCCCCCATCTCCGTTCCACCATCGGACGACCCGTCGTACGGCAAGTTTCCACCCTTATGTTATTAACACCACTACGATCCGGACGAAGCGTTTCGCCTTCTCCTTTATACCGCGTACATCGAGGGACTGGAACAGTTTACCAGCGGCGATGTTTCCGTCGGACTACAATTTGAGTGTCTTCAAGGCCTCTAGCCTTAAAGACACTCAAATTGTGGGTAAAATAGGCTCTTAAAACACTAGTGCGCTTTACCATCAAGGACTGCGTCACTGCTTACCATCAGGCTTACGGCGGCTGCTTACGGTCAAGCGCTTGTTTATAATGCATATAAAAAAAAAATTCATGTTCATTTAATATCGACTCACACTTTCCCATTTTATAATTTCATGTCATTTGACTCTATTACTTAGCAACGCAAAATAAACACGTAATTTTATAAATGTTTTACTTATCTGTTGCAATAAGATTTTCATAAATAATATTAAACAGAAATATAATTTTAGGTATAAAAGTCACCATAAACATTATCGCTTCTGTGCAACTAATCTATGTCTAATGCGTATGTGTCTCTATTACTCCCGCAAGAAATCCAATTAGCTCTCTCTTTTTTTACTTACAATGGCCGCCTAAGCATCAGCAGTAAGAATGTTTGACGAAATAATTGAAACTATATTATTTATCTAAATATTTTGGAATACTTATGACATGTGATTCCATGACTTTTCTACCATAATTCGTGCATTTACGCAGTACACAAAACGCCATTTTGAATGCGAAAAAGATTTTCTTAGCCACCAAGGACACACGCGCGTACGGCACGAGAGTATCGGGAGTGACTAAAGCGACTTGCAGGACTTACGTTGTTTTGTACGCTTCATTTTCAGTGCGCTAGTGACGTATCTTTTAATATTATATATCATTGGTTACAAGATTATTTCTTAGAATCAAACCACACGGGCGGTGCGGCGCCGCACCGCATGCCATTTCGCCGCGCTGGCGACCACACGGACAGAGCGGCGTCGCAGCGGCGGCATAATGAGGGGTTGCCCATCGCTACGTAGGTACAACAGTATGTAATAACAATGGATCGGGAAAGACGTGTGCTGCTGCTCTTTATTACTTCGCCACTGAAGAAATCGACGTAGAATCATACGAAAACACAGAATCAGTCCATTTATAGCCTTGAGGAATAGTGACGGACTTTTTTTCTTTAACCCTAGATAGCTAACGTTCGGGCATACCCTGTTTAAGCTAATCATCCGTTGGAACGACGGGTATGTAAAAAATTTTTTTTTCTCCATAAATATAAATATAAACTTGTTAATTGTTTTGGGGTTAATAAAAATAATTTTTTTGAATTGGTTGTTAATATTTTGTTTATACATTTTTATTGGACAAGGAGGCGCAGTAAAACATCAAGTTTGTCTGTTTAGCAGAGTTTACTGAGTTATTTATTTATTACTCACAAAATGGCGTTCGCACAAAAGGCACGGACGAACAAGAGGAAAGATCTAGAACTACCATAGACTAAGTAGAGACAAACCATAGTGTAACAATATTGCCAGTTTAACATTGCATTCTACACCCTGCCTCAATGTTAAAACTAGTTACCTAACAAAATAAATCACAAACAAACAATCGCTGCAAATTAACCATGAAGTCCTAACATATCTCTGAATCTACAAAACTTAATTCGCCCAAGTGGCTGGTTGTTCGTTTGTACCAATACGCTGCAAGACAATTTTCTTTTCAAAAACTTTTTCTCTAACAAACATTACCCTAACATCAATATGCTTAAGCTTGTGATGAAATTGCGGATTTTTACACAGACTTATCACAGGCACGTGCCTGTGATAAGTCTGTGTAAAAATCCGCAATTTTCCTCCTCATAAATCCTCATAAATAATTTATTACAATAGGTCTTTCTACACCAAATAAACTCAAATACAAGTTACTTAGCCAACATGCCTCGCTTGCTTAAAGCTACAAATTCAGATTCGGTTGAGGACAAAGAAACAGTCGGTTGCTTTCTAGATACCCATGATACAGTACAACCAAAAACTTTGAATAAATAGACTTCCTATCTACTTTGTCTCCAGCCCAATCCGAGTCAACATAACCAACAACAACATGATCACAATTTTTACTTCTAGTAAACAACACACTTAAGTTTATGGTTCCCTTCAAATAACGTAAAACACGTTTTAGAGCATTATACAATTCCAAACTTGCACATGACTGATATCTACTAAGAATACTTATAACAACACAAATATCTGGTCTTGAACACAACATTGCATACATTAATGAGCCTATAATCTTTCTACACTTTTTCTCAATTTCTACTGATTCTGATTTATCTCTTTTAAGAACACTATGATCAAAATTTTCATCCATTGGAGTTGATACACTATTGCAATTATACATATTGTAATCTTTTAGCAATTTTTCTATGTAAGCTTTTTAACTAATACTAATTGTTCTCTTCACACAGCCTTCGTGGCGTAGCGGTAGCGGACGCGGCCGCTGCGCAAGGTGGCGCGGGTTCGATCCCCGCACAGTGCAAGTATTTGTATGCATGAATATGAATACTTGCACTGGTCTGGTCGTGCCTCGGAAAGCACGTTAAGCCGTTGGTCCCGGTTGCCATACAAACATCTAGTGGCAGTCGTTACGGGTTGTTGGAGCCCTCAAAAGTCCAACAATTGGTCTAACTGCAATGCTTCGATGTCGCCTTCGGGTTGTGGAGGTCAGACGGCAGTCGCTTTACGGAAAATGTCGAAGTTTAGCCATTTCAGCGGTTAGACTGGTAAAGCGGACCCCAGATTCCAAAGCTGAAAAGGCTTCGGATGCGACTGGGATTAACGCTGAGATGATGATGACTAATTGTTCTCTTCCTTAAATCTTGAACTATTTCAATTCATAAGTAATGTCTAATTATTCCTAAGTCTTTAATTTTAAAGTATTCATTTAACAACATTTTTAGCTTATGGATTTCTTCCTGACTGGTTGATGCTAACAATAAATCATCAATATACATAAGCAAGTATGTCTTATTACCATTTTTATCAATCTTTATGTACAAACAGTATTCCTATTCACTTCTAGAAAAGCCTAAACTTATTATTACACTGTGAAACTTAATATTCCAATTTTTAGGTAAGTCTTTCAAGCCATAAAGTGCCTTCTTAAGTTTACAGACTTTACCATCAGGTAAATTTACATAATAGTCTCCAACAACTTCACCATACAGAAAAACACTACAAACATCTAATTGGTAAATAGGCAAGTTATTCTGATTACAAAAAACTAAAAATATTCTTACGGAAGTTAATTTTGCTACAGGGCTATAAATCTCAGTACAGTTTAATTTTTGTTGAAAGCCTTTGGCTACTAAACGAGCTTTATAAGATACAATATTGCTCTTTACATCTCTTTTAATCCTAAATACCCACTTAGTATCTATAATATTACAATCTTTAGGTTTTGTTACATAATCAAAAGTGTCATTCTCTTCTAAAGCTAGCGCTTCCATCTCTCTAGCTATGGTCTTCTTCCAATTTTCAGCATCCTTACAAGACATTGCCTCTGTATACGTACTAGGTTCTTCAGTTTCTGCTGTTGCTAATAATCCTAGTTCAAAATCCTTCAGATAGTTCGGTTGACGGACGTTCCTTCTTGGTCGACTACTGCATGGCCTTTCACTTTCAAATTCCTCCGAAACACCTTCTTCAGCATCTTCATATAAGTCCTCCAATAGAACAGGTGATGCTTCAGTTTCTTCTGGCACATCCTGCATTTCAGAGACACTTGGCTCTATAATCTCTGAAGTGGAAACCATTTCTGTAGATTGCTGCTCCAAATCTGCATTTTCCACACACTGGGTCGACTCTTTACGGACTACCATGTCAGATTTATCTTTCACTTCTGAATCCAAATGTGGCGAGAATACTACATCTCGGTGAACTTCTAATTTCTTAGTTGAAGGTATATAAACTCTGTAACCCTTTACTTCGCTGTCGTAGCCTACAAAAATTCCTATTTTATTTTTGGGGTCCAACTTCAGCCTCTTTTCTTTTGTTATAAGAACTGAAACTCTAGTGCCGAAGCTTCTCAAATTCTGCAAGGGCAGTAATTCTTTTTCTATACCTCTAAATACTTCATAAGGAGTTTTACTCTCCAATGGACTAGGTCCTGTGTGGTTCAACACATAAGCAGCCGTATTGACAGCCTCTGCCCAATAATGTTTAGGCATACCACAAATCATTGATCTCGCTGCTTCAACAAGGGTACGCAAATCTCTTTCAGCCCTAGCATTTTGCTGCGGCCTATACATAACACTACGTTGGTGAGTAATACCTTTCTCTTCTAAAAGATTTCGCATATCAGAATTCACAAATTCTAACCCATTGTCTGATCTTAGTACCTTTAATTTTTCACCAGTTTCTCGTTCTGCCTTTGCAATAAACTTCTTAATATGTTGCTTGACTTCACTTTTATTCTTCATAAAGTACAAGTTACTACGATAAGCAGAAAAATCATCCTTTAACAATAGGAAATACTTTGCTCCACCAAGTGAAGGACACTCCATAGGTCCACAAAGGTCTGCATGAACCAATTCAAGTGGTTTACAAGCTCTGGAAGTGCTGGATGGGAATGGCAAACGATGTTGTTTTCCAGCCAAACATACCTCGCAAGTGGTAAAATCGTCAATAAACTCTATACCTTTACTTAACAATAACTTTCGAACATGTGCTATGTTTTGATGGCACAATTTACGATGCCATACACTCAGGTTTTCAATCTGTTTGTATAAATTAATAGAACCAACAAAGCTTGACGAACTGTTACATTCACCATTGATGACAGAATTGTCAAACTCAGAAATGTCACTCTTGTTGCATTACACACGATGCGGCCAAACGTTATGTTTCTTTTGCACTTATTTTAGACGACAGTTCAGAGTGCGTTCCGTTTAACGTGAACAACATGAGATACATCTTATTGATATGTTTCGCCAAGGCACGAACTTCACCATTACCTACTGTTTACAAACTTACAATAGTCTTTACTAGAGACTAGGCTTCGGTTTTTGCCCAATACACTACCCACTGAAAACAAGTTGAACTTCAGACCAGGCACAAATAGAACATCACTTAAAATTGTTTTTATAAACTTTGAACCGTTCCATGCATAGAGTTCATTGATACCACGACCAACTACATCTAACACTTTGCCGTTTCCAATGGTCACTTTCATAGAACTATTTACCAAGTCCTACTTCTTAAACAGCTTTTTATTATGGCACATATGTTCACTTGCACCAGAGTCCATAAACCAGCAATCCTGACAGTCCTTTTCACTAATACACATTAAAGCACTTTCAACATTATTTTTCTTTTCTTCTCTAGATTTCAACAGCTTACAGTCTGCTTTGACATGACCCTTCTTCTTGCAATAATTACAGCTTCTTGTTTCTTTTACTCTAGACCGACAGTCTTTTGCAAAATGGCCTTGTTTACCACAAGTGTAACAGTTAAAAAACTTTTCTCTGAGTTACACTAGCCAATGCTACTTCTGACTGATCAGATTGCTCGATACGTTCTTCTTCAACTAACAATCTCGAGGTCAACTCATTCAAGGTTTGTTTCTCAATAGGGACTGACTCCCAGGCTGAGCGGAAATGCTTGTACTTCTCAGGTAGTGACATCAACACCTTAGTAATGATCATCATCTCGGATAATGGTTCATTCGCTTGCTTTAACTTGGTGCTTATTTCTTCCAAATTTGACATGATTGTCACCACTGAATCTTTATCTCCAAATTGCAGAGAAAAGACCTTCTGCTGTAGTAAATGCACACTTACAGCTGATTCCCTTTCATAAACTGATTTCAGCTTATCCACATGCCAGCTGAGGTGGAACAGGATAGTAGAAGTGTGAGTGGCGCTGCTTCCATACGTGTGACTATGAGCTCTTGCGCTTTAGCATCCTTTTGCAACCATGACTTCTCATCAGCTTTGTTTTGCTCAGGTCTTTTCTCCGAACCATTGACAACTTCAAAGAGACCTTTTCCTCTAAAGAAGACTTCCATCTGGAATTTCCAAATTGCCCAGTTGTCCCTTCCGGACAGCTTCAAACACTGGGTATGCTCCATGACGACGAAACTACAACGAAACACGATGCGTTTGCGTTCGTTTGAGACAAGCACGCCGGCTAGTCCAACCTCAAAAACTCAGTGCTCCCGAAAACTCTACTGGATACTGCAAAAAACAGACAAAACGGCCTGGGCCCATAACCTATTGGACAGGGAGGCGCAGTAAAACATCAAGTTTGTCTGTTTAGTAGAGTTTACTGAGTTATTTATTTATTACTCACAAAATGGCGTTCGCACAAAAGGCACGGACGAACAAGAGGAAAGATCTAGAACTACCATAGACTAAGTAGAGACAAACCATAGTGTAACAATATTGCCAGTTTAACATTGCATTCTACAATTTTAGTAAATTTAAGTATTTTAACTTTAAATCAAGCCCGGCCGTGGACAAATTATGACACTGTATAATGTAGCTATTGATGCAAGCAATATTTATCATTCCATAAAAACACACATTGGCCATCTACTGGTTTTTCGGCTACTTGACATGTTAGAGCAAATCTGGTCAAAAGTATCCACATGGGTGGATGGGTGTAAAGAGATCGTTCTGTGATCGTTGCATCGAAAATCTCTGTAATCAAATCGCATACATCTCACAAGAAAGTCGAATCTTTCACGGCTCATTGCAGCAACATATCCAGATCCACAACAATTATAATTGAATATTTTGTACGAGTCAGCCATCGTACATGACACGCGCATATTAGCTACATACATAGATCAGCATTATTCCGTCGCCTTGCACAAATTATAGCGTAAGGCGACAGTACACGATCAGCCTTCAAAGACTGTACTCATTTACACATTCATACCTATATTAGTTACGAGTTAGTTAAGTAATCAATAAATCATCATATTTGGCTATCCGTGACTATTCTTGAAGTGTATAACCAAGGTGTGTGCGAATCATTCAGCAGCGCATACATATTTCATTTGAAGTGAAATGGTTATTTTTCAAAGCTGCAGACAAAATGAGAACCTCCACCAACGCCCTTATTCCTGAAGTGTTAGTATCGCCTTGTGTAGCGGTTACAGTTTGATTTATCGCTCTTTTCGATGTTCGTCCATTTGACAATTTCTTCAATAATTTCATTTGTGAAGAAAGTTCGAAGGAGGAGTCTGCACTTGTAATACCTCTGCATGAACGGTTAAGTCCCCTCGCAGTTCGCACGATATTCCTTGCAGAGGTTATAACTGAAGTGAGCCCTTTAGTGGTAGCCCAAACATTTGATGATTTTTGCCTCGTATGTTCCTTTGAGCACGTTGACTGATACTGCTGGATGGGGTTTCTGGAGCCACAGCACTAGAGCTTGATGCTTGATCATGTTGTAAAGTTGAAGACAAGTCTCGAGGTGTACTTATATGATTTTCTTCAGAATCAGACGGTTCAAAATTTTCGTTACTTTGGACATCATTCTCCTCCACAAAGTCTTCGGTCTCACTGGCAGAAGCATCATCCAAGTCATCAGAAAGCTCTTGGTTTATAATATTCGATATATCATCATCATTTAACGAAGACATTGTAAAAATCTATTACAAACACAATCTTAGGTTAAAAATATAAAGACACACTCAAACAAAAAAACGACGTTAAAGCTAACCGTCCGTCGAAACGACCGGCAAAACTCAAGTACCTCAATAACTATAACACTTACCTGTCCGACGCATGCGCCACTCCATAGACCTTACTGGCGACTGAGTTGGTTAGGAAAGATAAAAGTTCGGGTGCACCGTTAAAAAGAGACAGCGATATTTCTGTGCCATACCCGTCGATTCGACAGAGGTTAGCTATCTAGGGTTAAAGAATATCAATAGTTGGTTTTAGACGAAAAAAGGTTTTACAATTTTTTTTTTTTCGAATGAGTGTATCCACTTTGAAGGTTTATTGCAATCCTTAGAGCCACATGTACGGAAACAGTATACTAATATGAGGAATCCAGTGGAGCCAATAGAAATGATGGGAATCACTTTGAGGTAAGTAAAGAAAATCTTTTATTTTTTCCACTTGCTTTATTCTTGAGTTAAGTACAAATGGTGTAACACACACGACTTCGTTTTATATGTTACTAGCTTTCCGCCCGCGGCTTCGCCCGCGTGGAGTTCGGTTTTATCGCGTTTTTTAGATTTCTCAGTGTTTCTCTACTATATTATGCATTTATTATACATACAAACCTTCCTTAAGAATCACTCTATCTATTAAAAAAAACCGCGTCAAAATCCGTTGCGTAGTTTTAAAGATGTATGCTTAGATCTTTAAAACTACGCAACGGATTTTGACGCGGTTTTTTTTCAATAGATAGAGTGATACGGACATACAGCGAAAGCGACTTTGTTTTATACTATGTATTGATTGATAATAGATTTTCAAATCGACTCCAGGGCAATATTATCACTTACAAGCTTGCAAAATCATATTCAATCTCTTCGCTATTTTGAGACACTTCAGTACCTTGATTTGGAGATTAAAATACATCAGAATTTGAGTTTATTGAACTGTACGTACCCGAACTTTGGTAATTTCGGGTTTGATACCCGTGTGATAATTGCTCTTCAAACGCTAAGGACTAATGTGGAATCGTTTGTCCATAGCGCATTTCCGTGATTGGTTGTAAAACTTTACTTTGGAAAGTGAGGGTCTGAAGTTCAGTAAATCTTCTATAGACGGCAGTATGCCTTTAAAAAAGGACAAGTGGCGATTCCCCTTCTCCTAGAAGCTTCTCTTACGAGCTTTTAATGCATCTAATGTATATTTTTCAAAATCATCCAATTGTAATGTTCTCTTCCGGGTGACAGGAACAGAGCGGGACGGGCCAGGTACAGGCACATCATCTGTAGAACTCATGGTCGATTCATCAGCAAGTTTAAACAATCGTACGTGGCATCCTGTGCTATTTTGGTTAAAAGTAATAGCTGATTGTAATAATGATATTTTGTAAGCTTTTTAGCGGCTGAGCTGGATCTCGAGGCTTCTTTAATTTTTTATAAATGTTCGAAACAGGTGTCCTTGACATTTTTCCACTTTTTCACAACAGTATTACCTGAAATGAAAATCAAATATTAAATGTATATTTGTAGGTTTATCGCGTCTTTTTTTTAAGATCCAATAGATGCGTAACTAGAGCCCTAAATCGAAAACTTCAGAAATGCATTTCATATACATAAGGGAAAATATTGCCGAATAAACATAGGTCGTCGGTCAAATAGGAAAAAAAAAAAATAAGCACTCCCAGACTGATTGCGAATTATGCATGAGAAGGCAAAAAAAATTTTTCTTACTTTGAATCATATTATTTTTTTGGAAAAAAAAAAATTGTAAATACAATTTTTTTTTCCAAAAAAAAAAAAATGATTCAAAGTAAGAAAATTTTTTTTTTTAGTCACTTTATAAGAGGTGATTCAAATGAATCACCTCTTAAAAAGTGACTAAACTAAGTGTGCGTTCGCGCAGCGAAATGTTGAATTTATAGATTTAAAATATGCAGATATTTAGTGTATGACGTCGTGTAATTGTGTATGGTAAAAAAAAATTTGTGCATGCAGCCATTGTGGAGAAATTCACCAAAAACTGATTCCGCTGGGCGAACGTTGTCCTGGCGGAACTTTTTTTAATCCATTGACTTTAGAAAAAAGAGATGTGTCCAAAAATTAGTGTGTATTTGTGTGTAATTGTGTATGTATGAATAAAATTTGTGCATGCATAGACTTCGGAGAAATTCAAGTTTCCGCTGCGCGAACGTTTGGCCATTAGCTAGTTTTCATATAAAGCGCTTACATAGAGAGCTGTAGATTTTTACATACGTTGTTTTGAATTTGTGCATATTTGTGTACAAAACAGATTTAGAAAAAATCGTAGGGCTAAAAAGATAAAAATATAAACGTAAAAGACGCTTTTTAAGTCATAGTTCTTAAAGTATGCACTTTGGGGTCTAGATTTTCACGTTTATACAAACCTTGTAAGTGTCTGCAACATATTGCCAAATATCAATAATGTTCCTTTAGTAATTAAAGAGATATAGGACAATTTACCATGACAAAATCACTGTTTACAAAGCAGTCAAATATCACGACATTCTAAAGGAATTGCATGGTAAAATGTATGCCAATAATTAGTGTATTCATTCAACTATTCACATGCAAAATTTCATGTCATTAAATTCAGTAATTAAAGAAAAACAATTAAAATACTGACGAAGCATCGAAAACCTACATAACCCGACCAAGTTCGGATAGCTATAAAAAAGCGGCCGTGCAATATATTTAGGTAACATCCCAAAATTTACAGTATAATACCGGTATTGAATTGGTATAGGTGATAACACAATTGTTTCGATATAATATACAGGTCATTTATTTTTGTACACCTACTTTTTTAAATGTATTTGACTATGACAAAGTAGGTAGTATTTACGTAGTTACTTTATTTAAGTATGCGCTTGAGACTTGAGATATAATCTAAATATATTAATTACCACTTTAAGAACTATGACCTAAAAAGCGTGTTTTACGTTTATATTTTTATCTTTTTAGCCCTACGATTTTTTCTAAATCTATTTTGTACACAAATATGCACAAATTCAAAACAACGTATGTAAAAATCTACAGCTGTCTATGTAAGCGCTTTGTATGAAAACTAGCTAACGGCCAAACGTTCGCGCAGCGGAAACTTGAATTTCTCCGAAGTCTATGCATGCACAAATTTTATTCATACATACACAATTACACACAAATACACACTAATTTTTGGACACATCTCTTTTTTCTAAAGTCAATGGATTAAAAAAAGTTCCGCCAGGACAACGTTCGCCCAGCGGAATCAGTTTTTGGTGAATTTCTCCACAATGGCTGCATGCACAATTTTTTTTTTTACCATACACAATTACACGACGTCATACACAAAATATCTGCATATTTAAAATCTATAAATTCAACAAAATTCCGCTGCGCGAACGCACACCTAAACTAACACCAGTATGCGGTCACTTTCAAGGGGTGATTCAAAAACACATATATTTTTTAAAGCATCTACCCCTGAGTGAGTACTGTTTTATACAGGGTGTATCTGACATCGTAACGCAAACTTCGCGAAAAGGCTACACCGCATGCCACTAATAAAATTATGATAGTCATTTATGTCGCTAATGAACGGTTACAGAATACCTAGACCTACACACTGTTTAAAAAAAAGTGTCGGCTTTTGAACGTTGCAAGCGTGCCGCCGTGCGAGTTTGTAGGTATGACGTTGATCCCTGATATGAGCTCTATTAAATGAGCTGATAAGATCGTTTTTCGGGTTTTGTTTTCATTGCGCTTTTTTATGTAATTAGCGAATAATTTAATTTTGACTTTAAAATCTTATTGGGTTATAAAAGTATAGCAATTGTGAATGGTCTGAAGTGAAAAAAAACTACATTTATTTTTTTTAAATCATGAAAAAGCCGAGGAAAAATTCCACCACTGGGGGGTTCAAAATCATGTACTGGATCCATGGTACTCGTTTGTGCGTCGATGTCAGATACACCCTTTATATCTTTTATTTAATAATCTTAAAATGTTTTTGTTACAGGTACCTAAACTCTGTTTTTTAATCTCGTAGACTAAACTGACATTACGAGTGTTGTCAGTTTATTGCAATTCTTCAATAGTGACGTGGCACAACCGAAACTTAGCGTTCATAAAATCAAGTATCGATTTTTTACAATAAGTTGTCCTGAAATAATGTGTAGGTACTTATTTAAAACGTAATAATACAAAATTATTAATGTAAAACATATATTTTTCATTACATAACTTAATTACAGGTATTCTGAATCATCAGAATCGCCATCTACTTCTATGATAAACCTATCAGTAATGTCGTCGGTTATATGGCCCAGATGACACATTTCATCTTCAATTTTAATTACATGGACTACACAGTCTTTCCACCGCTGCGGGGTCACTTGACGAAGCCCTTCTTCATAAAGGCTTCGTACTTCATTCATTTTGAATGTTTGTTATTATTTTTAGCGACATGCCCCTTTACTTGAGCCCAGACCAACTTAATCGGGTGTAGCTCGCAGTGGTAAGGGGGCAGTCGCAAAATAGTGACATCCAGTTCAGCAGCCATCTCGTCGACGACATACCTTTCATGGGCTTTTTTGTGCTTTCGGGCAATTTCATTTAATTCGGGCTTTAACATTGTCTCGTCATATGAAATATTTTTTGATTTTAGCCTATCTTGGATTTTCCCTTTTCGCTAACTAGAAGTAGGTAACGATTCCAGTTTCCTGGTGTGATATGGAGCTTTATCTATTACAAGTACTGCGTTTTCTTTTAATTTCGAAAAAATATTTTTTAACCAGTTTTCGTATATATCAGAAGTCATCTCCTTGTGGTAATCATCTAGCCCTTTTTTCGATTCGAATATTAATAGACCATCGTCCACGAAACCCTCTTCGCTTCCAACATGGGACACTACAACTCGTCTCCCCTTGCCTGAAGGCCCTTTTAACCCCACTGGGTTAAAAGAACCCAGAGGTTCTTAGAAGGGTTAACAAGATGAAGGGTAAAAGCCTGACGTGATGATTTCACACTGGTGTCCATCCAGTGCTTATTCTCAGTATGACCTAAAATGAATTAGTATGTGTGTGAACAAAATAATAGAAAACATAAATACCTACTAATATAATAAAAACGACAGTCTCGAGAAACAAGTAAAATTAAATGCCAATGTTAGTACCAACCTTCATTAATCCACGTTTCATCTTGATAATATATAGGACGACTTTCCCTACGATACTGTTTTATTTTTTGCAAATAATGATGTCGCCATAAAGTTATGTCATCTCGGTCAATTAATACACTGCGGCGTTTTCTGGTCATAAACTTAAATCGAAGGTGTTTTAAAATTTTATGTAACGTACTTCTTAAAAAAAAAAATAACTGGAAAACTGTAAAGTGACTGAAGTTCATTTAGGTGAAATCGAAGGTGTTTTAAAATTTTATGTAACGTACTTCTTGAAAATGACTGAAGTTCTGGGTCATCATTTACGACTTGAAGAATCTAAAAATTAAATAATTGTGTAGGTAAGTACGAACTTAAAAACTACAGTTTGCAAGCATCATTACAATACCTGCCAAAATTAAAAATATTAAATAAACAGAATTATCATTACCTTGTTCAAGGATGGTGATTCGTTTCTATAAAAGAATTGGTGGACTTTTCGACGTATAGCCGAAAGAGTGAAATCGTCCAATTTGTTTTTGAAATCTATTTTAGGGCCAGGTATTTTCGGAGAGTTAAAATTTTCATTTTCTTTGTGCTCCTTCAGCACGTTGTAGATGGAAGCTCTGGATATGTTTAATATTTCGGCAGTTTTATAACACATTCGTTTTTTTTTTCGGCGTCTCGGTTGGAGATTCGGTTTTCTTTTCAGAATATACATATTTGTAAACGTTCATCACCACCCAGAACGATTCCCTGGGATAACGGAATCCCGCGAAGCAATCCTTCAAGCTGGGTCCAGAACACCGTCCTTTCGGCTTCACCGCACCCGGCCTGTGGAGCGTAGGCACTTATCAAGTGAGTTATAACCCCATTGACAAGCACCCGCACCGACATTAGCCGGTCGTTGATGCGATTCACCTCCAAGACGTCATCCTGGAGCTCGTCAGACAACACCACGGCGACCCCATTTCTCCCACTAGGTGCACCCGTGTAGATCAGCTTGTAGCCATTCCCAATAAGCCGGGATCTGCTGCCTTTCCACCGAGTCTCCTGAGGAACGCCACGGCCACCCTCCGCCTGTGGAGAGTTTCGGCCAGCTCTCTCGCGCGTCCAGTTAGCGTGCCAACGTTCCACGACGCGAATCGGATTTTCATAGTTTGGGCTCGCTTCTTCAGCCGTGTCCGCCTCTGACACGGTAGCCCTAGCCCACAGGTCACAGGAGTCGGGCGAGGCTCCTGCGCGCCGTTTTGCGGCGGCGCCCTAGCTGTGACATGCGCATTTCTATGTAACCTCTCCATTATTGAATGGCTTGTTTGGCTTTTACGAGTGCGACTGCCGTCTGACCACCCAACCCCGAGGGGAAAGCCGGCGTCAGAGCCCCGTTCGTGAGTCAGCAGGTGCACCGTCTGGCAGGTGGGGTTGACTTGGGTCCCAGAGATGGAGGTGGGACCCCAAAGCACCCGTATTTCCATAATAGTAAACATAGAAATGAGCAATACCCTTCTTTATCTTTAAAAGCCAGACATTCCATAACTGAGATACAATTAATAAATATCTGGCCTATGACGTGAAAGGTATTGATGTACCTACTTATTAAGTTATTTTGCGCGAACGACATATTATGGATTCGAAAACTTGAATTTCGTGGGCTATACGAGCGCATCCACCTATCTTAGCGACAAAATTTTATAAAACTTCGACAGTGTGGTAATTAATCCAACATTGACCGAGACAAAGGAACTTCTGACACTTCTGGCAAATGGTATTTACTGCTTTCCTTATTTTTTTTAAGGAGCAACGAACGCAGCGGTTTCTTTTAATTTTATTCCTCTTGCTCCCTTGCTCTTGCTCGATCTTCTAAGGAATTGGCATAGATTGGCAAGTGATTGTCACCATCTAAGCGGAGAAAAGCAGGAGGATTTATTACCCGAGGTGATGTCAAATTGGGGTATTTCTGAGCGAGTTGCTCCGCCAATTTATATCTGAATTGCCTGTGGCTGAGAGGATTTGTGCTGTTCTCATGATGTATGATGAAAATATTCACAATGCTAACATTTATTAGCTATTTGAACACTTTCAAGTACCGTTTCATCCCCCTTTTGCGCTCCATTAAGTACATGGAGAGCATTTGATCTTTTAAATCTACACCTCCCATGTACTTATTGTAGTCGTGCACAACCACAGGCTTCAGTATTTGTTGACCTGCTCTTCTTCCAGGCAACATATCCGCATTGTGATAAGTTGACACTGTGGTTACTAATTTAACGTCTTTCCAAGATAAGACAGACACGTCACCACAATGTCTACTTACCATTGCTGCTTTTTGAAGTCTCCTTTCGTTGAGAGTTTGTATGTCCCCCGGTGTCCCCATTCTTCGCCTGTTCAGAGTTCCAATGACATCGGTCTTATTCAACTTTAAAAATCGTGTTAAAGTAACTGAATTATAAAAGTTATCCATTACAAGACAGTGACCTTTGTGAAGAAATCCTTGCATGAGCCTTAGCACCACTTTCGCACTTGCGCTCGTAAAGCCATATAAGGAGTCCTCTCCAGAGTCCCCTGTCTGTGGATATTTTTTTGCCCGTGTAAATCTCAAATTTGAGCAGATAGCCTGTAGCCGCCCCGCAAAGTTCATAGAATTTTATACCAAATCGTGCTGCTTTTATACGGATGCACTGGATCCAATTCAAGCGTCCTTTAAATAGCAGCAACGATTCGTCTATGTTTTTTCTCCGCGAGGTGTGTACATGCTATTAAACTTTTTTTACAATGGTCAATAATGTATCTTAGCAACTTTACGATCGGAACCGTGAATACTGATAGTATTGTTATCGACGAAGTGCAGGAAACGCATGGGTAGCCAGTACCGTTTTATACTCATAAGCCTATGAAAACCTGGCACGGCCAGGGTACCCGTGCTCCAGTATTCACTCACAGGTCCTGCGACCATCAGCGACATAAAAATCATCACCGCAAAGAGCTTGTACAGCTCATCAGTAGAGGTTCCTACCCAATCGTTCAATCGAGAATGAGCAGAGATACCGTCCGGAGATTCGGATGCTTGCGCTATTGTTTGCCAGGCATACTCGTTGGTTTGTGCCACAATAGTGTTCGTTATATCGTGATCCCAATCATGACTGAATAGCTTCAGAGGATCTTTGTCTGGACCACGCTCGCTTGCATGGGAATAAACTTCCGGTTGACCTCTAAATGTACTATAATCGCTTGACCAATTGAAAGATTCAGACAGCCTCTCGTGTTCTTCGGGATCTTACTCAACATCTTCGGCTGTATCTTCCAGGGTAGCTCGAAGCTCCTCCAGCGACATTGGTTCGTCCTCCTCCTCATTGCCCGAATCCACTCTTACTCCTCGACTAACGGCCCACTGGGAATCTACAAGAGTAAATCGCCATTTATGAAGATTCTCTTTGATAATGTGTGTGCAAGGAATAAGACATATCAAGGTCATGAGGCCTTTGATTAGACTGCCAATTATAATCGTCGTCATCGGGAAAATACCTTTAGTGACCCTACAACGATAAAAAGTAAAAAAAATATTTACATGTTAGAATTCCCTGATTAACAAATATGTTTGATACAAATAAATATTTATTAGCAACATACCACACTTCTTGAAGTGCTGGCTTCGGAAAGTCCGACGTCATCAATAATTCGGTCTGACTCCATTACCTACGGTTATTTAGGATTTTTTTAAATTTAAATTTTAGATTAGAATCTTAGTTTTTTTTTTTTTTATTTATTTAAACTAGCTTTCCGCCCGCGGCTCCGCCCGCGTGGATTTCGGTTATATCGTGCTTTTTAGATTTCCCTCGGGAACATCAATTTTTTCCGGGATAAAAGGTAGCCATGTCCTTTCTCATGGTCTAAAGGTTGTCTGTGCCAAATTTCATCAAAATCGGTTGAGAGGTTTAACCGGGAAAGCGTAACAGATAGACAGAGTTACTTTCGCATTTATAATATTAGTATGGACTAGCTTTCCGCCTGCGTGGAGTTCGGTTGTATCGCGCTTTTTAGATTTCCCTCGGGAACATCAAATTTTTCTGGGATGAAAGGTAGCCTATGTTCTTTCTCAGGGTCTAAAGATTGTCTGTGCCAAATTTCATCAAAATCGGTTGAGAGGTTAAAGCGGGAAAGCGTAACAGACAGACAGACAGAGTTACTTTCGCATTTATAATATTAGTATGGGTGATGACAGAGTGAAAATAAATTTTCATGTTTGAAAAAGCGTAGTCACACGTTACATATACCTACCTACCGTAGCACCTTGACAACATGTGACTACGCCTTTCCAAACATGAAAATTTATCTTTAAATAGTGGATATGGCATACTTCAGAATAGTATTGTATGACATTATTGTCAATTTACAACGAAGGCATCTTGGTAGAGTCTACTGTGTCCATTTACTTGCAACTACATTAGCAACTTTGTTCAGTTCAGTATTCTGAAAATCTTGTTTTATACTTTTTCGGCGTCGTTTTTTGTCGTAGTTGGGTTTTAGTTTTTTTACTCTTTATTATTTGTACTATTTGGTGTTAAAGTGTATTTGTGGCGCATAATATTAACAAAAGTTAAACTGATGAACTAAAATCTAGGTACTTGACATATTACATCTACAAGCACATATAACAACATAAGCCCGAAGGCATATAGTGCAGAGGACATTTTTATGGGAGTTTTAGCCAGTTATCAAACTTTTTCCGCTGTAGCGCAGTCGCTACAATACAACAATAACACAAAGGATTGCCCAACTATTGACGTCCCAACGATTGACGACCTTCCGCGAAAGGGTGCACATAAATCATACCAGTGTCAAACAAGGATCTTGGAAGACAAAGTATGTGAGACAAAGCGCGTGGGTCGCGAATAACGCGGTTCTGTTAACCCATTGTGCGCCGCCGGAGAAAGCGCGCGGACCATATCGAACCGCCTTACACGTGGACCGAAGGCGCGGGCCCGGTCCACCGGCCAATCAGACGGCACGTTCTCCCATGATCAACAAATCAGCATCAAGAACGCCTGCAGTCAGCCCCACTCCGGTTTAGAGATAGCTGTATTATTGTTTAGTATTTAAGCTTGTGCATAGCTCGTAAGACATCATATTATCATATTCATTAACACATTATTATCAGACATTTTACATTGTAACATAGTCGCGTCTCTCCTCTGGTAATTAGGTAGTTCATAGCATACATTGTACTCTAGACTTACGTGCAATATACAACGTTCAATCTAATCGCGTTTTAATTACGTTTTTATTATATTCGCGGTATTGTAGCGTTACAACAGCAGTTTTTTCTTCAGGATGGCGACCAGCAACGCACCACAGGTAGAAGGGCGTGTCGACACGCTCACACTACAAGCACGGCTGTCGGACTTTTGGCCAGCGTATCCCAGGCTATGGTTTACGCACTTCGAAGCAGTAATGGCGCCTCAGAAGTCAGGTGATGACGCGCGCTATCAAGCAGCTATCGCACGACTAGGACTGGACGCACTTCAACAAGTAAGTGATATTATCGCCAAACCGCCCACTGAAAACAAGTATGAAACCCTGAAGGCCAGACTCATCAGCGTCTATGAGGAGTCCGAGAGCCGGAAGCTGCAAAAGCTGATGGATGAGATGGAACTCGGAGATCAGAAACCCTCACAGCTGTTACGAAGAATGCGGGAACTAGCCGGACAGAAGATACCCGACAGCACGCTGCGCATCATGTGGACCAAGTTACTTCCACCCTCCGTACGCGCTGTTCTGACCGTGAGCGACATAACTGACTTACAAAAGTTGTCGCAAATGGCAGACACTGTCATGGACACTATCGCGCTACCTAACCAGGTCGCGCAGATTACACACACGAGCGGTATGACTGTCCTACACGAATAAATAAGGCAGTTATCTCTGGAGCTAGCTGAACTCAAGAACAGTCAGGAACACAGGCCAAGATCACACAGACCATACGACAGACGGCGTTCAAGATCGCGCTCAGCAAGCCGGGATAATAGCAATCGCAAGTATTCAGAACAATCACTTAAGTGTTATTATCATCGCAAGTTCGGTAAAGATGCGCGAAAGTGCACACGTCCGTGCAATTTCGACTGCAACAGCGCCCAGTCGGAAAACTAACGCCTGCGTCGGTTGAGGCGGCAACTGACGCGAACAACACTTCTCACCGCCTATTCATAACTGATAAGAATTCGCGTCTGTCATTTCTTATTGATACCGGCGCAAACGTTTCCGTGATACCGAGAACCAAAGGCGGGAAAGCAAAACAAACCGATTTCTGTTTGTACGCGGCAAACAACACGATTATCCCAACGTACGGAGAGAAAACTTTACAACTGGATCTCAACCTACGACGGCCGTATACCTGGAAATTCATTATCGCTGCAGTCAGCAAACCAATCATCGGTGCAGACTTCCTGAAGCGTCATCAACTTCTTGTCGATATAGCCGGCCGACGTCTCGTCGACAAAGTTACCAATATGACCGTCAGAGCATCAGTCATTCGTTCCGCCGAACCCACAGTTCGAAGTATCGACATGGAACAGCCGTATCACCAGCTCCTCAGTAAGTTTCCTGACATCCTGCGACCGTCATGCACGAAGGATACTCCCAAACACAGGGTAGAACACCACATCGAAACTACTGGTCCACCAGTGTACAGCAAGTGCAGACCGCTTCCTCCACATCGCTACCTGCCCGTGAAGAAAGAATTCGAGCTCATGATGCAGCAAGGAATTTGCCGACCAAGCAAAAGCCCTTGGGCCAGTCCACTACATGTCATACCTAAGAAAAACGGCGACTTACGAATCTGCGGAGACTACAGGAGACTCAATGACGTCACTAAACCCGATCGCTACCCAGTCCCACGCCTCAAGGATTTTACATACCTGCTTCACGGCAAGAAAATCTTCTCCACTCTCGATTTAAACCGAGCCTATTCACAATTGCCGATCTTCGAACCCGATATCGAGAAGACAGCGATCACAACACCATTCGGTTTATTCGAATTTCCACGAATGTGCCCAGGTCTCAAGAATGCTGGACAGACATTCCAACGATTCATACACGAAGTACTGAACGGGATAGACTACGCGTTCCCATTCATCGACGATGTCATCGTGGCATCTGAAAGTGAAGCAAGCCATATCGCAGATCTGCAGGAAGTTTTACGCCGATTAGACACGTATGGTGTCACTATCAACCCATCTAAGTGTGTCTTCGGCGGCGAAACAGTCAAGTTCCTAGGTTACGAAGTATCAAGCGCGGGAATTAAGCCACTTCCAGACAAAGTCAATGCAATAATAGAATACCCCAAACCGAAAACCATTCAAGACTTACGAAGATTTATGGGGATGATAAATTTCTATAGAGACAGCGTTAGAAATGCGGCCGAGATACAAACACCGTTACACGCCTTTCTTCATAACTCAAAAAAACGAGACAAAACGGAAGTAACGTGGGACGACCAGTCAACAAAAGCCTTCGAATTGTGCAAACAGAGCATAATAGATGCTGCGTTATTGTCTTACCCATCCCGTTCGCCCGACAACAAGATCGCTTTGTTTTGCGATGCGTCGGCTACCTGCGTCGGCGCGTCCCTCCAACAATTGCGTAACAATAAACAATGGGTGCCACTCGGATATTTTTCGAAAAAATTCTCCGACAGACAAAAGAGATATAGCACAAATGAAAGGGAACTACTTTCGATTTTTATGGCCGTAAAACACTTTCGAAAAATCTTTGAAGGCAGAGAGCTCATCATTTATACTGACCACAAACCGCTGATTTACGCAATTCGCAAGCCCCCGCCCGATAACGACACACCACGCCGAATCCGCCAATTGCTCTTCATTAGCGAGTTTACTACTGATATCCGACACGTGAGCGGGGCACAAAATATTATCGCAGATGCACTATCGCCGTCGAGACAATCGACACGCCATCACCTATCAACTACGACGAGTTATCTCAAGCTCAAGAAAACGACAGTTGTTTACCTGCATTATCTCAACAGACCAACATTCAACTCAAGAAAATCATCTTACCTGTTACCAACAAGCCAATATTCTGCGAAACATCAACGTCACATGTTCGTCCATATCTAACAGCTGACTTTCGTCGCACAGCTTTCAACGCCGTGCACAGTCCAAGTCATCCCGGAGTACGAGCTACACGGAAGCTGATGCAAGAACGATTCTTTTGGCCCTCAATGAACACCGACATCGGGGAGTGGACCAAAGCATGCAATTCGTGCCAGCTCTCCAAAATACAGCGACACAATCATAGCGAAATCGCAACATTCCCACCGAGCGAACGATTTCAACACATTCACATCGATATCGTTGGCCCGCTACCTACATCAGCATGTGGACACTGTGTGAATACTTACTCACAATGATCGACCGGTGCACTCGATGGCCTGAAGCTGTACCACTTCAAGAGACAACCGCTGAAACCGTCGCAAGAAAGCTATACGAAGTCTGGATATCCCGTTTCGGTTGTCCAATAAGAATCACAACTGACCAAGGACGACAGTTTGAAAGTCGACTATTCAAAGACCTAGCTCAACTACTCGGCGCAGACAGAACCCGCACTACTGCCTACCACCCGCAGAGTAATGGAATCGTCGAACGCTGGCACAGATCGTTGAAAGCCGCACTCATGGCTAGACTAGAAAACAGCAACAAATGGATCTACGAGTTGCCTACTGTTCTAATGGGTCTAAGAGCCTCTATCCGCTCCGACTCTGATACAAGCGCAGCGCAAATCACCTACGGTCAAGCTATACGCCTACCAGGTGACTTCATATCACCAACTCCTGCCACACCGACGATGGATCACGACTATGTCAATCACCTGCACGACATCATCACGAAGCTCACACCCACATACAAATCGCATGCAAACAAGCGATGTATGTTCGTGCACAACGATCTACAAACATGTAGCCACGTGTTTGTACGCGACGACACCGTCCGCAAACCTCTGCAGCATCCATACCAAGGTCCATACCAGATCATCGAACGCAAGGAAAAGTACTTCACAATACAACTACCCGGACGATCAAGCAACATATCGATCGATCGCCTCAAACCTGCGTACACTATCAACACAGAAGATGATCCCAAGCAAACAAACAGCGAGACCAGTCAAGCACCTGCAGCTACCACAGACGAGCAAGCCACAGCCAAGACTCCAGCACCTGCAGCGACCGCAGACGAGCAATCCAGCCTACTCCCAGCCCAGCATACGAGAGAACAACGTACTAGGTCAGGCAGGATCGTTAAGACGCCTGCACGCCACGTATGTTTCACCTTGAGGGGGAGAGTACTGTAGCGCAGTCGCTTCAATACAACAATAACACAAAGGATTGCCCAACTATTGACGTCCCAACGATTGACGACCTTCCGCGAAAGGGTGCACATAAATCATACCAGTGTCAAACAAGGATCTTGGAAGACAAAGTATGTAAGACAAAGCGCGTGGGTCCTGACAGCCTCAGCGAGGGTGTCGCACATCTGTTAGTTAACCCATTGTTCGTTGGAGAAAACGCCGCGAATAACGCGGTTCTGTTAACCCATTGTGCGCCGCCGGAGAAAGCGCGCAGACCATATCGAACTGCCTTACACGTGGACCGAAGGCGCGGGCCCGGTCCACCGGCCAATCAGACGGCACGTTCTCCCATGATCAACAAATCAGCATCAAGAACGCCCGCAGTCAGCCCCACTCCGGTTTAGAGATAGCTGTATTATTGTTTAGTATTTAAGCTTGTGCATAGCTCGTAAGACATCATATTATCATATTCATTAACACATTATTATCAGACATTTTACATTGTAACATAGTCGCGTCTCTCCTCTTGTAATTAGGTAGTTCATAGCATACATTGTACTCTAGACTTACGTGCAATATACAACGTTCAATCTAATCGCGTTTTAATTACATAACACGCCCTACGCGCTAAACCGCCTTAACCGCGTGGAGTTACTCGCAGTTAAGTCGTTTTCATTAGTGCATTACATATTCTATTAATGTTCACAATGCTCTATATTGCATGAAGCGATTCACAGTTCCCGTGATCAGCGCTTTACTCTTATCGCTCATATTTAACATCATTAAAGCTTTCTTGTAATTATGTACAAGCATAAAGTACTCGTGAAGCTCTTTCACGTGATATCAAACACGGTATATTTATTTTAATTTTATATTAACATAGAACTTTTTGTCCGCTAGAGGGCGCAATACTAAATTTGGTGACAAGCTTTATAGCTCATAACCAACAGAATATCAAGGCCCTTCTAATGGTACTGCAGTGGTCTTATTCTGATAAGTACTAAAGAAGCTATGAACGTAAAGATGTGAATTATATGCAACCACTACCAGCCCATGAATACAGGTAAAGTCACAAGCATATGCTAGGAATATATATATATTCAAAATGTACAAGTAAAGCGCTTTCAAATGATACCAAACACAGTATATTTATCTTAACTTTATTTTTTTACTCTGTATGTTTTGTCCGCTAGAGGGCGCCACATTAGATTTTGTGAAACCCCATATAGCCTCTAACCAGCGGACAATTAAGACGCTTCTAATGATATGTCATTTGTCGAATTCTGATAAGTAGTTTAGAAGTTAGGAGGGAACAGATGAACATACATACATGTGGGATAAACATTGTACCTATTTAAAAGAACGCAGATTACCCAAATGTTAAAATGGAACGCAGCGGATGAAAGAAAGAGAGAAGTATGTGTGCGAGTGAAAAAGGGGTAATGGGCAGAGTGTGCACGACGAACAGCCACGGTGAACGCTGATTTTTCTTATAAAGTGTTTAAATAAAAGTTTCAACTCTTGGTGCTCGTTTATTTTGCCATACAATGCCATAAAATTGGGGGCTCGTCCGGGATTGGCAAAAATAACGACACGGGTTCGAGTTTGAAGACGACGGACGACGGAGACCGGCGGCGGCGCGTGGCGTGGTGCACCGCGGCGGATATAATTCAAAAACTCAACGTACGACGGCATCGGCAACTAAAACATGACGAAAGACGAATCACGTTCGGGCCAAAGCTCGATGTTGTATCTCACGACGGATCTGATACCTAAATTCACCGGTCAAGATAAAACTTATCCGGTTACGCGATGGATTCAGGACGTGGAAGAAAATGGAGAAATATGTGGTTGGACACCGTTACAACAGCTGTTGATGGCACGGAGGTCCCTATCAGGCACCGCATAGCTATGGATGGAAGCTGAACGCCCTCACAAAACATGGGAAGAACTCAAAGCGGCCCTGAGTAAAGAATTCCCTGACACAGTCGACATCAAAGCAATCCACGAGCTTATGAGCCAGCGGAAGAAAAGACGTGACGAGAGTTGTATCGACTATATGATGGTCATGAAGGCGTTAGGGAAAAGAGGAAAGATTCCCGATTATGTGGCCATTAAATACATCGTTGATGGCATAGTGGACCACGAAACCAATAAAATCATGCTTTACGGTGTCACGTCGTATCCTGAACTTAAAGAGAAGTTTAAAATCTACGAGACGATTAAGGAAAAGATGAAACTGGAACATTCTAGAAGTACCTACAGAAACGAAAAACGCGGCAACGTACGGCATGAGAAAACGTCGAAAAGGTGTTATAACTGTGGTGAAGGTGATCATGTGTCGGAAGATTGTCCGCAGAAGGCACAAGGTCCAAAGTGCTTTAACTGCAACGAATATGGTCATATTTCATCGAAATGTCCGCATAAAAATAACAAGGAGGTAGGCGGCCGCAAGGAAGATTCGAGTTCATCAAAATGGTGGCGTAGTTCCGGCGATAGAAAAGGACAAAACAACGAAGCATCGACGAGTGGGAGCGGGAGCGGCGAACGAGTGAGCAAACAAGCAATGTTCGGTCAATCATCGTTCAACGCGGATGATACGTCACACTCACAGAATGACATTGACAAGATGAGAGATGACAGGAGTAGCGAATGTCAAAGTCAAACCGAGTATGACATCTACGACGTAAACAAACAATCACAACGGGAAAAACCTTTGAAGATCGTAGAATTATGTGGAAAAACGACAAGTGCGCTTATTGATTCGGGCAGTGACGTGAACTTGATATCTTCTGAGTTTTGTGTTAATGTCAGTAAAGTGATGAACAATAACATAACACTATCCGGACTGGGTTCCACTAAAGTGGAGCCATTAGGTTGTTTAACAACAAATGTTGTGATCGACGGTACGAAATACGACGATGTGTTATTCTATGTGGTACCTAAAGACTGTATGCCTTTTAATGTAATCATAGGTCACGAATTTCTTAAGAATGTTATAATGGTTATGAATGGTAGTGCTGTGTGGATGAAACCTGTGGAATGGGTGAACGAAATCAATTGTTTCAGTTGCAGTGTTGAGGTTGGTCATGTGAGTAATACTAACCTTAAAGAAGAGGTTGTTCAGATGGTTGAGAGCTATCAACCATGCCAAATCAAAGAAGCTCCTATCCAGCTGAAAATAATTGTAAAAGATGACGTCCCGGTGGTACAACATCCACGACGCATATCACTAAAGGAACAGGTGGTAGTTGAAGAACAAGTTGCGGAGTGGCTGGAGCAAGGAATTGTACGCGTAAGTTACTCTGAATATGCCAGTCCATTAGTTCTAGTTCGCAAAAAAGATGGTGCTATAAGGGTGTGTGTTGACTATAGAAAATTAAATAGTAAAATCATAAAGGATGAGTTTCCATTGCCGATTATCGAGGATTACATTGACAAGTTGGCTGAGGCAAAAGTATTTAGTGTACTGGACTTAAAGAATGGATTTTTCCACCTGAGTGTCAGCAGTGAGTCTTTGAAGTACACTGCATTTGTTACACACCATGGTCAGTTTGAGTTTTTGAAAGCCCCATTTGGCTTGTCTGTTTGCCCAAACTACTTTATGCCATTTGTGACCATTATCTTCAGAGAATTGATATCCAAAGGGATTGTTCTAATATTTGTCGATGATATTCTTATTCCAGCCAAAGACGAACAGGAAGCTGTGGATAGATTAAGAGAAGTATTAAGAGTGGCATCTGAATATGGCTTACAAATAAACTGGAAGAAAGCACAGCTGATATGTCGAAGCATAACTTATTTAGGTCATACAATTGAGGATGGACAAGTAAGGCCTGCCAGCGAAAAGATCGATGCTGTAACGAAGTTTCCAGAACCCAAAACAACTAAGCAATTACAAAGTTTTATCGGATTGGCATCGTACTTCAGGAAGTATATTCAGAATTTTGCATCTATAGCACGGCCACTTACAGATTTACTTAAGAAGGATGTTGATTTCAAGTTTAATGATGAGCAACGGTGTGCATTCAATTGTTTGAAGGAACGTTTGACTACTAAACCGGTTTTACGAATATTTAATCCAAGATTAGAGACAGAAATGCATACAGACGCATCACTTCTGGCTTATGCTGCTATACTCATGCAGCGATCTGATGATGACGGCGGACTGCGTCCCGTATATTTCATGAGTCGTAAAACGAATGATGCAGAAAAAAAGTACACCAGTTATGAGCTCGAAAGTCTAGCTATTATTGAAGGGGTAAAAAAATTTAGACACTACTTGTATGGTATAAAGTTTAAAATCGTCACTGATTGCCAAGCATTCCAGATGACACTTAAGAAAAAAGATTTGAGTACGAGGGTTGCAAGATGGGCATTGCTTCTGCAGGAGTTTGACTTTGAGGTTGAACATCGGCCAGGAACGAGGATGAAGCATACTGATGCATTAAGCCGTAACCCATATGTAGCGGTAGTGACACTGCATGATGAGATCAGACGAGCACAGCAGTTGGACGATGGTCTAAAAGCTATATTAGAGATTTTACAGGAGAGAACTTATGGTGACTATTATGTTGATAATGGATTGCTGTACAAAGGAATGGAAAAGCATTTGGTGGTCCCAAAGTCCATGGAAAATGAAATCATCAAAAGGGCTCATGCGAATGGACATTTTTCAAAAAGAAAGATAATTGAATTAATAAGTAAAGATTATTTTATTAAGAACCTTGATAAGAAAATAGAAGAGTTTGTTACAAGTTGCATTCCATGTCTATTAGCTACGCGTAAAGAGGGAAAACAAGAAGGATTCCTAACCCCGATTGAAAAGGAAGATTCACCATTGCATACACTTCATTTGGATCACATTGGTCCAATGACTGAGACGAAGAAGCAGTATAACCATACTCTCACGATTGTAGACGCATTTACTAAGTTTACGTGGATATTTCCCACTAAAAGTACCACCAGTAAAGAAACCATAGAAAAGTTGAAAATCCACCAACAACATTTTGGTAATCCAAGCCGGTTTATTACGGATCGGGGAACGGCCTACACGAGTCGTGACTTCCAAGAGTATTGCAAAGAAGAGAACATACAACACATCAAAATTACGACGGGAGTGCCAAGAGGAAATGGGCAAGTGGAAAGGGTTCATCGTACTATAATTTCTGTTCTTACAAAGATGTGTATTGAAAACCCTACTCTGTGGTACCGGCATGTAAGTAAACTACAGCGTGCTCTAAATAGTACTTTTCAGCGAAGCATAAATACTACACCTTATCAACTATTGATTGGGACTAAGATGAGAATGAAGGAAGACACTGAGATTTACAATTTGCTTTTAGAAGAAGGAAGAGAAAGCTATTCAGAGGAGAGAGAAAAACTCAGAGAGAAAGCCAAAGAACAAATTTTACAAGTTCAAGAAGAAAACATAAGAAATTTCAATAGGAAGAGAAAAGAAAGTATGAAATATAATGAAGGAAACTGGGTGGCAATTAAACGCACGCAGTTTGGCACGGGAATGAAGCTGAAAGCCAAATATCTAGGGCCCTATCAGGTTGTAAAAGTAAAGAGGAACGACAGATATGAGGTGAAGAAGCTAGACCCTAACACTGAAGGCCCTGGAGTAACCTCTAGTTCGGCAGACTACATGAAGGTGTGGCCAGGTTTCAACTCCAAAACCTAACAGGTGAGAGTCGCTCAACTTAACTTTGTGTTTGTGTTGTACGTATGAAAGGGTATGTGCAAAGTCTTGTTGACACCATGTATTCTTTGCTTTATCTGATTACTGACATGTGTTTGTAAATGTTACGATGTTAAGTTAGCTATAAGGAGATCTGTACTATGCCTACTGCTGTGTTAATTATCAGCTTGTAAACCTGTTTATTTAAGAATAATAATAATAATAATAATAATAATAATAATAATAATTTATTTCAGGCAAAGCCCATAACTTTACACAAGCAAAAAAAATACACATTAAGAAAAAAGAATTAAAAAAAAGAAATACAGTAAAAACTTTCATTAAACATTCTACATATAGGTACAATAAGATATAGTTGACATCGCATCAAATACATAAATCATAAAAATAAATAAATCCATGGTAGAAAATGTCAAATAAAATTAAATTCAATGTCAAATAAATTAATAATGTAATAAACAATAAATTAACTAATAAACTACTATATTATTATTGATTAGAATAAATTTTAAAATAAGGTGCTAATTTTATGATTACAATAACTTAATTAGATGTCAGCTACACTAAATTTACATGCATCATACACAGCCTGGATAATAACATTTTTCGTGTTTCGAATTCTGTCCATAAAGCAAGCGGCCCGCTTTCTCATAACTGCATAGAAGTCATCTACCCTATTCTCGGCGAACATGCCAGAAGCACTACACCGCCACGGCAGGTTGAGTATTGCTCTGAACGCATTATTGTATTGCACGCGAAGAGCGTGGTACGTTCGCCGGGTGTAATTGCCCCACAGGTAGCAGGTATAGAACGATTGACAATACGCCGCGAATAGGGTGATTTTAACAGTTTTACTGCACCGCGCAAAACGACGCGCCAACATATTGCTTTTAGCGGCAATGGACCTCCTCTGCCTTTCCATATCAAGATCGTCCCTAAGATTATCCTGTATTACATGTCCCAGATATTTAAAGCTCGTTACGATTTTTAACTGTTTACCGCCCAAGTTGATTACTGGGTTATAGCAATTATTTTTGTCGTGTCTAAATATCATAACTTCCGTCTTACCTACATTATACTTGAGCCCATGGGCTGTAGCATACTTTTCACATATTGATAGCAGTGTACGTAAACCATGAACGGAGGGGCTCAACAAAACCATGTCGTCGGCGTAGCTCAAGTTGTTTACTGGTTGATTACTCATATGACAGCCAACGTTTGATCTGCTAAGCTCCTCAATCAAGCCATTAACATACAAGTTAAACAAAATTGGGGATGTTAAGCCGCCCTGTCTTACGCCACATTTAAGCGTGTACTCTGTCGAGAAGCTGTTGGTTCCCCACTTCACCACATTTGTCTGAGCTCCGTACCAGTATTTGAACAGACATATCACATCACAAGGAATACCTGCCCCCTCCATCTTCGCCCATAATATATCATAATTTATACAATCAAAGGCACGGCTGAGATCAAGGTAGCAGGCATATACACTTGTATGTCGAGAATTATAATATTTCACCGTGTTTTTTAGCGCGTAAATGGCCATATCTGTAGATAAACCGGCACGGAACCCGAACTGTGCATTATTTAAATCAATATATTTCAATAATTCGGGATGTAAAAGGCGCTCAAAGATTTTAGACATGACTGTAGCCAAAGAGATGGGACGGTAGTTACTAGAGACTGAAACATCTTTAGCACCGTTTTTGGCTAGGGGTACCACTACAGTTTTCATAAACTCTTTCGGTAGATAACAATGTGAAAGACACAGATTATAGAAGCTAGACAGAAGCTCGAACAGTGCCCCACCACCATACAATATGTGCTCCACGCTTAGACCATCGTGTCCGGGTGATTTTCCTTTTTTCATATTTTTTACACATTGAAATACACTATACGGCGTTATATCGATGCTTGTTTTAGTTAATAACTCACCGACTCGTTGATCCGCACGTGATGAGTCATACTGCAGGCCGCTACCGATATCCCCGACCGTTTGGAATTGCCGAGCGAAAATCTCCGCTATTTCGAGGGTATTTTGGTTATTGTTTACTGATACGGGTATCGACGGTTTATAAGACAATTTATTTGTGGATTTCCAGAAACTCTTGAAGTCGCAATTAGACCTTTGCTCGGCAATGATATCCATACGTATTTGCGTTTCGTTATTTTGACACCATTTTATTTTATTTTTAAACAATTTTCTAGTTGTGCACATATTGTTATATACCACCCCTTGCCTTGGCCTGCCATTCAGCAACCACACCTGAAAAGCATCTCTTGCCTGCTTGTGCAGTTCTTTAACATGATAATTCCAACCTATAACACGTTTCTTTTTATTGCATTTATCTGAACCAGAAAATGAACGTCTCGCTGCCTTACACAGACAGTTCGTAATATCTGAGTACATTTGGTCAATTAACGTAAGATGAGCCTGGTTACTACACGGCACGGCACAGCACTGCGTGGCATAGTGGTTAACATTTAAAATTGACAGAAATTCAGTACAATAAGATGTATATAACGATATTTGTTCACTGTTTCGATTACCCCACAACACTTTACTATTTACGTGATTATGTTCACTAAATTCAGTTTTGATTGTTATCACTGAAATGTCACATTCAATTTCCAGTGGATAGTGATCCGACCATGTAACATCCGTGAGAACTCTTGTGCTTTTAATAATGTTTTGAGCTGCTGATGTCACAATGCAGTGGTCGAGCCAGCTACATGTGCCATGCGCCTCACTCAGGAATGTAAATATGTTAGAGGACTCACCCAGTAACATCACGTCCGCACATACCCAGTCCTGGTCCTCGCAGTAGGCGGAAAGCTCATCACCGAACATGCTGCCCACATCGGCATTGAAGTCACCCAGCGTAATTGCATACTCGATCCCGTTATCCTCTATTATTGAGCTGATTACACCAAGGCACTCAGTAAATTCAGGTCTATTTTCAGCGCACTCAGTAGGCATGTATACTGACATCACCAGTAGACAACGGTTAAGATGGTTCACTTTAATCGCTATCACACGTTTCGAGGCACACACTATAGGCACAACATTGGTGAATAGTGACTTCCTCCACAAAATCAAAATCAAAATCAAAGCATTTATTTCAAATAAACCAGTTACAGGCACTTTTGAATTGTCAGAAGGTCGGTCAGTCAATAAGATGAAGCTAGTCGCCCATTCCAAAGAGTAGGTACCTATGGAGAAGAACGGGCAAGAAACTCCATGGACACTCTTTTAAATTTTCAAGCTATTGTTACAAATATTTGATTACATCATTCATGTTGAAATCAACCGTGTGAGAACGATGCAGAAATAAATTGTACGCCGAGAGCGTCCATTATGAAAACACACAAAAATCAATTCAGAAATTAAAATACGCCGTGGCAGCTAAGAGATGACCAGTCCCCTCCGACGGCGTCCGTTCACGAACATGACGAATGGATCAGCATCATTCAGCTCAACCATATTCAAGGGAACCCAATGACCCAACACACACGCCACCATCAGCGAGACATTTGAGTGAGCATGACATACTCTCAACAGCCAGAGCACTATCAAGTCAATAAAAAAGACTAACCCAACAAAAAAATGCCTTACAGCACATTCGTACATTGTGCTCACACGTTTGCCATGCAATTATACAATACTAAGAAATTGAATCTACACAATGCTAAGATAGTTTTGTCCAAGGTTCAGCAGCTCCAACAGTGTTCCCGAATCTGTGGAAAGTTTAGCTCCTGTGTAGCTGTAGAAGTGCCGAACACCTCTGTCAGCGATACAATTCCGTAACGTACAATATGCTTGGCTACATAGTGTGTAATACAGGCTTTGAATTAGTAACATTAACAGTTACATATTAAAACTACAAGAGGAAAAATCAGAGAACAATCAGTGTATAGAAATCGGACGCAGCTCAAGCCCAAGCCTTTTTGTCCTCAATATAATCCTTCACACTATAAAATGCTTTCTGACACAACTTACGTTTAATGAAGGATTTGAATTTATTCAGGCTCAGATCTTGAGCCACCTCTGGAAGTCCATTGTAAAAATGTATACATTGGCATCTGAAGGAGCCACCTATTTTCTTGAGCCTTGTTGTAGGTACAATAAATTTGTGCCTGTTCCTAGTATTTATATTATGGACATCACTGTATTTTTTAAACAATTTTATATTTTTATGAGCATACAAAAGATTTTCATAAATATATTGAGACGGCACGGTCAGTACATTAATCTCTTTAAATTTTTCTCTGAGAGAGTGTCTCGGACTTAATTTATAAATTGCACGAACAGCTCGTTTCTGCAAAACAAATATTGTTTGAATATCGGCAGCATTTCCCCACAACAGAATGCCGTACGACATTACGCTATGGAAATAGCCAAAGTACACTAAACGGGCCGTCTCAACATCAGTCAAATTACGAATTGTTCTAACTGCGTATGCAGCAGAACTTAGTTTTTTTGACAATTTTTCTATATGTGGACCCCATTGAAGCTTAGCATCCAGAGTTATACCCAAGAATACTGTGCTGTCTTCAGATTTCAATTCTTCGCCCTTTATCAACACTTTAGTTTCCACCTGCCTAACGTGAGGTAGAGTAAACTTAATGCATTTAGTTTTTTTCTCGTTTAAGAGTAAATTATTAACATTAAACCAATGGACTACTTTGGAGATCGCGCTATTTACATCATCAGTAACCTGCTGCTGACGTTTCAGTTTAAATAAAAGTGAAGTGTCATCTGCAAACAACACTATATCGTGGTTATCCTTTATTAGGTACGGCAGGTCATTGATGTAAATAAGAAACAAAAAAGGACCAAGAATTGACCCCTGTGGGACTCCCATTGTTACCAAAGACCCGGAAGATCTTGTTCCATTAACGTCAACGCTTTGAATCCTACCACTCAAGTAAGATGTAATAAGATCCAGTGCAGAATTCCGGATCCCGTAGTGGCGGAGTTTCAAAACAGTAGCACCACTCCTCCAAACGGTCTTCCTTTCAGCGTACCGGCTGAGGTATCAATCGGCGACACAGCATGATAATCAAAATCCTTGTGTATTTGTCCCAGAAAGCCCAAATCGTCAGGTAGTAGCCACAATTCCTGTAGGGCAATTATGTCATAGCTTTCACATAATTGCGTCACAAAAGGCTGTGATCTTTTTACAGACTTACAGTTAAAACTGACCATTTTCACATATCTTTCCATGTTTGAAAAACACTAGACAGAGAACTTGGATTTAACTATATATATATATATGTATGTAGGTATGTATGTAAGTGCGAGTATGTAGTGTTATTTGTGCGAACGTTCTACTGCGACTACGTTTTCCCTTTGGCTTTGTTTATAGGTCCTAAACACAATGGATTCCGGCCAAAAATCTTCTTTTAACACAGTATCTAAATCCTTCTTTAATACTAATACTTTGAATGATTTAAAATTCGTTGTTCTCTTTTGATTTAATGTTTCAATTCCGTATGTGTTCCGACCATTCTCAGTAAAATAGTTTTGAATGTCAGTTTCAGTACAATCATTTGAAAATCTTGAGATATATATCGGTATAGTTTGTTCAACCGCTTTCAAAGAAGTAGATTTGGTGTTGGTGCCGCGTTTGTTTTTCGATGGGTTTCTTGATCTGTGATTCGTTTCAGTATAGTTTCCGATACACAGCCGTTTCCTTTTTCTTGATACTTGCGTAAATCCTTCTTCATCAACATTGTCACCAATCGTAACACTGCTGGATGTAGCATCTGGAGTCTTGTGATTCATTACCGCCTTACTAAAATTTAAGCCTTTGTTTTGGTTCACTGGTGTAAAGGGCCGCTCGGAATCGGCCAGAGAAATATTTCGAAATCCGAGCTGACCAGCTGATGAGCATGAAACAGAGGGTAGATTGCTCACGAGAGGGTTACGGTTGTCCGCGCTCGTTGACGATTTTTGTGTTTTTTCTTTTATTTCGGTTATTTCTCCTTCCAGTTTGTTGACCACACGTTTCGTCTCGTCTTTGAAAGTTTGCATTTCATTTTTAATGGTTGCAAGTGTCTTAAGTAGGCTACTTATATCAAGATGATCAAATGTCACCGGGGGTAGGCGGTTCAAATCACTTGCAACGAACTTTGGCAAATCATCCGTTTCTTTTATTATTTTAAGTATATCCGACACATTGCTTGCGGATTTTTTGTCTCCTTTTCTTATTATTTTCCTGAGACCAGAGATTTCACACAGATATGTTTTTGCGTTTTCAATTTCTTCTTCATTATACCAAGAAATACATATCTGTACTAGGCTCAATTCGTCCATAACTACACTCTTGTTTTGAATGAAGCACAGTAACTCATTAACCACAAGCTTACACTCGCAAGACATTTTCACCAGCAGGTATTACATTTAGGGGCAGTTAATAACACAATGCAGCGAAAATACGACAACGTCACTTAGGTAGTGTGCGCGTGCGTCACGGGTCGTTGTCCGCGCGAGACTGATAAGTTAAGCAAAATGTTGTATTAGTAGTTAAGTTGAATTTATGTTGAAAGCAAGGGATGAATGTTTGTGTGGATGTCTGAGGACAGACATGGATCAGGATGGCCGACTGTGGGATAAACATTGTACCTATTTAAAAGAACGCAGATTACCCAAATGTTAAAATGGAACGCAGCGGATGAAAGAAAGAGAGAAGTATGTGTGCGAGTGAAAAAGGGGTAATGGGCAGAGTGTGCACGACGAACAGCCACGGTGAACGCTGATTTTTCTTATAAAGTGTTTAAATAAAAGTTTCAACTCTTGGTGCTCGTTTATTTTGCCATACAATCCCATATACATACATACATAGCCTGTCAAAATCATAACCCTCCTTTTGCTTTGCCGTAGTCGGGTAATAAATATTTATTAGTAACAAACCACACCTTTGGAAGTGCTGGCTTTGGAAAGTCCGACGTCATCAATAATTCGGTCTGGCTCCATTATCTACGGTTATTTAGGATAGATTAGTTTTTTTTTTAAATTTATTTATTTAAACTAGCCTTCCGCCCGCGGCTTCGCCCGCGTGGATTTCGGTTAAGTATATCGCGCTTTTTTAGATTTCCCTTGGGAACATCAATATTTCCGGGATAAAAGGTAGCCTATGTCCTTTTTCAGGGTCTAAAGGTTGTCTGTGCCAAATTTCGTCAAAATCGGTTGAGAGGTTTAAGCGGGAAAGCGTAACAGACAGACAGACAGAGTTACTTTCGCATTTATAATATTAGTATGGATGATGACAGAGTGAAATAAATGAAAACAGAATTATGTACAGTTGGTCAATTATTATTATGTCATTTAATAGGTTATTGAAATGAAATGAAATCGTTTATTAAGCAAGTAGGATCACTGATCACTTTTACACGTCATGTTTATTTTTTATTTTATTTTTTTAACTAGATGAAGACGGCATTTCCTAACTGACTACCCCTGAGAACAAATAGCCGAAACAAACTGAGGGATCATCGTCTTTTTTCAAGTCCAGATATTAAAAATGAAATTGTTTGCAATAATTTACCTTATAATTACGCATATTGCTTAATAACAATGCTTAACAGAGCGAGCAGCTCAGTCCCAAGCTTTTTGTCTTCTAAATAATCTGTGATTTTATAATACCCCTTTTTGCAAAGTTTGGCATTTATATGGTTCTTAAATCGTTTAATGGGTAAGTTTTGAATGTCCATGGGAAGCTTGTTGTAAAAGTGTATACATTGACCCATGAACGAGTTGCCTACTCTGTGGAGACGAGTGTGATGTACAGCAAGATTGTGTTTATTCCTGGTATTTATATTATGAATATCGCTTATTTTCGTAAAATTCGAGATATTTTTATGAATATACATGAGATTTTCAAATATACATTGTGAAGCTACAGTCAGAATGTTCACCTCTTTGAACTTTTCTCTAAGAGAATCTCTAGGATCAAGGTTGTAAATGGCTCGAACAGCCCTCTTCTGTACAACAAAGATGGTATTGGATGACGTAGATCTCACCTAGTATCTTCGTGTACCTACGTACAGAACTCTTCTATAAAATTGTCTCTTCAAGCAGATAAAATTAAATATTTGAAAATAAAAACATATTCTTCTTGCAATGATCTGATCAATGATTTAAAAAAAAAAACATTTTAAAAATAAAAAGATATTCTTCTTGCAATGATCTGATCAATGAATTAAAAAAAATCATTTTAAAAATAAGAATTTATGAGCAACATTCGTCTGGGGGATAGTGATCATACACACTATAACCACATTTGCACCAGAAAAAATTTGATAGTAGAAGCCGACGATTCATATTTCTACCCATGGTGACACGGACGGAAGTGCCTTATCGAGTTATTAACTTCCGTATGGCAAATATGACAAATATTTTGCCCCAAAAAATGTGTTTCCTCCCATGGCCACATACACTCTCCCTTAAAGCTCAAGATCCAGGACCACAACCATGATGATTTCCTAAAAAGAAGAGAAAACCATTTATGACTTATTGATACCTTTTTTATACTTATTGCTTTCGCTTTTATAATAAGTATTATAAAGTTATGATAGTTAAGATACTAGGAATGCGAGAAAAACCGTGTGCAGAAAAATTGTTTTAAAAACTTGAACGATACCGTATGAAACGCTCGTAGTTTTGCGTGAGCGAAATCGAATAACATCACCAGTAGGCCTGTATGAGTTTTCATTACGAGACTCGATCGACGATATCGAGCGCGTTTGGCGCTCTCATTGGTTAAGAGTTCTTACGACCTTGAAGCGGGCCAATCGCTGAGTTAAACGCGCTCGAAATCGACGATCGAGTTTCGTAATGAAAACTCATACTAGGCCTACAGTTATATTTTTATATCATGAGGGTGAGCGTGTATATTATATTGGCCCCGATTCCCTTGTTCACAAACTAAATTAAAATTAAGTTAAGTGCATCTTTTTCTTTCTATTTCATTAAGAAAAGGACAGAAGATAAAATATCAGTTTATACCTGTCAAATTAGTGCGCTCCTGACGTAAATTGACGTATTTTTAGTCGCCATGTTTATAATCGCGTCTAAACTGTCTATGGAGTATCTCTATCTTATTTTGACACGATTAAACTAAAATATTATCTTCTATCCCTTTCTTAACGAAATGGAAAAAAAAGATGTAAATAACTTAAACAACAACACCAGATCACAACAACCAACACCAGAATCCGCGCCTATATCGTTTATTAATAAATAATTTTGTAAAATCAAAACAAAAATTATTATTCAGAAATATCATCTGTAAAAAGGTCACCATATATGGAAGCATCAGAATCTCCACTTAGATACAGATGAGGTTGCTGCAAGTTCATCTGATGTGGACTGAAGCTGAACATTTGTCAGTGTCTGAGATCCTGGAGATTGATTCGTAAAATAGCCGGGTTGTTCATCAATTCATCGAAATTCAGATTGTGGCATAGCGTATTTTCGGATAATTCCAATAATGTTATATTTGGCATCCATTTTACGACTTTCTGGGATTCTTTTAAAATCGTTTAACGAAGACAATAAAAAATATCTGTCCCCATCTTCGGAAACATCTTCTCTTGCATCTTTTTTATTTTTGTAGTCTTTCTGCGAGTATTTTTAAAAGCGTGTTAGTTTCATTTGTATTGTTAGCACATTAACTTTTAGTTGTAGTTTTCGATATTGACGCAGTAGAACCGTCACCATACTGTTTATTTTTTTCATTTGAATCAGGTTTTGTTTCATATAGTTGCGATAAAAATTGCAGCGGATCAAAATAAACATAGGGTCGATGTCTGTTTGCTGCAGATACACTTTTGTACTGTCGTTATTTTTTCAACTCTCTTGCAAATGCATCTCTTATGTGTCTCCATTTTTTTTTTTTTTTTTTTTTTTTGAAGAGCAATTGCTGAACTAAAAATAAAAAATATTGATACAGATACTTAGCCGCTGGTTGCAGTATGACTGAATTGCACCATTCTTATCAACATGGTATTTCAACAATTTCTGGAATTGTGAAAGATACGTGTCAACATATCAGATTTACCTAACCCTACGAGAAATTTGTTTACCTGAACTGAAAAAAGAGGATTGGTTAAGAATTGCACACGGTTTTGCAACCAATGCAAACTTCCCTAATTGTTTGGGCGCCATAGCTGCCGTCCTTTAACTAGAGTGTCGTTAAGTATCAAAACCAAATTTCTAGATACGCGCGAAAAACGGTAAAATAATTTAAAATTGATGCTACTTTCTAACGAGAAGTTACTTGCGAAACTTTTAAATACCAAAAAAATTGTCTTGAAGGCTATTTTAGTCAGTGTAGTTGTCAGTCAAAAACGTTTTAGTAAATTAGAGAAAATAAATATTTATCATTTTATTAAAGTAATTTATAAAATATTTAGCCTTAAAATCCTGACTATAATGCCGTAATGCATACCTTAACGGCATTTTTGCTAATGGTTATGACCTAATAATGTAGTTATGTGCCACACTTAAAAATGTTGTAATAAAACTTACCTTAATAGCCGTTAAAACACTAAAAGTCAATATAGGTTAGCAGTATTGCTTAAAAAAAGTAGACTCGAACTATGCTATATTGCCGCTAAGTCACTTAACGGCAAACAAGACAAGTAAAATTCAATAATAACTTCATGTCTTGTTTTGCCGTACGAAATTTTTTATTTATTACATTGCTTTAATGTCGCTAAGTACAAAACATTTAATGATAACGGCATTTTAGATATGCATTACGTTAATTAACAAACCTTACGTAATACAAAATATGGCAAGAATTACAAATTTCTTGAGCGAGCAACTAGTCAAATGGTTGTTTGTCATTTAAAAATTCATTTATTGTATACTAACCCTTGCGCATGAGGTGCTTCTTAACAGTTTTTATAAATTTATACAAGGGTAAATTAATTAAAGATTTTGGCAATTGTTCATTATGCATTAAATTTTTTTTATTGAAGTGGCTCTCTAATTGTTGCAAAATAGTTTTCTCGTATATTTTACTAATAGCTGGCAATATGGAAATGGTTCTAAAATTACTTTTAGAGCCATTTTTAAATAAAGGTATTAATTAAAGATAAAATGGTAATTTGTTAACAATATTTACGTTGCTATGGCAACTTGATATCAATAATACAAATGCATTTGTATTTCGTTAGTAAAATAAATAAACGAAATACAAATGCTCTCACTTCTCACTGTCTATTGGTAGAGTGTGTCGCTGTCTTTTTGTAGATTTTTATGGTTCTATCTTTTATAGTGTAGGCAGCGTACACAAAATAAGTAACTTTTCTGGCTGTATTGTTTCCGAAAAATCAAAATATCTTACGGCACCCTATTTTATTCCAAAATAAAATTAAGCCTATGTTACTCGTGGATAATGTAGCTTTCGAAAGGAGAATTTTTAAAATCGGTCTAATAGTTTTTGAGCCTATTCATTACAACCAAAGTTTTCCTCTATAATATTATAGTACTAGCTTTCCCTCCGCGGCTTCGCCCGCGTGGAGGTCGGTTATATCGCGCTTTTTAGATTTCCCTCAGGAACATCAAATTTTTCCGGGATAAAAGGTAGCCTATGTTCTTTCTCAGGGTCTAAAGATTGTCTGTGCCAAATTTCATCAAAATCGGTTTAGAGGTTTAAGCGGGAAAGCGTAACAGACAGACAGATAGACAGATAGACAGACAGACAGACAGACAGACAGTTACTTTCACATTTATAATATTAGTATAGATAGATTACTATTTCTCCCAGCAAAAGCGATATGCAGATATCACATTTAACATTTCGCAGTAACTTTTCACTGACAAAACCCGCAATATATTCTAATACACTTCTGTGTATCTATCATTGTTTGATAAAATGGTTTGTATGTATTCTTCAAATAAATCACTATGATCCTCACTTATTGTGGCATAATTCTCTTTCATTTAAGGCTGTTATGGAATTATTACCGGAACATGTTAGTATTGTGATTTGTTCGAGTGGAACACAATTACCAATAGGATCTTTGATTTCAGCTCTCACAAGCAGTCTTTTATATGCTGCTCGAAATTGAATAGCATTTGGATTAATATTAAATCCTCCTTTTGCTCTCACAGCCGAGAAAAAAAGCTCTATATGATCTTGGCTGATTTTATAGAGAGGAAGGAATTTCAAGACTTTCGTTTCTTCTACCAAGTATCGGTATAACATTTATGCACTGTTTATATTTACCACCATTGCAAGAAACCCTGTCTTTCTACGGCAGTTAATAAGTAACTCACCTGAGGGAAGTTTTAAATTTGTAATATATCCTTTAACACTTTCAAATAAAGACATAACGAGACCAATGTTTGTAGGGCAAATGGCTTTTTGTAAATCCTGGTGGACGGGTGGATTGACTGCTAAGTACGTCACATAAATTATTCATTAAATTTATAAAATTAACAGTTGCCTCACAATTTTCGAATGCCTTTAATTTTAATTCTGTGCGACGATAATCTAAAAGTTTAGGGGATAAAAAGTGTAATGTTAAGGCAAATTTCCTTATTTCTTCCGAGTACTTATTAGGTACAGGTAATCCTTTGGATTTATAAATCTGCCTTTTTAGGAAGTTCTCTGGTCCTGCTAAATTTCGTATTAAGGCAGTCCGCTCCATATTAATTTGTGTTTTTTTTTCGAAGGTCTGTTATTACGTCGTGCAAAATGGCATTTTTTTTTTGGAACCTCTTCGAAGTTTTTCATTTAAACGCTTTATTTTTTTACGCTGTTTCACACACTTTTCTTTCAGGGACTCGATTTCTTCACTCTTGTCAATCTGGAATTTGAATACCACATTATCTTTGTAATGAAAATAATTACTAGCAACAAATTACGTGAACAAATAAACATTTACAATAAAGAGAAACGTGCTTACATAGTGTAAATAAGTGTGTATATTAGTAATTTAATGACTGATAAGTAATCATGGTTCATTTTAGTTTGAAAATTAGAATGATAAATGGTGATTTAGCTAGAAAAGAGGTAACTAACCTATGAAGCGTCAATTGAGCTTGATTTCTGTTCTTTCTGGCACCACACATAACAATACAGCACGCAGGCATATTAACTAATAGTTTTGTCACGTACACAACAAATATTATTTACAGAATGTCTTGTATATTATCAAAAAACTTAATTTTCGTTAGGTTACGTATCCCGTTGACAGCACAACTACCACGAAACTTGGCACTTAAGGTGCACCTGCACACGCTGCCTACAACTGTCAGTTCATTTTAATAGTGTTACCATAATTCCGCAGTAACAAAAATATATTTGTCTCTTTTACCAAATGCAAATGTACTGTTGAAAAAAAGAGACAAAATAATGTATTACGGTTTTGTATTCTAAATTACATATATACAATATGTTAAGAAAACCCTGTCCGACCCGTGAAGGTATTGTTAGGTATCGATAACTGATTCTACTAATGCCTGCAAAACCTGGCTAAACTTAAAAAAAATACCCCCTAAAAAATAAATAACTTAAATAAAATAAATAGGTAATTTCATGGCAACACAGGCACAGGTCATGACCGCAGTTGACCTCATGCTTGTAGGTATAGGTAGCTTGTCCACGTTTATCGACTCTCGAAAGAAACAACGATACTTAGGCAGCTCGAGAAAAGAACTTTTTTTAAGTAGGAAGGTCGTCTGACTCTCCGAATGTATAATTTCATTGGATGAGCACAATGGCTGTGGCGGAGATGTTCCATATTTCGTCGCACGAGATTAGCACGGACATGCACACAAATAAAAATCAAGTGGTGTCAAATCCGCGCTGGCCACAGTTGGTCCTTACCAATCCACTGCTCGCCGAACTGATAATGGACAATAATGATAATGTACTCACGTACAGATCGGCAAAAATATCGTGAGGCAACGTTATGCTGGAACCCTCGTGCATTGACCGATAAGTACCCACTTCCAAATCGTCTAACACCTGATCACAACACAGCTAATTGCAGTTACTACCTCCATCAGCATGTTACATTACTCTACGTTAGAAAACGACATGATCACACAATACACGAATAGTGTACACCAGCAATGTTTACGCGCCAATAATAATTTAAAGTAAAAATTATTTTTATTTTATATAAATAGGTACCTACGCGGCTGGCCTGGCGGCATGTTTTGGTAGACATGTGTAAGTAATCAAAATATTGTTTTTTTTTATCGATTGATACTCGTCTATTTTTGGTATCGATTTAGTATTGTAGTTTCTCATTCTTATTCTCGATTCAACATCGCATGGAATTGTTTAGAACTTTTACAAAACTCAAATTAGCGAGGTAAACTGTTGTAAATGAAAATCATGCCAAAGATTTAATTTCAGTTTCTGTCTCAATATCGATGATATTGACCGATAAAATATTTGTAAAACTTTACTAAAATTGTGTTTCATAAGCCTTTCTCGTTTCTGTTTACTAATACTTGTGTTATAATAATGTTATTAGTAATTAATCGATAAACAAACAAAAGTACTTTTACCATTGGGTAATCTGTGTTTTTACAACAAATCCTTCAACCAGATACAAGTTTCGATTAATAGCGATAAAAAAACGTTATTACGCAAAAAATAGTACATCCCTAGTTTCACCTACTTTTTTCTTTGAGGACACCGACAAACTCGCCGCGCGCCGGCATCACAAACGGGACCGCCAAATATTGAACATAAATTTATACATTTAATATCCAACAATAAATCAAACGATGATACCGCCGAAAATGGTGTTGTCACATTTTAAAAAATTACTTAATTTTGGGGAAGTTCACGGGAAAAAAAAATAATTTCAAAATTCACTAGTATTGTTACTATGATGATTATGTAAAATTTCATATTTTATTTGGTCATGTGTTTACCTAACCTTTATTAGCCTTACGGGTCGGACAGGGTTTTCTTAACATATTGTATGTAGAATGAAAAACTGTATAGCTTGACAACAGCATCTCCATGTAATATAGCTCAATGGGTGTAACACAAGTACTATAATTTTCTAGTTCTTCCTCGGCGTCACTAACGATTAGAAATAGTTTTGTCTTAACGTGATTTTGCATCCACATAGGCATCGTTTTTGTGGTGATCGCCATACTTTCTAAAAACAAATCAATGGCACCTTTTTCTTGTGTATTTGTCTTTGTGCGTCATAAATCTCTTTCTTCTTGTCTTTTTTGGTGATTTTCCTCCATTTCTTTCAGTAATTCTATAAAATTTCCATCTGCGGTCCGCTTCCTTGTCTGAGTTTTACCTCCTTGCGGTGCACTAGCCTTCGTATTATCGATTGTATCGTTTGTTGGAACTACAGATATTTCTGAATTATTAGTATCTTCGTCATCTTGCGCTATGGCGGTTTCAGGTATTGCCGATGATCGTATATCTGTAGAATTTAAATTGGTGGTTTGGTGGGGTGGGTCCAAGCCCACAAACATGAGTACTGAAAAGAAAACGTACATCTCGTCTTCATTAGTGTCAGTCCACTTATGAAGACGAGATGACGTTTTCAATGTACCTGCTGCAGTTTGTGCATTGAGCACCTGTTTGGCATATCTATTTGTTGCGGTGACTATATGCCTTATGATGTCTTTACCCCCAATAGCAGTAAAGGCATCATAAGGCGTATCATAGTCTTCAATAGGCCCGACGGTAGGACTTGAAAATACTTCCCCTAATAATCCCGAGGAAGGTTCCGGCGGTGGCAACTCACTGATCCATTGCTTCACATGATCGTAGTGTTCCTTTATCGCCGCATCTCCATCCTCCCAGTCCAAATCGCACGCGGCCGCCCGTTCCAAGTGTCCAATACTGCAAAAAAATATCATAGTCAGCGTCTATTAAAAGAGTCTGACTACGGTGGTGTCAAGAAAAACAATGGACGAAATTATGAAAGCTCTTAAAAATATCCAGCTGGAATTAGATGCACAAAAGAAAGCGATTCGAGAGAATGGAAACAAGGTGACTGAACAAGTGACACAAAATATAAATAGAATGTTGGAGGAAAAATTTTTTGCACTGGAAGAGAAACATGAAAAATTAAAGGAAATAGTAGACAATCAGGAGAAAAGGATCTATTTTCTCGAAAAGCAGTCAAGACAAAGAAATATAGTGTTCTTCGGCATCGAAGGATTGGAATCTTCATACGATACACTAAAAAAACATGTGCTCAAATGGATCGAACAGCATTTGTCGCTCAAACTCTCCTTTAATGACAAGGCGATAGACCACGCCCAGTAGTGGTATTAGAAAAGACAAGTTACTATATGACAGAAGACTACTCACACGCACACAAAACACGTTTTAGAAAAAATGAAGCAATTACAAGACCAGTTAAAAACAGAGAGAGAAAAAGGAAATACGGCTGTTGTAAAATATGACAAACTAACTGAAGAGTACTTGGATAACAAAATGAAACCAGAAACAACTTGTATATAGGTCGTATATTGACAGACTGACGGGGCTACATCACCGCGCACCCACAGTGTTGCCAGTCGGATTAACCAGCAACTACCGAGCACAATGTTGCCAGTTTACTATTACAAAATACTTACAATTACAGACACCACACCTCCACCACTATACTAGACTTAGGGTCAACAGCTTAACTTATAACTAAGTAACTTATAAGTAAGTACATCCAATGTTCACTACATCTAACAATTAAAAATTAACACAAGTTTAAATGTAATCCTAATTATATCTAAGCAAATAATTATACCTAAGCAAATCTGAAAAATTTTAGAAATGATAGTTGTATTGTTATGGGACAAATCTCTTCACTGGTTTCCGTGTCCGTCTGGGACGACTCACGGGTGACACAGATGGCGATAGCAATTTAGGCGAGGACTGTTCTGAAGGAACACTGCCTTCATCGCCCTGGTTAATATTTCCTGCCTCTTCATTAGTGTCTGGCATCGTTACCTTCTCAACCCCCTTATTTAGCGGCTCGACAACATTCTCTTCACCCGCTGACTATCATCAGCCTGCTGACTCTCATCATCTCCTTCCGGACAGGTAACATCAGAAAATCGAGACCTACGACGCATTTGATCTATGTGTCTTTTATAAGATTGACCGCTATCCGCCACTACTGAATACCTGCGCAAACTGTCCACACCTCGTACGGCGCCCTTCACCCACTTATCTCCAGAGCCATACTCTCGAGCCCAAACTGAATCCCCTTCTTTGAAATCCCGTGGAGTACCACCAGCGTATTCTATTTGACGTCTCTGGGCTTCGTGTACTCTGTCTTTGACAACACCATCAGCACGCAACAAATCTAGCCTTGAGCGTAATGTCCGCCTTTGCAAAAGCATGGCTGGAGTTTCACCGGTTGTACTATGCACCGTATTGCGGTATGCTAATAGGAAAGTTTGTAAAGCCGTATCAATATCTACCTGATCCCTATACGCTTTCTTGATAGCTCGTTTGCATAACTTTACTGCGTTCTCTGCTGCTCCGTTTGAGGGCGGGTGGTAGACAGGTGAAAAATTTTGTTTGATACCGTTATTTCTTAGGAAATTTTTAAATTCTGTACTGGTAAATGGTGGGCCCTGATCGGAAACTAATTCTTCCGGTAAACCAAACTTCGCGAATGTAGATCTTAACACTTTTATAACATTATAAGCATTAGTAAGTTTCATCTCAAATACTTCTATCCACTTGGAGGTAGAATCAATTATTACGAGAAATGTTAAACCCTTGTATGGGCCTAGGAAATCAATGTGAAGCCTGCTCCAGGGGCGCGTGTGATATGGCCACGGTTGTATCGGAGCCCGCCGGGGGGCGTCCGCCTCCGCCGCGCAAGTCTCGCACTGCTTGCACATCGTTTCTACTGCCCCGTCTATGTTAGGCCACCACACGTAACTACGAGCTAGGCTCTTTGTCTTGACTATGCCCATGTGACTACTGTGGAGCTGTTTTAATACACTACTTTGTAGTGAAAAGGGTATACGGTAACCCCACATTAAGCATCCACATTCCGTGTATAATTCATTACGTCTTTTAAAATAGGGTTGAATTAATTCATCCGAACAAGTTATAGGCCACCCGGATTGAGTATACCCCAATATTCTACTAAGGACCTTATCGCGAGCTGTTGCTTCCTTAACATCTTTACTAGTAATTGGTAGAAATTTTTCTACAAAATTAACGTGTTTTCATTCCGCATTCCTACATTATTAACATCTGTACATGGCAACCGAGACAACGCGTCCGCACAGGTCTTATTTGACGAAACATACTCAATATCATAGTTATAGCCCGCTAATAGGACCGCCCAACGTTGTAATCTGGACGCGGCCATTATCGGAATCCCTGCCTTATTTCCAAAAATGTAAGTCAAAGGTTTATGATCAGTTCTCAATATAAACTTGCGCCCATATAGATACTGGTGGAATTTCTGAATTCCGAAAACAATAGCGAGTGCCTCTCTGTCTACCTGTGAGTAGGCGCGCTCGGCCTGCGTCAGCGAGCGCGACGCGTACGCCACTGGCCGCTCGCCGCGCGATGACGTGTGCGATATCACTGCACCTATACCTACGCTACTCGCATCCGTCGTCAATATTATTGGTAATTCTGGTGTATAATGCATTAAAACTTCACTACTAGTTAATAGATATTTAACTTTACTGAATGCATCTTGACACTCCTTACTCCAATTGTACTGAACACCCGCTCTGAGTAGGTTATAAAGTGTTGCTAAAACTGTACTAACATTCTTAATGAACTTGCCATAGTACATGACCATACCGATGAAAGCTCTCAACTCGGAGATGTTCGTAGGCGCTGGTGTTTTAACTATAGCCTTAACCTTATCTGGACTCGTGTGAACGCCATCCTTACTAATTGTATGCCCTAAATAATCAACTGACTCAGCAAAGAATACACATTTTTCTTTCTTTACCCTCAGGCCATATTTCTTTAAACGATCAAACACCTTACATAAATTTTGTATGTGAGACTGTTTAGTAGATCCTGTGATAATAATATCATCCAAGAAAATACCTACTTGTGGTATATCCACAAACAATTGCTCTAAACGTCTTTGAAAAATACCTGGACTTGACGAAAGCCCATAAACTAGCCGATTATACATAAATAAACCTTTGTGGGTATTAATCACTGTATATTTCCTAGTGTCATCTAGCTCAAACTGAGCGTACGCCTGGGATAAATCAATTTTACTAAAGTGTTCACCTCCCCTTAACCGAAGCAGCAGCTCTTCCACCCTAGGCAGCGGATAACGGTCAACTTCTATAACTTTATTCAGTGTCAATTTATAATCTGCACAAATTCTAATGTTACCGTCCTTCTTGACGACCGGTACGATTGGGGTCGCCCAGTCCGAACGCTCCACCGGTGAGAGAATGCCGTCGAGCTGCAGCTGGGCCAGCGCGCTCTCAACAGGCTCGCGCAACGCGTAGGCCAGCGGGCGCGCGCGCGTGAACACCGGCCGCGCGCCCTCGCGCACATGCACGCTCACCCTGCCACCGGTGAATCGGCCCAGACCGTCCGCAAACACCTCAGAGTATTTGGAACTGAAAGCATGCAAATCGAATACGTCATTCTTAAGCATAGTCACATTGTTACATTCATAATTTACTATGGGTAATTGTATTTTTAATTCGGCCATCCATTGCCGTCCCAAAAGAATAGTCTTCCCATTTTCCACAACAAATAACTCTAATGTCTTGCACATATCTTTGTACTTAACAGTAGGTAATATTACTCCAAGGGGTTTAACTAGCTCCCCCGTATAATATCTAAGTGTTAACTGACTATTCTTTAGAGTTAAATTTTTAAATAATCTTAAGTAACATTCCCAACTTATGCATGAGATAGCACTACCTGTGTCACATTCCATTTTAATATTTTTACCATTAACATTTAATTCTAGATACACAGGTTTACATTCTATAGCGGATAACTTGCAAACATCGATAAAAATTACCTCGTCACTTTCCATACTTTCACTTGATTTTTCTTCCTTCAATTGATCAATGTCGACATTGAAGTGTCTCGCTAAATTCGGGCATACGCGTCGCAGATTTCCTACTCGGTTACATACTCGGCAAACGTAACATGCAAGCCTACACGTGGCTGCGTCATGACCCGCGCCGCATACTTGACACTGCTGCTGCGCACGCTCACCCAGCCGTGCAGGCGCGGGCGCTGTCGATGCGCGAGGGCCTCGCCTCCCCGCGGCGTACGCGGTATCCTCCCGCGCCACTCCGCTAACGTCGCGCGCTCCACGTGTCGCCGCCGCCGTCGGTGCCCGGTGCCGCCACCGAGATGCCTTCGTAGCCGACATCGCCTGGCACGTCACCGCCGCTGCTGCCGCTGTTTCGCTCGCCGACCCTCCTTGTCTGACCACTTCTGCAGCGTCTTTTTCTGCCGCCTCCATACTAACTGCCAACTTATACGCCTTGCCGAAATCCAACTTACTTTCGGCGAATAATCTTTGTCTGATTGTTTCATTAGTTATGCCGCAAACTAACTGGTCTCTTAAACTTTCTTCTAACCAATCTGCAAATTCACAGGTCTTGGACATTTTCTTCAAAACTGCGGTATACTCCGAAATAGTTTCACCCTCCTTTTGTTTCCGATGTCTAAATTTGTAACGTTCAGCCAACTCACTAGGTTTGGGTTGCAGATGTTTTTCCATAATATCTGTAATCTGCGTGAATGTTTTGTTTTTAGGTTTGTCAGGAGTACATAAATTGACCAAGAGTTCGTAAGATTCTGCTCCCATCACAGTGATCAATGTAGGTACTTGTAAATCCACCGGTATTTTGTTCACTAAGAAGTATTGTTCTAAGCGTTCTACATACAACTTCCAATCGTCATTATTCACTTTAAATTCTGTAATCTTCCCGATTGACATTTTGCAAGCAACACTACTTGTTTATTTATATTTTTTTTTAACGTGTGATTCGATACTGCTCGTCGCCACTGAAGAGTACTTGGATAACAAAATGAAACCAGAAACAACTTGCATATAGGTCGTATATTGACACTGACGGGGCTACATCACCGCGCACCCACAGTGTTGCCAGTCGGATTAACCAGCAACTACCGAGCACAATGTTGCCAGTTTACTATTACAAAATACTTACAATTACAGACACCACACTAACTGGTCATATTAAAACAAACAGCAAAAAGAAAGCTGTCTCCTTCAACCAAAAGACCCACTGTGGACGTGTCAAAGGGAGGAAACACACAGTCAAGCAAAAAGAACAAAGCAAAACAGCATGGCCTCTCGGGGAGAAGATCAAATAGCATCTCAGAAGGAACAATTAAACCGAGCATGCTCAATTTCTTAATAAATAAAAATTTTGAAAATAGTCTAGACACCTCCAAAAATAGCGCATAGCAACCAGCCCCTCTCCTCCATACAGATTCAACAATGAAACATTTACATAAACAAAACACACCAAATCCTCCAACCCGGTTGGTCACCGTGGGGGATCATGACCATAACCCTCCAAAGAAAAATCACACATTCAAAAAACAACACATTAGAGACGTATGGGCGTCTTTGGAGGAGGCCTTTACCCAAAACGGGGTTCTTGCGGACTAATTATATTGCTATAAAAATACCATGTTTTCTTTTTGTAAAAATTTAAATTTAAAACTAACAAACCTAACTTTTAAGTATTTGTTACAATTAGAATTACTAACAATTTACATATATATATTTTTTTTTCTTATGTAGTATACTTAGATACTTCAATATTGCATTTAAACTTGTAATTTTCAACATGTATAAGCAAGAAATAAATGGCTTATTTATTTTATTTACGGTGGTGTCATAGCAACACTTACTGCACTGACTCCTCCAGCTCCGTTTTTCTTTTGATGGAGCCCTGGGGGGTATTTTCTAGTTCGACAATGTCGGATACTTTGATTGTACCCCCCGGGGTCATGTTTACCTTGAGCCCCGTCATCAGTGGTTTTCTAAACGATAAATGAAGTATATGTAGTATATATAGAATCATGTTAGGACCATTATATAAAATACTCACGGAGTGACACAATGGGGTGGAGGGGGCAACCATAATCTTGGTTCGGGCTCCACCGTCGGCTCGCTGGTCTTGTCCGCTGCCATCCTCATCAGCAGTTGACGCCGGCTCTGGCGCTCAAGATCAGAGGACCTCGGCCCTGGCGTCACCGACCGAGATCGTGATCTTGATCGCAACATTCTAAGAATCAATAAAATAAATTCCACTATAATAACAAATATTAATTTCACTAAGTAACAGTGTCTACTATTTATCTAAATCTATAAAATATTACTAAATTTAAAATCTTCTATAATATATATTATGAGAAATCACAATATTTTTAATAAACATGGTCTATGTGATAAAATAGTTTTTACTAGCAAAAATACTGTAACTGGACATAGAGTGAAGTTTGCGGCTGTACTTTTTACGCAACTTGTTGAGTGTGCGCTAGAAAGAGACAGAGCATTTGTTGACTTTGAACAAAATTCTTCAATTTACGTGTAATGAACTAGAATTACGAGAATTTACAATGCTCAAATAGTTTCCTAGATAAAATTCCTACCTACTTATATACATTTTGCAGAATACTTTGTAAAATATTCAGCTATTATCATCGAAAACATCCGGTATCACTAACGACAATTGGCGCCTCGTAAATTTTTCACACATTTTTCACCAGAATAAATGATAAAATATCTAAAACCAATATTTGAATCACAATCAACACAATATTTCCAGTAGTCTGATATATAACTTCAATATAATCACTTACCGTTTCGTTTTAAAATTCATTTTTAAAAAGCACCAAACACGACCGAGTTCACCGTTTTTGAAATATAGCGGACGATTTTTCCGAGTACGAGAAAAAAATATTTTTTTAAATGTTGTTGCTTGAAAAGTAGTAAAAATTTAAGTTATAATGTTAACTAAAGTTTCACACTTGTCTATAGAAGTATTTTTATGTGATCCAATCACAGTAGTAATAGGTTTGAACGACGTGAAGTCAGCCATGTCGCTTATGCTCCGACGTCGGTGCATAGGACACTCAACGGGTTAAAGATGTGTTTCGATGCGACGCCAGTGGTACTATACACACAAGGCCGCACGCTTGTGTGTGGAAACCTGGGCATTCCTTAGCATGTCTGGTGTTACTGTCCTGAAAGCGGCTTCGATTTGCTGTCTCATTTGCTCTGCTGTACCACACGGTATTGCGTACACTACGTTTTTAATATACCCCGGCATAAAGAAGTCTAATAGACCTAACGTCTGGGGATCGCGGTGGCCAAGCTACGTGTCTGCTTGTTGCCCATAACGAGATTGTAACCTAAAATTGATAGACTTTCTGTGAGGGTATCGTCCAATTCGTTCGATAAACGTTTTTAATAATTTTGACCGTTTAGGCTATGCGGCAAAAAAATTGGTTCTACGACAACATCTCCCGCGATACCATCCCACACGTTTTGTCGCCATTGGTGTTGAAAAGACGACTTCGTCGAAGCATGAGGTTTGGCGTGAGACCAAACATGGGCAATTGGTCATTGTGTATGTTACATAACCCCAAAGTCTGGCGAAGCTTCTACCTGACCGCAGTACCACTTGCAGAAGGTCACGCGAGACAAAAAATCTGTAGGTGTCAGTTCCTGGGTGCGACGGAAGTGGTATGGGTGTTGATCGTTATTGTTCAACACTCGTCATAGTTGCATATGGTCTGACGCACCCAGCGCTAATGCAGCTCGTCGAGTACTAAGTACGTGTGTTATTTTCGAAATGCTCAAGTACAGCTTCCTCTAATTCTGGAACGGTAATGTTCGGGCGACCCCCTAAACCAGGAGCATGAAAGGGACCGGTTTGGTGCAGACGATATACCATCCTGTGGAAACTTGCCACCGAAGCTAGCTGTCGACGCTCACCTTCTGGCCTACCTTAGATAAAGTTCGCGAGCAGCTCGCACATTTCTTCCGACACATATCAACATCTCATAATATTCACTATTGCTTAACGCCATTACATATAGTAGTCACAATCACAACACAAGGATAATAAATTACGACCACCGGAACGGATAATTATTCGACTGCAATGTACGATTATTGGTAGTGTACTAATGGAAAATTTTACTTTATTTATTTACCTAAATCCACTTTCGGCATGTTCAAAGCTTCCGCCAAAGATAGTAGCCGAATGGAACAAAACATTGACATCTCTCACAAAATTCACGCAGCCGACGCGTGCGCACAGAACACAATTACTCCTATCGGAGAAGAAGGTCAACTTCATACAAAAAAAGTAGGAACGAATTTTGTTTGGAAGTGCTGCCATCTTACTTTAGCCCAAGTAAACTATGTCGGCGTAGTAGGGCGGGAAATTTAAACCACTTCATGATGACTATTGTATTTTAAGTTTTAACATTTTAATACACATCCAGACCAGGAGTGCAGCCTCAAGATATTTTCCTCCTCTCGAGACCACCCTCCCGATCTGAATGTATCAGAAACGGAAAATAGAATGAATCTAGCATAGAGAAAAAAACTTTGTAATAGAAAAAAATCTAACGGGCGCCGTCCATACAAATTACATTCATACAGAATGCAATGTGCGGCCGGTCATATGAAATAACAATATAACATAAATTGTAAAACGTTATCAACGTGCTAGATTCAATTCTAGTCCTTTTATTTTATCTGGGAATAGAGATTGGAAATAAAAGTATTGTTTAGCCAATATTTTATATATTACATGATAAATTTTATAAATTTCGTACATCGCATCTGCCATGGCAGAACTGAGGTTCACAAACACTGGTCACAACAGCCACAAAATAAATAGGTTCAGAGTCAATGTCTCACGAAAAACAACAGTAATGTTAGAGTCACTATCTCACAATGCGCTAACACTAACCACGATTCGCGGAACTTTGTAACACATAAAAACGGAGGAGCAGAGCTCGACTCAACTGTTATAGCACTTAATTACAAGCAAATCGATGAAATATGGAATTGTGTTTACATCGGGTGACGCCATATTGTTTAAGCGGACGCCATGATCGGTCACGTGATTCAAGAGTGTTGCCATACAAATAAATTGAGATATTAATTTATTTAGCAACATCGCCCAAAATTCAGCCCTTGTAGGTATTCTCAAGGCTTCCATACAAAGTTGACCCCGGCTGCGCGTGCGACTGAGTCGAAAGGGCGGTAACGTTTGGACTTGTAACTTTCGGATTCAACACCCCAAAAGGCCTATATCGACAAAAAGCTTTATACGATATCTTCAAGATCATCTGAATCACAATTTTTTTGTGCAGATTGATAAGGGAATCGTTGAGGAATTGTATTTGTTTCTTCTGTTTAAATCTGGCAATAGTTTCTATTTTTCCAGCGGTGGAACGACTAGATTCCACACTGAGTAAAAAACTATGAACTGCATCTTTTAAATCTTTTTTTATTATCTTCGTTTTATTATTATTTTTTATTTTTCTTCTTCTGTATTCTATTTCAGCGCATTTTGTACTTAGAAAGCTTATTTTGTACAATCTTCAGTTTAGATTTGAGCATGAGATTTTCTATTTTAAGCCGCTGTTTGTTTTTTGCAGCTACAGCCTGGCCAGATTCAGCCCTGGAGGTTGATCTTGATGAAAATGAAGTAGCTGAGTTTATTGGAGGGGTTACATCTGTAAATCCCACAGTTCCTTTTTGTTTCCTTAGTCTATCTCTACGTGATTTTGCGTCCTTTCTCCATTTATATGAATGATATACGACCTTGTTCGTAATTACTTTGATCGGACAGGGTGTGATATTGTTGCACTGTACTTGTTGTAGCAAATCGATATTTTTTTACTAAATTCATAATATCTAAACGGAAGTCGATATTTTGTACTTCAGACATTTTTTTTTTCATCTGTGGGAGTAACAACAGCAAAAACTGTTTATCTGAATCACTATCATCTTGTGAAGATTTCTCCATACTGTTAATCAATGACTTCTGAAACAGTGTCATACTATGGTCTTTGCGACTGGCAGACTTGGAACTGGAATTTGACGATTCGCTTCCAGTCTCTTGTAGTTGGTTCTCTTCACCACTTGTTTCATAAAATTTAGTTTCATATTACTAATTGTAGGTCGCATTTGTCATAACACATCTAAGAAACGAAGCATTTCTACGTATGGCGTTTTCCTCTTCTTTGCAGCAGCAGAACATCCACTGTGCACATTGTTCTCTATTTTTTTCTTTCTAACATAGTAATCACGGAGATGCTTCCAATTTGCTAGAGGTCAATAACTGAAATAGAAAGTGTACTTGATTATTAAAATTGAAAACGGAATAATTGTTTAATTTACTGGGTTAAAGAATAGTTAATGATTATTTAAGTTTCATTTATTTTCAGATAGTTATCAACTGGAATGTGTTTTAAAACATTATCCCTGGACTTCCTGGCGGAAGTATCTACAATATCCGGAATATGGCGGGGACGCTGCTAGAAACAGAAATACCTTGCCCGAATGAAGAAATGTGGTTAAATAAAGCTGATCAATTTTATGAAAAAACTAATTTTCCAAACTGTGTCGGAGCAGTAGATGGGAAAAATATTCGCATAAGAGCTCCGAATCGCAGTGGGTCCCAATATTTTAACTATAAAAAAATATTTTCTATTTATTGTCCTTATGGCTATTTCAGATGCAAATTACTATTTTGTAGCTATATATGTTGGTGCTTATGGCAAAGAAGCTGCTAGCTACGTATTTAAACAATCAATTTAGGGTAAAAAAAAATTATTAAATGACTTCAGTATTCCAAGAAACAAAACTTTACCAAATTCTAATGGACCCATTTGTATTAGTTGGAGATGAAGCGTTTCCTTTACAGAAAAATATAATGCGGCCGTATCCTAGTGGCAATATTGATAGAGAAAAACGAATTTTTAATTATAGACTCAGTCGAGCGCGTAGATGACGGAGTCGCGGGCAACAGCTAGTAATAAAATAAACTTTAACTTGCGTGATTCAAGTAGCGCGAGGCGCACTACGTTGCCGCTCTTACGTCGACCGACATTGCGTCGACGCAAACGGAATAGACGCTGTACGCTCGACGCACTAACGAGTAACGTTAAACGTATCATCGGTTGAGTGTGAACGGTCAAGTGTTTTTTATATACATTTGTCTGTTCTGACGTTACGCGACCGATAATACGCGACGCATGTTCCATTATATACCTTCCCTAAATTTTTTAGGCACTGTCGGAACAGCCTATTCTGCAGTGTATGCACGTGAGTGCACATTGAGCCTTTCTCTTCGACCTTCATAAATTACATCTTGTTTGGGAGACCCTAATCCATCTATATGCATGGAAGAATGAGTTAACGAAGTATGAATGGCTATATCTTCCTCGATTTATTGTAATAAATTTTTAATTTTATTAATTGAGTTCCCATCGCGTCCTCACTATTAATTATGTATCAGAATGAAAAAGTAGCCATCGTGTGATTAAAAGTGAGCAAAACAAGTTTTTAAATGCTTGACAGTTTGGGTCATTATTTATAAAACTATACGCCCGCACTTGACCCAAGAAATTTTCTATAGGGTCTGAATTAAAGTATCGTGAACGCATAGTTTTGTAACCCTTTCTTTCAAAAAATTGCCACAGCCGTTACAAACTTTTAATAGTAGTTATAAAATTGTTTTGTGATGACACAATACTTTCTTTTTGTTGACGGTCAATAAATTTTGTATTTTCTAGTCTATTTATTACTGTTTTCTGAAATTCCTAAAGTTTTGATTTTTTTTTCACGGCTTGCCTGCCTGCGGTGTATAGAGCTTTCCGTGTACAGTTAACCCACAGACCGCCCGTGTAGAACGACTGACAAAAAGCTTTGAACAAAGGATTTTGACCCCATTACTACAATGAGCAAATCTGTGAGCCAACATGTTGCATTTACAGTGGCTGTTCAAATTATTATACTCAAACCAAAATTTTCATTATTCTTAAGAGTCCGTGCACAAAATTCTCTCGCTACAGTTTAGGTAAAATCGTTGCGATGCTATCTTTGTGTGCATCGTTCTAGCAGCTAGACGCACACGCGCGTAAATATCGAGCTTAGTGAACGCTTAAACATTTTTGATCCTTTAGAAGATATTATTCTAAATTATATAAAGTATGATTTGTGAATAGTCGGAAACGAGTGCACATTGTATATTTATCACAATTTAGATGAATATTGATACATTTTGACATTAAAAAAATATGGTGTAATGATAGTTTATTACATAGGCAATTTAAGAAATAAAAACATATACGGTAAAATGAAACATTACAATAAGTAATCAGTTTAATTTAATATTCCTCACATTTAGAAATCTATTAACAAAATTTTAGGGTTAACATAATTATTACGCGATAATATATCGACGCTTGAAAGGCAATCATATCTAAGCGACAAAAATTCGTAAGTTGAGTTATATACAATTATACACCAAACGACGCAGAAAAATCTGGCGGTTCGAATGGTGTATATAACTCAATTTACGAATTTTTGTCGCTTAGATTTCTAGGGTCATCACAAAACGTCTCGTTCGCAGGTTCGACGATTTCCAGCCTCCCGAACAAGCAGGCTTCCGAAAAGGCTTTAGCACCATAGACCACAATCATACGCTGCGGCAAGTTATACAGAAGTCCGAGGAGTATAACAAACCACTATGCTGGCGTTTGTGGACTATGAGAAGGCCTTCGATTCGATTGAGACTTGGGCGGTGCTACAGTCTCTCCAGCGGTGCCAAATTGACCATCGATACATTGCGGTGATAAAGTGTTTGTACAAAAACGCCACCATGTCAGTCCGTCTCCAGGATCAGGACTCGAAACCGATCCAACTGCAGCGTGGAGTGAGACAAGGAGATGTCATATCTCCTAAATTGTTCACTGCTGCGTTGGAAGATGTCTTCAAGCTCCTGGACTGGAAAGGACTTGGCATCAACATCAACAGCGAGTACATCACTAATCTCCGTTTCGCAGATGATATCGTGGTCATGGCTGAGACCCTGGAAGACTTGGGCAAAATGCTCAATGACCTCAGCAGAGCTTCCCAACAAGTGGGTCTAAAAATGAACATGGATAAGACGAAGATCATGTCGAACTATCATGTCGCACCCACTCCAATTGTAGTTGGTTGCTCTGCACTCGAAGTTGTTGACGAGTATGTATACCTGGGACAAACAGTCCAACTAGGTAGGTCCAACTTCGAGAAAGAGGTGTCTCGGCGAATCCAGCTCGGTTGGGCAGCGTTCGGGAAGCTACGCTACATCTTCTCGTCGTCCAAGATACCACAGTGTCTCAAGACTAAAGTCTTTGACCAGTGTGTGTGGCCAGTGATGACTTACGGAACTGAAACGTGGTCGCTCACAATGGGCCTCATACGAAGGCTCAGAGTCACACAAAGGGCAATGGAAAGAGCTATGCTAGGAGTTTCTCTGCGTGATCGAATCAAAAATGAGGAGATCCGCAGAAGATCCAAAGTCACCGACGTAGCTCTGCGAGTCGCTAAACTTAAGTGGCAGTGGGCAGGGCACATTGCTTATAGAACCGATGGCCGATGGGGCAGTAAGGTTCTGGAGTGGCGGCCACGTACTGGAAGACGCAGCGTAGGGAGGCCCCCAACAAGGTGGACCGATGACCTGGTGAAGGTCGCGGGAAGCCGATGGATGCGGGCAACACAAGACCGGTCAGCGTGGAAAGCCTTGTGGGAGGCCTTTGTCCAGCAGTGGACATCTATAGGCTGAAGAAGAAGAAGATATGATTGCCTTTCAAGCGTCGATATCTATGTCCTACCTACTCTAGTAAGTATATATAAATAAATTAATTTTACTTTTGAGTTTTTGCAATAACTAAAAATTATTTAGTTTTTATTTAAGGATACTAATATTAAAGTGTATTGTAAGTACCTACATATACAATATCATAATCATCTGCCTAGCCTTTTTCCCAACTATGTTCGGACCGGCTTCCAGTCTAACCGGACGCAGCATTTAGGAATATGATAGATACCTCCAGTTAGACAGATTTCCAGTATTTAGGTAAACGATATATAAAACAAAAACATGTTTAAAATATTATTTGTCAAAGAATTGTAAAGCAACCGTAAGAATACCTTAAAGAAATCTCTTAGATGAACTTCAGGACCTAGCTGCCGGCATTAGCCTCCTATTATTTTAAAATGAAGTGTCTCGTAGAGGCATTGAACGAGATTTTCTTGGATTGACAATTTCAGGCAATAGGCAAAAGTTGGTTTTTCGTCTATGCAGTAATAGTTTTCACATGGTGAATGGTCTCCAAAAATATGTTTTGGGCTGTTGATAATGTCTTTTTGTAAGTTTTTGATTTGCTCAGTAAATGCAACATTTTGAGCTCCTCGGAATCTTACTGCTGCTTTCACAGCAATGCGTAATCGGTTCACTCGATCAGAATGTAGTAGCTTGCGTTCGTTTAATGGGATGGACGTATCTTTCATCAAACATAAATTTTTCCCATTATAATTGCGCATTAAGTGATTGGAACACTCCACTTTTTCAACCGTAACGTTTGAATATGGCCTGCTTTCCAATATGTTTTTATACACACTTGAGTCACCATCAGCAATAAGTTTTGCATACACCAAATTATGTGTTTTCACAGATTCTCTAAATCCCTCAACGATTATTGAGTTCTCCATACTAGTGGAAGAGCCAGTATGATTTTTATTACACCGGTGTTTCAGGGGTGTAATATTTTTATTAGCTGCACGGGAACATGTAACACAGTATTTATTTTTAATACCAACATGTAATAATTTGCCACTTTTTACTCCTATTGTAGCCCCAACGCCTGCTGTGGAAGAAAAATTTGTTTTATATGAACGTTTTCCCCAAGCAGCATCAGCTGTTACGGCTATAGTTGGTATACCTGATGGACTTACATTGTCACTTTCGAGAGCTTTAGAGGCCTCTTCCTTACCAGCTTCTATCATTGTGGCTTCGGCTGTAGTTTTCCACCAGTTAAATAAATTGACGTGACATTTTTCATAAATGAATTTATTCATAAGTGGCATATCTATGGAAGCTTTGGATTATTTTCTTTACTCTGCAATAAATAGCATATCATTATATAAAGAAAACAGTAACAAGCTGTATTTGATTGAAAGACTTGTGAAATAAAATTAATAAATAGTTGTAGGTTATTCATAAAAGTAGGGTATTTATAAAAGTAGTAGTAGTATGTAGGGTATTTATAAAAGTAGAACTCGGCTTTATGAACTGTATAATGAGAGAATTTATATTAACACTGTTGAATTCAATTTGTACGTTAGAAAATATTCAAAATTATTTAAACAAGTTTGTTATATCGCCAAGTCACGTTACTTGAGTTCAAAGATAAAAAACAGTGGCAATGTAATTAAAACGACTTGGAAAATTATTAATAGTGAAACGGGAAGGTCCAGTGATAGAAATACTGACTATAGCCTGTCTATTAATAACAACATAATTAAATCAGACTCGCAAGTCTCTGAGGCATTTGAAAATTTCTTTTCGGATATTCCTGTTTCAACTACTAAATCCCTAAACTCATCACCTTCTGTTGCCGAGTCTTTGCTTAAAGAAAATGTTAATGTTTGTGATTCGGAGTTTCATTTTGAATATGTTATCAGTAGAGATATAATTAAAATCATTCACACTCTAAATGTAAAAAAGACTGCTGACCTATGGGGCCATTCGGTGGAAGTTGCTAAGTCTATTATTGATATTGTGGCACCCACTCTAGCTGATATCTTTAATGCTTGTATTGACTGTGGAGAGTTTCCTGATCTCATGAAAAATAGTAAAATAATACCTTTGTTTAAATCAGGTAGTACATCAGACCCCACAAATTATAGACCTATTTCTGTACTACCTACCTTTAGTAAAATTTTTGAGAAATTAATTTTAAACCAAATGCAATTTTTTTTTAATAAACATAAATTATTACATAGCAAACAGTTCGGTTTTACAAGGGGTCGTTCAACTACTGATGCCGGTGTTGAACTTCTAGGACATATTTATAATGCATGGGAGGATAAATGCGATGCCTTGGGCATCTTTTGTGATTTGTCTAAGGCATTCGATTGCGTTCTTCACGATACGTTAATCAGGAAACTCCGCCACTACGGGATCCGGAATTCTGCACTGGATCTTATTACATCTTACTTGAGTGGTAGGATTCAAAGCGTTGACGTTAATGGAACAAGATCTTCCGGGTCTTTGGTAACAATGGGAGTCCCACAGGGGTCAATTCTTGGTCCTTTTTTGTTTCTTATTTACATCAATGACCTGCCGTACCTAATAAAGGATAACCACGATATAGTGTTGTTTGCAGATGACACTTCACTTTTATTTAAACTGAAACGTCAGCAGCAGGTTACTGATGATGTAAATAGCGCGATCTCCAAAGTAGTCCATTGGTTTAATGTTAATAATTCACTCTTAAACGAGAAAAAAACCAAATGCATTAAGTTTACTCTACCTCACGTTAGGCAGGTGGAAACTAAAGTGTTGATAAAGGGCGAAGAATTGAAATCTGAAGACAGCACAGTATTCTTGGGTATAACTCTGGATGCTAAGCTTCAATGGGGTCCACATATAGAAAAATTGTCAAAAAACTAAGTTCTGCTGCATACGCAGTTAGAACAATTCGTAATTTGACTGATGTTGAGACGGCCCGTTTAGTGTACTTTGGCTATTTCCATAGCGTAATGTCGTACGGCATTCTGTTGTGGGGAAATGCCGCCGATATTCAAACAATATTTGTTTTGCAGAAACGAGCTGTTCGTGCAATTTATAAATTAAGTCCGAGACACTCTCTCAGAGAAAAATTTAAAGAGATTAATGTACTGACCGTGCCGTCTCAATATATTTATGAAAATCTTTTGTATGCTCATAAAAATATAAAATTGTTTAAAAAATACAGTGATGTCCATAATATAAATACTAGGAACAGGCACAAATTTATTGTACCTACAACAAGGCTCAAGAAAATAGGTGGCTCCTTCAGATGCCAATGTATACATTTTTACAATGGACTTCCAGAGGTGGTTCAAGATCTGAGCCTGAATAAATTCAAATCCTTCATTAAACGTAAGTTGTGTCAGAAAGCATTTTATAGTGTGAAGGATTATATTGAGGACAAAAGGGCTTGGGCTTGAGCTGCGTCCGATTTCTATACACTGATTGTTCTCTGATTTTTCCTCTTGTAGTTTTAATATGTAACTGTTAATGTTACTAATTCAAAGCCTGTATTACACACTATGTAGCCAAGCATATTGTACGTTACGGAATTGTATCGCTGACAGAGGTGTTCGGCACTTGTACAGCTACACAGGAGCTAAACTTTCCACAGATTCGGGAACACTGTTGGAGCTGCTGAACCTTGGACAAAACTATCTTAGCATTGTGTAGATTCAATTTCTTAGTATTGTATAATTGCATGGCAAACGTGTGAGCACAATGTACGAATGTGCTGTAAGGCATTTTTTTGTTGGGTTAGTCTTTTTTATTGACTTGATAGTGCTCTGGCTGTTGAGAGTATGTGTGAGGGTTTTTCTTTTTAGAAATACACGCGTGTGATCGTAAATCGCCTTTAATATATATTACATGTACATATGACATTTGTGAAGGAAACAAAAGTATGAAAGAAGTTCACGACGTGCAGTGTCATGACTGGTTTTTGCCTGCCAGTACTCACACTCCTCTTCACGGCACTATCGTGGTGATTAGGACTCAGGAAACTCCTAAGTCGCTCCGCAATTTTAACAGCCGCGGTCCGGCTAGGGCTTTGGTTAGGATATCTGCCTCCATATCCTCGGTTCGCAGATACCTGACCTGTATCGATCCTTCCATTATGCAATCTCTTATAAAGTGCATTTTTAAGTCCATGTGTTTGGACTTGGAAGTGACCATTGTGTTCTGACTTAGCTTGAGGGCAGCTTGGTTGTCGTTTAATATGACTATGCTGTCATAATTGGCCCCAAGATCTTTAAATAAAGTTCTTAAGTGAATGGCCTCTTTTGCAGCTTCAGTCAAGGCGACGTATTCCGCTTCGGCAGTCGATAGCGCTACAGTCTTCTGCTTCTTCGACATCCAGCTTATAGCCGTCCCTGCATATTTAAAACAGTAGCCAGAAAAAGATTTACGGTCGAGTTTGCATGCGCCCCAATCTGCGTCGGCCATGCCGTGTAACTCTCGGCAAGTTTTTCTAAATTTAAGACCGACGCTTTTTGTACCTTTTAGGTATCGCAGCACTCTTTTTGCACATTTGAAATGCTCTTCTCCATAACAATCGTTGAATTGGGAGAGATAGCTAATGGCAAACATTATATCTGGTCGAGTTGCCACTGCCAGATACATGAGTGTGCCAATCAAGTTTTTGTAGGGTAGATCATTCCTTTCATATCTTCCTCCTTTTTCTAGTTTAAGACCTGGTCCTATAGGTGTAGAAGTGGCCTTACAATCTTCCATTTTGAATTTTTTAAGAGTATCTTCTATGAACTTCTCCTGGTTCAATTTGATATCATCTCCTTTATAGGTAACGTCTATCCCAATTAGCCGTTTAGGCTTACCTAAGTCTTTTAACTCGAATTTTGTATTCAACAAGTCTTGTATTTCTTTAAGTTTTCTAGGACACGAATAGGCAATTAACAAATCGTCGACATAGATAACTATTATTACTTTAACTCCTCTTTTCTCTAGTAAGTATAGACATGGGTCAGCTTCTGATGCTTTGAAACCGATGTTCTTTAATTCTGTGTCGAGTTTCTTGAACCATTGCCTCCCTGCCTGTTTGAGTCCATATAAAGCTTTTATGAGATGACAACCTTTCTCTTTAGGATTGTTTTTTATATCCTTTAACATTATCATTGCTTTGTTATACAAAGTAGAATTTTCTTGTTTACTTTCTTCGACCATGATTTCAGTCAAATATTCTTCTAAACAATCAGGATACTTCATCACTATATTTTCATCTAGTTCACCATTAAGGTACGCCGTTGTGACATCCATTTGATTTAATTTCAAGCCTTCTTCTAATGCTATTCCGACAACAGATCTTATCGTACTCAGTTTAGCTACAGGAGCATATGTTTCGTTGTAGTCAACGCCTGGTCGTTGAGTGAAACCCCGTGCTACAAGTCTGGCTTTCTTTGTGATTCTGTTGTCAGAGCCTATTTTATTTCTTAGAACTATTTTATAATCTACTTCTTTCATGTCTTTCTTCTTCTTTTCTATTTTCCAGGTTCCATTCTTAACATGTGCTCTTATTTCGGCTTTTATAGCATCATGCCAGTATTCTTCATTTTCATTCTCATCGGACATAAAAGACATCTCTGTCAATAGTTGACTTTCTTCAGTTTGGTGCATTATAAAATCTTTGGTCCACGCGGGCGGATGCCTCTCTCTTTGTGGCCTCCCATTTACTGGCATTTCTAAAACGTCTGATGCGTCATCGTAAGACTCTATTTCTTCTACTGCAGAAACAACATCTTCTTGATCGTTGAAGTTTTGTGACGTATTTCCCCTTTTATTCTCCGGTATTTCAATTTCTATTGATTGAACCGTTTTATTTTTCTTGTCTCTATTTTTGTTTTCTTTTTCAGACATTCGAGAGTAATCTTTATCTTTAACAAGTTCGTCATAGTTCTGGCTTCCTTTTTCGAAGTACATTTTGTCTATAACTTTTATGTCCCTGCTTATCACAACATCATCGTCTGCTGGTATGTACACTCTGAAAGCTTTTGATGTCAGCGAGTACCCCATGAATACGCCTTCTTTGGCATTCTGGGTCAATTTTCCTCGTTTGTTCTTTTTTAAAACAAATGTCTTTCTGCCATACACGTGAAGATGATGTCCAGATGGTGTTCGGCCTAGCCATTTCTTGAATGGTGTTTCACCGTTAAGTGTTTTATAAGGGCTGCGGTTTATAAGGTAGTTTGCAGTTGCTACCGTTTCCGCCCATAGCTTTTTAGGTGCACTGGCCTCGATTAACAGACATCTGGCTTTGTCCAACAACGATCTATTCTTCCTCTAGCTAATCCCATTTTGTTGAGGGGTGTAAACTGTGGTCAGTCTTCTTTTGATGCCATGCGATTTGAGAAAATCATCAAATTCCTTGTTGCGATATTCTGTGCCATTGTCGGTCTGCAGGTTCTTTATCTTCTTGTTATGAAAAGTCTCAACTTCGTTTTTGTATTCCTTGAAAATGTTAAATACATCATTCTTCTTTTTCATAAAATAGACGTGACAATAGCGACTATAGTCGTCTATGAAAGTAACATAGTACTTTGATCCCGCTAATGTATCGCATTCAAATGGTCCACAAACGTCGCTATGGATTATTTCCAAGTTATCGGTTGTGTATAGATCATTATATCTTATGAACGGTAACCTCGATAATTTTCCTTTTATGCAGGTTTCACATGTTTCCATTTGTTCATCATTTAAGTTCAAGCCATACATAAGATTATCTGTAGACATTTTCTTTAAATCTCTTTCGTTTATGTGGCCTAGTTTGCGATGCCATTCCATTATGTCACTGCCGTTTTGCGGTGTGTACTTTGCAGACTCTTTTCGTCCAGATTCAAAGTAGTAAAGCCCATTTTTCTTTCGAGCTGTCAGTGTCATTTTGCCGTTTTTTTCTACGACGTATGCTTTTTCTTTTTCAAAAATAACCTTATGTCCTCTGTCCGTTATTTTAGAGACTGATAAAAGGTTTACTGATATGCCAGGAACATACAAGGTATCATCGAAATTGTAGCCCTGATTATCGGTATTGATTGTGACTCTGCCTTTGCCATAAATTCTACTGGTATATTTGCTTGACGCCAATTTTAGGGTACCAGTTTCAGGGGTCATGGTTGAGAATATTGATTTGTCTCCGCACATATGTGATGAGCAGCCGCTATCTAGACACCAGACATTTTTATCAGCATCTGAATTTTCGGTGCTCAGACAAACGTTATAATTGCATTTACTTTCGTTGCCTTTTTCTTTAGTGCCCCAACTTTCTTTCTTCAACGTTTTCTTGTTACCCCAACACGCTTCAATAGTGTGACCTTTCTTTCTACAGCCCTTGCAGTACAACCTTTGCCTATTTTTCTTCATATGGTATGCTTCTGACGTTTCAGACTGATCATAACCACTCCTGGCTTGGTGTTCTTCTAGAATCTTTACTTTTAGATCTTCAGGATTAGGCAGGGTGTCTCGAGATTCTATGGCTATTCTAAAATTTTCAAAATTTGTTGGCAAACTATATAGAAGCATTATGCTTAGCAGTTCTGAAGGTACCTTTATATCCATATCTGCGAGTTTGTCCACGATGTCCATGAAATCATTTATATGGTCTCGTACATCTTCACCAGTGGTCATTCGTTTTAAAACCAACTGTTTTAATAAGGTAGCTTTTCTCGCAGGCCCAGTGCTTTGATAAGTAGCCTTTAACTTGTCCCATACAGCTTTAGATGTCGTGCAGACTTTAATTTGTTTTAATTCAGACGGTGACAATAAAAGAATGATTTCAGCTCTTGCCTTTAAATCCTCTTTGTTGAACGCCGATCTCGCCGCCGCATCTGTTGCTGGTGGTAATGTTTTGTCGCCGCTTACGATATCCCAATAGTCATTTTTGATTAGGACCGCTTGTGCTTTCAAACTCCACGTATCATAGTTAGACTTGGTCAAAGGTTCTATGTAAAGAGAATTAGTACTTGGTGCCATTTTTTATAGGTACATACTTGCGAAATAGAACCACGCTCTGCTACCAATTTGTGAGGGTTTTTCTTTTTAGAAATACACGCGTGTGATCGTAAATCGCCTTTAATATATTTTACATGTACATATGACATTTGTGAAGGAAACAAAAGTATGAAAGAAGTTCACGACGTGCAGTGTCATGACTGGTTTTTGCCTGCCAGTACTCACAGTATGTCATGCTCACTCAAATGTCTCGCTGATGGTGGCGTGTGTGTTGGGTCATTGGGTTCCCTTGAATATGGTTGAGCTGAATGATGCTGATCCATTCGTCATGTTCGTGAACGGACGCCAACGGAGGGGACTGGTCATCTCTTAGCTGCCACGGCGTATTTTAATTTCTGAATTGATTTTTGTGTGTTTTCATAATGGACGCTCTCGGCGTACAATTTATTTCTGCATCGTTCTCACACGGTTGATTTCAACATGAATGATGTAATCAAATATTTGTAACAATAGCTTGAAAATTTAAAAGAGTGTCCATGGAGTTTCTTGCCCGTTCTTCTCCATAGGTACCTACTCTTTGGAATGGGCGACTAGCTTCATCTTATTGACTGACCGACCTTCTGACAATTCAAAAGTGCCTGTAACTGGTTTATTTGAAATAAATGCTTTGATTTTGATTTTTGATTTTGATTCATGCGATAACACAGGTCAGCGAGGTTTGGAAGTAAAAAGGTGAGGCCTTTGCCCAGCAGAGGGAGACAACACAGAGAAACGTACTGTGCCTACATCAACTTCGACACTCATAGTAGATGACGAAGTGGTATCCAGATGATTAAAAGTACGTTCTTTAAGCACTTGTCTGGCTCTTGCCATTCCCTCTCTATTCCTCTTTCTTTTATTGATACATTGGTAATGTGCTCCCTTGTTTCGCCCCATTATCTTAAAAAAAAATGAGTTTAGGTATAACAAAAGTATTATGTGAATTGACTTTAATAGAAAACTAAAAAACCCAAGATATTTTTAAATTGGTTCACAAATGATGGAAAAATCTACGAACTCACAAAAAAATATACTCCTTCATTTTTAAAGTCAGTTAAAAATTAGTTAAAGCAATCCAAGGGATAAGTCGTAAATATCCTAATATAATTCACAACTAATATAATATTAGTAAGAAAGAAAAATAATTTAAGGACCAAGTTGTGGTAGTCGCAGTATATTTTTTACATAAACCTACGTAAAACTCGCGAGCTCTTGCGACACAAAGTGATACGTCCTCTCGCTGCGCTAGCCGAGTTACCACTGAGCCGGCTCGTTCGTGGTCCTCTCAGCGACCCCGAGCTGGGGGCGCGAGGAGACGGTTTGGGGGCTCCTTAATGGCCCCATGACCGTGGGGTCGGTCTCTCGGCCTCCAAAAATGGAGACCCGTCCTTGGGGTGCACCCAAGGGGTGCTGTTTTTCAGTCTTCGCACACCTAAGTCGACGCCGCGAGGGTGTGCCTTCCCTCCGGCGGTGGACGGTGTGCTTTGTTGTGTGTAGCTGTAGGAGCGCCTGAAGTGTTTCACGACGCCCGTGCGATCAGACCCCTACCAGGCTGGATCACGGGTTGCCCCCGTGAAGGCCCAGCAAGAGTCGATCAGCGACCGGGCGTCGGCTTTGGTTGGCGCTCCGCTACAGCGGGTGATTACCCCGACCCCCTAACAGCTCAACCAGCTTACAGTAGGCTGCGGGGGTACGGGGGGTAGTGTGTGTTACGAGCGGTTTGTAGGTGTGTGTTCATCGCTCGTGCTGTATTCTGGGTGTGTACCTGCATGTGGAGTAGTGCATGTGTGTTCGTCGCGCGCATAGCGCCTATATAAATACAGTGCGCAAATGCGCACGGCGGCGTCGTGTTGCGAATGTATAGTGTCTATCCTTGTCTGAGTAGGTCACGTGTATTTGTGTTTGTGACCTACCCGGGTGTCAAGTCCGGTAGCGCGACGTCTGCTATGAGGTCGCGCGGGAATCTCTTCTTATCGGGAGGCCTCGCGTGCCAGGGCGCAATGTTTCTGATGTGATGGAGCTCGGAGGTGCTGGCACGCGAGAACATCCCCTTCGCCAGGCGGATAACGAAGTAGTCGATGCTCTCGACTCGTAGGTCCCTGCTAATGACCGAGTTCCTCACGTACCGGGGAGCTTGGACGATCTGACGCAGCGTGGTGTTCTGCTGCGTCCGGAGCTTTTTCCTATGTGTCTCGGCCGTGAGGGCGAGCCAAGCCGGGGCAGCGTATGTAAAGCTGCGGTCGCACGTAGGTCTTGTAGATCCCCAGCTTGACTCGCGTGGAGAGGCGTGACGAGAGCACCGGGCGTAGAAGGTTTCTGCTTACCTTAACCCGCGCGACGGTGTCGCAGACGTGCGGGCCCATGGTGAGCCGGCTGTCGAGTGTGACCCCCAGGTATTTGGCGGTCTTGGTCCACTCGACCTCGGTCCCCATGAGCTGAAGGTTCGGTGGATGACGTCCGCCTCGTGCCGTGACGATTATAGCCTGCGTCTTACCTGCGTTCACCGACAGTCTCCACTTGCTGAGCCAGTCGGGGAGGTCGTCCAGAACGCGCTGCATTTTGATGGCCGCGTGGTCGGCCGACAGCGACGTGGTGATGTACGCGGCGTCATCTGCGTACAGCGCGAGGGTTGCAGTGTGCGTGGCGGGGATGTCGTCGGTGTATACCGAGTACAACGCAGGCGAGACGCAGCTTCCCTGCGGCACGCCCGCTCCGATGGGGCGCGCGCTCGATGACACGTTCTCCACCGAAACCTTGAATGTCCTGTCCTGCAGGAAGGAGGAGACCACTTGTATCAAGCGACGAGGCGCGGTGGTCTTGGTCAGCTTGTAAATAAGGCCGGCGTGCCAGACCCGGTCGAATGCCTTTTCCATGTCGAGGAATACTGCAGCGGCGTTCTTCCTCTTGTTCATGGCCGCGGTGAGTGTGTGCAGTACCCTCGACAACTGGAGCGTCGTACTGTGTTCCGCCCGGAAGCCAAATTGTTCCGGGCGGGACGTGGTGTGCGGCAGCAGGTGTTGCAGCAGGAGTGCCTCGAACACCTTGGAGGTTGTGGAGAGGAGCGTGATCGGCCGGTAGCTTTCCGGTTTTGACACGTTCTTCCCGGGCTTGGGCAACATGATCACCTTCCCCTGCTTCCAGCAGTTGGGGAAGGTCCCGGTGCGGAGTATTCCGTTATATAGGCGCGCTATTGCCGCCACCGATTTCGGTGGCAGGTGTCGGAGGGCGGTGTTTGTGATTCCGTCCCCACCGGGTGCCTTTCTGGGCTTGGTGCGCCTTATTGCCCCCAGTACTTGGCCCGGGGAGAGGAATATGGGGTCTTCATCTGGAGCTGCCGGCGTCTTGAAGTACTCTCCAAGGTGTTGCTCCACTGCTGCGACATGGTCCAGGGCGTCCATCGGGTTTGGCGTGAACTGACGCTCCAGATGCTCGGCGAATATTTCGGCCCGGTCGGCCGCCGTGTAGCGTAGCGCCCCGTCGCTGTTGCGTAGCGGGCGCACCGGGGCTGGGGTATTCTTTAGGCGTCGGCACAGCCGGTGTACCGACGCCCAGTCGCCGTCTGCCGAGTCTATAATGTACTCCCAGCTCTCCGATGCGTGCGCGTGTAGCTCGGCCTTAACCTTGTCCGTGACACGGTTAAGCTGGTTCTTAATGGTGGGGCATCTTGTTTGTTGCCACCGCCTGCGCAGACGCCTCTTGTCGGCGATCATGTTTGCGATGTGTGCGGGGAGCTTCTGGTAGCGCCCCTGTGACGCGGTGGATGTACATGTCGCCGCTTCCAAGGCGCTCTTGATGCAGGCGGTGAGCCCCTCAGCCAACTCGTTCACGTCCAAGGCGTCGGCGACGGGCCGAGTGGGCGTGGTGGCCTCCATTACCTTCCTGAATTTGTCCCAATCCGTGTGTCGACGTGGCGCCGGATGGGCAACTCTGGTGGTGTGGTCAGTCAGGCGGACGAGCACTGGCTGGTGGTCGGACTTCAGCTCGTCGTCCAGCACCTCCTGCGCGATCTGGCAGGTGAGGCCCTAGTGTACGACGATGTCCAGCACATCGGGTGTATGTGCTACGTTGTCTGGGTAGTGGGTCGGTGTCTCCGGTCCGGACACGTCGTACCCTTTGGCCTCCGCGTCGGCGAAGAGTCGTCGGCCCCCCTGGTTAATGGTTCCGCTGTTCCACGCCGGGTGCTTACAATTAAGGTCGCCGGCGATGATGGTAGGGTGTGGTGAGGCTAGCAGCGTGTGTATGTCGCTTGTGTTGAGCGGTTTCTGTGGCTGCTTGTATGCCGCGTACATACACACGTGCCTGCCGGCGACATGCAGCTGCACACCCAGCGCTGAGATGCTGCTGAGTGTTGGGGGCGGTAGCTCCTGGTGGACGACTCTTCGCTTCACCAGCACCACCAGGCCTTGGGAAATCCTGTGTCGCTGGCTGTTGGTCTCATTGTATTGCCCATCCTTCTGGTAGACGTGATAACCTGGGAACTTGACCGTGTCCCCAGGTCTCAGGAGCGTCTCGCTGATGAGCGCCACGTCGATGTCCTGTTCCTGCAGGAGAGGACGGAGGAGCACGACCTTCTCCCTGAGGCCGCGGGCATTCCAATGAAGGATTCTCACCGGCTTAGACATGTCTGTTTAACATTATCAGGTCTGTTATGCCGGTGAGAACAACTGGCACCGGGTCCTGACCCCTGCTGAGCGCCAGCAGGATGTCCTGAAGGACCCGGAGAGCGGCCTCTATTATTGTAGGCCCGGGGTGTCTTTCCGTCCCCGGGTGCGCCCGCCGACAAGGCGGTTTGTTGTTGATTTTGTTTCTGTTGTTGTTTTGGTGGCGGCGGCCTACGCCACTCCTGAGCGGAGCTGCTCGGCGCGGGGCCGCGGACCATCCGACTCATATTAAATTGTGAGCTTTTGGTCGGCGGGTGGGAGAGGTCGTCAGTTCTTATTTGCTTAGGCCCCGCCCCCTTCTGTGGGACATTCACTGTCACATTGACAGTGGCGGGGTTAGCAGCGGCGTTGGTCGTATTGGCCTTCCCTCTTTTGCCGCCGCGTCCTTTCCTCCTTCGTCCTGAGGAGGTGGTGGCCGCGTTGTGCGCTGGTGGGTCGTTGGCGGCCGCCATCAGAGTCGCCGATTGGGTTTCCCCTAACGGCGTCGGCTGTAACGGCCTTTCTGCGGCCGCATTAGACCGCCGCGTGTTGCCGGTGATGGCGACCGTGCCCGCTCGCTTGTTGCGCACCTCCTTGCGCATTACGGGGCATTTTGTGTGGTTCGCGGGGTGCGCCCCCCCGCAGTTGATGCAGGTGGCGGGCTCCTCCCTTTGGCACTCTCTGGCCACGTGACTCCCGCCGCACCTGACGCAAGCGAGCGGTCTGTGGCATTGTTCAGAGGAGTGCCTGAACTGCTGACATCTGTGGCATTGTGCAGGCCCCCTCTTGCCACGCCACGCCTCGATCCTTACACCGGGCATACAGAGGATCTCCCTTACCTCATAGATGCCCGGCAGAAGGTTCTGTTATACGAGAACCCGAGAAACAGTTTTTAAAAAAAACACTTTGTTGGTTACACGGAAGTAGTAATTTATTAAGGGCTTTAGCCTTGACACAATTCGGGTTTGAACTTGAATAAAAAATGAACTGGCAGACACGCGACAGAATATGATGTAGCCGGCTTAACGGTTGCGCTCGGACTGGCTCCACAGGACCGCGGGACGCAAAGTTAGCCTAAAGATGATGATAATGCATTTTATACAGAAATCTATATAATCAATATATTACTGTTAATTAAGGGTTTTCCCTAACATTGGGAAACCATAACAGCCCCCCGATCTAGAGTAAACTACGCCTTTAAAAGTGGAGTTTACGTTTAATCTAATGAGATGCATGTTAGCCGATTCGAAGGGAAGGTCCCATACTAATACTTGAGGGGTTAACGTCTAATTCATGATCATTATTTTCAGGGTCTTTATTTTCTCTGAATTTCATTATTCTTTTGTGTATGCCAGTTCTATACAGTTTATAAATAACAAAAGACATTACAGAAGTTGTAATTACAGTCATAATACCCGAATAGTACTTTTGATACAAAACAATATGAGGTGTCTCAACTATATTGTTAAGACTTTTCAATATCTCTGGGTTATCATAAGCTAAAGAATCTAAGTTTATATTCTTAAGATTAACTACAGGTAAGTTCGTAACAATATTATTAAAGGCTTCAATATTACAACAAGAATCATTTAAAATATTATAATTAGAGATAATAGGTTTCATTACGATTTCACGAGTTTCTTGTGGCATTAACCTGGTGTCTTTACAATAGGCAATACATTCAGAAGGTAAGTACAATATACCATTACCACTAAATTCTATTTCTATAGATTGGGGGTTATTACATTCAATACTTATTCTAGTTCTTTCTGACATTACAAATAACCATCTGTTATGGCGTAGTGGTTGCCAAATGCTAACGTGACCATGAATAAACTTAGTTTCACAAATCGAAGGGATTGAAGTAAGTACTTTTGTAATGATTTCTGTCTCACAAGAAGGTGTCGCAGAAGAGGAATACAAGATTGACGTTTCGCAAAGGTGACGATCATTATTAACTATTTTGCAATAATCAAGATTATCTAATTTACAGTACATCGACCTGTCTCTGCTTATACCAATATACTTTGAAGATGGAATAATAGTCGAATATGATTTTGGATTATTTTTATCATGAGGAACCAGTGAAGGTAAGTTATGATATACATTTAATTGTATAGGATTAATGAGAGGTATTTTTACTACAAAAACTACTTTTCCTTTATTGAAGTAACTAGATATCTCTGATATATTTAGAATAGTATGTATATTATCTAGGTTTAGAGGAACCGGAAGTTGCTTAGATTCGGGTAAGAATCTGTAATTATCAACCAATTCGGTGTAGAGTTCTTTAGGTGTTAGGATAGTGGGATATAAGACATTAGATTTGCTAAACATAACGGAGTTAATTATATCTTCGACCTTGAAGGACAGGGCTAGAAGGCTATTTTCTATCATGGAAGTTACTTCTAGCATACGGGACCTAATACCTAATTCTCTTGAAACGTAAGTTAGATTTAGAGTATCTTGAGACATTTCTTCGATTGCATTTTCCAGATGTTTTTCATTTAGTTTGATTATAGACAGAGTTTCGTTAAAACATTTAAGGGTAGAGGTGGTGACTAATATATTTTCCTTCATTAAAATAGCTAGTTTCTTTTGATCTGTTTCCACCTCTTTAATAGCATTATCATATCGTATGGCATCGTCCTCATCCATTGTGCCAAATAATTTTTTGGATATAGTACCTACAAATCCTATTAGTGCTGACCTTTTCGACTGGCGCGACGTTAGGTGAAAAATCGCCTCATTGTCATGGGCTATATCTTTAAAACGGTTGTTCAATGGTTCAAAGAGATTTGTACATTCTAAATAATCTAAGACCTTACCATTATCACATACTCGTTTGGCTTTCTCGAGAATAAAACGAAGGTTTAGAATGTGCGGATTAATAAAAGATATATCATATGGAATTACTATGCTGAGGTGACTATCAACTAAACTTAGAGAACCTACAGGGTCGAAGTAGATGCCAGGACTGTTCGTCAAGGGCGTAATGAACTCTTGACCCAGCGCAGAATTACTGCAATAGAATAAAATTAAAATTATAATACACTTAAAACTAGTTCTTAACATATACATAACTAGGGTTACTATGTACTTAACTACGTTTCAGATCTAGGGGCTAATTTGACTTCATCGTAATGGTGCGTCACATGACGTCTATTTATAAGCAAGGTTAAGGTGCTTCTACCATTGACTTTTACAACCTTATACGGTCCTTTCCAAATCGGTGAGAGAGCTTTACGCAGGCGTACATGATTTTTGAGATACACGTAATCTCCAACCTTATATTGAACAAGTCGCGAACGGGTGTCGTAATATTGTTTAGATCTTTCCTTAGATCTCTGTATATTTTCAATGGCTTTTTCACGCGAAAGTTTCAGACGATGATGTAGAGACTTAAGATATTTCGGATACGTAAGGTCTGGTTGCAATTCGTAGACAGAATCCGGGATAAAAGGCTTTTGACCAAAGAGGAGCTCGTATGGTGTGAAATTAGTAGTCGAGTGGGTAGAGGTATTATATGCCAACATAGCTGTATAGACATACTTATGCCAATCAGAATGATTTTCATTGACATAAGATTTAAGGCATTCTTTAAGTGTAGAGTGACTGCGTTCAAGTGCACCTTGAGTTTGAGGATGGTATGGGGAAGACCATATTTGTTTTATTTTTAGAAAACTACAGGTTCTTTTAAAAAGTTCTGCAGTAAAGTTTGTGCCTTGGTCAGTTAAGATAGTTTTCGGGATACCGAAAACAGAAATAAAGTGTACTAGACACTCACATGTTTCTTCCGCAGTCGCATTAGCGATAGGGTAAGCGAGGGAGTATTTAGTGAGGTCGTCTTGTAATGTAACAATGAATTTAAGCTTTGTGAGGCCAGCTTCCGGAAGAGGGCCCACAAGGTCAAGACTAAGTCGTTCAAATGGTCTGGTGGAAGTAGTAGTTATTTGCATTGGTGATCTATTAATTTGTCTTAGGGCCTTATTACTTTGGCATTGGGAACAATCCCTTGCGTAAGTTTCGATATCTGTTCGCATGTTTTTCCAGAAATATCTTTCTTTAACTCGATTAAACATTCGCGTTGACCCTAGATGTCCAGCAATAGGAATATCATGGTTTTCGCGAAGTATTTTGGGTATCTCTGAAGGTGTAGGGTAAATTATTGTATTGTGGTAAATATGAACTAGTGTTTGGGTATCGTTAAAGATGTAGCAGAACATGTTGTATATTTTTGCCCAGATGTGTTTGTCGAAAGGATTTTTAAAATCAGTGATGGCTAAATTTAAGTCAGCATCGCTAGACTCGCGTAATATATCGGATCGAAGATTTAGTAAACTTTTATAGATTTCGTCATATGAACTGCTATCAAAATGGTATACTTTAATGAACAGAAAATATATCGATTTTCCTTTATGATCTATTGAAATAAAGGAATAAAGAGATCTTTCTTTTTCTAAGAAGTCTTTAGAGTTTTCGAGGCTACTTAGTATTTCTTCTATGTAAGGATTGGATGCATCGAGGTCGATGGAAGTAGGTATGACAAGGATGTCACAGTTACTTTTTAGGATGCTTTCATTGTGTTCTATGATTTTAGCGTTACTATTAAAGTTTTTATCGTTCATTGCTTTTAAGAATTTGCTGTAATTGTCGTCACGAAGAGGATTTGTCGTGGTATTCGGGGATTTGTTAGATGTAGATGGCGTAGAAAGATTATCGATTCCTGGCAGTGAATCATCATTTTCTAAGAGCTCTACCGACGGTAGTTTATTGTCAAGGTTTAGGGCATCAGGAGGTAGTTGGATATCGAGATCCTCGAGAGTTAGAGGGCTAAATCGAGATGAGGGGTCCTCTGTGTTTTGATTAGAAGTAGACGGGACAGGATCACTTTCTGATGTTTGAATTGGGTTTACAGGATATCGCGATAAGGCGTCAGCAGCGGCATTTAGTTTTCCTTTTTGATACTCAATTTCATATTCATATTCCATTAATTTCAAGCGCCATCTCTGTAATTTACTACTAGGATCCTTGTGATTAAATAACCACTTTAATGGCCTATGATCTGTAATGATTAGGAATTTTCGCCCATAGAGATAAGGGCGAAAGGTTTTACAACCGAACAGGATGGCGACGAGTTCTTTTTCAGTGGTACTATAGTTACATTCGCTCTTGTTGAGGGTTCGAGAGGCATAGGCTATTGGTTTATCTTTACCGACTGAGCCTTGACTGAGAACTGCACCAATGGCATAATTAGAGGCGTCACAAGTTAAGATGAAAGGGGCAGAAAAGTCCGGATAAATAAGAACAGGAGCAGAGGTAAGTTTATGTTTGAGTTCATCGAAAGCGACTTGTTGTTGATTTTCCCATAGGAAAGGGACGTCCTTTTTTAACAGTTGCGTTAGAGGTTTTGCAATTTTCGCGAAGTTATCAATGAAACGACGATAATAAGACACAAGTCCGAGGAAGGACTTAATGTCCTTGGGAGATTTGGGAGTAGGAAATTGAGTTACCGATCTTATCTTATCAGGGTTAGGTTTTACACCGTCCTTAGTTATTAAATGGCCGAGATATGCGACTTCACGTCGGAGAAACTCGCATTTATCGGGTTGAAGTTTTAGATTGTAATCTCTAAGCCTTTGGAATATTGACGCCAGGTTTTCGATGTGAGAATTCAAGTCATGACTATATATAACTATGTCATCTAGGTACACAAAGCACCTTATGCCTTGAAGGCCTGTGAGAGCTGTATTCATTAAACGTTGGAAGGTAGCGGGTGCGTTTTTTAAGCCGAATGGCATTCTTGTGAACTGGTAATGTCCCTGAGGTACACTAAATGCCGTTTTAGAAGCATCTTCTTCATTAATTAAAATTTGATGAAATCCAGATGCAAGGTCAAGGGTAGAGAAGTATTTACTCTGACCCAGCTGATCTAGGATTTCGGATATCTGCGGAATAGGGTAGCTGTCACCAATGGTGATATCATTCAGTTTTCGGTAATCGATAACTATGCGCCATTTTTGCTGACCGGATGCATCAATCTTTTTTGGTACAACCCATATTGGCGAGGACCATGGAGACTCTGAGTGTTTTATGATTCCTTGTTCCAGCATTTGGTCAATTTGTCTTTTAACTTCTTGTTTGTGTACCTCTGGGAACCGATAAGATTTCGTGTTTATTGGATTTTGATCGCTTGTTTTTATATTATGTTTAAGTGCATTTGTATGAGATAGTCTATCACCAGGGATAAAGAATATGTCTGAGTATTCAGAGCAAACATCATGAAGAGTATTTGCTTCTTCAGAGTTAAGGTGAGATATTCTAAGAAGGTTTAATACTTCCTGGGTTCGGAGATAAGAGTCTACGTTTTCAATATGACTAACTGCACGCGTGTCTACTGGATTAATAAGTTCGCTTAAGGAACTTAAAGGAGTAAGTGTGATATCTAAATTAGACTTCAAGGTAATAGGGGTTTCAGAGGTATTGATCACTGATAAATTGATTCTTTTATTTTCCTTGACTGCAACTAAGCAATTAGCGATCAACAAGTCTTCGTGATAACACTGGTCTAGTACGAGCCCTTCTTTCACCTCTGGGTTGGACACGGAGCATTCTATGATAGTTTCAGACCTGGGAGGAATTGTGTAAATTGGTTCATTGAAATGTAACTTTATTTCATTTTCACCTATTTTCAAGATTTCACGAGTGTAGTCAATTGTACAGCCAAAGGCGCGTAGCATATCAGTGCCGAGTATACCGTCATAAGGTAAGTATATTCGGGGTATTATATGGAATTTATGTATAACAGTAATTTCATCGTCTATTTTTAATTTAAGCGGAAAGTGGCCCATTGTGGGTGTAGGTTGATTAGTGGGGTCGATACCTTTCAATAGGATTACTTCTGTTGAGATATCGACTGGTATTTGTATGGAAGATTTTTTCAGTACACTCACAGTGGCACCAGAGTCTACGAGGAGAGATATGGTAGTATTCGACACCGAGGAATGGACAAGGATATGAGGTAAGCGTTTCCTAAATGAACCAATATTAATTTCAAAAATTTTTGTTTCAGGTATTGGGTGAGGAGCAGTTGAGTTCGAGGCGATATTAGTGGATACAGAGGGTGCAGAGGATACAGTGCAATGAGTTTGCGGGTCCCTGTCATTAGAAGATACAGAGGATACAGAGGATACAGTGGTGTTGCGATTAATTCGCAAGTCCCTATTTTTAGGGGATACAGAGGATACAGAGGATACAGTGGTGTTGTGATTAATTCGCAAGTCCCTATTTTTAGGGGATACAGAGGATACAGAGGATACAGTGGTGTTGCGATTAATTCGCAAGTCCCTATTTTTAGGGGATACAGAGGATACAGAGGATACAGTGGTGTTGCGATTAATTCGCAAGTCCCTATTTTTAGGGGATACAGAGGATATAGCATTGGTACCTTTGTTACGGCGATATTTTAAAATTTGATGTTTGGGTCTCACGAGGTACCACCGTGAGCCCTTTACTCGTTTAAATCGTCCACTTCGACATTTTCACCTTCGTTACTATTCATCGCGTGAATTTGAGCTTGATTATTTTGGTAACGCTTTGGAAATGGTCTTTGATTATTTAAATCCCTGAAGCGATTATTGAATTCCCGTTTCTTACATTCCTCAATAGTGTGGCCCGTGTTTTTGCAATAGCGGCACACTGGAGGGCCTGATGTTGATGGTTTATTATTATTAAATTCATTTGGATAACTTTGCTGTGTATGATTTCGGTTTTGTTGGAAGCGGCGTTGAGGCCAGCGTCCGTGATTAAGTGAATGGCTGTTAGTTGTTGACGGATTTCGTTTGGAAATAGTATGTAAAATCTTCTCTTCGGACACAGCGAAGCCAATGGCTTCATTTAAAGTTTCAGGGTCACGGCATCTGACTACGGTAGACAATCGAGAATTCAAGCCACTAATAAATGAATATAATGCTAAGTCTTGCATTGCGGCGACACGGCCAGCCAATTCGCCTTTCTTTTTAGTGGGTATTGATATATTAATTTCAGTTAATAGTTTGGCTAGACACGTCTCTACTCGAAGTGCGAACTGGTTAACCGTCTCGCTATTAGACTGACAGCAGTCCTGAAGATCCGAGAGTAGTGCAGCGTAGTGTTTTTTCTCGCCAAATTGATCTTTGAGAAAATCTTCCAGTTGCTGCCAGTTTTCGAACTCTTTAATTGAGCACGCACTCTCAGCACGGCCTTCTAATTGGCTTAAAATATATTTTAAAACTATGTCTTGCTGATGTGGTGAGGTAAGGCCGATTGCATTTCTGCAATTATTTAAAAATGCGCCCAATTTCTCCCGGTTACCATCGAATTTATTTATGAATTTGCTGATGAAATTTATATCTAATTCCTTAGACATGACGACAGGCTCGTCTTTGGGCATTATCGTAGACAAAACAAAGATAAGGCAGAGTGCAAGTGCGCTATTGAAATGGAATGCAGCACTATTCTCGGAACAGTATGATAAGGGCTTAATACACTGGAATTATTTTATCTCCTAAATATTATTAAAAGTACTTATATAGAGTTCAATTATAAGTTTCAATTTAGTTTAGAATTACGATGAAATTTGTAAACGAGTATGATCACCAGCACTAATTTTGCAACACGGAATACTGTATTTTTTTTTTTATGTAGAATAGATGTACTCACATGAACACGAAATAACACTTTTTTATAGAATAGATGTACTCACAGGAGCAATGCAACTGTGACGGCGACACGAATCATTTCGGAGCTCGGAGAACTCACTCAAGGTGAGTGGTTGGAATTCGGAGTATGCCCGATTGACAGGCACGTGACGATCTGGTTCAACCAGCAGGATACAGCGATTTGGAAATTAAGATTTCGGCACTTTTCACGGTCACGGTCACAACACAAAAGTTCACTGAACTGAGGCGTTCCGAGGATTTCCTTTTACTAAAATCCCTTAAGCTGCCACCAATGTTATACGAGAACCCGAGAAACAGTTTTTAAAAAAAACACTTTGTTGGTTACACGGAAGTAGTAATTTATTAAGGGCTTTAGCCTTGACACAATTCGGGTTTGAACTTGAATAAAAAATGAACTGGCAGACACGCGACAGAATATGATGTAGCCGGCTTAACGGTTGCGCTCGGACTGGCTCCACAGGACCGCGGGACGCAAAGTTAGCCTAAAGATGATGATAATGCATTTTATACAGAAATCTATATAATCAATATATTACTGTTAATTAAGGGTTTTCCCTAACATTGGGAAACCATAACAGTTCGGTGTCTTCTTCAGTACGGCGTGGAAAATACAGCCGGGTCGTCCTTGTCGCGCCTTGATGACGCGAACGTACTCCGGCTGGAACCCCAGCGCGCGTAGGTCCTCCTCAATGTCTGCCGGCGCCGTGTCCGCAGGCAGCCCCCTTATGGCCACCTTGTGGCTCCGCTCCGCTGGCAGCGAATAGGAAAACCAGGGGATGTTTTCCTCTTTTTCAAGTACCGTCAGATACTTTTGTATCAGACGGTACTCGGTCTCCGTCTGCGGGGTGAATTTGACCCCCTCCCCGAAAGGTCTAGCACTGGGGGCACGCCCCAGTTTTCCTTTAAGGACGCGAAAATGGTGCGCCCACTGCGGGAGTTTCTCCACCACCAGTGGAGGGTAGCGCAACTTTTTCTTCGTTGCTGTTTTATCCGTTCGGTCGGTAGATTTTACATCTACCGTCGGATTATTTTTTTCCTCCACTCGGCCAGGAGGGGCTGAGGGAGGGGGGGCTGCGGCGCCTGTTGGTCCTGCAGGATTGCGCGTCGCTTCCGAGAAGGTCTTGTGGGGCGATTCACCTTTACATTGTCGCTTCGGCGTTTCTTCCTGCTCGTCCGGGCTGCGCTGTCTGCGTAGAGCTGCGCGGGCAGGGGGGGCGACTTTAGGTAGCAAGGTTCTTACCTGTTGGCATCCGGCCGTGGACAGGTCCGGTAGCGACGCGCTGGGTGCTCGGCGTTCGAGGCTTGCTCGGGTTGTCCGGGGAATGATGGCACCTTTTACCTCTCGGTTGGCGTTGTCGTAGCCGTCGTCGTCGCTGCTCCCGTCCGACGACGCCTCCGATTCGCTCGCTCCGGGTGAAACTAGCGACCTCGACAATGGTGACGCTGGTGCTGAGCTCCGAGGGGCGAGGGGGGATGCGTAGGACATCGGTGAGGGTGGTGGTGTCCGCTTTACGGGCCCGCTCTGCGGATGTGCTGGTTTTTTTGAAGTACCCGCACTAGAAGATGTTGGGTACCTCACAGCCTGGGCTGTGGTCTGCGGGGCTCCTGATGTCCAGAGCTTGGTCGCAGGTGTCTTCGGTGACGGTGATGCAGGTGATGCCAGGTGTGCCACCGTAGTTCGCCTGGGTCTGATATTTTCATCCCCCCCCGCTATGGTGTTGTTCACGGGGAGGGGGTTTGGGCGGAATCCCCGGCTGGGGCATCCCGCTGGGAACGCGCGGTAGTCGCGACCCTGGCGTTAATAACGCCGGGTGCTGGTGTACGGGTCCGTGCGACTGTTTCCCACTGCACTTATTTTGAGCACTTTCACTATTTTTTTTTTTATAAAACGTGTTGGTGTTCGGTAGATAGAATAAAAAAAGTTTATACGAGCGTGTGACAACAATAGATGCGCGCGTGACGATCCTGCGCGCGTGACGATCCTGCGCGCGTGACGATCCTGCGCGCGTGACGATCCTGCGACGACACTGAGCCGGCTGCGTTAGCGCGCTCGTAAATATAGTAGATTTTGACATTGATTTTCATGATGAAAAAAAATTTTTTTTAGAAAATAAACTTTTGTTTCTATTATAAAAATACCTTAAATTTAATGAGGCATTTTTTAATTTTTAAAAAAAAGTTGCTTTATTATAGAAAAATCATACTTGTTTGGCTGCAGTTTTCCCTTGAATTTCTTAATTTCTGTCTTCTTTTTTGGCTGAATTATGAAATAAACTCGAAAAAGTGGTCAAGCTAGCAGCAAGATAGTTATATGCTGATGTGAATAGTACTTTTTTATAGGCAAAATCGCTTGTAGTTTCTTCAGAAACTATGGTCAAACTTCACTCGAACGTGAAATTTGAGAAAAAGAGTATCGGAAATTGTAGATTTACTACTAATTATGAAGTTTCTTGAAAAAAGTAGTCAAGCTAGCAGCTAGATGAAGAGTTGTACTATCCATATCATACATAATTTTACTAATGTTATTTAACATATTCTCACAATCATGGAACAAAATTGATCAAAATGAGCAGATTAACAGGACGGACCCTTAAGTTTAAATGATTGAAACGCTGAACATACCTTTCATAACTAGTTGTTGTGTATTAATATTATATTTTCGGCTTCTTGTTTTTATTTGGTACGAAAATAAAACTATTTTGATAAGATTATAAAAGTATATTTACAAAATAATGTATACATTAATATTTCGTAAACCCGCCTTTTTGCGCAATCACATTTTTGAGACGATGTGGCATGCTTTTTATACATGATTTCGATATTTCCACTAGGTGTGGAGTATTATGCCATGCTTTTATACTCTTTTCGATGAGCTGTTGCTTATTGGTTATGACATTTTCCTTGGCAATTTAGTTCTTTAAAGAGGCCCATACATTTTCGATTGGGTTGAGGTCTGGGGAGTTACCGGCCAGTCACTTTTTTAGCTTTGTGACATGGAGCCGAATCGTGCATAAACACCAAGTCGCCATTGGGATACCACTCTTGGGTTTGAGGAATCGGCCTACCCATCAACACTTCTATATACTGATCTTGTCTAATGGTATTTTTAACAATATTGAGGCGACCATTTCCCTTGCTACTGATCACTCCCCAAATCGTTATTGATAGTGGATGCTTAACCCTTTCCACTATGCAATCATCGTTGTATTTTTCATGTGGTCTTCGGCGAACATACTGCGTATTAGGCTGGCCGCATACATACGTAAAATGTATTCGTTTTCCGAATGCGTAATTTCGAATCGGGATTCCGTGCGACTAGCGCAAACATTTGTTTTTCTTCATTTGGAATGTATCTACTTCACTACGGATAATGATAGCGTGGCGAACGCACGAGGATGGAGGACGACGATTTATTAGCAATTGCATTTCTGTTATTAATAAATAAGAAAAAGAAACGTTGTCGGTATTGGATACATCCACTAAATACTCGAAGAGTCTATGAGAGTCCGTATTATTTGAAGAGAGCTAAGTTACGAACACACCCAGATAAATTCTTTGATTTCTACAGGATGTCAATAAATTCTTTTGATGAACTTTATAATAGCATGCGTGATAAATTAATCGAGCAAAATACCTGCATGAGATTATCTTTGGATACGTAAGAAAAACTAACCATAACATTGAGGTAAGTTATCTTTATTTTTACATCTGTTCTTATTTAAAACTGAAAACAAATCAACAATCTTAATTATTGCTTAAACTTTAGGTATTTTTCAATATTATTTTCCTTTTCTTGTCCTTGAGATTGTACTAATTAGTTGCTGCTTCGGTATCCTCTGAATGATGATGATTATCAAAATGGAGAGATGTGGAAGGTGATGTGGTGATTGAAGCGGTGGCAGACGTGTAATAGAGTTAATAACCACTCTGGAATTGTTTGGGGCAGATTGATAATTCTTGGTTTTATTTTGAGAAGATGATGAACTAAAGTTTAGCAATGGAGTTTGCGTTTGATATAACATATTAGGTGAAGTTTCTGGTACAGGATTAAATGAATAACAGGGGGAATAACCACGGCTTGACGTTGGTGTAGCTGAAAGTTGACTGAAGTTATCATAACTCAGTGAAGAAGATGGAGAAGAATTGTACTCAATATTAATTTCTTTTACGTACTGCAGCATTCCCAATTTATTTATTTTTTTTATTTTCATTCATATTTTTCATATGTGTTCTAAAGCTTAAAAAAATTTCATGTCATCGTCTTCTACTTCTTGTTGTTTCTGATTGGCTTTCTGTTGGTTTTGATGTAGGATACTGAGTATTTCAGAGGGGATATCTTTTTTGTTTCGTTTTGAACTTTTAGCAGGCGGAGTTGATGTAGGTGATGGAGGTTGGAACATATTTGTATCCACTTATTCCACGCTGTGTTCTTCTGGGGATTCTTGTGAAATATTATCTTGTAAATCATCGGATTGATAGTTTCCTTCGGTATTTCTTTTAACAAAAAAAAAAAGCAAAAAAAAAAGTGAGTCGCAAAAGGACCCGATACTAAGTGAAGCATTGCAATTGATGAGGACTTCGGCGCAAGCTGCTACTGCTACCCTGGCTAGCACTGCTTCATCTCCAGCTGTTGCACCTGACCGTTATCAAATTTACACCAATTATTTAGCGTCCAAATTTCGTACTTACACAGCCACGACTTTCATGGCTGCTGAACACCCTATAAATAACATACTGTATTCTGCTGATAGAGGACAGTTTGACTGGGAAAGAGAGCCAAGCATCTACACCGACTTCTCCGCTAAATCCGAACGCTGATTATTTTGAAATTTTACATTCTGATGATTTTAGTGACCTTATAAGATTCAATAATCTGTAATTATGTTTCTTTAATAATAAAATATGCCTTACTTACCTTGATTTGTTGTTTTAATACATTGAGAATAGCTTGACAGGTCTCTGATACTATTACACTTATTGCTTGCTTTGATACTCTAAAAACATATTGCAAACTTGTAAAAGAATCTCCACTTGCGAGGAATTTTAGAGTGATACTAAATCTTTTCACTGAAATCGCCTTTCTAAATTTGGTATCAGTTTTTGAATCATTGGGCCAATCATATTTATTAAATATTCAAAATCCATAGGCGACATGCGAGAGAAGTTTTTGTATTTTCCACTCGGTATGTTGAAATTCTAAATCTTGCATTAATGCTATTCCACCATGTTTGTTTCGATTTCTAAACACTTCGAGTTCCCACCAGCGCTGTCTACGTCTGGATTTCACTTCTCTTGAAATTCTATGAATGACAATATAGGAGGCGCATGTAACCGCTATACAATTTTAATTTATTTAATTTTTTATTATAATATTTAAATAGCAATTGTGTACGACATGGCTGAATCGTTTGGGAACGCCGCCATGGTTGAACCCTGACAGAAACGCAAATCAGGAAAAGATACGAGGAAAAAAATGAAGCGTCCATATTTGTAAAGTTAAAGTCGATACACTGACATGATACAGCATTTGATAAGTATGGACGCGTTTATTACAACACACACCCTAATAATACGTAATGAAAAATCCAAACTTATGATACAAATAGCCGATACGATACGACTGATCGTGATACATCAAGATGCTACAAATCTGGACCCAGCTTTACATGGTGGCTGTGCGACATCATCCGCACGGGATCGGTTAAAGTTTTTTTTTTTTTTCGGGAGAAAGTTACTGCATTTCTGCTCTAGTAGACCATAACTACAGTGTAATTAGTAGACCCAGATCAAAGCGATCTGTCAAAGGTAATTATTCTATACAAATGCATAAAAATAGAAATTGTCATCAAAATACCAAATGTTTACTTAAAATATTGTTCTGGATTATTTTTTAACATCATATTAGTTTGGTTGAAATTGTTATTCCCTATTATTATAGAAAAAAATTGCGGGTAGTTGTACGAACAAGTGTTTTACTCAATTATTTAAAATTTATTGAAATTATAAATATATTCAATTTTTTTATTTAAATGTACACTTATACATCAGCTAAACTAAGGTTTTTGGCTAAATTGATCACACAACTATTAAAAACAATACACAATTTTAAAATTTCACAATGGAAGCAATGCAAGCCTCAATTTTGAACATGAAGTTGCTGTTCCAAAACAGGATGACAGCCTTTGAAGCAGAATTGCAAAGCAACCCTTCGGGAACAGCAAGCTGCACAAGTGACGGTTTGGTTGCGGACTTCACTGCATTTAAGAAATTTATTCTTGAGGCATTGGGCTGTCTTCAGCAGCAGTTGGAGGTATTGGCTCAGGGACTCGACAACTTAGAGATGCGTGGGCGTCGCAAGATGATCTTGTTGCATGGAATCACCGAGCAGGCCAAGGAAGAACCGACACAGGTTGTCGCTGAGGTTGTGCGATGTCAACTGAAGTTGAATGATTTTGCTGTTGCTGACATCAGGCGGTGCCAGGCCCGTTCTCTGCAAGCTCCGGGACGTCGGCGTCAGAGACAGCATCTGGTTTGCTAAAGCAAAGTTGAAGGGCACTGGGATAACTGTTTCAGAGTTTTTGACGAGATCGCTGCATCAGCTCTTAATGTCAGCGCGTGAAAGACTTGGTGAAACGAATTGCAGGGACAAATATATGTTCTTCCTGCTGACGGCTCCCGGCAACGAGTAAATTGCATGGATGATCTCAACAACATCAAGCAGGTGAGTGAAAAAGCCATATCTCCTGGCGCCTCATCACTGTCCCCGTCGCTGTCTCCATCACCAGCATCGAAGAAAGCCTGGCGTGCTGCCGGAAAGAAGAAGTAAGCCGGTGCGCTCTTTCTTATTTCTCGTTCTTTTGGCGAGTATCCTCCGGGTGGCAGGTTTCATTAATAACTTGTGACCTTTAAAAATTTTATATCCTTATCTTTCCACATACATATTATATTCGGTACATGCAAATATTTGTTTCTATTACGTATTCCCATAAGTATATATTGTTACTCATTTCATTTTGGCCTGTCAGCTGTCAATTCATTAATTCATTAATTCTATTTTTGAAGTTTTCGTTCAGAAACCAAATGATACATTGAGATCTGAGCATCAAGAAACAAGTTCAAGCTCTACGACTATGGTTGGACATCGAAGTGTGTGTGTACTCTGTGGCCGTTCTATTCTTCGGACACGCTTTCACCCTTTGAACAGTAGTACTGAACGTGAAGCTCGGATCTATAATGTTATTTGCGAATGGATAATGCCACGAACGGTAAATAACATTTAACAAAAGCTTCATGTGTTATTAAGTTTACCATTTAATAGACTCGTATAATTCTTGTATGGTTATTTCTACAGGTGCAACTGACCAGCCGCTTGTGCCATCCCTGCTGGATGAGAGCTGATAGGGCCAGTCGCCATTTTATCTCTGGACCATCTACCTCGAGTAGTGCACCTACTGTAGAAGAATCACCTGAAATACCGACTGAAGATCCTCCAATACAAACGAGAAATGTTGTGTCTGGTGCAAGTACTTACGCATACCAAATTGTTCTACCTGACTATGTTAGAGCTATTGAAACAGATGGGTTGTAGAAGTGGTCAATGGCTGCTTCAAAAGAGATTACAAATTGCTTAGGCAAGACTATTTCAATGTGTCAAGTAAACATTTAATGAAAGATTTTGAAGTGGCCGCGGCTCTAATGAATAGATTTCATCCTCCTATCAGAGATCGTCCTGATGCTGTGGAAATACTTAACATAATAAATGAAAAAATGTATGTAAATAATGATATTGTGCAGCAAAATAATTTGAATAGACTTAGGGCTAATTTCACACGCATCGATGGCCAAAGTAACTTAGCCGATTTTCCACAGCTCAGCTTTTCTGAACTAATATTAATATCTCTAGGCACATATCAGATAAAACAGGCACGGTCGTATTATGGGGAGCATGTAAAGGCAAATGGAAGATTTGAAATAGAAGTATGTAGGGAGGTGGACAGCGACCTACTAAGAGAGTTATCATCTACAAATAATTTGTACTTAGTCAGAGGCCGCATTCAGTCAAGACATGTGAGTGGAAGAGTATATTTTATTTATATTTTTATGATATATTATAATGTGTGGGTACTTGTTTTACGAATGTAAGTCAGTCTGCGACCAGCCATTAACCTTTTGAACGCCAATCACTTCTATACAAGTTCGAGATTTTCGTGCCCTCAGCGCCACTACTTGATTAGAAGTAATCACAGTATAAAATAAATTTACGACTTTTACAAGACCTTTTATTTTGTTTTTATGGAAATTTGCCCTGTTATCAACCATATTTTTAACTTTTTCACGCATAATAAGTTCTTATTTGTTTAATTTTCAATAGAAACAAAAACGCCAGAAAACATTTTAATGCCCCCAGCGCCAATTACTTGATATCAAGTAAGCCAGTGATGGGACACGACGAAGACCTAGCTATATTTCATCTCGTCGAAATGATCATAAGTACTATTATTGCAAGAAAATGACGTAAATATATAATATTTTATAAATATTGTACACTTTAAACTAGGTTTTATTCACCTTAATCAAGAATTAATAGGTTTTCTAATCATTGTCGATAGTGAAACCCCGTTTGAAAAACCCATCCCTACAAAGTTAGTTAGTTGTCGGTCCGTACACGCCACCGACGTGTATAGAAGGAAATATGTGACGTCATAAGCGGACGGGTTTCAAGGTCATACTGACTTTGTGCATTTTAGTGTAGTGCAATGTTTACATCTTGAGTTGGCGCACGTGTCCTTATAAAAAAAATTGTGACTGAATATGACGAATTATTGCGAGTTGTTCTAGTCTGAATCAGAATTTTGAAATAGTTCGTCGTCTTGACATTCCGTTAAGTCGTCAACTTCCGTTTCAGGAATTTTCTTCAGTTTTCTATTTGTTTCTACAAACCAGAAAAATAATTGCGAGTTTTTAGCGATACCATTAAAAAAAAGGTCTTGTGTAAAACAGACATTTACCCTCCATTTTATTTTATTATTTAAAACGTAGAAAATCACGTATTTAGCTTCTATTAATTGTATTTGTTGTAAGTAAACGAAATAAATTATGCAGGAATCGGTTGAGTTTATGCACGTGTAACTCGACCACAGTGAATATAAAATATATACCATAGAAATCTAGACATCCCTAGAACAGAAAGGATTTTTACGTGCCTCGAGCGCCAACTACTTGATATGAAGTAGAAGGATTACATTTGGAGACAAATAGGGATGTGCCTTGTAGAACACACGTCTAATAAATTTAAAATTCTTTTCTTTATTATGGGGAATATATCCAGGTTTTCATATTGTTTTTTTTATGAAATAAAATAAAACATGAAATTACGATTACAGTTTTTATTTAGCTTCGTAAATTGGTGAATAAACATTATTTTAAATGTATAATATTATTTGTCGATAGGACACTAATCCCATCCCTACGTTTTACTATAGATACGTTATACATTTGTAGTGTGGCGCAGTAGGACTCATCGCGTATTATATAGATGGGCGTTCAAAAGGTTAAACGGTGCAACGACGCTCCTTGTTTTATTCAAATATTATCCAAGAATACCACATATTGGCGAAATGGCGACGAGGCGATATTCACGCGAGCAAGAAGGAATGTTTTGACATAATAGGCGTTGAAAATATAATGGCTCAAGGAAGAATTATGTTTGGAGGACATATTACGTTCGACCATCACGTGCAGGAATGGAGGATTTTTAAAAGTCGTTTCACTCAGTTTTGTTTGTTGAACGATATCACAGACGACACTGACAAGGCTCAAGTCAGACGAAGATGCCTGTTATTGACGTGCTTGGTGGAAGATACATACCGCATCGTTAAGGATTTGGTTTTTCCGGAAGAACTCGAATTGATAGAATACAAAAGTCTACTATCTAAGCTAGACAATCATTTTGCTGCTAAAAAGAGTACATTTGCGGAACGGTACAAGTTTTACAAAGCGGAGCAACATCCAGAAGAAGATTTGGCTGAATGGGCTTCGCGGGTACGTAATCTCGCACAGTACTGTGGGTTTAAATCGGAACTCGAGTCAGCATTACGTGATCGGTTTGTCCTCGGATTGGAAAATATCAAGGAAAAGGAGAAGTTGTTCGCAGAAAGCATAGACGAGCTAACATTGAATCGTGCATTAGAAATAGCGCAAGGGGTAAGATGCGCACGATTAGCTTTGAGGGAGTCGCATAGCAGCGGCGCTGTCGCCGAGCCGACCGCGCTGCCAGCGGAGCCGGCGCATCCCGTGTTCGCATTAAAACAACGCGGCGCAGTCAGTACGGAACGAGCAGGCGCCGCGGGCCGCGCCGCCGCCGCCGCCGATATCTCGGAAGTTCGGAAGTGCTGCGGTGTGTGCGGGATATAAGAACCATAGTATGGACCAGTGTCGATTTAAAAACTATGCGTGCAAAAAGTGCAATCAAAAAGGTCATTTAAAGCGTATGTGTAGAAATAACGTGAAAAATAGTAATTTCTTGGCAGCGGGTGACGATTATTTTTTTGAAGGTATTTATGATTTTTTTAACATTAAATATGTTAATGGCGAATCGATGCAACAACTAGTGTCGGTGGCCGGTACAATGCTTAGGTGTGAAGTGGATAGCGGTAGTGCTGTCTCAGTTTTGGCAGATATTTTTTACAACTTGAATTTTCGGAATAAATACAATTTAAAGTCCTGCAACACGGTTTTGAATTGCTATAATGGTAGTAAGATTACACCGATGGGTTGTGTTACCTTGCCTGTGACTTATAAGGGTCGTACGGAAAATTTAAAGTTTTATGTTGTAGATACGGGACAGTCTACCAAACAACCGTCGCTGTTAGGTCGGAATTTCATTTCCAAGTTTAGTTTACAGCTATGTATGGTTCCATGTAATTACATTAAAAATGTAGACTTAGTTGCTTATTTGAGAAGAAAATACGCTGGATTGTTTACCGACGAGTTAGGTACGTTTAATAAGCACAAAGTTTCTTTGAAAATTAAGCCAGACGCGCAGTTAAAATTTTTTAAACCAAGACCTGTACCGTTAGCATTAAAACAAAAGGTGGAGGTAGAATTAAATAGATTGTTAGAATTAGGTATATTAGAGAAAGTTGAGCATTCCGAAGTCGCGACGCCAATCGTACCGGTGTTACGACCGGACGGTAATATTAGGATATGCGGTGACTACTCGGTTACACTAAACAAATGGTTATATGCGGATAGTTATCCTTTACCGCGCATTCAAGATCTATTTGCGAAACTTCATGGCGGGGTTCAGTTTTCAAAATTAGATTTATCTAGAGCCTATAACCAGTTATTGCTGGATGACAGCAAAAAACTAACATGTATTAACACTCATAAGGGTTTATTTTGCTACAACAGATTGGTTTTCGGGTTGTCAACAGCTCCAAGCATATTCCAGAGAATTTTAGAAGAAGTACTTGCGGGTATTGATGGAGTCTGTATTTTTCTAGATGATATTTTGGTTACGGCAGAAAATAAACACTTGCATCTTTCAAGGCTAGAAGAAGTGATGAATAGACTTGAAAAGTCAGGGTTTACTGTTAAAGAAAACAAATGCGATTTATTTAAAGATTCTGTTGAGTTTTTAGGATATATTATTGACAAAAATGGATTACGTAAATCAAATTCTAAGGTAGAAGCTATATTGAATAGTAAATCTCCCAAAAATGTAAGCGAATTAAAGTCATTCTTGGGCATGGTTAATTATTATAGGTCATTCATTCGATCAGCATCTAGCCTTATGGCTCCCCTACATTTACTTTTAAAAAAAGGCGTTAAATGGAATTGGGGTGAGGAACAGGCTGTGGTTTTTAAAAGAATAAAAACGGAACTAGCATCAGACAGGACCTTGGCGCATTATGGTCCCAAACTTCCTACGATAGTGACTGCAGACGCGGGGCCGCGCGGTCTAGGCGCGGTATTATCGCACCGATACCCCGATGGCACTGAGCGCGTAGTCGCTTACGCTTCAGGCGCCCTGTCCAAAGCGGAGTGTAATTATTCACAGATACAAAAAGAGGCTGCGGCTATTGTATTTTCTGTAAAATAATTTCATCACTACCTATACGGTCGTATTGTACCTTTCACTTTGCGTACAGATCACAAACCGCTTCTAACTATATTCGGAAACAAAAAGGGGGTACCAGAGATAGCGGCAAATCGTCTACAACGTTATGCATTGTTCTTGTCTGCATATAACTTTAACCTTGAGTATGTTAGAAGTGAGCAAAATGTGGCAGATTATTTATCTCGTTCGGTTGCCGAATACATTAAGTGTAACAATGAGGTATTGGAAAATGACGATAAATCAATGTTTGTTAATCACATTACCGATAGCAATTTAAAGCCGATTACACTAGAGGATATTAAGCGGGAAACTGAACGAGATGAAATGTTATGCATAGTTACACGTTATGTTAGAAACGGTTGGCCCAAGAAGATTTCCGATTTACGTGTGAAACAGTTTTTCGCTTGTAGGGGTGATTTGAGTTATGAAAATGGGTGTTTACTTAGAGGCCACAAATTGGTAATACCATCCATTTTCAGGGAACAAATTCTAGACATGCTACATATCCACACTTTGGAGTAGTTAAGACAAAAACGGAAGCAAGATCGCGTTTCTGGTGGCCAAATATTGATAAACATATAGAAGAAAAGGTAGGTTCCTGTATTAAATGTAATTCTCTACGCAGCAACACGCCTCGCAGTCCGCTCGCTGCGTTCCCAAGGTCGCGCAGGGTATGGCCCTGCGCGACCTTGGGAACGGGTGCATTTAGATATGTTTACGCTCGTCGGCAAACAGTTTTTAATTGCTGTAGATGCGCACTCAAAATAGGTGGAATGTTTTCCAATGGCAAGTACGGATAGTGAAGCTATAATTTCTAAGTTGTCAGAAATGTTCAGTAGGTTTGGAATAGTGCGTACCTTGGTCACAGACAATGGTAGAAATTTTTGTTCAAGCCAATTCGATAGGTATTGTTTGGTTAACGGGATTCAACATTTAACAACCGCTCCATATCATCCGGCATCAAATGGCCAGGCAGAAAATACTGTCAAAACGGTTAAACGGGGTTTGAAATTAATGTTGAATGAAAGTTGTAATCCAAAGGTAATACAACACCAGCTTAATGACTTTCTGCTGAATTATAGGAATTCAAAACATTACACGACGGGTTTTTCGCCGGCTCAGTTGTTGTTCGGTCGCTCATTACGCAGTAGGCTCGATTTGTTGGAAGTAACATCCGATACTGCACATTCCAAAGAAATGAGTCATACTGATAACGCATCAGCTGTGTCGTACGCATCCGCTGCTAAGAATAATGTTGTTCAAAAACAGACCTTGCAGCTTAAACATTACGGAGGCAGTCGTAATAGTGAATGGAGTTATAACGATCAAGTTTTAATTAAACATTAAATAACTTGACCGTAAATTTGAAGCCTAATAAACATGAGAGAGAGGCCATCGTTCTGTCCCTTTTTCGCGTCCTTTCTCCCTCCTAGTCGCGTACTATCCCCTTCTCTGTCTCTCTTTCCACCACCACTAGAGCAGTTGCAAACGTCGGTTTGCTTTTGGATTTACCTCATTGACGTCGTTGTTCTTGTCCTGACAACATCGGAGCAAAAAGCAAGGTACAATATTATTTTATTATAAACTCTAACGGTGTTGCCGTTCGTTTTTAGTAATATCGAATATATTACGAATTGTTACCCTCCTTTTTTAAACTTTTGTTGCGTAAAGTTATTTTAATATGTAAAGTATTTCAGCACACGATTTATAATAATGAGTGATCAATATGTGTTACCGAACCAAAATATGAGCACTCATGATAAAAGTAAAGATAGTAACGTGCAATCTCGGAAAAGAAAATGCGGTGTTGGGGATTTTAAATAGCTCAACATCATCAAGTTCTAGTAGCTCTAATAGTTCATCAAATCGTAACCGTTTTCGTCGTCGTACACGCAAAAGGAACAAACGTAGTCAAAGAGAACTTAAATTACAGAAATTAATAAATGAGGTAGGTAGCCGATCTTATGTTTATTGTGCTAGTGAACTTGATCGCGTGAACATCGCGAAGAATGTTTAAATGATAATGTGAACCGCTAACTATACGGTGATGGCGTTTATATATGAAGTATAATAATAATAATAATAAAACGGCAACACCAACGTCACTGTCAACATCTGTTTTGATAGCTTTTCAATATTTAAATATATATAAAATTATTAGATACAGTTTACATATTTATATGTGGAAATCAAACCCAAATCAATAGAAAATATTATTTAAGTATAAATTTCAAGACAAAATATGAAACTAAACCTTGCATCAAGAAACAGAAAACTAGTGACATCTGTCATGTCACCTCCACAGTCTTATATAATATAAAAAATTACAAAAGCTTGAAGATGTTGACACGATCAGCCACACGAAAAGCACGCCCACCACCTCCGGACTCGTTGCTCAGCTCCGCCTCGCCGCCACCGGTCTCCAGCCCCATTGTGAACGCTGTGACGACATCGGCCGCGGCAGTTGCGTCGAGCTCGAGCGACGAGTATTTCTCTCCGCCGACGTCGCCAACACCTGTACGTCGGCAGGGGAGAGGCCGGCCACCGAAGAGCTTGGGACTTAGGGGCCATCCGGCCCCGAGCCGGGTCCCCGCTGTCGGTGGTTGTGTGCAGCGCATGAGATGGTCTCAAACAATGAATGAGAATGTCATGCGCGCATATTACGGGGCTACAGAGGGGGGAACTAACCTCACTGCGTACCGTGAAAGGATGCTGTCTCTGTTTCAGGCACTGGAACCAACTGTCAACGTCTCGGCCCAACGACTGTCGGATCAGGTGCGGGTCATCCAACGCAATCACAGGTTGGACGATACCGCACTTGATAGGCTGCGCTCAGAGGTACTGAGCAACCAAATCGCCCCGACTCTGACACAGACCGCGGCACTAGCGTCAATTATTGATGCTGTTCCGCCGCGGTCCAATCGTGTAGAAGAAGAGGATGATGGGGTTGAAACAGTAAGTAGCCAGTATAACGACCGACTGAGGAGCACACTGGAGGATGCGTTCCGCGAATATAGATTCACTCCAACAGATCTTAGACCGCGATTACCACGGCTACCTATGCACAAAAAGAATAGGGCGCTGGTGAGTGCTTTGGACTCGCAGCTCAAGAATGTCTTCGAGAGCAGCGAGGATCTCATTGATACACACTCGATCCTGTTCTGCGGGGCTGTAGCGGCATGTCGATTAGCTAATATAAAATTCCCAAATTGTGATGAAGCTAACCGACCGAGACCAGCCGTACCAGCCTGGCAGCACAGGATCGAGCGTCGTATCGAGGGGGCCAGGGTACTCATCGGCAAACTATACTGCTTCAGGGAGGGCAATACACGACCAAGAGTGATGCGCTTCGTGAGACAGGCGTTCTCGGGGACTGGAATCAGTCCTCGAGAATACATATCACATGTCACAGAGCGCATCGACTTCCTGAAGCAAAAAGTTTGTGCATGAGCGAGCCGTATACGGCGGTATAAGCGGCGGGTGGATCGTTATACGCAGAATCGCATGTTCCAGAGTGATGAGAGGTGGGTATATAGAGCTTGGGAGCGAACTGAACAAAACGAGGCCGACGTGTGCCGCCCGGATGATGCCGCCACGAGTGCATTCTGGCGCAGCATCTGGTCAGTACCCGTCTGTCACGCTGAGGGTGACTGGATACAGGATGTCGAGCAAGTGTGTGAAATGATACCAGAAATGGATACCATTCTAATAACACCAATAGATGTAGCCACAGCAGTCCGTTCGTTACCGAATTGGAAATCACCGGGACCGGACGGGCTGCATAACTTTTGGCTAAAATGGCTAAGCAGTTCACACACTTGTTTGGCATCTCAATTCCAGTCATCCTTTGAGTCTGGTTCGCTACCCCAGTTCTTAACAACTGGAATTACCCACCTGCTCCATAAATCAGGTAGCACCGCGGAACCCAACAATTATAGGCCGATTACATGTTTACCAACGGTCTATAAAGTTCTTACATCCATTTTGAAAGCTAAAATAAACAAACATCTTGACAGCAACTCCATCATGTCTGTCTCTCAAAATGGATGTAGGAGCGGGTCCCGCGGTACTAAGGAGCTACTTCTCATAGACATGGCCATCAGCCAACAGGTTCGTCGATCCCGCAAGGACCTCTCAACTTGCTGGATAGATTATAAGAAGGCCTACGATTCGGTGCCACATACATGGCTTATGAGGGTGCTGGAGTTGTACAAGGTTAATGCAACTCTACGCACTTTCCTTAGGTCGTGTATGGGGCAATGGAAGACAGTCCTTCGCTATCCAGGGAGTCGACGGATCCAAGGGAATGATGAACCTGTATGGATTAAGCGGGGAATATTCCAGGGCGACAGTCTGAGTCCACTTTGGTTCTGCTTAGCTCTGAATCCTCTAAGCACACTGCTGGAGGATTCGGGTCTGGGTTATCGATTGAGGAGAGGTGGTCAGGTCATATCTCACCTCCTCTACATGGATGATTTGAAACTCTTTGCCCCCAATAAATTGCATCTGATGAAGCTACTGAATGTAACTGAAACTTTCAGTAGTGGCATCAAAATGGAATTTGGTGTGGACAAATGTGCAGTCATGCATGTAAAGCGGGGGCAGATTATGGAATCCGAGGGAATTACACTCCCGGATTCCATACACCTTAGATCCCTCTCCTCAGTCGAGAGCTATAAATATTTGGGTATGTCGGAAGCGTTAGGTATCAACGATGCTGACATGAAGCAATCGTTGAAGGAGCGCTTCTTTGGTCGCCTGAAGAAGGTGTTAAAAAGTCTTCTTTCGGGCGGGAATAAGGTGCGCGCCTTCAACGGGTGGGTCATGCCGGTTTTGATGTACTCTTTCGGCATACTTAAATGGACTCAGACTGAACTCGACGCCCTGGATAGAAGGGTCCGTACACTGCTGACAGCAAACAGGATGCATCACCCACGATCATCGGTGATGAGACTGTATATTCCGCGGAAGTGTGGGGGTCGAGGCTTTTTAAATGCGAAGACCCTCCACAACCGAGAGGTATGCAGTCTCAGAGAACATTTTTTAAAAACCGTAGTGGGTATGCATCATGATGTTGTCACAGTAGACAAGGGGCTTACCCCGCTATCCATGGCGAAAGAGAACTGGCACAAGCCCATAATACTTACCACTAATAACCGCAAGATGATATGGCAAAGCAAGGAACTTCACGGGCGATTTTATCGGGCTCTTCATGAGCCCGATGTAGACTTCGTAGCATCCGTATCCTGGCTACGATTCAGTGACCTTTTCGGGGAAACTGAAGGTTTCGTCTGTGCAATTATGGACGAAGTTATCTTGACGAATAACTACCGGAGATATATTATGAGGGACGGGACGATTGACGTGTGTCGGGCATGTCATCATCCGGGTGAGTCCATCAGACATATTATCTCTGGTTGCTCTCGTTTAGCTAACGGCGAGTATTTGCACAGGCATAACCAAGTAGCTAGGATTATCCACCAGCAACTTGCTTTGAAATATAAACTTGTGGATTCTGAGGTTCCGTATTATAAGTATGTGCCCGACCCAGTTCTTGAAAATGACCATGCCACGTTATACTGGGATCGGTCTATCATTACTGACAGGACTATTGTTGCAAATAAGCCTGATATAGTAGTGATAGATCGATTAGCGCGCCTCGCAATGATTGTCGATGTTACCATTCCACATGACGGGAATCTCGTGAAAGCTGAGAAAGAGAAACAAATTAAATATCTCGACTTGGCGCACGAGGTTGTTGACATGTGGAATGTGAACTCGGCTGTCATTGTACCGATTGTCGTATCGGCCAATGGTTTGATAGCCAAGAGCCTCGACCAACATCTATTGAGGCTCTCGTTAGGCAGTTGGATCAAAGGCCTGATTCAAAAGGCAGTACTCCTCGATACGGCCCGCATTGTGAGGAGGTTCCTGTCTCTGGAGCCCTAACCACCGGTAGCTTGGACCCTGCTCCCGTCATCGGTGGAACACTATTTTTTTATATTTTTAAATGTATTTTTATGTATTTTTTAAATCAATATATTTAAAAATGTAACCAAATGAGAAAAAAGGAAAATAAAGGAAATAATAATAATAAAAAAACTGGCAGCACCAACGTCAACATCAAAGATTCTTTTGTGTAAACATATTTATTTATAAAATTACAATAGAAGCTGTTTTTACATTTATACTATAATACAAACATGAAATACAAACTATTTAGAACCAATATTATGCAAAAAGCAAAGTTTAGTGAATAATAAATTACAATATGCAAGAAAATAAATAGCCGACATCGACTGACATCTGTCATGTCAAATCAATAAATTTCGGAAAAATGTAAATTATACTGAAGATTTATACTGAATGAAGATGTTGACAAGATCTGCCGCTCGACGTGCACGCCCACCATCTCCGGACTCGTTGCTCAGCTCCGCCTTGCCGCCGCCGGTCTCCAGCGCCACTGTAAGCGCTGTGACGACTCCGGCCGCGGCAGTTGCGTCGAGCTCGAGCGACGAGTATTTCTCTCCGCCGACGACGCCACCACCTGTTCGCCGACGGGGAGGACGCCGGCCGCCGGACTGCTTAGGACCTCGAGGCCCACCGGCTTCTGACAGGGTCCCAGCTCCCGGCGGAAGTGTGCAGCGCATGAGATGGACACAATCCATCAACGAAAACGTCATGCGCTCATACTATGGGGCTACAGAGTGTAACGTTGTGATTATTTCTTATTTTATTTATTATTTTTTGCCTTTACTAAGCATAGGGGAACGCACCTTTTTGTGGTCTATGGTTATTGATACTAATTGTCTATTACTATTTGTTTTGCTTTATCTGTGACATTTATTGTCGTTTTGACGTTTCAGTGTGACAGTTTTTTTTGTCAAGTTCCCAAGTTTGTGGGGAGTATTGTTTGGTAATGTTGGCATTGCATGGTTTTTTTTTTTGAGAGATCAACAACGTAATGGTCGCTGCTTTCATTGTGAAAATGAATTGTCGTATTTTTTCATTAATGGATTTTTGTAGACCAAGTTATATTGTCATTGGATTTCTGCAGATTGGAATCTTGTAAGCGGGGAAATCTCCCACCGTTCAAAGGGGTAATTTGGTTTCGGGTGTTTGGCACCGAGAGAGATTCTGGACAGCCAAAGAAAAGGGAGGCGAAAATACCTGTGGAGTCACGTAGCGATCGGAAAAAAGGCTTTTCGATGTCGATAGATCTGACCGGCAGGGCGTCGGGCAGACGGCCTGGACGGGCTTAAAGAAAATAAAGGCTTCTGACACGGTGTGCTGATTTTGGGACAATCGCGGCCGTGTGGACCAGCCAGCAAGCAGCACTAGGCCCAAGCAATCCTGTGCATGTGGCTGGGTCTCCCAGGCGGAGAATTTTTCTATTGGAGCGCCGCCTGGGCGTGTCTTTTTTTTATTTTTGTCATATTCTTCTACCTTCAACCCCGTTGGTTTGGAGAGGCAGGACACATGGTTTCAAGGACAAAGAAGGCCAGGAACTTCCAAGGATGTGTCGCAAGTACCCTCTTATCTCAATTTAAATAACATTCTTGTACCCGTAGAAAACTCATTTACTATTATATTACCGGTGGTGACCTTTTGTGACCTTTTGTGACCTTTTCTGATATATAATTTTCCCCATTTTGGATTTGTATAATTCTGTAGTCATAGTGGATGAAATCCACAGCCTGAGTAAGCTGAGCTAGAGTTAGTGGGCAATCTGCTAGGCTACTGTTGCGCGTGAAACCTGGACGCTCCAACAGACCACTCTTGGAGCCGCTAGGATTGACCCAACCTTATTGAGGTTAACAATAAAGCTATATTGTTTATTTACATTTAATAAGAGTTAAAGATAGTTTCCTGTTGTTACATATAAAAGCTTGTAATTAAAACATAGTAGTCCAACAAACTATCATTTTTTTATTTTCACACCCGATTAGCCGAACCTCTACTTTTCTCTTTTTTTGTCAGGGAGTAAAACCCGGGCAACCTCTAATTTTACACACTGACAAATGGCGCCCAATTTATATTTATTTTCATGGGGAATTTGGCTGATTGGGTAAAGGTCACCACTGGAGAATTTTTTTTTTTCTTCTAAAAAACTTGTAACTTTAAATTTTGAAGTATTACTTTAATTTAATAAGTGTGAATTAGCCTTATATCAGTATTAATCAGTGATAAGTGCATTCCTTTTCTTCCCAAAAAACATTGTTGTAATTATTTTTCAAATTTCACATAATTTTACTTAGTGAAAGTTGAACAATCACATGTCAGTTTGAGGGTATGTTGCATCATGCTTTTAAATTTTTAGTGTTTATTTGTATTTATTTTGCATCCTTAAGCAGGATTATAATATTTTACATGTGACTGTGCCAATTTATTGTGGTTTTTCCAAATATTTTATGGAATTTTAGTGAAATTTAACTTTGACAAATTTTATCTGCGGGATCACACTGTGAAAACTTATTTTGAATTATTTTGGTGTATTGCTGTACTGAGTACCATTTTTTAGTGATTGTAATTGATATAAATACTGTGCCTGCTTGTGCCTAAGCATAATTTTGTAGAAATTTTAGAGATTTTACATTTTTTATTTTTTTTTAGCAATACCTAACATTGTGTCAATTTCATAACTTCATTCAAGAATTTAAGTAAATTTAAGCAAATTTAAGTAAATAACTGTAAGTCACCACTGTTAATTCGCGTTTTAGAGTCTGTTTGATTTCCTTTTTACACATTTTTAGCTACAAATAGTAACTTTTCACATCAACATGGACCACAATATACAATTTCACTCCCTCTTGAAGGATGAGCTTATATATGAGGTTTCTATTCGTTCTGAGACTCCTGCTAGTACTGTGGAAGCCCTGCGCAAACAACTTCGTGGCTTATTGTTAGAATGTCCTGCAGAGGCAGTTTTGGAAACTGAATTTACACCGGAATCAGAACTTAGAATTATTCAAGAAAAGCTGAAGGAACTTGGTGTGGCTGTTGACAGGTACACTAGGTTGAAGGACAGGTACTCGCAGAACCGAAGCCGAGCTTTGGGCAGCCACTTGTACCATAGGATCATCAGAATTCAGTCTGATGATCCCGCTATCCTGACTATAAAGACAGAGCTTAGCGACAAGCTGGAGGTGCTCCTGGGTAAGGTGGAGGTAGCTAGTACTCCTGCTCCTCATGAAGTCAACCCTTTCTTTGCTCCTAAGGAAATATCTGTAGAATGCTCCGGTGATAAAAATGTTTCGAAGTGGAACTTAAAGTTCAACGGCATTACTGACCCACGGTCTTTCTTGAAACGGGTCCTTCTACAGAGATACTGAGGCGGAGTATGAAGTGGCCATGCCTCGCGACGAATACGCTGGGGAATTAGGTTGTTTGAAGGACATTTTTGGTCAGGTTAGGTTACATTTGTTAAGGGCACATGAGGCTAATTCTAAATATTATAATTTACGCCGTAGACCGGCTAAGTTTTCAGTAGGGGATATTGTTTGGAAGCGCTGCTATACGCAAAGTGATGCAGCTAAGTTTAAAATGGCTAAGTTAGCACCCAAGTACGAGAAGTGCAGGGTAAAGGCCGTTTTGTCGCCCTTAGTTTACGAATTGGAAAGATTAGATGGCCATCCCATTGGGTCATGGCATATTAAAGACTTGAAGAGTCACTAGTTTTTTTCCAGCGTTTTGATGATCTGACAGCAGCCGCATTGTAGTGTCGAAGTGATACAGCTGTGTGTCTGTATTCCGTGGACGCACGACCCGCCGTTATCTCGCGAGCTCGTCGTGCCGCCACGGTTTACGAACCGCCGGTTGTTCACGGAGATGACTGCATACGTTGTGGAGTTTAAATGGTTGACATTTAAACGCCGTTTTGGTAGGTGAATTGAATGGTTTTATTCCGACTCATTACTCTGTATGAATGATGAAGGAAGAATGAAGGAATGAAAGGTAAATTCACTAAGCGCTTAGTGTTAATAAAGACGAAGGATATAAGGATATATGAATGTTAATAAAAGAGAGGATTCGCGTGGAACGTATGGCTGTCTGTCTAACATATCATGAGTATGGTTGTTGAGGAACCAGTCTTGTTTCCTACGTTTTTTTTATTACCTGATCCGGGTTGTTTTATTTATTTGGGGTTTTACGTAGGATCAAGATATATTGTATTTTCAGTATTACTGAATTGTTGTTATCACTGTATCAGTGGATCGAAAGAACGCGTTCGATTTTTTTTAATTTTGGTTCCGTCAACGTTTTTTTTTTCCCTTAACACATTTTGAATTTCCGGATTGTCCTTGAAACCAGGTGGAGGTCGTGCTGCTCGAAACACATGCACGCGTATTCGAGAGGGTATATGCGACGTTTTTTTGTTTCGCTTTGCCGAATTTGTACTAAATATTTTTTTTAGTTTTCCTCATGGGATTATTGCCCTAATGAGAAATTGTTTCCCCATGCTGGCCTGGGGACAAAAGAAAATCTTAGAATGTGTCAGCTGCATCTCTTTCCGTGCAGATCGTAAGAGGCGATCGAGGGATATGGGCCGAGGAAGGAAGCTTGGTGTTGGGTTTAGTGTTTTTTTTAATGGTTTCTTCCTTGATCAAACAAGCTCAGGGTTTTGTTTTGTTTTTTTTTTTGGTTGGACTACTCATTGTTATGACCAATACTTATCATTAATTACCCATTAACTTCGTTTATTTAGTTCGCTGAGGGCAGCGAGCGGTTCTCCTTGGTCGAACCTTTTCCTAGGAGGGGAGGTATTGTAACGTTGTGATTATTTCTTATTTTATTTATTATTTTTTGCCTTTACTAAGCATAGGGAAACGCACCTTTTTGTGGTCTATGGTTATTGATACTAATTGTCTATTACTATTTGTTTTGCTTTATCTGTGACATTTATTGTCGTTTTGACGTTTCAGTGTGACAGTTTTTTTTGTCAAGTTCCCAAGTTTGTGGGGAGTATTGTTTGGTAATGTTGGCATTGCATGGTTTTTTTTTTGAGAGATCAACAACGTAATGGTCGCTGCTTTCATTGTGAAAATGAATTGTCGTATTTTTTCATTAATGGATTTTTGTAGACCAAGTTATATTGTCATTGGATTTCTGCAGATTGGAATCTTGTAAGCGGGGAAATCTCCCACCGTTCAAAGGGGTAATTTGGTTTCGGGTGTTTGGCACCGAGAGAGATTCTGGACAGCCAAAGAAAAGGGAGGCGAAAATACCTGTGGAGTCACGTAGCGATCGGAAAAAAGGCTTTTCGATGTCGATAGATCTGACCGGCAGGGCGTCGGGCAGACGGCCTGGACGGGCTTAAAGAAAATAAAGGCTTCTGACACGGTGTGCTGATTTTGGGACAATCGCGGCCGTGTGGACCAGCCAGCAAGCAGCAATAAGCCCAAGCAATCCTGTGCATGTGGCTGGGTCTCCCAGGCGGAGAATTTTTCTATTGGAGCGCCGCCTGGGCGTGTCTTTTTTTTATTTTTGTCATATTCTTCTACCTTCAACCCCGTTGGTTTGGAGAGGCAGGACACATGGTTTCAAGGACAAAGAAGGCCAGGAACTTCCAAGGATGTGTCGCAAGTACCCTCTTATCTCAATTTAAATAACATTCTTGTACCCGTAGAAAACTCATTTACTATTATATTACCGGTGGTGACCTTTTGTGACCTTTTGTGACCTTTTGATATATAATTTTCCCCATTTTGGATTTGTATAATTCTGTAGTCATAGTGGATGAAATCCACAGCCTGAGTAAGCTGAGCTAGAGTTAGTGGGCAATCTGCTAGGCTACTGTTGCGCGTGAAACCTGGAGGCTCCAACAGACCACTCTTGGAGCCGCTAGGATTGACCCAACCTTATTGAGGTTAACAATAAAGCTATATTGTTTATTTACATTTAATAAGAGTTAAAGATAGTTTCCTGTTGTTACATATAAAAGCTTGTAATTAAAACATAGTAGTCCAACAAACTATCATTTTTTTTATTTTCACACCCGATTAGCCGAACCTCTACTTTTCTCCTTTTTTTGTCAGGGAGTAAAACCCGGGCAACCTCTAATTTTACACACTGACAAGAGGGAGGAACCAACCTGACCGCGTACCGTGTTCGAATGCTCTCTCTGTTTCAGGTGCTTGAGCCAGCTGTCAACGTGTCGGCGCAACGACTGTCGGATCAGGTACGGGTTATCCAGCGTAATCATATGTTGGATGATACTGTGCTTGATCGCCTGCGAAACGAAATGCAGAGTAGCCGTATCATTGCTCACCAGTCGCAGTCTGTGGAGATACCACCGCAGCCAACAATCTATGCTGACGAGGGAAGTAATGATAGGGCTACAAATGTAAGTACCCAGTGCAATGAGGAGTTAAGAAATGCTTTGGAGGCTGCGATTCGGGAATATCGTTCCATCTCGGCAGAGCTAAGACCACGCCTGCCACGTTTGCCCATGCATAACCGAAATAGGGCACTGATGGGTGCTCTGGATGCGCAGTTATCAAATTATTTTGATACCTGTGAGGACCTCACTGATACTCATTCAATCCTGTACTGCGCAGCTGTAGCAGCTTGTCGTGTAGCTCATGTCAAATTTCCCAGTGACTCTAGAGCTACACGACCGAAACCAGTAGTACCAGCTTGGCAGCACAGGATTGAACGTCGTATTGGTGGGGCCAGAGCACTCATCGGTAAACTAATCTGCTTCAGGGAGGGAAATACTCGTCCTAGAGTGATGCGCTTTGTGAGGCGGGCATTCTCAGGTACAAATACCAGCCCTCAAAACTATATGGCCCGTGTCACGGAGCGCATCGACTTCCTGAAGCAGAAAGTGTATGCATGGGCGAACCGTATTAGAAGATATAAACGACGAGTGGAACGGTACACCCAGAATCGCACCTTCCAAAGCAATGAAAGGAGGGTTTATAGGGACTGGGAACGACCAGAACAAGGTGTGACTGACACGTGCCTACCGGATGATGATGCCATGTGTTCATTTTGGCGCAGTATTTGGTCGGTACCTGTCAGTCACACTGAAGGTCAGTCACCTTCAGTGTGACTGACAGGGACTGACATCCTGGGCCCAGTGGCCCAGGATGTCGAGAGAGCCTGCGATCCAATACCTGAAATGGGGGCTATTACCATCTGCCCCCAAGATATAGCTCATGCAGTCCGTCCGTTACCTAACTGGAAGTCTCCAGGACCGGACGGGCTGCATAACTTTTGGATAAAATGGTTTCCAAGGTCGCACGCTCGCTTGGCATCTCAATTCCAGACTGCCTTAGTGTCTGGTTCGTTACCTCAGTTCCTAACTACTGGAATAACCCACCTGCTCCATAAATCAGGTAGCACCGCGGAACCCAAAAATTATAGGCCGATCACCTGTTTACCGACGGTCTATAAAGTTCTTACATCCATTTTGAAAACTAAAATTAACAAACATATTGACAGCAACTCCATCTTGTCTGCCTCTCAAAATGGATGTAGGAGCGGGTCCCGCGGTACTAAGGAGCTACTCCTTATTGATATGGCCATTAGCCAACAGGTTCGTCGTTCCCGAAAGGATCTGTCGACATGTTGGATAGATTATAAGAAGGCCTATGACTCAGTGCCACATACATGGCTCATGCGGGTGCTGGAGTTGTATAAAGTGGATGCAACTCTGCGCACCTTCCTGATGACGTGTATGAGGACATGGAGGACAGTCCTTCGCTATCCAGGATGTCGAAATATTCAGAGGAATAGCGAACCGATAAGGATCGAGCGAGGAATATTTCAGGGCGATAGTTTGAGTCCACTTTGGTTTTGCTTAGCATTGAATCCTCTAAGTACACTATTAGAGGATTCAGGTCTAGGCTATCGGCTGAGGAGAGGTGGTCAGGTTATATCGCACCTCCTCTACATGGATGACCTGAAACTTTTTGCTCCCAACAATTCACAACTGAACGAGCTACTGAAAATTACTGAAATTTTCAGTAGCTCCATCAGGATGGAATTTGGTGTGGACAAATGTGCGGTCATGCATGTAAAGCGAGGAGAGATTATGGAACCCGTGGGAACCCAACTCACGAGTTCCATAAACCTTAGAGCCCTCTCCGCATCCGAAACCTATAAGTATTTGGGTATGTCGGAAGCGTTGGGTATCAATGTTACTGACATGAAGCAATCGTTGAAAGAACGCTTCTTTGGCCGCCTGAAGAAAGTACTTAATAGTCTTCTATCAGGCGGAAATAAAGTGCGCGCTTTCAACGGTTGGGTCATGCCGGTATTGATGTACTCTTTCGGCATACTCAAATGGACTCAAACCGAGCTTGACGCCCTGGATCAGAGGGTCCGTACGCTACTGACTGCAAATCGATTGCATCACCCACGGTCATCAGTTATGAGGCTGTATATCCCGCGAAAATGTGGAGGTCGTGGCTTTTTAAACGCCAAGACTCTCCACAATCGCGAGATATGCAGTCTCAGGGACTATTTCCTAGAAACCGACGTGGGGATGCATCGAGATGTGGTCGCGGCTGACAAGGGCCTCACTCCGCTCTCCTTGGCTAAAGAGAACTGGCGTAAACCAGTAGTGCTTGACACAAATGATCGCATGGAGGTATGGAAGAGCAAAGAGCTTCACGGACGCTTTTTCCGAGCCCTACACGGACCCGATGTAGATTTTCAAGCGTCCGTAGCCTGGCTACGTTTCGGTGACCTCTTTGGGGAAACCGAAGGTTTTGTCTTTGCAATTATGGACGAAGTTATGATGACGAACAATTACCGGAGATTCATTGTGAAAGACGGCACAGTTGACATCTGTCGGGCATGTCACCGGCCGGGAGAATCAATTAGACACATTATTTCCGGGTGTTCTCGTCTAGCTAACGGAGAGTACTTGCATAGACACAACCTTGTAGCCAGGATAATTCACCAGCAACTTGCTCTTAAATACAAACTTGTGGAATCGGAGGTGCCGTACTACAGGTATATGCCCGACCCAGTTCTCGAAAATGGCCATATCACATTGTACTGGGATCGATCCATCATCACTGACAGGACTATTGTTGCCAATAAGCCTGATATAGTGCTGGTGGATCGATCAGAGCGGCGTGCAATGATTGTTGACATAACCATTCCACATGATGAGAACCTCGTGAAAGCTGAGAAAGATAAACAAATCAAGTATCTTGATTTGGCTCACGAGGTTGTCGACATGTGGGAAGTGGATTCAGCAATCATTGTACCGATAGTCGTGACAGCCAATGGCTTAATTGCCAAGAGCCTCGACCAACACCTCAGGAGGCTCTCGTTAGGCAGCTGGATCAAGGGCTTGATTCAGAAAGCGGTACTGCTGGACACGGCTCGCATCGTCAGGAAGTTCCTCTCTCTGGAGCCCTGACCGCCGGTAGCTTGGACCCTGTTCCCGATACCGGTGGGCTACTATTTTTTATATTTTTAAATGTTTTTTATGTATTCTTTATGTAGAAATATTTAAAAATGTAATTTATATGTATATACAATGAAATAAAGGAATAATAATAATAATAATAAACGTTTATTTTTTCCACCACATAATTAAACATAAGTTTAACACAAAATTAAGTATACATATATGATATAACGATGTAGTGGAAACTGGAGCCTGTACTAGGACAACCTGTGTTACAGGTCTTCAGGCCTCCTGACTACACGGTCGTGTCACAACTAATCCAAACGTATACTAGTAATAGTAATAGATGACAAAGACTAAGGGATGACAGAAAATTGAAGATGCAAAAATGAAAACACAAAATAAATAATTATGTAATTTAAAAGATTATACAGCAAACGAGGGTATGTTCGTGTCGATGTTTGAGTGATGATGATAGAATGAAGTTTAACGGGAGCTGTATTGAGTCAACAATAAACTTTCAGTTTTGTTGTAATTAAGCGTTTGCAGCCAAGTATTAATTTTCTTTTTAAAAGACATTATAGGGAGTGAGAAAAAGTTCAGAATTTTGTTAAGACTATTGTATAGGTGAGGGCCTTGGAAACAGGGAAATCTTCTTGTAAAAGAGTACTTGCAGCGGAAGGGTTGGCAAACCTTGTCTATGCGTCTTGTGGTGATTATTTCATAAGAGGTTCTTTGATGCTGATATAGTAGTACATGCAGTACAAATAATTGTCTGACTGTAAGGACTTTACAGCTCCTATATAGCTCTTCAGTTGGGAAGAGGATGGACCGAAAGGTACTAATTTTCAGAACGGCTCTCTGAGCTCGTTCGAGCTTCAAAAGTACCGTTTTGGGTGCACCACCCCAAGTGCATATACAGTAAGTTAAGAGAGACTGACAGAGAGCAAAATATGTACACCTAATAATATGAGGTTCTGCGATGTGGCGAAGACTACTAAAGACAAAAATCAGCTTTCTGATTCTTTTGGTCAGTAGTTCTATATGAGGCGCAAAGCCCAGACCATCATCAAGAATCACACCTAGATATTTGATGGTTCGACAACGTTCTAATTCTGGGCATGTACATGTCGCAGTGCCAGACAGTAAACATGAGTGCGCTATCAAAGCGTATGAATTTGGAGGTTGAGTCGAATTTCGTAAGCTGTACGTAAGAATTTTAGTTTTGTCGGTATTGATTGTGAGAATGTGTCTGTTGAGCCATTGCAGAACACGATTTAGCCCTTTTTGTGCAGAATCAAAGGTGTCATCCCAAGTGTCACCCGAGAAGGTAAGAACGGTATCATCAGCAAACGCCACGATTCTTCCACTCTCCAGACTCAAATTACAGAGTTGATTGACGTAAATAAGAAACAAGGCGGGGCCAAGCACACTGCCTTGGGGAACGCCGAATGTCACTGGTTCCTCTTTACTGAGGTAATTTTGTATTTTTACACACTGAGTTCTGTTTTGAAGGTAGTCCCTAAAAATGTTAAGTGAATGGCCACGAATACCGAGTTCCTCTAACTTTATTATTAAGTCAGAAATCGAAACCGTATCGAATGCCTTTTTAGGTCCAAAAAAATTGATAATACTTTCTTTTCCTTGTCAAGATTTTTCGTAACATGATCAATTAGCTCAATTACAGCACTGTTAGTAGATTTATTGCGCCTAAAGCCGAATTGGTTGGGAGAAAAAAGCTTTTTATCTTCCATGTAAGTCACAAGTCTTTTGTTGATTAGGCGTTCTAGAATTTTAGAAATAGAAGGTAATACTGCAATAGGTCGATAATTATTAACAAGTTTTTTACTCCCACTTTTGTGAATTGGGTGTATGATGGCCTTCTTGAAGTATAAGGGGAAAGTGCCGGTATGAAAACAAATATTAAAAATATGTGTAAGTAATGGGACTAGTATCAATGAATAGCGCTTTAAAAACTTTGTTGAAATATTGTCCCAGCCTATAGCAGAATCTGACTTAAGTGACATTAGTACTTCCCCGACTTCCGCCTCGTCGGTGTCTAACATGACGAATGACTGTAAGGGTGAGGATATGGAAGCAATGTCTGGTGAAATTTTAGGTCTACCAGGTGGACAAGAAAAATTATCAGCAAGTTCCTTCCCGATATTAAGTATGTATATATCAAGTGGATAATTCTTAATTAGACTCGAAAATTTCATTGGCAATAATAGATACGAAAATAAAATATCCTGATATCTTAAAGACACCCAGTGCCTATTTAGAAATTAAAAAAAAAAAAAAGATTCAACGTTTATATCATCCCGATTGGACAAATGTTAGATTTTTATAGAAATACCCCCGGTTTAACGGAACTCTGAAACTAATGATGAGTTGAAACGTTGCGACGCACCGCGCTCCCTAATTAATATGGAAAAAGCTTTTGGGTCGTTATCTTTCGCACTTATTAAGCAAAAAGAACAGCTACAAACGGAGCTCCGCTCATTTTCAAGCTGAACTAGGCAAACAGATAATTTGAATCCTGACTAGATTAGTGAAAAATAATATTTTTTTTTTTTTTGTAAATGACGAGTACTCTAGAATTTTAGCAATGCTTTACAAATGATTTGCGGGCACCGCGCTGAATGTATTCAGCAGCGAAGGGAAACTATTTTGGCCAGTGTCAAGATCCCCTGTACAAGAGCATAATGAGAAAACTGCCACCATCTTGTCATCTTTGGAGCTGAACAACTTACTTCTACAATAGAAAAAGCTGGTAGTGTGAATAAAGTTTTCTGGCCTCCTGACAACAATCGCGTTTTGCACCGCAAACCGACACAAGCACATCGATGACTCAGCGAAAGTTATCACTTCCGAGTCAAAGAAAGGTGACCTATAAACATTTGGGGCATAGCTCTTAAACAGCAAATAATACACCTTTCCACCTGACAACGATCGCGTTTTGCACCGCAAACCGATCCAAGCACATCGATAACTCGGCGAAAGTTATCACTTCCGAGTCAAAGAAAGGTGACCTATAAACATTTTGGGCATAGCTCTTCAAGAGCAAATAATACACCTTTCCACCTGACAACGATCGCGTTTTGCACCGCAAACCGATCCAAGCACATCGATAACTCAGCGAAAGTTATCACTTCCGAGTCAAAGAAAGGTGACCTATAAATATTTTGGGCATAGCTCTTCAAGAGCGAATAATACACCTTTCCATAACAGCGTAAAGCCCTTTTCGGGACTGGCGTGGTAAACAATCAAATTAACGCCGATCCAATGATGATTCAAATGCCAGACACAAAATCTCTCCCTCATCCCACCGGGATAGGAGAGGCAATTCACGCAGATTCTGACTCGACGAGTTCGTTTCGCGCCGGTCAGCTACGGTTTCTCTACGTCCGATGGAAGAAAATGGGTGCACCCAATTTATTGAAAATAATATCCGGCTACCGAATTCCGTTTTTACGAAAACTCAAAGCTCTAAACCTGTACGTCGACGCTGCCCCTTTCCGGCTGATCGATATTCTCAGAATCCCAGATTTTCTTCAACCAAACAATTAGATAGTGAAAATCGACCTATCCCAAGATATCCATCTCTCCAAATTTCCATCTGCCAGTTACAGAGGCTCACAGGAGGCTAAAGGCTTAAGGCTTGTTTACCAAGGAAAATTGCTTCAAATGAACTGCCTTCCCTTTGGACTCAGTTCAGCGCCGATAGCATTTGCCTCATAGAGCTTGGATTGCTCAGATTCTTCGAGACCGCGGAATACGTGTTAATTTATTTAGATGGCTACCTGTTAGCCAATCAAAACTACGATCCACTAGTGAGCTACGCCAAAACTACAGTGGACATCCTACAATATTTAGGATAAATGATAAATTACAAAAAGTCTATCCTACAACCAAAGCAAATGATAGAGTATCTGGGTATATTATGGGACCCGCGGAAGAACACAAAATCACTTCCAATAAAAAAGTACCTGAAAGTGAAAACGCATGTCTAATGAAATTATAAACCATCATTAGTATGATGAACTTTGCAAGCTTTGTTGTACCTCGGGGAAGGATAAATTTTCGTCAACTTCAAAAACTATGCATCAGCAAGTTTCACCTGAAACTAACTATAAAGTATTCGCTACCCGAGGCAGCTCAGAGGGACTAACAATGGTCGCAAAAGTATTTCGAGACGCCCTCTCCTATCCATGTCTTACATCCAATACACTAAATTGTCACCGATGCATCAGCCAGCGCCTGGAGTGCTTACATAAACAACACCCTATGTGTCCGGCACTTGGAAAAAAGAAGAACGACTTCTTTACTGCAACCAGAAAGATATCCTTGCGATCGTAAAAACGATTCATTATTGTGGTCAGAGCCTATACAAGGCCAGCCTGCACATTCAGTGCGACAGCAAAACCGCAGTATCGTTCCGGAGGAACGAAGGCGATACAAAATCACAAGCACTTTTTGACCTGACCTACCAGATATTGCAGCTCATAGATTATTACCAGATTCACTTCACCATTTACCATATTCCAGGCGTATAGAACGTCACTTCGGACGGACTGTCTCGACTGCAGAGACTACCAGAGTGGCACTTACTCCCCCGAGCAACGCTCTTAATATTTACCCAAAGGGAAACCCCGGTGATAGACTTGTTCGCGTCTCAGCGAGCCCAAGTAGTCCCCAGGTACTGCACTCTGGATCATCGGGATCAGCAAGCAGAGTTTCAAGATGCTTTCACCCGGATCTGGGACTATCCATTGGCATGGATCTTTCCGCCACCATTCTTGATACCCAAAGTGCTAATCCAACTGAACAAATGTAGCGAAATATTTCGGATCGTCACCCCCAAATGGGATCAAGTCTTTTATTTTGTTTTAGGGAAAAAGACCAGACCTGAGTAATCGGGCAACAGACTGCCCCTGGACGATCAGGAACCTATGCAAAGTGCTAGTAGACACCTCGACCAACAAATCCCCTTTCAAGACCAGCAAAATGACACTGGAGGTTTTCGAGATGTGGGGGTGGAACGAAAAAACTGAGTGACTGGACGACCCAACAAAAGAATCTTCTTATGAAAAGTTGGCGTCCGTCTACTATGAGACCATATAAACCAGTTTGGGCTCGTTGGATAAAATGGACTAGACTGAATCATATGTCTGTAAGCGAGCCAACCGGTTCGGCGTTCGCTAGATTTTTATCTGATCTCTATCAAAATAGTGGGCTCTGTTACAAAACTATACTTGTGCATAAAGCCGTAGTATCAACTTGTATGTTTGCCAGAGTAATCAGAACAGCTGAGTCGACATCCTTTTGTCAAGCGCATATTAAAATCTATAGCACTAGCTAGTCCAAAACCATCAAAGGCCCCAGTTCGGGATATAACAAAGTTTTATCTGTACTATGTCAACAGAATTCTGATATAGATAAAGTTTATGAGGTATCAAAACACACAGTATGCCTCTTATTGCTGTGTTCTGGTCGTAGGGTCCATGACCTGACCCTCTTGAGTATCAATTCTAATAATTGCTAAGTTACTAATGATTATGTTATCTTTTTTAGCCAATTTTTGGCTCAAAAACTGATTTCACAAGTTATCGTCAATCAGGTTGGAAGTTAATGATCAATAAAAACAATAAATGCTTGGATCCAGTACATTGGATTTTAAAGTTAATATCAGTAGGAGAGAACAGGAGAAATGAAGCTAAATGTAATAATTTATTTGTTACTGCTTATGGTAAAGCTCGACCTGCTTCACGTTGTGTTATAGCTAAATGGGTTAAAAAAGTGTTAAAAGCTGCTGGGATTGAAACCCCAGCTGGAAGTTTTAGGGCTGCTGTAGCTTTAAAAAGTTGGTACGAACATTTTTCAGTTGATGAAATTCTCTCCAGAGATCAGAAAATACATGTAGACAATTTTACTGTAAAAAAGTAAGGAAAGCAGAGGCTCAAAACTCTATTTTGATAATTACCTTAACGCAGTGTGATTTAAGTAATTACTTAAAATGTATGCACACCTATTTAATTAAGTGAGCGAGCCACTTGGACTCCGCTATTTGTTTTCCTTGTGATTTAATTTGTAAAGGATATTTTCTCAAAATAAGACAATTTTATTCTGTGAACCTCTATAACAACATACGTTTACATGTATGCCAGACTTTATATATTGCTTTCACCCGCCTGAATAGCACAATATCAATATTTTGTTTAAGGACAATTCCTTTTTCAATGTTGTGTGATCTAAATCTTCAATCAAATAATCACATTGACGTCTCCACCACCACCAGGCGATAACAAACACGTCTCTCATGTTTATTAGGCTTCAAATTTACGGTCAAGTTATTTAATACAAACGTTTTACCTGAAATAAAACGTAAATTAAATTACTTACCTAAATTTGAAGCCTAATAATTTAAATTCTGCCTGGTTCTACAACAACATCAATGAGGTAAATCCAAAAGCAAACCGACGTTTGCAACTGCTCTAGTGGTGGTGGAAAGAGAAGGGGATAGTATGCGACTAGGAGGGAGAAAGGACGCGAAAAAGGGACAGAACGATGGCCTCTCTCTCATGTTTATTAGGCTTCAAATTTAGGTAAGTAATTTAATTTACGTTTTATTTCAGGTAAAACGTTTGTATTTTTATAATAATGGAACAAAACATAAATGGCTTTATGGTGTCGTAAGACATAAAATAGGAAATAGACTGTATGGTATTTACGTTCCAGTGCTAAAAACTGTGCGAAAAAGGGACAGAACGATGGCCTCTCTCTCATGTTTATTAGGCTTCAAATTTAGGTAAGTAATTTAATTTACGTTTTATTTCAGGTAAAACGTTTGTATTTTTATAATAATGGAACAAAACATAAATGGCTTTATGGTGTCGTAAGACATAAAATAGGAAATAGACTGTATGGTATTTACGTTCCAGTGCTAAAAACTGTTCTAAAAAAACATTTAGACCATATTGTAAGCTACAAAGGGACACAATCGCAATCATCCGAGTGCGAGGAGGTAGGCGATTTCCTACCACATGGAACAGTAACTGATCCCGCTGATACGCCCGTGGAACATGACCCCACGGCCCAAGTTGACTTGGAGGGAGAGGAGAGTGATACTTCGTTTTGTTCTGTTCCTGAGACTCCACCTATAAGGATTGCGAAAGGATCGATATACCTTTGGTGACTGATCCACCTCAGCATTATAGGGCTGCCACCTTTCAAAAACAGTAGACCCGGAGATTTTAGATATGTCGTTATTTTTTATTACAATAAAACATTTTTTTAAAGATTTAAGTATTTAATGAAATAAGTACAAAGTAATGGTAAATTAATATAGGTATGTACCGTTTTTTTTTCATATAAATTACCTAGCTAGTGCTAGGCTGACTTGAACTAGCTTGACAATTAAAATTATATTTTTTATTCTGCAGGGATTGTTTCAGCATTTCTTCTTGCTCAGGTTTCTTCAAAAATTTTAAAAATTCTTGGCAATTCATATTGTAATTAATCTTTACAATTAACTCAGCCTTCACCATGTCCACTGATAAGCAGTTTCGCTCGTCTGTCCACAAATTTCCCATTAAAGAAAAGACGCGTTCTATGAAAGCATTGCTTATAGGGATTGAAAAGATTTTACCAATTATTTTAGGCAGTTCGGTGAAAGTTGAGGTGACTTTGAAAAGCTGAACCCATCGTAAATCAACAGATAATGTTGAATCAATAGATTGTTCGAACTGAGGAAATACTTGGTTTAATTTTCGGGTCTCGTCATACAGTTTATCTTCGTCCACATTTTTCAGACCAAGTGACTCGCAAGCTTCCACAGCATCTTCGTAACTTACTGCACTTGTTAGATCGAATTTGGAAAAAAATTTGAACACAGAATGCTCAAAATCATAATATTTCTGTACGTATTCAAGAGTTCTTCTGTAAACCTCATTGGCTTCTTTTTTTAATTGATCTTGTTCGGAAGGCCTCAAAAACTTCATGTTTCTCATTACTTTGGCGCCATAAAACTCATCATGCAGTCGGCTTTCAACCTTGTCTTTTATATTTTTCATAATTGGGTGCAACTCAGTAGCGGTTACTGTGTTTTTTTCCAGTAATAGTATGGCTTCTGTCAGCATATTCATATAATGATGAATGAAATATAAATAACATTCCTGTAGTGTGATTTTTGCAGATAAACTTCTAGCATCATCACCACACTGTTTTACGAATTCGCATATTATCTTATGGCATGCTGCTTCACCAAGACTTTTGAAATACGCGGATACAGCAGGCCATGACAATATCAATCTGTCAACAGCTCTTCCCAAACTTAACCATCTAGTTGGCCCATGTCTCAAAACTTTTCTGTATTCAATTTCAAACTCCTCAAAAAATGCCTGCAATTCTCTCGTGCGTTTTGCGCTGTTCGAAAATTCCGCATAAACTTTCATAATCAAGTTTTCCACATCATATGTTAAAGCTTTCATAGCGTTTCTGGCGGCGTTATGAAGAACGTGACAGTTACAATTTGCTTTAACGACTTTGGTATCGGAATATTTATCTTTAATTTTTTGGTACACGGAATTGTGAGCACCGTAATTAACCGATGCATTATCTGCAGAGAAAGCAGACAGCAAAGTTGTGTCTAAGTCATGCTGAAGCATAAAATTGTCAATATTCTCAAAAAAATTTTGAGATGTTTCGTTCGAATCCTCATAAAAATCCATTAATTTATTCTGAACACCTTTTTCTTGGTCAAAGTATCTGATGACAATTGGATACATTTTCTGGGATCCTTTATTTGAGGCGTCGATAGCAATCGAAAAGTGAACCCCGCCTCCAGATTGAGTCCTTTTTAGGTCTTGTATTGTTGACTGGATTGAATTCGGTGCTAGGACATTCAAAACAATGGCTTCAGCTTTTGTTCTGCCGCAGTGAACTTTATGTGATAGTGGTGAATCGGAATAAAGAGTAGCATTTAATTTAATACCACAATCGGTGCTCAAGTAACTATGGTGGTGGCTAATTGCATGATAAATCGACGCAATTTCGATTGTCGCTACTTTTAGCTCTTCAGAAGAATTTTTCTTGGGCAGAAAAGCGGTTATCAAAGAATTTGAGTCAATGTTTCTCACCTTTTTCTTGTGCGTTTCACTGTTAAGATGAGTCGATAACGCCTTTTCACCAACCCATTTCACTGTAAATTTCACGTTACAAAATACACATTTCGCGTTTTTTTCATCGACTTTTCTCACCCACATTTTATACTTCTCATTTTCTAGCCACACTTGTTGAAAATTACATTCGTACTTCTTTTTTTTCTTCGACTGTGATTCTTCTTGTTCCATTATGACCACACGCTACAACACTAGGTACTTTTAATAAGAGAAAGTACCGAAAACAATCTGTGATAGAAATATTAATGAACAAAACATAAAATACTCTTGTTTGTGTGCAATTATTACGAAGCGCTAACAGAAATTAGCTATTGTTTTGAATCTAATGATCGTTCTGCGTACGCATGTACTGTTGTACCCCGCCCGCGCTCCCTGCCTGCTACTGCCACTTTCCCGCTCACTCGGCCGCCCGCGCCCGCGCCTGTCCGTTGTACGTCTCACTCAGACTATCAGTCACGCACGCACGCACTCCGCGCCGTGCGCCCGGTGCGTGATGACGTGTTGTCGCTTCCCGTTCCATCGGACCCGGAGATATCGATGTTAAATCCGTAGCCCGGACATGAACCATGCAAACCCGTAAACTCCGGGTCAAACCCGGAGAGGTGGCAGCTCTCACAACTCAGTGGCTCCGTGCTTGGTTGCTGAGTCAGCAACCAAGCACGGAGCCACTGAGTACATACCAAAGGCCAGTTAGGGCAGCTAGGAACAAAAATGTAAATTATAAATGTTAAGACTTAGTTTTTAAGAGTTATATGTTTGAATTATTGGTGGAGGGATTATGATATATTATAATGTGTGGGTACTTGTTTCACGAATGTAAGTCAGTCTGTGACCAGCCATTAAACGGTGCAACGACGCTCCTTGTTTTATTCAAATATTATCCAAGAATACCACAATTTTAGTTGACAGCTCTCTTACAAGTAAAGAAGCCATTTTGCAATATTGTTGAACTGCATTGTCGGTAGGCGAACAGTGGGTTGCTGTGCACATGTAATGGTGGTAATCTGGTACCTTAGTTGGGCAAGGTACCAAAATACCATCACACCTCCTGCACCATTCCTCGATGATATTTTAATTGAATACGAAAATGAAGGTGAATAAAATGTATAAAAAAATAACTTGTTTTTATTTTACCTACCTAATTCCTTTTTTGTGCTATGCAATAATATGCTAATAGTAATATACAAATATGTTTTCAAATAATTAAATCAATATGTCTATTTGACAGCTTGTATTTACAATACATTTTGGCATTATAAATACAATTCTTAACATTTGCCGCATAACCTAACCTAGTGATCCAAAAACATATTTTCTTCCTAATTCCCATATATTTTTGAAAAAAAATCTTTTATTGATATGTACGTGTTTTATCTATTAAAAAATACAGAAATGATTCCTGTTCACATTTGGCCCAACGATATATGGATTTCTGGCGGTCTCCTTTTAATGCTACTAGGTTTTTGATATATGTGTGTAGTAAAACTTATGAATAATTGAATTTTTTTTTTTTTTTTTTTAATAGTTATAAACTAGTGCTTGACTGCAATCCCGCCTGATGGTAAGCAGTGATGAAATCGTTGATGGTAAAGCACACTAGCTTATTAAGCCTATTCACTCAAAAAAACTGAGTGAATAGGAAGGAAGACGGCAGTTGAGCGAGGTTATGCAATGTTTAACCCAACAACACGACCAACGATGCTGCGCCAGAGGATGATCTGGAGAGCCTTCACGACCAAACTCCCGACACAACAACATTAGGCACATCGTACCCGGCACACATCGCAACACAACTGCTCAGACCCGTTCTCCGTACGGCTTCACCAGACATCATGCCGGAACACGACAAAACTAATAATTATTAGTGACATAACCTAACTTTCAGGTAATAAAAAGATGGGGAGGGTTTGTGTTGTTAGAACACTGTAAATACACACAAAGACAAATTGCTGAAATGTTTGGTATTTCTCAGTCGACAGTTCGAAACATCAACCAAACCATACAAAATGGCAATTCGTTGACTCCTAAGCGGGTAAATAATTGTGGACGAAAAAGAATAACTACTCCTAGAGACGAACGGAAAATTCGAGGACTTTAAAAAGGCAACAGAATCCTTGTTAGCAGTAAAATCTTTGGAATATGTAACATTCATGGTGTCTGAAGTAATATTCTCATCTCTTTATTTTTAGGTTTGTTTCTCAGATGAATCATCGATACAAATTCTCCAAGTTAAGGCTGGCCGCATACATACGTAAAACGTATTTGTTTTCCGTATTCGGACATCTGAATGCATGGAATCAGTAGAAGATACATTATTTGACGCACACGTTCGCTTATTTTTCGAACGGAATAAGTTCCGCACGTACGTTTCGTTTGCAAGCCGGCGCGTTCGGAGAAACCTACTCGAAAAAACCTAATGACGTCATGCGGAACGCAGCACTTGTATACATTTTGTTTGTGCCGTTCACGTACACGTGCACGTGGTACACGTTCGGAAATTGCTATTCAATATCGCGGCCGCACCGCGCGCATCGGACGTATCTATTGGTAAATTTGTAACACGATAATGTGTGAGGCAGAAACATTAATATTACCGGTTGAAAAATACCCCTGCCTGTGGAATATTCATGACAACGATTACCACAATAGATACGTCAAAGATTTGGCCTGGAAGAATGTATTCATAGAGGTTATAAAGGATTGGGACACGTGTACTAAAGCGGACAAAGAAAACAAAGGTAAGACATTTTCTTTAGTATGCTTTTTATTACAAATCATATTTATTCTTGTAAATTACTAATTCTCTCGTTATATTGGTACGATATTTCACCTGCCGGTGTCATAAAGTACTCAGCAAAATTGTCTCTTATGTTTCGAACTCGGTTGGTAGATCTGTGTTGTGGACTGCGAAAAGGTATATCTTCAAAGTAATGTGTCAGAGTATCTTCGAATCGATAGCCGCCTCGTCTGTGAACAAAATTATGTAACACACACGCAGCTTTAGTAACTAATACTGCAAAATCTGGTGGAATCGTCATGCTAGTGTGAAAAATTCTCCATTTATTCGAGAGAATGCCGAAGGCACATTCCACCACTCGTCGTGATCTGCTGAGGCGGTAGTTGAATATTCTGCGTTGAGTATTGAGATTACTTCTCGGATATGGTTTCATAAAATTGTTATTGAGTGGAAACGCTTCATCACCAAGAAACACAAAAGGTAGAGGTGTGTCTTTGGTATTCGGCAGAGGTTTTGCTTCAGGCATATTAAGGGTCCGTCCTGTTAATCTGCTCATTTTGATAAATTTTGTTCCATGATTGTGAGAATATGTTACATAATATTAGTAAAATTATGTATGATATGGATAGTACAACTCTTCATCTAGCTGCTAGCTTGACTACTTTTTTCAAGAAACTTCATAATTAGTAGTAAATCTACAATTTCCAATACTCTTTTTCTCAAATTTCACGTTCGAGTGAAGTTTGACCATAGTTTCTGAAGAAACTACAAGCGATTTTGCCTATAAAAAAGCACTATTCACATCAGCATATAACTATCTTGCTGCTAGCTTGACCACTTTTTCGAGTTTATTTCATAATTCAGCCAAAAAAGAAGACAGAAATTAAGAAATTCAAGGGAAAACTGCAGCCAAACAAGTATGTTTTTTCTATAATAAAGCAACCTTTTTTAAAAAATTAAAAAATGCCTCATTAATTTTAAGGTATTTTTATAATAGAAACAAAAGTTTATTTTCTAAAAAAAAAATTTTTTCATCATGAAAATCAATGTCAAAATCTACTATATTTACGAGCGCGCAAACGCAGCCGGCTCAGTGGTAACTCGGCTAGCGCAACGAGAGGACGTATCACTTTGTGTCGCAAGAGCTCGCGAGTTTTACGTAGGTTTATGTAAAAAATATACTGCGACTACCACAACTTGGTCCTTTAATTATTTTTCTTTCTTACTAATATTATATTAGTTGTGAATTATATTAGGATATTTACGACTTATCCCTTGGATTGCTTTAACTAATTTTTAACCGACTTTAAAAATGAAGGAGTATATTTTTTTTGAGTTCGTAGATTTTTCCATCATTTGTGAACCAATTTAAAAATATCTTGGGTTTTTTAGTTCTCTATTAAAGTCAATTCACATAATGCTTTTGTTATACCTAAACTCATTTTTTTTTTTTAAGATAATGGGGCGAAACAAGGGAGCACATTACCAATGTATCAATAAAAGAAAGAGGAATAGAGAGGGAATGGCAAGAGCCAGACAAGTGCTTAAAGAACGTACTTTTAATCAACTGGATACCACTTCGTCATCTACTATGAGTGTCGAAGTTGATGTAGGCACAGTACGTTTCTGCTATCTCATTTTTTTTTTAATAGCCTACTGTGTCTCCCTCTGCTGGGCAAAGGCCTCCCCTTTTTACTTCCAAACCTCGCTGACCTGTGTTATCTCATGAATAACCTACAATTATTTATTAATTTTATTTCACAAGTCTTTCAATCAAATACAGCTTGTTACTGTTTTCTTTATATAATCATATGCTATTTATTTCAGAGTAAAGAAAATAATCCAAAGGAAGTAAGTTATTTATTTAGAAACATACAATTATAGCACTATTACAGAGCATTCCAATTCAGTGCTATAAGTAAGAATAAATTATACAAAACAAAAAAAAAACATTACATACATAAAGTCAGAATAATTAGTAAAGAAACATTTATAATATATTTACATTATATACTTAGACTATAATAAACAGGAACAATACCTATATCATTAATTATTATTAGTTGTTTGGCAACAAATTTATTTTCAAGCGATGTCTTTGAAATTGAGTCAAACAAGGTATGTACTGGATGTACTAACTATGCTGCATTTAATGCACATTAAGTAATAATAATTAATTTAATTCCCCAGAAGCACACATAAGTTTGAATTTTTGTTGTTTCAGCAGTCACCAGTTCCGTCGTTGGTTATAGAAGGACGAAGAGTAGTTGATTTTCAGTATTTTTTTGACCAATTTATTAACATATTAAGTCACAATTCAAAATTTGGATGCAATGCATCAAACCTCGTTATAATTGAAGAAAAATTGCAAGGGTTTTGTTCAACATTTTCATTGTCATGTGCAATGTGTGGAAGTCAATTCCTGCTAAAGACGTGTCAAATTAACCAAAGCGCTGTTTCGGGAGTTATAAGTATCGGATGTGGTCGAACCAACTTAAATGAGCTAGCTGCTTCCATAGATTTGCCACTTGTGAATAAATCCATTTATGAAAAATGTCACGTCAATTTATTTAACTGGTGGAAAACTACACCCGAAGCCACAATGATAGAAGCTGGTAAGGAAGAGGCTTCTATAGCTCTCGAAAGTGGCAATGTAAGTCCATCAGGTATACCAACTATAGCCGTAACAGCTGATGCTGCTTGGGGAAAACGTTCATATACAACAAATTTTTCTTCCGCAGCAGGCGTTGGAGCTATAATAGGGGTGAAAAGTGGCAAATTATTACATGTTGGTATTAAAAATAAATACTGTGTTACATGTTCCCGTGCAGCTAATAAAAATATTACACCCCTGAAACACCGGTGTAATAAAAATCATACTGGCTCTTCCACTAGTATGGAGAAATCAATAATCGTTGAGGGATTTAGAGAATCTGTGAAAACACATAATTTAGTGTATGCAAAACTTATTGCTGATGATGACTCAAGTGTGTATAAAAACATATTGGAAAGCAGGCCATATTCAAACGTTACGGTTGAAAAAGTGGAGTGTTCCAATCACTTAATGCGCAATTATAATGGGAAAAATTTAAGTTTGATGAAAGATACGTCCATCCCATTAAACGAACGCAAGCTACTACATTCTGATCGAGTAAACCGATTACGCATTGCTGTGAAAGCAGCAGTAAGATTCCGAGGAACTCAAAATGTTCCATTTACTGAGCAAATCAAAAACTTACAAAAAGACATTATCAACAGCCCACAACATATTTATGGAGACCATTCACAATGTGAAAACTATTACTGCACAGACGAAAAACCAACTTTTGCCTATTGCCCGAAATTGTCGATCCAAGAAAATCTCGTTCAATGCCTCTACGAGACACTTCATTTTAAAATAATAGGAGGCTAATGCCGGCAGCTAGGTCCTGAAGTTCATCTAAGAGATTTCTTTAAGGTATTCTTACGGTTGCTTTAAAATTCTTTGATAAATAATATTTTAAACATGTTTTTGTTTTATATATCGTTTACCTAAATACTGGAAATCTGTCTAACTGGAGGTATCTATCGTAATCCTAAATGCTGCATCCGGTTAGACTGGAAGCCGGTCCGAACATAGTTGGGAAAAAGGCTAGGCAAATGATTATGATATTGTATATGTAGGTACTTACAGTACACTTTAATATTAGTATCCATAAACTAATTATTTAGTTATTGCAAAAACTCAAAAGGAAAATTTATTTATTTATATATACTTACTAGAGTAGGTAGGACATAGATATCGACGCTTGAAAGGCAATCATGTCTTCTTCTTCTTCTTCAGCCTATAGATGTCCACTGCTGGACAAAGGCCTCCCCCAAGGCTTTCCATACTGACCGGTCTTGTGTTGCCCATATCCATCGGCTTCCCGCGACCTTCACCAGGTCATCGGTCCACCTTGTTGGGGGCCTCCCTACGCTGCGTCTTCCAGTACGTGGCCGCCACTCCAGAACCTTACTGCCCCATCGGCCATCGGTTCTACGAGCAATGTGCCCTGCCCACTGCCACTTAAGTTTAGCGACTCACAGACCTATGTCGGTGACTTTGGTTCTTCTGCGGATCTCCTCATTTCTGATTCGATCACGCACAGAAACTCCTAGCGCTCTTTCCATTGCCCTTTGTGTGACTCTGAGCCTTCGTATGAGGCCCATTGTGAGCGACCACGTTTCAGTTCCGTAAGTCATCACTGGCAACACACACTAGTCAAAGACTTTAGTCTTGAGACACTGTGGTATCTTGGACGACGAGAAGATGTAGCGTAGCTTCCCGAACGCTGCCCAACCGAGCTGGATTCACCGAGACACCCCTTTCTCGAAGTTGGACCTACCTAGTTGGACTGTTTGTCCCAGGTATACATACTCGTCAACAACTTCGAGTGCAGAGCAACCAACTACAATTGGAGTGGGTGCGACATGAGAGTTCGACATGATCTTCGTATTATCCATGTTCATTTTTAGACCCGCTTGTTGGGAAGCTCTGCTGAGGTCATTGAGCATTTTGCCCAAGTCTTCCAGGGTCTCAGCCATGACCACGATATCATCTGCGAAACGGAGATTAGTGATGTACTCGCCGTTGATGTTGATGCCAAGTCCTTTCCAGTCCAGGAGCTTGAAGACATCTTCCAACGCAGCAGTGAACAATTTAGGAGATATGACATCTCCTTGTCTCACTCCACGCTGCAGTTGGATCGGTTTCGAGTCCTGATCCTGGAGACGGACTGACATGGTGGCGTTTTTGTACAAACACTTTATCACCTCAATGTATCGATGGTCAATTTGGCACCGCTGGAGAGACTGTAGCACCGCCCAAGTCTCAATCGAATCGAAGGCCTTCTCATAGTCCACAAACGCCAGCATAGTGGTTTGTTATACTCCTCGGACTTCTGTATAACTTGCCGCAGCGTATGAATGTGGTCTGTGGTGCTAAAGCCTTTTCGGAAGCCTGCTTGTTCGGGAGGCTGGAAGTCGTCGAACTTGCGAGCGAGACGATTCGTGATGACCCTAGAAATCATATCTAAGCGACAAAAGTTCGTAAATTGAGTTATATACACCATTCGAACCGCCAGATTTTTCTGCGTCGTTTGGTGTATAATTGTATATAACTCAATTTACGAATTTTTGTCGCTTAGATATGATTGCCTTTCAAGCGTCGATATATTATCGCGTAATAATTATGTTAACCCTAAAATTTTGTTAATAGATTTCTAAATGTGAGGAATATTAAATTAAACTGATTACTTATTCTAATATTTCATTTCACCGTATATGTTTTTATTTCTTAAATTACCTATGTAATAAACTATCATTACACCATATTTTTTTAATGTCAAAATGTATCAATATTCATCTAAATTGTGATAAATATACAATGTGCACTCGTTTCCGACTATTCACAAATCATACTTTATATAATTTAGAATAATATCTTCTAAAGGATCAAAAATGTTTAAGCGTTCACTAAGCTCGATATTTACGCGCGTGTGCGTCTAGCTGCTAGAACGATGCACACAAAGATAACATCGCAACGATTTTACCTAAAGTGTAGCGAGAGAATTTTGTGCACAGACTCTTAAGGCGATTGTAAGTTAGTTTTTTTCTAAAATTCCAATTGTTGAAAATATTACTATCGCTGTCTCTGCCATAAGCACCAACATCTAGAGCTATAAAACGGTAGTCAGAATCTACTACTGCTAATAGTACAACAGAGTAGAAATTTTTATAATTATACAAGGCAGATCCACTATGCAGAGGAGAAATCAAACGAATATGTTTGCCATCTACTGAACCTACGCAATTATAGTTCTTTTATAACAATTTTCAGCAATTTTTAGCCAACGTTCTTTTAATGTTGGTGGCTTCATTTCCAAAGGCTGAAAAACTTCCCATATTGCTGTACAGGTTTCCTTAACTACGGCTGATACGGTCCTGCTCCCCATTAAATATTCAAAGTATATTTATTATTTATTATTCAAAGTATATCTATTCAAAAATTTTACTAGTTGCCAGGAATCTGAAAAAAAAAAGAGATTTAGAATAATGTTAATTATATTTTAGGCGCTGAGGCGAAACAAAAATGGATACACATAAGAGACTACTTTTGAAGAGATTACCAAAAAAATAAATGTGCTCCAACAGGCAGTGCCGCTAAAAAGGTTAAAAAGTATGTTTATGCAGATCTGCTTTATTTTTCACCTTTGGTACAGGATGCTTGAATTTTGTAGCTGTAGACGCTAGGTTCCTGAACTCTGACACCATAATCACATCTACTTGATTTTCGGGAGATACAGGTTTCTCGTTCACATGTGCTTGGTTCCCTATTCCCTCCCCTACTAATCCTTCACACTCATTGTCCACAACTCGTTCTTCTTCATCGTTCTTAATTAAATCCTCCAGCAATTGTAAATTATTGTATTTATTTTATTTAATATTCTGATATTTGTTACAGTTACCGAATACGCCCCATGAATGGGAACACATCAGCGCAGAATTCATGAATATGTGGAACCTTCCAAACGTAGTTGGTTCAATGGATGGAAAGCATATCACGTTGCAGGTTCCTTTTAATTCTGGATCGGAGTTCTATAACTATAAAGACTTTTTCAGTATTGTTATATATTTGCACTAGTAGATGCTTCCTACAACTTACTTTTGGATGTTGGGTGTCAAGGAAGGATTTCAGATCCCCACCATCTGTATCATATAATCATTCAGTATTAAAGAGAAAAATTGATGACGCCTCATTTAATCTTCCACCCTCCAAGGCATTACAAGGAATTGCATTTGCATTGAAGGCATTGCATTAGCGGCGGTCGGACGCGATTTCTCGCGTTCGACCCTGGTCCAGGCCATGGTCCGGAGCGAGAGTGCATGGCAGGCCGTCACCTCCTTCTGCGATGCAGTAATGCTGGCAAAGGAGGAGGCGGAGCGCGTGAGGCAACGGGAATCCCAGCGCCCTCACGCCACTAGCCGCCGCAGCAGACGCCCTGGTCGGGGGATGACACCAAACTCCCAGCCACCGTAGGCGCGGGCTTGTGGGCGATGAGCAGTGGGCAGCTCGTCGCCCGGTAAGGACCAGGCCCGAGTCGACGGCGCGTCGTAATTCACGCGCGCCTCAAAGAGATGTCAGCACATCAAGACGGGGTCCACAAAAACCGATGCCTCCTGGGTCAGGGTTGCGGGTTGGTTAAACAAGAAACCGTGGCCCTGGCCCACACAGGCATGTGAAGAAACACGGGTTTTAGTCAGTAAAAGACACGCCCTTCCGCTCCGCCCAGAGCGGGAGAAGTCATTTGATGATTTCCCATCCCAACAAAAAAAAAAAGCATTTTAAGGAACAGATATCAATGTTCCATACTAATTTGTTACTGACAGTGCATTTCCTTTAAGCATTCATATTATGAAACCCTATTCAGGGCAACATGCCAAAGGATCAGTGAAACGTGTATTTAACTATAGACCATCAAGATCACGAAGAGTTGTGGGAAATGCTTTTGGTATTTTGTCAAGTGTATTTAGAGTTTTAAGGAAACCAATGCTGCTTGAACCTGAAAAGGCTCAGTTTATAGTGATGACTATATGCCACCTTCATAATTTACTACGGAGTAGCCCAAATTCTGTTAATACGTGTACACAAAGAGGTACATTTAGATACAGAAACAGAAGGCAGAATAATACTCGGAACAAGGAGGGTGGATAATAGCGCAACAACATCGTTTTTGCCTAATGTTTGTATAACGTTTGTATATTTTTAATGTTGGTCTGGAAGGATTATTCGTTATTTCGAATATTCCTCGTAGACCAACATTAACAGCGGTAAATATGAGAAACCAAATAGCTGAATACTGTTACAATGTGGAAATATTACCATGGCAAAATAATGCATAGGTGAAGTAGAGTTACGATTTTGCAATACAAGTGACACGTAAAGTTGGGAAATTGCATCAAATGCATATTTATTTAATACGATGCATTAATATATAAACTTAATAAGTTAATGAAATCTATACTTACGGTATTAAGTCCGTCTCGTGGCTTGTTTCTGTCGAAAAGAAACAACATATGTGGGTAGGTAAACCAAGATGATCGGTACACGTCATCACAACTTATAATAAAATAAAACCACATTTAAAATAAATTGTTATAAGCGTCACCTTCTCTTAGGTAAATTGTTTATAAAGTAACTGCGTAGTAAGTAATTAAAATAACTACGTGTAATCATGTTAAAAATGTATCTAAATTATTCAATAGAAATACTCACCTTGACCTGAACTTTTTGATTTAGTATTTTTTTGTTTTTCTCGCCGCAGGGCTGCCAGTAAGTAATCCATCTTCTTTTTAATTTATTCCAAAGGACGTTATAATTTTACCTCCAATTCGTCCCATGCAACTTTTTTCAACAATTTGTTTATTTAAACTTTCGCACAAAGAAAATGTACAGAGGCGGACTTAATGCCTTAGGCATTCTCTACCAGTCAACCTCGGGTGGTGAAGAGACTAGATGGCAGGTGCTTTAGTTACGGTACAATGGACAGGAAAAGAAAAACTCATAACACTATCTAAACAAATACTTAAATAAGCTATATACATATACAAACTATTACTATATATATACTTATAATATATACAAAAATAAAACTTGTAAGAGAGGTGTTGAGATGACCCTACCCTAACCATTCGCAAAATAACTCTGCAATTTCCGCTTAAATGCAAACCGACTAGTCGCCATCCTGATATCAAGAGGAAGCGCATTCCACAAAAGAATTGACTGAATATGAAATGAAGAGTGAACAAAGTCAGAGGTATGAGAAGGACAGAGTAAGAGAAGATTATTAGAAGAACGCAGATTCTTGCTGTTGAAGTTATTCTTGTGCTTAGGATCCCATAATACTTCTTTTCTTTTATAGGCATCGATTAGTTTTATAATGCTTTCGTTATCCCAGCCTATCTTCGCTTTAAAGCATAAAATGGCAGGTGGAATACTCGAAATGATCGCGTATCAAATGAGTTCACGTCCAAACTACTTCTTTACGATGTTGTTCTTTACCCTTTGATACTCGTGGAAAAACCGACACAGAATGGTTGGCGGTGTATCACGTTCAAATCGCGAGACAATATCGTGATACAGTATCAAAATACGTCCATACCACCGACTGTGATACGCATATCGGATACAAGGTGTGATACGAGGTGTATCAAGATACATGGCTAGTGTGGATCGGGCCGTATCAGATACGGCGTGTACCATTAACGGATATCATCGTGCGTCCAAACTACGGATCATGATACACGCCAAAGCCACGGAACCGAGATACGATACACCGAAATGTTACAAATGTGGACCCAGCTTAAGTCTATTGCGTATGGCGTATGGTGCCTGAGAGGATACAAAACAAAAACATAAAAAACTTGACTAAAACGACTTTTGTCAAAGGAGGTCCGTAAATAAAAGTGTCTTTATTTGTCACCCATATCATGCCCACAAGGTGCGTTTCAAGTAATTTCGTTAATTAGCAGACTTCAGGGATTGTAAACCAAGACGTCGTGAATTCTCATAAAACAGTCGTCGTCGTTGCATTGGGTTTCGACTTCTGACTGAGGAATATATTTCAAATTTTTTTCTGGGTAACTCTACAACAAAATAAAAAATACATTTACATTCTTATCCAAATAAAATATATACAAATAATAATAATAATAATTTATTTCCAAAAAGCTTATTACTATTACACATGACATGTGGCAACAATTTCAATTAAAATATGAGAGTTTAGCGTCTGTAGCCGAACCAGGCATAGCCTGTATTTCGGCTATCAGCACCATTCCCCTCGTGAACTACAACAAGAATGTGCCAATCAAAAGGCATATACAATTACATTAGTGCTGTGTAAAATACAGAATAATAAAGAACAATAAAATAATAATAATTGATTAAAATGATAAAGAAATACAAAATTATAATTTTTGAGTAATTTAGAAATTAATTTGAAAAAAATAATTAATTAATTTGAATACATCGATTAAATGGAATAAGTTGATTACATGCATATATATGTTTTTTATTGCATGGCTGTGTGAGTGGCTTACGTATATGATAATCAGCTCAGCTGACTTTAAGGTGGTTTTGCAGATACCTCCCCAGGAGGAGAGGCAGTAGGTAAGGAGCGACTGACAAAGGGCCTGATATATTCGCTTCAGCAGCGGAGGGTCTGCGACATGACGTAGGTTTTTAAACACGTATATTAATTTACGCACTCTATTGCAAAGAATGTTGACATGTTCTTTAAAATTTAGATTTTGGTCTCAAGTGATACCAAGGTACTTCAAAGTGGAAACACGTTCTAAATGTGAACATGAGCAACTATCCGCAGAATTGCAACCATGAGAAACAATTCTTAGGTCATCGCGAATACCCACCGCCTGTCTAATGCTGAAACAAATATACTTGGTTTTGTCCACATTCAAAGTAAGCATATTTTTCTGCAGCCATCGCTTAGTCATGTCAAAACCATTCTGTGCGTCAGTGAAAACCTCCTCCCAACTATCACCCGCAAACACCAACGCGGTGTCATCCGCGAAAGAGATAATTTCACCTTTAGTGAGTTTAAGACAAGTAAGCGTATTTACATATGTACACAAGGAAAAGGGTGGGCCCCAATATACTTCCCTGTGGCACACCATGTGTAATTGGAAGGTAAGTGCTTTTGTATTTGCCCACTCGTACACACTGGGTTCGCCCAGAGAGGTAACTTTTGAAAAGTTCCAGCTGGGCGCCCCTGATGTCCAGAACTTCTAATTTTTTGGCAAAACGAATTACACACCAGCGGCCGCCTTTTTATGGTCTACTTTGCTGTCCATAAATTATTCGAAATTTATTTATTATACTTTTGCACATAACATAATGAACAACGGCATTTTTTTTGGGTATCCTTAGATAAGACAGCAGTTTTACCAAGTAATAATGCTAAATGAACTGAAATAATTTAGAATGTTTCTTTGGATTAATTCCAAATGTTAGTAGAAACTAACTTTTTAGGATTGTGGACTTAGATTTAGGGTTATGATATGACGGTTAATGCTCACACCGGTAGGAAATACACCTAAATTAGATATGAACTGTAAACTTACTTCTGTCTGTCTTGGGATGTGGAGACATATACACGTTGATCCGAAATATGCACGATCGTGGATGATGTGAAAGTGTTATTCATGTTGACCGATGATGAATATTCCGTTTCGTCCATTTCTTCTTGCTCCGCTTTCCGTCTCGCCGATTCCATTGTAGCGTCCAAATAGTGGGTGAATTATAGTTCGTTCAAATCGTTTTCCCGATCCATCGCTTGGAGATTTTTTTTGGCTGGAATCGCATATGTCATCGAAAATCCTTCGCCGCATGCGGCACTCCTCGAAGCTCGCGAATCCACAATTAGTTAATGCTTTCTTGTATTCTTTCAGGTAAACAAAAGATTTTTTTATTTTTTTCGTTAATCCTTTACCGGCATTATACAGCTTCATATTCTTCGTTTCTAGAGCTTTTTTGTTCGTTAAACTCAACCAGGTTTTCATTACTGGCAGAGTGACGTCGCTTTGCCACAAATTTTCTAACCATTGCCACATAGGATGCTTCTTCATAGTCCTAATTTGTTTCTTCTTCTGGGATGGTAACTGTTTTCCTTTATATATAATAATAATCCGCTCTGAGCTACCGTATGAGCCTTGCAACGCCCCAATGCCTCACAAGTCTCTACTTTATAAAATATGCCAATAGCCAATTACCTACAAGGTTATATGATAATCAAAATTCACTTACCCATCGCTATATCTCTCCAATAGCCGGCAAAGTGTTAAGTGTTGTGTAGTGAGTTCTATGTTGTATTGTCGTGTACTATAATATATTAATAGATATAATTAAATACTTGAATCGTGTGTAAATTAGCCGTATAACGCTGAGTCCCGCTAGCGTGCGTTTTCTGTCTTCAAAACTGCCGATTTAGTTTCGAGATTCAGCTGCATAAAACTAGGTACCCACGAAGCGCCCTGTGCGCTGGATTTCAATCACTTATTTAGAATTATTCCGAGTAATAAATTCATATGCACACGCTCGACCGAACCGATTTTTGCTGTCGAGCCATCCGTCAATGACATTGATAGTTACAAAAATAATTGACGTTTCGCTCGGCAGTGACGTGTACCGACGATTTTTATCTTCGAGTCATCCGTCAACGACATTGACAGTTACAAAAATAATTGACGTTTCGCTCGGCAGTGACGTATACCGACATTCGTTTAGAAACATGCATACATTTTTGACCTTTTAACGTCATTTAACTTTAATCATTGCTAGCGACGACTGGCAACCCCACCTCAAGCTCACTATAAAAAGGCGTTGCCTACCCGCTCGTGTCTCTCTCTTTCGACAACGGACACTCGGTCTGGTAATTTCGTGCAGACTCTGTGATACCTATATTTTCCATTTAATTAAGAGCTGCTGGCTATCGTTTGACATATTGTTGTATGCTTAGTGATTATTATTGTGTTCCTATCTTAATTAATAAGTTCTGGTCATAATTGTAAGTAATATGGATAATACACGAACATTGGAACGTCCTGACTTGTTTCTTTAATAAATACCACTTCTCATAGCTAACATCAGAAGTGGGATAACGAACTACACCGCTCACATTCTCGTTATAAATCAAGGAACAGAATAACAGTCACAGCCATTATTATTATTGTACTTGTGTGTGGGTACTTGTGTGGTTTGTCGTTAATTTATTCTTTAGACCACAAAACGTAGACGTGATTGTAGTCGCAGTCATAACGGCAATCGCGGTAATAGCGTACGTGGTGACTACAGTTCTCATCGCGATTCGCCCCGCAATAATCAGGGACGACGAAATAGTAAGTACCGCGAGCGATCTCTGAATAAAAACAACACGATACCATTGATAATATCTCGCCTTAAAACGCTTAAAGACAAGACTAGGGCTTCACCCTTGCTAGTGCGTTCGTGCAACCGTTATAAAACTTTAGTGTCTAAATAAGTTACGATTGTCATGTCGAATAGCTACACTCACTACCTGAACACCGCCGCCGTTACGAGTATCGAAACGTGTATGAGTCGGACCGTTTGGTTAGGGACTCAAAATTATGATATTCATTTTTATATTCCGAACTTTGATCCTACCTTACGTAATATTGATGATTGGTGTGTGAAGATCGGTCGCGCTAAAATTGAAAACAATTGTTGTTAATAAAAGTGATTATGAATGCTTGTCGCGTATTTGGCTTGAAAGGTAACGTGCGATCGTATTTAAGCCGTGATGAATTGGTAATGGATAACCAGTCAATTTAAGTCATTATACCCTCAAAAGATTAACTATGCTCAATCGCGTCATGAGGTTATAAGGATGTATTCATAAAAGATGATTAAAGTTAAGTGACGTTTAAAAGTGAAAAATCTATTGTTAAACAGTCACTAATCACTAGTTAAGTTTAAGTAACGTTTATGAATAAAGGGAATTAACACTACGCGGAGTATGCGTGTCATGCAGTACTAGAGTTACATACGATAAAAGTAACCATATATTTATGTATATTTGCATTAAATTTGTGATATTTAATAATTTGCAGGGCTCGTGAGTTGATAAATAATAAACACTACTCAGACATGAGAGGAATGAGCCGGCGTCGGGATGAGTGCCCCGGAAAGCGAGGTGTTACTGACGATAAAAGTAACCATTTAATTATTTATATTTGCATTGAGTTTGTGATTTTAAGAATTTGCAGTGCTCTGAGTTGATAAATAACAAGCATGAGAGGAATGAGCTAACACAGTCACTGCCTAAGACTAAAGGAGTATAACACTGGACCAGGCATTCCTCTCGCGCAAAGGGGTACACTGAATAGTTACACTGGTAACTATTGTAAAGACATGCTTCAGAAGCGGGGAAAATAATAACATCGTAGTAAAAACAACTGAAACCGAAGTTAAGGGGATAGATACCCTCGAGCGGCCAAAAACGCTCATCTTTCAAAGTTTATTCCTCCAGAATGCCTTGATCAAAAATTTTGAAAAAAATATATTATAATCATAGATTCAAGCACAACATATTTAGTGTTTATTATTTTCTATACGGCCTATATTTACGTCAAAAGAAAAATATTTCTACACGGCGTTTTTTAACTTTTAAATCGATATTTCTCTTAAAGCGCTTAGACTTTTTTAAATATTCTTACTCGCAGTAACGTGTATCTGTAAGAGCTATAGAATCATAGTTCTATTTTAAAATTGATGAAATATTTAATAAGAAAAGTAATAAAAATGAGTGTCCGTACGAGTTTCCGCCTTGCGAGGTTCAGAGGGGCTCTATGCGGGACGCGGGCGCGGGTCGGCCGGCAGTCTCGCGCCAGCGCTCGTGAGAGGAGGCTGTGTCACTTTTTGCTCCGTGCACCCTTGGATACTAATGTAAAGACATGCTTCAGAAGCGTAGAAAATAATAACGACGTAGTATGATCCAGTACAAGTCTGTTTAATTAATGATCAACAGTACAGACATCAGTAGCTTTTATACACCATTGAGTCAAAACACTAACGAATAGTCACAAAACTAATAGACAACGGAAACGGAAATTATCAGGTATTGAATAAAATTAAGAAAAAGTTAATAGTAACGCTAGTAATTGTCAATAATTGTGTACAGATATTTGGATTAACCTAAAATATCGAAAGTTGTATAGATTTATTTAGTTGAACAATGCTTGATTCAATAAATAAATATCCAATGGGCGGGAAGACTAATGCTCGATAGGATTTTATAATAAAAGTTGGCGGTAATCGGAAGTTGCATCAACAATTCTAAAATTAATAAATTAACGACTGAAAGACCGGAAGTGTACTTCCAAGTGTGATTTTAGAATAAACTAAGGTTTTAAAATCCTCCCAAGTAATTTAAAGTAATCATAATAAATTTAAATTAACATAAATAATTACGCAATACGATCAATATAAAATAATTATGAAACTAAGTATAGCTTCATAGATGAGCGGGAAGCGCAAGATGTAACACTAAGTACTTCGAGTGCAACGAAGTATTTTTAGTGATTTTGTGTATAATTATTGAATGTTTGCATTTATTGCCGCGCTGGAACGCTTTACGTGATTTTATATGATGTTTTATTTTGATACTAGCATTCCGCCCGTGGCTTCGCCCGCGTGGTGTTCGATTATATCGTGCTTTTCAGATTTCCTTCAGGAACACCAAATTTTTCCGGGATAAGAAGTACCCTATCTTTTAATCCGGATTTCTAACTTTACGTCTACAAAATTACAAAGCAATCGGTTCAGTAGTTACAGTGTGAAAGCAGAACAAACAAAAAAACAAACTCACTTTCCCATTTATAATATTAGTATGATTCGGTTATATCGCGCTTCCAGATTCCTTCGGGTTAAAGTTATTTCTAAGTAGGACATGCAATACCGGTTTACCGGTTTTCATTTTTACCGCCTTTTCTCCTTTCGTTTTTTTTTCGTAACTATAAAATTACCGGTAAAAAATATAAAACCGGTAATTTACCGGTTTTATGTTTTTGGGCAACGTTGTTCATTTATTCACGCAAACGTCAAACTTTCCATTATATGTAATGTTTGACACTTGACAGTAGCTTTGACGTAAGCGTTTGTGACGATTCGTGTCATTCATTAGTTTGTATAACTGTACTGTACAACGAGCTAGACGAACGTAGCCAGTCTTACTAGCTTGGCAGTGCAGGATTGAATACCGTATTGGTGGGGCCAGAGCACTTATCGGTAAACTAATCTGCTTCAGGGAATGTGATACTCGTCCTAGAGTGATACGCTTTGTAAGGCGGGTATTTTCAGGTACAAATACCAACCTACAGGATTATGCGACCCGTTTCAGAGAGCACATCTACTTCCTGAAGCAGAAAATGTACGGTACACCCAAAATCGCACTTTCTAAAACAATGAAAGGTGGGTTTATCGACCAGACCAAGGTGGCTGACACTTAACTTCTGGATGACGATGCCATGTGTTCATTCTGGCGCAGTATCTGTTTTGTGCCTGTCGCTTTTTTGGATCAAATGGTTTTCAAGGTTGCACGCTCGCTTGAGTCTGGTTCGCTACCTCAGTTCCTAACAACTAGAGTAACCCACCTGCTCCGTAAATCAGGTAGCACTGCGGAACCCAAAAATTATAGGCCCATCACTTGTTTACCGACCATCTTTATAGTTCTTACATCCAATTTTAAAGTTAAAATTAACAAACATATTGACAGCAACTCATCATGTCTGCCTCTCAAAATGGATGTAGGAGCGGCTCCCGCGGTACTAAGGAGCTACTCCTTAATAACATGGCCATTACCCAACAAGTTCGTCGTTCCCAAAAAGATCTATCGACATGTTGAATAGTTTTTTTTTTTTATATTGCCTTTCTCGCACACCAGCTCCTCAAATATGTAACAAATACTAGACTGAGTAATTGTACGGTTTTAGCTATAAACAAAACATTGTGAGGAGAAATAAATGAATAATAATTATTATTATTATATAATAAGGCCTATTATGACTTGGTGCCACATACAAGGCTCATGCGGGTGATGGAGTTCTATAAAGTTGATGCAACTCTGCACACCATCTTGATGACGTGTATGGCTAATGGAGGACGGTCCTTCGCTATCCTGGATATCGAGATATTCATGGGAATAGCGATCCGAGCCAGGTCTATTCCAGGGCGATACTTTGAGTCCACTTTGATTTTGCTTAGCCTTGAATCCTCTAAGTACACTGCTGGAGAATACACGTCTAGACTATCGGCTGAGGAGAGTATAGTTATATCCCACCTCCTTTACATGAGTGACTTAAAATTCATTGCTCCCCACAAATTTCAACTGAAGGAGCTACTGAAAATTACTGAAACTTTCAGTAGCGTTATCAGGATGGAATTTTGTGTGGATAAATGTGGGTCATGCATGTAAAGCGAGGAGAGATTGCGGCATCCATGGGAACCCAACTCACGTTCCGTAAACCTTAGAGCGCTCTCTGCATCTGAAACCGTCGAATGCTTTATACCAGTAACATTGATACCCAACGTATCAATGTTACTGGTATGAAGCAATCGCTGAAGAAACGTTTCGCATCTCATATCCATCTTCACATCGCTGAAAAAAGTAATAAATAGTCTTCTATTAAGCGGAAATAAGGTACGAGCCTTCAACGTTTGGATCATCCCGATTTTATGTACTCTTTCAGCATACTAAAATGGACTCGGTCGACACCCTGGATAGGAGGTATAGTCCGTACGGTGCTGACTACAATTTAATTGCAACACCCACTGACATCGGTTATGAGGCTGTATTAGTGTATACCCCGCGAAAAAGTGAAAGTTGAAGCTTTTTAAATGTTAAGACCCTCCACAATCGCGAGATATGCAGGGAATATTTCCTAAAAACCGACGTGGGAATGCATCGAGATGTGGGCGCGGTTGACAAGGAACTCACTCCGCTCTCCTTGCATTGGCTAAAAAGAACTGGTGCAAGCCAGTATACCTACTTGACACTAAAGATCGCATGGAGGTTTAGCAAGCTACATTGAGGTTATTTCCGGGTTCTCCACGGGCATGATGTAGATTTACCAGCATCCGTTGGCTGGCCGCGTTTTGAAAATGAAAATTTACGCTTGACTGCGCCAAAGGAAAGGTCATGGTTTTAAAAATTGTATTTGTATGCTCATTTTAAGCAATATGTAACATGTTCACTACCATTGTACCTGGTATTAGGGGTCGCAAACCGGTATACCGAATTTCGAAAATACCGGAATACCGGGCCAAATTTAGGTCTTATTAATACCGGTATTCATTTTACAAAAACTGGGATATTCGGTATTTTCGGTTTTAGTAAAATAAATACAAAGAGATAAAGTTATGCTCTATCTAATTCAAAATACGTGCGCGCAAATCACACTCCTTCGCTGGTTAAGCCCGATAGAACTCTGACTATTACGGCGAGAAAGAAAGCAGGTCTCTTTGCATCTCTCTTTGGTTACAATTCACGTCTTGATACTCTAGTAGTGCTACTCCTTGAATTTTCTTCACTTCGCCACTTCAATGCCCGAGGTTCGCATTAGAAACAAGGAGGTTCTGAGAGTACTGTGTCGTCTGGACGTGAATAAGGGTAGTGGACTAGATGGCATACCAGCGATTGTTCTAAAGGCGTGTTAGCGATTGTGCGCCCGAGTTGTCTCCTGTATTGACGCGCTTGTATCGATTCTCATTTAGAACTGGTGTAGTGCCCAAGTATTGGAAGCTTTCCGACGTGCAGACCGAGCCCAGAAACGAAAGTCGTGCCGATCCTTCCAACTGTCAACCGATTTCAATAACCTCCATACCCTGCTAAATTATGGAGCGTGTATTGAACTGTCGCCTCTTGACATATCTGGAAGGTATCGATTTCCTCAGTGACCAACAGCACAGGTTTCGCCGCAGTCGGTCAACTGGGGAACTACTAGTGTATGACACACACTTGTGAGGTGAGGCCCTCGAGAAAAATGCGGGAACGATTGCCATCTCCCTAGATGTCTCGAAGGCCTTCGACCGGCTATGGTACGCTGGCCTTTTGAGTGAGCTTCCAGCGTACGGAATTTCTCCTGACCTGACTACCCAGTAAAAGACATCCTGACTGAATGGTCCCTCCGAGTCGCCGTCGACGGGTGCTCATCGGAGCTCATGTCGACTAATGCCGGTGTTCCTCAGGGGTCTGTTCTCTTGCATCTCTGTTCCTGCTGTATATAAACGATCTGCTGATGCCCGGTATCTATGAGTATGCAGATGACGGTACAGTTGTGGAGAACAGATATCTGCTGGGTGGGGCTGGTAAGGAAGCAATCCGGTCCGAAAGAGGCTATGGTAGAGCATACGAATGTTGCACTACAGGCAGCCTCCGAATGGGGCGAAGCCAATCTTGTGGCATTCAATGCCTGCCAAAACACAAGCGTCTATTCACCGCCAAAAAGAGCCCGTTCATCTTGGCGCAGGTGCGTTTATGTGGTGTGGAGTACTGCCGCATTTGTTGGCTGATGCTGCAAAATGCCACCTGGAAACTTTGGATTCAGTGAAGAGACATACGAAGAGGCTAATTGGTGACCAAGATTTGGTTCAAAACGGTCTCCTAAGCCTGGAGTACAAGCTAAGAGTGGCCAGCCTGTCGGTGTTCTATAATCTATAGGATGCATTTTGGAGAGTGCACGAGGGCATTGCATGATTTAATTTCCCTTCTCCGTTCCATCATCGGACAACTCGTCGTACGGCGAGTATCCACGCTTATGTTGTTCACCCCTCTACAATCCGGACGAAGCGTTTGGCCTCGCCTTTTATACCGCGTACATCGACGGACAGAAACAATTTTCAAGCGACGGTATTTCAGTCTAACTACAATTTAAGTGTCTTCTAGGCTAGATTGAATAGGCTCTTAATAAACTACCGCGCTTTACCTTCAACGATTGCATCACTGCTTACCATCAGTCGGGATTGCGGTAAAGCACTAGATTATAATTATTATAAAAAAAAACGGCGATAGCCGATCTTCCCGCGCAATGATTATCGAACTAGCCTATGGTGTGGCGCGAACGATGCACGTGAGTTGAACTTAGTTGCGACCGACAAGTATCAAAATTTTTATTTCAACTATTTTCACGTCATTGCGTGTTTTGTTGGTGTTGTGGTTTGTTTTTGTTATCCACACACGGTTTTTTTCTTACTATTTCATTCTGCGCTTAGGTAACTACTTACTAAGTATTCCTCCTTAACCTAACCTAACTTTATTATACTACATTTGCTAACTTTTGCTTAATCCCGAAAATATCAAAAATACCGGATTATCGGTATTGGTCTGGAGCCAATACCGAAAATACCGGTTTTGCTTAAATGGTTCGGTATTGCGACCCCTACCTGGTATACTTACTTATTTTCTGCTTTAAGACTACCTAATCACATTATTAATATTTTTGAAAAAAATATATAAATTTATCGTTTTTACCGGTTTACCGGTAAAAATATTTCAATTATCGTTTTTTACCGGTAAAATAAAAATTACGCTAATTGCATGCCCTATTTCTAAGGCCACACCCTGTTCATTCCTCCAATAAAAATTAAGAACATCTCAAAAAAAAATCGTCAAGTTTTTGCTAAGTCCAAAACAATAATATTTTCCTTCCCTTAAAAAATATATAATTGATACTTGTAATTTAATCCGTATGAAACTTGATTAAATTTCCCCAATTTTTTTTCTAGTAGGTAAATCAAAACAATTTCTTTTTTTCATTCTTTAAGTTCATTAGTCTCAGGTGTTCATTACCTAAAATATGGTCAGCTAAATTTTTAAACAATATGTATTCTAAATAAAATGCACCTATTTAAGTCTGACCTGTGAGTTTTATTTAGATGATGGAGTTTCCGGGATTTTCTTTTAAGTCCTGGTAAGTATCAATGGGAATTATACCAAAAACGCTAAATGCTAAATAATAACTATAAATAAAAAAGAATAAACCGGTTCCCATTTTGCATTAATCATTTTTATAAATTAATATTTGTTTTCCCTTTTTTAAATAAAAAAATCCCTGCAACGCAGTATCGAAAACAACATAATAAAAGTAATTACCTAATATGTTTCACTTTAGGGCATGAGTTTTGATACCACGTAATTCTATATTAGGTACTTTTTAGACAGAATAGTATACTTTATAGACATGGTATGGCATTCTACGTTTGTTGCGAGACGTCCGCGCTCGAAGCAAGCGAGTAGGAAATGTGCACGTAAATATGATGCGGGGTGCGCGGGGCTTTTTGCCTAGCCCCGCCCAGATGCGCAAGGTCATCGTCGTTACTAATCGCCTTAACAAGTATTGAATAAAACTAATAAAAGTTAATAATAACGCTAGTAATTGTCAATAGTTGTGTACAGATATTTCGATCAACCTAAAATATCGTAAGAAATTTATATTCATTTCTTTGAATAATGCTTGATTTAATAAATAAATATCCGATAGGCGGAAAGAGTAATTCTCAGTATGATTTTTAATAAGAGTTGGTGGTAATCGGAAGTTGCATCAATAATTCTAAATTTAATAAATTAATGGCCGAAAGGCCGGAAGCGTACTTCTGAGTGTGATTTTAGAATAAACTAAGCTTATAAAATCCTCTCAAGTAATTTAAAGTAATCATAGTAAATTTATATTAACATAAATAATTACGTAACTACGATTAATATATATGAGCGGGAAGCGGAAGCTGTAACATTATGTCAGGAGATTGTATCAATCACGCACTGGGAGGCTACAGTGATAAATAATAAACACTACTCAGGCATGAGAGAATCGGCTGAAGCAGTTGCTGCCTAAGACTAAAAGAGTAAAAACTGGAACAGATATTTCTCTCGATCAAGGGGGTGTAAGAAACATTTATCACAGTGGTCATCTAAGACAAAAAAACAATAAATAAAGATTAATATATCACACATCCCCCACCCGTGCAGGGGCCGTTTTATCCGTCCATTTAAGACTTGCTTCAAAATATGTAAATATTCCGAATAAAACCGTAAATTTTGTGCAATCTGTTGCAGCATTTTAAAACGAGAGAGTCGATGCACTGGTACATTCTCGAATGGATACTCAGGGAAAGTTTTCACAAAAAAAACATTGCCTGTTAGCGACCGTATTATATTTAGTGACTGGGCAACCCCAGGTATTTATAAAAGCAGGGAAAAAATGCATGAATTATATCAGGAAAAAACATTTAACCATGATGAAGCTTTTCAAGATTTTGTTAAAAATTATTCAAAAATTTTTAAAAGAGCCTGTTCCTCAGCAAAAGCCATAAACATTAAAAATAAAATAAAATCTTCTGGCAATAAAATCAAAACAACTTGGGGAATTATAAATTCTGAAACTGGAAGAACCAAAGTACAGAATCGCGATTTCCATCTTAAAATTAACGATGAAGATATAAAGGCGGACTTGGAGGTAGCAACTGAGTTTGAGAATTTTTTTACTAATATTCCAATAATGACAACAAAAACTTTGTCTTCTTCCTCCACTTCTGCTTATGCCATACTAAAAGAATGTGTTCCAGAATGTGACAATCACTTTGAATTTACATTTGTGACTGCTAAAGACATTATAGAATCTTTTAAGGATCTTGATGTAAAAAAAACTGCCGATCATTGGGGTTTGTCAGTATACACTGTAGCTTCAATAATAGATGTTATCGCACCTTTCTTAGCAATTGTTTTTAATTCTTGTGTCACATCTGGTGTATTTCCTGATTTGATGAAACTAAGCAAAGTAATTCCACTGTTCAAATCTGGTAGTACAACTGATCCCACGAATTTTCGGCCAATATCGATATTACCAACTTTGAGCAAAATTTTTGAAAAATTAATTTTGAAACAGTTGTTGAGGCACTTTAACTTACACAATTTATTGCACGTGAAACAATTTGGTTTTACAAAGGGTCGTTCAACTACAGATGCGGGCGTGGCGTTGCTAAAGAACATATTTGGGGCCTGGGAGGAATCGCAAGATGCTCTTGGTATTTTTTGTGATTTGTCCAAGGCCTTTGATTGCGTACATCATGATACTCTTATCAGGAAATTGTACCATTATGGTTTGAGGGACAGAGCTCTCGACCTTCTGACTTCTTATCTGAATAATCGAATTCAGAGGGTTGATGTTAATGGCAAGAGATCTGCAGGATCTGTGGTCACCATGGGCGTTCCGCAGGGCTCAATTCTAGGTCCATTCTTGTTTTTAATTTATATTAATGACTTACCTCATCACGTGAGGGATAATCACAACATAGTATTGTTCGCGGATGACACTTCTCTTATTTTTAAAGTCAAGCGTCAGCTAACAAATTTTGACGAAGTTAACAATGCACTCTCTAAAGTTGTCCATTGGTTTAATGTAAATAACCTCCTTTTAAATGAAAAAAAAACTAAAGTCATTAAATTTTCTACGCCAAATGTCAGGCAGCTAAGTACCAATGTTCAACTGAATGGAGTAGAGTTGATCCCTGTCGAGTCGACAGTTTTTCTTGGATTAACTATTGACGCCAAGTTACAATGGGGTCCTCACATTGAGAAGCTGTCGGGTAGACTCAGTTCTGCCGCCTTTGCTGTTAAGAAAATTAGACAGATAACTGATGTGGATACAGCCAGAATTGTTTATTTTAGTTATTTTCACAGTCTTATGACTTATGGGATTCTTCTCTGGGGAACTTGTGCGGACATCAATACCATCTTTGTTTTACAGAAGAGGGCTGTTCGAGCCATTTATAACCTTGGTCCTAGATAATCTCTTAGAGAAAAGTTCAAAGAGGTGAACATTCTGACTGTAGCTTCACAATATATATTTGAAAATCTTATGTATGTTCATAAAAATATCTCGAATTTTAAGAAGATAAGCGATATTCATAATATAAATACCAGGAACAAACACAATCTTGCTTTACATCACACTCGTCTCCACAGAGTAGGCAACTCGTTCATGGGTCAATGTATACACTTTTACAACAAGCTTCCCATGGACGTTCGAAACTTACCCATTAAACGATTTAAGAACCATATAAAGGCCAAACTTTGCAAAAAGGGGTATTATAAAATCACAGATTATTTAGAAGACAAAAAAGCTTGGGACTGAGCTGCTCGCTCTGTTAAGCATTGTTAATTGTTATTAAGCAATATGCGTAATTATAAGGTAAATTATTGTAAACATTTTCATTTTTAATGTCTGGACTTGAAAAAAGACGATGATCCCTGAGTTTGTTTCGGCTATTTCTTCTCAGAGGTAGTCAGTTAGGAAATGCCGGCTTCATCTAGTTAAAAAAATAAAATAAAAAATAAACATGACGTGTAAAAGTGATCAGTGATCCTACTTGCTTAATAAACGATTTCATTTCATTTCATTTCATAGCCGTGAGAGGCTGGCCAATGAAGAAGTGACCCGGTGTCAAAATTTCCAAATCATTGGGATACAAAAAGAGCGGGCACAAGGACGTGAATTTAAAGTTTCCTCAACTCTACAAAAAACCGTGGTTAACTCCTCAAAGGTGAGGACCGTTTCCCCAATTATGCGCCGAAAGTGCGTCTTAGCCGATTTAACCACAGCTTCAAAGATGCCTCCTCAATGAGGAACTGCTGGAGGATCGAATCTCCAAGTAATGCCCTGAGTAGACAATGCTTGGCCCAATTCCGTGTCATTTTTTGCAAAAAAATTATGGACCTCTCTAAGGTATCTATCTGCATATTTGTGCCGCAGTCTGACCGCACAACACTCGGCCACCCTCTCCGTAAAACGAAGCGCCCGAGCGCTGCGATCTCTTTTTCCACTGCCCCGACACGCACACACTTTAGAGGATCCGAATCGGCTACAATCGTAGGGGCCAGGACGACTCCAGTGCCGTCAGCCACTTAGGTCCCAACCAAAGGTCATTGCTCACCAACCGAGAGACACCACAACGCAGAGAAAAACCCAAAAGAATAAAGAAATACGGTTTTCGAGACACAAACTAACGAAACACCTTTTGAAATAATGTTTCCCATCCGTTCGTAGTAGCCGCATAAACAGTTCCTGGAAAACCCTCTTCCGATATCCATTCGTCCCAAAGATTTTTGCCCTTATAAACTATAAGCGGAGGAGTTTTACCACCAGCTGCACTGCATCCCAACAAAACCGTTGTGTTATTTTTTCCGGGTGAGGCGATTGTTCTTGTCGATGCATAACCACGAAGGCCAACGACTTTGGTTTTGCTGAGGTCCTCGCTGAAACTAGTCTCATCCAAGTTCTAAATTTGTTCAAGCTTATCGTGTATCTCCAGTCTCGTCTAAGGTATTTTTCAATAAATTAAAGTAGGAGTAAATAACCCACGGGTTACATGCTTTTTTACGCGGATTATCCATGGCTTGAGGCTTAACCGACAAGGCATGCCGCTTTTTAAATTATAAAAATCAATCCTCTTCGGCAATGTCGTTTTTAAAATTATTAGGGATATTATTTTTGGCAATATATTGTCCGACAAGCTCCAATGTTTCTTCTCTGGTGAGACCTAATCCATATTTATCCATTATATGTAAGTTTAGGGCTGATTTTTTCTCCGTCTCTGCACTAAGAAACCTACTTCTCTCTAAAGGGTCAGATTTTAATCCATACCTACCGGTAGACTCTGGCTACTATGGTTGGTCGGGGAATTTTGTATACCAGAGAAGCTCTATAAGCAGACAACTTGCCGTTCTTAACTTTTTCCACTGGTTCTACTAATTGTTCTTTACTATAGGAAGTCGCTCGATCGGTTTTTCTTATATAATTCGTACCATTTTGCATTATTTTGTAATGAAAATAAGTTAATTAAAGTAGGTGAGTTGCGTTTATACGTAAAAGGATAATCGATAGCATTGAATTTAAAAAGGCAAGTACGACTTGGAGTCGCGCACTGAAGGTATTCACTAATTACAAGTCAGCATGTACGTTGTTAACATCCTTATTTTCAGCCAATGAAAAACAAGAATCGGAGCAATTTTAGTTTCATTTCAATTGACTTCCGTCATCACTTTCATTTTATTTAACCTTAAATTATTTTTATAGATACCTACCATAATAGAAAAAAACCTTAACTAAAAAGTTTATTACATCTAAAAACTGTTTGCCTTGCCCCTCTTGGATTTTTTTAGGTTAAGTTTTTGTTTCGTAGCAAATTCAAGTAAATCGTTTGTTTTGCGGTAAATTAATATAGTCTGTTAGAAGAGAGTTTTAATATTATGGTACTTACATTCAGAACACTTCAACTTAATCACTTTTTTATGACAAAATGTAAACACATGTAGGCACTCAATTGTTTTCCGAAAAGTTTGACGGGTCTGACAGATTTAATTTTGTTTCGTTGGAACTAGTACTATCGAATGTCAGCGAAATCTATGAGCTGAGCTGAGAACTTATACGACTTTACTGTTGCACCAACATCATGACATTGGGAATTACGCTAAACGTTTCCAGATATTTGTGTTATTCTTGCCCCAGTGATAGTCTTAAGACTACACACATGCCGGGGCAATGCCGCCGGATTCATGCCGAGCGGCTATGCCGCCGCCGGCACAAGCCGCACAAAGACGTCAAGCATCATTCCGGTTGTGACAGTCACTATAATGTACTCTGTGACAGTCACATAGAACGCTAGTGAAGTGAATTTTTTTTCTTTGGTTGGTTGGTTACAATGAATACGAAAATCATCAGCACTGCGGCCGCAGTTGTAATTTTTATTTTAATAAAAAAAAATACAAAAGGACGAGAAGGTTTTGGGTGCGCCCAAGTTGACAAAATAGAAAATGGCAAAAAATACAAAAGGACGAGAAAGTTTTGGGTGCGCCCAAGTTTACAAAATAGAAAATGGCAGAACGGTACTGTAATGTTAGAAGAGTATAAAAAAGACGATGTGGGATGTCAACGTTTGCGCAATAGTATGTTTTTTGGGTTTCTGAGAATGACATGAAGATTTTGAATTTTTGCTAGAGAGTACTGAAGTGTACATTATCAAAAAAATACTGACTGGAGAAAGGCTATACCCGCTAAAGATAGGTTGGCAGTAACGTTACGGTTTTTAGCTACAGGAGAAAGTTATTTCAGCCTTGGAGAACTGTTTAAAATTTTACCACAACTTCTTTTTTCAATTCCCGAAGTCTGTCAAGCAATAATATCAAAACTTCAAATAAAGGTAATCATTTTTTTATGACTCACTCTTGATATTCACAGGGAAGCTCACTCACAGGGAATCCTAGAGGGGAAGCTAGAGAGCACCATAACCCAATATATATTTGAACTCTATTGACCAAATAAATATTTTTTTCATTAAGTCATTTATGCAACTACAAAATTAAAACTAAAAATGGCAACTTCTGCCTGAAACTTAAACAAAACATAATATTTTTTAAAATCGTTCTTCAAATCTTTAAATTTTTAAATCGGCCTTATTATAATTAGGTAGAGTAACAAGGCCTGCTTCTTAAACTATACAATTAATCAACTAAAACAACATAATTTGGTAGCCTCATCTAACATCTACCAGGGCATACGAAGTCATCATAACCATCCACTGATTAAGCGACACACTCCTCATGATACCACTTGGGGCATTGAGAGAGCACTACCTCATGTCATCATGATGGTTTTCTTTATAGGTATGGCAGTACCAACTCACTTGACAGCCTTCAGTGTCCTTGGTTCGAGCAGATCCGCGAGGAGACTTCTTCTGGAGTCGTTTACCTAACATAATTATCATTTGCTTCTACAAGGTCAGGCGTTGACACCTCTGTCAAAATTGATAGTGATTCGCGTTCTTGAGTTTTGATTCCAGAATTATCGAGGGACTTCTGACGATATTGAAGGAACATAGTCCGTTTCTGGTACCGCCTGCGGGTTAAAAGGGTATAAACCAGTTGCTTAACGAAAACGAAACATCACAAGTGGTTTTACCACTCGTGATGTTTCCGTGAGTTATACATTTGGACCATACGCTTGAAAGAATGACATTAAAGCATCTTTTGTCAGTTTCTTGTCTGTGTATTGGTCCATGAATGTCCATGAAATAAAAAAGTCGTAAAGTGTCATTAATGGATCATTAAATGGCATTATCGAGTTTAAATATTATTAACGGGTCATTAAATATCATTAAGGAGTCACTAAATGTAAAAATGTCATTAAATGGGTCATAGTATATCGTAATGTACTAATAAATCAGTAATTTTTGTTGTTGTTAGATGATTTCCAGTATAGTAGAGAGTGGCAGGGTCGGACTGGGCCGGAAGGGCCCGGGTGGCTGATCGCAATCCCGAGGCCCGAGACTAGATCATGGTGTTGGGATACTATCAAAAAACACTGAGGTACACAAATTGAGATAAACAAACTATAAAAAAATTATCACAATATATACACTAAAATGAAGTAAAATAATAAGTAGGTATTTACTAATCCATACTTAATATTATAAATGCGAAAGTATGTCTGTCTGTCTGTCCAGCTTTCACGCCAAAACTACTGAACCGATTTTGGTGAAATTTGGCACAGACAATCTTTAGACCCTGAGAAAGGACATAGGCTACCTTTTATCCCGGAAAAATTTAATGTTCCCGAGGGAAATCTAAAAAGCGCGATATAAATATAACCGAACTCCACGCGGGCGAAGCGGCGGGCGGAAAGCTAGTAACAAATAATGATATAAAGCTAGCCAATCAATTTTTTTTTTTAAAGAGGAGAACTTTCTGCTAAGCAGTATCGTAAAAGCTGCTGTTTTCGTCATCCTTGATTAGATCCGATTCTGTATTTAATATAATTAACCTTTTGAACGCCCATCTATATAATACGCGATGTGTCCTCCTGCGCCACGCTACAAATGTATAACGTATCTATAGTAAAACGTAGGGATGGGATTAATGTCCTATCGACAAATAATATTATAAGTTGAAAATTCATGTTTATTCACCAATTTACGAAGCTAAATAAAAACTAATACCGTATTTACATATTTTATTTTATTTCATAAAAAATCAAAATGAAAACCTGGATATATTACTCAAAATAAAAGAAAAAAATTGTAAATTTATTAGACGTATGTTCTAGAAGGCACATCCCTATTTGTCTCCAAATGTAATCCTTTTAGTTCATATCAAGTAGTTGGCGCTCGAGGCACGTCAAAATTCTTTCTGATATAAGGATGTCTATGGTATTTTTCATTTTTATATTCAATGTGATTGAGTTACACGTGCGTAACCTCAACCGATTCCTGCATAATTTATTTCGTATTTATTTTTAATTATTACTTACAACAAATATATATATTTAAACATATATATATATGCTTAAATACACCTGCGCGAAGCAACTTGACTTCAGAGCGGACTAGATGTTTGGCGCGATCTATACCTTTTAGATTCTCTCCTAATTACGCGGCGCCGGCGATAAATAACTATAACTGAGTTATTGGTTATTGTTGTTTATTGTCAAACAACTTGTGCCGTGTCTTTTCAATAAACTTGGAGGGGCCAAGTGGCTTCGCGGGGTTTAATATACCTTCCTTCGATCTGGACTGTAATTTGCAAAAGAAAAAAATGGCGTCACTGTCGCGCTGTAAACTCTTAACCTAGGAATGGGTTATGGAAGGTATTCCATAACCCATTCCTAGGTTAAGAGTTTACAGCACGGAACAGCCCGTGGAGAGAGGTAAGGTGCATGGTAATGCACCTTACCTCTCTCCACGGGCTGTTCCGTCGTCTCGTAGGAGTTCGATCAGTCCACTCTGTCTTCGACGGTTCTTCACCCTCGCAGTTCGGCACAGGCTCAACAAAAAACACACGTGGTTATCGAGTTCCCCGCTAACAGCTTCGGTTTCTTTTCTTGAAGCCACAAAGACACGTCTCCAATTAAGCGGTTGGGTACAAATTATAATCGAATGAGGAGTTCGATCAGTCCACTCTGTCTTCGACGGTTCTTCACCCTCGCAGTTCGGCACAGGCTCAACAAAAAACACACGTGGTTATCGAGTTCCCCGCTAACAGCTTCGGTTTCTTTTCTTGAAGCCACAAAGACACGTCTCCAATTAAGCGGTTGGGTACAACTTATAATCGAATGATTATATCGTTCAGCGATAAATTCACACAGTAAAACTATGTGATTGCGGGCTTTGAAACAGCGGATAGGATCACACCGAAGAGCGATGCGAAACGCGGTGCGCGCGGCGAGCAGTGCGCTGCGCGGAGCTCCAATGGACACTAAACTGTGTTCTTCTCATATGATCTAGGCGCCTTTCGATCAATAACGAAACAGCGCCATCTCACAGGCAGCGGGTACATGACGTGATGTAGGTTACGAGTACGAGGATTAGCTAAGAGATACTGCGCGACAGTTCCATTCATAAACGCCAATAGATGGCGCCAACATCCTCCCCCCTTTTGAAGGGTCACCTTCAAAAACCCAATCATGAAATACAGCGAGAACTGCGAAAATATAATATTGAAACTGCGACTTAGAAGAAATAACTGCGATTTTTATATAAATAACTGCGATAATACTAAACTAACTGCTAACACTTAAACTACTTGTGTTTATCAAATTAATAATCCTACTGTGTAGGTAGTGGGCACAAACGCACGACCGGACGTACGTATGTACTATCAGCTGTAGAAGTCCATTTCCACCTTAAAGACTACTGTCGCCTGCGCTAAACCGGCCACGCACACTACCGCATTATTTTTTTATCGCAGTCTTCGTCTTTCTTTAAAGTAATGCAAAATTTCGTTACTTCATTTGAAGTTGAGTTAGCGGCCGCACTTAACAATGGTGCTATCAAAAGCGAGCGATTGTGGGTTCGATCCTTATTATAGGCAACTCTTTTTGTTGTTTCATATAATTTAAAATTATGATAATTGATTTGTATTTTAAAGTAAAAATGTTTGCAAATAATATTTAAACAAATAGGAAAATTTATTGAATATTTATCCCAAAAAAGGGTTTTATTATATGTTTTAGTTTACTATAGGGGTAATATAATAAAAAAATATATAAAAATAAAACAATAAGCATATTATAATGCAATATATTATAAAGTTATATATTATTCGGTATAGATATACTTATACTAACAAATGAAACAAACGTTGACACGGCAGCATTGTAATATTTTATATAAAAGTAATCCTTGACAAACTTATGATATTGTTATGGTAAAAAATACAAAAAACATTTTTGGTTGTTAGATATGAAAATTATAATATTATACGTATATTATGATTAAAGAGGTTATAGCTTAATTATTCATTTTCTTAAAGAAAAGAGGATTGAAGCTTAACCTGAATATTATTGCAATCATAAAATAATCTATACTTAGAACACATAATAGTGCTTATTACATTTATAATTTTTTTGCGTGTATAGCATGGTACTAATGCTGCCATCTTGTAGTGACTTTTTTCGGAGTTTGATGGCATGAGATTATAATCTTCAAGCGCTTTCTTAGTTCAAAAGTAAACGAACTTATTTCTTATCGAATTCCAAAATTATTGTTTTTATAATTTACCAAAAGTAATTTGTATTGAAATTGCAAAAGGCGACATCTGTTAGCCATTAAGCCAACCGAACATATTACTGTCACTTTGCTAAATTACTTTAGAGATGGTTTAGAGTCCGTTATTTAGATATTTATTGGTATATATTTAAAACACTCTGTAGGACACTTCTGCACTGTTTTTGTTATAAATAGTTTTTTTTTTGTTTAGCTCGATAAGACTCCACCAGCCTCGCCAATTTATTTTTAAACCACAAATGCAACCTATCTTCTTCGCACGATTTAAAAGTTTATTCAACGGTAAATATTGTCGTTTCGTTTCACTTGTCTCGACAGCTACCTTCGTCCTCCAACCTCTTGACCTTGACCTCCAACGGCTTACAGTATTTCTCTAAAACAATAACAATTTTATTACACACTTAACAAGCGATTAGTTTGCACCTTAACACAAATAATAATAAAAACAACTTACACAAAAGCCGGTTTCATATGATATTTGAGATATATTGCTGCATATGCCTGCATATTGATTAAAAAGTAAAACTAATAACACAAACTGGTAACTATATGTTCACCAACCAACAACAGCTAAGTAATATTATTTGAGTTATTGTAGCTAATAATAGTTATTGTAGGTAGCGGAATATTTTTTGTGAAGTAGTGATTCAGATTCTTTTAAGTCTACCGTCATCTTTTTATAATGGCTCTAATATAGAAAAAATCTTAAAAGAAAGTATCATCTTTAAGTTGCAGATCGGTATTTTTAGATATTTTTGTTGTCAGCATTCATAACTCACCAATAAACATTTAAAAAATATTTTTGCAAGTTATTAGATTTGAACTCGAACCACCTTGAACGCCTATCAAGACGAGAACCACTAGGCTATTTAAACACTTACTGTGAGCGTTGAAATTGGTAAGTAGTACCTAACAATCATAAGCGGGCAGCAAGTGTATGAGTGTGTATCAAACTTTTTTATAGAAGAAGGTCGTAACTACAACTAGTATTGCTTGGCCATAGTTTTGTGAGATTGCAACTCGACTTTTGGTCTTGACTGTACCTTTAGCGATTCTTACAGAAGCTACACGCGTTACCCCATCGTCGGAAGGAAGCGTCCTTTCCACAATCGCTAACGGCCACGATAAAGGGGGTGCATTATCAGTTATGATGATTACGACCATGCCAGCCTTGATTGGCACAGCCGGAGTATTCAATTTCTCTCGAGTTTGCAAACCGTGTTTACACGGTTTGCAAACTCGAGAGAAATGTCTAAATACTCCATTCTCCACCTTCTCCAAAAGAACTGAACTAACTTATCAAGTAGAGAATGTCTCTGAAGCAGATTGAGATTATCTGATTCTACTTCAGGTGCGGGCAATGAAAGCAGAGGTGCGGTATGCAAAAAATGGCTCGGAGTCAATGCGGTAAGCTCTGCGGAATCGGCCCTCAGAACTATGAAAGGCCTAGAATTCAACAAATACTCGCTCTGAGTGAGTACTGTAACTAGCTCTTTGTAAGAATGCCGCTGTGAATAACTTAGATCAGAATGGGTGAGTCGTCCACCAACTCTGACTAAGTCGTTATGTAAGAACGGTCTTAGTTTAATAAAAGCTGATGAAACTTGCGTGTTCATCTTTAGATTTAAAATATCTTTATCAAAATGTTTGTGTTGTATGAGCTTCAGCAATTTGTGTTCTGCCAAACTCAAATCAGCTGCGGTTGTTTGTGCGGAATCGCGACGTGGCAACAATCTAGCAAACTTGAGAATGTAGACCATAGCACGGAGTATTTTACTCCACGACGAAAGACGACAGAGAGCATCATAAACATGGGAGTTGTCTGCGGGAGTTAAAACAGTGTGAACGAGCTTTCTTTGCTCAGGTACTTCGTTCAGCGAGAGCGGCTCCGTACATTCAGTGGTAGGCCACTGTGACGGATGTAAAATTAGCCAGGGGGGCCCTGAGACCACAGAGGGTGGTTTAACAATTTAGCAGGAGAGACACCACGTGACAGGCAGTCTGCCGGGTTGTCAATCCCTGCTACGTGATAGAAGTTATCTGCGGAAATATTATTAGTGATTTTAATAACGCGATTGGCAATAAACGTTTGCCAACGGTAAGTAGGATACACGTCTACGGTCTCATGCGGGAGAACTGAGACGGGCGAGAGATAACCCTTAGAAAGGTAATCATTTACGACCTCGTCGTAAGCGGCGCGCAGCCCCGGTGAAGCTTCAAGCTTCCTTTCCAAGCATAAAAATCGCTTACGAGCGACAATGAAAGAGTCACCTAGTGTGAACACATCTTTATCAAACGGTAGACCCACGGTATAGCGACCAGTAACTGGGTCCCGTTGCGTAGTTGAACGATAAAAATATTCACATTCAACATCAGCGGGATGTTGAATGGGCGGGCCGGGAACTTCTTCAAGTTCCCAGAAGCGAGAAATAGAATTATTATTATTGTTATTCATAGGCGAATGGACTATGACACAGCATGATGTAATACAGGCTGGGCGTTTACTAAGTGTAGGCACAGTTCCCATTAGTACATAGCCTAACACCGTATTGACAGCGGCGGGCACTGACGGGCCTCTAGGAATCCCGCCAGGCAAAAGTAAATGCGGGAACAGCGATGCTCCAATTAAAATGTCAATTTTACTTGGAGTAGCGAAATTATCATCAGCGAACGTTTATTCGAATAAGGCAAGGCCTTAATATCGACAAAAGCAGAAGGTAATTTATCCGTAATTTGATCGACTACTAACGAGTCGATATCAAATCGGATATTTTTATTAAAGCGTGAAAATATGGTTAAATTTACTGTTCCAAACGACGCCTTCTCTGCGCCTCCGAAACCACGTACAGTCGTGGACTGTGTATTGTTTTGACGTAAACATAATCGTTCACAACATTCATTTGTGACGAAATTGCTTTGAGACGCCGAGTCCAACAGAACTCTCAGCAAATGCTCACGACCATTACCGTCGTATGCTATGACTTGCGCGGTGGCGAGTAGGACAGTGGTGTATGCATCACATTGCGAAGGCCCGCTGGTCGCATCCGGGGATACACAACGCGGCGCGTCCATGGACATTGAGCACAATGCTACGTCAGACCGCGCGGCAGGTTGCTCTGTCTCTGTCGTGCGCGTGGGATCGAAAGAGACCGCAGCTTTTGCCCGCGCCGGCGCCACCGTGTCGGGCGGTTCGCCCGTAGACAGCTGAGTGCAATTATTTGCTCCGGTGCGCGGGTTCGATTCCCGGGTAAAATGTAACAAAGAATGATGACGCTGCTTACACGTCCTACATCCAGTTGCGGATTGACAACGCGACATCTTGTGTTTAATGCTTAAGCAATTGACGCAACCGTTAATTTTCTTAACAATCTGTAGGCGTTCATCCGGAGACAGTTTATAAAAATCGGGACATTTAAACAAATGTTGATGTGCGATATTAGTACACAAGCATTTGTCAGTAGATTCGACTGTGCTGACATAGGCATTGCAGCGTGCGGAGGACTGCGAAGTTTTGTTATTAGAAATGCGAGAATGATCAGCCGGTTTTACGCTGACGGCGTGAGCACGATACAATATTTTACCTTGTTTATTGATGAAGTCTACTAAATCAACAAATGCAGGGGCATCAGATTGATCCTGACTGTTTTCAAAGTTACGTACAGTTTCACTGTCTAGCTTCATAATAGCTAATTGTACGAAGATTAGATTCAATAAATCTGGAATTTTTAAATGTAGTAATGCGCGAACAGCGCTGACAAACTTATCATTAAATATGTCAAAATTATTTGAACTAGCGGAAGTTAGCGGTTTAAATTCCAAGATCTGCTTCAAATATGTGGACGCTAGCATGCGTTTATCCTCATACCTACTCACTAGCGATTTAAAAATGAGTTCATAATTTTCTGCGGTGGGTACAATGCCGGTGCAGACCGCTAGCGCTTTACCAGTTAGCTTTCCTTGTAAATAATGTAATTTCTGATGATCCGAGAGAGATGGATTATCATGAACGGCTGACTTATAATTTGAGTAAAACAATGGCCATGAGCGCATGTCACCGTTAAAACTCATTAATTCAATCGGTGGTAACTTGATCATAGACGGTCCCCTCTCCACGACGGGTGGTATATCATCTGCGGTGTTGGAAGCTACTAAGCGTTTCAGTCTGCAATACAGTTGCTCGAAAGAGACCAAAGCCTTATAGTCCGCGCGGGCTGTTGGATCTGCCGTCAATAAACAGCAATTGTATTGATCCATAACCTGATGAAATTCGGAGCGAATAGCGTCAATGTTCGAGCTAGCGTCTAAAAATGCCTCCCTCTTATCCACATCGTCTTTGATGTTTTTTGATAAGTCGTGGGCTGACTGTAAGCATTCAAATAATGCATTCCGCTTTGCTTCCAACGCCGACAGCGTTAATTCTCTACTACCAGACTTAATAGCTTTCCTCATTATGAAATGAGAATTTTAAATATAGTAATAGTTGTTTATTTTGTAAGTATTATGAAAATAAATACTAGCGGGTAGGTAACTACGAATCTTAGCGAAAATTATCGAAATAGAAACTTTTCGATTTTTACTGGGAGTATGAATACTTATTACTTACAGCGAATATTAAGATAAATATGAGTATAACAGCGGGTAAATATATATAGTACCTATTTAGTGTAAAGCGGTATCTAATGAATTAATTACCTACACGTCAGCGTAGGTAATAGGTGCGAAAATAGGCTAACAAACCTACAAACGGCGGGTTTTACCACTAATCTAATAGGTGCCCTAAAAGGGGGGGCGGAAACTGGATAATCCGAGGTTCGAAGGATCACAATGGAGGGGCCAAGTGGCTTCGCGGGGTTTAATATACCTTCCTTCGATCTGGACTGTAATTTGCAAAAGAAAAAAATGGCGTCACTGTCGCACTGTAAACTCTTAACCTAGGAATGGGTTATGGAATATCATGCACCTTACCTCTCTTCACGGGCTGTTCCGTCGTCTCGTAGGAGTTCGATCAGTCCACTCTGTCTTCGACGGTTCTTCACCCTCGCAGTTCGGCACAGGCTCAACAAAAAACACACGTGGTTATCGAGTTCCCCGCTAACAGCTTCGGTTTCTTTTCTTGAAGCCACAAAGACACGTCTCCAATTAAGCGGTTGGGTACAACTTATAATCGAATGATTATATCGTTCAGCGATAAATTCACACAGTAAAACTATGTGATTGCGGGCTTTGAAAACAGCGGATAGGATCACACCGAAGAGCGATGCGAAACGCGGTGCGCGCGGCGAGCGGTGCGCTGCGCGGAGCTCCAATGGACACTAAACTGTGTTCTTCTCATATGATCTAGGCGCCTTTCGATCAATAACGAAACAGCGCCATCTCACGGGCAGCGGGTGCATGACGTGATGTAGGTTACGGGTACGAGGATTAGCTAAGAGATACTGCGCGACAGTTCCATTCATAAACGCCAATAGATGGCGCCAACAAAACTAATAATTTGGAAAATAGGACGCGTTCTTTGCTCTCTCGAAATTGACACAATTTTCACTTAAAGTTTGTCGATTAATGTGTTTACGTGTCATTCCAGTTCGAAGCGTGATTTCTTAATATTTAGAAAAACAATATGTATAAATGAAATTTTGCTGACAAATCTAGGTAGCTACTAGTAGTAGTAGTAGTAGTAAGTACCTACTACCCTGAAGATCTACAGATAGGTATGTTTTTATACGATTTCTCCTTGAATATTCAGTTTTATAAACTGGAATCACATGTAAAAATATTAAATCAATAAAGGTTATCTAAGTATTAGTGCTGAATAACCTATCTAATAGCATATAATACTAAATGACATACCTAATATATCTATCCCTAACACTTTTCTTTAGAGATCGATACAACGAGTGCAAGATTAAGATATAATAATATAATATATTTAAACTTACCTCAGAATCATATTCTTCCGATTCACTGTCCTCTGTAGTTACAATATCAAATTCTGATTCAGACTCTACACCTTGTAAAACTCGCAATAATTCGTCATATTCACCGTCACTCATTTTTTTGTAAGAACACGTGCGCCAACTTAATTTGTAAACATTGCACTACACTAAAATGCACAAAGTCAGTATGACCTTGAAACCCGTCCGCTTATGACGTCACAGAGTTACTTCTATACACGTCCGTGGCGCGAGTGGAATGCTAACTAACCAACTTTGTAGAGATGGGTTTTTCAAACGGTGTTTCACTATCGACAATGATTAGAAACCCTATTTATTCTTGTTTAAGGTGAATAAAACGTAGTTTATACTTTACGATATTTATAAAATATTATTTATTCACGTCATTTTCTTGCAATAATAGTACTTATGATCATTTCGACGAGATGAAATATAGCGAGGTCTTCATCGTGTTCCATCACTGGCTTACTTGATATCAAGTAATTGGCGCTGGGTGCGTTAAAATATTTTCTGGCGTTTTGGTTTCTATTGAAAATAAAACAAACAAGAACTTATTCTGTGTGAAAAAGTTATAAATATGGTTGATAACAGGGCAATTTTCCATAAAAACAAAATAAAAGGTCTTGTAAAAGTCGTAAATTTATTTTATACTGTGATTACTTCTAATCAAGTAGTGGCGCTGACGGCACGAAAATCTCGAACTTGTATAGAAGTGATTGGCGTTCAAAAGGTTAACTAATCTAACAGTTCACTAGAGAACGAAGTCTCGTTTTAATGCGCTTAATGCTGAAAATCGTCTGTCACAAGTCACTAGCGTGAATGAAATTGTGAGAGTTACACAATATGCAATATATAACGTGTTGATATAATAATAAAAAGTTTATTCAGGAATTGTTTACAATTTTACACAATAATATATTATAGCACAATATTGTTACAATCGAGTTAGACATCTGTAACCGAACTAGGCAAAAGCCTATGTTTCAGTTATCAGCGCCCGAACCCTTACAAAGTAGCCACAAGATAAAGCTAGCCATTGAGTAGAGTCATCATTTTGTATACTTAATTACGAAATCAAATAGAATAAATAAATTAAATTTAATGCAATAATATACCAAAACATCAACTATGTATACCAAATAAAATTATCATTTTTATGATTTGCCAGAAATAATAAAATAACTTAAAATTAAATAATCTTGTAGCATTCAATGCCGCCAAAACACAGGCGTGTCTTTTCACCGCCAAAAGGAGCTCATTCACCTTGGCTCCTACTTTTCGAAATGTGTCCTTGGAGTGTACCGACCGCCTTCAACTTTTGGGAGTTGAAATTTCCTCAAACCTTAACTTTGGGCGGTTCATTGAGTCCAAGGCCAAGGTGGCTGCCAGGAAACTTGGCGTTATCGCAAAGGTCCGGCAGTACTTCACACCTGGGCAGCTTCTAATGTTGTACAAAGCACAGGTCCGTTCGTGTGTGGAGTACTGCAGCCACATTTGGGCTGGTGCTGCTAAGTGTCACCTGGCCACTCTGGATTCAGTGGAGAGGCGTGCGAAGAGGCTGATTGGTGACCCTGATTTAACTCGAGATGGTCTCCAAAGCCTAGAGCATAGGCGTAGAGTAGCCAGCCTTTCGGTGTTCTATAGGATGCATTTTGGGGAGTGTGCGAGGGAATTGCATGATTTAATTCCCCCGTCTCCGTTCCACCATCGGACGACCCGTCGTACGGCTAGTTTCCACCCTTACGTTGTTAACACCACTACGATCCGGACGAAGTGTTTCGCCTCCTCCTTTATACCGCGTACATCGCGGGACTGGAACAATTTGCCAGCGGCGGTGTTTCCGTCGGACTACAATTTGAGTGTCTTCAAGGCTAGAGGGAATAGCTCTTAATAAACTAGTGCGCTTTACCATGAACGATTGCGTCACTGCTTACCATCAGGCGGGATTGCGGTCAAGCGCTAGTTTGTAAGTAAAAAAAAAAAAAAAATGAAGATTAAATGAAGAATAAGCACTGAACAGTACGTGTGTCCTCTATTTGTGTGATAGTAATATGATATGCATGTTATACTGTGATAAAAGATTACATGCACATGGTATGCAACTTTCACAGACGTCCAAACCACTTCCGGAAAAACACATGGCGTCCTTGTCTAAAACATCTTCGTCGTTATCTTCGTCGCTTTGTGAATCTGAATCTTGCTTATGCTGCCTAGAAGAAATGTGCTCATCCCAAAGAGTTTTAGACAGTTCCTTAAAATTATTTGCAAAAGAGTCCAGTTCTTTTGACAGCAACCCTCGATCAACATTTGCAATAGACTTCAGTGCGTCAATCCCATTTTCTTTGATTCTATTGAAGTTTTTCGGGTCCAAACAAGCGGCATCGTTCATTATATCTTCGTTGCAGATGATTTTTTTATTTATTTTAACTAAAGCTGCATTAATAATGACTTTGTAGACTGAAATAGAATAAAATCTCTTTGGGTCTGTAGCCAATAATGTTACTTCATCTTCACATAACTGGTCAAGTTTCTTCGGTTTTTTAGAAATTCTCCGTAACGGTAACGTGTTTTGTATGTCGAGATGAAACGATTCAGCTTGCATCAAGTCTTGAACATCGGATGCAAATAAACTTGCAGCTTTGAAAACATCATCAAAAGTATGTAGATATCTTCGTAAATCCATATCTAAACATTTGATGAATCCCCAAGCTTGAAGATAATCCAATGTAGGGGTTTGGAGATATTGGCTTACTGGGGTTGATAGGTCAAATATTTTCTTGAACGTGAAGGCTGTCAGGATTGTTTCGAATTTCAAAAAAGAATCCATCAAAGCCTTTGCTTGGAACGAAACCTTTGGCTCGAACTCCGTGCTCGATGATATGGCACTTAAAGTTTTTATCAACGCCACATATCGAGTTTTCTCCATAACAGTGGTCAAGGCTTTATCTTTAGCCCACCATCTTGTTTTTCCAATATTCTGTAATCGTATCAATTTGTCTTGTCCAGCTGTTAATTCTGAAATTTTCTCCATCTATAGAGATGTGTGCTTAAATGATTCATGAATAAATACACTGGTAGACTCCAAGAACCCAAACAAATTTTTGGCTTCAGTACAGCTTGACGTAGCGCCTCCCAGCACTAAGTTTAAAACATGTGCATAATAATGTGTGAAAATTAATTTTGGCACTTCTTCCTTCAGTTCTGCTTCAAGCCCCCTCCACCTTCCTCGCACCTTCCTGCCATATTAACGGGACCATCAAATGACACGCTAATAAGGGTTAGTTAATTGCTTACAAGAGCTCTGTAATCTTCTCCTGTTGATTTCTGGACAGGGACCATGCTTAGCATCCGTTCTTGGGGAGTTCTTTGGGATCCCACTCTTAACATAGCGCACGCAAATTGCTGCCTGGTCAACAACGCCGACATCTTGGCAAGAATCCACATTAAGGCTAAAAGATTTCGCCGCCTGGATTTCTTTAACGATTTCTTGTTTAACGTGACGTGCACATATATTTACTAGTTTTCCGCCCGCGGCTTCGCCCGCGTGGAGTTCGGTTATATTGCGCTTTTTAGATTTCCATCGGGAATATCAATTTTTTCCGGGATAAAAGGTAGCCTACGTTCTTTCTCAAGGTCTAAAGATCGTCTGTGCCAAATTTCATCAAAATCGGTTCAGAGGTTTAAGCGGGAAAGCGTAACAGACAGACACACAGACCGACAGACAGAGTTACTTTCGCATTTATAATATTAGTATGGATTTATAGTGGTTTTTGATAAAGAAAAAGGTGACAAGCCCACGTCGACCCTTACCTTTTCCTGAGTCTTTTCTTTTTTTATTTTTAGTAATTGCTTCGAATATGTGGGCCTTAAGAACTGGATAAACTTCGACAATAGGACAACTAAATTTAAAAAGTTGCCGTGATTCTGGTTGTCGTCTGCGATATCCGCTAACGAGTACAAGGCCTCACTTTTTCCACGATAAGCAATGCCTTGTTTAGATATAAATAGTATTATATCAATTATTCTTTTCAGGACCAGACGCCTGTTGGAAATCTCTTGCATATTCTTTCGCGTGAGACGCTGTTCCATATTTCCTTTTTTTTTTTTTTTGCTGTAAGTAATGCGACTACGGCTAACTGATGACTATGACTTTCCTCGTGTTTGACAAGTTGCTCATAAATATGTTTTTTGGGTGGAGTAACGCCATCAATAAATGGACTTCTTCCGTGGCGTCAGACGCAAAACACATGCAGGTAGTACAAAATAGCTTATTTAATTCAAGAGAATAAGAGACAGATTCTCGTCGAATTAAAGTTCCTGTTGGTAACTTTCGGTAGTGTACTCGATTTGCATGCAGAAAGGCAAACTGTTTTTATCACCCGAAGGTTGGATAGCGTGAACAGATAAGAAACTTAATTTCTCAGCAGTCGTAGTTTCTTTTTGGAAATCTAGTAAAAAAACAAACTTTCTCGGCGCAGCAAATTCATAAAGTTTTTGAATTTCACTGCAATCATCGACTGTTAATGTAAGTGGCTTTAACGCGACGTTATCAATATGTGTCGCTAGAAGTAATTGTGTCTTTAGGATTAGAAAAGCATTTACATAACATTTTGTCCTAAATTAATAATTAGAGAATTCAAACATAAGCAAAAAGCATTTTTTTATTTTTTGCTTATAACTTCTTTAATCTGAAAACTCGTGTGACATCACTCCTTGCTACACTTTTTAGCAACGAGTGATGTCAACAGCCACCACTCCTGATCTTTGCCCCTACACTAGTTGAAAACTCGTGCAGCGTCACTCCTTGCTACACTTTTTAGCAACGAGTAGAAAGTACTAAAGTTAATCGGTAAGTCGGTCGGTTATCGGTTAGTTGTTATTGTAATTTATTAATAGCTGACCGTAAAAGCCTTTTTTCCGGAAGGGACACTTTTTGTTCCTTTCGACGAAGTTGATTTTTATATTTGATCATTTTAGCGATGTAATTTAGTAGTTTTATGTTAGTATTTGCGTGTGCTTTACTAGGAATAAATTTGTCTCTGGCAGCAGTAAGACACTGTTATTAATAGTTTACGGCGTAGTCGATTTCCGCCTCGGATTTAAACACCTTTGAGTTTAGTGAGATCTTTTGGTCAAGAAAGAACCGGTATTTATCCCAGTCAGTGTCACAATAGAGGTAGTGTTTGGATTTAGGTTTGCGAGAGCATTGTCCATTTACTGTAAAAAGTATGGGAAAGTGGTTTGAGGAAAGGGCAGGGATTGCTCGAAAATCATGTACATATACTATTTACATTATGAGCCGGAATTAAATCAGGATTAGTACAGGTAAAATCCGGTCTGTAGATGACCTGAGTAGGTGAATCAGAGTAATGTATCACATAATAATTATGTCTAAAATTTTCAATCACTTGTGTGTGGTCACTCATACCGACAGTACGCGCCACTCAATAAAAATAGATCGCCAACCTTTTTAAGTTGTGAAAGTTGTAAGTCAGCTCAAACTACAAAAATGAAATCGTGCGCAGTGTGTAAAGAACTTTTTAACGATGGAGTCCAGTGTGGCAGCTGCAAAAAACACCTGGACTTTTCATGTGCAAACATCTCGGAAGCCGGTTGGAGAAAACTGGGTGCCAATAGGATGGCGCAATGGAAATGTCCCACTTGCAGAACGTCATCACCACTTGTGTCTGCCCCGGAACCTGCATCCCTGGACACCATACTAAGTGAGATACGCGACATGAAGCAGCAGCTGCTTAACTTGCCGACCTTGGTAGACGAAATCCGCGTGGTCAAGAGTGAGTTGGCTGAGCTTAGGTTGACATGTGAGGGCACTGTTGAGAAATTAGATGATTTTAACGCAAGACTAGTGGAAGTCGAAGCAAAAGTGTCTGAATTTGAAAAGCTCCAAGCAACGGTGAATTGTTTACAGACGGACCTGGCCAGCACGAAGTACCTACTCTCGACGTATGAACAGAGGTCCAGGCTAAACAACGTTGAAATTAAGGGAGTTCCCATTAAGAAGGATGAGAATTTATATTCAATTATTGACACTATCGGGCGTAAAGTTAATTACAGCTGTCCTAAAATCCAAGTGAACTACATTTCGAGGGTCCCTATTTTTGGTTCCAATGAAAAAACTATAGTGGTGAGTTTCCTTAACCGATATGTGAAGGAAGATTTCATTGCGGCAGCACGGGCCAAGAAGGACCTATCTACTTGTGACATCGGGTTTCAAGGCTCATCTCAGCGTGTGTACGTGAACGATCACCTAAGCGTGGAGTACAAAAAGCTTTTGACTAAAGTAAAAATCATTGCCAAAGATAAACATTATGAGTTTGTATGGGTTAAACATGGAAAAATACATATACTTAAAAATAATAATTCTAAAGTTTTAATTATAAGAAAGGACTCGGATTTAAACAAGATTGTATAGCGTGTTTCTTAGTGTTTATAAGTACCTTCTTACTATGCTATCGTATATTATTCCAATGGTTCCAAATGTTTTATAGTGTTTACAAAATGTTTAACACCCCTGCCGTACTGGAATGTTCGACACCTTTCTTTTGTTTAGCTGCTTCTATGCTTTGTGTTCGTTATCGCGCTGTTTACTTTGACGTCTTACCTTATTACAATATGTTTTACTCTCTCGCACTTGCACGCACCAAGCACTACTGCTTGCTTTTTCTCACAACTATTTACTACTTATCATTATATTATTCTTGCGCTCGTGCAAATCTTATTGACTTCTACCTTCATTATACTTATTTAATTACATTTTATCTTATTCTACAAAATTACCTGCTGTTTTGCTCTATTGTTTACTACGTAACATCAAATGATTCTTTCGCTCGCGTAAATCTTATTAACTTTTACCTTCAATATACTAGTTTAATATTATTTTACAATATTCGCTTTATTTCAATGGAATATTCTATTTTATATACTATTATTGGCCTCGATTCTTAATGGCACCTAAGTTAAATATATTTTATCAGAATGTTCGCGGGCTTAGAACTAAAAGTAATATTTTTTATCGTCAAATGTTATTAAACTCGTATGATATTATTGTTCTTACGGAGACATGGTTATTGGATGGAGTTTTAAATTCAGAGTTCTTTGATGATCGGTACATTGTTTGGCGTCGTGATCGTGATTATGTTTTGACCGGGCAATCGCGTGGAGGGGGTGTGCTTATTACTACACGCAGGGAGCTTTCAGTTATATACCAACCTGCCTTCCATTCTACAGCTGAGGATCTATGGCTTAGCATACGACTAAAAAATTCTAATACGCGTAAATATATTACCTTGCATATTTGCGTTGTTTATTTATGTCAGCAACATTTAGGCCTTTCTTTTTCTTTGCAACTCCGCAACTACCTCACAAAATTGAATGAAATAGTTATGAGTGACTCTTCTGATACCTTTCTCATCATTGGTGACTTTAATATGAGCAGTATTACCTGGGTCCCGTCCGACAATCTATCGTTCGTCCCAATGAACCCGAATAGTTCTGATGAAGTTTTACTATGTGATGAACTATGCACCCTATTTTTTGGTTTTGGTCAATATAATAGTGTTCTTAATAATTATGGTAAAATTTTAGATTTGGTACTTTCAAACCAATTTGTTAATGTATTTGAATGTTCAAGTCCGCTGGTTCCCATTGATGCTTACCATCCGGCACTATTAATTAATATGGATTTCGTTGAGGCTCCTTCATTAGAGTGCGCGCCACGGACGCAATATCTATTCGACAAAGGCGATTATGATTCTATAAACAAAGACATATCTGCGATTGACTGGGAATCCGAATTTGCGACACGGTCAATTGATGAATCGTTACAATTTTTCAATCAATTTATTCTCAAATTGCACACAAAATACATTCCACGTAAATTGAGTCATAGCAAAACATATCCAACTTGGTACAATTCGGCATTAATTAAAACAATTAAAGAAAAATACAAATATTTTAAGAAATTTAAGACATACGGTAATTTAGCTGATGAGTCAACATTTAAGCTTCTTCGTGAAAGGGTAAAGTTATTAGAATCGCAATGTTATGAAAACTATTTGAACTTGACCGAAAAATCTATTAAAGAAAACCCTAAATATTTCTGGACCTTCGTTAAAAAACGACACAATTCGAATGCAGTTCCGAGCACATTAAACTACAATAACGAGACGTTGCGTACCGGAGACACAATATGTGAAGCTTTTTCTACATACTTTTACTCTACATTTCTTGATACTAGCCCTAATTGTGGAATTCCTTCACCCCTTGTCCTTACTGAATCTCCCAGCCTATCTGACTTATGTAGCATTGTAGTTAACATTGAGGAGGTTTCTAACTTGCTTCGCAAGTTGGATACTTCTAAAGGTGCTGGCCCAGATAATATTTCATCCAAATTTCTTATACGATGTTCGAGTGCGATTGCCCATCCTATATCGATTCTCTTCAAGAAATCCTTAGATACCTGTGTTGTTCCTGAGCTTTGGAAATCGGCTTTCATAACGCCAATTTACAAGAAAGGAGTCAAAACCGAAATTGTAAACTATAGGCCGATATCCAAGCTCTGTACTGTGGCTAAGATATTCGAAAGGATTATCCTTAACCAGGTATTTAGTGCTCTTATAAATTCGCTGAGTTCCCTTCAACATGGTTTTTTGAAAATCTAGATTTGCATGTATATTTGTACGCCTACTGGCATAACATAGCGCTCTACTCATCAAAAACAAGAACTGTACCTCTATTACCTATGTTAACAAATAAAAGTATTATTATTATTATTATTATTGAAGGGAAGGTCTACAGTCACCAATTTAATTTTACTGAATGATTTTATCACTGCTGCCATGAATGATGGCAAGCAGGTTGATGTCGTTTATACTGATTACAGTAAAGCTTTTGATCGGATCGATCACAACATCTTACTATCCAAGTTATATGGTATAGGAATACGAGGTGATTTACTCAGGTGGTTTTCTTCTTATCTGGAAAACAGGTCCCAGGCAGTAGTATTAAGCAATTATATGTCCAGTTGGGTGCCTGTCTCCAGTGGAGTCCCCCAGGGTTCATTGCTAGGTCCATTACTTTTCATTATTTATATTAACGACATCAGCTCTTGCTTGACTTCATCCAAACTGCTGTGTTATGCTGATGATATGAAAATTTATTCCACGATATCTTCACATGCGGACGTGATTGCACTTCAGGATGATTTACGTCGTCTGGAGGCTTATTGTCGTGTGAACAAGCTTGATCTCAACCCCTCTAAATGTTCGGTTCTGACATATTCTCGTAAGCGCACAATCATACCATCATCGTATTTCTTAGGTGATCAATTGCTACCTAGGACGAATTGCATCCGTGATCTGGGTGTATATCACGATTCTAAGCTTACATTCGAAGTTCATGTTGATGCCATAGTCGCCAAAGCATCTAAAGCCCTAGGTTTCATAATGCGGCTGTCCAAGTGCTTCACTCAGGCTAAAACTCTGAAAATCCTTTACTGTACTTTTGTTAGAAGCCACTTGGAATATGCTTGTGAAATCTGGAATCCCTGTTATCACAAGTATATTGATCGTATCGAGAGCATTCAGAGAAGGTTTATCAAGTACTTGTGTTATCACCAGAAAGTGCCATATCGGTCTGAAGATTACGTTAAGCTCTGTAAGAGGTATCATATATTACCCCTAAGTAATCGGCGAGCAATATCTGATTGTATGACATTATTTAAAATTTTCAATAATTCCATTAATAGTTCCGATATTCTGTCAAAATTTTATTTTAACGTTCCCGGAAGGTCAAAGCGATGGAATGCACCTTTGCGTGTTCCATTAACCTGTACAAATTATAGAAAAAATTCATTTACAGTGCGAGCAAGTCGAACCTTTAATGACATGTGTAAACAGCATGATTTCGATACCTTTTCAACGAGTGTCTCCTCAGCCAGAAAGTGCATGAGCCGTAGCTTTTTTGTTTGAGGCTTTTATGTGTGTTAGGTATTTTTTTATTATATTTTAGCATTGTTTTCTTTGAGTGTAACATAGACTGTAATGTTATATTGATTGTTTTTTAATTTCTGTTTTCTTTTTATTTTTGTGGTCTTTGTTTTTATTATTTTTTATTTTTATTTTTATAAGCTAGGTAGCTGTGTTGTGTTGTCCACACTATCTCTTTACAACCTGTTTTTTTATAAGTGATGACTTGTAATTGGCTGTCAGTCTGACATACATCTTTTTTATCCTGTTTGTTTTAGCTGTAAGTTGTCGACAGCAAGTCATACAAGCATAATACGAATGTTAAATGCTTATCACCTGCAAGAAATCCGTTTTTTATAGACAATGATGGAGAAGGTAATTTGGATTTTCTACAAATTCCGTGTTATATACAAGCTAGAGAACGAACAGTAAAGGTCACTACAGAGGCACCTACTGCTCTTTATACAAGAAAAGCTAGAATATAGTTGATAAAATCAAAACTAGAGTCACTAGCAATCATGCCTAAATTTAAAACAAAGAGAGATTTTAAGATCGAAAAAATGCTAATTTTATTTAATTTTCCAACTCACTCTTCATGGTTTTATTAATGTTTATTAAAATTGCTTTTCAAACACTTGTTTCATTACATTAAATTTAAGAACGGAGGCAGTTTAATCCTTTCCAAAATATACGTTTTTTTGGTATTTTCAATAATTTTCGAAGTCCATGCGGAGGCATTAAACTTCCTTTTAAAATTACGAAAAAAAAAAAGCTGTAGCAATATTTTATAATAATGCAACTTTTCCGCACTATTAGAAGTCGAAATTTGAGAAAAAAAAACCTGCCCTACTTGTACGCTCCACCCTAGTATATGTCGTCCATTATTACAACATGAGGCCCCAGGGACAGTAAAATATCTAGATCGTATGATTCAAGTTGTAAATTGGGAGATTGGTAAGCTGACACAATGACGTAGTTTTTCCTCGGTAATTTTCAAACCTATAGCAACCGCTTCAATGTGTTTTGTTTTGGGAATAGTAATCGGTCCACACTCTAATCTCTCGTTCACCAGAATGGCTACGCCTTGTCCACGCCCATTGTGGTGTTTGTCTTGACGATTTAAATCCTGGCGTAGTTAAGGAATTATTATAGGTAAGTTTGGTTTCACAGACCGCTATTATATCAATTGATAGGGTACATACAGCTAAGTCAAGTAGTTCATGCATTTTTGAACGAACTCCATCGGAGTTCCAAGATAAAAGAGCTAATTATACTGGCTACGGTTTGTTCTAGGCTATTCCAATAATATGTTCTTTTTTAAAGAGCTATGGTTTCTTTGATACTACGATGTCATGTTTTTCTGATATGGTATTTCATTATTATTCCTCGTTGTTCGTTTTCGTCTTCTACATAAATTACTCTTTCAGTGCACTCATAAATGCTTATTGTGTCCTTTTTAAAAAGAGTTGTTACTATTTTTGAAAACTGTCGACGATAGGCGTCGGTCTTCAAAATAAATATAATATTTAATTTTCGGACGAATATAGGTTTTTTAAGAAATCCTTGAATAAATCCGGTTTATCTATTGGTATGTGTACTTCAAACACTTTCTCTTTGTCTGTGGATAGATTTTTAACACTATACTCATTCTTATACCAAGTCATCATCATCCCAGCGTTAATCCCAGTCGCATCCGAAGCCTTTTAAGCTTTGGAGTCTGGGGTCCGCTTTTACCAGTCCAACTGCTGATATGGCGAAACTTCGACATTTTCCGTGAAGCGACTGCCGTCTGACCTCCACAACCCGAAGGCGACATCGAAGCATTGCAGTTAGATCAATATTGTTGGTCTTTTGAGGGCTCCAACAACTCGTTACGACTGCCACTAGATGTTCGTATGGCAACCCGGACCAACGGCTTAACGTGCTTTCCGAGGCACGACCAGACCAGTGCAAATATTCATATTCATGCATACAAATACTTGCACTGTGCGGGGATCGAACCCGCACCACCTTGCGCAGCGACCGCGTCTGCTACCGCTACGCCACGGAGGCTGTCATTCTTATACCAAGTATATACTAGTAATTGATTTGGCTTTGTATCTATGGCTTCCTTTAATATCGGAATATCAGAGTTGCTAAGGAAGGAGAGTCTGCTCTTTCCGAGGCTGTAACCGTTTCACTACCTATCGATGGAATCGAATAAGGTGATCTAGATCTATCTTTAGAATCGCTGGATGAAATTGTGATATTATTACCTTCATCTGATGAGATGACAATAGTTTTTGAACTATCGCGATCGGTATTAACTATCATTGATACATCATCTAAAGCATTGATTTTTATTCTAGACACTGTATCTGCATTACCGTCTTGTTTACCGGGTCGTAAGTCTCCATCTACTGAGTCTACTTCCGGGCTCTTTTATAGAATTTAACCAAACCAATGGTCTATGATCACTTATGATAGTAAATTTTTTACCATACAGATAGAGTCTGAAATATTTTCATGCCCAAACAACTGCTAATAGTTCCTTTTCTATGGTACTATAGCGCGTTTCTGCATCGTTGAGAGCTATACTCGCGAAAGCTATAGGTTTGTCACTGCCAACTGGACCTTGAGATAGGACCGCTCCTAATGCAAAGTTAGATGCATCTGTTATTAAGAGAAAAGGCTTGTCAAAGCCTGGAAATTGTACTAATGGTGCATTGGTTAATAACGCCTTGCACTTTTGGAATGCATTTATGTATTCCTTAGTTATTGTAACTTTATTTTTCTTTTTAAGACAGTTAAGGGTTGTGTTTCTGTCGGTTTTCTAGGCAAAGGCAATTTAAGGACTGCTTCAATTTTATCGTTATTTGGTTTTAAGACCATCTTTTCTTATTGTATGTCCTTAATATAACACTTCTGTTTTTAGGAATTCACATTTAACTAGAGTAGCTTTAAGATTTCTTTGTCTACGTCTATCAAATATTTTCCTGAGCTTATCAATGTGTTCTTGAAGGCTAGTTGAATACACAATTATGTCATCTAAATATACTAGATAATGTATGTCATGTAGTCCGCGGAGTACATTGACCATTGCTCATTGGAAAGTTGCTGGGGCTGTCTTTCAGCCAAAGCGCATTCGAGTAAACTCGATAATGTCCTGACTGTGTTGTGAATGCAGTTTTAGGTTGATCGTCTTTTTCGACCTCCCATTGATGATAACCGCTAGCTAGGTCCATTGTAGAGAAATAAGAGGCTTTTCCTAACCTATCGAACAAGTCTGTTATATTAGGTAATGGATATTTATCGTCTATTGTTATCTCGTTGAGTCTCCTATAATCTCTGATCATTGAAAATTTTTGTTCACCCGAGGAGTCTATTTTCTTAGGAACTAGATGAACCGGGGCACTCCGAGGTGAGTGTGATTCTGTTATAATATTATTTTTTAATAGTTCATCAACTTGTTTCTGTATTTTTTGGTTTTGGTTAATAGGGTGTCTATATGGGCGTATTTATATTGGATTTTCATTTTTAGTGCGGATCTTATGTTTGACCTGGTTCGTAAAAGACAGAGGTACTTGTTCGCAATGGCAGTTTTTCTTATGTTCTGCACACAAGTTTAACTTTAGGGATTTTTTTTCTATATTGAGGTGATCAAGGCGTAATTTACTTAAGTTTTTATTTAGTAATATATCAATATTTAAATCATTGTTTAAGTTATTTACTATGCAACTATTTGGTCATTCTTGTCCTATGTTATATACAGTAAATGGTTTTTTAATTGTAATAGTCATTTCAGTATCAGTAGTACTCTGAATTACTGTTTGAGCTAAAGAGTCTACGCAGTTGAGTAAGGCGCCAGGCATGAGAACTCCTGGACAGAATTCGACGTGGTTTAAAAAAGTGAAGTGCCAAATTGCGGTGTTTCCGATCTAGGTATTATTATCTGATAAGATGGATTCTATAAAATAGGAATTACGGGGGTACTTGTCCTCTGTTAAGTCGATAATGGCTAAAGTTTGACCCTTAGCTAGATAGACGGCATTGCGCCGCTAAAAGGTACACTACGTACGTTTTAGTTACCGACACAGTTACCGACCGACGAGTTTGTAAGTTTGTAATATGGAATCAAGTCATCAGCAAAAAAATCATTCAAAAACAGTATCGTCTTGTTTTATTTATGTGTAACATCTAGCAAAGTGGAGCATACATTAGTGCGGCGTTATTCATGGTCCTTCGAAGTCGGATTTAGAGTCAGTGAAGTGAGGGTTCCCGAGAACCACGTTTTTCGTCAGCGGCGCACCTAGGGGCAGTAGATTGCTGCTCGGGGCACAACCGGCGAGTCAATACAGTACTGGTGACCAGAGGATCGATCATCAGGCATCGGATGAAGCATTGGGACGTGAGTTTAAGTGAGTGACATGTATCAGTGAACGGACTTAAAACTGTGAGTACTTTCTAATTCAATTTGAAACCTTATTCTCTAGAACAAATTAACTTTAAAGTTTAGAAGAATTTTACATGGACTGAGAAAATTAACGAAAAAGTGAAGTGACGGGAAATCTGTGCTTAAAATTTTACAAGTCATCTTAAATATAAAGACTTAGAAATCATCGTTATATGTGTTTCAACAGCCACTTAGAAATATTTACGGCTACCTACAGTGACTTAAAAAAGAAAAAAACATTATTGCGATGATTAAGATCTATATTTTTTTGAAAGATTACGGTTCGATATAGTGTTTCCATCTACAAAAGGGTATTGGTAGACATTTCAGTTGTGTAAACTTGTTGTATTAATATCTACTCAACATGGAAGCCTACAATAAAATTCAAATGGACACTAATAAGGCCATATCGCGAGCCAAGGCTAACTTCAAAAAGTCGCCCAAAGAGCGAATTTCTAAGGCATATGTAGAAGTAAGACTGGAGAATTTGGAGTCACAGTGGACATCATTTTACGACACACATCGTAAAATATTAAGTGAAATAAAGGAAGTTGATTATAATAAATCGCAGTACTGTTTATCAGAAGTGTATGAAGTTACGGAAGAATTGTATTTGGACTATAAAACGGAATTAAAAGGTATACTTACGGAATTGTGTAAAAAGGAAGTGTCTCAAAGTGTATCACCGTCTTGTGCAGGAAAAAACTCAAATGAATCTTGCAATATAAAACTACCTAAAATTCGTTTACCTATGTTTTCTGGACAATACTTAGAGTGGATCACTTTCCGTGATTTATTTGTATCCCTTATACACTGTAATAAGTCTTTAGATGATGTTCAGCGACTTCAGTATTTAAAATGTCATTTATCTGGAGAAGCTGAGCAACTTTTGAGAAATGTACCTATTTGTAGCTCAAATTATCATTCATCTTGGGAACAATTAAACAAGCGTTACAATAACAAAAAATATATGGCAAGTTGTATTCTCAAACGATTCCTAAGTCAGAAAAATATATTGAACGAGTCAGCTCAATCTCTTAAAGACTTATTAGATACAAGTAACGATTGTTTGAATGCACTTAAAAATTTAGGAATAAATGTTGACACCTGGGATTTCATTGTGATATACATTTTGAGCTTAAAAATAGATTCTGAGTCTCGTAAATTGTGGGAAGCAAATATTAGTAAATTTTCGGAAGATCTACACACTCTAAAGCAGTTTAATACGTTTTTAGAACAAAGATTTCGTTCACTAGAATTTTTGGACAATAAATCTTCAAAAAATACTGTCACAAAAAATGTTCCTGTCAAGACACTACATGTTGCTAGTCTGTCATGCATATTTTGTAAATCTGATCATAAACTTGGTAATTGTAAGAAATTTTGTAATGAAGATGTCACTTCACGCCGTAATTTCGTCCAATCCAATGGATTATGTTTTAATTGTCTCGGGTTAGGCCACACAGTATATTCCTGTCGTTTGCTTACTAGATGTCGGTTATGTAAAAGGAAACATCACTCTTTGCTCCATGCTAAAGATGTGCCCGTATCAACTGACCCTAAAGTAGAACCTAAGCAATCAGTTGATACACAACAAACACAAGACGATGCAAGTAATATTGTAACCAACTGTGCTGCGACTTCACGTAGTCATGATTTATTGCCTACGGCCTTGGTGAAGGTTACCTCCGGTACAGGCACAGAGGCAACTCTGCGCTCTTTGTTGGATCAGTGTTCGCAGACTTCGTATATTACGGAGTCAGCAGTTCAACTTTTAGGGCTGAAAAAATATGTCAGTTATAAATCATCACTGAGGCTAGGTGAAGATGATAAAGGTTGTGCGTTGACCTCAAAATATGTTGTTTACTTTAGATTACAATCAATGTACAACCCCAATTTTCGTTTGTCGGTTAAGGCTCACGTACAGAAGAAATTAACGTCAATTCTTCCTTCCAATAAAATAAAGTTTCCACTGTGGAAAGAACTGGAACAGTACAATTTGGCAGATCCTACTTGGGATACACCAGGAAAAATTGACGTTAATTTCTTCTGTACGTAAGCCTTAACCGACAAACGAAAATTGGGGTTGTACATTGATTGTAATCTAAAGTAAACAACATATTTTGAGGTCAACGCACAACCTTTATCATCTTCACCTAGCCTCAGTGATGATTTATAACTGACATATTTTTTCTTTTTGATTGTCTGTGATAAGGGAGCTATTGGGCCTATTAGATCATTAATATGGCCTTTGAGATCCCTCCATACTGAGATAACGTCATTTTCATTATAAGGTATTTCCAAGGTTAGATGATGTCGTTCATCCCTACCAAGTTTGGAGTTCCAGTCACATGTTGTGTTTCCTCCAAGAATTGGTAACCTTCCTATTCCAGCTAGTTGTATTTTAGAATAGATCCCTTGAGATCTGAGGTGGTGAAGAAGAAAAACTCGCCACCAGTAGGAGTGATTAGCTATCAGATCACTCTTAAAAAACGTGAATGTGTATGCTCGGAATAAAAATTCCATGTATGTATTAATATAGCATTTAACACTAATAGCCAGTGCACGAGCAAAACCAGAGACTTGAGTCACACTCGAATGTTTCTCAATTTTAACATCAAGCAGATCCGCAACTTCTGGAAGACGGTCACTATTAATAACTAGATAAGAGAAATGTTCGAAGAAAGATTGCGGATAGTCAATACTTTCCGTTAATATGAAGTCTCTGAATTGTTTGCTTGATTGGAGTGATCCCACGAGTAGGTAGTTGAGATCACATGACCGGAACTCCGACATTAAATTACTGCTCACTCTCTCGGAAGACTCATCTGTCTTGAAACTGCCATAAGCTTCTAAAGGGCCATGAATACTAGACTCATGGAGACGTGTTTGAATCAATTTACGACCTATTGCTACTGACATTGCTGCAGTACAAATTCTTATACAAGGTGTCAGATCTATCGTGCTCAGTTCTGGTTTCGGTAAATCCACCATGAACTGAGATCTGTATTCAGATGTAGTAGCTTCAAGAGTGATTGGCTTATTTATGATTAAATATGTACAATCTTTACACCTCAGCGGTATTGCATATGTGTCGTAGACCTTGTACCCTCGGATTGCAACTTCTGCTATGTAATTTTGTGAAAACAAGAATATCTCCTGAAAGAAAAGATTATAGTCTTCATTCCCTCTAAGGGCCTTTCCCAATTGGTTAGTATTTAAAGTAACGTGTGTTGCCAAGTTAGTAGTCAATGCGAACAATGCTGATCTTTTTTGAGAAGATGCTTTGAACCTGTGTTCATAGCTACCACCGTAATTCTTACCACACCAGTCTTCAATGGGGACCTCTCGGAATGTGGGAGGGAGAGTAAGCTATTAGGATCCATCCTCATTAGGTAGGTTAACATATAGTATAGTTTCCGTATAGATTTGACAGTTGGATTAGGACATGTGACTGTCAATTTGGGCTTTGTCATCTTTTCTGGTGTTGATGAACCCAAGTAGGGACTGTAAGGCCCCCTTGACTCCAATGCTTTCGCACCTTTTGTTTTTAGGCTGTATGACACTTTTGCACGTATACAATCCGACCTTTCCTCATCAGTAGATTGGTCATAATCTTGGATTAATACTTGTTCACAGGGTACAGGGCTAGTGATACCGGTAACGGGAAATCCCCAAGTTATTTCTCTTGCTCTTTTTGCGATGACGAATGAACATTGTTCCGATTCGATAAGATCCGCAATGATGTGTTCGCGGTCTGGTTTGTGTGTAGTCCTATCGAATCTCTTATTGAGCACCTGAATAGCCTCCTTATCTTTAAGCTGACCTGCTTGGAAAATTGTTTCTTGTTCACCTGGGGCTTCGTTGATCATTCTGTTTATTGTCTGTAAATTAGTAAAACTCCCAATCAGTTGTAAGTGGACTCCTTCATTTGAGTTTCTCAGAATTTCATGTGCGAGATTGGCAATGTAAGGCTTCATTGTGATTAGTATAGAACACAAGTTTTCTAGGTCACCTCTCGAAGCACCGAGTAACTGAAGCACATGTGGATTAGTGATGTAATTAGGAAGAAACTCTTTAACTATTTCTCGAGCTCTCCTTTCGAAATTAGGTAAACCTGAGATATTTAAGCTATACATGTCTTCCACCAGCCTGATATAGTCAGTCGGATATTTTATCGTGCAAGGGTTCACTTGTATTAGACATGAAAAGACCTCTGGGTAATCAGTTCTTATGATTTGCCAAATTTTTATCCATATTGTTAGAGGATCTGGACAACCCCTCTGACAATGTTGATAAAGATTAGAGAGAGGAAGGCCACCCATGATCGAGGGAGAGTTTAGTAAAACCGGGAGTCTCATTTTATCCTTGCTTTGTCTAAGCAAGCCTTTACGTCTCATAATATTGCCAACCTCTATGGAGTATATCAGAAACGGGACACAAGGGGAAACACAATTCCTCGATAGATTCTCAGTAGTAGTAGATGCACTTGTTAGCAAGGATTGCAAAGATGGGAACCCTTCATTGATATCAGGAATCATCTGATTAACCCTTTTCAAATTATCATCTATCCTGATGGCCTTGAAGAATCTCACTTTGGAGTACTCGAACAAATTTTGTAAATACCATGTCTCTTCTGTCTTGAGTTTTAACCCACCTAGCGAGAAGTAATGATTAAGTGTGTTAACTAATAACTTAATGTAGTAATTTGGGTCCGATTGTTGCTGTTTATTGAGTTTAAGATGAACTACTTGGTTATCCCCTTGACCCATTGTGTTTCCAGTTAAGTTACAATCATCTAGTGCCAGTTTTATTATCATTATTGTTACAAGTGTCCAAGCTTTTTGCCTCATGCCTTCAAATCCTCCTAGTTGGTCATAGTGACAAAAGTCCCCTGGCTCCGGTTCACCATCTGGACCTATTTTTGGAGGTGTGAGGCGAGAGCTCAAAAGTACAACACACCTATTAAACCAGGTATGTGAATCAGCATATAGATTCTCTCTCCCATGTAAGTTGTCCAACTCACAGAATATCCATTTGTTCAAATCATGACGCTGCAGTTGATTCCATTTTGATAAATCAAGATTGATATTATAACTTCCCTCTTTTGATATTGTCGATGCGATCTTATCCATTCTTTTGGTAACTTCTAATTCTGTATTTGTCATGGTCTGTTCACGGATAAAAGGGAGTATATTGTCACTAAGCGATTTTTCCAGGGCGACTTGGAGTAGCCTCATCTCATAGGTTTGTTTACAGAACACCCTCCCTTGAATGTTGAGTTCTCTTTCCTTCCAACAAAGTTGAACTATATCATCTCGCATGTGGTTATAGAATAACTTTCCTTGCTCTCCTATCTTGGTAGCCAGTTCCCCTTCCTCCCCTTTGAGATAACGAGCTAACACTCTAGGTTCGTATGTACCGGAGCCTCTAGGTTTTTTCTGGCCGTACAGAATTTTGAAGGCACATGGATCGTATGGGATGAACCACTCAGTTCTTGGCGGTGCACATGCAGTGTCTTTCAACAACTCTTTCTCATCAATCTCTAATGCTAACTCGTGATTTTTAAGTAACTGTATGCTTCCCCAATCACTGAGTGGAAGGAATCAGAGGACTCTCCTTAGAAGTCGGTAATCGGGAGTCATCCAGACACAATTTCAAGTGTGAGCTCATCTTGCCTATTATCTTGTGAGTAGGGTAGTGCCCTCTCTTTTTATAAAATGATAACATGTAGGACTGTCGGAATTTCCATAACGTCCTGAGAGCCAGTGTTGTGTCTACGTCGATATGTTTTTTCGAATTTTCTCGTAATTTTGCAATTCCATCGATCGGATTTAAAATCGGATGGCCATGATTCTTACATAAATTTGAGAAAAATAAGGATAAATGAGCTGCTTGATCTCGGTTTTTTGAGATCCTCTGAACAGTAATATAGCTGATCCATCTATCAGCATCATAATAGTCCATAACTTCATTCAATTCTTTCCTCAAAGAATCCCTCAGTGTTGAGAATCCCATGTCATCTACTTCATCCGAAACGATATATCCAATTGCCAGCGCGTCCCAGTTTTTCATTATCTCGAAGAACCGCGATCCATACTTCTCTCGCAAATATGATATGAATGTATGTAGGTCCAGGTAAAAATCAAAAAGACCTTTGATGTCTTCCTCATATTCTTTGATATCAATATACATTTGAATATAGAATCTGGCTTGAATATTGTCCATTACGCACATGACCATGGTTGTTGGAAACAAATAGTCTTTTGACTGGTAGGTTACAATTGTAACGTGTAATTAATAATTTCAGAAAGAAATTCTGTTCATCTGTTGCTAAGAATTCCTCTGACTGATACGACTGATTCTATATAAGGGAAGCGAATAGAAAGAAATCGAAGATATGGCATGATTTATTTAAAACTCTGGGGTTTTTGATTCTGATTTTGGGTTTGTGGTTTAGGTGCTTGCGGATGAAGACCACATCTTTGATTACCATGATTATGATTCGGGGTAAGGTTTGGTTTAAAAGGCTGTTGAGAATTACTGTTTGTTGGAATACCGAACTTATGTTGAATTATTGCCGTAAAGTTGGGTCTAGGATTCTTTAAACTGGGATTGTTATTGTTACGAGTTTGTTTTATTCTTATTTCGGGAATTGTATCTGGTTTGGAAATGTGGATGCTAATGTGTTGCATTTATTTAATGTAACAGAGGACATTGCTAAAATTCCATACATTGAATGCCCCAGAACTGACAGCAATGAGAAAATGCTAGTTGTGTTTGGAATCATTCATGTATTCATATCATGTCTTCCCGTTCGGGCCGCGTCGGTCAGTGATGGTCGATAACTAAACTTTCCGTTCGGGCCGCGTCGGTCATACAGGCCGTAGGGCGGTGCTATCAAACTAAATCCTATATTTATTGACCCGCGTGGCCCTCTAGTTACGCCAAACTATGATGGTTTTTGAAAAACGTAAAGGACTTAGAAAAAAAACAACAATTACTTAAGAGTGAAAATTTGTACGGCACGAAATGGAAAAGGCCTTTATCTAGCAGAAGATTTCTCCGGACTGATGAGGATAAAGAAGTACGGGATTGTGAGTATGGATGTAGAAAGTAATCTTTAAAACTATTCATCTGATTTAAAAAAAATCTTGCACTAATGGTAAGTTTTTCGTGGTAGGCCATAACATCGGCTGCCGGCAGAAGTTACCACCCACCAGACAAAGCCTTGCCGCCAAGCGATTCATCGTGTTCCGTGTTCGTGTTCATGATGTCTGGTGAAGCCGTACGAAGGACGGGTCTGAGCAGTTGTGTTGCGATGTGTGCCGGGTACGATGCGTCAAATGTTGTTGTGTCGGGAGTTTGGTCGTGGAAGATCTCCACATTAATCTCCCTCTGGCGCAGCATCGTTGGTCGTGTTGTTGGATTTACATTGCACCACCTCGCTCAACTGCCGTCTTCCTTCCTATTCACTAAGTTTTTTTTTTAAGTGATTGGGCTTAATAAACTAGCGCGCTTTTCCATCAAAGATTGCATCACTGCTTACCATCAGGCGGGATTGCATTCAAGCGCTAGTGTATAATTCTTAAAAAAAAAGCTGCGTTATCGATGAGTGCTTCACTAATATTATATCCACAAATGACTTCAAATGACAAGGACGTGTTTGCGTGTGCATGTGTGTATACAACGTGTAACAAAAAGGGTATATACATACCAAGGGCATGGCATCTTTAGATGATATCAAACGATATCGGAAGGGTTTCAACTCAAAATAAAATACTCAAAAAATTGGTACCAAATTTTTCGGTTTCGTGTGTTTCTTAAAATCAAATCATAACAAACGTGGCAGCACACTACATACGTTAATAACTACTCGTTACCCGTCACGTTACTTGCCAAAATCCGATAAATGTCTTCAATATCTCTGTGCGAGTAGTATGATAGTAGCCTATCACAGGCGGTGTTTTTCCTCATAACTTCCTAACATAAAGAAACAGAATTAAAAAACCCTTCCAATATCGTTTGATATCATGTAAAGATGCCATGCCTTTGTTATGTATATACCCTTTATGTTACACGTTGTATATGAGAATGTTTGCGTGGGTGTGTGTGGTTGTAAAATATTAAGTGAAACTTATAGAAAAAAAACTCATTTTTTAAAGGTACTAAAAAGTTTATTGGAGGTAAATTATGTTACTTACTAGCTGTTGCTCGCGACTTCGTCCGCGTAGACTTCAGTTTACAGCGCGCGGGGGTTCCCGTTTCCGGGGGAATGCCAAGATAAATGCCTACATTACTGCAAGGTTTCAAACATCCTCACATATTTTCACATTAGTAGGATTATAAAGATACATAAGGTCTATAGCAGTGATTCCCAAAGTAGTCCAGGTGGACCCCCAGGGGTCCACGGGAGACTTGCTGGGGGTCTACGTAGGCGTGAACAAAAAATGGGGGTCCATAAGATGTTAATGGGGGTCCACGAAAATTTATCTGCTTTTGATAGTAAAGAGCAAAAATGTAAGCATAGTTTTTATAAGGGCCTACCTACATGAGCATTTCTCAAAAAAAATGTACCATTGCTTAGAAAATATGATAAAATAAAGAAATCAAGTATATTTCAATATTTTTATTTTAAGCTATGGGTAAAGATCTAAAGATTATAAATATGAGGTTTGTTTTCAGATATTAAACCTAAATAAATAGCAAAATCTATCAAAACCAACCCAAGGTGCAGAAAATTTCTTATTTTGTTACCTTTACGAGATTAGTTAAATTTTATGTTGAATTATGTTACTGTAAGTTATATTTGATTAACTGGGATAATAAAACAAATTGTAATTTGTTTTTAAAAAAATCAGTCTATTTTAACAGCAAAATCTTAAAATATAATGTTGGCAGTAACGTTTCCTTTACGTTACTATTCGGCCACAAGTCTTGATTAACTTTACATTATTGAGTCTATTTTATTTTATATTAATTTTTCATACACACATAATGCAAAAACTAACTATTTATTTTTGTTTTTATCACAAAAATATGTATTAAATCTTATACAATATTAAAAAAGGAAAGAAATAAGCGCCCGCTTTTATGGGACGGTAACAAAAATATAATTCTGGTAACAAAATAGGATTTCTCAAGCCTAGACTACACAGTAGTGCAAATAATTATTTTGACTTAAAATTATATTGAAAAAAAAACCACTGTCATTTTTTACGATTATTATTATTAAAGTTAATGTAACGATAAGATTTAATAATAAGAATCGTTCATGCGGTTTTTCATTTAAATTTACAAGTTCCAAATTATGGGAATTAATAATCCAATTTTAATGAAACTTGATACCCAAATCCGATATATCAAGTTTTACATAGTTACTAGAAAACTATTTCAAATAAGAGTTTAGAGAGATAGAGAAAGACAATTTAAAGTTTCCTAACAAACTTAAAACCGTTTGGGTAGCAAGTTTCATTAAAATAAGTTTATTCGTTTCCATGAATTGAGTCTTGTTGGTTCGTATGAAAAAATAAAAGAGTTTTGATAATTAAGGTTTTCAAAATTATAGGACTGAGGAGTAAACATTGTAAGCGTGAATATTCCTCAGAATCAATCTCTTACATATTAACATCTTAGTAATAATTTATATTCGTTTTCCTATATTTTTAATTCCCTAATACACAACACTTTATTCAGTTAATGTAAAAAAATCGCTAATTTAAACCTAAGTAACAATGTAGGTACCCTAAAGTTCGTATCTTAGCCTCATAAGTTTAACAGTCTATAAAATCACAATAAGGTTTATTTGGTTACAAAAATAAAAACAATCACACAGAAACAACAGCCTCGGTTATACAGAAATATCGTTAAACTATAACTGTAATCGCTGCAATAAATCCAAATATTAAAATTTAATGAGTAGCTGCATAAACAATAAAAACATAATTAATTACAATATTCACACTCATCAGTTGGATAATGGTCATATACAGCAAAGTTGCATCTTTGGCACCAAAAGAATTGACAATTCACTAACACTTTTATTTGTTCTGCATTCATAGTAGATACAAAATGAAGAGGTTTATCAGACAAATTTGGAATAAACCCGCAGCCGTAACATTGTGGTGCCGCAATAAAATGTGTAGAAGACCAAGGCCATAATAAACCAAGGCGTAAACACATTCGGAAATCATCTTTACGCAAAAAACTGTTATATCTAAGAATATCATTTTTGTTTCCTTATGATCCTTTGGTTAATAAAAAAAAAAATCTGAAACAAAATATTATTTATCTTACTACATAGTAATTAAAAATATCAATGTTGCTCAAAATTTATTCATCAAAACATGATGAACAAATAATAAAATCTTTAAAAGTTTGGCTACCACTACACTCTTCACAGAAGTAAAAATTGCATGCCATGCATTTTGTGACTTCGTGCATCAATACGGACCGTTTACATTGATTACATGTTAATTGTCGACGTATAATCGTTCGCAGTGATTTCTGTACAGCTGTTCCGCTATTCCAGTCTACGGTAGCGGACTCGGTTACGGCGGAGCAAGGGGTGCTAAGAATCTCCGGCAGAGGTCCGGCTACCATCACAAACGACGACCTTTGGCCCTGGCAACATTTAACACGCGCACACTACGGACCGATGAGAAGATTGTCGAACTGGAGGAAGAACTGAGCCGGTTGCGCTGGGACATTGTGGGGTTATCTGAGTTCCGAAGAGAGGGAGAGGACTCGATAATCCTGAGGTCTGGCAACCTGCTCTATTTCCGGGAAGGCGACCAGCTGTCCCAGGGTGGTGTCGGGTTTATTGTCCACAAGTCCCTCGTGAACAACGTGGTTAAAGTCGGGAGCCTTTCGACTCAGGTGGCGTACCTTGTACTGAGAATAACAAAACGATATTCGTTAAAGGTTATACAGGTCTACGCCCCGACGTCTAAACACTCTGACGATGAGGTGGAGGCTATGTATGAGGACGTTAGTAGAGCCATACATTCCTCCAAAACCCACTACACTGTTGTCATGGGGGACTTTAACGCAAAACTGGGCAAGCGAGAGGCGGACGAGACGAAAGTGGGGCAATTTGGAGTTGGAAATCGGAATCCCAGAGGTCAGATGCTAGTGGATTTCATGGAAAGGGAAGGACTTTATGCGATGAATTCTTTTTTCAGGAAACCATTGCACCGCAAGTGGACCTGGCTCAGCCCCGATGGTCAGACCAAAAACGAGATAGACTTCATAATGTCAACGAGAAGGCAAGTATTCAACGATGTCTCCGTGATCCATGCGGTAAAAACCGGGAGTGATCACCGTATTGTTAGAGGCATCTTGAACCTCAACATTAAGCTCGAACGCTCTCGACTTATGAAGTCTACGCTCCGTCCAGCGTCAACACAACTCCAAAACCCCGAGAGCTTTCAGATCGAACTACAAAACCGCTTCGAAGGCCTCGGTGAATGCGTAGATGTGGACGACTACAACAACAGGTTTGTGGAAACTCTCCAAACGGAAGGGTCTAAGTTCTACAAAACCCTCCGTTCAAAAAGACAGAAGAAGATCTCCGGTCCCACCCGCCGGCTAATGGAAGAAAGACGGGAGGTGATCTAAAATCCCCTGATGACGCTTCGCGCATCAAATGCCTTAACAGAGAGATCTCAAAGTCTCTGACTCGCGATATACGCCAATTTAATACAAATTGTATTAAAGAGGCTATCGAGCGGAACAAAGGCTCCAAAGTGTTCGCACGAGAATTGTCTGTTGGACAGAGTCTACTTGCGAAGCTGAAGACTGGGGATGGTAGGATCGTCACTTCCAAGCCCGAGCTTTTGGGTGAGATCGAGAAATTCTACAGAGAGTTATACACATCAGCACACGCACCTGTTGTAAGCCTGGCTAATGATCCTAGAGCCAGACTAACCCGACACTACACCGACGATATCCCGGACGTCAGCCTGTACGAGATTGGTATGGCCCTGAAACAGCTCAAGAACGATAAGGCGGCTGGAGATGATGGAATTACGGCTGAGCTTCTGAAAGCGGGTGGCAAACCGGTTCTTAAAGCGCTGCAGAAGCTATTTAATTCCGTCATTCTTAAAGGCGAAACGCCTAAGGCGTGGCACAGGAGCGTGGTGGTTTTGTTTTTCAAAAAAGGTGACAATACCCTCCTGAAAACTACAGACCGATATCCCTCCTGAGCCATGTCTACAAGCTGTTTTCTAGGGTCATCACGAATCGTCTCGCTCGCAGGTTTGACGACTTCCAGCCTCCCGAACAAGCAGGCTTCCGAAAAGGCTTTAGCACCATAGACCACATTCATACGCTGCGGCAAGTTATACAGAAGTCCGAGGAGTATAACAAACCACTATGCTTGGCGTTTGTGGACTATGAGAAAGCCTTCGATTCGATTGAGACTTGGGCGGTGCTACAGTCTCTCCAGCGGTGCCAAATTGACCATCGATACATTGAGGTGATAAAGTGTTTGTACAAAAACGCCACCATGTCAGTCCGTCTCCAGGATCAGGACTCGAAACCGATCCAACTGCGGCGTGGAGTGAGACAAGGAGATGTCATATCTCCTAAATTGTTCACTGCTGCGTTGGAAGATGTGTTCAAGCTCCTGGACTGGAAAGGACTTGGCATCAACATCAACGGCGAGTACATCACTAATCTCCGTTTCGCAGATGATATCGTGGTCATGGCTGAGACCCTGGAAGACTTGGGCAAAATACTCAATGACCTCAGCAGAGCTTCCCAACAAGTGGGTCTAAAAATGAACATGGATAAGACGAAGATCATGTCGAACTCTCATGTCGCACCCACTCCAATTGTAGTTGGTTGCTCTGCACTCGAAGTTGTTGACGAGTATATATACCTGGGACAGAAAGTCAAACTAGGTAGGTCCAACTTCGAGAAAGAGGTGTCTCGGCGAATCCAGCTCGGTTGGGCAGCGTTCGGGAAGCTACGCTACATCTTCTCGTCGTCCAAGATACCACAGTGTCTCAAGACGAAAGTCTTTGACCAATGTGTGTTGCCAGTGATGACTTACGGAACTGAAACGTGGTCGCTCACAATGGGCCTCATACGAAGGCTCAGAGTCACACAAAGGGCAATGGAAAGAGCTATGCTAGGAGTTTCTCTGCGTGATCGAATCAGAAATGAGGAGATCCGCAGAAGAACCAAAGTCACCGACATAGCTCTGCGAGTCGCTAAACTCAAGTGGCAGTGGGCAGGGCACATTGCTCGTAGAACCGATGGCCGATGGGGCAGCAAGGTTCTGGAGTAGCGGCCACGTACTGGAAGACGCAGCGTAGGGAGACCCCCAACAAGGTGGACCGATGACCTGGTGAAGGTCGCGGGAAGCCGATGGATGCGGGCAGCACAAGACCGGTCATCGTGGAAAGCCTTGGGGGAGGCCTTTGTCCAGCAGTGGACATCTATAGGCTGAGGAAGAAGAAGAAGATACATCGGCGACGCCATCTTCACCATTATCAGACAAAGAAAACAATATTTATGGCACGCCTCATACACCTGTAGGAAGTTGCAAGGGAATAAAAATTATATCAAATGTTATTTTAAAACCGTCCCAAAGTGTCAATTACAAATATAATAAAACAGCTGTACAAAAATCACTGCGAACGATTATACGTCGACAATTGGACCTACCTAGTTGGACTTTCTGTCCCAGGTATATATACTCGTCAACAACTTCGAGTGCAGAGCAACCAACTACAATTGGAGTGGGTGCGACATGAGAGTTCGACATGATCTTCGTCTTATACATGTTCATTTTTAGACCCACTTGTTGGGAAGCTCTGCTGAGGTCATTGAGCATTTTGCCCAAGTCTTCCAGGGTCTCAGCCATGACCACGATATCATCTGCAAAACGGACATTAGTGATGTACTCGCCGTTGATGTTGATGCCAAGTCCTTTCCAGTCCAGGAGCTTGAAGACATCTTCCAACGCAGCAGTGAACAATTTGGGAGATATGACATCTCCTTGTCTCACTCCACGCTGCAGTTGGATCGGTTTCGAGTCCTGATCCTGGAGACGGACTGACATGGTAGCGTTTTTGTACAAACACTTTATCACCTCAATGTATCGATGGTCAATTTGGCACCGCTGGAGAGACTGTAGCACCGCCCAAGTCTCAATCGAATCGAAGGCCTTCTCATAGTCCACCAACGCCAAGCATAGTGGTTTGTTATACTCCTCGGACTTCTGTATAACTTGCCGCAGCGTATGAATGTGGTCTATGGTGCTAAAGCCTTTTCGGAAGCCTGCTTGTTCGGGAGGCTGGAAGTCGTCGAACCTGCGAGCGAGACGATTCGTGATGAGCCGGTCTGTAGTTTTACAGGAGGGTATTGTCACCTTTTTTGAAAAACAAAACCACCACGCTCCTGTGCCACGCTTTAGGCGTTTCGCCTTTAAGAATGACGGAATTAAATAGCTTCTGAAGCGCTTTAAGAACCGGTTTGCCACCCGCTTTCAGAAGCTCAGCCGCAATTCCATCATCTCCAGCCGCCTTATCGTTCTTGAGCTGTTTCAGGGCCATACCAATCTCGTACAGGCTGACGTCCGGGATATCGTCGGTGTAGTGTCGGGTTAGTCTGGCTCTGGGATCATTAGCCAGGCTTACAACAGGTGCGTGTGTTGATGTGTATAACTCTCCGTAGAATTTCTCGATCTCACCCAAAAGCTCGGGCTTGGAAGTGACGATCCTACCATCCCCAGTCTTCAGCTTCGCAAGTAGACTCTGTCAAACAGACAATTCTCGTGCGAACACTTTGGAGCCTTTGTTCCGCTCGATAGCCTCTTTAATACAATTTGTATTAAATTGGCGTATATCGCGAGTCAGAGACTTTGAGATCTGTCTGTTAAGGCATCTGATGCGCGAAGCGTCATCAGGGGATTTTAAGATCACCTCCGTCTTTCTTCCATTAGCCGGCGGGTGGGACCGGAGATCTTCTTCTGTCTTTTTGAACGGAGGGTTTTGTAGAACTTAGACCCTTCCGTTTGGAGAGTTTCCACAAACCTGTTGTTGTAGTCGTCCACATCTACGCATTCACCGAGGCATTCGAAGCGGTTTTGTAGTTCGATCTGAAAGCTCTCGGGGTTTTGGAGTTGTGTTGACGCTGGACAGAGCGTAGACTTCATAAGTCGAGAGCGTTCGAGCCTAATGTTGAGGTTCAAGATGCCTCTAACAATACGGTGATCACTCCCGGTTTTTACCGCATGGATCACGGAGACATCGTTGAACACTTGCCTTCTCGTTGACATTATGAAGTCTATCTCGTTTTGGTCTGACCATCGGGGCTGAGCCAGGTCCACTTGCGGTGCAATGGTTTCCTGAAAAAAGAATTCATCGCAAAGAGTCCTTCCCTTTCCATGAAATCCATTAGCATCCGACCTCTGGGATTCCGATTTCCAACTCCAAATTGCCCCACTTTCGTCTCGTCCGCCTCTCGCATGCCCAGTTTTGCGTTAAAGTCCCCCATGACAACGGTGTAGTGGGTTTTGGAGGAATGTATGGCTCTACTGACGTCCTCATACATGGCCTCCACCTCATCGTCAGAGTGTTTAGACGTCGGGGCGTAGACCTGTATAACCTTTAACGAATATCGTTTTGTTATTCTCAGTACAAGGTACGCCACCCGAGTCGAAAGGCTCCCGACTTTAACCACGTTGTTCACGAGGACTTGTGGACAATAAACCCGACACCACCCTGGGACAGCTGGTCGCCTTCCCGGAAATAGAGCAGGTTGCCAGACTTCAGGATTATCGAGTCCTCTCCCTCTCTTCGGACTTCAGATAACCCCACAATGTCCCAGCGCAACCGGCTCAGTTCTTCCTCCAGTTCGACAATCTTCTCATCGGTCCGTAGTGTGCGCGTGTTAAATGTTGCCAGGGCCAAAGGTCGTCGTTTGTGATGGTAGCCGGACCTCTGCCGGAGATTCTTAGCACCCCTTGCTCCGCCGTAACCGAGTCCGCTACCGTAGACTGGAATAGCGGAACAGCTGTACAAAAATCACTGCGAACGATTATACGTCGACAATTAACATGTAATCAATGTAAACGGTCCGTATTGATGCACGAAGTCACAAAATGCATGGCATGCAATTTTTACTTCTGTGAAGAGTGTAGTGGTAGCCAAACTTTTAAAGATTTTATTATTTGTTCATCATGTTTTGATGAATAAATTTTGAGCAACATTGATATTTTTAATTACTATGTAGTAAGATAAATAATATTTTGTTTCAGATTTTTTTTTTTATTAACCAAAGGATCATAAGGAAACAAAAATGATATTCTTAGATATAACAGTTTTTTGCGTAAAGATGATTTCCGAATGTGTTTACGCCTTGGTTTATTATGGCCTTGGTCTTCGTTTAATCTTTCCCGATACCGCCTCATTTTTTCAGCCGGAGTTAGAGGCATATTTAAATCGGAGCTGAAAAATATAACCGTTCACCTTATCTAACATTTACCATGCGGATATACAAAAAAAAGGTTTTTTTTTCAAACATGATTAATAAGCCACATTTGAAGCACCAGCAAAAACAAGCCCACCACCTACAGCGATCCACACAGCTTCGCACTAGTGCAATGTAAATTTATGCGGTGTCAGTCTTTATACTGGGTATAATGTAGTTTTTGATGAAGAAATTGGTACTAATAAGTATGTAATCAGTACGAGCGCATTAGCCAGTACGAGTATTTAAAGCCTAATGTTATTTTTAGTAGGTACCTAAAAACTTCATATAAACACGACAGAAAACAAATGCACAAAGTTCTCATTCAATTTCGCACATTACCTACTAAAATGTATTCAATATAGGTAATATTATATTTAATTAAAACTTCGTCGTAATTATTATAATAAAAATCACATAGTCGATACTATGCCTAACAATTTCCTATTTTGTTACCTTCTTTTCCATTTATACGTTACCACCCAAGAGTAACAAAAAAGGAGGTAACAAATCAAGTTAAATAAACTATTAAAATTGTATACGCATACAACTAAAACAAATACTCCTTTATGATTTGACTTACGAAATCAAGATTAAGAGCTTTAATAATTCTACATACGAAATAATAATAAAATTAGAGCTTACCTGCGTTTCTTGGGTAACAAAGATTGGAAATTTTTTGGACCAAAACACTAACGGACAACCTTCTGTTCGCGCACTGGAACTTCAAAAAGAAATGTCAAAACGTAAATATGATGGATGTCGATCTTGCCAATGTTGCCACTATTCTAAAACATGTTTATACCAAATGGATTCTATAAAATTAAAAAATATGGTCACAAAAGAGGAATTTCAAAAAGGAACTTTTTACGCGATATAATAAAACCATTATTTGTTAAATAAATTTGTTCTAATACGAAAACATATTTATTTATAAATGAACTATGGACTTATAGTTCTAAATAAATACATTAGTTGTTTCTAAAATTTCCGCAAGTCCTCTCAAACACAATCAATTGTTTGGGAGGGTATGAAATTGGGACAATTCACTTTTCATACTACTAGATTAGACCGATTATCAAAGTATTTTTACACTCGATAATTTATTAATATAATTCTATTTTTTAAATGTTTTTTACTTATTTTATTTAACTTACCACGTATATAATTTAATAGAAACTGGTAATGGTCTATTTTATATACAGAAAAAAATATTTTAAGTTATGGGACAGAGATTTAGATAGAAAGTACATTTTTTTTTTGAGAAATGCTCACATTGTTTTAAGTAAGTGTTCTAAGCAGATAATATTTTAATAAGGCAAGCGACTGTTACTTGTCCAAACTTGCGTATTCGATATTACGTACAATTTCGTGTACAGACTTGTAAAGCGCTATCCGCCCGACAATGCTTAATGCTTGTTCAGACATGAACTTGATCACCACTATAAATACTTGATGCCAAAGGCAAACTCATTCATTTGTTTCCGGAATTTCGAAAAAAAGGGGCGAGAAAATTTATATCTGTGTTTACTAGTGCCAGAGAAAAGTAAGTAGCCTACCTTTTTTTGTTATAGTACTTAAGTATTTTGTTTACGTGTACTAGTCGGTTGATCACAACGGCTTGTATAGATAGGTAACTTAGTAACTTACAGATATTTTAATTGTCCTTTTTCGATTTGAAGACAAACACAGCACGTTTTATTCAATTGTTTTTTCACGAGAGAAGCACTGCCTCTCTAAAAACCCCGAATAAGCAATATTGCAGAGCAATTAATTTTGTAATTTTTCTTGCAAATAACTACTAATTTTATAAAACAGTAATTTCATAATCATTTTAAATTGATTTTGAAGTAACTATTTTATCAAAACTATTCCTTTTCAGAAAGAGCGAGCGGTGCGCGGGCGACGGGAAAAGGGCGGGGCTTGAACTTCGATGCCAGTTTGTCACGTTTTAACAATGAAGCCGCAGACAAAAAATATGCAAATACACGGAGCGCGTGAACTCATTGATTTAATAAAATGTTAGTTATCGTTTTTATGGACAATTTTGGGATTTCGACTTTTATTTTTTCCTACACAAATATGATCAGTATTCGATACTGAGTACACCAATTTTTATTTATACTATTAAAAATTAGTGGTAAATTATGTACTTTAAAATTGATACCGTTTTGTGAAAACGTCTGTATTTGTCTCAGCGGTTTATTAGTTGGTCCCTTTACAAGCCGTAATTCTATTTCCGCGTGCTGACAAAGGCTGCGGTGTGATACCTATATTCAGAAAAAAACTTGGTTACTAAAACATTTTTTTTTACAGGTAAGGTAACTGACACGAAACATGGCTACAGCAAAGAAAAAATATCGACAATATAGTGTCGATTATTTGAAATATGGTTTTGTTCCATCAGAGGCAGACAAACAATTGCCCATGTGCCTATTATGCAACAAGGTTTTGAGCAATGACTCTATGAAACCATCAAAGCTCGAAGATCATCTAAAAAGGTGTCATACTGATAAAATAGGTAAAGATTTAAAATATTTTCAAACATTGAAAGAAAAATATGGAAAGAGACCCACCATGCACAGTATGTTCGCTTCAACATCTCAAAGTAACGATGATGGCTTGCGGGCATCTTACAATATCTCATTACTTATAGCAAAATCTGGAAAACCGCACACTATCGGAGAACAATTAATTTTACCCGCTGTTGAAGAGGTTTTAAAAACTGTTTTGCACAAATCTCCATTTGACGTACTAAAAAGAATTCCATTAAGTAACAATACTGTACAAAGACGCATTGATGAAATGAGCTCTGATATCGAAAGCTTTTTGTGCCATCATCTGCAAAAAACTCATTTTTCTATACAACTGGACGAGTCAACGTACGTAGATCCCCTTTTAAGATTCAGAAAATGAGGCACTTCATTCAATATTTGTTTGAATTGCTCTTTGTTATTTTAATGAAAAAATATCTTGAATTTGATTTGCGCTAAATATTATCGTTTATGTCATTATGAAACTCCCATGGTGTGCATGTTAAATGGATATCACAAAGGCAATTATTCGAAGGTATATAATAATTGTACATTTTAAGTAAATGTTTTCGCATTGCAATTATAATTCGATTTCTTTCACGTCTTCGACATCCAGCTACAAAACATCTGCTTTCAGTTTCAACAGCTCTACAATAATCGGGCGGTACAATAAGAGTTCCAACTATAGGTGCGCTTGGTATAGGGGCTATTGGTGCACTAAAAACTTCTTGCCTTGCTGGAGGTTCTTCTAAACGAGGAATGTCCTGTCTATTAGGCTCATTTTCAGCTGATGACGATGCTCCAGATGTTGAGCGGCCTGAATAGAAATGCCGGGATGCTTTATTTGCTCGCACCAAACACGAGTGACAAATAGCACTTGAAGCATCCGCCTGAAAATTATTTATCTACATTAAATGGTACCTCTACATCTGAAATGTGTGTAAGACTTTGAAAAGACTGATCTAAAGAAATCCTACGAATGAGAAAACCTGATATTAGAAGCTTGACCATTATTAAATATGCTAAATAACATTTTAATGCTCTTGTTATTAAAAGGGGAATGCCAGGTTTAGGCCCAGACGTACACAGGGATTTGGTTTTACAAAAAAATATGTTGATATTTTTCAAATATCTTCCACGTACTCATTAGTCTAAGCATTGCAGCAACATTTTTACAAAAATATTAAGCACTATACCGACTAAACTAATGGAACTTGAACTGACTTGAATAAAACTTGAGCTCAAAATGTTGCCTTTACAAAAAAAATGTTGGCAGGTATTAATCCGAATAATCAGTTTTCGTTTATTATTAATAACCGGTCATTTTCTTCTAAGCAAACATTTATTAATTCCCAAAAATCTCCTTTAATAATAATTATTATTCCAATTACTATTAATAAAGAAATATGTATATCTATAAATCGACCTTTTCGAAAAATATATAAATACTTTTTATGGCAACTTGCTTTTGTTATGTCGAAGTCTTACTTGTCACTGTCAGCTGGCGAAAAACATAATCTACGTTGTGTAAACGGCGGTTTGAATATATCCAGAATGCGAAGATATACTTTGGAAATCGCTGAAGTTCGATGTCTTATACAATGATGGATTAGTCAGGTAAATATAATTTACTTACGTATTTATTAGAAATCTTATTTAACAATACTATTCTAGACGTATTTTAAGAGCTGACTTTAAAACTTTACTCATCTTTTTTTATGATTGTCTAACTAAAAACACAAAATAATTTGGTATAATATTTCTTTACACCAACTGTTTACTTTTGTTGCAGTTAATAAGAACAACACTTCTCTGTTATACATATTGGCAAAGTATTGACAGAGCAACATCACTTTCTGCATACGAATGTGAACCTGAAGCAACAAGACATAGCCCTTCTCTAGAATCTGAGGCATGCACTGTGACTTCTACCCAAGCAGAAGAAAGAAATGCAGATATACATACCAGTGATCAAATAATACTGCCAAATTACATACGGGCCCCAAGTACACAATGGCATTGCTTTTTCCCTGATTGTAACGGTGTTGAAAGAGTGTGCGTTCGCGCAGCGGAATGTTGTTGAATTTAAAGATTTTAAATATGCAGATATTTAGTGTATGACGTCGTGTAATTGTGTATGGTAAAAAAAATTTGTGCATGCAGCCATTGTGGAGAAATTCACCAAAAACTGATTCCGCTGGGCGAACGTTGTCCTGGCGGAACTTTTTTTAATCCATTGACTTTAGAAAAAAGAGATGTGTCCAAAAATTAGTGTGTATTTGTGTGTAATTGTGTATGTATGAATAAAATTTGTGCATGCATAGACTTCGGAGAAATTCAAGTTTCCGCTGCGCGAACGTTTGGCCATTAGCTAGTTTTCATATAAAGCGCTTACATAGAGAGCTGTAGATTTTTACATACGTTGTTTTGAATTTGTGCATATTTGTGTACAAAACAGATTTAGAAAAAATCGTAGGGCTAAAAAGATAAAAATATAAACGTAAAACACGCTTTTTAGGTCATAGTTCTTAAAGTATGCACTTTGGGGTCTAGATTTTCACGTTTATACAAACCTTGTAAGTGTCTGCAACATATTGCCAAATATCAATGATGTTCCTTTAGTAATTAAAGAGATATAGGACAATTTACCATGACAAAATCACTGTTTACAAAGCAGTCAAATATCACGACATTCTAAAGGAATTGCATGGTAAAATGTATGCCAATAATTAGTGTATTCATTCAACTATTCACATGCAAAATTTCATGTCATTAAATTCAGTAATTAAAGAAAAACAATTAAAATACTGACGAAGCATCGAAAACCTACATAACCCGACCAAATTCGGATAGCTATAAAAAAGCGGCCGTGCAATATATTTAGGTAACATCCCAAAATTTACAGTATAATACCGGTATTGAATTGGTCTATGTGATAGCACAATTGTTTCGATATAATATAAAGGTCATTTATTTTTGTACATCTACTTTTTTAAATGTATTTGACTATGACAAAGTAGGTACTATTTACGTAGTTACTTCATATAAGTATGCGCTTGAGACTTGAGATATAATCTAAATATATTAATTTAGGCAAATAAAATTCATACAGCTAATTTCTATTGAATATTTCACGGATCCGGATTCTTAGTATAGACCCCTCAGGGAAATTAAATAAGTACCACAAGTAAGAACTACTGTTTGTTTGTAAATGTTGATTTATTTTTATATTAGGCAGACTCTGAATAGAACTGAATAGTCTACTTTATTGATCTGTGATTGTTAATCTGTAATTTTATTTTCTAATAGGAACTAGAAAATATTAGGTATACTTAGGAATGTTGAGGTTATTTACTGTATTTGCTAATCATTTAAAAATATTTCTTGAAAATACCTTTTTTATACAAATGTTTTAGTTTATAAGCACTTTTTTAATTTTGATCAAATATAAACAACTGAATAGTCCAGTTATGTGATGTGATTTTAATTTTTATTGAAGCTCGAAATATTATACTTACCCTTATATTCATAATACACACATCAAAAGTGTCTAGGGATCAACATATATTTTTGCAATAACTTTTCTCCTGATTGATATTAATTAAAATTTTCTTTAAGGATTCATCAAATAAAGTGTTTTCGTTTGTCACAGTAACGATAAACCAAGTCACCTTTGCATTAATAAAGAAATTTGCCATTTTCCTAATAAAGGGATATTTGACATTTGAACCACTAACACAAAAGTTCGAAAAAAAGACTGAAATAACAGTTTTCTCCAAAATTTTATTGGGTAACTTAAACAATTAATAATCCGTGTTTCTACCGCGAACACTAACAACACAAGAACATCGGTTTGGCATACTCAAAATGAGTTCATCCAAATCACGCTGTGGAATGGCCGCCCATGTTCGTTGCAACAACAAAAAAAGGTCTTCTTGCGACTGGATACCCTCCATATTCGGCAGAGCTCTTCTCTGTAGCATATCCCATGCATGCTCAATCGGGTTCAAGTCTGGCGACTGAGCAGGCCAGGGCAGGACATTGATGTTAGCTGCGGCGAGAGTCTGTCTTACAACTCTTGCGGTGTGCGGTCGTGCATTATCATGCATTAACTGAAATAAGGGACCGATTTGCACTTGTAGAGGAACGATGACGTCTGATACAATCGTTTCAGCATAAATTTGAGCGTTGAGGTTGCCTCTGATCCAAATCAACTCAGTTCTTCCGCCGATCCAAATACCCGCCCATACCATGATGGTTCCACCACTATAAGGATGGACTTCCTGGCAGGATTTTAATCGCTGTTGGCGTCCAGGGGTTCTCCAGTGTCGTATACGTCTTGTATCCGGTCTCATACCAAAACGAGACTCATCAGAAAAGCACACGAAACGCCATTGTTCTTCTGCCCAATTTCTGTGTTCAAGAGCCCATTGATATCGAATCCTACGATTGTGCATTGCTATAGGTGGTACCCGTAGCGGTCTTCGGGAATGAAGGTTCACTTCATGCAAGCGGTTTCTGACTGTTTGGTCGCTAATTAAGTTCCCTGAAGAGTGATGAAGCCTCACGGCTAACATCATGGCGGTTATTGTTGGAGCTCTTCGAGTTAAGATTTGAATGTATCGGTCTTGTCTCCGTGTGGTGCAGCGATACCGTCCTCCATGGCGCTCAGCCACGGTACCAGTGCTTCGGTAACGTGTCCAAAGTCGACTGATAACACTCTGACTTGTATTCAGAGCTAAAGCCACAGTACGTTGCCGGGAACCAGCTTCTATCATTCCCACGGCTCTGAGCATTTCTTCCCTGCTTAAATGACGTCGCCGCTCCATAATAACGTTGGTTTTAATCAGTAGTAGGGAAACAGTAGCACTAATAATGTCTTCAATGCGTTGTATGTTTTTATAGGGAAAATATTGACAGCTGATTTTCATCTTTTACTCGAATTTGATTCACAGTTCCTGATTCAAATTATGAAATGCACCAAAAAGGATCCATATAAATTTATAAAATCATAAATTTATTACAAAGCCACATCTCAATCTCAAGAAATCCGCATAAAAATGCTTGATCCCTAGACACTTTTGATGTGTGTAGTTTATTAAACCTATTTTAGTTAAAACACATTTAAGTCTATTGCTGCCGTTGCAAGCGTTTGTTAACGTTATTATAATTATATAATTAAGCATTAGTAATTAAAAATATTTTTGTACACGGATATTTAAATAGAGAAGTACCTACTTGTTAATTGAAGATTTATTTTTGTCGTAGATAGTGGCGTTATTATAAAAAAACATTTTTCATTCAAGAAATGCAATTGTTTTATCTTTTCCTAACGCTTGTGTACGCAACTGTGCCATATTAATAAATACTATACTGGAAGGTTAAGAACGTTCTTAAGATATATGGCACGGCCGCTTTTTTATAGCTATCCGAACTTGGTCGGGTTATGTAGGTTTTCGATGCTTCGTCAGTATTTTAATTGTTTTTCTTTAATTACTGAATTTAATGACATGAAATTTTGCATGTGAATAGTTGAATGAATACACTAATTATTGGCATACATTTTACCATGCAATTCCTTTAGAATGTCGTGATATTTGACTGCTTTGTAAACAGTGATTTTGTCATGGTAAATTGTCCTATATCTCTTTAATTACTAAAGGAACATCATTGATATTTGGCAATATGTTGCAGACACTTACAAGGTTTGTATAAACGTGAAAATCTAGACCCCAAAGTGCATACTTTAAGAACTATGACCTAAAAAGCCTGTTTTACGTTTATATTTTTATCTCTTTAGCCCTACGATTTTTTCTAAATCTGTTTTGTACACAAATATGCACAAATTCAAAACAACGTATGTAAAAATCTACAGCTCTCTATGTAAGCGCTTTATATGAAAACTAGCTAATGGCCAAACGTTCGCGCAGCGGAAACTTGAATTTCTCCGAAGTCTATGCATGCACAAATTTTATTCATACATACACAATTACACACAAATACACACTAATTTTTGGACACATCTCTTTTTTCTAAAGTCAATGGATTAAAAAAAGTTCCGCCAGGACAACGTTCGCCCAGCGGAATCAGTTTTTGGTGAATTTCTCCACAATGGCTGCATGCACAAATTTTTTTTTACCATACACAATTACACGACGTCATACACTAAATATCTGCATATTTAAAATCTTTAAATTCAACAACATTCCGCTGCGCGAACGCACACGTTGAAAGACTTTTAGTCCTAGTATCAATACGCGTAAGTTTACTTTGAGATTATATACATATAATTACTATGTCTTCAGATTGTAGAATCTGCTCATATCACTTGCCGGTATTAATTGTTGTAATCAATATTGAATCCTATTAGAACATTTAGCTCTGAACAAATGAAAGAACTACTCTCTTTACTGAAAGATAATATGATAATGCATTTAGATTTTGACAACATTCAGACTATGGCAAATCATATTGTTCAGTATTATTTCGGATTTTCCAAACAGCAATTTGAGAAAATTCCTACAGAAGTACCGAGATAGCATAGAGGAACATTTCAAAAGTCAAGTAGTGATGATGTGAACTTGACTGTGTATGTAGATGCAGATTGGGGCGCTAATGTTAATGATAGAAAATCCATTTCTGGATATTTAATTTTGTTTAATAATTGTCCTGTAGTTTGATCTGTAAAGAAGCAAAATTCTATTGCATTGTCTTCTACTGAAGCTGAGATCTTGTCATTAGCTAAGGCTATTCAGGATTTGATTGTGTTGTATAATGTAGTTATGGAAATCTTAGGTTATAATAATATTCATATGTTTGTTTATGAGGACAATCAGTCTGCAATCAATGCTATATTGAATGACAATTGTGCTAGGTTAAAGCATTTGGATATTAAGTTAAAATTCATTAGAGATGTGATTAAACAATTTAAAATAAATCTTTTGTATGTTAGCACAGAGAAACAGATTGCTGATATGTTTACCAAATGCCTGCCTAAACCTAGACTAGTTGATTTAAGGTTAGGTTGTATGTTAATGTGTGATTAAGGGAGGGTGTTGGAAATAATCACACTAACAACATTTTTATTAAGGTGTTTGGTTGGCAACACTCTTCCTTCCTGTCTTGTCGATGACCGAACGTCGGTCGCTGTCTTTTTGGTATCTTATTAAATACATCGGACCACTGAACCCAAACTATTTTATTTATTAATCAACAAACTTCCTACCAAAAAAATACGGCCGAAAGTATTTCGTTGCCCACATAATAGCGAGTAGTTCTTTTTCTATTGTACTGTAATTTATTTCACTGGTATTAAGTGTTCTCGATGCATATGCTATTGGTTTATCTGATCTAATGAGACCTTGAGAAAGAACGGCTCCAATTGCTAAATTCGAAGCATCTGTCGTGAGTATAAACTCTTTTGAAAAGTCCGGATACTGTAAGATCGGGTCATTGACAAGGGATATTTTTTAATAGCCGATATTTTGTTAGGATTAGGTTTAATACCATCCTTGCTAATGACATGCCCAAAATAAGCAGTTTCTAATTTTAGGAATTCTGACTTATCCATTTGTATTTTAAAATTGGACTCGCGTAATTTCTTAAATACTTTTTCTAGCTTAACTATGTGCTCCTGAAGGGATGTACTGAATATTATTATATCATCTAGGTATACTAGACAAATAGTATTCTGGAGCTCTCTCAACACATTGTCCATAACTCTCTGGAAAGTCGATGGACTATTTTTAAGGCCCATAGGCATCCGTAAAAATTCAAAATGGCCATGTTCAACGTTAAAAGCTGTTTTCGGTATATCTTGTGGGTTCATTTCTGCTTGGTAGAAATCTACTCACTAATCACTAACAAGGTCTAAAGTTGTAAAATATTGGCAATTACCTAATTTATCTAAGACATCGGCTATTTTGGGAATTGGATACTTGTCGCTTACAGTTTTTTCATTAAGCTTCCAAAAGTCAACTACTATACGCCATTTAGCTTTTCCTGACGCGTCTGCTTTCTTAGCTACAACCCAAATTGGGAAGCTCCATGCTGAATTCGAGGGCCTAATGATTCCATGTTCTAGCATCTTACCTATTTGTTCCTGTACTTCCTTTCTATGGATGTACGGGTACCGATAACTTTTTGTATAAACTGGAACTTCATCAGTTGTTTTAATCGAATGCTTAATTTTGTTCGTGAAAGTTAAGCGCTCTCCTTCTAAGTATAAAACATCTGCATACTGGGCACAAAGTAGCTCTAAATTAGTTCGTTCTTCAACATTTAAGTGATCAGTGCGTAGACGCGAAATCACTTCTTTTACGCGGGCGTGTGGTTTATTTGCAGGTGTACACTGTACGTTATACATTTCTGCAGAGATCGCTCGGTCCATAGAGAATATGACCTCGCTTCGACTTGATTGGTTACTTCAACTATTCCCCTATTATTTGAAACGGTAGTTAAACACTCGCCAATAATACAGTTAGAAACAGTTTGTTTTTCTATAAATGCATGTCCGTCATGAATATTAATCGGGATTTTTAGTAATTTAGAAGATTTGCCGGTATAATGTCCTCATATAAGTTTGCGTTGCGTGACTCATACACGTTAATAGGATTTGAAGCGGTTTTAGTCTTTAGTAGTTTGTCCTTATAATCTATTATAGCCTCCCACTTATCCAATAAGTCTGTACCGATAAGCCCATCGAAATAATCATGAAACTTATAAATGTAAAATGTCGTATTATCGGAATCATTAAATTCTTCAAAGCTAGGTAACGTAATTGAATAATAATTTCTAGAGGTGGCATGAATATTCTTAACTTCAAAAGGATCGTAATTCACTGGTAAGTTACTATAGTATCTTTCCACTACCTCGGGACACAAAAATGATTGATTTGCCCCTGTATCTACTAAGAGTTTCAACGGTGGTGATGCGATTTGAATGTACGGAAGCTGACGTTATCGTGACGGAGTATGACGTGTCGGACTTCCGGTCTTTCGAAAAATCCTGCTCGTTCGTTTTCTCTTTATCGGATTCCACCTGGGGCGTTTCCGTAGAGTTGTCTGTTGGTTCCTGTACAGAATATTCATACGGCTGCTGGTATTCTATGAACTCGCTAATATCGTAATAAGGATCGTAATAATCGACACGTTCATCGTACATAGAATTGTCAATGAAACTATTATAATTTACTTCTTTAGATTTAAAGTAGTTCGTAGGGGGTGGGTTCCCGGATTTTGTCCAGTTATGGCCTGCAATTGCTGGTTGTGTAGGTGGCAGTTGTCTTGTATCATAATGGCTTACACCACTCATAGGACGCGGTTGGTTAAGCACTTGGCGGTTAGGACGAGAACCTATCTGAAAGTTATTTTGTTGAGGGTTATAATTTGGCGGTGATAATCTGAAAATTTGTTGCGTGCGAGTTGGACCATATTGGCGGGGTTGATACAGATTCTGTGTCCATTGCGGTGCAGATGGTGGAACGAAGTGAGGGCGTGAAGGGCCAGGTATATTATAGTTAAAAGGTTTAGGCACAGACACTATAGACTATTGGTCAGGCATTTTATAGGCACTCGCAAAATGATTTGGCACGGGCATAGAATTTATAGATTTTTTGTCAGGTAGTCGTTGGTTCCGATTTTGTAGGTACATAGTATTCGTCTCCTCGTGTACGAATTCTAAAGCTTTTTCTATGGTTTCCGGGCGCATGCAACGTATCCGCGATCCTAAGGGATCGTTTAAACCTCGCACATACGCTTGAAGCGTTAATTTACGATAAAGATCTCGTTTAGCATTGATGGTGGTCTCAAGGGTATCATGAAGGCTTACATAGGTCATTATAGTACTGTATAGATTCTGGCAAAGCTCATAAAACTCCTGCGCGGTGCTAGAACCTTGCGATAAAATTGCTAAATCGGTCTCATCTTGTTGGTCCGCGAAATTGTTCACTAAAGCAGTTCGAATGCCTTGCCAATCGGATGGCGCGAACACGTTTCGGTCACTCTGCGCTATCGATGGTTGGATAGACCTCTGGTGCAGCACTACTTGTAGATTCGGATGCTCTGGATGCAGCTAGACAAGCTACGACGGAGCTTCACGCGATTACGGAAATCTTCTACGCGAAACGTTTCGCGAGCATCCTACCGACTGCGCCAATAACGTAGGGCTGCCGGAATGAAACCGAAACGAATTTACTTATGTGTTTAATTAAGTAATTAACGTCACAATTAATTTTTATATATATGTAATCATAAAGTACTTTTTTATACTCTTTTTTTTTAAGTTTATTTTTTTGTTTATATTTCTTTTTAATTTATTTTCGTTGTCTTTTTTTAATTTTTTTATTGCTTTTTTTTTGTTTTTGTTGTTTATTTTGTATTTATTTTTTATATTTGCGAATTTACAAGACAACTTTTTACTTTATTAATGCTACATTTTTTGCCGGTATTTTTCCTACTCCTTTTCCTCTATATTTGCTTTTGTCTTGATGTTGATTCTCAATAATATCTATTCTTTATTTTCTCTCTTTTCTATGTCAGTGTCTGGGTACTCCTCAAATTTACTGAAATCAGATATAAATTTCTCAAATTTATCACAATATGTCTTACTTTCAGAACCAACAAAAGTTGAGTTCTGCCAATTGCCAAGTTTTTTAATGTTTGATAAAAGGTGCACCTTTTCTGGTGATTTCAATTCTTTTGACGTGGAAGGCATAGCAGAAAATATTATTATTATTAATAATAATATTTTATTTAATATATTTTTAAATGTTTTTTTTATTTATTTATATAAATATTTAAAAAGGTAAAATGATATGTACATATAGAAAAATAAAGATAATAATAATATTTATTTGCTCAAAACATGGTATAACAGGTCTTACAGATAGCAATAGTACAAACATGTTTTGCCAAGCTTAGACTCAGCACGCAAATTAGAATACAAAATAAGAAAAAGTAAAAAAAAAGTACTCAACATTTCGTGTCAAAAAACTGTTTTAGACTATAGAAGTTATGTTGGTTTAGCTATGCAAAATATGTACGTCGCTGTCGGAGGACCCAAAAAAAAACCAAAATGATTTTTAACTAAATTTAATTAGTATAAAAATTACAATATAAAATTATAACTAACTATTACAATAAAAGAATCCTACTCTGATCGATGTTAGATACAGAATGCTTATTTAATATATTATAACTATTTCGCAAAAGACGCATCCGGTAAACAGGGGCATCGAGTGACGAGCGCTCCTAGCGTTGTCAGCGGTTTCGGTTTCCCACGTGAACGGTGTTGTTGCTTCATACTTTATCGAGGTCGGTGCAAGCTTGCATTCCACCTAATGCTATATGCTATAACACCTCCACCGCCGGATCAGCAACTATTTTTGAGGTTTTAACTGAAGAAATATTGCTGACTGTGTCTTCGTTGCTCCAGATTGTTCAGGCTCTGCATCTATGTTATCTTGTGCAGATTTCCTCTTGTCTTCTCGCTTGAGCATCTTGTAGCGTTTCAAGACCATGAGCATTGTGAATGCCAGTATGCTGATTAGCATGATGTAAAACGGGATTGTTGTATGATAAAGGTGTCCTGGTTGTACAGGTTGTAGTTGCAGCGGATGCTGCGCCATCACTTTATATTGGGCAGCATGCAATCTTGTGAGATCAATTGAATTCAGTTTGAGTTGTGTTACTCCAGGCTTGATATCTGTATGGTAGTTGTCCAGGTGCATTATCTTCACTGATTGACCTTCCACGTGATCATTGAGATTGGTGATTGTGAATTCAGGGGTGTCCAGGTAGCAGTTCACAGGAATAGTTACAAGATAACTGCCATTTAGTATGTTATAATCTTCTCGACCGCATAGGGTGTGTATTCTTGTCATATTAGGGAATGATATGATGTAATGCTTTTCATCCAGTTCTTCCATAGCTACTACTACAGGTTTTGTCGAGAGTTTGATTCCTGATTAGAGTTTGGATACAATCGGGATGTTGCCGCAACTGATGGTTCATTTTATCTCCACAGATGTACCAGGTGTTGTACTTCGGACATTCAGCCTCTATGTACACGTAACCATTTCTGCTTGTTGCAATAAATGGATAAGGAGGGATAAGGGCATGTCTGAATTTATTAGGGGTTATCGACAACTTGTAAAGATCATAATTTTCCAGTGCAAATATTGGTACCTTAAATATTATAACTATCTGATTACCAGAATAATAGTAACCTGGTTTTATTATGTCGTAATACTGTCTAAGCTCCAAGTCTAATATTTTATCGCTACCGTAGAGTTTATTTAACTTTTCAATCATATGTCGTAGAACTTCAATGCTAATCATAGAATGATGCGAACTAGAACTATGGATGAAAGCTAAGATGTTCTCAATTCTTATTAGTTCATTTAAGATCTCATCTAAATTTTCGGTTATTGTAGTTAATTGCTGACCAAATCGTGCATATCTAACAACGTTAATATCTTTATAGAAATCTTTGTCTAGTATTGATTGTAATGTTTCATTTATCTTGGCTTGATTTGATACCAATTTCGTGATTACTTCAGAATGCTGGACCATCCACTCTTTGCTGATACTGATATGATTATTTAACTCTTCAGTAATTTCAAGGTTATTATCCTGTAAGATTTTGATAGCATTGTCATATTTAACTGCATCCGAATAATCTAAATTCCCCGTTACGCTTTTAATTATAGATCCTAAACCGTCAATGAGACCTTGCTTTACACGACCGGGTTTGAGAGTATCTAAATGGTGTAAGACGCTGAGAATTTTGTCAGAAAGATAATCTAACTGTACTTCGTATAGCATGTATGTTTCGTTATTTAAGTTTTGCCTGTAATTGTCTAGTTGGTCTTGCGATACTCTAATCTTTTCTTCGATGTCTTTGATCTGTATGTATTGTAAAAAGGTATGATAATGGGTTACGAGTTTTGTTGCACCAAGCCGAAAGGGGAGTACTCCTGGGCCTTCGCCAAGGCTCTCAAGTGATATTTCCTGGTTTATATCCTGGGTCGCTATCGAATGAGCAGTCAGGACCAGTAGAACCCTGTAACAATTGAGCACTTTTAGGTACTCTTTTTAATCGACTTTTAGCTACAGGACCACGTTTTTTAGAGGTATAAATATGGATGGGTAAGTCAGCTAATACGGTATCTTGGGTATATCTGGGTGCTGTCTTCTGGCGACTAGCTGAAGGATTTTTAACAAAAACGCGTTGCTGAGGCTGGTATTCAACTTCAGGTTCTCTAGATTTATTACGGTTTTCTATAATATTAGTACGATCCGCCAAAGATGACTCATTTATTAAGTCATAAACTAATTTCATTTTTTCCCTATGGTCTTGTGTATATTGTTGCATGAGATGGTTACCTAAATCTACTTCAAATGGGTCACGTGGATCGAAGTGTCCAGTTATAATATCGATCGGTCGACACTTGGTGAAACTATGTATGGTGCTATTGTACGCTAAAATGCCATAAGGTACAAGGTTTACTACGTCCTCCCCTTTGTGAGTTAACTTTAAAAAGCGTAAGTGTTCCAACAAGGTAGAGTGGAACCGTTCCACAATTCCATTATCATTAGGAGCATGGGGCAATGTTTTATGGTGTATTATTTTGTGCATACTAATAAACTCACTGAATAGTTGGTTGGTGAATTCTGTTCCATTATCCGATACTATGGTGAGGGACAGACCATGATGCGTGCAGAATTTTAACAATGCTTGTACAATACTGATGGCTGTACCATCTCGTATGTGGTAAGCTTGCGCGTATTTGGAGAACACGTCTACGATAGTTAAATATTTCTCTGTCTGGATTGTTAGCAAGTCTATATGGACAGTTTCGAATGGTTTACTGGCTGGGGGTACTGCTTTAAATTGCTGGTTGATTGGATGACGATCATACTTTGCCTGGCCACACACAGTGCAATTATTAATGAATTTCGTGATCTCATCTTTCATCTTTGGCCAGTAATAACGATGAGAAAGAGCTAGGTAACATTCATTTATTCCACGATGGTTGTTCTTACCATCGTGGTAATGTTTTATTATTTCTTGCTGCCTCAAATAGTCTTTAACATTTTCAACTTCTCTTTTAGCTAAAACCAAATTCATTGAGGAACTTTTGAACTTTTTCTGGATAATGGGTATTATATCGTACATTGCTAATGGTGGATTTATTAAGAGTGCTGTTTTAACCGTGGGACTAACGTATTCCTTTATAACATTTATAATATCAGTTTCCAGATTGGAGTTGGAAACTTGCACGCTAGTTCTTGTGTGTGTTTCAAACGGCTTAGATGCTGTAGGTCGTTTTTTTATATCACCTACCACAGTTATATGGATTTGTCTATGGAATTTATTTAATGGTACATAGACTATTGGGATTTCAAGGATTGGATTTTCCTGACTGGTGTGAGCAGAAATCGTGGCTGAATTACTTCTAGAAGGTGGACGATCTGATGCGTTAGCTACCATAGAACTCGTTTCCCCATTATTTATTTGAATGCGGGAAAGAGCATCGGCGTTTGTGTTACTAGAACCCTTTCTATAAATTACAGTAAAATCGTATTCTGATAACTTAAGCTTCCATCTGGTTAATCTAGAATTAGGCTCCTTTAAACTCATAACCCACTGGAGTGGCCTATGATCTGTGATGATCTTGAATTTTCTACCAAATAGGTATGGCCGAAAATATTTAGTCGCCCAAACTATAGCGAGGAGTTCTTTCTCGATAGTGCTGTAATTTATCTCACTCTCATTTAGTGTACGAGATGCGTAACATACGGGTTTATCTGCGCCTATTGGCCCTTGTGATAAAATGTCACCAAGCGCAAAATTAGAGGCATCGGTTGTCAAAATGAATTCTTTGCTGAAATCAGGGTATTGCAGGATTGGGTCGTTAGTTATAAGTGATTTGCATTTTTCGAAACTTTCGGTATAATCAGAATTTATTACAACCTTTCTTCCCTTTTTTAAGCATTGTGTAAGTGGTTTTGTTATTCGTGCGAAGTCCGGTATGAATTTACGGTAGTAGCCAACCAACCCAAGGAATTGTTTGATTTCTTTAGGGGTAGTTGGAATCGGGTAATTTTGAATTGCAATAATTTTATCGGGATTGGGTTTTATCCCATCCTTTGTTATAACGTGTCCCAAGTATGAAGTTTCTAGTTTAAGGAATTCAGACTTGTCCAACTGTATTTTGAAATTAGAGTCCCGTAATTTTTGGAATACCTTCTCGAGATTAGTCATATGTTCTTGGAGCGACGTGCTGAATACAATAATATCGTCGAAATACACTAAGCAAATGGTGTTCTGTAGGTCCTTGAGGACATTGTCCATGACACGTTGAAATGTAGAAGGGGAATTTTTTAATCCCATAGGCATGCGTAAAAACTCGTAATGACCGTTCTCTACATTGAATGCTGTCTTGGGGATGTCAGCAGGATCCATTTCGACCTGATAAAATCCGCTTGCCAAATCTAACGTGGTGAAATACTGACAGTTGCCTAACTTATCTAAAACATCATTGATGTTGGGGATAGGGTGTTTGTCGTCATATGTTTTTTCATTTAGCTTCCTGAAGTCGACAACTAAACGCCACTTAGTTTTCCCGGAAGCATCAGCTTTCTTTGGGACAACCCAAATGGGTGAGCTCCAGGCGGACTCTGACGGGCGAATGATTCCCTGAGTTAACATTTTACCTATCTGGTCCCTAACTTCATCTCTATGTATATAAGGGTAGCGGTAACTTTTTGAATAAACCGGGACTTCATCCGTTGTTCGAATGCGGTGTTTGATTTTATTCGTGAATGTCAAAGCCTCACCTTCTATATAAAAGATATCGGCATATTTGTTACATAAGGTCTCTAAATTAATGCGTTCCTCCTTATTAAGGTGATCTGTACGCAAACGTGAAATAACTTCTTTCGCGCGGGTCGGATCGATAACAGAAAACTGGGGATCGTGACGCGAATTTTCAGTACTCGTGCACTGAATATTATAGGTGTCTGCTTGGACTGCATGATCCATTGAAAATATTAAATCGTACTGGGTAGGGTTCGCAACTTCTAGAAATCCGCGATTATTTGCCACTGTGGTTAGACAATCTTTAATGATACATTTAGATATGATTTGTTCAGGAATTATTGCATCTCCGTCCTGTAAGTTAATTGGTACCTTGAGTATCTTTGTTGAATTAGCTGGTATAATATTTTCATATAGGTTAACGTTTCGTGAATTGTACATATTAATTTTATTGACAGAATTACGAGTAATAAGTTGCCTATCCTTAAGATCGATTTTTGCCTCCCATTTCTCCAGCAAGTCGAGTCCTATAAGCCCATCAAAATAATTGTGGAACTTATAAATGAACAATTTAATATCCTCAGACTCCTGGAATTCACTAAATGTAGGAATCTTTATAGAATAATTATTTCTTGTTGTAGCGTGTACATTTGTAACTTCAAAGGGATCGATATTTAAAGGAAAGTTACTGTAGAATGTATCTACAGCTTCTGGGCTAATGAATGACTGATTTGCGCCTGTGTCAATTAAAAGTTTTAAAGGCGGTTGCGAAATTTGAATGAACGGAAGCTGCCTTTGCGTCTGAAGGTTAACTTCTATCCTAATTTGTCTGATCTCCCGTTTTTCTGAAAATCCTGTTCACCAACAGAACTAGTATTAGTGCTGGCGGAACTATTTTTATCATCAACGGAACTAGTACCGGGTTGAGGATCACATGCTACAGGTGGAGAATATTCTAGAGCAAAATTATCGTAATAAGGGACGTTACCCACGAAATAATCGGTTTCTAGGTTATAGTACTCGGTATTATTCGTGTAGCAGTTATAGTTGGGGTCGTAATAATAAACTGGATAACAAAACTGATCACCGTAGTCAGCGCATACATTCATGTTCATCTCCTTAGATTTAAAGTAGTTTGATGGAGGTGGGTTACCACTTCTACGCCAATCGTGGCCTGATGCTTGACCGAAGGAAGGCTTTTCCCTAACTACGTACGGGCTAACGCCGCTCATGGGTTTAGGGCCAGTATTTTGCGGTACTTGGTTTGGTGGTAGCTGGAAATTATTATTAGGTTTGTCAAAGCTAGTTGGTGCGGCGCGGAACATTTGCTGCGTATACGGTATCGGCGCTCGGAACATCGGTGGCGTATTGAATATCGGCGCGCGGAACATTTGTTGAGTATGCGAAGGCATTCTCAACAAATTCATCTGTTGAGGCTGAAAATTGGTAGCAGGGTTGCTTCGTGCGGAGAAATTGAACGGTTTCGGCAATAACATAGGGTTGCCAGCATTAACTGCAGATGCTGATGGCAAGGTCTTTTGGGAATTTAACTTTTTATCAGTTAACGGATCGTGGCGATTTTGCAAATAAAGAACGTTCAATTCTTCCTGCACAAACTCGAGAGCTTTTTCAACACTTTCAGGACGCATGTAACGTATGCGAGAGCCTAAGGGCTCCTTTAAACTGCGAACAAAAGCTTGCGTGGTTAATTTCCTATAAAGGGTATGCTTGGCTTCCACAGTTGTCTTAACGTTTTCATGCAGAGTGACATAAGTCATGATAGTGCTGAATAAGTTAACACAATGGTCATAAAATTCCTGCGGTGATTTGCTCCCTTGAGCTGCTAACATAAGGTCATTGTAAAGAGTGGTCTCATCTCTTTGGTCAGAAAAATTATTAATTAATGATTTCTTTATGCTATCCCAATCTTCAGGTATACCGTTTGAGTTGATAATACGAGCAGCTGGTCCAGTTATTTTGTTCAAAATACCGTTTATTAAGCAAAGCCTAGCTAAAGCATCATCAGGGTTTGCTTCGATGTACTCCGTGACAATTTGGTCGCATAGATGTATAAACCTCGGTAAAACATGCGAATTGCCATCGAAATCTGGCACTAAACGTAAAGTCTTATAAATCAAATCGGCATTACTCATTGTGGCGGGTTCAGGAGTTTCTAACCTGAATGAATCCTCCAAACTATTAGCCGTAGAATCTAAAGCTAAATTAATATTTCTATTTAAATCAATAGTTAACCTACGTGCTTGTCTAGAGGGCTCTGGCCCTTTAAATGTAGATTGCTTAGGGTGAAAAATGATTACGACTTAATAAACTAACTATAAGGAAAGGGATGGGAAGCAACTCACAGAAACGATTGTCAGTGTACTTACATTAACTGCATTTCGGTACCTCTGGGATCGATGTCTGGATTTCTCCTCCGCGCAGGACGACAGGTTCTTTCAGGATACTCGGCGAACGCGTTCGCTCGCGACGGCGGTAGCGAATTTAGCGAGACGGTTATCGATATTAGAATAGCCCTATCTAGCTAGCTCGAGACGCCTCGACTATCCTACCGACTGCGCCAAATATGTACGTCGCTGTCGGAGGACCCAAAAAAAACCAAAATGATTTTTATCTAAATTTAATTAATATAAAAATTACAATATAAAATTATAACTATTACAATAAAAGAATCCTACTCTGATCGATGTTAGATACAGAATGCTTATTTAATATATTATAACTATTTCGCAAAAGACGCATCCGGTAAACAGGGGCATCGAGTGACGAGCGCTCCTAGCGTTGTCAGCGGTTTCGGTTTCCCACGTGAACGGTGTTGTTGCTTCATACTTTATCGAGGTCGGTGCAAGCTTGCATTCCACCTAATGCTATATGCTATACTAATGTATTAATGTACATGCACTCAATTTCCGCTTAAAACAATATCTTGTGTTTACCAACTTAAAGTCACCAGGCAAATTATTATATATCCGTACACACATAGCTAAGCAGCCTTTGCTATACTTTGCAAGCCTAGGAGCATTGCTTAGTACGAGCCTATAAGGGTCTCGTCGGTTTCGAATTATTATGTCACTAGCTAGTCCTTCCTGTTTCTTTCAATTCAAACATAATATGTTTGAATGCAACTTCTTACTGCGTTTACGCGGGTATGAGGTTCGTATGAGTTCTGGACTATAACTGCTTGATTGTACATCATAGATTTTAGTTTCATCAAAAGTTGGTGCTTCATAGGTTTCCGTTTACGCGGGTATGAGGTTCGTATGAGTTCTGGACTATAACTGCTTGATTATACATCATAGATATTAGTTTCATCAAAAGTTGGTGCTTCATAGGTTTCCGGAATGGGACCTGGTATGGGTAAATTATCTTCAAGGGTCGTTCTTTGCAAAATTGGGAAATCACTTTTTCGAGGCTGTGAATACCGAGACTGTAATGTTGACACATTTCCTCCTGATATCTGAAACAGCTTCGGCTACGCATCTCTAAATGATCTCTTGAGCCACACCTCCACATGACCTGGTGAACGGCCATAGTTCCTTTAAAAGATGGAATGCAATTAGGCATCATGGCTTGCTTTTCATCTATGTCTGCTTTTGTGATCTCCAAAATTTTGATATTTGGCAGGTTTACTCTTGTAATTTCAACAAATTTCATAAATGACCCGACGTCTGTTCCTGTGTTGACAATTCTATCGGCGGTCCTTTTGACTACCGCTCCTAGGTCATCTGGAGCACCTTTTCCGTGATCCACTTCCATGTAACTCCAGGTTAACTTACGAAGTGCTAAAAACTGTTTTTCCAATTGTGTCAAAATATAAAACATGTTTCGGTTCTCGTATTGATTGCTGGGGCTGTCGCTATAAAAGTGTATGGTATCAATAAAAGGTAAAATTTTGGAAATTTGACTCAAAATCGGGCCAAGTGTGCCCAAATTGCAACGGCTGTGTGTTTCAAATTGTCGGATACGGAGCAAACTGAGTGAGTTTTTAACTGGGACGAATCGAAGTCTTTGATATGTATTACTACAGTGTGAATAGACACTTCTTTTCTACTGCCGCCAAAATGAAAAGACTGAATCTCTGTGTTGTGATGTTTAAGAGCGTAGTTTTCGTTAAAATCTAAATGTACCACAGCTTCGTTTATCTGAATATTATTTTTTAGTTCTTTTAGAGTATTATTTTTCACAACAACAGTAGCGCAATGCCACAAAAAGTTTTTAATATGATTTTTAAATTTATGAATAACATCTAAAGGTGGTGCATACTTTTCAGTTTTAACCCAAGCCGCTCGCTACATGGCGGCGTGATCAACGGTTTTTGTCGCGTAAAATTGAAAACTCGTCATGGTTTTGGTAATGAATTTTTTTGCTGTTACAAAACTTTAAAAACACATTAGTTCCTTATCTATATCTATACATATTAGTATAGATATAGATAAGGAACTAATGTGTTTTTAAAGTTTGCAGCTGAAGAGTTTGTTTGTTTGTGCGCGCTAATCTCAGGAACTACGGGTCCGATTTGAAAAACATTATTTTTGTGTTGTATAGCCTTTTAATCCAGGAAGGCTTTAGGCTATATAACATCCCGCTATGACCAATAGAAGCAAAGCAGTAACAAAAAATGTTGCGAAAACGGGAGCTAACTCAGACGTACATATTGCTTCCATTATTTTAACAGGCGCTTATTTTATATCAACTGAGCACTTTTTAATTTTTTTCGGAACGGGACGAACAGCGCACTCAGTTACCATTGAACTTAGCTCATGAGGATATGCAATATTAGTAAAAGCAGTGAGCGCGGAAGAATGTTATAGCAGTGTAAGTTGTTAATTTGGGATGAATCTGATGATATTTCACAAAATGGCAATTGAAGCACTAGATCGTACAATGGGGGACATCAAAGGTAGCCAAGATATCATGGGAGGGACCATGGTGCTTTTAGCTGGTGACTTCAGGCAGTCCCTTCCGGTGATTACTAAGGGTATGCCGCCGGCAGATGAAATAAATGCCTCTTTGAAAGCATCTGCATTAAGGGATCGCATGAAAAAGTCTTGTCTCACCACGAATATGCGAGGGCAACTTCATCACGATTCTCAAGCCGGGTATATGCAATATGCAGCTACTATTTTAAAAATCGGAGTAGATCGCATGCCAACTGACAGTAACGGCATAATTAGAGTGAGTCGTGAGTTCTGTCAAGTTGTGGATAGCTCAGATGACCTATTAAATAATTATATCCGGATCTTCAAACAAATATGGCCAACCGAGAATGGCTATGCGAAATTGCAATTTTGGCGCCGACTAATGAAATAGTAAAGTAAATGAACAAATCATGTTAAACGTTCAGGAAAATGTTATTGAATACCTCTCAGTGGACAATATTACGGACACTGAACAAGTTACATCATACCCTATAGAATTTTTCAACTCTTTATATTTATCAGGAGTCACAGAGCCACCCCATAGGTTGATACTAAAAGTTGGTCTTCCAGTCCTATTAATGAGGAATCTTGACGCTCCAAAGCTGTGTAATGGTACTCGGTTACAAATAACACATTTGGGTCACAACATTGTAAAGGCTACAATCATGGCTGGAATGGCAAAAGGACAAAATGTCTTGATTCCCCTTGTTCCCATCATCCCGACTGATTTGCTATTTCAATTTAAAAGAGTACAGTTCCTTCTGAAAGCATCGTATGCTATAACAATAACAAAGCATGTATCTAGTCAAATATGAGCGTTAGAGATTTATATTAAAAAATATTTATTTCAAAAAATACACGTCTGCTCAGCATGAGCTTTACAATTATAATGATTAAAATCGAACAAAATAAGAACGCTTAAATCTAAGTTACATATGCTTATATACTAAATGAAGGTTTGCTTGTGTGTTTGCGACTCACAAGAGGAATCTGTTAGGCGATGCTTATTGCTTTGTTTGTCACTGATTTCATCAGAATGAAACTTGAACTTAATGGCTACCTGGAGCAACTGGGTGGCATGTTATGATGTTGTGTTACTGTTACTATGCGAGGTAAGGGCTGGCTATGCATAACTCCTCCCTCCGTAAGTTCAAAATCATCATTCGAAGACAATTCATGAGGTTGATGATTTTGACTAAATTTACATCTTAATACATGTCTATAACGATACATAGTTATTATTAACATAGTAAGTAGAATAACGTAAATTACAATAGTTCCTATACTAACACTATGCACATTCACAAAATGGTTTTCACTGTTTATCACTTCACTGTTATCCTTTAGGGCATGTGATAGAAATTGTAGATGATAGTCTTGCGGGATACGTCTTGTGGTGTCACGATGCTAGGTAGATGTATGGATGGTGAGCTGCGGAAGACAACTTCTCCTGTTTGAAGACGATGTTTTCTCAGCGTCGTTGTTCCAAATTTTACTTCACAGGCATTGTTCAGGGTTAGAATGTAGGTACCCATGATGTCGTGTTGGCTCATGTCGTTGCCACAGTATTCTGTTAAAAATGTAGGGAAACCTGCGAAAATTAGCCAAGAGTCTTGTTGTATGGATTTAATTTTAACAGTTGATGCATTAACTGTAAGAGGCAGGCATGATGTTATCTTCGTAGAGAAGGTCATCAGATCTACGATGCATTTTGTTTCTTCTTCAGGAGACACGATGTCGTCGTAACAAAACTTTCCTTCGTCTATTTCTCTGCAAGGCTGAGAGAGCGATACTATTTTCGACCCTTTCGCAAGGATATGGGAATGTTTAGGAGTTATGAGGAATGATAATTCAAGGTGGGAGTTGTACATAGGAAAAGGGTGTAAGGTATAGTAGTTATAGACATCTGCTTGGACTGTTGGTACTGACATAATAAAAGTTATTTGTTTGCCCTTTACATAAGCTTTTATGTCAATACAATGTTCTATGTTAACTAAATTTCCGATGGTTACAGGGAATGCTAACTTATCTATTTTCTCAATGTCTATAAGAATGTTAAATAGTTCGGATGTATTCAGTATGGACTGATGTAATACATTCACTCTACTGAATGCTACTGCTGTCTCCACTTCATCTAAGCGGGTTAACAATATTTGAAAATTATGAATTAACATGTCATATGTATTTATAATCAAGTTTTTACTCCTTTGGAATTGGGTGTTATTTAAAATTTCTTCTATTTCCTTAATAGTTTTGTCCAGTATGATAAAGTTGTTTCTTGTTGAATTTGTAAAGTTATTAAATGTATCAATTATTTCTGAAATTAAACTAATTTTGTTCATCGTTACATTTTGTTGTGATTGTAGACTGTTTATTAAGTTATCATATCTAGTAGCATCATCATTGTATAAATTTCCAGTAATTGCTTTAATTATTGATCCAATTGGATTGATAAGTCCCCTTTTCATTCTTATGTTTGGAATTAACTGATAGTATCGTTCTATAGTTATGTTCATTATATATTGGGTTTGCAATTCAGCATCAACAAGGCTACCGTCTAAAATGTATGTATCTAATTTATCCTTCTTAAAATTGGTTATATCGTAATACTTTCCTATGTTGTACTCTAAATTCTTATGAACTAAATTTAAGTCTAATATCTTAATTATATTCCAGTTATAGAGGCTTAGCGAAGCTTGGCCTTCTTTAACGGGGAGTATTCCTGGATTATCTTCAATCCTTTGAAGTTGAAGGGCCAGGTTCAGGGTTGCTTGCATCGCTATCACGAGGGCGAACCTGTAGAGGACGCTTTATGTCTTTAATTGGTATTTTCTTTATTTTGCGGGCTTTATTTGCTACTGTTACGGTATTTCTATTAACTTTATCTACTACTGTTGCCTTTTGGTATCTAGGCTTATCTTTACTACGTCTTGTATTAACTCCTTTCATATAAATGTTGTCGCCTGTTTTGATGTCAAATTGTTTTTCTCCTCCGCGTTTCCCTATTATTTTTTCTTTAGATTGTAACATTTTATTTGTTTGTATAAAGGTATTTGGTACGTTTAACGTGATCGGTTACTAATTGTTGGGTATAATTTTTATCAAAGTTTACTGCAAAAATGCTCGAAGCGTCCGTATGTCCAAAGACTACTTCAAATGGAGTTAAACCAGTAGTTGAATGGATAGATTGGTTATATGACATGACAGCGTAAGTCATGACAGATGCGGCGTCGGTAATCTTTCTTTCATATTTTGCTAGTCTATAAATTTCTATGATAGTTGAATGGAATCTTTCGACAAGTCCCATAGATTTTGGATTATGTGGTGTACCTATGTGTAGATCTATTTTATAAAAGTTTAGCATTTCCTTTAAGAGGTTATTATTACATTCAGATCCAGGATCGGCACTGATCTTTTGAGGGACACCATAAATAGAAAAATATTTTAATAGTGCTCTAATAACTTCTGGTGTGGATCTGTTTGATATTTCAATCGCTTGTCCTAGTTTACTAAATGCGTCTATAATAGTAAGGAAATAGGTTCCTTCTATAGAAAATATATCCATAAAAATTTCTTGAAAAGGTTTATTTTGTGTTTGAGTTAAAGGTTTTAAAGGTTTTCTATCGTATTTCATTTGTTTGCACAGATCACAAGAGTTAATTATACTGGCTACGGTTTGTTCTAAGCTATTCCAATAATATGTTCTTTTTAAAAGGGCTATGGTTTCTTTGATACCACGATGACATGTTTTTCCGATATGATATTTCGTTATTATTTCTCGTTGTTCGTTTTCGTCTTCTACATAAATAACTCTTTCAGTGCACTCATAAATGCTTATTGCGTCTTTTTTAAAGAGATTTATTATTATTTTTGAAAACTGTTGTCGATGGCGTTGGTCTTCAAAATAAATATAATATTTAATTTTCGGACGGATATATTTTTTTTAAGAAATCCTTGATTAAATCCGGTTTGTCTATTGGTATGTGTACTTCAAATACTTTCTGTTTGTTTCTGGATAGATTTTTAACACTATACTCATTTTTATACCAAGTATATACTAGTATTTGATTCGGTTTCGTATCTATGGCTTCCTTTAATATCGGAATATCAGAGGAATCAGTGTTTTCTTCTGAATTTACTGTTGCTAAGGAAGGAGAGTCTGCTCTTTCCGAGGCTGTAACCGTTTCACTACCTATCGATGGAATCGAATAAGGTGATCTAGGTCTATCTTTAGAAACGCTGGATGAAACTGTAATATTATCACCTTCATCTGATGAGATGACAATGGTTTTTGAGCTATCTGTATTGACTATCATTGATACATCATCTAAAGCATTGACTTTTATTCTGGATAGTGCATCTGCATTACCGTTTTGTTTACCGGGTTTGTATTTAATTTCGTAATCGAATTCAGAGAGTCTAAGTCTCCATCTATTGAGTCTACTTCCGGGTTCTTTTATAGAGTTTAACCAAACTAATGGTCTATGATCACTTAAGATAGTAAATTTTTTACCATACAGATAGGGTCTAAAATGTTTACATGCCCAAACAACTGCTAACAGTTCCTTTTCTATGGCACTATAGCGTGTTTCGGCATCGTTGAGAGTTCTACTCGCGAAAGCTATAGGTTTGTCACTGCCAACGGGACCTTGAGATAGGACCGCTCCTAGTGCAAAGTTGGATGCATCTGTTGTTAAGAGGAAAGGCTTGTCAAAGTCTGGAAATTGTAATAATGGTGCATTGGTTAATAACTCCTTGCACTTTTCGAATGCGTTTATGTACTCCTTAGTTATTGTAACTTTATTTTTCTTTTTAAGGCAGTTAGTTAAGGGTTGTGTTATTTTAGAGAAGTCTTTAATGAATTTACGGTAGTATCCTACTAAACCTAGGAAACTTTTTATTTCCGTTGGTGTTCTAGGCAAAGGGAATTTTAGGACTGCTTCAATTTTGTCGTTATTTGGTTTAAGACCATCCTTTGTTATTGTATGTCCTAGATATAACACTTCCTTTTTTAGGAATTCGCATTTATCTAGAGTGGCTTTAAGATTTGTTTGTCTAAGTCTATCAAATATTTTCCTGAGCTTATCTATATGTTCTTGAAGGCTGGTTGAATACACAATTATGTCATCTAAATATACTAAACAATGTATGCCTTGTAGTCCGCGGAGCACATTGTCCATTGCACGTTGGAAAGTTGCTGGGGCTGTCTTTAAGCCAAAGGGCATTCGAGTAAACTCATAATGTCCTGATTGTGTTGTAAATGCAGTTTTAGGTTGATCATCCTTCTCTACCTCCAATTGATGGTAACCGCTAGCTAGGTCTATTGTAGAAAAGTAAGAGGCTTTTCCTAACCTATCAAACAAATCTGTTATATTGGGTAATGGATATTTGTCGTCTATTGTTATTTCGTTGAGTCTCCTATAATCTATGACCATTCTATATTTTTGTTCACCCGAGGAGTCCATTTCCTTTGGGACTAGATGAACCGGGGCACTCCAAGGTGAGTGTGATTCTGTTATAATATTGTTTTTTAATAGTTTATCGACTTGTCTCTGTATTTCTTGGTTTTGGCTGATAGGGTGTCTATATGGGCGTATATATATTGGATCTTCATTCTTAGTACGGATTTTATGTTTGACCTGGTTTGTAAAAGACAGAGGTACTTGTTCGCAGTGGAAGATGTCCTTATATTCTGCACACAAGTTTGATATTAAAGATTTTTCTTCTATATTGAGGTGTTCAAGGCGTAATTTACTTAAGTTTTCATTAAGTAATCTGTCAATATTTAAAGTATTGTTTAATTTATTTACTATGCAACTATTTGGTAATTCTTGTTCTATGTTAAATACAGTAAATGGCTTTTCAAATGTTATAGACATTTCAGTATCAGTGGTGTTCTGAATGACTGTTTGAGCTAAAGAGTCTACGCAGTTGACTAAGGCATCAGGCATGCGAACTCCTGGACAGAATTCGACGTGGTTTAAGATTGCAGTGCCATTGTCTAACATTGTTGGTACCTTTACGCGTGTTTCTGATCTAGGTGGTATTATTATCTGGTAAAATGGATTATATAAAATTGGGATGTCGGTAGTACTTGTCCTCAATACTTGATTCTTCATATCTATATTAGCTTCTAACCTTTTTAATAAGTCTGAGCCAATAAGACCGTTATATTGTTGATCTACTGTGTAAATATAGAACTTGTGATAGATATCTGCATTGAATGTATCTGTTAAAGGGATGTATGCAACTTCGCTATGCTTGCTACGTCCGTGAGTACTAATGACTTCGAATGGTTCTACATAGATATAGTACTTAAAGAATTGGTCGGCCAGTTCTTCATTAATAAATGACCGTGAACTTCCTGTATCTATTAGAAAAATTGCATCTATCTCCGGTAAATAGATATGTGGTAGTCTAAGACCATTATAGTTTAATTGTATTATTTCGGCTGGTCCGTTACAGAGGCTTCTGTTGGAAAATTTTCATTTTCTGATTCGTTTTGTACGCAGTTTAGTTGGTTATTATCTTCCTCTGGGATTGCTACACACTGATTATCTTCGCAAGAACATAGTTGGTCATAGTTAACGTCACAATTAGTGGATTCATCTAACATATTATTTTGTACCGTTCTCATGGAAACGTCGGTGTTTTGTCTGGGTGATTGGTTGTTAACACCAAAACGAAATTGTTGGTTTGGATTGGCTTTGAAAAAACCTGAATTTTTATAATTATTCATTGTCCGTGGAAGTTGTTGTGGTTGATGAGGAATCTGGGGTTTTTGATTCTGATTTTGTGGTTTAGGTGCTTGCGGATGAATACCACATCTTTGATTACCATGATTATGATTCGGGGTGAAGTTTGGTTTAAAAGGTTGTTGCGAATTATTGTTTGTTGGAACGCCGAACTTGTGTTGAATTGGTGCCGTAAAGTTGGGTCTAGGGTTGTTTAAACTGGGATTATTATTGTTAGAGTTTGTTTTATTTTTATTTCGGGAGTTATATCGGGTTTGGAAATTAACTTCCTCGATAACGACACTTAATGCGGATTCTAATGTATTGTATTTATTTAATCTAACAAATTTTATCAAATCTTCCGGCAAGTTGTATAGAAAGACGTTGAGAGCTGTGTTATTATATATAATATATTTAGCTGCTTTTATACCTTCGTCAGTTAAAAGGTTTACTTTAGAAATTAGCGAGCTTCTTACGTTCTGTATACGGTGGCAAAAGTCTATATAAGATTCACCATGTTTAATTTTAAGGTTTTCTAATTCTATGCATAGACAAGCTTCTGATCTAGGGTCACCAAAATGTTGAACAAAGAGTTCTTTTAGATCTTCCCAAGTGGTAATATTTTCGCGTTCACTTATTAAAACGGCGGCTCTTCCTACTAACCTACTCGTTATACAGTGAAATAAATAAGTTTGTTGGGCTGGATTGTTCTCCCCTCTGAAACTTCTAATAACATATTCACATTTAGAAATAAAAAGGTTTAATAACTTATCATCACCATCGAATCTGGGAATGATGCTTTGGATTTCCTTTGGGATAAGTTGAATATTCATTTTGTTAATATTTAAAGCAAACAATTAACGTATTTGACGATTTTAGTCCAAATTACGCGACTTAATCTAAAAAAATGTGTAAATCACTAATGTTCGAGTAATTTTCACAAAGTAACAGATTGGCAATGTGAGTCCAATTTGATTAAAACTAAATCTAGATTTGACAATTTTTGACCAAAAATAGATGAGTTACGTTATCGGCGATGTCTAGTCCAATAAATCGTAAGGAATATATATATATATAGACAAGGGATGGGAGTCAGTGCGAATAAGGGTCTACTCACAGTTTGCTCGATCCCATGCCGGTTCTTGTTCTGCTGCTGCTGCTGAGCTTGCGCCTTTTGACGAATTTATTTGTTAGGTTCTTTACAGACTAGAAGTCTATGCGACTAGGATGACGTTACGACCGATTTTTGTGTCTATTAACGATTACTTGTACGCGACTTGCTAATCCGACCCGGCTGCGCCAGTCAAATATGAGCGTTAGAGATTTATATTAAAAAATATTTATTTCAAAAAATACACGTCTGCTCAGCATGAGCTTTACAATTATAATGATTAAAATCGAACAAAATAAGAACGCTTAAATCTAAGTTACATATGCTTATATACTAAATGAAGGTTTGCTTGTGTGTTTGCGACTCACAAGAGGAATCTGTTAGGCGATGCTTATTGCTTTGTTTGTCACTGATTTCATCAGAATGAAACTTGAACTTAATGGCTACCTGGAGCAACTGGGTGGCATGTTATGATGTTGTGTTACTGTTACTATGCGAGGTAAGGGCTGGCTATGCATAACTATCTATCTTAGTATATTGTAGTAATAATATTTGCACCAACGACAGTCCCATTTGTGGTTCGGAAGAATCTGTCCATTCTTTGGTTGCCTGGAAGAGATCGCATTAGCGATAAGGCCGCCCATTGTATCTTTCTTTTGTGTTGATTGTTTTGTTCGATATTTGTTTGGTGTACAATAAAGAATATATAAATAAATAAATAAAGCCGACAGACGCTTAAAGTTGCCGGAGTTCATTTAGAAACAACATGTTTTTCTCATGGGCAACTCTATGTGTCATGCTCATGTGTATCAAATCCAGAAAACCTTTATGTTTTGGCAAAAGACAGCAAAACAAAAAAAGTTGTTTATAAAACCGTACTTAAACGTGCTCATATTTTATCAAGCGTAATAATTTTAACCCTTATTTCATAATATCCTAAGCATATCCAAAACACCAACCAACGCAAAATAATTAGAAGTATGATATTTCAATGTTTCTTTCCTTTGCTAAACCTTTAAACCCGGTAAAATTAACGTTGCTATATACCTTATGTATCTTTATAATCCTACTAATAATATAAACGCGAAAATGTGTGAGGATGTTTGAAACCTTGCAGTAATGTAGGCATTTATCTTGGCATTCCCCCGGAAACAGGAACCACTGCGCGCTGTAAACTGAAGTCTACGCGGACGAAGTCGGGGGCAACAGCTAGTTTAATCATAAAACTACGTTTTACTTTGTTATCAAGTAACAAATGACAATTAAGTTTTCGACACATTCGCCAAACTTACGATATTTGCGTTAAATTTACAAGTATACTAAAAAACACAATGAAGTCTAGCATTGGAACAGGCCCCTGTAATGAGGTTTGTTGTTATTTAATTTTTTTTTAAATATGTTTCACATAAAAAAATCAAGCATTCATTAAAAATCGTAGGTATACATGACATAGATATATTAAATAGGGGTTAAACCAAAAGTTGAATTTATTACGCAGTGGAACTTGTGAATTTGGTACATTTGAATATTTACCCATAGATACCTATACAAACGGGTCCAGTTATCAAACTGTTTATATGTTACTTTCTGACCAATATAATTACCTGTATACGATAAGAAATGCAAAAATAGTTTGCACAAAGTTTGCACGTGTTTTTACACTTAAGACAATTTGGCGGAGAACGGCGTCACCTTCAAACTAGTGTTTTAACAACTGAATTCTGACTAATTATGACTTGAATCACCCCAGTTATGATTTTAATAGATGGGATTGGATTCCTTGGTTTCGGCACAAAAAAAAAAATGTAGCGGAATGAGTATACGAAGATAGAAAAAGTTCTAAAAATGTTTTGCTTTATTTTGGGTTTCAAGTCAGTTCCAGTCGAACCGCTTGAAGACGGATCTAAAGGACGGTCGCGGGTTCACGATTTTCGGCTGAGGCGAGCGACTCGGCAGCTTTTTACGGATTTCCTATTGACTAACCGGTCATGGGACGTCCGGCGGCGTGATGAAAGTAGTCCCATACAACTTCCACTAGATCACACACTACTTTTAGATGATGTGGGCAGAATACAATAAAAGATGATAAATTTATAATTCGGTTCGGATACTCGCACTGTCACTTGAAAAAAAAAAAAACAGTAAGTTCCACGAAACAACACCGTTTTCTAGATTTTGGATTGAGAGTTTTTATAAAGTTCTGAGAGAACGATATCTCGTCCGTCCGACATGCGGTTCCAAGACACACTTCTTGTCAATCGGATTCGGATGTGATACGATAAATTGCCGTGCGACCAATCGCGCTAAGCCATTGGCCGAAATCAAAAACCCCACGCTTGATAGATGACAAACAATCATGTGTTGCCACTTAGGTCCGTATTACAGAACGTTACTCAAGTACAGTTTAAACTCCAATCACTTGATCATTGCTTAAGTAAAGAATCAGTGCTTGAGCACCGTTCTTATTCCGGAACGGTGATCAATCTATACTCAGTGTAATCGAGACTCAATTCGAGCCTCAAGCAGAGATGTGTTTTGTCTATGCATCCGTCTGTTTTCATTTACGATTTATTGAGATAATAAGAAATATTTAATCGTACCATAAGAACCCAAACATTTGTAAAATTAACATTATTTTGTTAATCCTGAATAGTTCAGTAATTCATTCCACAAATTTTGTATCGTTCAGAGATGGTTGAAAATGAGTTGACGAAAACCACAGATTTCACAATTATTAAGTTTATTCGTAAAAGTACACGAAAGTAGTTTGGAAGCTAATCCGGTTATAGCGCTACGGCAGCTATTGATCAACTAAGTATTAACATTAACGTAAATAATACAAATCGTAAAGTAGGTCGCGACATAAGCAAATAATACCTGTACGGAACCGTACATGCTCCCGAGGGCAAAATCAGCATGAGCAATGAGCATCCATTAGAAACTAAGAATAGTTATAACGTAAGAAAAGTGTAAAGTTAAGAATTAAATGTAAATAGTACAGAAATAATGAATGTGTTAAATACGGTGTTTGACAACTTTCAAAATACTCTACGAAATATGGATATTCTACGAGATAATAGTCTAAAGATCACCAGTTTTACTTTATTTTAACAAAATAATGTATATTTTTTACATATTTCACAAAATAAAAATGATGTTTTTTTAAATATTTTCACATGAATCGAAACGCTCTGTGATTGGTGGTAACACTCGCGACGACACATGCTAGTAAACAGTGTTGTACGCTATTGATTGTCGTTGGACTTTACTGTGTTTTGGCTGTAATTTTTATTAGAAAGCTATTTTTGAAGAACTGCTGGACATTTTTATAACTAATGTTATTAATATTAGTTTACAATCTTTAAAATGGACGCAAATTTTGTGCAAGCCGATAGCAGCAACTTACCCAGAATAGACGCTTTAATGGTTGCACATTTCATTAAGAATAGCACTGATTATTATTCATCTGAACAAAAAAATGTGAAAACAACAGTGTAAGTACCAAAGTGGAATCTATTTAAATATTATTTACCCTTGTAAACTTTTATGATAGAGCATTAAATTAAGATACGGAGAAAAAAAAATCACGCAGCCAGGATTTTTTTGGCATATTTTAATTTAATTACTGTTTTAATAAGTAAGCATTTTAAATGCAACAATAATACCTAAATATTGTTATATAAGTATATTATTCCCGTAGTAGTTCATTTTGAAAACCCTTAATTTTTAGGTTAGGAGTCTCATTTCTTATGTGTGGTTTTTGCTTTTGTTCCACAGGTCTGCAAGGGAATCTTATGGTGACGACGCCATTGGATATGTACAAATTAAACGGGAGCAAGGAGTTTGCACAATTAAATGCAAAATATGCCCAGAGCATAAAGTTAGGTCAAAGGCATATAATGTAACACTGATTCTGAATGAAAAAGAAAATGAAGTCATAAGCTGCCAGTGCCATGACTGTGCTGCTTCAGCTGGAGGATGCAAGCATTCAGTTGCTTTCCTGATGTGGGTCCATCGTCGCACCGAGGAACCCGCGTCTACTTCAGTAGAATGCTACTGGAAAAAACCTACTCTATCGCGAATAGGGACCACTATAAAATATATCACTGTTGAACAGATGTGTGAAAAAGCAGTGCCTCATAGACCAGGTTCATCTGAACTATATAATGAATTCATTGCTGAGGCCAAATCTAATAATATAAGCCATTGTGAATTGCTTAAATTTCAACATGATTTTAAACATAAAGATGTCATGCTGTATTCATTACACTGTTTTTTAATGAATCAATCAGAGGAAACTAGTGCTGATGTTGATAAATTCATAGAAGTTATGAAGACAATCGTCACGGAGGCAGAAATAAGTGCCATAGAAGAAGCTACAAGAAAACAAAATAAAAGCAGATTGTGGTATGAGATGCGTTATGGCCGTGTCACAGCTTCAAAGGCATATGAAGTGAGTGTTTGCCGGACACCAGAAGGGTCATTGATCGCCACTGCGATGGGTGCAAAAATACCAGATACACTAGCGATGAAAAGAGGAAGAACTTTAGAAAAGGCAGTCCGAATGAGAGTTGCTTCCATATTGCATAAAAAAATAAGTATATGTGGAGTTTATATATGTCATGAGTATCCCATGATTGCGGCATCTCCTGATGGCCTAACAAAGGATGCTGTCATTGAAATAAAATGCCCTACTCAGGCTAAAACTAAAGATAGATATATAAAAAATGGAGTAATTATGGAAAAATTTAATGCACAGGTGCAGTTGCAAATGTATGCAACTGGCATGAGAAAGTGCTATTTCTGTGTTGCAGATAGCAAATTTGAAGAGAACAAAAAGGTGGATATTCTTTTACTGCATTATGATAGTGCTTATACCCATAATTTACTTGAAAAACTGGTTACTTTTTGGAAAAATAATATTTATCCAATTTTGTACCGTAGCACTAGGGTGACAGATTGATAAATGAAAAGTTGTTCTGTACACATTGTTTTATTTATTTTTCAATATTTACATTTATTTACAAAACTTACAAATACACTACTACTACTACACTAGAAGTCCACAGTCCAGACCTTTGCTACATTCATTGCTTGACTTGTTTGAGGTATTCAATGCAAAGAAACATCTTTCCTCTTTATAATACCTAATAATATATTACATTCATTTAGTAAGATATTCTTTCTGATTTTTTTGTTTACTGAGTATTTACAGCATGGTAAGAAATAATATTAATATACAAAACATTACCTACTTAATAAGAGAGTCTTGCAAATTTATTAAAGCACATGCAATAATAATTATATGGTCAAGTACACGAAGTATGTTAGTGTTTATCACTGCATGTTGTTTTAGCATGTGGAATTCTCTCAAGCGCCTTATTACCCTTTCCACATGAATTCGCAAGCTTGCAATTATTTTAGTTTGTCGAACTTCACATTTGGATAACTTTACACCAGCACGTACACTAGGTGGCCGTAATAGTTTAATGCCCTTACTATGAAGTATCTGTTCTAAGTTTTTGAAACCTCTGTCTGCTAAGATGCAATTTCCAGGCTGTAATTTATCTAGAAAGTCTGTGGTTTCTACTATTACAACATCACTTGTTCTGCCCCCAAACCCTTGAGAAACATAGTTGACCAATCCATTAGGAGTGCAGGATATTAAATACTTCACAGTATTTCCCTTCTTGTACTCTGACCATGTCAGTGCCTGGTGAAGAGCCTTAGATGGTTTCTGTATATCGATTTCAAGACAATCAATAATGCAGCTGACGTTGTGATAGTTATGTCTAAACGATATTGGAAGATTTCTCTTTAATAAGTTATTGTCTAAATTTACAATGAATGGTCTCAAAACGCTACTCAGTATAGGAATGTTATTTAGAAATAATTTACTAGCATATGATAGTGACATTCCAAAGTTATCCTCTAATTCAGAAAATGTGTTATTTAGTCTAATTTTTTTCAAGCATAGCAAAATGTGTTCTACTTTTATATTTGTGTGTTTGTGGATTAACTGAATAATAAAATAACAATGTTCAGTAATACCAACATACATTAAGGGTTTTTTTTTAATTAAATGTAAAGTATTTTTGAGGCACTGTAGTTGATTAATACTGTTATTAGTATCTGTAGTATAACTATCAGAATCTGTAATCTCTAATGATGATGTAGGTACAAAAGGTGAAGAATGACCACTCTTAATACTTGAAATTTCACTCTCTGATTTTTCACATTCTAGGGCAAAATTTCTTTTAGCTGCTTTCACAACTCCTGACTGTGATGGTTGAAGACGGCATTGTTCATTCTTAAAAGGTGAAGTGTAACTTGATGTTGTAGACACTTTGAATGGTGATGTCGAAATACTTTTATTTTTATTTCTAGTTTGTACAGCTTTGCTCCTATAATGCGCATTTTGTTTTATTGCCACTTGAACAGACTTTTCTATAGCAATTATAGGATCCGTGAAAGTTTCTTTATCTGCAGTCCTTGGTAATACTGAAAAGACAAACATCCAACATTTAGGTATTACACAATGTCACTGATTTAAAATTTATTATACAACCTTACTGATGCCATTGTAATAGAAAATAAAATGTAGCCATACCTTCAGGCTCAATAACTTTTTGTGGCATATAATTTTCTTCTTGAAGCATTCCGGCATATGTTTCAGTAGCACTTAAACTTTGTAAACAACCTGTGACGATATCATTTTTTTGTCTCTTTATGGACAAGTCTCGAGAAGGTCCACCAGATAACCGTCTTTTGCGATCCTCTTGACAATCGAATTTTGTTGGCACAGCTTCATCTGCCAAAAGTTTCTTCTGACTGAAACCCATTTTGTACGCCATGTAATTCTTTAGGTCTGTTTCCAACTGGAATTCACATTAATGTCTATTATTAGATAAAGTAAACAAGTCAAAAATATGCAAATTTATATTGAAACCCTAAGAAGTTACATATAATAAGTTTGACAAGACTTATGGGTGGCTCAGAAAACAAAAAAAAACATTTAAATAGGTAGATACTATCTATTAAGTTTACAAGTACTACTTACATTAAAGTGATCTTCACACATAAAAATATTTGTTTGCATCGAAACACTGTTTGGCTCTCTTCGCGCTAACCGTAACCATAATTTACGTTTTTTGGGATTCGTAGGAACAGAAATAAATACTTTTTCCGGAGTTTTTATGGACGTATTTATACATTTTGGCACTACACACCATTTATAAGACATCATTTCCAATAAATACTGAAATATGATTAAATAACAAGCAATGCACCTTCAGATTTAATCAAGATGGAGATTTGTTTACTAGTATGAGACATCACACGCGTCACGTGACCAGAGTCATTACAATGTTATTGTTTTTGCCGCGCTTTTTACAATTTAAATTTTAACATCGATTTTTATCCTAAATACTGTAAATTTCGCAGTAAGATTAATTTTGTACGTTTCTTATATACTAAAAGAACCATTTAAAACTATTTCCAAAATTTGTCAAATACCGTATTGTAGATATAGAAATACAATCTCAGTTTAAGTGAAATATTTTCTTCGGCAGTCTGGCTTCACTGTAAATGGGCTTCGCATGGGTCGAATCATGTATTTCTTGTAGCTCGATGTCCTCACCGAAGTTCTCTCTTCCTCTAGGTATTTCTCTTGTTTGGACGCCTTTCTTTGTTTTGTACCATTGTTTTATTATGAAATAAAGGGTAAGTACAGCGATTCCTGCCAACAAGAGAGAAGTGACCGAATATAGATAGATGTCGTGACTTGACAAGTCAGACGCCCTCGGTAATATTTCTCTATTCTTCTGGAATTCCAATTGCAAGTTCAAAGATATTGTTGAATTTATAGTTGTTATTTAAAGAAATACCAACTATAAATTCAACAATCAAAAGTCGCAATATTTACACACAATCAGCTGGGAAGTAGCGTGGACATGAAACCTGATCTATATCCGTGGCGTCCTTTTTCTGCAGTAAGCATTTTGATTTTAAAGCAATTACTCCAGTCCAATCAATGACCGCTGATGTAACTTGATCGCTACATATGACGCGCATCAGCCGTTTGCTGCTCAAAGTAAATAGCCACATGTTCGTTTTATGAAGCTTTGTCCAAGTTTCTTTGCATGTTATGTCACTGAGGACGCATGATAGCGATTCCCGTTGATTGAAGACTTGAGGCTTACATGGGGCGTCTTTATCGTGCATGTTGTGGACAGGTTGACGTGAGTAATAAATGAATTCGTCTTCTCCGTAGGAAGTGCATTGGCGCATGTCTTGGTCTTCCATTGTTATTTAAGATATTTTTTCAAAGTTGATGGCGATAAAGCATGAACTTGATTATAATAATAATAATAATAAAATAATAATAAAAATCTTTATTGTCGTAAGGTTTACAGTTCACAGGGTGACTTATTTCTAGATACAGGTAAATGTAATGGGCTATAGGTACTGGTGCTGCCACCCAAACTAAGCGAAAGCTTGTATTTTGGGTGGCAGTGTTCAGTCGTTTAATGTGGCTCGGTAATTACAATTTACATCATTTGTGCGTGCGGGTGAACGTTATCGCTGGATAATTAGTAGAAAAACAAAAATATAATGATTGTATAACTATATGTGAATATTACTTATGTGGACCATGGATTGTTGAGTGTATATGTGTATAAGTGAGTGAGTGTATGTGTGGATGTTAATGTGTAGGTATGTGTGTGATTTTGTACTGTTTGTGTTGAATGTGAATAAGGTGTTATGTAGGTAATGGTAACGTGTGTTTTTATGTGTCGGTAATTCTATGCGATGTATGTCAGTAACTCTTCTGTTTTTGTGTAGTTCTTATTTAGAAGCCAGTTAGTTAGGGTGGTTTTAAGGTTATGCCTGTTTAATCCTGCGATGTTGAGTTCTTTGTGAATATCATTATATAATTTAGTGCTCATGTTATGAAATTGTTTTTTGGCAAAAGAGGTGTTACAAGGAGTGCGTGGACATATTAACCTCCTGCTGCGTCTGCTTGGATCGGGGGGAGGGATGTTTTGGTGTCTTCTCATGGTGGACTTGAGCACAAAGAGCTGTCGAACTGTTAGGACTTTGCAGGCTGCGTATAGTTTTTCGGTGGAGTATCTATACGGCTTCTTAGTCATTACTTTAAGCACAGCTCTTTGTGCTCTTTCCAGACCCAAGAGGAGCGTCTTGCCGGCGCCACCCCAGACTGGGATACAATACTGAATAATGGACTGGCAGAGGGCTAGGTAGACGAGTTTGAGTTTTTCGAGTGGGAGACAGTCTCTTAGTGCTTTAAATATGTGTATTAGTCTCCTCACCCTGGAGGTAACTGTTTCTATCTGTTTGTCCCATCTCAGTCCACCATCGATGCATACACCCAGGTACTTTACGTGCTCGGCTCGCTCGATTTGTTGGCAATTACAGGCATCTTGAGAAAGACAACTATGGGCTGTTATGGAGAAGTCTTGTGGTGGGGAGTTAATGTTCCTGATGGAGAAGGCAACATAATGCGTTTTGGAGAGGTTTAACGTGAGCAGGTTGTTTGTAAGCCAGTTCATTATGTTTGATAAGGAATACTCAGCTATCTCCTTTACAGCATTCCACTTCGGTCCCCAAACAAAAATTGCCGTATCGTCTGCATACGATTTGCTGCATATGATTGTACCAGTTTTAAATGTCCTTGTCTAAGAAACGGTATTGGTATAACTCTATATATTTTTTTATATCTATATATAACGTATGGTTCTTCATGTTTCCGTGGTAATGGTGATAGCTTTGTTATCGGTCGTTTGAGTAACCCTTTCTTAGTTTTCAAGGTTACTACTCGTACTCGACCATCGATCCCTGGATGAAGTTCCTGGACTCTTCCTAGAGCCCAACGACCCGGAGGTAAATGTTCCTCTTTCACCAATACTAGGCTTGCTTCTTTTAAGTTTTCTTTTGGGTGCTGCCATTTGCTTCGAATTTGCAGTTTATGCAGATACTCATTTGACCAGCGCTTCCAGATGTGCACGTTCATTTGTTCCAACAGCCTCCATCTGTTTCTTAGGTTGTGTTCAGCGAAATCCTTTGCTTCTTGTTGTAGAGACAGTATAGGGCCGTCAATAAGGAAGTGACCCGGTGTCAGATATTCCAGGTCTTCGACATCCTCTGTTAAATCTTTAATCTGCAACTTTAGACGGAAGTAAAGATTTTTGCCTGACGGAAGTAAATACATGTTAATACAAGATCTTTAAAGAAAAACTTCAATGAGTTACTCATAAGTCTAAATAATAGTCTACAATACATTGATGTGATAGTTATTACGGAACCAAATATAAGTTTTGAATGTTTAGGTTTTTATAAGATCAATGGGTACACAATAAGTAGTTTTACCCGCACCGGGCGAACGGGAGGGGGGGTGCTAGTGTATGCACGGGAGAGGCTCGCGGCACAACTCATCAAGTCACTAATACCTCCCGAGATGCGCTCCGCGGAGTGTTTTTCCATCTCATTCAACCACGTCAACGAGCAGATCTTTTTAATTTCCATTTATAGGCCGCCTAAAATAAATAAGCAGGATAAAATAGAACAATTCCTGAACGAACTACGTAATTTGCTTAAAAACATACCGCAACACATTAAAGTGATTTTATGCGGCGACATAAATTTAAACTTGCTTAAGCAACAGGATAAACATGTTAATTTATATGAAGATCTATTAGCCGAATATGGGTTCACTAAATGTATAGATCAAGTCACCCGTAGCGAAGTTGTTATGAATAACTTGGTAGAATCATGCTTAGATCATATTTTCATTCGAGCACCACTCGCACTTATGCAATCAGCTGTAATACGAACCAAAATATCGGATCATTACCCAGTAGCGGTAGCAGTAGAATGGGACCGCGCTCCAAGCAACAGTAAGAACACCGCTATAACTACGACTACGACACCGACACCGACGTCACAAGGGACATGCGCGCGCGCACTCATCAAGCCTGCGAAACGGAGTGTCCTTGATAATCGCGCGGTGCAGGAGAAATTATCGTGCATAGATTTTGATAGTCTCTTGTCAATTGAGTGTCCCATTGAATTGTATGAAACTTTCAGAAAAATATTTGCTGACATTTATGAATCTTGCTATAGAAATATAGTCGTTAACAAAGGAGTCCGAAACAATAAAAACTGGATAACAAGAGAGAAATTGTTATCAGAAAGAGACAGATTATTTGCAATATGGAGTGAAGAACCTAAGAATATGTATAGCGTTTAGAATACACTAAATATAGAAATAAATGCAACAAAATATTAAATAAATGTAAAAATGAATACGATAGGCAAAATATAATAGATTGTAATAAGAATATAAAAAAGTTATGGGAAAGAATACATGTAGTGATGGGGACGAATAAGCAATCCTTGGATAGTGTAATATTAAATAACATTAAATTACAAGGCAGTGTAAAAGATATTTGTGATAAGTTCTCGTCAACATTTACAACAGAAATTGAAAACATTAAACACGACTGTGATATGAAATGGTTAGACAGAAGTACATATGTTAAGGAGAAGAGTGTGTCTGTGAGATGGCGACCGGTGAATAGTCAGGATCTTAAGAAAGTTATAACAGATATGGATACAAATAAATCACCCGGAAGCGATCTCATACGCATGTCGGATCTAAAATATTTTGTCAATAGGGTGAGTCCTGTGCTTGCACATCTTATTAATCTATGTGTAAATACATACATATGTCCCAGCAAATTAAAAGAGGCCATAGGGCGCCCAATTTTTAAAAAAGGTGCTCGTAAAACGTTGTCCAATTATAGACCAATTGCCATCTTATCAAGCGTAGACAAAATTATAGAAAAATGTATTGTTAACCAATTAGGAATTTATCTACAAAAAAACTCTATCATAAATATATGCCAACATGGTTTTCAAAAGAGTAAAAGTACGACCATATTGTTATCAGAGTTTTGTGACGAAATTAATAATAAGTTAGACCAAAAGCAATTTGTAGTAGCAGTATTTTTCGATTTTAAGAGAGCATTCGATACCTTAGAAATAAATACTTTATTAAATGCAATGGAAAAGTGCGGTGTGGGAAAACCACTTAATAATTGGTTTCTATATATATCCTGACTTATTGGTGTATTTAAGAATTCCAACATTGCCAAATTAAAATCTTTATTTTCATATTTAGTTTTTCTCATAATAATTTTTATAGTTTGTATAGTATGTTCTACCTGCCCATTTGACTGTGGGAATTCTGGAGAACTTTTCATGTGCACAAATTTCCATTCATGAGCAAATTCTTTGAAATACTTAGAGGAAAATTCCGTCCCATTATCAGAAACGACTGTTTCAGGTATACCCTGTCTACTGAAAATAGTTTTTAATTTACTTATTACATGTCCAGAAGTTAAGGAATTCAGTTTCTATAACTCGACAAATTTGCTGAAATAATCTACTACTAACAAAAATGAATCTTTTCCCAAATGAAATAGGTCTATACCTATCTTACAACAAGGCCTATTTGGTATTTCGTGTGAGATTAGAGGTTCTTTAGTATTAGCTTTCCTGTAGGTTAAACAAGCCTGGCAGTTCGACAAATATTCTTGCAATTGGGAGTTCATATTAGGCCAATACATGATTTCTCGGGCCCTTAGTTTACATTTTTCTGTTCCCAAGTGACTGCTATGAATTTTTGCTATCATATCTCTACGCATTTGTTTTGGAATTATTACTCTGTTGCCTCTCCAAACTATACCAAAATCCACCGTTAATTCGTCCCTACAGCCCCAGTAGCAGTTTAAACTGCAATCTAATTCTTTCTTGTCATTGAGCCAACCAGACTTTATTATTTTAATTAATTTTTGTAATTCATTATAATCACTCATGTGCTTTTGTATTTGTAATAAATGTGAATCAGTTAGTTCATTCGCTGACGTTATAGCACACACTTGCGCTTTCGCGTTGAGATTATCTCGCGGCGATGTTTGTACCGCCTGCCCCGGTGCTACTGCACGCGATAAGGTATCGGCCAGGTATAGATACCTACCTGTCTTGTAAACAAGTTGAAATGTATATGGTTGTAGTCTCATCAACATTCGCTGTAAACGTGATGGCGCGCTCATTAAAGGTTTTTTAATAAGGCTAACTAAAGGTTTATGGTCTCACATTTAATAGCTATAAAAGAAATGCCTAGTCCAAAAAACACGAAAAATCTAGAAAGATTTCTGGGCCTCGTTACGTATGTAATTAATTTTGTACCAAATTTGTCCGAAAAAACGCATAAACTTCGAGAGCTATTAAAGAAGGATATACAATGGGAATGGGACCCAGTTCATGAACAATCTTTTCAAAATATAAAAAAACTGTTTAACTAGTCCGCCAGTATTACAATACTTTGACATAAATAAACCAATTGTTATTTCTGTGGATGCAAGTAAAACAGGACTGGGTGCTTCTCTTATGCAAAATAGTTTGCCCGTCTGTTATGCATCTAAATCATTGACTAAAACTGAACAAGCGTATGCAGAAATGGAAAAAGGATTGTTTGCATGTGTTTTTGCCTGCGAAAGGTTTTATATGTACACTAGCTGACCCGGCGAACTTCGTTCCGCCTTAAAGGCAATATCACATGACTACTTTTTAAATTAGGATAATTTTAAATAAATAAATATTATTATTCAATGATTTTTTATTTGGGAGCACAATCCTGGCGGTTCTCCGGAAATCTTTAATGTGCTACAATACTCGCGCGCTATATTATATGCGTATAGAAACGCTGCCCGATTGAAATCAGTATTTGATGAATTTCTTCTTGTGCTTCGTAAATTATTATCTAGCGCTTGATCTCCGAGGTTTGCTCGACGATTTCGCATTGCCAACTGAGCCGTTTCATGGGCTGCCTCCCTTTGCTCTGGTGAGTGAGAAGCACGAAGTCGAGCCATACTAAGGCTGCGCTCTTCAAGTGCAATTTCTTGCTCTTCTTCAGTTCTTTTTATTTTGTTTTGGATGGGAAATCACCAAATGACCTCTCCCGCTCTGGGCGGAGCGGAAAGGCGTGTCAGACTTTTACCTAGACTAAAACCCACCCGTGTTCCTTCACTTGCCTGTGCAATGGCCAGTGCCATGGTTTCTTTTTTAACCAACCCGCAACCCTGTGGACCAGTCCTCGTGGACCCCTTCAAGGTGTGCTGACATCTCTTTGAGGCGCGTGTGAAACACAACGCGCCATCAACTCAGGCCTGGTTCTTACCAGGAGGCGAGCTGCCTATCGCTCGCCGCCCGCGGCTACGGTGGTCGGGAGTCCGATGTTGCCACCCGACCAGGGCGCTTCCTGCGGCGGTTTGAGGCGTGAGAATAGTGGGATTTCCGCTCCCTCACGCGCTACGCCTCCTCCTTTGCCAGCATCACTGCTTCACAGGAGGTGAAAGCTTGCCATCATGCACTCTTGCTCCGGACTATGGCCCGGACCAGGGTCGGACGCGAGAGATCGCCGCCGATCGCCGCCACGAGGACACGGCTGTGCTCTACCCAAGCCGGGCAGACCTCCACCATATGCTCCACCGTGTCCTCAGGGCGATGCACACAGTGGTCACCCTGGCGTTCCTCCCGCCTTATACGGAACAGGAACTTCCCGAAACAGCCGTGTCCGGTGAGAACCTACGTCAGTCGGAAGGTGACGACGCCGTGGCGCCTCTCTAGCTACTCCTCAAAGAGAGGACTTACCGCCGCTATTGTGGCGTGCTATGTGCTGGATTGCGACAATCACACTTTCCATGTCGCCATGAGATCCCGCCGGAACTCTGTCCACTGTACTGCGATTTTATGGATTGGATATGGACACAATTTAATGGATGTTATTATACATATAAACGTTTCTTTTTAATAACTCTATCTATTAAAAGAAACCTCATCAAAATCTGTTTCGTAGTTTTAAAGATTTAATCATATATAGGGACATAGGGAAAGAGAAAGTAACTTTGTTTTATAATATGTAGTGAAGTGGTAAATGGTACAGCAATACAATATTAGAAATTTTGAAGTTGAAGTTTGCTTTGGGGCTTTTATTAAAAAAGTTAAACCGGCAGAGAGTATTTATATTCCTTGCTTTAAATGAATGCATCAACATTCAACCGGTAAGATTGTTTTTTAATATGCTGAGTAGTGCAGCAGTGTGTTTGTACCATTTTTAACAAATGAACATGAAAATGACTTATATTTTGACTGAGTTGTTTTGTTATACCATGTCTTATGTCACGTCACACGGGAACGACGGGAACAACGGGAACGGGATAAAAAGTATCCTATGTGATATGTCCTTCTTCCAGTTCTTATCTACCTCCCTACCAATTTTGAGCCATACTGGTTAAGCGGTTTTTGAGTTATAAATAGAGTAACTAACACGATTTTCATTTATATACATAGACTTCATTCAAATCGGACCAGTCCTTTAGGAGGAATTCAGTGACGTACACAGGTACAGCAGATTTAGGAATATACCCACGGAAAGCATTGTCATCTACATTTGTAACAAAGATATCATACCTCTCTCTACCCCTAGAGCTCTTGTTTCAGTCTTTTAAAGTTAAATAAAAAATCTTAAATATTTATTTATTTCTATTTATTTTTTTCTCTTTTAGTTCATAAGTACAATTTTAGTTAAATAAAAAAAATGAAAATATTTTTTTATTTTTTCCCCTTTTAGTTCTTATGTACAATTTTCTTTTTAAGTAACTACAAAAATTAAAAAAAAAAACTATAAACTTGTCTAAAACAAAAAAAAAAAAACTTGTGATAGCCGGGTTTGAACCGAGGAACACCAGCCATCGCGAGTAGACCATACCACTATCGCCTACGCCACAGCCGCTATGTCAAGCCGCGCGAAATTAGCGCCCATATTATGCGTGAAATATTGCGAAAGAGAAAACTCGAAAATATGCGCTTCCCCAGACATAAAACTGAGCTAGATCAATTTCTCGTCCCCGAAAACTCCCACACATTAAATTTCAGTGAAATCGTTAGGGCCGTTTCCGAGATCACATGCTTCTTCAAGCAATCTGCGCCATCTGCCGGACTGATTTGTGAATCTAAACCATTCAGGTCGCCACTCAAACGCATACAGAAAAAATCATTAAAATCGGTCAAGCCGTTTAGGAGGAGTTCAATGACATACACACGTACAGCAGAATTATATATATAAAGATATATGGGCACTCGAATATAACAATTGAAACTGATCAGGTAATTTTTCAAATTGATAAAGCTAGTAGTGATTGGACAGTCAAATTAAAAATTTGTAGCAGTTTTATAAATTTTAAGCTGGACACTGGAGCTGATGTTAATATTATACCTAAAAATTTTCTCAGTACATTAAAAATAAATGAAAAAGATTTGAACAAGACTTCCATTAAATTAAAAGCTTACTCTGGGAATAGTATCTCAGTCATTGGGAAGTGCTATTTAAAAGTTGGATATAAAAACACTTCTTACATTTTAAAATTTATTGTAACAGATGTGGATTCACCTCCTATTTTAGGCAAAGAAGCATGTGAGGAGCTTAATTTAATTAAAAGAGTAATGTCAATCAGTAAAATGAACGATAATAACAAAATATTAGAAGAATTTCCAGATATTTTTGAAGGAATAGGTTGTCTACCAGGAGATTAACATTGAAACCTGATGCAAAACCGGTCGTCAACCCCCCAAGAAAATTACCTGTAGCTTTACGAGAACAATTTAGAAAAAAAAATAGAAGACATGCAGAAAGATGGTATCATTGCTAAAGTAGAAGGCCCCACTGATTGACGTCATCCTTAGTACTTTAACAGAGACTATCTTACGAAGAGGTATTACCATGTAAAGGTGGGCGAGTCGTATAGTGATGCGAGGGAAGTGAGGTGCGGGGTGCCCCAGGGCGCAGGGTGCGGGCCAGTATGCTACCTAATGCACGTCAACAGCTTGTGCGGCGTTTTTCGCAGCTGTTCGGCGTACATGTTCGCGGATGACCGGTGCGCGCTGCTCGCTGGTACCGACGAAACTTGTCGACTTGTGCAGCACGACATAGACCGAGTTGTTGAATGGCCGCACGACAATGGGATAATCTTAAACACGGACAAAACCGAGCTGGTTATCATTCACTCACCTTATTTACCACCACCTGGTGAACCATCTCCGATGTACGCACACGAGTATATATGCATTCATAAAGACTATGTTAACTGTAAGTGCAAACCTATTGTGCGCGATGAATGTGTTACATATCTTACCTTAGCTTTAACCACTGTTTTGTCTTTTGGCCTAGCCACTAACTCCCAAGTGTCATTTTCACTAAAAGATTATAACTCCTCTGCTATTGCACACTGCCATTTCTCTTTTTCAGGACTATTCAACACATCACTTGTAGTAAGCTGTTCACCTGACATTTCCACACACATGCTCGCTTTATAGTAGTCTGGTTTACGTCTCACACGTTTTTCAGGAACATTGATGTTACACTGTGTGGATTGGAGATCCATGTCTTCTGGCGCTAAAGTGTCTGAATAACTATCATCGGTTTCACTTGAAAAGTCGCTTGGAATGAATGTCTTATCCTTCTGACTTTCACTGGCATCTTGATCTTCACTTTCAGAGTTTCTTCCTCTTGTGCATTTTCATGTGATATGCTTTCATCAATGGTGATGGTTGTCGTTGATCTGTCATCTATATTTTCCATGATCACAACATCTCTGGCCACAGTAACATCTCTTGCTACTGGATCATACAAGCGATAGCCCTTGATATTCTCTGAATATCCAACTAGGAACATTTTCTTCGCCTTTTTATCCCATTTCTTACGTTTTTCTTTAGGGATGTGTACCATGGCTGGACTGCCGAATATTCGCAAGTGATCCAACTTCGGCTTTCTGCCCATCCACATTTCATAAGGAGTTGTATTATGAATGCCTGCAGCTGGTACACGATTAATGATATATACAGCTGTATTGACAGCCTCCGCCCACAGACATTTTTGTAGCTGAGAATCAAACAGAAAACAGCGAGCTTTTTCAACAATTGATCTGTTATACGTCTCACATAATCCATTTTGCTCTGGTGTATATAACTGTTTGTTTTCTGATGAACTATACCACATTTACTTAGATAGTTCTCCATTTCTGTAGAACAGAACTCACCTCCGTTGTCTGACCTTAGTATTTTAATCCTCTTAGACTGTTGAGTCTCCACAAGGTCTTTATATTGTCTGAGATATTTGAAGGTTTCATTCTTCTCACGCAGAAAGTAAACAGTGCACATTAGGGTGCTTCTTATTTTTTGACTTTTGAAAAGTAACTGCGTCAACCCGCCATTCGCTTCTGTCATCCAAAAAAACGAGCTCATTATTTTTATTTTATTTTAAAATCAAATTTTAGGGGTCGCTACCGAGCATTAAAGTTTTAATATTTTGTTTAATTTGTCAATTTTTATTTAATTACTTTAAAGAGACATATAATAGTTTTAGGATTATTGAATCAAGATAAAATTTGCTTTTTCAACTTACGACTCATGATTCAACACAATAAACACTCGATTTACACTTGCCCCCCTTCCCCCGCAACCTTCAGTATGCGCCCGATCGCCTCGTAAAGTCGTAATACTAGTACAACATCAGCAGTCAGCACCAAGGAATGATTTGTGCTTGCTAAAAGATTTTTGAAAAAAATCAAGAGTTTTGAAAAAATAAACAAAGCCATATCGAAAAAAGCTATAACAAAGTTTCTAGGGCATTTATGGTACCTCTCCGAAGAACTTGTTGCATTTTCTTTTTTTGATGACGAAGTTTCATTGGAAAATAAACAAAATATGGTTATTGCACTAAATGAAGAAAGTTTAGACTTTAGCTCTAAGCGGATTACCTTAGATGTAAGTCATATCGAAGAAAAAAAATTAGAAGACTTTGTTACCGACAACATCTTACGGTTATTTAGAATTCTCGGTATTTCATCCGCATTTTTAAAAAAAGATCCTTCTCTTTGGGAGGAAGATGAAGATTATAAAGCTTCTAGAGAAATTATATGCTCTATGAAAGTAGTGAATGATTTGGCGGAGCTGGGAGTGGCATTAATGGAAGAGTACAACAAATTAATTACCAACGATGAGGAACAAAAACAATACCTTCTTTTAGTTGTGAAAAATTTTATACAGAAGTACCCAAATACAAATAAAAATACGTTGTTATCATAGTTAATTTTTCAGTATCATAACTCCCTACTAATTATATGATTTATGAATGATTATAATTTTTTTCACTGAATAAAAATTCTAATCAAAAATACATATTATTTTTTTATTTCGCTGGCCGGTAGCGACCCCTAAATATTACTTTAAAAATCTGAAAAAAATAATTTACTACTTTTTTGGATCATAGAAGAGAATGAATGGGTGACGCGAGAATAAATGGAAAAAAAAATTTTTTTGTCCGTTTAAGAAGCACCCTGGTGCACATCCTGCTAAAGTCGTCCACAAATAGTAGGAAGTATCTAGCCTTACCCAGTGATAGATTCTCCATTGGTCCACATAAATCTGTGTGGATCAACTCCAGGACTTCACTACTTTTGCTAACACTGTGAGGAAATGGAAATCTTGTTTGCTTCCCCTCACAGCAAACTGTACAACTATTCTTGCTGATGTCACACTTATCACTGAATTTGACACCTTCCACTAATCCATTCTTCAGTTTCTGTATGTCGGTGGAGTTTATATGTGCAAGTCGCCTGTGCCAAACTATGCTTGACACTGTCACTGATAGTGCAAACATTTGCTCAGTTCTCACATTCAGTCTGTGTACACCATTTTCTAATTTTGCTATGCCAATACATTCATTCTGAGAATTATATATTGAACAACCATGTTCATCAAATTCGACTCTGTTGCCGTTGGCAATTATTCTACTTACTGATAGTAAGTTAGTTGTCAGGTTCGGCACAAACAAAACATTGTTTACATTTATGTTGTGACTCTTACTACCGACACACGTCGTAATCTGTAGATCCCCTGAGCATTCCACAGGCACTATCGTTTTATTAGCCACGATAATCTCCTTAATCTTGGGTTGAAAACAAATATTGTTTAACAAATTCTTGTTGGAAACCAAATGAGTACTTGCGCCGGAATCTAAGTGCCAATCGGTTTGACTAAATCCTTTTGTTAGGAAAACACTAAATGTCTTCTTTTTTTCTGTTTGTGGACATTGACTTTTGAAATGTCCAGTCTGCTTGCATTCGTAACAACGAATTATTTTGGTTTTCGTCGATACACTATTGCCGCCATCATTGACAGTTGACTGATTCATTCTGTTTCCGTTAATTCTTTTGCCGGTACCACCATATTTATGACTTTGATAATGTTTTTTCGCAATAAATGCACCTTCCGATTTTACCTCTATACTCATATCCAACAATTTTGTTTTTATAGCGTCCGCGCTCATGTTGATGCCTGAATGTTCTATTGCCATTATCATAGGCTCAAACTTTTCTGGTAACCCGGCTAATTATTTCGAAACCAGTTCCTTGCAGTTTCTGTGCCGTTTCCATAAGCTGGCTGACATAGCTGGTCATCGAATCGCAGTCTTCTAGGCGTATACTGATGAGGTTTCTAAGCAAACTGATTCTACGTGAATATCCAGAGTCATCGAACATATTCTTTAAGGTTCTCCATAATTCATATGTGGTTGCACATTTCTTGATATGGACATATAAAGAGGCGTCGATTGTTAACACTAGTTTTGCTTTTACCTTCATATCCTCTGCTTTCTGAATCGATGAATCGATGCGATCTGATCGATCGAAGCCCTTTCTGTTAATGGCGCCTTGATAGCGTCCGCCATGCCTTCTAATACTAGCAAATTTTCCGCTGCGAAGCACCAGTCGTCATAATTGACGCGATCTTTCAGTTTCGGGACATTTGCACACATTTTACGACATATTAAATCTAACTGCACTGATTAAACACTGAATAACTTTTTATTAGTCGAGCCTGGGCCCATAACCTATTAAAACGCTACGGTGATTTGCAATCAACTGACTTTATTACTTTTAATTCATAGTAGGTATACATACAGTCATCGTTAGCGCTACTAGTCATAAACGGGACAGTTATTTTGTTATATTTATTTAACAATATCAAGCTGCAGTTGACAGACACTTTCTCTAGCGGACCGATTTCTACGAAATCCAAATTGATTATAAGGTAAAACAAATTTTTTTTCAACATAATACTCTAATCGTTGCTTTAATAGTTGCTCAAACATTTTACCAACACAAGAAGTAAGTGCTATAGGACGATAAGAATCAGGATTTGCTTCAGGTTTTTCCGGTTTTAAAATTGGTACTAGGCAATCTACTTTCCAGTCTTCACGAATAATATTATTTTCCCATAGTTGATTAATGGGGATAGTTCATTTTTTTTAAATGAGTTAATATGAAATCCATTTCGAGGAATAGGGTAACTCACGGATTATTGTTATTTACCGCTTCAAGTAAATAACCTTAATTTGACCTCTAATTACGTCATCATTTGGCTCTAAAGGGACAATTCCTTTGCCAACAAATATACACACACTTACACACACTCGTTTACAACTGTCAAAAGTGTCAAGATACATGTTTATGTAAACACGAAACGAATGTTTGAAGAATTTGAGGTTATGTTCGTTTAAACATAACCTCAAATTCTTCAAACATTCGATTATTCTATTATACTTAGCGTCTAGCGAAATTATCAGCAAATAACGATGGAATATGGGAAGTGCTTCGTTCCAACCTGTAAAAATTACTCAAAAAATAGTCCAGATAAAATTTTTGTTCGTATTCGGGAAGACTTGAAAGAAAAATGGTGTCGTGAAGCTAAGGCGGAGTGTTTTAAAATTTACAGAATGTATTGCTGTGAAGATCATTTGGAGGTAAAGATGATTGATATCATAATGCTATACATTTTTTGATTTAATAGCCATTACACTTTTCACAACTTATTACAAATCTATGATATTGTCTAACCTTTCATTGTTTTGTATTGTAGCCCAAGGAAGATTTGATTAATTATTACCAATGTAAGATAATGAACGAAAAACCTAAACTAAAACGTTCGGCTTTGTTGCGCAATATTGGACAAGATACGAATGAAGGCCTATCAGAACTAAATAAGTTATTGTTAAAACCTCCAAGTACCAGCCAGCCATTGAAAAGAAAACATGATGATTTTGATAAATCAAAATCCAGCACTAGTCCCAGCAAAAGTAAGCTGTTTAAAAGGGTTGAGGATATAGCTGTGCCCGATACATCCACATGTTCTACATTACCTATAAACGTAGGTACTTTGTTTTTTTTTTTTTTTCATCATAATAATAAAATATATAATTCTAACTGAAATAAAGTTACACACATCATTGTGTTCACCATGTTAATATTTTAGACAAATCAAATTAGTCAAATAGCTATTATATAATGCGTGAATGAGTGAATTATGTAAAGATATGCGATGAATTTTAAGAAGTGTGTTGCTACTGAATTATATGCACTAAGTACTGGTTTATTTCCAGATCAATGCTGCTACTCAGTGTGAAATAAAGATGGTTGACAAGAGTACAAACTATAAAACTAGGAAACAGCCTGCAAATATTATTACCACTGACGTACTGCAATCTTCACAAGAGACATCTTCGGCAGCAACTCCATCTTTATTTGGTTGTACATCAGAAAATGAAGAATCTAGTGTATGTGATGCAAGTAGAGTGGTGTCTAAAACTAAGAAGATTATGCTAGACTTAGTATTAAATAAACCAAGGATGTATTTGGGGTTACCAAAACAATTTATATGGCTTATTGATCATATAGTACAAAAAAGTACAGCAAAAATAGACAATCTACACATTATTGTTACTTTATTGAAAATAAAGCAAAATGACTCACTGGAACGTATAAGTGATCAATTTAATATATCTCAAACCCAGCTGTCATCTATGATATTAACAGTATTGAAGTATTAGGTAACTTCTTTCAAAATTTTGTTTATTGTCCTCAACCCAAACAAATAAAAGAGAATCTACCATTGGTATTTAAAATAAGATATTCTGATGTCCAAATCATTCATTGTTTTGAGATACAAATCTGAAAACCATCTAACCCTTTGAAGCAAGCTCAGACATGGTCGCAGTACAAAAGTTGCAATACTGTTAAATACCTAATAGGTTGCACTCCAAATGGCTTTATTAGCTTCATTTCAAAAGGCTATGGGGGAAGAATATCCGATAAAGCGATTGTAGAAAAAAGTGATTTAATAAATGTTTTAAAGCCTAATGCTGTTATTTTAGCTGACAGGGGTTTTAAAGAAATAGAAACTCTATTAAATGCGCGGAATATAAAACTTTTGAGGCTACCCAGTGTTTATACAGGCACTAAACAAACTACTCATGAGGCACTTCAGAGTAAAGTAATTGCAAGTTTACGTGTTCACATTGAGATCGTTATTAGACGAGTAAGAGAGTATACTCTACTGAAACCTCCTTCAGTTGTTAATTATAAATATGTACCTTACTTGGATGAAATAGTATTAATTGTTTGTGGTTTAACTAATTTGCAAGGAGAAATAATAAAGAGTTATTAAAATGTATCAATATTTTATTATTTTTTTGCACTTTCTAATAACTTAGGAAATATAAATGTACTCCAAAAGACTTCTGCTTTTTTTATTATGTCCCTTATGTATACTTCATCATAGTCCACCCAAACAACATGAATATTTTTTGTAGTCTCAAATAAAGGATCTGCAACACAGAATAGTCCTTTGTTTTTTTTACAGGCCATCATTTGGCACATTATCTGTGTTTTAAATTTTTCTGTTATAACATCATTTTTTATATATGTTTCAATAGCTTTTTCTGAAGATGGACACTTAACCTCTACTACAAAATCTTCTCCAATACCATCAGGTGATGCTCCCAAAACGCCATCAATGAGGATGAACCCAGACCGGTCTATTTTGACCTGTAACTTCTCTTCAATTTCTTGTAGTACTCGGCTTTCTGATCTCCTGCCTCGTTGTATGGCTTTAGTTTCAGGCACTTTATAGCCTCCTAATATTTGCTCAACTAGAGCACCATCTGTATGGCAGTAAGCAGCTTCATATAATTTAGAAGCTGTTAGTCTTCCTTGTCGTATATTATGGCAATATTTACTATCAGCTTGCCTTATTGTTTTTAATTTAATTTCTTCAATAACAATATTGTTGAAAATTCTTTTTAAATACTTACTAAAGTTATTATAATCATGTATGGTTTCATCATCAAGGATTGCCAACATAATATCAAATATATTTTTGGAGTTGGGTTTAAAACCATCACAAAACTTCATAATAACGGAGTTGCACAAATTCCTTCTAAGACATTGTTCTTCAAATTCAGTTAAGACAGTAGTGTCTTTCGGCATAAGCTTTGGGATCTTAACTTTTGGAAAAATATCTTTACTAGTAACTGGTTCAGCGCTGTAAGGGAAGGTTTGTTCCAGTAACATTGAACTGCAGTTGATGATGGTTCTGAAGTTTTTTTTGCTAACCAAAACAATAGCAAAAGGGAATGCTTACAACCACCTGTAAAAAACAACAATCTTGGTTAATCTAAGTTTGAATTAACGGTACCTACCTACATATCTCTTTTAAAAGTTGGTTATAAAAATACCTGCTGATGCTGGGCAATCTTCACATGTTGCATTAATAATATTATTATTCTGTTCATCAATTTTACAATTGACGTTATACAATTTCTTGCTTATTCTGTGTTCAGGCACTACTTTAGCATTGACTATGCATTCACTGCCTGTTCGACTAACTTTCACGTAGCCCACAGCGGTATTGATGTACGAATCCCGAGATGACCTAAAAAATTAAAGATGCTTTAGTATATTATAGTAATTAAAAACAATACAAAAACAAAACAGAAATCATTTAGCGAAGTAATCATCATCGCTACATTAAACCGGTGTCGTTAATACTATTGCATTGGAGCCAAGTAGACATGAGTAGTTGGCGAACAGCCGAAGTATTTGTTAGAATTCTAATACAATGTAAAAGATACTTACATTAAAATTTTTGCTCCCCTTATTTCAGCCAAATTATGATGGCTACATGTTGCCACATACTCCAATATCATAATATTTTCCACCTTCGGTAGATTTCGGGAGTCAGCTCTCACGAAGTTGTCAGTCATGGTAAACAGTTCGTAAAACAGTAAGTTTATAAAATGATTTACAAACAAGACGAATGATAGCGTGGTATTTATTTCAACGAGGTTATAAATGGTTTACTCATTTACTGTATGACAGATTGACTATTGACATTATTTTGTCAGATTTGTCTAACGTCAAAGAAATTCTTTTAGGTAAAAGGGCAAAGACACTTAAATATTCAGCCAATGATGACGTAATCGTAACGAAGTTATTCCTAATTTTAAATAATTAATAAAAATAGAATGACTACATGAAATTAAAAAATATTCAAATTAGTTTCTTAGAATGCTCTATATTATCGAAATCTTAAATAAAAAATAAGGGGCGAAAAAATTGGTAAATGCCCTCTATATTTGCAAATGATTTTACACCAGAAATGCTCAGTTTCTTAAATAATATGTATGGCATTCCATCAAGACCATAAGCAGCGTCTCTTCGGGAAGAGATTGCAGATATTAACTCACTAATTGTAAAAGGTTTTATTAGAAAATTATAAATAGAATTACTAGAACTAGAGCCGGTACTATTATTCAATAACGAAGTTATTGGGTAAGGGTATGGGGTACAAAATCTGGAGGGTATTTTTTCAAAAAATCCGAAATCCATGCATCATTTCCAAGATTATTAGAATTATGTTTTGTTATATTTACGCATGAATTTCCATATGATAGATATTGGTGTGCATCTGTTGAAAGTTTCACATAAGAACAACCAACTTTTTTGTTGTTCTGAATTTATAGTTAACTTTTTAAGTGCACGAAGTCTTTTAAAATTTAAATAAGTTACTTTTGATGGATTATTTTTAAAATCTATATAAGCTGAGGAGTGAGAGAGAGAGAGAAGAAGTGTGATACAGCGTCCGTACACTTTTGGTTCCACCAAGGAAGGGAAGGTCTTCTAAACCTCTTTGTAGGACATGAGCGATTGCTCATATTATGATTTATATTTTTATTGCCATTAAAATAAGAATTAGCAGCAGCTGTACGTAAAACTGTACAAAAATGATGATATGATTCAAGCGGATATATATTAGCTGTATTAAAATTAACTAGCATTTCATCCACATTTTTACTGTACATTTTCCAATCCACCATTTTGTCATTTGGAAAGATGGGAAAATGTTCAGTGTTAGGGCAGTTTCCAAATGAATCTTTATTTTGAACATTACTAATCACTACTTTAATAATTGCAAGAATGTGATAGCTACTACCAAGAGGACTATCATGTATATGCCATTCACAATTAAGTGCCAATGAAGGGGACACCAAACTTAAATCCAATGCATTGGGGTGATGAACACTACAGTACACGCGTGGGGTGAATAGTCGCCCCAGAGTTATATTTTTGGTCACAGTTTTTTAACTATGCGATTGCTGACGGTCTCGCTTAGTGTTATCCTAATTGAGTAAACAACGGTCAATGTCAGTTACGCACCGGCACTTGACGTGAGCGCAAGTGGCTGAAAAAAGGCGAGAAAGTGCTTGGGACGGAATTTCACCCCATGCGAGTATCGGCGTCACGGAGTATCTCAATTAGTTTCGAAACATTTCTGGTAAGTTTTGTTATTATTTCATTACTACTTATGACGGAAATATTTATTATATGCTATAATAATGTGTTTTACATTTCGTCATTACAGATTTCTTACAAAAATATGGATGAACAACATCAGAATATGATTTGTCGTTGGTTAGAGGAAGTAAGGGAGGATGAAGACGATATTATAATGAGGGAAGTAGATGATAATGATGAAGAGCGTATCACTGAGTCAAACCATAACTCGGAAACAGAGCAAGAATATGAAAAAGGTGACGAAGAAATGGAAGAACGGCGCATGGAAGAGAGAGTGTGTTCTGATTTAGAAGATGGTTTCTCCAGTGATGACAATATTCCTCTAAATTTCTTCACAAATTATTACAAATCCAAGAACGGTACTCCTTGGTACAAAACGGCACCAACGTCTTCAAGAACTAGGTCGCACAATATCTTAGTGCAACAATGTGGACCTAAAGGAAATGCTAAGAATGCCCAGTCTCCATTATCCTGCTTCGAGTTGTTTTTTGACAAAGAATCTTTATAGATGATTGTAAACTCCACCAACATTTACATAAGTAGTATTCAATCAAATTATGAACGCGACAGAGATGCTCATGACAAACATGATGGAAATTCGAGCTTTTATCGGACTGTTACTAGCTATATAGAGCACGTGAACGTTCTGCTTCAAAGTTCTGCAAAACATGGAACAAATGGATATGTCCCGACCATCAGGTTCTTGTCTGTTTCAAATGCTATGAAAATAATTAAAACTAAGCAAGTATTTGTAAAAATATGAAAATATTTACAGGCTTACTAAATTTTTTGTAATTTTTCCAGCTTTTTTGTGAATCTAAGTTATTACGTAATCTTTAATGCTAATGCCAAAGTGCCATTTAATTTGAAGTAAATAATAAATATGAAACAATATAAAGAATAAATTTATTTAGTACTATTAAAATAAACCCTTGAAATGACTAAATCAAATGGTCTTAATATTCACCCCGCGCGAGTAAAACATCGCAAAATCAGGGCGCGTGTACTGTAGTGTTAAGAACTCGAGTCGTTGAGTCCTAATTCAATAGACTCGACTTAATTTTACAAGACTCAGTGAACTAACTGAACTCGGAGTCTTGAGTCGAGCCGAGCTTCAGTCTTTTCATAAAGACTCGAGCGCTAAAATAGAACTCGAGCTTTAAAAAGAGCTCGAGTCTTAAATAGAGCTCGAGTCTTAAATAGAGCTGGAGTCTTAAAAAAGCTTTAGTCTTAAAAGAGTTCGAGTCTTATGTCTACAACGTATTAAGGTTAAATAATGTTAACAGTTGCAGGGTAATCCAAAAGTTTAATAAATAGATTTACGAGTACGTCATTTTTTTCAAAATTACCAGATTATTCTCTCCTTTATTATACATACTTATAATGACATCGGGTCAATTTTGATACATACATATTATAGATAAATTGGACCCAGAAACAGAACAAATAACCACTAACCACTGGGCCACGGAGGCTTCATTTAACTTATGTATTTTCTTCTGCCGCTTGCTTGTTATTGAAATAATAATAATAGAAACAGTACTTCACTTAGGCCCGTGTATATTAATAAATAATATTGAAATTATCTCTTAGTGTGTAATACTTTATTTTCTTATTTCCTTATTCTACAATTAAGTTTTAGATATCAAGTAAAATGGTATAGTTTCATAATTTTCGAAGACTTATTCTGGTACATATCTATTCAGAATCGGAAAAACTAGGTAAACTAGTATCTCTTAAACTATCTTCCTCTCGTACTTTCCGTATAAATGTTAATATCCTGGAGTAAGTCATAGTGCGTTTTATTTCGGGTACTCGATCCATCTCAAATGCTATCAGTTTAGCAAATTCTTGATTCCTTGGGTCACTCGGTTGTTCTGAACCAAAATCAATATCTTTTAGTAAATTTGTACGAGCTCGTACCTCACACGAGTCCCAGCGATTTCTTTGATACACATTGGAATCTATGATATCTTCATGTTTTACCTGCGTTTGTTTATCGACTTTTACTGAAGTTGTTGATCCTGATAATTTTCTCTTTTTTTCCTGATACAATCCTGTCAAAATACTCGGAGAAGTAGATCGTTCACTATCAGCACTGGACATTATGGTAAAAATATTTACGCACCACGTTTGAAAGCAGTCACTTGTAATAAAAGAACTATGACACGGGAATTTGTGGATTAAAGTTTCCTTGTATTATAGTAATACTCGTAGTTACCTACAATAATTAATTATTATGGTGACTAGGTACCTATGTGATGCAGTCACTTTAGTTTACTTCCTTTGCATGAAGGTACAATGATTTAACATTTTGTTATAATACCCTTAATATATATATTTTTTTTTTTATATTATGGTTAATGTGGGTATCAGTAGGTACGAGTACATAATCGGTTTGTATGTTAGGAAACTTCATATTATATTTATATCAGCTAGTGTAGTAGATCATTTATACCCTGTTGGTTAAGATTGTAGTTTTCCTGTGTAGTGTGTGTGTGTCTATTGTATCAAGTAATTACTATGGAGTCAGTGGAAGAACAAGCCAGTACTTCATTTTGCTCGATTTCCAGTACTGATTCGCCGACTGCAATGATTGTAGACTCGGATTCGGTGCGTAAACGTGCAAAAGCTATTAAGATTACACATTATAATAAGACGTCATTGTATTATGAATGCAAACAATGTAAGAAACATTTTTCACTTAAAACATCGCATACGATTTTAAAAAGACATGTTACTAATCACGATACACCACTCAATGAAGAAACAAATAAAAGAAACAGAACGAGTAAGTACTCTGTATATGATAAGTTGATCGTAAATTTTGTAGTACGCGGTGCTCACTCTCATAGTATTGTGGAAGAAGAACACTTTATTAAAATGATAAAAGGATTACAGCCTAATTACCCAGGTATAACTCGCCAGCATTTAAATCAAAACATACATACACTTTTTACGAACACAAAAAATCAATTAATGGAATGTATAAAGTCTATTTTAAGTAAATTGTCCGTAACATTTGATTTTTGGACATCAGTGACGAACAAACCGTATATTGTTATTACAGCCCATTTTGTTCATGAATCAAAAATGCAGTCTATTATATTAGACTTTGATCTTATACCTTTTCCACATACAAGTAGTGAAATATTAATAAAAATTACGGAAATTTTTGACTGTTATGGATTGCAAAATAAAGTTATGTCTATAACAACAGATAACGAGGCCACCAATATAAAGACTATGCAGTTGTTACAACTATTTCACAGCGATTATGAAAACGTTTTACACACCAGATGCTTAGCGCACATATTGAATCTTAGCGTTAAAAAAGGACTAGAGAAATTAAATAATGTTGTGTCAGATATATCAAAACTAGTAAACTTTATAAATTTTTCACCAAAGAAGAAACAGTTGTTTTTTGATATTTGTGATTTGTTGAAAATATCACGATTAACACTACTTAGAGAAATGCACATACGATGGAACTCCACATTTTTAATGTTGGAACGCGCCTATAATATGCGGCTTGTATTAGATCATATGTGCAAACATTTAGAGGAATTCAAGAAGTATCTAATTGAGGATTGGGGCAAAGTAAAAAACTTGATTGATTTTTTAAAACCTTATTACGATGCAACTATTTTACTTTCAAAATCAAAATACCCTAGCTTGGTATACGTTATACCTGTAGTTGATGTGCTGTTGGACCAAATTTCACAGAATTACGACGACGACAATTTTTTAAGTGCTTGTGCACATGCTATGGCTGACAAATTAAATCAATACATACCAGTATTACGCTCACAATATGCAAAATTTGCAGTTATTTTGGACCCCCGTTTAAAAAACCATTATTTTTCCTAAAAACAGGAACATGAGCCGCTTGAGTTGTTGACAACATTTTATCAAACAAAATACTGTCAACGTTGTGACAGAAATGAACAGTCACAAGTAGAAGACAATTCTAGGAAAAGTATTTTTTCGACAATTTATAAAAACAAAAAAAATATTACGGATGAACTCCAAGAATATTTATGTATGCAAGTAGAATCAGAAGATACTGATATTATATTTTGGTGGACAAAGCAAACTAATACATTGCCACAGCTTCAGAAATTAGCATTTCATATACTTAGTATTCCAGCAACAAGTGTGCCGAGCGAACAAGCATTTTCAAAATCCGGTAATTTAATCACAAAAAGAAGAAACAGACTTGGTAATAAAACCATTCAAGCTTCCATGTGCCTTGCATCGTGGCTAGACTTTTTTAATACAACATTTTAATAATATAAATATTAGTAAGTACATATAAATTAATGAGACTGTCTTATTATTTTTTGATGATTACAATTATTTTTTATGATTAAAATTATTTTTCCTATTAACGCTTTTATTTTTCAAAATACGCTTTACGAATATATCCCAGAAAAGTAATATTTTAATGCCCGATTTAATTAAAAATGGAACTCCTAACGGAATAGAACTCGAGCGCGACTCGCCCGTAAAAAGGACTCGAGCACTAAAGGAGACTCGAGTCTCAAATTACGCTCAAGAGCTCATATGGACTCGAGTTCTCTAGTCTTGAGAGTTTTACTGTAATGAGTCGAGTCCTGTAATTTGTCAGTCGAGCTCAAAATTTAGGACTCAAAGACTCGAGTTCTTAACATCACACGCCATGTTAAGGAGCCAACTGTTGTTGGCTGACCATTATTAAGCAGAATTAAATTATTTTCGTCAATGACCTATATTTCGACCACGTGATGAGTCAGAACCACAACCCCAGGAAGTGTGATGAGCATTGAAGTCTCCAGCAAATAAAAAAGGTCCATGAATCGATTTCACCAAAGAATCAAAGTTATCTTTATTGAAAACTGGATCTGCATTTAGAGGACTGTAGAAACTAACTATACTTATCATCTTATTATTAATTGAAATTTGTACGCAAATATTTTGTAAAGAATTGTCAAAGTAGGTGTTAATTTTAGTATAAATAATACTTTTATGAATTATAATGGCAACCCCATTATGTTTGTTACCACAATCGTTTCTTTCAATGTTGTAATTTTTAATTTCAAAGTATTGCCCAGGTCTAAACTATGTTTCACTAATAACTGCTTTATGAATATTGCATGTATAGAGGAAATTTGTAAACATATGTTTATTGCTATTTAGACTCTGTGCATTCCATTGCATTATGTTTATATTTGATAAATCCATTAAGAAGCTGGAATTTTATTTCTTATAGTTGTTTTTAGTACCTCTTTAATTGAGGAAGAGTTTATAGGTGTATCTTTATTACTAATGATTTTTGTTATTGTTTCGACTAAAATATTTATAAAGGTATCTGATTTCATTAAGTTACTAATCTGTACATCTAAGTATTTTGCGGATAACGCTGGAAATGCACCAACATTAAAAAGGTCGGAATATGCAACACTTTTGGACTTTATTTTATTTTCTTCAATTTTTTGTTTTTTTATTGTACAAGATGAGGAACATTAAAAAGGTCGGAATATGAACACTTTTGGACTTTATTTTATTTTCTTCAATTTTTTGTTTTTTTATTGTACAAGATGAGGAGATAGCTATATGATCACCCTTGCAGTTTGCACACTTGGCATTTTTAGGGTCGACCTGACAATCCTTAAAACTATGATCTAAAGTACAAATTGAGCATACCTGTGGATTACGACAGTACTTGGCAATATGACCATATCGAAGTTTTTGACATCGTAACGCCATGAGTCCAAATATATGTATGCAGGTAGTATTGTAGAAGCGAAAGTAACAGCCACTGCTTTTGTAGGTACAACTTCTACACCGCCACCGCCGCCAACACCCTTTACTCTTCGCATGAATCGTCTTACTTGAATGACATTTTTTGAGCTGCCAATTAATGAGAAAATTTCTGCATTCGACATCTCCACAGGAACTGAGGTCAGGACACCGGTAACCTCCGTGTCTACAGCAGGAATGGACGCTTTGATGTTCAGTTGGTCTAATATCTTCTTATTCTTTAGAAACATGTTAGCATTGTTCGGCAAGTCGAACGTAATGCCAACCTTGTACTTGTTGATAGTACGCATATGCATTACGCCTGAAACTCCGTGCTCGCGTATGCCTTTCGACAGGGCCATACGATCTCTGTCGCTGAAGGTCTGGTTTTCTTACAAATGGTTCAAGAAAACGACGAGTTCTTTTTTGTTGGTATCCTCCGGGTATTTACGCGAGTACACCTTCACTTTATAAATTGCATATTTGTCTTTTTTGGGTTCTGCAGCTATCATGGATTCAGCTGCGTCGGAATCAGTAGATATCTCCTGAGGATCCAGAGGCGGCTCCCCTTCCTTCCTCTTTCGCTTCTTCGGCATTATAAACTTTCTTATACAAAATATGTTAAGAAAACCCTGTCCGATCCGAGAAGGTGTTGTTAGGTATCGATAACTGATTGTACTAATGCATACAAAACTTGGCTAAACCTAAAAAAAATAACCCTTAAAAAATAAATATTATTCCGCAAAAACAGGTTGCTTACAAGGCAACACTGGGCAGCGCGGGCGACGAGGGAGGTCACGCGGTCACGCGCTTAACCGTAGCGGTGCCGATAGGTCATGAACTCACTTGATCTCATGCATGACCTTCCACACTTGCATATGGTTAGTGCCTAGCTCTCCTGTCACAGTGGGGTCCTCGTTGAATAATTCGAGCACCTACTTTTCAATATCCGGATCGTGGATGCGTGGTCTCCCTACACCATGAGCTTCAATAACACTGCGGGTTACGTAGTCGCGATTTTACAGACGTTATAACGCACAATCACACGGGACCGGGGTACAAAACAGATCTCATAGTCTCTACGAGCCTCACTCCCATCCAAACACATCAGCATTTTAAATTACGTTAGAAAACGAATTGATCACACAAAACACTAAACGTCTATACGGAAGCAAAGTTTACGCGAAACTGATAATAATTCGAATTTATTCGAAGTAAATGTAAAATGATTTATGATTTTTATTTCATAAAAATACTTAATAGGTACACAGGTGCACTGGCGGTATTCTTTGAGTAGAGATGTGTAAGTACTCAAACTATTGACGGATCGATTGATACAATTTATTTGTAGCTATTATGGTATCGATTTAGTATTGCAGAATCTCATGCATGGATTTAATATTTCACAAAACTCAATAACATGCCAAAGTTTTAATTAGAGTTTCTGTCTGAATGTCGATGATATTGACCGTTAAAATGTTTATAATACTTTACTAAAAAAGTATTTCATAAGACCCTCTCCTTTCTGTTTACTAATATGTAGTATTCTGTAATCTGTGCTAATAGATCTATCTGTAATAATATTGTTATTAGTAATTTATCGATAATGATACGAAAGTGCATTAGGTAATCTGTTTTTACAATAAATCATTCAACCTGCATTGTTTTACACTAAAATTATTAATAATATTAATTTATTTGCATCAAATGTTACAGTACATTGAAACATTTAGTACAATAATAAATTAATCAACATCATCATCATCTCATCATTAGTTAATTATATCAACTGCGATCCAAACCATCCCAACTAGTCACAATCATTTGACAAAAATGTGTTCGCCTATTAGGCTGCAGGTACAAGTTTCGATTAATAGCGATAAAAAAACGTTATTACGCAAAAATTAGTACATCACTAATTTTTTCTTTAAGTACGCTAACAAGCCGCCGCGCGGCGACTTCAGACGAGCACCGCCAAACATCGAGCATTAATTTATGCATTAATATCCAACAAAGAATTAAACGATGATACCGGCGAAAATGGTGTTGTCACATATTAAAATTTTACCTCATTTTCAATTAAATCGCGGAAAAAAAAAATATTTCTAAATTCATTAATATTGTTACCATGATGATTATGCAAAATTTCATATTTTATTGGTCATGTGTTTACCTAACCTTTATTATCCTTATGGATCGGACGGGATTTTCTTTACATATTGTATAGGTAACGTATAGAATAAGATTTAAGTATTTATGAAATTATTTACAAGAACAATGCACAAAAAGGGAAAAATCAACATTTTTGTTTAAAAAACGCGCCTTTCGTTTTCAACCTTTTCCCGCCCTCTCCTCTAAATTATTTATAAATCTTATAAGAACAAATTTGAACAGCTGCCCGCTGCAGTGTTGGCACAGGAAAAAAATAAAAGTATTCTATTATATATAGAAATGTAGGCATGCGCAGCATTCCTACAACAACGTCATTAAATTTCTCTCCTTTTCTCTTGGGTTTTTCTCTGCGGCTAGTTACGACAGGAACCGAAGATATAAACATCCAGTGGAGAATATCCGAATTTGTATTTATTCTGGACATTTTTGGGAGTGATATTGTCGCATACTCACAACCTTGCGAACTTTTATGAGATGTTTCTATTACATCTTCTGACAATAGACCTACGGGCAAAGTCATAGATTTAATTATGTCAGCACCATGAATTAATATTTTATGTACACTTGCACTTATTTTGTACCATCCATGTAGGTTTACCGCCATTTCAGCTGTAGTGATACAATAAGTCCTAAATTTCACTTCGTTGATGTAATGTCCAGAAGAAACGACACACAAAATATTTGCAAATCTTTCGATTAATTCTTTATTCACACCTGTGACTCTAGAAACCTGTTCCGGGTTTTTGAAAAATTTTCGTGCTGTGTTCCCATCATTGCTGTTACCCCCTCCTTGTTTTGGTTGGTCAACAATGAATTACAAGTAATCAAATCTGAATCTCCATTTCTTTATTTTTTATAAAGAAATGGAGATTCAGATTTGATTACATCACTCTTTCAATTTTGCCTGTGCTTATTTGCGTTTTTATGCGTGCAATAAACATTAGAAGCATCGGAGATGAGCATACAATATGGAAATCCCAAACCTATAAGTAGCTTCGTCACATACCCTTTGTTTGATCTTTTATAAGTCGTTCATTTGATCGAGCGTGGCTTTACATACGTTACACGCTTGTCTACTTTTGGTGTCTGTTAGCATATTTACTGTTTTGCCATCCAGCATTGTGCAAATAGGAATATATTTCAAATATACCATTCGATCTCCTAGATTAATATTCGTGGTCTGTAACTGATTTATTTGTTCCGCAATCTCATTGTACTCTTCTTTAGTATTTTGGTCGTTTCCTATTTTTTAATTTAAACGAAATTGGACGGCAGTATCTGGTGGAAGACTGAAGTCAAGTATTTCCAATTTTTCTTTTTTGCTGTTTTTCATTTGTGACAACTCTCAAGAGGCACAATTGTGCACAGTTTTATATTAGAATCAGCGTAGTTTGAATTGTTCGTAAAGTTTTGCTTGTATATGCCGTGACCACCACTCCCATCTAGACTAGACCCCACTTGTAATAAACTTCCAGAATGTTGTTATCGTCGTCCATGTTTGCTATAATTACTTCTGACTGTACTTGTGCCAGTCTCGGTATGGTGTGGTTTAAAAGATTTTGTAGTGGCACCACAGCTTCATTCTCAGTAACTTTGGCTCTGACAGGATGGTTTCTCATCCATTTCTCACATTTGCTCGAAAAATGTATTTTGAATGCACTATGAAACCTCTTCTCTGTAGTGGCAAGGCTACTGTATTGTTCCGCAATGTAAGTGCAATGTGCTGCCGCCGTGGCGCAGCGGCCAACACGCCTGCCTGCGACGTGGAGGCCCCGGGTTCGATCCCCGGTCAGGTCATGATGGAAAACGATCTTTTCCTGATTGGCCTGGGTCTTGGATGTTTATCTATATATGTATCTATTATAAATATAGTATCGTTGAGTTAGTATCCCATAACACAAGTCTCGAGCTTACTTTGGGGCTAGCTCAATCTGTGTGATTTGTCAAAAAAAAAACAAACAAACAAAACAAACATCAAGCAATTCTGCGTTCATCCTTTTTCTACCGAATATAAATGCCGGTGGAATGAAATGGCCAGTTGCGATCATTGTAGTAACGACTGTAACATTAGTGCCGCCTTCAGCACTGGATGTATTATTTAACAGTACGCTTACCTTTCATGGAAACGACTCTCGTAGGATTGTTGGACTCAGTAGACATAGTACCTGTTTCGTCCATGTTGGAAATGGAAGGAAACTTATGGTTATCCATTAACTATGCAAGGGTTTTGTAGAATTTGTTGCACTGGGGCTTGTTAAAGCCCATTGTTCTAACAATGCTTGTAGAGGTTTAAATGAAAGATCTGGATGTCTATTGCGGAAACCACGGAGCCAATGATTACCTGTCATTATCTTTCTATTGTTCCTGTCCTTTAAATCTTTTGCAGTCAGTCATTCCTTGAAACATATTATCCAGTTTAAAAAAGTACTCACAAAATTCTTCTTCTATAATTGACGAAAAAGTGGTATCAAATTTTACCGGTTTGTTGCATTTTCTGTTCTTTTTAAACGATATCTTAATGTACTTTCTTTCATACTCTAAGATGACGCTACTTTCCTCTACTGATTTGTTCCTCAATATTTTTAATCCCTTTAAGTTTAATAAGGAAAACATAGTTTCCCTTTCCGAATAAATCGAAGTTTTATTATATTGACACAGCATTTTTTCATTCTAATAATAATTACTCTCTTACTGGAAAATAATTTTACATCTGTATCTGTGTCTCCGTTTACTAGTTTATTTATGCTGCTAGCTAAGTAAACACCCTTACGTAATTGTTGATTTTCCACGACACGCTCTACCTTTAATTAAGCATCAATGTAACGGTGGACTTGTTGCGCCCTGGTATAATCAGATAGTGACTATTGCGATTTGGCTGATTATTCTCAAATAGTAATGTTACAAATTGGTTGTCATTAAAAATTTATTGAAAAGTATTGACTTCAAAGTTTAACCTTTTGAACGCCAATCACTTCTATACAAGTTCGAGATTTTCGTGCCCTTAGCGCCACTACTTGATTAGAAGTAAACACAGTATAAAATAAATTTACGACTTTTACAAGACCTTTTATTTTGTTTTTATGGAAATTTGCCCTGTAATCAGCCACATTTTTAACTTTTTCACACATAATAAGTTCTTATTTGTTTTATTTTCAATAGAAACAAAATTGCCAGAAAATATTTTTATGCCCCCAGCGCCAATTACTTGATATCAAGTAAACCAGTGATTTCATGTTGTCGAAATGATCATAAATACTGTTATTGCAAGAAAATGGCGTGAATCGATAATATTTTTTAAATATTGTAAACTATAAACTAGGTTTTATTCACCTTAATCAAGAATAAATAGGTTCCGTTAGAAAAACCCACCCCTACAAAGTTAGTTAGTTGTCATTGCGCACACGCCACCGACTTGTATAGAAGTAAATCTGTGACGTCATCAGCGGACGGGTTTCAAGGTCATAGTGACTTTGTGAATTTTAGTGTAGTGCAATGTTTACATCTTGAGCTGGCGCACGTGTTCTTACAAAAAAATTGTAACGGTGAATATGACGAACTATTGCGAGTTGTTCAAGTCTGAATCACAATTTTGAAATAGTTCGTTGTCTTGACATTTCGTTAAGTCGTCAATTTCCGTTTCAGGAATTCTCTTCCGTTTTCTATTAGTTTCTACAAACCAGAAAAATAATTGCGAGTATTTTGCGCATAGATTATGCGACACCATTAAAAAAGGTCTGTAACATCTGTGTAAAACAGACACTTACCCTCCATTTTAATTTTTTTTAATGTTGAAAACCAAGTATTTAGCTTCTATTAATTGTATTTGTTTTAAGGAAACGAAATAAATTATGCAGGAATCGGTTGAGTTTATGCACGTGTACCTTGACCACAGTGAATATAAAAATAAATACCATAGAAATCTAGACATTCTTATACAAGAAAGGAATTTGAAGTTCCTCGAGCGCCAACTACTTGATATGAAGTAGAAGGATTACATTTGGAGACAAATAGGGATGTGCCTTTTAGAACACACGTCTAATAAATTTACAATTATTTTCTTAATTATGGGGAATATATCCAGGTTTTCATATTGATTTTTTTATGAAATAAAATAAAATATGAAATTACGGTTACAGTTTTTGTTTGGCTTCGTAAATTGGTGAATAAACATTATTTTAGATGTATAATATTATTTGTCGATAGACATTAATCCCATTCCTACGTTTTACTATAGATACGTTATACATTTGTAGCGTGGCGCAGGAGGACACATCGCGTATTATATAGATGTGCGTTCAAAAGGTTAAAATAGCTTTATCTTAAATATAAAATTCTCGTGTCACAGTTTTCGTTCCCATACTCCTCCGAAACGGCTTGGCCGATTCTCATGAAATTTTGTGAGCGTATTGAGTAGGTCTGAGAATCGGCCAACGTCTATTTTTTATATTGCTATTACTTACGCGGGTGAAACCGCGAGGCGCAGTTAGTAATACGATAACAATCTTAACTAACAAATGCTATTAGTCATACGTGGTTTTTTTTTAACTATGGGCTTGTGAGGAAGTTTACATTCGTAATAATTAAGAGTTAAATACACATAGCCCTCAGAATACAAAGATCCACTTATACCTCTCTATCTAACTCTCTGACAGGAAACTTGGCGTTATTGCTTCACCTAAGTTTGACAAAATGTCATTATATTTCTTTTACCAAAAACAAAACAAGTATAAATTTTCCCTACACGCTGAGTGACATGAATTTGAACAGAACCGATTGCACGCGTGATCTTGGAGTACTTCTTGATAGTAAGTTACATTTTGACATCCATATTGACAATATTATTAATAGAGCCTTACAAATGTATGGTTTTATAATGCGATCTTGTAAAGAATTCAAAAAGACTTCCACCTTCCTCTTTTTGTATAAAACTTTAGTCCGTTCTCAGTTTGAATACGCGGTGCCCATTTGGAGCCCATTTTACGGAAAGTACAAGCACAAACTAGAAATGGTACAGAAAAAATTTCTTCGCACCACACATTATAAGTGTTACCACACTAAGATTTCTTATGCGGATTTGATAAAACAGTACAAAATACTAAGCTTGGAGCACAGGGGTACACTGCTTATGGTTATGATGCTGTTTGGCATATGCAACAACAGGTTTGATTGTATGGAGCTTTCAAATAAAATATGTTATGTGGTACCTAGAATTGCTAGTAGGCGTGAAGTACGAGTAACCCGCTTGTTCTATACAGAGCAATGTAGAACAAATGCTGGGGAGAGGGCTCTTCTTTGCCGATTATTAGAAATTTACAATTCATATTTTACAAATCTAGATATTTTCGCTCTTAACCAGAACAAATTTAGAAAAATGGTTATTAATTTACTTTCTGGTAATTCTTAACTCTTACTGTCTCTTGCTGATATTGGTGTGACGTGATTGTGCCCATAGACCGGCGCACGCTATTTTGAATTGGTTTGTGTGTTTTTTAGGGTTTAGTTTTAGTTTATTCAATCATTACTTTCTCACTGTCCCCTTCTGTATACGTCCGTTTCCTTATGTCTTGTACAGTCAATTTAATTCCATGGACATTGGTGTGGGTTATATGTTTGTTTACTGTGTATTATACCTTAGCCGACTATTAATATTGTAACATGTAACTATTTTTTGTCCCAAATGAATAAAATAAAATTTCAAATGTCCGGCGGCACTTCACATCAGGACAGCTTCTAATATTATACACAGCACAGGTCCGTTGGTGTGTGGAGTACTGCAGCCATATTTGGGCTGCTGCTGCAAAACTGCCACCTGCACACCTTGGATTCGATAGAGAGGCGTGCGAATAAGCTAATTAGCGACCCAGGTTTGGTTCGAAACGGTTTCCAAAATCTGGCGCACAGGTGAAGAGTAACCAGCTTGCGGTACCATAACAGACCATCCGATACATGTTGCTAATAATGATCGCGATGCTCGCATGGTTTTCGTTCACCACCTCTCGCACCAAATCTACGCTGACCGCAAAAAACCCCTATGAGCTCTCCGAACCGGATGCTGCGGCTGTCTGTATTTCTGTACCTACGATTTCTGATGATCCGCTGGGACGAGGTGCCTCTTCGTCCTGGGCTGCTTGAATTATGGCAATTATGGTACTCAGACAACGGTCTCTCAAATCATTAGCCAATCGCTTGATAGCTAACTTCTTGTTCGTGGGCCTAAGTAACGTATATTTGTTGGAATAACTCAATCTTGAGGGACCGTCAAGTCTGCGAAGAGATCTGACATTTCTTTACCATAATCTGTAAGTGTCTTATTATTTTGTCTGCAGTATTGCAATTTGTTCTGAATAGCGACAACATTTTAAAGCTTTGACTTAATGTAATTTAGATATCATCAGTTCAATGTTGCCATGCTGTACGCATTTGCAGGTATTTCGCGCATTAACATTTTGCCAGGTAATTCAGAAAGGTTTGAATCTGCGAAAAGTTGCTAAGCTTATTATGATGACTGTGCCTAGAAACTTCTGTGTAAGTTATAAAGTGTGTCATATAAAACACGCTGTTGGGCTTTGACTTCTTTAGATTTAAGACAATCTCTTTACCCTGGGGACGTTCATGAGTTTTCATCTTTCTCTAAAAATTTAATTACTTTGTCCTTTACCTTCAGCATTTTGGCGCAAATATTTCGAGGTTTTTGTCTTTTGAAAGTATCATACTTAAAAATGGTTTCGCTGCATGTAATATGTGCTTCTGTCGGCCCACACTGCCTCCGCTGGCTAGGCCTGATGGAACACTGGCTCATACGGCGAGAGGGAAAGCAGTTTTTCTCGGTGGTAGGCCATAACGTCGGCTGCCGGCAGAAGTTACCACCCACCAGACAAAGTCTTGCCGCTAAACGATTCGTCGTGTTCCGGCATGATTTATGGTGAAGCCGTACGGAGGACCGGTCTGAGCAGTTGTATTGCGATGTGTGCCGGGTACGATGCGTCAAATGTTGTTGTGTCGGGAGTTTGGTCGTGGAGGGTCTCCACATCAATTTCCCTCTGGCTAGCATCGTTGGTCGTGTTGTTGGGTTTATCATTGCACCACCTCGCTCAACTGCCGTCTTCCTTACTATTCACTAAGTTTTTTTAAGTGAATAGGCTTAATAAACTAGCGTGCTTTACCATCAACAGTTGCATCACTGCTTACCCTCAGGCGAGGTTGCAGTCAAGCGCTAGTTTAAAATTATTAATAAATAAAAGGTCTCTAAAAGGTAAAGGGTAAAGGCCCATAATTCGTGTCTTAATGGCCAAACTGTTTACATTACATTTTTTTTTGGTTTTTTCGATTTGTTTACATTTGAGCCGGTCTCGTCGTGGTGGCCTAGTGGATATGTCGTGGTGGCCTAGTGGTTCAAACACCAGCCTCTAATGTATGAGTGCGCGGGTTCGATTCCAGGTCAGGCAAGTACCAAGGTAACTTTTCTAAAGTTATATGTACTTTCTAAGTATATCTTGGACACCAATGACTGAAGGTGAAGGAAAACCTCTTGAGGAAACCTGGATTTTCAAGTCTGAAATCGCCAATCCGCATTGAGCAAGCGTGGTGATTACGCTCAATCCTTCTCTGTATGAGAGGAGACCTGTGCCCAGCAGTGGGACGATAAAAAGGTTGTTGATGATGATGATGAACGATGCTAATCGTTGGTCGTGTTGTTGGGTTTATCATTGCACCACCTCGCTCAACTGCCGTCTTCCTTACTATTCACTAAGTTTTTTTAAGTGAATAGGCTTAATAAACTAGCGTGCTTTACCATCAACGGTTGCATCACTGCTTACCCTCAGGCGAGGTTGCAGTCAAGCGCTAGTTTAAAATTATTAATAAATAAAAGGTCTCTAAAAGGTAAAGGGTAAAGGCCCATAATTCGTGCCTTAATGGCCAAACTGTTTGCATTACATTTTTTTTGGTTTTTTCGATTTGTTTACATTTGAGCCGGTCTCGTCGTGGTGGCCTAGTGGATATGTCGTGGTGGCCTAGTGGTTCAAACACCAGCCTCTAATGTATGAGTGCGCGGGTTCGATTCCAGGTCAGGCAAGTACCAAGGTAACTTTTCTAAAGTTATATGTACTTTCTAAGTATATCTTGGACACCAATGACTGAAGGTGAAGGAAAACATCTTGAGGAAACCTGGACTTTGGGTCTGAAATCGCCAATCCGCATTGAGCAAGCGTGGTGATTACGCTCAATCCTTCTCTGTATGAGAGGAGACCTGTGCCCAGCAGTGGGACGATAAAAAGGTTGTTGATGATGATGATGAGCCGGCCTAGACACTGACACTCCGCGCCATGATAATTCTTCCCAACATGACCGCTGCTAGCACAACTGTGCTGCCTTCTGTTCAAGAATGCATTTCTGGCTTCGGAATTGTCACCGGCCATATCAAACAACTTTGTCTTCACAACGTCAGCCGTAATGGCGATTCCTTAATGCCCCATCGCCAATATCCAAGAGAAAACTGATAATAATTGTTCAGAACATAGAACTGTAATAGTTTCAGTTGGGGATAGTATCCAAGTTGATGAGTCGAGCAGTAATATTGAGAGTACAAAGAAAAAATTCAGAGAGGAAATCTTGATACTTCTTCAGAGTCGGAATTTCTTAACGCATTGACTGACTTGGATTCTACGTTACAGCAATCCCAAAAAGGCGAAGAAGAATTATTACAGGAACAGGGTACAGGACCACAGCAGTCAGCATCAGGGCATCCAGCACCAGAGGGAACAGCCCCACGAGAGCAGGGGGTCAGGAAACAATCAGAGCGTTTCGGGTACTTCTAGAACCTAACCTATGTACTTCGGAAAATGCAGAAGCCAGCAGTGATCCTGTGATTATCCTGGTGGTTCTGGCGAGCCTAGATAGAGACAGGTGGATTGAGGCCAAGCAGGATGAGATGCAAGCGTTTGAAGACAAAGAAGCTTGGAGTCCGGTGGATACGTTACCCTCAGATAAAACTCTAGTGGAGTGCAAGTGGGTGTTCAAAAAGAAAGCCAATAGTGATAAAAGTGTGCGGTACAGAGCGCGTTTAGAGGCCAAAGGTTCTTTTCGCCTGTCATGTCGTCAGGCATTCCACTCTAAAGTTGTAGCTTGGATTGTCAGCTCAATTAAATTTTGATATCACTCATTTAGATTTAAAGACAGCTTTTGTGAATGCCTATCTAAAAGATGACATTTAAATGGTTCAACCAGACATACACTGTGATCCTAATAAGAAACAGATTATTGTAAAACTGGATAAAGCAATCTATGGGTTGAAACAGTTTTCTCGCTTTTGGTATGAAAGAGTAGAGCAATGTTTAGTTGAATTAGAATCCAATAAGAGTGGAGTCATGTGTTTTTACAAAAATGAATGGTAATGTAAAGATTGTGTTGCATTGTCCGTCGATAACTTTATTTTTGTGTTCTCTAGCACTAACTAGTTCTAAGTTTAAAGTTAAAAATTTAGGGCAAGTTCAACAATGTTTAGGCATGAGAGTAAAATTAGACAAAGAGTAATGCCATTACTCTAGATCAAGAGCAGTATGAAGAGCAGTTACTGGAAAAATTTAACATGATCGATTCTAAAGTTGCAAGTACTCTGATGGAATGTAAATTAGATATAGTAAAGTCTGAAACTTGTGATATTATCTTTTAAGCATTAAGACTCAAGGTTGATTGGGAATATTTTGCAGTTTCGGGTAGCTTGACCTGCTGTCGTTCGTAAGTTATTTTTAAGTTGCCTATTGTGTAGTAATTTTGTATGTTCTTTTGTAAGATTATTAGCTACATATAAGATGTTTCAGTGTGGCAAAATAAATGAAGGTTTGATTATGTATAATACTTCATATTTTACATTTATGGATCAAAAAGCCATTTAAGTTTTTCCAAAACTAGCAATATTTTAAAGCTTTGCTTTTATTTCTATTTAATAAGTGTCGTCAAACTTGAAATGTTTATTACGTTCCTGGGAATAATAAAAAAATTAAACAATTTTTACTACCTTTTTATTACCTATTTCTTAAATGTATGAATAACACACTTACCAACTGACACTTTATATCAGTAAAATAATATAGGTATGACTTCAGTTTGCAAAATTTCGTTCTCATTTCATAGGCATTTCAAAACATCATTCCTTAAGTTTCAAGTTATTCAATTGGTTTAATGCAATTTGGGGAATATTAAAATCAGTAGCCACCACTTGTTATAATGAGACCATTACAACAAGTGGGGGCTACTGATTTTAATGCCCCACACCCACAATGGCGAATTCAGAGACCTGAATTCGCCATTGTGGGTGTCTTTATTAACGTTATCTTCACTTTTGGACGATGAATAACTATCTTCAAGTTCGGAAAGTGAACAAAGTGAGCGTCCAAAATGAAATTCCTCGATCTGGAAAGAGCCCAGCGATCACTTGTTAAGGTTATGTACTTTAAGCCATTTAGGTTCCCTACAGCAGACCTCTATCCAGTAAGCTTCTGTCAGTTAGAAAACTGTACATACTAAATGTGACCTTAACTCTCAATAAATGTCTTCCTTTTGACCCAAAAACTCAGACCAGAAGACACAAAGATATTGTGGCCTACTCTCCAGGGGTTCGATCAGCATTTGCCAGGCGTCAATATGTTACACAATCGGCTTACATTTATAATAAATTAAACCTTATGTGTGAAATATATCCTATGCTGTTATACGACTGTAAAAAAGCAATAAGGAATTGGCGGCTAAGATCCCTAACATATTAAGAAACAGAAAACCTTCTGATCAGGGTGAGATAACATGCTGGATATCCTAACCAAACTGACCTTACACCACACACACAGACCACACACGCACACTCACCACACATATAACACACGCCACACACTACATATACTCGTACACCGCCACGAGTACATTATGCATTCTTTACGCATCTTGAGCTGCTTTTATTTTTGTTTTATTATTATTTTAATTTTTTTTTCGTATTTGTTTTAATTTCATTTTCTGTAATATTTAGCTTCATCACTTCCATTGTTAAGATAGCACATAAGGGAAGAGAAGACAGCTCCGACACAAATACTATTGAAACTTACTGGAGCTGCCTCAATTTATGTATGACAATGTTTGAATGAAATAAATATTTTTGTATTTTGTTTTTTTTTTTTTTTTTAACAAGAGTCCTGATCTTTGCCAAATAAACTGCAAGATGTACCTACTCGTAGAATGTTGGTAAAATTTACATTTAAATGTGATACGGAACCCTTCTCATTTTCTTCACTATCAGTTTGAGGTCTATTACTTTGTATTAAAGGACGTGCTTGAAGTGAATGATACTTGTTTTTAACTCCCCTCTTTTGAATTCTTCACTTCTTTCTTATATATAATACTTTTCCACTTTTATCGATCCATGATTATAAACCTCTATTATGGGTAACAATTATATAGCGGTCGTATTATCATGTTTGTAATACTTCAGGATGTATACAGGTCGCACTCGTAATACTTATTCGACTTATATATAATGGTTACAAATACTACGTGTAAACAACTATTATCCGTGCAGCAGTTGTTTAAAGGGTAATTATATGACAAAATTGACAGTATTACGTCGTTTATACGATGAAAAAGTTTACACTACGAAAAGTTATATAAGTAAGTTTTATAGAAGTCGTCGTAGACGCTATTATATGACGATCGTATAAAAATGTCGAAATATTGTCTACACGACATTATTATACGACGAAAAACGTATATGACTATTCGGTCACATAATGCACCAGTACATGACAAAGAGTTAAAAATATACTATAAAACAACTTTAATAAGTAAGTTTTATAGAAGTCGTCGTAGACGCTATTATATGACGATCGTATAAAAATGTCGAAATATTGTCTACACGACATTATTATACGACGAAAAACGTATATGACTATTCGGTCACATAATGCACCAGTACATGACAAAGAGTTAAAAATATACTATAAAACAACTTTAATACGACTCAAGGTCATATAACTGATTATATGACAAAAATGTTAGTTGGGTAGTCGCTGCAAAATGTTAAAAAATAATGTAGCTCATAAAATTACACCATCCATAGTAGAATACAAGAATGCTAATGAAATGTTTAACGCCCTTTTTAATGTTGTGCAAAAGGAGTACCAAATTGTTTTCAAGACCAAAACCATTAAATTAATGGATCGTCTGTTCGATTTAAGCAAAGGGCTACTTCGGGTATTTATAAAAGTAGAGCGAAACTATACGAGCTATATGGTATGAAAAAATACAGGTTTGATACTCCCTTTCTAGAGTGTATAAAAATATTCAAAATTATTCAAAAAAATTTGTGTATCTGCTAAATCAAAATTTCGAAGCGATATAATTAAAAATTCAAATAATAAAGTAAAAACCACTTAGAAAATTATTAATAATGAAACTGGCAAATCTGTTAAACAGGATAAGCAACTTGAAATCATGGTCGACAACAAATTAGTGCATAAGGCCGCTGACGTAGCTGAGGCATTTAATGAGTTTTTTGCTAACATATCAATAGCTACAACTCGCTCCTTAAATTCATCCCCATCTAAAGCTGAGAATCTTTTGCATGGTAGTGTATCTAAGTGTAGTCGTCTGTTTCACTTTGAACACATATCCCCGCGTGATGTGGTTAATATTTTTAAAACACTTAAGTCTAAAAACACCAGTGATTACTGGGACATTTCCATTAAAGTATTAAGTAATATAATAGACATCGTAGCCCCCTATCTAGCTGTTAATTTTAATAAATGTATTGACTTAGGGATTTTTTCTGATTTAAATCAGAAAAAATCCCTACTTACTTACTACTTACTTTTCTTCATTAATGAAGAAAAGAGAGAGAGGTCGCAAAATGCTATTGGATTTTTTTGTGATCTCTCCAAAGCCTTTGATTGCGTGTGTTAGATTATTTACGTTTTTATAAAGATATCACACTATAAAATACAATCATATACAAAAGAAATCAATGTCAGTCTATGAGATGACAGAGGTTATTGACAGATGTACGGTTACGTTCCATTCAACAATATTATTTATCAACATTAATAGGTTGGAAACAAGTTAATGAAGCAAAATAAAAGTAACTTTATTTAACTTTTTCATAAGAGAGATTTCATAAACTGATGTTACAATTTTTATGTAAACAATTATCATTGAGACTATATTGTGATTCCTAAACGTAGGTATTGTATTATGTTTCCGAACGAATCCATGGTTCACTGCTAACTGAAATCAAATCACACAATTATTTATGTTAATATTGTTATAAATGTTAATATAACAATTAATGATACTTAAAATGTTTGTTATGATTTTATATTGTAATTCAAATAAGAAATTACTTACTTTAGAATGATTCTCTGAACTGTGAGGATGTCAGTATTTTATCTAGCTTTATATACAGCTTATAAATAAACAAGTAATTAATTGTAATAATACTTTAATAATATTTAAAACAGTTTAATTATATTTTCAAGGGTTCTTCATAGCTATGCTAAAAGTTATTTTAGTAAAATGTGATGCTCTTTGCTGATTGGTTCAAAGATGGTTGAGTTATTTGTTTACATTATAATGTTGTTAAAATTAATATATTTCAAGGACTATGGTAAACATTTAATATATTGCTTAGTGATGCTAATATGTTTCAAAACGATTCTAAAACATAACATTTGTTTATAATCTCGTATATCTGAAGTAATTTTACCCACACACAATACTCGTTTGTGATTGGTCTAAAAGTGCGGTATGTTAGAGGGTTATATAAGGCTAAGATGTAGCCGGCTCTGCACAGTCTCGAGTCGAGAATTCTGAAAGTTATAACTAATAAGGATAAGTGAATAATATATCTGAAGGAACTGCGCCAAAGTACTGGTTCATTGCTGTAAGTAAATAGTCATTAGACATTGTTATAGATTTATGATTATAATGTATATTGTGTGTTATTTAGGTTGGGAATACTTTCCTGGCTAATGGTATTATGTTGCTGTACTTCTAAGTACTCTTGGACTGCTGTCCAAGAGTTAGAAGTTAGTGTATTTTAAAGATAACATTGACAAAGAATGAAACGTATTGATAGATATGTTGTCATGTTTCCAAGGAGTTTCTTGTCCGGTTCTTCTCCTTGAATGACCTAGTTTGCGAACGGACAACTACCTTACTTTATAAGTTTTTGACAAGTCTAAATTGAAATAAAATATCTAGTCTTGTCTGTCCGTGCTTTACTTTATAAAACCCTATTTCACACACTAAATAACTAGCTAGTAACTATCCTGATGTGCAAAGCTTATAATAAATAAGCTTTGCTTTGAGAAATTAGACCTTAGATGTTTAGACCATTACATTCCTGTACATATTTACACCTACTTATAATTTTATATATAGGTATGTGTATTACCCAAGTCATAAAATCTCTTACGTGCACTATGACATACTTTTGCGTAAACTCCGCCATTACGGTGTCGAAAATGAAGCTCTCAACGTGATAGGTTCTTATATACATAATAAATTACAGTGTGTAGATATTAACGGTGTGGAATCTTCCGGGCTACCAGTTCAGTTAGGTGTACCGCAAGGCTCAATACTGGGTCCATTCTTGCTTTTAGTATATATTAATGATTTACCATTTTATTTAAAAGACATCTGTGACGTTGTGCTGTTTGCAGATGATACCTCTCTAATTTTTAAAGTAGACAGGAATAGACTTGATTTTGACCAAATAAACAGTGCACTCTCAACAGTTACGGATTGGTTTACGTCATATAACCTAGTTCTTAATACCAAGAAAACGAAATGTGTAAAGTTCGCCTTGCCTAACGTTAAAAATTTAGGACCCAACATTGTTTTAGACAAAGAGGTGCTTGAAACTGTGGGCTCGGCAGTTTTTCTGGGAATAACGGAAGATGCCAAACTTCAGTGGGGACCATACATATCAACCCTAGCAGGAGGGCTCAGTTCAGCCGCCTACGCCGTCACGAAAGTAAGACAATATACTTATTGACGTTGATACGGCTCGTTTAGTTTATTTTAGTTATTTCCACAGCGTCATGTCCTACGGTATTCTACTGTGGGGCAAAGCCGCTGACATACAAAATACATTTGTACTCCAAAAACGAGCTGTCCGAACAATTTACCAGCTCGGTGTCAGATGTTCTCTGAGAAATTTCTTTAAAGATATTGGTATTCTCACGGTTGCTTCGCAATTCATCTTAGCCAACATCGTATCTGTTAGACAAAATATTCACGTGTACACCATAAACTGTGATATTCATAATATTAACACCATAAACAAAGACAAACTGCGAGCCCCTTTTCACCGACTTCAAAAGGTTCATAACTCTTTTGTTGGGCTTGGTATAACTTTGTATCGTGGTCAATGAGGCCCGGATAGCTGTCGAGTCCACCATGAAGTACCTGGGATTGGTGCTCGACAGCCGATGGGAATTCGGGCCCCACTTTCGGCGGCTGGCGCCCAAGCTGATGGGTGCAGCAGGCGCGCTATCAACGCTGCTTCCCAACATGGGGGGCCCGAGCGCCGCCTGTAGGCGGTTGCACGTGTGAATCGTGCGGTCCATGGCCCTATATGGGGCCCCTGTGTGGGCGATGGACCTGACAGCCGGAACACTCGCCTTTCTGCGCAACCCGCAGAGGGCGATGGCCGTCAGGGTCGTCCGCGGGTATCGCACGATTTCCTACGAGGCGGCTTGCATCCTGGCCGGATCCCCGCCTTGGGACCTAGAGGCGAAAGTACTCGCGTCATTGTACCGATGGCGCGAGGAAGAGCGGACACGGGGCTCCAGTCAGGCGTAGCGGCAGATCGAGCTGCGCCGAAAGGAGCTCCGTCAGGTCCTGGTGGCGGACTGGCGGCCGAGGCTTATGCGCCCTACCGCCGTCGCTGCCGTCGAGGCGATCCGGCCAGTACTCGACGACTGGCTCGGGAGAAGGCATGGCTCCCTGTCGTTTAGGGTGGCGCAGGTACTGCCAGGGCACGGCTGCTTCAGCAAGTACCTGCGTCGCTTAGGGAGGGAGCCGGACGCTCGGTGCCACTACTGCGTCCAATGCGGGGAGGACACGGCGCGGCACACGCTCTCCGAGTGTGTAGCTTTTGAGGAGCAGCGCCGTGTCCTCACAAATGAAGTAGGAGGCGACCTGACGCTGCCAGCAGTAGTGCGGAGGATGGTCAGTAGCGCAGAGTCGTGGGACGCGGTGGTGTCCTTCTGTGAGGACGTGATGTCGAAGAAGGAAGCTGCGGAACGGGAGAGAGAGATCTCAACTCCCTTCCCGGGCCGCAGAAGACGCACCGGGCGCCGAAGAAGGGCGGATAACGCCCTCTTCCGCCCCCCATGAATGGGTCCAGGGGCGAGGGACATGGGGAAGTCCCCGCCCCCTATTCGATGGACCCCGAGGCGCGCGCCGAAATTCGCGCGCGCCTCTGAGGCGATGCACGGGGTAGTTTGACACCCCACTACCCCGTGCAGGAGACGAGGCCCGGACAAACCGGGCCAGCACGAGGGTGTGGGGCCGTCGAAGAATTTAGACTCCCGCGGCCCCACGCGCGCTCGTGATAGAAGAGACACCGGGATGGTTTTAGTCAGTAAGAGTTTGACAGACCCCGTCGCCCACCCCAGGGCGGCGGACATCCATTGAGGATTTCCACCCCGGAAAAAAAAATGGTATAACTTTGTATAAAAAGATACCCTCTGCTTTGCTAGACTTGCCTTACAATGCATTTAAAGCAAAAATCAAATACAAGCTTTGTTCAAAGGCATATTATTCCGTAAATGATTAAATGATAAGAATAGCTGGTCGCTCTGATTAACTCAGGACAATGTTTGTGTTCTTTCTCCGGAATCAGCTTACTGACACGTTATATGAGTTCATATAATTCACTTTTTTTTTACAATACATAAATATGTAAGCTGACACGCACTTTATGCCTGGGTCTTTTATTGAAGTAATAAGTTTTTAGTTATTTAAATTTTCATTTAAATGTATACATGTATATATACGTTTTGTTTTGCTTTGCTGGTATTTTGGCGTGGTAGCTGGCATATGGTCAATAATTTCATTGTTATTGTATTTTCTTGTGTTCATCACTATACATAGTATTGTATCATGTGTTTTTTTTTTTAAATGAATAGACAGCTGTGCTGCTGGGGAGTTTCTTTCGCCACTTCTTCTTCCCAGTGAAAGCACTAGGAAGTGTCGATGGGTGGGCGTTTTGGGGGACTGTCTTATGTAATATTGACGTTCAAAAAGTGCTGACTCTCAGCGTAATTTGAATAAATGACTTTTGATTTTGAGAGATCATAACTTGTCATGGTCACTTCTGCATTGCATTGATTACATTTACCATAATTTTACCATACTATATGTAAATAGGAGAGTACATAAAATTTTTGTACGTAATTAAAACTTTTTTCGCAAGAGGTCTGACTACTTATATTTTGGCAAAATTAATCTTTTTCTAAATGAATATTTATCCCTACATATCGTGTACACTGGTTCTGTTTTCTTTTTATTGTAAAGATCTACATCAAAGGAAAAAATATTTCCGTTTAATACTCGATATCCGATTCTCTTTCTGTTGGTGGAGAATTGGTTACGTTAGTAGTAGACAACTTTTCATAGATAGTAGAAGAGATATTAGTTTGAGTAGTACATTAGAAAAAACAGTTATGTCTGAATTAGATACCATTTATAAAGCCTTAAGGTTAGTACCCGACTGACGGGAACACAAATGTGCTCACCAGATTTTTAAAATTATGTGGCCAATTAGTAAGCCAGTTTTGTACTGAAAGCAGAAGTGAACTAAGTAGGTGTGCCCCTCTCAATGGGATTCAGGATGAACAAAGTAACAGGCTCTGCTGCTCGCTTAATTAATTCTAATGGGATTCCATCCGCTTGGCAAGGCATTTGTACTGCTTTAGTGAACAATATCGCGGACCGATGAGATGAGACTGCTCTATATGACGATTTAGCAATTTAATCATTTATATATAATTTTAAGGTTCTAGCACCGCGCAGGAGTTTTATGAGCTTTGCCAGAATCTACAACATATTTTTTTTTTGTTTATGGGAAACCCGAAATACGTGTCTAGTATTTTTAAGTAAAAAATCTATGTACAAATTTTCAAAAAGATATAATGAAAAACCACAAAGTTATATTCTACTTGATTGTCCCAACAAAAATATGGTCAAAGGTCCGTACGGGCGGGCGAGCGCGGGCGTTGACTTCTGGCTCAGCTGTGGTATGGGGCGCAAGTACTACGATCTATCGTGACCGCTCGGTAACAACTTTGCGGTCTCATTCTAAATGATTGAAATCAATTCAGTTGCTTATTCTGAACAAACTATATTTAGGTTTCGCAAAAACAAAAAATAACGTTGTATATAGTACTATAATGACCTATGTAAGCCTGTGTTATAGGTATCTATTTAGTCATAATTCTAATTCTAATGTGGTTGTTTAACTTTAGTTAGTTTCGAGGTTAAATTCGATTGTATAAGGGTACTCTAATATTTTTACTGTCTATAAATACGAAAGCCCGACCCTAGGTGGGAGTTCTTCTTCATCGAGTCATCGAACGGAGCACACTACCAGTTAAGTAACCCTTAATACTTCTAAAAAAGTATTATGTGCTTCATGTCTTATATTCCACTTGTGTATTGGTTCACATGTTATTCTGATTTGTGCTTAGGTTGCTGTCCAAGATATAGAGGTTAGTGTATTTTAAAGATCATATTGACAAATAAAGAAACGTATTGATACAATTCGTTTTTACTGTTTCCGGGGAGTTTCTTGTCCAGTTCTTCTCCTCGATGACCTAGCTTTGCGAACGGACTACTAGTTTTTTTTTAATAAATTCCTGACAAGCCTAAATTGAAATAAAATATCTAGTCTTATCTGTCTGTGCTTTACTTTATCCCTTATAATATACCCACACTGTGGGTATAGTAAGGGATAAAGTAAAGCACACGAGCGGCAGCCGTTTCACGACGTATTTAGTACCATATTTCACGAAAATGACCAGTTATCGTCGGTACAAAAGCTTCATTATTTGAAGAGTAATCTAACCGTAACAACTGTTACGTAACTTCTCAATGACTCATGCAAACAATGAAGAGGCTTGGGATCAATTAGTAAAGCGTTACAACAATAAATGAAATAACTGTAACGCAATATTAATTACTACTTTATTCACACAAAATGCCTATGCAGTCTGAGTCAACAAATGCCATATAACAGTTAGTAGATACTATATTCACGTGTATAAAATCTTTGAAGAACATGGGTGTGAAGACTGATACCTGGGACCTAATGATTAATCACTTAGACGGTTGATTTCAACATGAATGATGTAATCAAATATTTGTAACAATAGCTTGAAAATTTAAAAGAGTGTCCATGGAGTTTCTTGTCCGTTCTTCTCCATAGGTACCTACTCTTTGGAATGGGCGACTAGCTTCATGTTATTGATTGACCGACCTTCTGACAATTCAAAAATGCCTGTAACTGGTTTATTTGAAATAAATGATTTGATTTGATTAGTTATCACTAAATTAGAGCCTGAATCTGTAAAACTGTGGGAACAACGCATTAGTATGCATAATGGGGGTGTTGGGGCTCCGTTGACGATACCCCAGAGTTGTTGTAGGTAATTAATGAGTAACACTAAAACCACCAGTATTGAGCCGCACTTGTTTTATTTACACCTGACCGCGTGACGGAGGTATATTTACGACTGAATTATATTCTGTTAAAGTTTATTCATTATACAATAGCATTTTGCTGTATGAGCATTATTGGCTCCCGAGGGAAAGGTAAACATAGATCGGTTAACAATATATGTTACAAGGTAAATAAAGTATAAAATGGAACAAAATATTTTACAAGGTGAATAAACTATAAAATAAAGTAAATGATAAAGCACTAAAACAATAAGAGAAACACACTTATTTAAATGAATTATTATAATTTAAATCTACTTCCTATTGGGTTTATCGAAAGCCGATCTGTTGCAGCGTAGGTAGTAATTTCCTCCAGTTCTATATCTTCTGACTTCTTTCGAGGTTTTGTCGAAAGTGTCTGTTGTTTCTTCGCTATATCACTTTTCTTACGTGTGGCAAGATGTCTGCTTATTTGCCATTCTCCAATAGCGATGACGTTTCCTCCCACCAGCAGAGAGCTTACCGTATAGTTGCCGATGTCGTGGATACTTAACTCGTTCGGTAGGCTTTCTCGTTGTTTTTGTGTGATTATCTGGTTGTCCAGTAGTCTTATGTTCTTCTGATAATTCTAGTTTAGGTAGCACGATCTTTGTGTACTTTAACATTTTGCACATGTCATTTGGTGGATCAATAGTTGGTACCTCCAAAGTCGTTCCAATATTTGTATAGTTACTAAAAACATTATGTGAGTACATTGTTTCGTCTTTGTGCTGTAGTATACAATCCTGACCTAGGGCTATGAGTCCTGACTTGGCAATTGTCAGCGTTGTAATTTGATTCTCACACACAATTCGCGGCGTACACTCATTGATGCAGTTATACAAACATATTGTTACGAATGGACCTTATGTCGATGGCATAAGGTTCAATATCGCGTGACATGCAGTGTGTCACTTTTAAACCCTATCTCGCTAGATCTAGACATTTCCTAGGTACAATAATAAAACGCATTGCTAGACTTAGGACGGCCTATCGAATGGTACAGGTCTCAACAGTTTTGTCAACAAAGTGTCGACATCGAAATTTCTAGAAACCCGTTTCCGGGAATTACCGTAGGTACTTACTGGCCGGTGACCTCGAAGTTATGCAGTATTATTATTACGCCTAGAGGATTCTGGAATGTTCGATCAGCTGGCCTATATAAAGCGCCGCGACGCCGACGCAGAGTCAGTCTACACTCGACTAGCGATACGAAAACAGCGACAGTTAAGAAGCGATCTTTGAGAATACCTACTGCGACAACTGTAACGAGAACTGTGAGTACTACGTGGAGTAACATCTGTAGCGTTATTGTGTGTTTACAACACGGACTTCGTGGACATAAGGGAAGACTTCGGTGCAACGTCAGCGACATTCTACTTGTCATTGCCTACAATCGACTGTACCTTCGTTGCCAATAAACTTCGTAACCCTTAACCGGCGTTTAAGTACCCCTAGCCCGTAACAATTGGTGTCAGAAGCGGCATGCCGGTCACGCCAAGGGAAGATGAAAGAGTTCGCACGCGACGACAAGCAGCGATGGATTTGGCGCGTCAAGAGGAAGAATCGGTTGGTGTCCCTGTACCCGGAGTAGATGCGGCCGTCGTAACACCGACGAATGCGAGTGCGCCTACTACCACCACTGCTCCCGGAGCCAGAGGACCCGATTTTTCGGCGTTGCTGGCTCACTTGACGGCGCAAATAAAGCTGAGTATAGAACAATCCCAGGCAGCAACCCAGGCACAAATAGAAAAAACCCAGGCGCAGATTAAAAGTGTAGCAGAATCCCAGGCAGAAACCCAGGCTCAAATAAAACAATCCCAGGCAGAAACCCAAGCAAAAATAGATGAATCCCAGGCAAAATCTCAGCAACTAGTATTAGAACTAAACGAAAAGTGGGAAACAACCAAAGAAGAGGTCAACGAGCTTAAAATAAAAACAGCAAAACAAGATGCCCGCATGGACCAGCAGGAAGCTCGTATAGAGAAACTAGACAATACCATCATGGAGTTTGGGAAAGAAATAGAAAGAGTACAAAAAGGAGGTATTAAAGGTGTGATACCTGTACCTAGTGCTTTGCCGACGTTCCAAGTACCTCATTTTGACGGTACAACGTCATGGGTGGCCTTCCGTCTACAGTTTGAAAAAGTCGCAAAAGGCAACAATTGGGATGACGATCAAGCGGTAACCGCTCTTACGCTTGCTCTGCGTGGTGATGCGGTACAAATTCTCGAAAATATTTCCGGCGATTGCAATACCCTAGCCTGTCTGCTAGAAGCGTTGGAGTCTAGATACGGGGAGAAACACCTCGAACATGTTTACAGGGCTCAACTCCGCGACCGCACACAGAAAAGCAGTGAGGGTTTGCAACAATGGGCATCGGAAATAGAACGTATTGTTCGGAGGGCGTATGCTTCAACGCCGGGAGCAATTGATGCTACTACGGTGCAAGCTTTTACTGATGGAATCCGAGATGCAGAAGTCAGGGCTGCAGTTCGTCTGGGTCATCATCAGACTCTGAAGGCAGCCTTGACACACGCTCTGGAGGTGGAAGCAGTACGCCAAGACGGCCGACAACAGCACCGCATTCGCGAGGTAACCCCAATAATAAAAACTCGGCAAGGACCAACCTGCTATGAGTGCGGCGAAAAGGGTCATATTCGGATCAATTGTCCCAGGAAGTCTAAGGGAAGAAGTACTTCTGGGACACAGGTGGAAGCCGAGGATTTAAACTAAGAACAGCCAGGGCTATGGGGCGAGTACTGGCTGGTCGACCTGAAGCCCCCATTATAACAGTATCACAAGTGGGCGATGGAAACAGTCTTATTATAGAAGGAGAACTGAATGGTAAGTCATGCAGTTTCACGTTGGATACTGGTGCATCAAGAACTATTGCACGACCGGAGCTATTTCCTCGGACCATAGCATGGAAAAGAGGGTTTTCACAATGCCGATTACAAACCGCCACCGGCCAACCTGTTAAAGGAGAACGGTATTACCACCAAGATCAGAAACCTTAGTAGATATTAGACTATCTCCAATAGGATGCCGTAAACGTTGCATTATAATTGAAGATTCTGGAGATCACCCAGACTGGATAACAGCAAGGACACTGATGATGATTTCCGATAAACCAAAAGTGCGCATTATCAACGTTAGTAACAAAGAAATAATTCTTGAAAAGAATTGCATCGTGGGTGTGTGCGACCATGTAGCATCGTTGAGAAAAACAGAGGCGCACGAAAAGGAACGTGATAAGCAGTGGCAGGAACATGTATCGACACTACTCGAAAATTGTAAGGGCAATTTAAACAAATTCGAAAGTCACAAAGTTAAGCAACTGTTGTATAACTTCCATGACATCTTCTCTAAGACCGACAGTGACGTGGGAAGGACCGGGCTCGTCAAACACCATATAGATACGGGCGATACACAGCCGATAAGACAGAGACCACGTCGTATCCCCTTTGCAAGAGAACAGGAAGTGTCGAAAATGTTAAGAGATATGGAGAAAAATCGGATTATCGAAGCATCTACCAGCCCTTGGTCATCTCCAGTTGTCCTAGTCAAGAAAAAGGATGGCAGTACAAGGTTTTGCGTTGACTACAGGATGTTGAATGATGCCACGAAAAAGGACAGTTATCCCCTGCCACGTATAGATGATACTTTGGACTTGCTAAGTGGCATGAAATGGTTCTCCACAGTTGACCTTAAAAGTGGATACTGGCAGGTGGAAATCTGTCAGCAGGATAAAGAAAAGACCGCTTTCACCACTGGTCCTGGAAACGGTCTCTGGCAATTCAATGTCATGCCTTTTGGACTGTGCAATGCTCCAGCTACATTTGAGCGCCTAATGGAGCGCATCTTGGTGGGGTTGCTTGGTGATGCATGCCTGGTCTATTTGGATGACATCATCATTATGGGACGAAACTTCGCAGAGCACCTACGCAATTTGGAGAAAGTCTTTCAGAAACTGCGTGAAGCAAATTTAAAACTCAGTCCTAGTAAGTGTACACTATTCCAGAAAGAGGTTGGATACTTGGGACACATTATTTCGGCGCAAGGAATTCGAACAGACCCTGAAAAAATAAAAGCCGTGTCGAAGTGGCCTACGCCTCGTAATAAAACTGAGGTACGCTCTTTCCTGGGTCTGTGTGCATATTACCGTCGGTTTGTGAAGAACTTCTCCGAGTTAGCGAAACCGTTGCATCGTTTAACAGAGGAAAAGTGTCTATTTGAATGGAACTCTGACTGCGAACAGGCATTTGCTCTACTGAAAACTCACTTGTGTGAGGCTCCTGTACTAGGTTACCCTAGTAGGGAAGGCCGATTTTTGGTAGATACAGATGCCAGCAATGTGGGTATTGGAGGAGTTCTCTCTCAAACACAAGGAGATAGGCAGGTCGTTATCGCATATTTCAGCAAATGCCTTTCCAAGCCAGAAAGAAATTACTGTGTTACCCGCCGAGAACTTCTAGCCGTTGTTAAGACCTTACAACACTTCAAGAAATATTTGATTGGGAGGCAGTTTACACTTCGTACCGATCACGCTGCCTTACAGTGGCTCCTCCAGTTCAAAGACCCTGAAGGACAAGTAGCAAGGTGGATAGAGCAGCTGCAAGAATTTGACTTTGTCACTGAACTTCGGAAAGGCAAGTCACACAATAATGCTGATGCTTTGTCTAGACGACCTTGCGAAGAATCTTGCCGACATTGTACCAAACAGGAAAAGAAAGAGAACGTAAGGATTATCCAGGTGAATGCTTTGGACGAAGACTGGGATAATCAATCATTGGAAGACGCACAAAAGGAAGATAGTGACTTGAAGACAGTAATCGAATGGAAACAACGTGGCCAGAGGCCCGCTTGGAGTGAAATATCAGCGCTTAGCCCAGCAGCAAAAAGTTACTGGGCCCAATGGGACAGCCTGATAATTGATAATGGAGTTCTCAAAAGGAAATGGGAATCACCCAGTGGACAGGAGGTCACCTTACAGATAGTTGTTCCCGGTGATAAAGTCGCGTCAGTGCTACGACAGGTGCACGACGGAGTATCCGGAGGACATCTAGGAGTAAAGAAAACCCTGGAGAAGGTGAGAAAAAGATTCTATTGGGTGCATTGCCGCGAAGACGTAGAGGACTGGTGTAGAAAATGTGCAGCCTCAGTAAAGGGACCGCAAACGAGAGCCAGAGGTCGGCTGAAAGTGTACAATGTTGGTGCACCATGGGAAAGAGTTGCTGTCGATATAGCTGGGCCATTCCCTGTTACTGAAGAAGGGAATAGGTATATCATCGTCCTGCAAGACTATTTCAGCAAATGGCCAGAAGCTTTTGCAGTACCTAACCAGGAAGCTCATACAGTCGCCAAAAAGCTAGTTCACGAGGTGTTCTGTCGATTTGGCGTTCCCTTGGAGTTACACTCTGACCAGGGTAGAAACTTCGAGTCTTCACTATTTCAAGAGGTTTGCCAACTACTCGGGATACATAAGACTCGTACAACACCGTACCACCCACAGTCAGATGGAATGGTCGAAAGATTCAATCAGACGTTGGAGAATCACTTGGCCAAAGTAGTGGAAGAACATCAAAGGGATTGGGACCAATACATTCCACTCTTTTTAATGTCATACCGCTCAGCAATACACGATAGCACAAATTGCACACCGGCGAAAATCAACTTCGGCCGAGAAATTAGACTACCAATAGATGCATTAACCGGAACACCCCCCGATACTCCTATCCTAGCCGTCGACTATGTGGCCGACCTGCGGCGTAAGTTAGATGGAATACATGAGCTAGTGAGAGAGAATGGTCTGAAAACCAGTGAGAAGATGAAGATCCGATACGACCGCAAAGCTAACGTGCCCGGATTTGAAGAGGGAACTTCGGTATGGTTACATAATCCCATTAGAAGAAAAGGAAAGAGTCCAAAGTTCCAAGCCAAATGGGAGGGTCCGTACACGATAGTAACCAGAATAAACGATGTCACCTACCGGATTAAGAAAGGACCTAGAGGGAAGCTGAAGGTCGTACACGTAGACCGCCTAGCTCGCTATTATGGATCAAATCATGCTCGGGACGAGCATGACTAAGAAGGGGGCAATGTTACGAATGGACCTTATGTCGATGGCATAAGGTTCAATATCGCGTGACATGCAGTGTGTCACTTTTAAGCCCTATTTCGCTAGATCTAGACATTTCCTAGGTACAATAATAAAACGCATTGCTAGACTTAGGACGGCCTATCGAATGGTACAGGTCTCAACAGTTTTGTCAACAAAGTGTCGACATCGAAATTTCTAGAAACCCGTTTCCGGGAATTACCGTAGGTACTTACCTGGCCGGTGACCTCGAAGTTATGCAGTATTATTATTACGCCTAGAGGATTCTGGAATGTTCGATCAGCTGGCCTATATAAAGTGCCGCGATGCCAACGCAGAGTCAGTCTACACTCGACTAGCGATACGAAAACAGCGACAGTTAAGAAGCGATCTTCGAGAATACCTACTGCGACAACTGTAACGAGAACTGTGAGTACTACGGGAAGTAATATCTGTAGCGTTATTGTGTGTTTACAACACGGACTTCGTGAACATAAGGGAAGACTTCGGTGCAACGTCAGCGACATTCTACTTGTCATTGCCTACAATCGACTGTACCTTCGTTGCCAATAAACTTCGTAACCCTTAACCGGCGTTTAAGTACCCCTAGCCCGTAACAATATGTTTGGTCTCTGTAGTTTTATCCATTGGTCAGAGCATTGTTGTGGTACCCAATCACATGTTATATCGTTTACATTCTGACTAAGCATTTTTGCCTCGCAAGATGCCGTAGTTCCATGCAAGTTGCTAATAGTTATTTAGGCGTGGCAGATGTAGTTGTCCGCCTCCATTCTTGAAATCAGCATCTTCCATCTGTATGTAAGTATTTTTTACGAAGTTCACTCCGATGTACTTTGTTGTTATTGCTATCACCTGACAATTATTACTTGTGTGCAGTCTAGGTATAGATATATATAGGTATACTAAATGATGACGAATATACATTATATCGTAATATACTACGATATAATGTATATTCGTCATCATTTAGTAACGGCATATGTAGTTCGAATGGTAGGTATCGTTCCGTTAGCCGTGCTTTGACATATATGATATTATAAATATCTTTAGTGTTTGCTCCTTTACTGTTTATATGTAGCGTTAATTTTTTCGATATAACTCCGGCAATGAAATTGAGTTGTTCTGATAGTTGCGCCAGCGTGAATAGCTTCATATCCAGATGTCCTCTGTAGATATCTGTCAATGCACTTAGTAGCATTTGTTGGTTTCTGCTCAATGCAGTGAGTAATAAGCTGGCAGTTAGCGCTCCATCGTTGACGTCATTCATTGTTTGCATGACTCGAAATTGTTGTCTAATACAGTAATATTGTATTTTGTTTCGTTCATGAATTGCTGAATTACTTCAAGTTGCCTTTTTACAAAGTCTTCACTTTTCTTGATGATAGTTTTCTGCTTCGATAATCGATGTTTGATTTTTTATCAACTCTAGTAAATATTGCTCGTTTGTTTTGATATTTTGAATGTCTTGGGAGTATTTTTCTGCGAAATCGCAGTCCAGGACGCCAAACAGGGTTCGAGCAATGTTTCATACGCCGTTAATGTAGCCACGACGCCTTCATTGTTGATGTTGAGAACGTCATACGTTATATTCGTTCAACTGGTTCAGTTCGAATTTAAGCTGTTGTATCGTAGTGACATGGTTCGTTAGGCATCATCGAGTCGCATAGTTCATCTAAACGATTCACGAATTTCTCGACCTTCGTTGTGCTTTGCCAGAAAGTTGTTAGGTTGTAGTAGACTATAAGCTTCCATTCATCATGAATAATTTGAATATTTCCAATAGGATCGAAGTAAATTGGTTGATTTTCTGTTAAATGCGTTATTTTAAAAGGCTGTAAGGGTGTTGCTTGACCACATGATAGCATGGTAAAGAGTACTAGTAACACCATGAGCAAGCTGTTAGCATGTCTCTGTAGCGGAGCCTATTTTATTATAGGTCTTTTTAGGGTTCTATTTTGTGTCTTCAGCGTTACTACACGAACTAAGTTGTCGCTTCGTGGGTGCAGTTCCACGACTCGGCCCATAGCCCATTTACACGGAGGTAAATTGTTTTCCTTGACGAGAACTAGCTGACCTTTCTGTATATTTTCTTTGGTTCTTTGCCATTCGTTGCGGTTCTGTAGAAGATGTAGTTATTCTTTTGACCAGCGATCCTAATAATGTCGGCGCATAAGCTCTATAAGTTTCCAGTATTTGTTTCTAGTGTAAGCTAGCGTTAATCTTGCTCCACCATGTAGGGTTCGTTGAAGTACCTTTTAATTAATAATTGGGTCAGTCCTTCCTCTCCCGGGACGAGGACGGGATGTTTAGTCTCTACAGGCAAGTTTGAGTGATATAGACGTACACCATCGCGTAGAATACCATCCGAGTCCAAAAATGGGTTGAGCTTCAAAATGTTGCCTTTGTTAGGAAGTTTTCCGATAACCTTGAGAGATTTTATTTCGTTCTCAAAATAATTTCGTTGTACTGGTTTGATAATTACTTCCAAAGCGTTATTTATATCATTTAATTTCAGATCATTACACTTCGACCTTCTTTTTTTTCGTAATGCATCAGCGAAACGTATTACCCATGCGAGTATTCTTGTAATACAATCCATTTTGCTATGCCGCTCGAGTAATGGATCGACCATTAATTCATTTTTGATCGACACGCGTTCCGTACTATTAATCGATTCATTACTCGAGCGGCATTTTTTTTTTTTTTGGGACAAAACCCGCCACACTGTTCCCAACCCACTGCAACTCCTGAAAGCCAGAATCAACAGTGGAGACCGCCAGAAAACGCCGAACAATGAAGCTCGACGAGTCCCGGAGAAACGATTCAACTGTCCTGGGTCCCGCAATGAAATTAATCAGAAAAGAATAGCGGAGGAGTAAGAAAAAAGATATTTTTTCCACTTCCCTCCATAACAAGCAGGAGACAGAACAGAACTAGGCCAATCGGCACAAAGGGACATTATTGCAACTGGGAGAAGCCCAGATTACCAAGGACCACGGAATAAAATTTGATTAAGTTAATGGGTCCTAGGTAGGTATGTGCTGTTACAATTGATTCCAATAATAGGTATGGCAAAAGCGCCTGAACGCACGGAAATTAGTTCTAGTTTCTACAAGGTCCGTATAATAAACAACTCCGCATGTAACTTGTACACTATCCAACATAATATTGCGTTCATTCTGCCAAAGAATACACTCCTACAAGATGTGATGTGCGGACTGTTCAAATTCACAGTTCGATGTAGAACACTGACACAAAGGCGAAGGAACAAGTTTAAAAGAATACAGTTTACTTTTCAAAGTTGCCATGACCTGTGAGAAATTGGGCAACGCAGTGGTCAACCTCCAGCCATGTCTTAGCCAGCTGATCGCCAACGGATGGAAAGAACAGATGGAGGTGCCGGCCCTTGATGGAATTATCCCACCTACTTTGCCATTCGGATAAGAGGTCCTCTCAGACGTCAGTCTGAGGTTTAAATAATCTAGAAATTCTATTAAGGTCGCGTTGGAGTGACGTCACGGATGTCAATCAGTGGAAAGCTCTCTGCATACTTCTCGCCAAACAAATTATAATAGTAGTGTGATTTGCAAAAGTTTATTGTGAAAGTACTTATATAAGTGCAAATTACTAGTGACAATATTATCTAGCTTTGATGTGGATGTGTTAAGTGTAATAACTATAAAAACTTTTAATCAAAAAAAAAAAAAAGAACTTAAGTACCTGACACCTAAGGGAAATAAACAGTGTTCTGTTCGTGAGCGGGAAACAATCTGTGACCAATCTTTAGTGTGTGCGTACCTTTATACCAATACTGTACTCGGTCTATGGTATCTGTCCGTCCCATACACGCCGTAAAAAACCACCATAAAGAGTTTTTTTTTAAAAAAGCGCCATCTGTTGTACGCTTAGTGAACTTTGTGGACAGCTTTATTACATCACTAGCTTTCCGCCCGCGGCTTCGCCCGCGTGGAGTTCGGTTATATCGCGCTTTTTAGATTTCCCTCAGGAATATCAAATTTTCCGGGATAAAAGGTAGCCTATGTTCTTTCTCAAGGTCTAAAGATTGTCTGTGCCAAATTTCATCAAAATCGGTTGAGAAGTTTAAGCGGGAAAGCGTAACAGACAGACAGACAGACAGACAGACAGACAGACAGACAGACAGACAGACAGACAGACAGACCGACAGACAGACAGACAGAGTTACTTTCGCATTTATAATATTAGTATGGATAACAAACAAATCCATCCTACGATGGCAAAGTGCGGTGGTTGTGGCAAATTTCTCTCGTAAACGGAGGCCGCAAATTGCAGTAAATGTAGGTCTTGGTACCATCGTGCCTGTGTGGGCATTCAGCATGCAGGTCGTTTATTGACCCCCTGGCACTGTCCTGAGTGCACTAAAAACCTGGCTAGGAATAACCAGTCGGAAACGCCAGTAAGGGCGCATGCACCATCGTCAGCTGAACACGAGGAAAGCCTCGTAAACCTCATGGACACTAGTCCTACTAACAGCAGAGCCCTTGACACTACTCAGGAGCTCAACCTCGACATCCTCAGAGCAGAGCTTAGCTTATTTAAACAGGCTTTTTTAAAATCGGTGCGGGATGAATTTAAGCTGCTCCGTGATGACCTGTCGGAACTGCGGTCTTCTGTAAACGCTACCAATGACCGGCTGAGTAATTTGGAGGAGAGTAGTATCGACGTGGCGCTCATCAGCGAGACGCTCCTGAGACCTGGGGACACGGTCAAGTTCCCAGGTTATCACGTCTACCAGAAGGATGGGCAATACAATGAGACCAACAGCCAGCGACACCGGATTTCCCAAGGCCTGGTGGTGCTGGTGAAGCGAAGAGTCGTCCACCAGGAGCTACCGCCCCCAACACTCAGCAGCATCTCAGCGCTGGGTGTGCAGCTGCATGTCGTAGGCACGTGTGTATGTGTATGTACGCAGCATACAAGCAGCCACAGAGACCACTCAACACAAGCGACATACACACGCTGCTAGCCTCACCACATCCCACCATCATCGCCGGCGACCTTAATTGTAAGCACCCAGCGTGGAACAGCGGAACCATCAACCAGGGGGGCCGACGAATCACATAAAAAAATCCGAATAAAAAAAAATTCTAATTGGAAATAAATTTGAAACCTCCTATTTTAAATCAAAATAGTAGTCGTCATGTATAAATAAATTGCGACGTTGCCGTCTTTCATGTTCGCGTGTACAGTGTGTTTGTTTTACATGTCAATTTAAAATTTTTATTGAATATTTTCTTATTAGAAAAAATTTTAAAACATTTTGTTTTCGAATGGAAATATTTTTTTTAGCATGTATGTATGCTATACTATTTCAGGTTAACGGGAACGCCCTCTGTTAGTTAACATACTGTATATTTGAAGTTGCGACATTTGTAAGAGTAAATCATGTTTTATTTCCACAACTAGCAGACACCTTCCCCCGTAACAGACGTGACAATTGTCAACTGTGTTTACATGCGTCAAAGACGGTATTAATGGGAAAAAGCGTTTTCTGTATGGCCCCTAAGATTTATAATAAAGTACCACAGTCATATAAAGCATTGCCGGTAAATTTGTTTAAAAAGAAAATTCGTGGTTTATTAACAGACAAGTGTTATTACAATGTAAATGACTTTTTGAATGGCATTATTACATATTTATTTTCTGACTATAATATTTATTCGTTTTTATTTTGTAATTTTTAACATGTAAATTTCATAAATTTGTACGCCTTAAGGGTGAAATATGTTGGGTCAGGGTTGCGGGTTGGTTAAACAAGAAACCGTGGCCCTGGCCGTCGCACAGGCAAGTGAAGAAACACGGGTGGGTTTTAGTCAGTAAAAGTCTGATACGCCCTTCCGCTCTACCCAGAGCGGGAGAAGTCATTTGATGATTTCCCATCCCAACAAAAAAAAAAGGGTGAAATATGTCGGACGAAAAAACCATATTGTGACATCCTGCATGCTAAATTTGCATGCATACACATGTTTGACAAATAAAGTTATCTTTATCTTCTGTATCTGATAATAAGTCTGCTCAGGATCGAGCTTGTTGACGTGCCATGAAGGAGCCCTATGTCCAGCAGTGGACGAGTAGGGGCTGATGATGATGAATGCGTCTAATATGGAGAGTGCCGCTAGATACTTCGAAGCCGACGGCATACCGCATTTTGAATGTTATGCACATAAATTAAACCTTTTTTTTTTTGTAGTAGTGTGTAGGTGGAACTCGGTATTCTTAATGCTGGAAAAGTTTGTTGAGCTAAGAGAATCTTTGCGAGCTACCATTCCAAATTTAGAAGCTGATCATCCGATAATTCCAATGGTGGAATGGAAGTGTATTGAATAACTATGTTTGATTTTGAAACCGTTTTACGAAGCCACCGCCATTTTAACTTTTAGCCTTATTAATACAGGGAATAATTATATTAAACTTGAATTATTCGACTCATTCGAAAAACTTGCTACAAAATTAAAAGAAGGCCTAACAGATTGGCTAGGAAATTTAGAAACAAATGAAACCATAAGTTTATGTTCTGTTCTGGATCCTAGATTTAAATTAGAAGCCATTAAAAAAAACAGGTTAAAATTATCTTAAAAAATAATAAATGAAATAAATAAAAAAATACAACCTAAAATAAATACTGATGAACCTGTATCATCGACATCATTTAAGTCGGCAACATCAGCAGCTGATTCTGTGCTATCACAGAATTTTAATCTGTGCTTCGAAGTCGACAAAGAATTTGTGCCAAAGACGTCAGCTGTTGAGGCTACCGAAAACTTAGGAAAAATATTTGGCTGACAACCTAATAAAACGAACAGAATGTCCCATAAAATACTGGCAAGAACACATTTATCTACCCGCATTTGTATGCACTATTTGTGAAACAGTGTAACATCGTGGCAATTTTAGTTCCTTGTGAACGTATTTTTTCGAAATCAGGATATACTATCAGTGATCGAAGAACACGGTTGTCTACTACAGAGGTAGCTCAACTAATGTTTTTAAATGTAAATAAAATATAAATTAAAGAAGAACTACTGTATATATCTGTGTATAATGTAAATAGTTGATTTTTGTCAATCAATGAACTTTTAAATACGCCTATTATTGATTTACGATTTATAGAAATTAATGTTAGAATAACCTTTACCAATTATAGACAGTCCTAAGCCTGAAGAGTATGAAGGAGAGGTCATTGATATCTTTTTCATCATCATCTACCTTTTTATCGTCCCACTGCTGGGTACAGGTCTCCTCTCATACAGAGAAGGATTGAGCACGATATCTTTTTATATTGCTTTATTTTTTTACATTCTTTTATAGCATGCGGTCTGTGTAACTGTTACGTATTGTATCTACGCGGACGCGGGAAGGGGTACACAAGTGAAAGGCTCTGTAGCTAGCAACGCACTGCTTTATTTGTACAGGGTCTCAACGGGACAATATGTAGGTGGCGCGCTTGCGTGTGCGCTTCTGATACACATACATAACAATTCCTCCCCTTAGTCCAAAACCCCGAATACAAATCAACATCCTCAACTAGCATCCAAAACAAAGTTTACTCTTAACTACTAAATATTTTGACAAAGGTACCTATTACTCTAAAAGTATTTTTTGTAACAAATAACAGGGCGATTACGTTTCGATTTCTTTGGTGTCTCCGTTATTAAGTCACCGCCTTGTGTGGTCTGAGTATAGAGTTCCTTTTGGGCCTGTACAGTGTCCTTCGCTAACTCGACATCTCTCGATGAAGAAGTACTTGGGTCGCACCCTTCTGCCCTCTTCTCTTTTTCCGAACTATCCGGCGAAGGATTCGGTGAGTCGACTTCCGGCTGGGGTATGTGCGTGTCTGCAACAGCTGGTGACGACGGAGGCGGCGGCGGTGATGATGGGGGCGACGACGATAGTGAGTCTGGCGCTGACGTTTGCGGCGCGGCAGGACAAGATGACCCAGGTAAGTTCACATTTGAATTCTGCTCATTATGCGGTTCAGTGTTGTTTCTTCCCTTGTATTGCATCAACTGGTTTATGTGCCTTTTATAGCTTTCTGTACTATAACAATCTTTTATTACATACAAAACTTTCCCTATTCTTTTAAGTACCACGCCCTTACACCATGTATACTTTATTTTATTTACGAACTTTTTATATAAAAAAACTTTTTTTTTAAAAAAAAAAAAAACCCCCTTCCAAAAACCACTACAAAGTGAAAAATAACTAATTTCGGAAGTCGGTGTCTTTGTTTTTGTATATTCCTTTTTTAACACCGACTTCCGAAATTAGTTATTTTTCACTTTGTAGTGGTTTTTGGAAGTCGGTTATTTTTTTGTAAAAAAGTTTTTATTTTACACTTTTTAGTTGTTAAAAATACTATGTATTCAGTTGCATTCATCAGACTGGAAGCTGGCGCCAATAGAGTTGGGAAACGACGTAATTTTGTTTACTTTAATTTTTACCCGTAAGTATTCCCTCAACTGCCTATGGTCTTCATCATCAAATTTACTGCAGACCATTTTTTTAACCCAATGGGTGCAAAGGTCTCATCAATACAAATGAATGAAGTCCAACCACAAAGTAGCTACTATAAACCGTTGAGGAGTTCCCGGAACTGGCCTTTGTCTTCATCATCAGAGCTCTTATGACAGTCACAACTCATCTAGGTGTAAAGTTCTTATCAATACAAATTAATCGAGCCCAAACACAAGGTAGCTGCTGTGAATTGTTGAGGAGTTCCTTCGACTGTCTCCCGGCTCCATCATCAGATCTACTCCAGACCTTTATTAAATTGTAGTGCTTTAAAATACTTAATGAAATGCTAAGAAATGCACTTGTCGCCCCTGCAATTTTTTAAAGTTCCCCTTGTTTTCTCTGGTCTTCCACCATCAACCCTGATATCCTTATCATGGGACCACCTTGGAAACGTCTTCTTTCCAAGAGAAAAAGAATTATCAAAATCGGTTCATAAACGACGAAGTTATGCGCGAACAAACATAAAAAAAAAAAGCATATATACGGTCGAATTGAGTAACCTCCTCCTTTTTGAAGTCGGTTAATAACCTCATTTTTCTTAAAATAACGGGTTTTCTTCTTCCCTTGTAGTTTAGTTTGCATACATTGTTGATTTTTACAATTTTAGACACAGACGGTGACGAGGGTAAGGGTGACTTTGGATCTATCAGATCCAATCGCGATCTTAACTTGTACCCAAACACTAACTGCGCAGGGGATAACCCAGTAGATGAGTGAATCGAATTCCGATAATCCATAAGGTATCTTAGTAATTTAAATGATGTTTCTTTCGGGCCATTAGACGACATAATACAAGACTGACTTTATTCCCTTTTTAATTACTTTAACAAAACTTTCCGCCTGACCGTTACTAGGTGGGTGATAGACAGGTGACGTAATATGTGAAATCCCGTTTGCCGTGCAAAATAGTTCAAATTCCCGCGAACAAAAAGCAGTGCCATTATCACTTACTATCGTTTTGGGAACTCCGAACCTAGACATAAAATCACATAACTTCCCCATCACCGCGGCTGACGAAGTAGCCGTGTTCATGTTATACACTTCTACCCATTTGGTATGAGCATCTACCGCTACCAAATAAACGCATCCTTTGATCGGGCCTAGGGAGTCTATGTGTAATTTGTAGAAACGACAAGGTGGGAACTTCCAATGAGCCAGCGGCGCGCGCGGTGGCGCGGGGCGCAATTGGATGCACACGTCGCATGAACCTATCATTGTTTCTATTGCGTGGTCAATTCCCGGGAACCAAAACCTTGATCGCGCTTCGGCCTTAGTTTTTACCACGCCTAGATGGGACGTATGTAATTCCTTGAGAATGATTTGGTATAAGCTCGGAGGAATAACCACTTTGTGACCTCTCATGACACAACCATTCTCGTAGGATAATTGTGATCTATATAAGTAGTATGGTTTTACCCTTACATCGCTTATCTTGGGTGGCCAACCATTCAAAATAAAGTCTATCACTATTCTTAATATTGCGTCACTACTTGTCTCCTCGCGCAACTTTTCTAAAGTTACGGGCATGCCTGCGTCTACAACAAAACAAACATAAGTCGCTCGGTCATAAGATACTTCGCAATCACAACACTGACACTGTTCGGTGCATGCGCACTCGTGAACTGTACGCAGCAAGCTCGCGCGCAAAAAGTAATCAGCGCTGTTGTCCGCGCTGCGGACATATTCTATTTTATAGTTATAGCTACTTAAAAACAAGGCGTACCGTTGTAACTATTCGCCGACATTTCTGGAATGCTCTTATGGGGCCCAAATATTGCCAATAGGGGCTTGTGATCCGTTCGAAGAATAAATGGTTCGGCCCTACCGTACAAATATTGGTGAAAACGACGCACGCCATAAATAATGGCGGTTGCTTCGTTTTGAATCTGAGCTGCTTCACGTACCTTAAACTCCGCTGAAAAGCGATATGCTTTTCAGCGGAGTTTAAGGTACGTGAAGCAAAAGAAATAGGTTTCTCCACTCCGTCTGAACCTACTTGTGAGAGGACCGCCCCCAACCAATTAGGGGATGCATCTACCGTTAGTATTATCGTCGCGTTCGGGTCAAAATGTGCGAGGATCTGTTCTGATGTCATGAACTCTTTTATTGACCTGAACGCCGAGTCATGAATATCAGTCCATCTCCACTCACACCCCTTTTTTAACAGATCGTACAACGGACTGAGGATTGTGGATGCGTTAGGCACAAAATTTCTGTAATAGTTAATTAACCCTAAGAACGATTGAAGCTGACTGAGATTTGTGGGCACTGGTGATTCCAACATTGCTTTTATTTTTCCGGCGCCTTTTTTAAGCCATCTTTAGTAATAACATAACCTAAGTAACTAATTTCGTCTTGGAAAAAACTACACTTTTCTTTTTGTAACGTTAACCCCGCTTCTTCTAAGCGCTTCAACACTAAATTTAGTTTTTGTGAATGATCCTGTCTATCCTTCCCAGTTATTAAAATATCGTCTAACAGGCACGACACTCCGTCTATTCCTGATAACAACCTCTCGATAGCTCGTTGAAAAATAGACGGCGCGCTGGCTAAACCAAACACTAAACGAGTAAATCTATGTAGTCCGCGGTTTGTATTTATGCAGGTTAGGTTTTTTGACTCATCGTCTAATACTAATTGGTTATAAGCTATAGATAAATCTAGTTTACTAAACTGCTGTCCGCCGTGGATTTCGTAAATAGTTCGTTAGTTGTAGGCAGGGGGTATTGTTCTACTTATAACTGTTTATTAATGCTAACTGAATAGTCGGCACACAATCTGACTGTCCCGTTTCGCTTTAGAACTGGAACTATCGGTGAAGCGTATTCCGAAAATTCTATGGATTCTAAAATACCTAAACTAACTAATCTATCGATTTCTTTATCGACCATTGCACGCATAGCAAACGCTACGGGGCGTGCTTTGCAAAAAACCGGTTTTGATCCATCCTTTAACGATAGTTTTACTTTATACTTATTAAATGTTCCTAATTCATTCGAAAATAACTTTGGGTATTGTAATTGCACTTCAGAAGTGCTATAAAAGTTAACCGGTATCAACTGTAAGCGAAATAATGATAAGAAATCTCGACCAAGAATGGGCGGGCCGCCATCGCGAACGACATACACATACATAATATTTGTACGATCCGCGTAGCGTATCGGCAAACGCAGCGTACCTAGACACACGATTTTCCCGCCGTTATACGTTATGAGCTGTTTACATGTACTTGATAATGGCACCTTTATGAAATTAGTTGTGTCGAATGCTTCCGAGACTACGGTTACCGCCGACCCGCAATCAATTTCAAATTTAAATGGCACGTTATTAATCCAAACAGTTTCCACCATGGGTTCTCCCCTGAATGAACGGATATAGAACAATTTACCGTCATCGTCAACCTCACCCTTGTCACTGCCATCCACCTGTACGCAATTCACTTTTGGACACATTTTACGCAAGTGGCCTTTTGCGTGACACTTTTTACAAACATAATTTGAGTACCTACAGTCAGCTGATTTATGATTTGAATAACCACATACACTACATTTCTCCTTCGCTACACTATTGCCACTTTTTCCTTTATCAGCTATCTTGGACAACGGCTGGTCTGCGGATGCCAGCGCGCCTGCACTGGCGGCGGCGGCAGCGCGCGAGCATCGGAGGTTTTCTTCAATCTCCACGACCTTGGCCAGCGTGAGGCCGGCCAGGTCTTTCGTGTACAGCTTCTCCTTCTCCTGTCCCAGCTGCATCCCCATGATAAATTTGTCGCGGAGTGCCTCCTCCACCTTAAGAAAGGCACATTTTTCCGTCAATCCTCGTAATCTCGCCGCCCATTGCGAATGAGATTCCTCTGCTTGTTGTGACGCCGCGTAAAAATTGTGACGCTCACCAAACCCAACATATTTGGGAGTAAAATGGTTGTCCAGTAGCGATAATAGGTCTACGTGGGGCACGTCTTCTATGGCTTTAGGTAGCACTAAATCCGTTGCCAATTTGTAGGTAGCCTCCGTGAGTGCGCTGAGCAAGATGGCTTTTCGTCTTTCACCCGCAGAATCCGTCTTTTCGTTGATGCCATTTGCCACAAAGTATTGTGATATACGTCCCTTATACGTTTTCCAAGTTTGCACATTATGGTCGAACGTATGTAGTATTCCAAATTGCACAGAACTGGACATTGTAGATTCCCATGCAGTTATAAAGTAATTCGGTAAGTTATTTGGTAAACAGGTTAATATTTTTGACATAACCATTTCCTCATTGATATTTTTTCCAATTTGATTTAATCTAAACTTTAAATTCTCTATATCTGATATCAATTGTGTCAGAGTTCTGTTTTCTAGTTTAAAATTAAAAAAATCTTGTAATAATGAAGACTTGTTTCTTTCTTCGCAACCTTCAAATATACTGCATAGTTTTTTATACATTTCCAATGCATTTGAGCATCCCAAAATATGACCTTTCAGTTTTCTATCAATTGTATTAATAATATTAATGACTGTACCTTTGCATCTTTTGTCTGGAAATCAGTTATTTGAGTAGATGACCCATCTTGTTTAGTAGTTATAACCTCTATTAATTTTTGTGCTTTTAATTTTAAATATATGTTTATTTCGAATTTCCACAATAGAAAACTTTCGCTATCTTTCAATCTTTCTATTTTAACTTCGTCACTCATTTTTATTTTTCTTCTGGTTTCGTATTTCTTTACTTATCACTTTTAGCAACACGAGCTTTTTCCGACTTCTTCCTCTGGTATGATTTTTAGTATTTTTCGTGAACTAGGCACATGACTTGTTATTTTTCGTGGACTGGGCACATAACCTGTTATTTTTATTTAGGCAACGAATTAAAATAAAACATATTAATAAACCTATTTGATAGCATACATTACACATGTTAATTTTCTTTTACAGAGTGCCACAGAGTACTTATTTATAGACTACAGTACAGATTACACAACAGATACCACAGACTACTTTTATATCGTAACATTATTCACAACAACAACAAGCCCGATGATGTGCAAAAATTCTTCTACCTTCAGAATTTCCTATGAGAAGAGCCTCACGATCTGGTCAAATATCTCACCCTGTCCAATCCTTTAAATGATATCGTTTGTCTGTGTTACAACCAGTCGTAATAAACTCACCTCCGAAGACAGACGTTTCTTTTTATTAAAAAATCACACCAACCCATTCATCTACAAATTTGAAACCTAGGTACTTAACATATGGTCCAACAAACGCGCCGGATTGTTAGTAATGGGTCGATCAGCGAGCTCGGTGCGCGAATATAATAGGAACCGCATTCCTTAGATAAGGATTCGTAGAAAAAAGTTGTTTACGAGTTATTAGTGCGAAGACGATCCAAAGTTACAAAACTAAGTGAATAAAGACATTGATTTGAACTTGAACATTGAGTGAACGTGTTTTTGTGTATAATATGGAACAATTTAATACTGAAAAATGACTTCTCCTACGTCGGAACAGTCAAGACATTTATCTACATTGGAAGATGTGGCGAGTATGATACAGAAGACACAAATTAACTTAAAAAAAGTGCCCGAAGCAGCGACTAACAGAAGGTTACATTAAGGCGAGATTGAAATGCATTGAGAAGTATTGGGAGTCGTTTAAACAAGCAACCAACCTTATGAAATGTACTCCACGAGAACAACGAGAAATATTGCCGTACTTGTTAAACCAGGAATTTTATACGTGTGAAGATATGTACATTTCTATACAGGCGGACTTAACTGGTCTATCTTGTATGACGTCACAAAAGAGATTAGCATCGATGTGTCCACTTGTTTACAAAATGCTCAATTACCGTTTGCCAAGCTTCCAAGGATACAGTTGTCAACCTTCTCAGGCAAATATGAAGAATGGACGACGTATGAAGATTTGTTTATTGCCTTAGTTCACAACTCTGCTATTAGTGACGTACAGAAGTTGCACTATTTGAAGACGAGTGTTTCGGGAGAAGCAGAAATGTTACTGCGCCATATTCAAGTGACAGACAATAATTATAAACAGGCATGGGAACTTCTCAAGGGACGATTTGGCAACAAGAAAATGATTGTATCATCTATTCTAAAAAGATTATTTAAACCAAAAGAAGGTTAGTAACCCATCAGCTGGTCAAATCAAAGCCTTGCTAGACACTACCGTAAAATGTATCAACAGCTTAAATAATACAAAAATATGTACAGATTCATGGGACCCAATAATAGTTTTTCTGGTTGGTCAGAAACTTGACCAAGGGACCGTGAAACATTGAGAAGAGCAGGCTTATAAGGAAAAAAGCGATGAGTTGTCTTCTTGGGCGGAGATGAGAAAGTTTCTCGAGACTAAGTTCCGTACACTCGAACTAGTTTCGCCCATCACCTCTACGACCACTAAAGAGAAGACGCAAGGTCATAAAGTATATCATTCTACAGCAAAGGATAGTGATGGCGATATTTTGCAAGCATATATTGCACACGCTAACGTGAATTCTACGCCTTCGTGTTCATTCTGCAAAGGTGATCACTACATATTTAGTTGTAAAGAATTTGCAAAACAAACTGTGCAGCAGCGTCATGAATTCGTGAAGAATAAAAACCTTTGCTTCATCTGTTTACTGCCGAATCACAATGTCTACAAATGTAATCAAAAAAGAAAGTGCCGAGTTTGCGGAAGAAAACATCATTCTCTTCTACATCAAGTCAAGGAAACAGCACAAGAGGAGAAGAAACAAGAACAATCAGAACAAAAGATCACAAGCGCACACTTCTCTAAGGAACAGCCTGGTCGTCAAGTGTTATTGGCTACAGCACAAGTAAATGTCACATCACGCGACGGTAAAACACATCTACTTCGTGCATTAATTGACCAAGGCTCGGAGGCTTCATTCGTATCCTCAAGAGTAGTCGAACTCTTAGGATTGAAAAGAACTTGTATCAACGGTGTAGTCTCAGGAGTTGGAGAAGAAAACCTGGTGCTTATCAAACATGTAGTTGACTTGGCAATCAGATCGCGACATAACCAAAGGGAGGTTATTCATGTAAAGGCATATGTTTTTAAATCAGTTTCTACAACATTACCTTCGAAACACATATCGATGAACTGGCCTGAACTTCAAACATTAATGTTGCCTGATCCTTCGTTTAACACCCCGGGTAAAATAGACATTTTACTGGGTTCAGACATTTTCTGTCAAATTATAGAAGTTGGACTGCAAAAATTATCCGATGGTATAGTGGCTCAAAAAACGCGATTAGGTTGGATCCTGTCAGGTCACAAGAAAGACAAATTGGAAAAACACAAAATAACTACACTACATGTTACAAGTATGGTATCAGAAGACAATGACATTTTGAGAAGTTTCTGGGAAATATAAACAGATACATACAAGAAAAGAAAACTATTTACAAAAGAAGAAAAAATATGTGAAGATATTTACAAAAATACAACTTAATGGAAGATACATAGTGCACATACCTTTGAAGCAAGCACTAGAAGAAATAGTAAAATTATGCGGAGTTACTAAACAAACACCTATAAGTAGATTAAAGGGATTAGAAAGGAAATTTCAAAAATCAAAGATGTTAAAGTCAGAATATACTAAGGTAATACATGAATATATGGAAATGGGTCATCTGAAAAAATCTGACTCAGCTGACGACAACAAATCAATCTATTTGCCTCACCACGCCGTGATACGTAAAGATAAGGATACATCTAAGGTTCGAGTAGTTTATGACGCATCTGCTAAGGGTTCTAACGGTCATTCGCTGAATGATACTATGATGGTTGGACCTGTCTTACAGCCTGATTTGAGAGCCTTAATCATCACATGGCGAACCCATAAGATATGTGTAGTGGAAGACATAGTAAAGATGTACCGCATGATTAATATGACATCTGAACATACAAAATTGCAACGCATCGTCTGGTGAGATAGTCCGGAAGACAAACTAGAAGACTATGATTTGACGACGGTAACTTTTGGTACAGCTGCATAACCTTATTTAGCTGTACGAACGTTAAATCAACTTGCTGACGATAAAGAAATAAATTATCCAGAAACAGCTCCTGTAATAAAGAATTCATTTTACATGGATGATTTCATGCATGGAAGTGAAAATGTAGAGAAAACAAAGAAAATTTGTGAGAATATGATAACAAAAAACTAATTTTCTCGTCCCATATGAACATTCTTCTAGGCCTCTCAAACATACAACAACAATCGCTACAGCAGATTAAGCGAATGCATGACACAACGCTGGAATGCCTTAATGCCATAAAAAAATTAAGAGTTGACACCACGTCATGGGACCCAATAATCGTACACATTCTAGGTCAAAAGCTAGATACAGAAACGTATACAGATTACATAGAATCGCTGAAGAATTCAAAGGAACTGCAGGAGGTACTTGCAAATTTTTTAGAATTTTTGGAAACAAAATTTATGTCATTGGAAACAGTTCGTCGTAAAGATAATACGCCCTCCAAAACTTCTCATCAAAATCAAACATCAAACAGTAAGAAAATTTATTACAGTAATTCGAACAACAACAATGAAAATAGGACAATTGCGAAATCAATGTGTCTAACATAAAGTGCCCTCTGTGCAATAACCAACACGGAATCTATAATTGCAAAACATATTTAAAAATGAGCGACGACCAGAGGTTAAAAACTGCAACGAAATTGAAACTTTGTACAAATTGTTTATTTAGCCATTTCGGTAAGCAATGTACCTCCAATTTAACATGTCGAAAATGCCAAGATCAACATAACACTATTCTACATGACGCATTTTTGAAATTAGGAAACACGTCAACTCTGTCGTCAAGCGAAAAAAAGGTTGAAAAACAGAGCGCAAAACATAATGACTCCGTGACGGGCACCGTCAATGCCTCTCAAGAAGAAAAGGCAGAGATATTACTAGCGACTGCGCTGGTAAAGGTCAAGGGGGTGGATGGAACCTACCAAACCATGCGCGCCTTGATCGATCAAGGATCTCAGGTCTCCTTAATAACAGAGGAAGCGTCGCAGATGTTAGGTATCAAGAGACGACAATGCAAGGGAGTCATCTTTGGAGTGGGGCAAAAAGAAAACAATTGTTAGGGGAGAATAAGCATAGAATGCGCTTCGACGTGCAACAACTTTGAATTCGAATCTGAGGTGCTCATCATGTGGGCACGCCACAATAGCGGCGGTAAGTCCCCTCTTTGAGGAGTGGCTAGAGAGGCGCCACGGCGCCCTCACCTTCCGCCTGGCGCAGGTCCTCACCGGACACGGTTGTTTCGGGAGGTTCCTGTTCCGTATAAGGCGGGAGGAAACGCCAGGGTGTCACCATTGTGTGGATCGCCCTGAGGACACGGTGGAGCATACGGTGGAGGTCTGCCCGGCTTGGGTAGAGCACCGCCGTGTCCTCGTAGCGGCGATCGGCGGTGATCTCTCGCGTCCGACCCTGGTCCATGCCATGGTCCGGAGCGAGAGTGCATGGCAGGCCGTCACCTCCTTCTGCGAAGCAGTAATGCTGGCAAAGGAGGAGGCGGAGCGCGTGAGGCAACGGGAATCCCAGCGCCCTCACGCCACTAGCCACCGCAGGAGACACCCTGGTCGGGAGATGACATCAAACTCCCAGCCACCTTAGGCGCGGGCCTGCGGGCGGTGAGCAATGGGCAGCTCGCCGCCCGGTAAGGACCAGGCCCGAATCGACGGCGCGTCGTGTTTCACGCGCGCCTCAAAAAGATGTCAGCACATCGTGACGGGGTCCACGAAGACCGATGCCTCCTGGGTCAGGGTTGCGGGTTGGATAAACAAGAAACCGTGGCCCTGGCCGTCTCACAGGCAAGTGAAGAAACACGGGTGGGTTTTAGTCAGTAAAAGTCTGACACGCCCTTCCGCTCCGCCCAGAGCGGAAGAAGTCATTTGATGATTTCCCATCCTAACAAAAAAAAAAAAGGTGCTCATCATGAACGAACTCAAAAAAAGCCTGCCTAATCAAACATTTGCGAAGCTTAATTGGTCTTAAATAAAAAACATTAATTTAGCCGACCCAGATTTCTACAAAAGTCGACGAGTTGACTTGCTTTTTGGGGTGGATGTCTAAGCTAACATTATGCTAGGTGGCATTATAAAGGGCGAATATGCCCAACAGCCGATAGCTCAAGAAACACAGCTAGGATGGTTACTATGCGGTAACGTAAAAACATTCCAATGTAATGTGGTCCTCAATAACGTCGAGGAGATCCGCAAATTTTGGGAAATTGAAGAGATTTTAGAACCTTCAAACTTATCTGTAGAAGATCAGGAATGTATAGACTTCTATACGAAAACAACACGAAGAAACAGTCAGGGTCGATATGAGGTCAGAATACCACTGAAAGAGGGACTTAAAAAGCAATTAGGGTCATCTAAACCTATGGCTATGGCCCAACTAAGAAACTTAGAACGCCGCTTGACAAAACATCCAACGTTAGCCGAAAAATACCAGGCCTTCATGAAGGAATATGCTGCGTTGAACCACATGAAACTAGAACGGAAACACGATAACATAACACTCGAATGCTTTTTGCCTCACCACTGCGTGCAGAGAGAAGAATCCTCAACATCAAAACTTCGTGTGTTATTCAATGCATCCGCCAAAACATCCACCACGTGTCGGTACTTGCCTTGTGTGAGGAAGTGTCAAAACTATCTTACGTTTTAAAAATAGACAAGTTCCATCGTTCAACAAAACTTTATTATAAAAACACATACATTAGTGCAAATAACAAGTGACTCTGTTATCTAGTGATTATATTCTGTGTACATAAAAATAAACACAAAAAACTGTTTACGCGATCTGTGTACGAATATTTTAGTACCCGATATGTGTAAATAATAACTGCTGTTGTTAAATAGTTCCTGCAATTTTTTTTGTGACCCAGTTCCTGTGCACATAACTTTAATCCCCGTCCCCCGTGACCCGTGTCATAAGCTTATGGTGTTCCATCTAACCATAACACCATAATATCTGCCGCAAACGCGTTAGTAAAAACAGCGCCATCTGTTGATGTAAAGAGGAACTATCTGTCCACTATGATTAAGTGTGGGGCCTGCGGCAAGTCTGTGACGTCAACGGAAGTGGCTAAGTGTGGCAACTGCCGATCCGGGTACCATAAGCAGTGCGTTGGTATTAGGAGGACTAGCTCTGTGCCATCTGCTTGGCGGTGTCCGGAATGCGAAAAAGACGTTGTGCGGGATAACCAGTCTGAGACACCTGTTAGAGGCCGTGTTGATGCTTCGACAGAGGATTTTATGGACATGAGCCCTACAAACACCGCCAACACTACCACCACGGAAGTCACGCAAGAGATCCCCCTAGATATTAGGGCTGAACTCAAGAAATTTAAAGATGACCTTATTAAAGCAGTGCGTAGCGAGTTCCAGTTACTACGCAGTGAACTGGCTGAGGTAAAGTCATCGCTACAGCTGACTAATGAGCGGATGGCTGGTCTCGAGGAGAGAGTTGCCACTTTGGAGAACCGTACAGGGGCTCAGCCAGTGGTTGCGACAGATGTCCATAAATTAATTGACCAATTGCGTAGCGACATCAACGAGCGTCATCAGGAACTATTGGGTACTGACATACAAATCTCGAATCTACCGGAGACTAGCGGTGAAAACCCTATACACACGGCCATACTGGTAGCGTCAAAGTTAGGCGTCAAACTCGAGGCCCACGACATTGTCAGCGCCGAGCGTATTGGCGGTAGGCGCATAAACGCTGCGCAGCCAACGTCGGTAGTGACCCGCCCGCGCTTTCTCGTCGTGCGATTTGCGCGCCGCGACCTTCGTGATGAGATGCTGGAGGCTGCGCGAGTACGTCGTGGCATGACTTCTGCAGATCTTGGCATGCCGGGGGCGCCGGCGCGATTCTATGTCAACGAGCGCCTCACGAAACAAAATCGTGAGTTATTTCGGATGGCGCGGGAGGCTGGGGGTAGGCTGGGTTGGCAGTTTGTGTGGTGCAAGCGAGGCCGTATTCTTGCCAGATGCAAACCCGGGGAGCCCGCTCGTCAAATACGGTGCGAGGCTGATGTACAGCGTATATTTGAACCTGCATCTGTTCCGATTGCTGACGGGCAAAGGTCATCCTGAATTAGTGTTGTTTTTAATTTCTATTTATTTTGTTGTTTTCTTGATATATTATGTACTACTATTTTTTTCTAACATACCCATTGAGTCTATTTTATCATTTTTGGTCAAAAAATTATGGTTATGTAAGTTTTTGTTGTGTTTTCCTGATATATTATGTTGTTGTTGTTATGAGGTTGTTTTCTTGATATATTATGTACTACTATTTTTTTCTAACATACCCACTGAGTCTATTTTATCATTTTTGGTCAAAAAATTATGGTTATGTAAGTTTTTGTTGTGTTTTCCTTTTGCAAATGTTTGTCTTGCGGTTGCTCGGCTCTTAGAACTCGAAAATCAGTTTAATCATTACTATAATATATTATTTATTTACACCTACTTCTTTCACCTAGGTTTATTCGTCCATTATTATTTTTTTACATAAGAGGAGCTTGCTATCAGAAATATCAAAATTATATGACCCTCTTGGTTGACTGACACCCCTATCCACAAAAGGAGACGGGCGAAAGTTCATACAAAGTTGGGCCTGATGGCGTGAATCGTGGCTGTCCAGCCACGATTATTGCATTAAATCATTACAATATTATTAAAAAATGAAACTTTATTTAGAATGGCAGAATCGGAGAAAAAAGAAATGGGGTATTATTAGCTTGCACAAAACTAACCTCATTTGCTTTTTTATAAGTTTTCTTACAAGCTGTCAGCGCTCTTAAGGTATATTTAAGTAATTATTCAGACTTTTTTGTAGACTAGATTTTATCAGAATGTATTTTTGTGACATTAACAAATCATGAGTGTGGTTTCCAAAGGGCCGGCGGCGCTTAACTGCATATTAAATGTTACAAAGAAGGAGGTTAAAAAAGAATTAGGAAAACCATTTACAATCTAATTATAGAAAAGAGTAAGCAAGAATAAAAATCACATTTCTCTTATATCGATTTATTAATCATCCAATTCATCATATACAATTAATGCTCGCAAAGGAACAGAAGCTCATGAGGGAGCAGGACTCTCAGCGCCCTCGCGCCTCCAGCCAAAGCAAAAGACGCCCTGGTCGGGAGACAATATCGAACTCCCGGCCATCATAGGCGCTGGTATGCGGGTTAAACAAAAAAAAAAGAATCAAAAAATCATTTAAGTATTTAAAATAGCCTGAGCATCAGTACTTTTTGAAGATAAGATAAGACAGTCCCCCAAAACGCCCACCCATCGACACTTCCTAGTGTTTTCGCTGGAAAGAAGCAGCGGAACAAACTCCCCAGCAACACAGCTGTTTGTTCATTTAAAAAAGAACTTGACTTTATACAATACTATGTAGGTATAGTAATGAAGACAAGAAAACACAACAACACTGAAATTATTTATTATATACCAGCTAGTCACGCCAAAATACCAGTCCGTTTACCTGAGACCAAGAAATTACAGTAATATTGTTTTATAGCCTCTCTCCATTAAAAGAACTGTCAACTAAAATATAAGTAAACTAAGTTTTTGAACTAACATGTCTTGATTTAATTCGACCTCTAAATAGCCAGCAAGAATGACAGTTCTCTTAGTAGGTTACTGTCCTTATTTCGACACACTTCTGTTTCAGATCTACCATCTTCTCGTATATGCTCAGTGAGCACACACACACGGCTAAGTAGCCTGGCTACTTAGCCGTGGCTAATATGACCTCGTGGCTAATATGACCTAGCCTGTTTAATTTGGTAAATACCTAAAGATACTTTTTTATTAAATCACTATGTGTGAGCTGTGGAAAATCATTTAAGTTATCATTTTGAACATTTATTCTTGAAAAATCAGCCCTATGTCGGTTTATATTATTTTTTGAATGACATAATAACCTAAATATTTTTCTCTGTTCATATTGTCATTGATTATTTGTAAAATATCTTCAGCATCAACACGTTTTGTAATGGGAGACTGAAAAGCAATTAATAGTGAGGCAGCCTTAAAATCAGTCATTAAATGTTTTGAAGCAGTATTAAAATAATCTTGTCTAAATAATTTAAAAGCTCTCTTAAGCCTTCTGTTCACCATTTCAACAACCCATACGCATATGGTGACGGCCCTTGATTTATTAGCTTCTAATGAGGAATGCTGTCATTCACCCTCCGGCAATGATGATGGTAGGTAAGTTCTATAACCTTGTATTATATATGTATTTATCCTGGGTGTAAACTGTTGAGTGCCCTGTGACACAGCTACGTTGGTGGTATACTGTGAAGTTGACTGCGAAGTTGTACCATCATATTCACTTGTGAAATCTACTGCTGCTGAAGATCCAGATGATCCAGTCATAAAATGATGAGCATTTCTATCAGCTCTCACCCAGCAATGATGACATATGAGAGCTCGAGCTCTTGAAATCTGGAATAAAAATTATATCATGAGTCTCTTTCCAAAAAAAGTAATACATACATCACTCAGTAGTCTGTAAGCAATTCTGTAAGACCTAACTTCTTTGCTAGATACTAATTTAAATGTCCGTGCTAGTAATAATTAATTATTGTTGATACACTGTTTGTTCCGTTCCTACAGACAAACCATGAAAACGGTTTTGTGCTTTTATCTCAATGTATTGTGCACTAGGTTAAGAAAATAAATAATAATAATAACGCAAATCTCTTCTAATCTACACCTTCGGGAAATACTGGCTGCAATATAATTATTTGTGTTTTTTTACAATGCACTACACTAACTTACACTAACATGCAGCATTACACTAACTTTTCCATATAATTTTATCTCATGAATTTTTTTTTTTTAATCTACATTTTTACGAGGCTTCAGTACACATGGAGTGACTATGCCAGCCTCATGGGGAACCTCCAATACTAATAGGAATCATCTTAACCTCATTATTTCTCTCCACAAACGAAATACGGCCCCTGCCGCATGTGAACATGGATTGCTCAACGCTATGTTCAGCAAACCATCCCACAGCGGCACCTCAGCCAAAAACCTATCCCGTAGAGTCGCATATTGACTACATTCCAGTAACACGTGTATCAGTTCTTCCTTTGCACCACAATAAGTACACAAATCGGTTTGAGTTACACGCATTAGTGAAAGTAACTTATTTACCGGAACATGGCCAGATCTAATTCTAAAAGCACAGACAAGAAGTTCCCTACAGAAGCCGACACTGCCAAACCAGGGCACCAGCATAGGTGAGTCTTGGATTGTCCTGTACCAAATCCCTTTTGTCTCCGAGCACTTGTCAAAGTATTTTTTCCATTTTCCTATGCTATACTGTGTAACGGTAGGTAATAGCTCGGAGGCATAAGGAAGGCACAAGACCTCCCGTTCCCCCCCAACTGCCTGTCTCGCTGCCAAGTCTGCCACCTCATTACCTCGAATTCCGACGTGGGACGGCACCCACTGCAACTTGATATTTTGGTGTTTAATACCATTCCCAGAATTTCATAGGCTATCGGCATACCTTCTGCAATGGCAACTAGTTCTGCTCTCATGATGCATATCTTTCCACTTAAACGCCACATCTTGGTGGTTCCCGACTGAGGGTCGTAGAAAGCAGCACCAGTTCCATTGCTCTCCTTTGATGCATCTGTGTATATTTTATAATATTCACAATATTCCTTTTCGAGGTGATGAAGTGTCAGATTTTTCAGCACATCGACATTGGTATCTTTTTTTCTCATGAATGTGACACTAATTTACAAAAATGATTCTCTAAAGCTGACTGCTATTTCAGAGATCAGTGTGAAAAAAGAAAAAAAAAGAAGAAAAAAAAACATAGTAGTATACATAGATTACCCTGTGGTAGTATAAAATACAAAACAACTAAACCTAATAAAAACTTACAGTCCGAGGCAATATCCATTCAGAAATGACTGCATGAATTCTTCTTTCACGTTGGGTGTTAGTGTGCAATGATTGAGATCTTGCCCGCAACACTGAACGTCCACAGTTCACACACACTTGGAGATGTCCAGTCATTGGAGATGGAAGTTGCTCATCTGTGCCCAAGGCATTCACAGCTAAATCACTGCATCCTTGGTAAATGTGATAAGATCTATTAACCTACAACAATATTAGATTATTATTTACAGCTTCCACAAATAATAATTACAGAATTATGATGCAGAACATTGTTTATATTCTTTGCACAAAATAAAAACAGTGATAAAACTGTATCTTTCAGAATTGCATCACTTCTTACTGAGATCATGCTGATACTAGGATTATAGTACTTATATTGATGTTTTCATATATAAGGTCATTCATTCAATTTTAGTATTGTTTCATTGATTTTGTTGAATTCTTACAAGTAAGTAATATAAAAAGAACTATCTACCGTAATTGATAATCAAACTGTAAATCTTACTTGGAATTCAAATAAATCAAGTGCATTATAGTGATATATATATAGATATATTTAATATATTGAAATTGGAATATTAGTATTGAAACTTACTTCAATAATATACCTATTTATAGGTATCCTTGTTGGACTCTACTCGAAAAATATCACAACGTGAAGTTTTAATTAAATACATACGTTTTAAATAAATACTTACCACTTGAGGTGCAATCCATTGCTCTTTATCTGAAAGAATGCTTTCCACTTTTATTAATTATTTGTCGTAACTCGTTAAGATACAATGAAGACGTTGGTCACTCACTGTATGTTGTTTCGAAATAAGTCGAGTAGGGAAGATATCAAAGTCCGTTGTGAGAAATGCGTGGATCATCCGACAAAATAATAACCGTCAGAATCCTAAATACGTTGCCAAAGACGCAAAATAATATAAAACTACACGAAAATACAATAAAATACGATATCCATTAAGGCAAGTTCAAACCCGGAAGGGAATAATTTTTGACGTTTAACGTCACGTTGTCACGAGTTTTACTTTGTTGCCTGTATAATAAAAAAGTATGATTGATCGATTATCAAATCGATATGTTGATCAATTTGTTTTAAGATGTTTTTGTAATTAAGTTAATAATATATAATATAATTAAGACCTTATATTAAAAGATTTTCTAAACCGAATCTGTAGAAATGTACTGATTCACTTTTAATTTCATTTTTATTTTTTTAATAATTTGATTTATCGGTTATAACTTATTAATGATTCGCATTTCATCTGGTTACATTGTTGAAAAGTGAAAGTAAAGAAAGTCAATATTATTTCATTAAATATTATCTTTCTTATTCTGTCGAAAACAGAATTAGTAATAAATGATTGAAAACAAAAAAAATAAATGAAAATTATTGACAAATAATTCATTTGTGTACAGTCCAGGCCCAATTTCGCCCGTCTCCTTTAAATTATTATTTCCAAAGTTGTGGAAACATGAACTACAGTGGGATGATAAAGTGTCCGATGACATACATAAAGAATGGGTCAAGTTAACTACTGAAATTGACTGTATCGAACATTGCAAGATTCCTCGGTGGACATTATGTAACGAGCAAGACGTCATTGAACTGCATGGATTGTGCGACGCGTCCATTGAAGCATACGCGTGTGATAGATTATTTTAAAATTTGGTACTATTTTAGTGGGTATTTTGTTACATTAAAGACCGTATATCGATTAATTATATTTTAGTTTCTATGTACAAACGGGAAGTTAATTGTTGTTTAGATACAAATATGTTTGTTATTGTGAATTTAAGAATAATAATCAATAAGTTCTATTTATTTAGATAAAATAACCAATAATGAATTTTTGTACAATGTTTCTAAATTATTTAAGTTAATTTGTAACACTGTTTTAACAAAATACGAATGTTCATTTGACTCGTCGAGCCATTGCATCACGAAATCACGCCATCTTTTTTCACTGGAACCAACATTATAAAAGTCGGAGTGTACGACGGTGGGAGGTAGTTGCTTTTTGGCTTTTGAGCTGTGCGTACCTCTAGTAAAAACGAGGTGTGGTGAGTCGTGACTTGTGTTGACCCTGTTTATGTCAATTTGCACTGTTGCAAATTGCAACTACAACATAACATCAATAAACAATAACCAATCCTTCTACTTTGACCCTATATCAAAAATGAGCCTCGTAAAGGACAGTTGGATCCTAGTCGTATACTATAACATGTCTCCGTACTGGGAAGGTATGCAGGCATTTGAAAAAGTAACAACATATCTGGATAAAACATGCAAAACATCAGGAAGTGAACACTGTAACATGATAGTCCCTCAGCTGATCCATGAGTGCAATGAACTGACCTAATACAATGAACTGCTGATAACGCAACACGTAAGCGGACACTCCAGACGGCGGCGAGGACTTATCAATGCAGCTGGAAACATTGCAAATTTCTTATTCGGAGTATTAGACGAACAATTCGCGGAAAAATATAGCCGAGATATCAACATGATACAACAAAATGAAAAACAGTCGGTTTATGGAAGAATCAGACCTCGATTGTTGAATCGGAGTACAATTTGTTAAAACGAACCCAAGAAATCATGGCAAAACAAGATACAATAATCAATAAACATCTGATTACGTTGGATAACATCGCAAATTAACTACAACGAGAGATAAATAACATATCCTTACTTCAAGAATTCACGATGACAGCACTAACAGCCAGTAATTTACTGCACAACTTGAAAAGAACTCAAGATATTTTACTGGATATCCTAACAAATGTCTACAATGGACAGTTTAACATCCATCTGCTCACCCCTAAACAGCTCCAAAATGAACTTAACATTATTTTAGGACATTTATCAGATGATTTAACATTGCCGATTGAACCGCATGATATTCGAAAGGTTTATTCTCTGATAAGCATTAAAGCACGAATAACTGAAGAATACTTTCTCTTCCAAATAACATTCCCACTTACCAGTAGAGACCGTTATAAGGTCTATAGGATACTTCCTATACCACACCAAATAAACAACACTATGGTAGAGATGGTCCCATCTTCAGAATATGTCGCTACGGATTTAAAAGGTGACTCATACTTAACAATGACGCCTGAAGAACTTTCACTATGTAAACAAAAAGGCTTACTATGGAGGGAAGTGGAAAAAATATCTTTTTTCTTACTCCTCCGCTATTCTTTTCTGATTAATTTCGTTGCGGGACCCAAGACAGTTGAAACATTTCTCCGGGACTCGTCGAGCTTCATTGCTCGGCGTTTTTCTGGCGGTCTCCACTGTTGATTCTGGCTTTCAGGAGTTGCAGTGGGTTGGGAACAGTGTGGCGGGTTTTGTCCCAAAAAAAAAAAATGTAAACAAAAAGGTGATAAGTTTATATGCGACTGGAAAAAACCGATATATCACCTTAACAGCAATAACAATTTTTGTGATCTCGACCGAGACACATATAAGTGCAAGTTAGGAAGATCTAGATGTGAGAATAAGTGGACATCACTAGCGAACCCGACATATTTCTTGTATCATTGCTGCAACATTTATACCATCAAAGTTATTTGCGGAGAACACATACGTCAGATACAGTTGAGTAAAGCTGGGGTAATTTACATTGAGCCAGGTTGCCTGCTGAAGGGTCAGGACTTCACTTTGAACATACAGAAGCAAAAAGGAAACAGTATTGATTTGAGCCCGGATGTTTTGATACCTGAGATGGATCAACTAAACTTGGTCATTAACAGCACAATGCCTAACAACATTTTTAAGGACGTAACAGACTCAGACGAGATGAAGTACGCCTTAAAAGATTTACACAAACGAATCAATGACATGAAAAACTGTCAAGTGGAAGTAGGTGAAACGGTATCCACGCACGACATCCATCAATATGCAGTAAGCTATATCCTGGTCGGCGCGCTGGCGCTGACGGGGGGAGCGCTGCTGTACAGGTGGCTGCGGCAACGAGCGTGCCGTGCACACATCACGTCGGATATGGAGCTTCGACCCACCAGAAGTATTAGTGAAGTGAATGTCAACAGTGTCAGTGCGCGGCGAAAATATTAGTGAAAATCAGCCTAGTAAGACACATGTGTATGAAGGAACAGACAATATAGGAGTGAATAGGGCATGTCCTCGTGTACCTAGGAAACCCTTAGGAACAATAAGTTCTTAATGTTATTTTAAACTGAAACCAGTTTTAAGTATTTTTAGATATTGTACTAACATCGTAGTCGTAAGTTATTTGTCTTCACCCTGTAAACATTATTACTATCATGATCATTTCATTACGTTACTAACATAACACTGTTTCATCTCCGCATACCTATCTTTCGTGGTCCGGAATATGTTCAGTGTTTTCACCGAACACCTTAGCTAGCAATATCGGTGTAACGCGTTGACCTACAATTAGTAATTTTTTTAGTAGATATTATATTCAGTGCATTTTTGGTCTCCGCGGTAGCCGGGTGCATTCGAACATTTTCGTAACATTTTTAACTATAAGAACAGTTTGTGAGTTGGTCAATAAATAGTGTTCAACATAAACATTTGTTTCTCCTCAAAAAAACCCGACACCTCGCTACGTACCCCGACAGATTGTAAATTTATTTTTTGTGCCCTACCTTATTCAAGTTATTTATCCAGGGAGCAAAATAACCATATTTATAATTTAAATATGTTAATTTATAATAGGACTTGTCACCACAGTGACACTATTTCATTTTTTGACTGTAATCAATTTATGTCTGATTATAAGTTGACATATTATGGTATGTATTTGTCACCTAGTAGTAGGAGACAGATTGCGGGCCTTTTGGCTTATAGTGTGCGGAGTGACACTGGTACTTGTAGTGTACCTTCGATTACTGTTAGTAGTAATACTAATGATTCTTTTGACACACCTTGTAGTTTAAACTATTAGGTGCGACCTATGGACCTTAGGTGCTGCCTATGTTGAATGTTGTACATCAAAATATGCAGGGTCTGTCCGGCAAAGAGCTAAAGTTTATTTATAGAACATTATGATGTTCAGATATTATGTTTGACCGAACACTGGTTGAGGGAACATGAAGTAGTGTTTATCAATAATGATAATTTTACCGTGCAAAGTGCATTTGTGAGAAAAAGTGCTATTTGTGGTGGCTCTTTAATTCTTGTTTCGAACATGTTGAAGTGTAAGCAACGTTTAGATTTAGTTAATCTTTCTATTGAGCGCACTATTGAGTTGTCTTGTGTTGAACATGAGCGATACATTATAATTTGTGTTTATAGGCCCCCCTCTGGGGATTTTGTTAGTTTTGGACTGGTGATGGAGGATTCACTCAATAGATTGAAATCATATCACAGTTGCAAATTGAAAATACGATCGATACTGATACTGTCCCTTAATAAGTTTTCCAAATGTTATTTTTTTAAGCAATAGTGTTTTATATTGACGTTATTCGTTATTTGAATCATCGTAACACTGTTTTTTTTTTTTTACAATTACCCCATTTCATTTACTTTACATAACCACGAAAACAATCTTTAAGATCCTTACTTCAGACAACTCTTTACTCACAAATATCCTCTAGATGTTCGCACTGTAGGTTGAGGTTCTGGGGCTCCGTATTTTTTTAAGTACATACAGGATTATTCCTGTGTAGGACACCAGGTACAGGATTACTGCTGCCTATGCAGCGCAGCAGTTCCAACGCCAGAGAAGACAGCCCGATGTCATCACCATGGCGCGAGTGAAGTCAGCGACCCGTTGATCAACGGCCTCCAAAATATCGTCAGAAGCTCCAACATCGATCATGAAAAAAAAAAACAAAATAAAAAGAATTGGTAGTAACTAACTCTCAAACCTTGTGCCATTAAGAAGTAAGAAACCTACTGAAATGCTCGATTACTTCACTATATGGTAGGTTAGGCCATTTTACAGAGATCAGTTTTTGAATTTGTATCCTTTTTTTGTGTTATTATATTGCTTATGCCAGTAGTTGACAATGTTATGGTCCTTTTTATTACAGACTAGCTTTCCGCCCGCGGCTTCGCCCGCGTGGAGTTCGGTTTTATCGCGCTTTTTAGATTTCTCAGTGTTTCTCTACTATATTATGCATTTATTATACATACAAACCTTCCTTAAGAATCACTCTATCAATAAAAAAAAACCGCGTCAAAATCCGTTGCGTAGTTTTAAAGATCTAAGCATACATACGGACATACAGCGAAAGCGACTTTGTTTTATACTATGTATTGATTGATATAGCAGCACTTTTCTTTGTTGCTATAATTAGTTACAGATGATAAAACAGGTTTAGATTTTGTGTCATTATTTTCACTAGTAACTTGTGTCTTACTATCATTATGCGTCAGCTCGAAAGGTCCTTTTACAGTTTTTTCCAAATTGAAAGCGAAACTATTAATTCTGTAGTACATGTTAATTTACTATTTGTCGTTGCAGTTTTAATACTAAATTCGTTAATACCCCCGCATTCAAGCTCGATTAATTGTTCAGTTGTATAGCCTATGTAACACTAGATTATAAATTGTCGAACTATAGTAATTATTATTTAATGGTTATAATAAAAGTCTTGCTTCGATAGAGAGAAAAGGGCAAAGAAATTGAGGAGCTTCTTGGTTCTAGAACTGAAAATATGAAGTAGACTCTTGCCATATACAATGCTTTAAATCATTTTCGTGTTTATCTCATAGGAATAAAGTTCAAATTCAAATTCATTTATTAATCTTGTGAACACAGGGTACAGTTATGCAGATGTTATGTACAAAGAAATTTTGTCCATGCTATGTCCCGCCAAAAGGCATACAAAATATCATAATGTCAACAAATTAAGCCGGCACATTAACTCAATAGGCAGCATCACACGATACAGTCTCAGAAACAATTAAATAAAATGTCAGCAAATTACATTTTTTTTTAATATTAAACAAAAAAATAAAATATAGTCAACAGAGTCAAGAGTCAAATTTAGATAATATCATACAATTTTATGTTAATTATCAAATTTCGTCATTAAGATATTCATTGACAGAGTAATATGTCTTCTTAATAAGTAGTTCAAAAAGCTGACGCTTAAAAATATTCACGTTTTTAGCTGATACAATTTCATTTGGTAATTTATTGTATTTTTTTGGAGCCATTGCATATATGCTTTTATGTAGAAATTTAGTATTGTGAAAAGCAAATGTTCAAAATAATAACTGATTGAAAAGCAACGAAGTCCACCGCTACGAAGTGACCTAACACGTGGGGTCGCTTAGTTGTGTAATTAATTGCAAGATTTCAGCTTTGATAAAATAAAAAAAAAGGGGGAAAATATATTAGTCTGTATAATAAATTGTGAATGTGCCAGGTTCAAAACTGCATAAAAACTTTTTGCTCGACCTAATATAAAATTTTAGCTAGGACCAAACGAAACTGAAAATGCACGATGGGCCAATAGATGTGTCCAGAAGTGTATTAATTTAATATTTCTCCTCACGAATAAAACGTATTCCATTATATATTATTTAAAGAATAATTATTTTAATTGTTTATTTTAGTTTGTTTTTGTTTGTGGCTGCTTTATGAAAAAAAAAAAAATGATTTTCCTAATAATGAAATATTTACTACTTAGATTGTTTATCATTTTACTCCAACTGTTCCTACTGATACCACGAGGTGTGTAATGCAATGCCATTATTTAAAAAAAATACAAAATGTAGAAGTAATCGCGACTGAATGTTCCATGTTATTTATGAAAGAAAATATTTTTAAAAAAATCACCATCAACCCAAAATAGAAATTGTTCTACTCGAAAATAGAGAATTTAATTTCTCAAATTCTTTCCATAGATGGATCCACTACCTGTGCGTGACACTTCGTGTTCCCATCCAAGGTTGCTATGAGAGAAAGCATATGCCATGGCTGCACCATCGTCATACGCTTACGACTACGACTCCCTTGTCCAGTCAGTCTAATTTCCCTTAAAAGCTTCTGCATCCGGTGTCCGGGAGTATGATTTTAAAAGTTATCCTCACACTATTTCTTCTAAAATCCTAGTTGACCGTAGACGGTATTGCGCCTCATTTTCAATTGGTAACGCCAGAGTATGGTCAAGATCTTCTGATTCCATACTTACTTTGCACTCACAATTGGTATAGGTATATTACTGGGAGCAAACAGGACAGGAAATTAACTTCGAGCCGGCGCTGGTCTAAATAAAGTGTATATATTGTCAAATAGTGAAGTGTAAATAGCGATTCCACAAAGGTTAAACCAAGCATTATTTTGAATCGAAAGTAAAATAAAACAATTTAGTTTGTTTACTGTTTCTAAGGTTTTTTGTTGCTATGAAATATAAAGTGTGGATTGTTTAGGTAGGTGAATAAAGTGTAAATATAGTATAATCATCATCATCTCTGGCATCCCGTGGTGTGAGATTGTTGACACGCATGTCATCTCTTATAGCTGGAGAGCCAGTGAACCCTGGGAGTAACGGTATGCCTGTAAGGTTAGAAATTTGTACTTTTACGATTTATAGCATTCTAAGAGCAATGACCTGGCAGGCGTCAGCGCTGCACGTCATCAGCCCCTTTATTTTTTGAACTGTAAAGTAAATTGGCTTTCAAAACTTGTTTCTGTAAATTTTAAAATTTATAGGTGACAGTTTATTTATTGTACAACTTAAAAAAAAATGACAGGCGATTACAATAAGCAGAAGTATATGACAGATCAATTAGAAAACGCACAGTTGATGAGGTAAAATAAAATAAACTTTATTCTGTATACTCGAAATTTTTATGTCTTCAAATAAACGTCTCGGAGTAAGTATGTACAGTGCCAGGCGGTTTTAAACAGCGTAAGACCTTGACAGGCGAGGGGACAGCTGCTAAGGGCGTGCGAGTGAGAGGTGATGCGTGAATGCCTATAGTGCGAGTGAGACCCTTTATCTAATACGAAGGGACGTATACCTGCTCTTGAGCAACAATGTACAGAGAAGAATTTCGTCAGTTGTGCCAACGATTTCTTATGTTAAGTGATATCAAATTTTTAAAAAATCGAACTTTCTATTGTTATCAATTGTGCAGTGATATTGTGTATTGTTGTACTTTGTATTAACGTTTCAGTAAATAGTGTGCAAGATGGAATCTGAACACGTGGTTTGTGTGATATGTAACGAAGACACTGATGAAAAAACTGTACGATTTACAGAGACTACTTTAACCCTTAACCACCTACCACCTATTCTCGTTACGCAACCGCCTACCATACGTCTCACAGACAGGCGAGAGAAAAATCTTTCGTATGTAAAACCTAAGGGTAATAAGTTTATTTTTTAAATAAAATAAATCAAAATACAAATCAACGTCTTTATTAAAGCTGTTTTGGGGCATTTATAACAACATATTTTCTTAAAATCTTAATTTGTTTGGAACAACTCTTAAATCTAACGTAAAAAAAATCTTATTTGAAAAACGAGATCTACAAAAATAATCACAAGACATAGGAACTAATTTCTTTCTGTTTATAAAAATATAATAATCAGTATATAACATAAAATCAAAACCTTCTCGTTACAATCATATCTTTTGCAAAATTGCAGGGCATAAATCTTATATATTTTCTCGACAATGAATGCACATTTTTTGGGAGCATTCAATACAAATCGGTTTTTTACACCCAAAGCACATGTACTGCGTCCTTTGTTTCTTTTTAGGATCGCAGGTTGAGCAGTTTTTTCGAGAAGCCAATCTGTCTTCGGAACTGCTACCACCTGGTAGAGCTGGTGCAGTTGAGTTATTTGAAGTTATTTTGAAAGAAAAGAAGTTTATTAATTATCAAGCTGTTTTTTTAATGTTCTAGAATCGAGCACTGTTTCCGTTACACTTTTTAACATAGACACTGTGTATAGATCATAGACTACAAATATCTACGGGCTACCTTGACAATAAACAAATCTGCACCAACCTTAAAATATGTATGGACATTGATATATATATTGTAACACCCCTCCTCAATGTCATACATTTACCAAACATAACATATCTTAAACATACTATACTTAACATAACTACTGCACTTCAGTCAGTTTGAAATAAAGGTTTGTCAACAACCAACAAATACATTAGCTTTAGTTTACATTACCTACTCCACATTCTTTCAGAAACTTAACAATTAATTCTTTGCTTAGAGATTTAGTCAACATATCAGCTGGCTGTTGCGAAGTACTTATGTACTTAACATTTATTTTATTTTCTTTAATTAAATCTTTCACAAAATGGTATCTGATATCCACATGTTTCAAACGTTTTACTGACTCTGTGCTTGCACTTAAAATAGCAGAATTATTATCACAAAACAAATTTACTGGACAAATATTATGAAAATTAAAATCTTGTAACAAATTTATTAACCAACATGCTTCACTTGCAGCCATGCTCATAGATATATATTCTGCTTCTGTTGAAGACAGACTTACAGATGCTTGCTTTTTAGAAGACCACACTATTAAGCAATTTGCAAAGGTAAATAAATATCCAGAAGTAGACTTTCTGTCTCTTAGATCACCTGCCCAATCAGCATCACAGAAACCTTGCAACATTGTATCATTACATTTGTATACTAAATTATAATCAATGGTACGCTTCACATAGCGCAATACTCTTTTTAGTGCACTCAATAATGCATTGTTAGCAGATGACTGAAATCTGCTCAACATTGAAATGGCAAAACAAAGATCAGGCCTGGTGCCTGAAACTGCATACATAAGACAGCCTATTATTTGTCTACAAGTTTGCTCTAAGTTCTTATCACATATCACATCAGACTCAAGTATCTTACTATTAAAATTGAGATCCATGGGGGTCATCATAGGCTTACAATTTTCCATATTAAATCTCTTAATTACATTTACAAGATTGTTTTTCTGTGAGAATATAGTTGTACCATTTTGCAAATTTTGTTTAACATTTATTCCTAAAAAATCTGAAATGAACCCTAGATCCTTCATCTTAAATTCACTACTTAACACACTCTTTACCTCTATAATATTTTGTTCATCTGTTCCAAAAATTAACAAATCATCCACATAAATCAAAACATACATTTTATCTGTGCCAGTAATTTTTGTATACACACATGAGTCACACTTTGATCTATAGATATATGATAGTGGCGTTATTATAAAAAAAAACATTTTTCATTCAAGAAATGCAATTGTTTTATTTTTTCCTAACGCTTGTGTACGCAACTCTGCCATATTAATAAATACTATATTGGAAGGTTAAGAACGTTCTTAAGATATATGGCACGGCCGCTTTTTTATAGCTATCCGAACTTGGTCGGGTTATGTAGGTTTTCGATGCTTCGTCAGTATTTTAATTGTTTTTCTTTCATTACTGAATTTAATGACATGAAATTTTGCATGTGAATAGTTGAATGAATACACTAATTATTGGCATACATTTTACCATGCAATTCCTTTAGAATGTCGTGATATTTGACTGCTTTGTAAACAGTGATTTTGTCATGGTAAATTGTCCTATATCTCTTTAATTACTAAAGGAACATCTTTGATATTTGGCAATATATTGCAGACACTTACAAGGTTTGTATAAACGTGAAAATCTAGACCCCAAAGTGCATACTTTAAGAACTATGACCTAAAAGGCGTGTTTTACGTTTATATTTTTATCTTTTTAGCCCTACGATTTTTTCTAAATCTGTTTTGTACACAAATATGCACAAATTCAAAACAACGTATGTAAAAATCTACAGCTCTCTATGTAAGCGCTTTATATGAAAACTAGCTAATGGCCAAACGTTCGCGCAGCGGCAACTTGAATTTCTCCGAAGTCTATGCATGCACAAATTTTATTCATACATACACAATTACACACAAATACACACAAATTTTTGGACACATCTCTTTTTTCTAAAGTCAATGGATTAAAAAAGTTCCGCCAGGACAACGTTCGCCCAGCGGAATCAGTTTTTGGTGAATTTCTCCACAATGGCTGCACGCACAAATTTTTTTTTACCATACACAATTACACGACGTCATACACTAAATATCTGCATATTTAAAATCTCTAAATTGAACAACATTCCGCTGCGCGAACGCACACCTTGATTTTATCTTTTGTTTTGACAAAATACACAGTCCTATAGTTGGAATAGTCGTCTTTCAGTATGACAAAATATCTTGACCCGCCAACAGAAACTTCCTCCATGGGGCCACACGTATCAGCATGGATCAGAATGGCAAACGGTGGATCTTCCCAACTAAACAACTCTCACACTCGGGTTTAGTTGTTTGTTTGACATCAACATTGTGTTTCTGAAGAATATCTTTTACGTATGTAAAGTTTTGATGCGCTAGTTTTCTATGCCACTCGTTTAAATCCGTTTGTAATACTGTTGCACTGCTTGCAATCTCGTATTCATTGTATTTATACCGCATTTCTAAATAATATGAATCACCGATTCTCTCCGCAATTGCACAAATTTTGTTTTCTCTATAAAATTTACATAACCTCTCATCTGTCACTAAGATGTAATCTTTGTCTGTGGCGCGAATGACCGAGAACAAATTGTTGTTCAAGTCAGGAACGAACAGAACGTTGTTTATGACCGTATCAATCCATTCAGTCCCGTTCGAAACTTTTACCGCCACCTGTCCGTAGCCGAGGACACTAATTTTTGCACCGTTAGCGACGATCACTGATTGTTCCTTTGAGCTTGTAAACGATGTAAACAACGCGCGGTTCCTGCACATATGCTCAGTAGCACCAGAGTCCACTAGCCATTTTGATGTATGCTGTTCATGACCCGAAGTAGACGCTACGAATGCATTGCTCTTCGTTTTATTTACTTTTTGTTTACGAAACCTACACTGCGCTTTAAAATGACCGGGCTTTCCACAATAGAAACAATTATTATTTGCGTTATCGTCACTGCCACTTTTATTATTTCTACAGTCACTTTGAAAATGTCCCGTTTTGCCACATTTATAACACTTTAGTTGTCTTTTATTTTTCGCCACGAACGCAGAAGATAAAGTTTGCTCAGACTCTTCTAACTTTCCTTTCACCCTTTCTTCTTCAATCAGTAAACGAGCCACCAAATTATCTATAGTTTGCTTATTATCAGGCGCCGACTCCCACGCCGATACAAAATGTTTATATTCGTCTGGCAACGACATTAACACCTTCGTGATAACGAATTTATCGGAGATATTTTCGCCCATTTTTTTTTAAATTATGCATCTCTTGAATCTTGGATAAGAAAACTGCCATATCACTGCCCTTTTCGTATTTATACTGAAAGAATCTTTGCTGTACCATGTGTATACTAGTCTCTGTTTTCTGTTCGTAAACGCTCTGAAGTTTGCGCCACATTTCAGTAGAACTTGTGCATGTGATGATGTGTAGCATAGCCTCTTCAGCCATCCGTGTAACCAACAGCGTTTGTGCCTTAGCATCTTTTCCTTCCCAAATGGTTATTTCAGCCGCCGTTTCAGGTTTTACACATTTTCCCTCCACAACATCCAGCAAACCTTGTCCCCTCAACAATACCATAGTTTGAAATTTCCAAACATTCCAGTTTCTAGAACTTTCCAGCTTGATCACGTTCACATTGTTACTCTCCATATTCCTGCCTTGTTCGCTCACTACTTAGGAGTTTTAAAGAACAAGTTTTCCCTTCGCTGACTAGGTACGTCAAAAGACGCCGTAGATGCCGCGTTGCCGTGAGACTTAACCTCACTTTCTTTTTCTGCAGAGTCACTGCTAACTTCGAACCTTTTCTTGAAAATAACTAGCTCGCGATGCAGAATTATGTGCCTGGGCCCATAACCTGAAGTTATTTTGAAAGAAAAGAAGTTTATTAATTATCAAGCTGTTTTTTTAATGTTCTAGAATCGAGCACTGTTTCCGTTACACTTTTTAACATAGACACTGTGTATAGATCATAGACTACAAATATCTACGGGCTATCACCTTGACAATAAACAAATCTGCACCAACCTTAAAATATGTATGGATATTGTTAAATATATTGTAACATTATTGCCTAAGTGAAGTATGCGACGAAGTGCTGTTCGAATATTTCGTTGAATCTTCACATTGTTTTCTCGACGCTCCATATGCGGTCTGGTGAGCTGTTCAGCCAGCTTCTTTATAAAGGGGAATGCCAAGTCGCCATAGTAATTTAGGCCCACTGTGCACACAAATTTAAAATAATGATAATAATAGGGGGCAATTGTAATAATTAATTAGTAAAAGAAATGCTTTACAAAAAACTTAGCATTTCAAAGTTATTTAAGATTCTTATATTCCATCAATACTGTTTATATCAATACACTCGGAGTCAAATAATACAAAATTCATTGTACAGGGTGGCGCAATAGAACGTGCATTTATAAAATAATTATAAAAAAATAAATACAAAAGGTATAGTTAAAATAAAACTAAGCAATTATTAAGTGATAACTGAAGTTTATTTTTTAAAAATAACATCATCTAAATGATGACCCTCTCTACGTTGGCACTCCTCTAACCGCAAACGGAAATTACCGAAAACTTTCTTAAGTAGCGCTGGTGTGATTGCTGCCATTTCACCACGAATATTCTCCTTGAGCTGACTGATGTTTCTCGGATTATTGGTGTAGACTTTGTGTTTGAGGTATCCCCACAAAAAAAAGTCAGGAGGCGTCAAGTCTAGACTGCGCGGAGGCCATGGGATATCACCTCTTTTCGAAATCAGTTTGCCAGGGAACATCTGCTTCACAACCGCCATGGAGTCATTTGATGTGTGACTAGTAGCTCCGTCTTGTTGGAACCAAGTCCTAGAGTTCTTTATTCTTGAATTTTCAAGTTCTGGGGCCAAAAAACCTTCCAACATCGCAACATAGCGTTCGGTATTAACAGTGATGTTTTGCCCCCGTGCGTTTTCAAAAAAATAAGGAAATTATTCCTTTGGCAGAGATTGCGGCCCAAACTGTCACTTTAGGGCTATGTAACGGTTTTTGATGTTTGAGTCTGGGATTCTCACTATTCCAATAACGACAATTTTGGCGGTTTACGAACCCATTCATATGAAAATGTGCCTCATCAGAGAAAAAGATGTTTTCAAAATTTGAAAACCGATTGAGCATTTCATTAGCAAATGTGAGCCGTGCTATGAAGTCAGAGTCTTTCAATTCTTGAGTTAATTGCAGCTTGTATGGATGCAATTTAAGATCCAAGTTTAAAATTCGTTGCAAACTTCGTCGCGATATGTTTAGGACAGACGATCTCTTGCGAGTAGACATTTGTGGATCTTCTCGTACCGACTACTTAACACTCTCAATATTGTCTTCGGTCCTAGATGTGCGTGGACGACCTTTTGCGTGTGGTTTAAACGTCGATCCAGTCTCTTCAAACCGCTTTATCCAGATTTTAATTAAATTAGCACTCGGAGCCTCCCTAATTCGCCGTACACCATACTCAGAACAAAATAGTCGCCTGACAACTACGTACGAACGAGAGTTTTCGTAAAATGCGCGCACGCAAAATGCGCGACGCTTCCCGTCGAAGTGACTCATAGTGACTAAAACTTCATGAACCGCGCTACCCAACGATATCGGTCTCCCCTCGCCCACGCCCCTTCTACCCCGCAAAAAAAGATGATGCAATATGCACGTTCTATTGCGCCACCCTGTAGTTTCACATCTTTATTCATTTTGTTCATCATCACATATCACAAAAAATTGTGCCGGTGGATAAATATTATTCTGATGCCGTGCCCATCCTAAGTACCATACTGTTATAACATGGGCACATCATCCTACAGAGCGGCGGCCGACAATATAGTTACAGCAGAACTGCTGTATTGCTGCGTGGCCTGTGTTAGCAGTGCTGACTAAAACATGGGTACATGTAGTATACTTTGCGACTAACATAATAGCTAGCGATTCTGACCCTCGCCAGTGAACAGTTATGTCCAAATATATTGCCATTCAAGGTTCTATTTCTAGCATTAGTGTACATTTCAATAATAATATATTTAAATACTATAATATAATTAAATAGACTGCAAGTGCAAATGTTCCTCTATGCTATCTCGGTACTTCTGTAGGAATTTTCTCAAATTGCTGTTTGGAAAATCCTAAATAATACTGAACAATATGATTTGCCATAGTCTGAATGTTATCAAAATCTAAATGCATTATCATATTATCGTTCAGTAAAGAGAGTAGTTCTTCCATTTGTTCAGAGCTAAATGTTCTAATAGGATTCAATATTGATTACAACAATTAATACCGGTCAAGTGATATGAGCAGATTCTACAATCTGAAGGCACATAGTAATTATATATAATCTAAAAAGTAAACTTACGCGTAGTGATACTGGGACTAAAAGTCTTTCCCATGGGGCCCATATGTAATTTGGCAGTATTATTTGATCACTGGTATGTATCTGCATTTGTTTCTTCTGCTTGGGTAGAAGTCACAGTGCATGCCTCAGATTCTAGAGAAGGACTATGTCTTGTTGCTTCAGGTTCACATTCTTAAGCAGAAAGTTATGCTGCTCTGTCAATCCTTTGCCAACATGTATAACAGAGAAGTTTGTTCTTATTAAGTGCAACAAAAGTAAACAGTTGGTGTAAAGAAATATTATACCAAATTATTTTGTGTTTTTAGTTAGACAATCATAAAAAAAGATGACTAAATTTTTAAAGTCAGCTCTTAAAATACGTCTAGAATAGTATTTTTAAATAAGATTTCTAATAAATACGTAAGTAAATTATATTTACCTGACCAATCCATCATTGTATAAGACATCGAACTTCAGCGATTTCCAAAGTATATCTTCGCATTCTGGATATATTCAAACCGCCGTTTACACAACGTAGATTATGTTTTTCGCCAGCTGACAGTGACAAGTAAGACTTTGACATAACAAAAGCAAGTTGCCATAAAAAGTATTTATATATTTTTCGAAAAGGTCGATTTATAGATATACATATTTCTTTATTAATAGTAATTGGAATAATAATTATTATGATTAAAGGACATTTTTGGGAATTAATAAATGTTTGCTTAGAAGAAAATGACCGGTTACTAATAATAAACGAAAACTGATTATTCGGATTAATACCTGCCAACATTTTTTTTTGTAAAGGCAACATTTTGAGCTCAAGTTTTATTCAAGTCAGTTCAAGTTCCATTAGTTTAGTCGGTTTAATGCTTAATATTTTTGAAAAAATGTTGCTGCATTGCTTAGACTAATGAGTACGTGGAAGATATTTGAAAAATATCAACATATTTTTTTGTAAAACCAAATCCCTGTGCACGTCTGGGCCTAAACCTGGCATTCCCCTTTGAACCTGCTCTCAATTTTTTGTCCTTGGGCTTGAGCAGATAAACTGACTATGTAGCAGTTTGAGGCAGAAATATCAAGCAGCCTGTAAAATACTGCCAATGGCCATCTTCGTGTTCGACGCCCTGTGGTATAATTAGAACACCTTTGGTCAAGAATATCCACTCCGATTTTAGTTCGATTGTAGAAAAGTATGATTTCTGGTTTCTTGGTAATTTCATCTACGTCTGGCACATGATGCATACTTGACACGGTGATCACTGCTTTATTTTGCTTAGAAACGTAAGATAATATAGTTCATCGTTCGTTCATCGTTAGTTCGATCGTTCGTTCGGGCATCGTTGAATCAACAAGTCGGTGACGGGCTGGTAAGGATTCTTGAGGTATTTCTCTTTGGTTCTTCCTCATCGTTCCCACAACGGTTAGATGCTTATCTTTGAGTACATCTAAAAGCTCTATAGATGTATACCAATTATCACATGTAACATTTCGGTTTGATCCTTCTATCGGGGAAATAAGTCTCAGTACAGCTTGACTAGGTTTTTTCAATCGCTGATATTGTGTTGGTAAATTTAGTCCATCAGAGATTTTTCCTATAGTTGAGCCAAATTCGATAAAAGAATAGAGGTAAACAAACCGTTGCTAGGCAACGAGTAGTTTACGTCTAAAAGACAGATGTTAACAACCTTTTCTACATACATGATTTTCATAAAAGTAATAATCCTACTTCCTACTAATCTAAACAGTTTATTTATGTATAGATATTTATGATTTGCATAGAACGCTTAACCTATTTGAATGAAATATGACATACATGTAAGCTAATTTCCTAATAAGTTACATTTTTTGATACATATATATTATAATTAGTCCATTTTTGAAAATATTACAATGCATGTGTTATGTAGTTGATTTAAAAGTAATTAAAATAAGCGAAATTGTATTGACAAATGCCTCAACTTTATTCATTGGTTGAATTCCACAAAATGTGTTTCATATCTGGATTTCATCCATCTTTCTTTTTTTGTAGGGCTATCACGTAAAATTAATGTCGACTTTTTAATGGTTTTTCGAAATACCAAGTTATTACGCATATTATTTTAGTGATTCTATTGAAGTATGCTGCAATAGGGATTATTAATAAATAGCTAGCATGTAAAAGTCGATAATCATGTAAATAACAGGAGATTTGTAAAATGTGAGTTGTGATAACCCTAAATTGGTTTGTTTACCTGTATTCTTTATGGAGCTTGGCGGGAATACAGGTAAATGTAGGCATTCAGAAGATACCCTGATCTTGCATCTGTAAGGCATTGTATTTTTATGCCGTATTTAGCAGGTTTCTTAGGCATAAACATTTTGAACCCGCATCTTCCACGAAATGCCAGCAACATTTCATCTATACATGCAAAACTGCCAATCGCATAAACAGCTTGACATTGTTCAATAAACGAGCTAAAAAGCTTGGCAATAGGCGCAGATGGATCGCTTTGTCTGCGTGCTAATCTGGTTTCAAAATCATCAAACCTAAGTGTTTTCAGTAATATTTCCAGTCGGTTTTTGCTCATGATGCAGCTGTATATTTCTCGTCCAGTTCCGTCACTATTATACCACGATGTATAGTGTTCATGGTTTTCTTTGAATATAGCTGTATAAAAGAGAAGCCCTATCCTTCCTCAGCCTATAGATGTCCACTGCTGGACAAAGGCCTCCCCCAAGGCTTTCCACGATGACCGGTCTTGTGCTGCCCGCATCCATCGGCTTCCCGCGACCTTCACCAGGTCATCGGTCCACCTTGTTGGGGGTCTCCCTACGCTGCGTCTTCCAGTACGTGGTCGCCACTCCAGAACCTTGCTGCCCCATCGGCCATCGGTTCTACGAGCAATGTGCCCTGCCCACTGCCACTTGAGTTTAGCGACTCGCAGAGCTATGTCGGTGACTTTGGTTCTTCTGCGGATCTCCTCATCTCTGATTCGATCACGCAGAGAAACTCCTAGCATAGCTCTTTCCATTGCCCTTTGTGTGACTCTGAGCCTTCGTATGAGGCCCATTGTGAGCGACCACGTTTCAGTTCCGTAAGTCATCACTGGCAACACACACTGGTCAAAGACTTTCTTGAGACACTGTGGTATCTTGGACGACGAGAAGATGTAGCGTAGCTTCCCGAACGCTGCCCAACCGAGCTGGATTCGCCGAGACACCTCTTTCTCGAAGTTGGACCTACCTAGCTGGACTTTCTGTCCCAGGTATATATACTCGTCAACAACTTCGAGTGCAGAGCAACCAACTACAATTGGAGTGGGTGCGACATGAGAGTTCGACATGATTTTCGTCTAAGCCCTATAAAAGCTTTCAATTCCATAAGATCTATTTCGTGAACACAGGTTGATTTTTGGTAATTGAGTCTTATTTCTTGGATCTTTACATTTGTGTTACGAATTATCTTTTCAAGCATTTCGTCTGTGAAAAATTTTTGCCAAATATCCAGTGCAGAAGAGGCAGCATTCAGTACATTTCGGTTAGGTAGCTTTATACCTTCTCTTTGTTCAACTATATTACTTTGTAATGTTCTCGATCGTAATGTAGGTGGAGCAGAAGACCACCTAAAGCGGTTCTTACCAAAATAGTTTTTTTTTCGAAGCCTCGAACGCATTTGTATCAAAGGCTCTTCATCTTCAGAAGAAAATTCTTGCTCTGTAGATAAAACCGAAGGCTGAGATATGACGGTGTCGTAGTTTTGTTCCGTATTTGATTCTTCTTCGCCTTCAGAATTCGATTCGGAGCTATCCTGTAATGCATGATGTATGCCCATGTCCAAATCGACATCGCTGGCTTCATCATTTGATTGGTTTTCGTCGTCAGATATATCCTGTTCTAACCAACGCTCAATAATACTATCACTAGAAGCCATTTTAAACTGAAAATAAAATTAAAACACAATAAATCACATTTTCAAAAAAGTTACGCAACCACATACCATACGTCTCACAGACCGAACACGACCATTTCTTACTTACCAGTGACAAACGCGCGCACCTTCGACGACAACGAGCGCTTGAGCGGTACTGAGGGGCGCGGCGGGAAGATACAGGGACGTGCAAGTTGATATGTGTTTTGCACGCCAAATCATTAACGATTTAAATTTCTTTGCGTCTAAGAGACGTATGTCAGGTGGTTAAGGGTTAAATAAAAGTAAATTAATATTGAAAATAAGAAAAGATAATAATTTAAAATTTAAAGATATTTTTTTGCCAGGGGAAATTAACGAAAATACTGGTTATCATGTGAAATGTTATAAAAACTTTCTTGCCGTGATGAAAAAATATCGCACGAGTGAATCAACTTCTTCAAATCTACCAGCATCATCATCAGGTATTTTTTATGAACTTCTATATTCTATACTAGGCTTTATTCTTTAATTGTAACTTCATTTTTGATTTAATTACGTGGTACAAATTTTATCATTATTAAATATATATTACATGGAAATTATTCATAAAAATATTTACACAAAAATAAAAATTATTATTAATTATTAACTATGAATATCTCAATGATTTTTTTTTTTTTATAGAAATGTCGTCGACAAACGTAGAAACGGTGACAGTAGCCCCTCCAATAGCTACTGAAGAAAGCGGAGCATTACTAAAACTAGCCATGCTGATAGAAATAAAACGTGCGCAGTCGTTGCAAGAATTCAAGAGACTTGTGAAGGAACACTACTTGTCGTTATGATCTTCGTCCAACAAACACTGTTTCGCTAATGTATTTGTTAACTTGTTCTGTTCAGTATCTATGTATTTATTCATGTATATGTATGTATTTGTGTATCTATCTTAATATGTTGTAAAAATAAACGTAGAAAAGGAGCTTTTGGTAAAACGCCTCAATCTTAATATATATAAATCTCGTGTCACAATGTTTGTCCTCAATGGACTCCTAAACCACTTAACCGTTTATAATAAAATTCGCACACCATGTGCAGTTCGATCCAACTTGAGAGATAGGATAGTTTAAATCTGAAATTATAGTCGCAATTTTAATTTATTGCCAATTATTTGTCTGTTATTATTTGACAGTCACAATTATCTGCTAACTCTAAATGATTCTAACAGATGTCGATACCTTTCGACTGGGTTGAGTAAGTAATCAATAGATGGCGCTGCTATGGTAAATCTACGAACGTGTCATATAAGCTACATTTTAACAGCATAATTACCACGTGTTGTTGACGCTATAAAATTAATTAAATACTGTAGAACGGAATACCGTATAATTCAATTATCACTTTTTAAATTTTTGCTGTTAGCATAGCCGGCCATGTGTTACTTAGACTGAAGTGTAAATTGAATTCATATTTTAATGATGTATGTAGGTATTATCACATAATTATAAAAGTTAATTAAAATGTCAATGAAAAAATGATACACAATTTCCTACACTTTTTCAATAGTTGTACAAATATTTTTTTATTATTTTTATTTAACCTCTATTAATTTATTATTTTCAGTCAAATGCCACCGAAAAAATCTAACTTCAACAATGCCAGCACCAGAAAGGCACGACGCAAACGTATTAAAAGAGCCCATCAGTTGGTAGCCACAGTAGGAGTACAGGAACAATAATTTCAATTTATACATGTAAGTAATATCACATAGTTTTATAAAAGTTAATATTAATTAACTTTCACATCTTCTTCTCTTCTTTTCTTTTTCTTTTCTTCTTCATCTTCTTCTTTCTTTTTCTTTCTCTTTCTCTTTCTTTTCTTTTTCATTAATATATTAATATTAATGAGAAAATGGCACAAAGCTCCCCACACTTTTTCAATAATTGTACAAAAATTTTATATTATTTTTATTTAACCTCCATTGAAAATTATTTTGCACTTATTATTTCAATGTGCTATGATAACATGTTTTTCAGTTCCTCTTTCTAATATTTAAACGATTAAATTATTATTTTCAGTCAAATGCCACCAAAAAATCTAACCTCAACAACGCGAGCAGCAAAGGGTCACGACGCAAACGTGTTGAAAGAGCTCAGCAATTACCAGAACAAATCGAAACAGCTCAAAGAATCCAGGACTGCAGAAAGTCGTGCACAAGAATCTCAAGAACAGCGTGACGAACGTCTGCAACAGAATATTACGAGAACAAGAGCGGCACGAGAACGAAACATAGCAACAGTACGAGTACTAGATCGACAAAGGCAACAGATCAGCCGCTCATTAACACGTGCATCATTCGTTCGGCTTGCCTTTGAATATGCACCAGATATTAACTACTCAGCGCATTCAAAAATTGCTATCGGTGGAATGGATAAAGTACATATGTCAATATTGTCAGGCATTGAAATTTCGGAATGAAGCAGCCGGCATGTGCTACGCATCAGGAAAAAATTGCTGGCACCTCTACCCGCTCTGCCGGAGCCTTTATTATCCCTTCTTACTGGCAATTCAGATGAATCCAAATTACGCAAATTTAATTCTTGCTTCCAAATGACGTCATTTCGGGCAACTAAAATTTGCGATCGTGCATCCGATGGACGTAATTTTGAAACTACATTCAAAATTCAAGGCCAGGTGTACCATAAAATCGGATCACTGATGCCAATGCCTGATAACAATCCGAAATTTCATCGAATTTGATGAAATTTAAAAATTTTATGGGCGATTGTGAAGAGCGCGTGACGACTCGGTGTCTGTATAATTTTATTGAACAAGCAGAGGAAAGAGCAATTGTGATATTATTGGAAAATTTTTTAGAAGATCACAATCAACTTATTCAATTGATCAAAAGAGTTTCTTTACGACTGCAAAATGACAATTATCAAATCGTCATAAAAGCCGACAAAGTACCATTAGGTGAACATGCTGGTAGATTCAACGCTCCAACTGTTGATGAGGTTGCTGTTGCATGGTTGGTGATCCAGTTGACAAAAGATCTATAAAAATTACACGGCAAGACAACACTGTCAGTACGATTTCGAATCTACACCGTTCATATGACGCACTACAATATCCATTGATATTTTGGCAAGGACAAGATGAATATCACCTTAATATCAAACAGTATGATCCAAATACCGGTAAATTTGACAATTATCTATTTATTTTCTTACTGTATGTATAGATTTTAATTTCGTATTGCCTTTTATTTTTTTAGGTGATTACAGAAATAAAAAAGTTAGCTCAATAAACTACTACGCACACCGAATAATGGTTAGACAACATCAAGACAATTATATCCTTCGATATCATCAGCTGTTCCATCAATACATTGTTGATATGTATGCTAAGGTCGAAAGCGAACGCTTGCGATTCCTTCGATTCAACCAGGCAAAACTACGATCGGAAGAATATATTCACTTACGAGATGCTGTTGATGGAAACATCGATGGAAATTTAAATCCCAATGACATCGGTAATGCTTTCATTTTACCTTCAAGCTACATCGGCAGTCCACGGAACATGCAGGAATACATACAAGATGCGATGACTTACGTACGTCATTACGGCCGACCGGATTTATTTATTACATTCACATGTAATCCGAATTGGGAAGAGATACAAACTTTACTGTTGCCAGGACAACAAGCCATTCATCGTCATGATTTAACTGCACGTGTGTTTAAACAAAAATTAAAATTCTTAATTGATTTTATTGTTAAATATTCAATTTTTGGTATCACACGTTGTTGGCTGTATACGATAGAGTGGCAAAAGCGAGGTTTGCCTCATGCCCACATTTTGGTTTGGCTTAAAGGTAGAATCCGTCCTGAAGAAATCGATCAAATAATTTCAGCCGAAATTCCAGATCCATTAATTGATCAAGAATTATTTGATATTGTCACCAAACACACGATCCATAGGCCATGCGGTGCTTTCAACATGACTTCACCGTGCATGGAAAATGGAAAATGTAAAAAAAAACTTCCCAAAGCTGACGATCACGGATATTGATGGTTATCCAATGTATCGCCGCAGAAGTACTGAGAATGGTGGCCACACATTTACAATGCGACTGCCAAACTTTCCAAATCAAGTTAAGTTTGATAATCAGTGGGTGGTACCATACTCACCACTACTTTCAAAAACATACAAAGCTCATATCAATGTTGAGCTTTGCAGTTCTGTTAAATCAATTAAGTATATTTGTAAATATGTAAACAAAGGCAGTGATTTGGCCATATTTGAAGTACAAAACATAAATAAAAATTACGAAATAGCACGATACCAAATGGGCAGTAACATTAGCAGCAATGAAGCTATTTGGCATATTCTCAGCTTTCCCATCCACGAAAGAGATCCTGCTGTCCAACATCTGGCAATACATCTTGAAAACGGTCAACGTGTATACTTCACTGAAGAAAATCTTCTCCAAGAAGCGTCCGAAGCTCCGAAAACGACTCTAACTGAATTTTTTACATTGTGTCAAAAACCTCATGTTTTTGGCCAATTCGCGAAGATATTGGTGTATCACGGATGGATGTTCCACGTTATTTCACATGGAACAAATCCAGTAATAAATGGGAGCCACGGAAACAAGGAAAACCACATCCTTCCATTACAGGCATATTCAAAGCTAAGACATTGGGGAAACTTTACACGGTACATCCAAAGTAACGTGAGTGCTTCTATTTACGTTTGTTATTGGTGAATGTTCCCGGACCAACGTCTTTTGAATTTTTACGAATAGTTAATGGTCGAGTATTCAATACATACCAGGATGCATGTCGTGAACTGCAATTGCTAGAATACATTACAGACCTGCGTTGACATCAACACCGAATAACATTCATCACTTGTTTGCAATTATTTTGACGACATGTTATCCCTCGCAAGCACAAACTTTGTGGGAAAAATATAAAAATTGTATGACAGAAGACATCTTGCACCGAATTAGACAAACAAATCAATGCCAAAACATAGATTATACACCAGAGATGTACAATGAAGCATTTGATCACCTAATCGTCCAGCCACCGACTTAGTCAATACCGATTTACAACGAGAAAAGCAATATGACCATGGAAGTTTAGCAACAATTATCAAGAACAGTGAACCATTACTGACAGCAGAACAAAAAATTATTTATGATCGGATTTATGCTGGCTGTTTGTTGCTGTTGAACAAGGCGGTTTTTTTTTCTTGGATGCACCCAGTGGAACCGGTAAGACATTTTTAATATCGTTGATTCTTGCCAAAATACGGTCGCAACAAAAAATCACATGAACAGTAGCATCGTCAGGCATTGCGGTTACTTTACTGGATGGTGGGCGAACAGCAAATTCAACATTCAAGCTGCCATTGGACGTTCATAATAAACCAGTTGCAATGTGTAACATCAAAAAGAATAGTGGAATAGCTGCAGTGTTGCGGAAGAGTTCTATAATAATTTGGGATGAGTGTACATTGGCACACAAATATTCACTTGAAGCATTAAACAGAACTATGCAAGACTTAAACAGCAATAATATACTTTTCGGTGGTGCTATCTTATTTTTGTCTCGTGACTTCCGGCAGACCTTACCTATTATACCTCGCTCTACTTTCGCGGATGAGATTAATGCATGTTTGAAACAATCATTCTTATGGCGAAGTGTTGAAACACTTCGATTGACCATATATATGCGAGTACAATTGCAAAATGATCCATCAGCACAAATATTTTCCGAACAACTATAGATATTGGGAATGGTAAAATAGAACTGCAACCAAATACGCAATGCATTAAACTACCATACAATTTTTGCACTGTTATTCAGGATAAAAATGAATTGATTCAGAGTATTTTCCCGGATATACAGAATAATTACTTGAATCCTGAATGGCTCAGTCAACGGGCGATTTTGGCAACCAAAAACGTTGATGTTGACGAAATTAACTTCCAGATACAACAGTTGTTACCAGGCGATCTGATGTCTTTTAAATCAATCGATACTGTTGTTGATAAAAATGAAAGTGTAAATTTTCCGATTGAATTTTTAAATTCATTAGATATCCCTGGAATGCCAGCACATAATCTTCGATTAACGATTGGTTCCCCTATTATTCTCCTCTTTAATTTGAATCCACCTCAATTATGTAACGGTACGCGTTTGGTCATCAAAAAGATCACCGGAAACATTCTTGAAGCAACCATTTTGGCTAAGAAGTTTAAAGGAAAATTGGTCCTGCTGCCACGTATTCCGATGATACCATCCGATTCTACCATACCATTCAAAAGGCTACAGTTTCCAATTCGTTAAGCTTTCGCCATGTCTATGGATATTAATGTTTAAAAGTTTAAGACTGTCTGCCTTGCCTACCTCATTCATGAGTTTAAGCGTCACATGTTATTTACTGTATTATACTGTAATATACTTATTTGTTATAAAATTAAATGGAAATAATAAATCTGATAAATTTTTATTTTGTATTGATTTCTGCTTAATATCAAGTGTAAGAACATTTTAATTAGTTGTGTTCAACGTACTTCCCCTTCAAATCTCAATCCAGTGAATTTGTATACCAACATCAACATTTTCGTCTTGGTTCGTAAATAATTTCATTGTACTAAAGGATTATAGTAGTAGAAAGTCAAATAAGGAGATCACCATATTTTTTTCCAAATACCATCTGTGTAAAAAAGCATAGTGGACTCCGTGACTGATGTTCTCTTATCGTTCCTCTTAGATTTTTTTTTTTTTTAAGGGACAAAACCCGCCACACTGTTCCCAACCCACTGCAACTCCTGAAAGCCAGAATCAACAGTGGAGACCGCCAGAAAAACGCCGAGCAATGAAGCTCGACGAGTCCCGGAGAAACGTTTCAACTGTCTTGGGTCCCGCAACGAAATTAATCAGAAAAGAATAGCGGAGGAGTAAGAAAAAAGATATTTTTTCCACTTCCCTCCATAGTAAGCAGGAGACAGAATAGAACTAGGCCAATCGGCACAAAGGGACATTATTGCAACTGAGAGAAGCCCAGATTCCTCTTAGATTGTTTACTATAATGTAATATAACAAAAACTTTAGCCATAGCAACGCGTGGCCGGGTCAGCTATATCATCATCATCCCAGCGTTAATCCCAGTCGCATTCGGAGCCTTTTCAGCTTTGGAGTCTGGGGTTCGCTTTACCAGTCAAACTGCTGATATGGCTAAACTTCGACATTTTCCGTGAAGCGACTGCCGTCTGACCTCCACAACCCGAAGGCGACATCGAAGCATTGTAGTTAGACCAATTGTTGGACTTTTGATGGCTCCAACAACACGTAAAGACCGCCACTAGATGTTCGTATGGCAACCGGGACTAACGGCTTAACCTGCTTTCCGAGGCATGACCAGACCAGTGCAAATATTCATATTCATGCATACAAATATTTGCTGTGCGGGGATCGAACCCGCGCCACCTTGCGCAGCGGCCGCGTCCGCTACCGCTACGCCACGGAGGCGGGTCAGCTATATATATATAAAAATAAGTGGCATTTTTCGTTGTCACTTTATAACTCAAGAACGGGCTCACCTATCCAAACCAAATTTTCAGGGTTTGTTCGGACTATTTAGTAGATGGTTTATGTGAAGTTTGCACAAAACGGGTCGAGTGGTTCTTCATTTATCACATTTTTTGTAACAAATGAATTTAATAAATGGCATTTTGTTAATGAAGATTTTTTAGACGGGATATCGGGTAGGTCTGAGAATCGGCCAACATCTATTTTTCACCGGGAACCGAACATCCCCGCCGGGACAGGAGCGTAGCGAAGCGCGCCGGGAAAGCTAGTTTTATGTTATTTATATGGATCTTGTTCATCACTATCAGTTACTGAGTCGAAGCATGAGGACTGGAGACTTTTCTTTGTACAAATATATTTTGTCAAAAATAGCAAATATGTTTTTTATGACAAATCAGTACTTCGTCGATTTTTTAATTACACATTGGAGCACAAATGAAATATAGAGTTTATCGGGAATACCATAGTGTACTTAAATTACAAACAATGCCAAACTTATAGTGTCCATAATAACTCTGTGATTGTCGATATAAATGATGATAGATCGTGCCAACATCATGAAGAGGCTGATACGAAAATAATATACCATACATGCCAAATGGATGAAGATGTATCAGACGTATTAATAAAAACATGTGACACAGACATTTTAATATTACTGCTCGGAAACATGGACCATCTTCACAATAATAATTTGAAAATCTATATGGAATATGGCACTAATAATTGTAAGAAATGTATAAATATTTCTGAACTATATACAAAATTGGGACCTTCTATATGCCAAAGCTTACCTGGATTTCATGTATTGACCGGTTGCGATTACAATCCGTCCTTTTCAAGAAGAGAGAGATCTCTTTGTTTATTATAACTGTTTTTTTTTTGTCGATATCAGTAATATTCCATTATATCTAATAAAAAACTTCAAATTATTATAACTGTTTTTTTTGTCGATATTAGTAATAGGTATTCGACAAAAAAACAAGATCACACACATCTTCGAAGCTCATTTTTGTACATATTGTTTATACATTTTTACTTATACTTTTTCTTTTACTTTTACGCATTTTTACTTATAGAGTATAACAATACGAGTTATTGGATCTCTTTGTTTATTATAACTGTTTTCTTTTTTGTCGATATCAGTAATAATCCCTTAAATCTAATAAAAAAACTTCAAATTATTATAACTGTTTTTTTTTTTTTGACGATATTAGTAATAATCCCTTAAATCTAATAAAAAACTTCAAATTATTATAACTTTTTTTTTTTTTCGATATTAGTAATAATCCCTTAAAGCCATTCCAATAAATTTGTACTATCATACCAGTAAAACTCTACTGTCATTTAAATAATCCTCCACTGCCATTCCAATAATCTTCTAATGCTTGAAGAAGAGCAGTGTGACTACTCAGGTCCGGAAGAGCTGAGAGTATACACCCACGGATCAAAAACTGACCAAAGATCTGGCATTGGAGTATTCTCACAATACCTTAGCATACATATATCCAGACAGACAAACGGTAACGGTCCGGTTTATCAGGCAGAAAAATAAAAGCCAGGAGAGTTGAGGACACGCGTGTTCGCATACTCACTGTCAGCGGTTTAGTCCTCCAAGCCCTAAAGCAGGGATGCATCACATCAAGCTTATTACTTGAATATGTCGATGCACTGGAACGGGTGACCGGGTAACCGCAGATGGCTACAGATGATGGGTCACCTAGTTTCGTCGTGTTAATCGAATTTTCATGCTGACCGAACCTATTTTATTGATTTCAAAGTTTTGAATAATGTTTATGTTTTACATTAAATAAATGTTCTAAATAAATTTATATTTTAAAACCCATTCTAAATATTGCAGAAATCGAGTGTATATCAGAAGAGCATTCAAAGAATTAGGAAACGCAGAAATAGTAGAGAAGAAAGAAAAAAAATTTCCGATACTAGAGAAATTTGTATGCCAAATGTATGGTTTGAAATGTTCAAAATTGAATAATGCACGATACGAAAAGTTCCTTGCTACGTACAACACAACTAATCCTAAAGTGTTTATGAAAAAAGTAGTAAGCTATGATTCATCGAATTTACCACCCTGCAAACGTGAACTACATCAACAATTGTTGAGAGCTGCCTACATTACAAATATATGGCGAAATTGTCATTTAAAAGAACCAACAATTATTACACCTGAAAATAACGGTTGGAACTTAATTGATAGTCGTTACATACTTTTACAAGGACCTGCTGATACCGCCACAGCACAATCTAATGAAACTGAGGAATGCATTTCAGGTAACATACAACTATTTTATTCCGTAACTTTCAATATGCAGTCCTATGTATTGAGCTTGGTATTTAATTCTCAACAACCTTATTGATTTATTAAAATATTTTTTTTTACTATTTTCAGAAGAGATGATGATGAAAACAGTGGTAGCGAAATTTCGGATGATGCTGAAGAAAATGAATGTTAAAAATAATGCACATTGCATAAAACACAATAAAATACATTGCATTTACTGTATGCGTTCATGTAACATTTCTTATTTGCACGCCCTTAGCAGCTGTCCCCTCGCCTGTCAAGGTCTTATGCTGTTTAAAACCGCCTGGCACTGTACATACTTACTCTGAGACGTTTAATTGAAGACATATAAAAATTTCGAGTATACAGGATAAAGTTTAATTTTCCTTATCAACTGTGCGTTTTCTAATTGATCTGTCATATACTTCTGTTTATTGTAATCGCCTGTCAATTTTTTTTTTTTAAGATGTACAATAAATAAACTTTCACCTATTAAATTTTCAAATTTACAGAAACAAGTTTTGAAACCCAATTCACTTTACAGTTCAAAAAATAAAGGGGCTGATGACGTGCAGGGCTGACGCCTGCCAGGTCATGGAAATTTCTAACCTTACAGGAAGACCGTTACTCCCAGGGTTCACTGGCTCTTGGACTATTACAACGTCAAGCCAGCACTTCTTTGGTCTACCTCGCTTGTTCCGGCCCGGTGGAGGCGCCATGGCAAGACATTTGTTACCCACGTAACCTGCCGGTTTACGTAAGACGTGACCGTACCAGCGCAGGCGACTCTCTTGCAGTTTGTCTGCTATGTCACGGACACGGAGACTGCCACGGATGCGGGTGTTTCTAATGCGGTCTTTCCTGTTGTTTAATGTATCAAAATTATATGCTGTTGAACATCTATCGACCTCTAGTGATGTTTCGGGGAACTAAACTAAGATAGTTATAATCTGTGTAATCGTTCCCAACATTTCTTCTTTTTAATAAAATGTCACTTGATTGTTAACCGCAAAAACTGCGTTTCATTATAGGTTATGGGCCCAGCATTTTTTAATTTTTATCCGTTAATCAGTGAAATCAGTACAGTAAAAGTAGTCTAAAACGGTGAATAGCGTGTTATTAGATGAATTTAGTGATAGTTTGCAAGAATGACATCGAATTACCTTGTAAGCGTGCCCAAGCTAAAAGGGCGTGACAACTACGGTGAATGGGTGTTTGCAGCAGAGAATTTTCTAATACTGGAGGATATGTTACATTGCATAAAGAAAATACCCGGGAAGATATTAGAAACTGCAGATGATACGAAGACTAAGGCGAAACTGATTATGACTATTGATAGTGCGTTGTACGTTCATTTAAAAGACGTCAACACCACGTTGCAGCTATGGAACAAGTTGAAGGCGTTATTTGACGATTCTGAATTTACTCGAAGAATATCTTTGTTACGTAATCTGATCTCAATTCGCCAGGAGAATTGTGTTTCAATGCAGTCGTATGTAACGCAAATAGTTGAAACCGGACAAAAGTTGAGCGGGACAGGATTTAACATCAGTGACAAATGGATCGGGTGTCTCATGTTAGCTGGATTATCTGAAAAGTTCATGCCAATGATCATGGCGATAGAACATTCTGGCATCCAAATCACAACGGACGCCATTAGAACGAAGCTCATGGACATGGAAACGGATCTAACTTCAAGTCAATTGAATGAAGCGAGTGGTGCCTTTGTGATCAATACACAGAAGTGGCAACATAAGAAAAAGAATAAATTGTCTATGGACAAAGCGCAAGCGAATGAAAGGCAAAACGTCAATGTCAACAAACTTCATGTAAAGTGCTACCGGTGTAAACAGACCGGACATTATAAAAATCAGTGCCCAAATGCCGAAAATGACAAAAGAAATTGTAGCATTTACAGCAGATATAAAGATGATGTATAGAATGATACTACTTACCAGAAGAGATGTAGACGTCCAAAGGTTTCTGTGGAGAAAAGATCAAGTAAAAGATTACCGTTCACTTACCGGGACATTTAGAATCGCCGCAGCACCTTACTTGGCCGTTAGGACGTTAAGACAGCTGGCTCACGATGACGCTGAAAATTATCCTCTTGCTGCTAATGTTACACTTACGGATTACTATGTGGATGATATCCTTTCAGGGAAAGACACCGTAGCTGAAAGCGTAGAAATAATGAAACAACTGAAAGAGATGATGCAGAGAGGTGGTTTTGAACTTAAAAAGTGGTCATCGAATAGTGTCGAATTTATTTCCGCCGTTGAACCGCAAGATATATCATCCAACGCAAATGTGGATCTGAATGTAGATAGCACTGTCAAGGCCTTTGGTATCTCATGAAATTTAGGCACAGATCAACTTGAATACAAACTCAATCTTGCTGAAAGTGGGTCAAAGATCACAAAACGGAGTATTCTGTCCGACGTGCAAAAATTATTTGATCCGCTTGGCTGGATTGCACCGAGTGTTGTCATGGCAAAGATGTTGGCCCAAGAGCTTTGATTGAATAAACTAGGTTGGGACGAAGCTGTTAGTCCGTCATTAACTGAGAAGTGGAAAGCAATACGTGTAGATTTAGAAAGAGTTAATAGCATAAAACTCAATCGATGGCTACGAACTAAAGAAACTGAAAAGGACAAGATTCATTTGCACGGTTTTTGCGATGCATCGCAGAATGCTTATGGCGCTGTGGTGTATGCCAGAGTCATAACTGATGAAGGAATCATAACAGAAATCATCGCTGCCCGAACAAAGGTTGCACCATTACGAGCAATATCACTACCAAAGCTCGAACTGTGTGGAGCGGTCCTGCTTTCTAAATTACTACACCATGTTTCAAGCGCGATGAGAATACAACCTTCACAGATTTATGCCTGGACAGACTCATCAATAGTATTGGCATGGCTGCTGGGTGACCCTAATAAATGGAAAACGTTCATTGCTAATAGAGTGGTAGAAATTACAGACAAGACAGATAAGGATCGATGGTTTCACGTGCAGTCACAGGATAACCCAGCAGACATTGCATCCAGAGGCATGCTACTGTCGGAATTAACTCAATGCACTATGTGGTGGAAAGGACCACAGTGGCTAAGAAAAGAGAAGATTAATTTTACTAGACCCAATAACAATCATACTGATTTAGAAGCTAAGAAAGACAAAATAGAAGTAAACCTGAAAATAGACAATCAAGAAGAGAAACATTTAATAACACAATTTGAAGATTTAAAGGAACTCACCATAACTATTGCATACTGCATTAGATTTTTGATATTTAAGAAGACTTCAACAACAATGGAGATACAGTTAAAGAGATTGATAATGCACTACAGAAATCTATACAAATCGTACAAAGAGAAGAGTTCGAAGATGAAATTAATGCACTACGAAATAAATGTCAAATTAAGAAACGAAGCAGTTTAAAATCACTTACTCCATACTTGGATGAATGCAATATACTCAGGGTGGGCGGAAAATTAAGAAATGCTGATTTAAGCATACAAAACACAAAACATCCTATCATTCTTGGACATAAAAACAAACTCACTTCCCTCATTGTTGATGACGCTCACTAACAAACATTGTGGAGTACAGCTGATGATGAGCTGCCTATGAACGAAGTTCTGGATAATCAGGGCGAAGTCTTTAGTGAAGATGCATATCCATAGATGCAAGATATGTGCACGACGCAATGCAACAGCTTAGAAGCAGCTTATGGGAGACTCACCCAAGGCTAGAGTAACACCTGCGAGGCCTTTTATCAACAGCGGAGTGGATTTTGCCGGCCCTTTGCAAGTCTTATGGTCCAGAGCGAGAGGTGCCAAAACCAGCAAGGCATATATTGCGATATTTATTTGCCTGTCTACTAAGGCTGGTTGAAGATTTAACTACTGAAGCATTCATTGGTGCCTTCAGACAATTCACTGCAAGACGAGGCAAATGCTGTAACCTATGGAGCGATCAAGGCCGAAACTTCGTCGGGGCAAATAAGGAGTTAGAACAAGCATGGAAGGGGGCAGATTTGGAATTTGTTACGCAGAATTTGAATAAGTTGGTCTATGAGGGGACCCGATGGCATTTTATTCCCGCTTACAGCCCAAATTTTGGGGATTTATGGGAGGCGGGAGTGAAGAGTATAAAACACCACCTTCGACGTGTACTTGCCACCAATTTGACCTTTGAAGAAACTTCAACAGTGCTCTGTCAAATCGAGGCATGTTTACACTACAGGCCTTTAAGTCCTATAGATGACAGCGACATTGATAATCTGGACCCACTTACACCAGGCCATGTTTTTAATATGAGAAGCTCCAGTGATGATTCCTAGTGCTAACGTGGAAGACATGAGAGTAACTAGTCTTTCCAGGTGGCAACATTTGCAAAAGATAATGATCGATTTTTGGAGAAAATGGCAAGAAGAATATTTGACAAGGCTACAGCAGAGACCTAAATGGTTACAAGACAGAGAAAGAATTTGAGAAAGGGAATATGGTGCTAATAAAAATGAATAATTTGCCACCTGCGAAATGGGCACTTGGTCGTATAATAGACAAACATCCTGGAGAACAAAATAGTCGCCTGACAACTACGTACGAACGAGAGTTTTCGTAAAATGCGCGCACGCAAAATGCGCGACGCTTCCCGTCGAAGTGACTCATAGTGACTAAAACTTCATGAACCGCGCTACCCAACGATATCGGTCTCCCCTCGCCCACGCCCCTTCTACCCCGCAAAAAAAGATGATGCAATATGCACGTTCTATTGCGCCACCCTGTAGTTTCACATCTTTATTCATTTTGTTCATCATCACATATCACAAAAAATTGTGCCGGTGGATAAATATTATTCTGATGCCGTGCCCATCCTAAGTACCATACTGTTATAACATGGGCACATCATCCTACAGAGCGGCGGCCGACAATATAGTTACAGCAGAACTGCTGTATTGCTGCGTGGCCTGTGTTAGCAGTGCTGACTAAAACATGGGTACATGTAGTATACTTTGCGACTAACATAATAGCTAGCGATTCTGACCCTCGCCAGTGAACAGTTATGTCCAAATATATTGCCATTCAAGGTTCTATTTCTAGCATTAGTGTACATTTCAATAATAATATATTTAAATACTATAATATAATTAAATAGACTGCAAGTGCAAATGTTCCTCTATGCTATCTCGGTACTTCTGTAGGAATTTTCTCAAATTGCTGTTTGGAAAATCCTAAATAATACTGAACAATATGATTTGCCATAGTCTGAATGTTATCAAAATCTAAATGCATTATCATATTATCGTTCAGTAAAGAGAGTAGTTCTTCCATTTGTTCAGAGCTAAATGTTCTAATAGGATTCAATATTGATTACAACAATTAATACCGGTCAAGTGATATGAGCAGATTCTACAATCTGAAGGCACATAGTAATTATATATAATCTAAAAAGTAAACTTACGCGTAGTGATACTGGGACTAAAAGTCTTTCCCATGGGGCCCATATGTAATTTGGCAGTATTATTTGATCACTGGTATGTATCTGCATTTGTTTCTTCTGCTTGGGTAGAAGTCACAGTGCATGCCTCAGATTCTAGAGAAGGACTATGTCTTGTTGCTTCAGGTTCACATTCTTAAGCAGAAAGTTATGCTGCTCTGTCAATCCTTTGCCAACATGTATAACAGAGAAGTTTGTTCTTATTAAGTGCAACAAAAGTAAACAGTTGGTGTAAAGAAATATTATACCAAATTATTTTGTGTTTTTAGTTAGACAATCATAAAAAAAGATGACTAAATTTTTAAAGTCAGCTCTTAAAATACGTCTAGAATAGTATTTTTAAATAAGATTTCTAATAAATACGTAAGTAAATTATATTTACCTGACCAATCCATCATTGTATAAGACATCGAACTTCAGCGATTTCCAAAGTATATCTTCGCATTCTGGATATATTCAAACCGCCGTTTACACAACGTAGATTATGTTTTTCGCCAGCTGACAGTGACAAGTAAGACTTTGACATAACAAAAGCAAGTTGCCATAAAAAGTATTTATATATTTTTCGAAAAGGTCGATTTATAGATATACATATTTCTTTATTAATAGTAATTGGAATAATAATTATTATGATTAAAGGACATTTTTGGGAATTAATAAATGTTTGCTTAGAAGAAAATGACCGGTTACTAATAATAAACGAAAACTGATTATTCGGATTAATACCTGCCAACATTTTTTTTTGTAAAGGCAACATTTTGAGCTCAAGTTTTATTCAAGTCAGTTCAAGTTCCATTAGTTTAGTCGGTTTAATGCTTAATATTTTTGAAAAAATGTTGCTGCATTGCTTAGACTAATGAGTACGTGGAAGATATTTGAAAAATATCAACATATTTTTTTGTAAAACCAAATCCCTGTGCACGTCTGGGCCTAAACCTGGCATTCCCCTTTGAACCTGCTCTCAATTTTTTGTCCTTGGGCTTGAGCAGATAAACTGACTATGTAGCAGTTTGAGGCAGAAATATCAAGCAGCCTGTAAAATACTGCCAATGGCCATCTTCGTGTTCGACGCCCTGTGGTATAATTAGAACACCTTTGGTCAAGAATATCCACTCCGATTTTAGTTCGATTGTAGAAAAGTATGATTTCTGGTTTCTTGGTAATTTCATCTACGTCTGGCACATGATGCATACTTGACACGGTGATCACTGCTTTATTTTGCTTAGAAACGTAAGATAATATAGTTCATCGTTCGTTCATCGTTAGTTCGATCGTTCGTTCGGGCATCGTTGAATCAACAAGTCGGTGACGGGCTGGTAAGGATTCTTGAGGTATTTCTCTTTGGTTCTTCCTCATCGTTCCCACAACGGTTAGATGCTTATCTTTGAGTACATCTAAAAGCTCTATAGATGTATACCAATTATCACATGTAACATTTCGGTTTGATCCTTCTATCGGGGAAATAAGTCTCAGTACAGCTTGACTAGGTTTTTTCAATCGCTGATATTGTGTTGGTAAATTTAGTTCATCAGAGATTTTTCCTATAGTTGAGCCAAATTCGATAAAAGAATAGAGGTAAACAAACCGTTGCTAGGCAACGAGTAGTTTACGTCTAAAAGACAGATGTTAACAACCTTTTCTACATACATGATTTTCATAAAAGTAATAATCCTACTTCCTACTAATCTAAACAGTTTATTTATGTATAGATATTTATGATTTGCATAGAACGCTTAACCTATTTGAATGAAATATGACATACATGTAAGCTAATTTCCTAATAAGTTACATTTTTTGATACATATATATTATAATTAGTCCATTTTTGAAAATATTACAATGCATGTGTTATGTAGTTGATTTAAAAGTAATTAAAATAAGCGAAATTGTATTGACAAATGCCTCAACTTTATTCATTGGTTGAATTCCACAAAATGTGTTTCATATCTGGATTTCATCCATCTTTCTTTTTTTGTAGGGCTATCACGTAAAATTAATGTCGACTTTTTAATGGTTTTTCGAAATACCAAGTTATTACGCATATTATTTTAGTGATTCTATTGAAGTATGCTGCAATAGGGATTATTAATAAATAGCTAGCATGTAAAAGTCGATAATCATGTAAATAACAGGAGATTTGTAAAATGTGAGTTGTGATAACCCTAAATTGGTTTGTTTACCTGTATTCTTTATGGAGCTTGGCGGGAATACAGGTAAATGTAGGCATTCAGAAGATACCCTGATCTTGCATCTGTAAGGCATTGTATTTTTATGCCGTATTTAGCAGGTTTCTTAGGCATAAACATTTTGAACCCGCATCTTCCACGAAATGCCAGCAACATTTCATCTATACATGCAAAACTGCCAATCGCATAAACAGCTTGACATTGTTCAATAAACGAGCTAAAAAGCTTGGCAATAGGCGCAGATGGATCGCTTTGTCTGCGTGCTAATCTGGTTTCAAAATCATCAAACCTAAGTGTTTTCAGTAATATTTCCAGTCGGTTTTTGCTCATGATGCAGCTGTATATTTCTCGTCCAGTTCCGTCACTATTATACCACGATGTATAGTGTTCATGGTTTTCTTTGAATATAGCTGTATAAAAGAGAAGCCCTATCCTTCCTCAGCCTATAGATGTCCACTGCTGGACAAAGGCCTCCCCCAAGGCTTTCCACGATGACCGGTCTTGTGCTGCCCGCATCCATCGGCTTCCCGCGACCTTCACCAGGTCATCGGTCCACCTTGTTGGGGGTCTCCCTACGCTGCGTCTTCCAGTACGTGGCCGCCACTCCAGAACCTTGCCGCCCCATCGGCCATCGGTTCTACGAGCAATGTGCCCTGCCCACTGCCACTTAAGTTTAGCGACTCGCAGAGCTATGTCGGTGACTTTGGTTCTTCTGCGGATCTCCCCATTTCTGATTCGATCACGCAGAGAAACTCCTAGCATAGCTCTTTCCATTGCCCTTTGTGTGACTCTGAGCCTTCGTATGAGGCCCATTGTGAGCGACCACGTTTCAGTTCCGTAAGTCATCACTGGCAACACACACTGGTCAAAGACTTTCTTGAGACACTGTGGTATCTTGGACGACGAGAAGATGTAGCGTAGCTTCCCGAACGCTGCCCAACCGAGCTGGATTCGCCGAGACACCTCTTTCTCGAAGTTGGACCTACCTAGTTGGACTTTCTGTCCCAGGTATATATACTCGTCAACAGCTTCGAGTGCAGAGCAACCAACTACAATTGGAGTGGGTGCGACATGAGAGTTCGACATGATTTTCGTCTAAGCCCTATAAAAGCTTTCAATTCCATAAGATCTATTTCGTGAACACAGGTTGATTTTTGGTAATTGAGTCTTATTTCTTGGATCTTTACATTTGTGTTACGAATTATCTTTTCAAGCATTTCGTCTGTGAAAAATTTTTGCCAAATATCCAGTGCAGAAGAGGCAGCATTCAGTACATTTCGGTTAGGTAGCTTTATACCTTCTCTTTGTTCAACTATATTACTTTGCAATGTTCTCGATCGTAATGTAGGTGGAGCAGAAGACCACCTAAAGCGGTTCTTACCAAAATAGTTTTTTTTTCGAAGCCTCGAACGCATTTGTATCAAAGGCTCTTCATCTTCAGAAGAAAATTCTTGCTCTGTAGATAAAACCGAAGGCTGAGATATGACGGTGTCGTAGTTTTGTTCCGTATTTGATTCTTCTTCGCCTTCAGAATTCGATTCGGAGCTATCCTGTAATGCATGATGTATGCCCATGTCCAAATCGACATCGCTGGCTTCATCATTTGATTGGTTTTCGTCGTCAGATATATCCTGTTCTAACCAACGCTCAATAATACTATCACTAGAAGCCATTTTAAACTGAAAATAAAATTAAAACACAATAAATCACATTTTCAAAAAAGTTACGCAACCACATACCATACGTCTCACAGACCGAACACGACCATTTCTTACTTACCAGTGACAAACGCGCGCACCTTCGACGACAACGAGCGCTTGAGCGGTACTGAGGGGCGCGGCGGGAAGATACAGGGACGTGCAAGTTGATATGTGTTTTGCACGCCAAATCATTAACGATTTAAATTTCTTTGCGTCTAAGAGACGTATGTCAGGTGGTTAAGGGTTAAATAAAAGTAAATTAATATTGAAAATAAGAAAAGATAATAATTTAAAATTTAAAGATATTTTTTTGCCAGGGGAAATTAACGAAAATACTGGTTATCATGTGAAATGTTATAAAAACTTTCTTGCCGTGATGAAAAAATATCGCACGAGTGAATCAACTTCTTCAAATCTACCAGCATCATCATCAGGTATTTTTTATGAACTTCTATATTCTATACTAGGCTTTATTCTTTAATTGTAACTTCATTTTTGATTTAATTACGTGGTACAAATTTTATCATTATTAAATATATATTACATGGAAATTATTCATAAAAATATTTACACAAAAATAAAAATTATTATTAATTATTAACTATGAATATCTCAATGATTTTTTTTTTTTTATAGAAATGTCGTCGACAAACGTAGAAACGGTGACAGTAGCCCCTCCAATAGCTACTGAAGAAAGCGGAGCATTACTAAAACTAGCCATGCTGATAGAAATAAAACGTGCGCAGTCGTTGCAAGAATTCAAGAGACTTGTGAAGGAACACTACTTGTCGTTATGATCTTCGTCCAACAAACACTGTTTCGCTAATGTATTTGTTAACTTGTTCTGTTCAGTATCTATGTATTTATTCATGTATATGTATGTATTTGTGTATCTATCTTAATATGTTGTAAAAATAAACGTAGAAAAGGAGCTTTTGGTAAAACGCCTCAATCTTAATATATATAAATCTCGTGTCACAATGTTTGTCCTCAATGGACTCCTAAACCACTTAACCGTTTATAATAAAATTCGCACACCATGTGCAGTTCGATCCAACTTGAGAGATAGGATAGTTTAAATCTGAAATTATAGTCGCAATTTTAATTTATTGCCAATTATTTGTCTGTTATTATTTGACAGTCACAATTATCTGCTAACTCTAAATGATTCTAACAGATGTCGATACCTTTCGACTGGGTTGAGTAAGTAATCAATAGATGGCGCTGCTATGGTAAATCTACGAACGTGTCATATAAGCTACATTTTAACAGCATAATTACCACGTGTTGTTGACGCTATAAAATTAATTAAATACTGTAGAACGGAATACCGTATAATTCAATTATCACTTTTTAAATTTTTGCTGTTAGCATAGCCGGCCATGTGTTACTTAGACTGAAGTGTAAATTGAATTCATATTTTAATGATGTATGTAGGTATTATCACATAATTATAAAAGTTAATTAAAATGTCAATGAAAAAATGATACACAATTTCCTACACTTTTTCAATAGTTGTACAAATATTTTTTTATTATTTTTATTTAACCTCTATTAATTTATTATTTTCAGTCAAATGCCACCGAAAAAATCTAACTTCAACAATGCCAGCACCAGAAAGGCACGACGCAAACGTATTAAAAGAGCCCATCAGTTGGTAGCCACAGTAGGAGTACAGGAACAATAATTTCAATTTATACATGTAAGTAATATCACATAGTTTTATAAAAGTTAATATTAATTAACTTTCACATCTTCTTCTCTTCTTTTCTTTTTCTTTTCTTCTTCATCTTCTTCTTTCTTTTTCTTTCTCTTTCTCTTTCTTTTCTTTTTCATTAATATATTAATATTAATGAGAAAATGGCACAAAGCTCCCCACACTTTTTCAATAATTGTACAAAAATTTTATATTATTTTTATTTAACCTCCATTGAAAATTATTTTGCACTTATTATTTCAATGTGCTATGATAACATGTTTTTCAGTTCCTCTTTCTAATATTTAAACGATTAAATTATTATTTTCAGTCAAATGCCACCAAAAAATCTAACCTCAACAACGCGAGCAGCAAAGGGTCACGACGCAAACGTGTTGAAAGAGCTCAGCAATTACCAGAACAAATCGAAACAGCTCAAAGAATCCAGGATTGCAGAAAGTCGTGCACAAGAATCTCAAGAACAGCGTGACGAACGTCTGCAACAGAATATTACGAGAACAAGAGCGGCACGAGAACGAAACATAGCAACAGTACGAGTACTAGATCGACAAAGGCAACAGATCAGCCGCTCATTAACACGTGCATCATTCGTTCGGCTTGCCTTTGAATATGCACCAGATATTAACTACTCAGCGCATTCAAAAATTGCTATCGGTGGAATGGATAAAGTACATATGTCAATATTGTCAGGCATTGAAATTTCGGAATGAAGCAGCCGGCATGTGCTACGCATCAGGAAAAAATTGCTGGCACCTCTACCCGCTCTGCCGGAGCCTTTATTATCCCTTCTTACTGGCAATTCAGATGAATCCAAATTATTTTTGCGTAAGATACGCAAATTTAATTCTTGCTTCCAAATGACGTCATTTCGGGCAACTAAAATTTGCGATCGTGCATCCGATGGACGTAATTTTGAAACTACATTCAAAATTCAAGGCCAGGTGTACCATAAAATCGGATCACTGATGCCAATGCCTGATAACAATCCGAAATTTCATCGAATTTGATGAAATTTAAAAATTTTATGGGCGATTGTGAAGAGCGCGTGACGACTCGGTGTCTGTATAATTTTATTGAACAAGCAGAGGAAAGAGCAATTGTGATATTATTGGAAAATTTTTTAGAAGATCACAATCAACTTATTCAATTGATCAAAAGAGTTTCTTTACGACTGCAAAATGACAATTATCAAATCGTCATAAAAGCCGACAAAGTACCATTAGGTGAACATGCTGGTAGATTCAACGCTCCAACTGTTGATGAGGTTGCTGTTGCATGGTTGGTGATCCAGTTGACAAAAGATCTATAAAAATTACACGGCAAGACAACACTGTCAGTACGATTTCGAATCTACACCGTTCATATGACGCACTACAATATCCATTGATATTTTGGCAAGGACAAGATGAATATCACCTTAATATCAAACAGTATGATCCAAATACCGGTAAATTTGACAATTATCTATTTATTTTCTTACTGTATGTATAGATTTTAATTTCGTATTGCCTTTTATTTTTTTAGGTGATTACAGAAATAAAAAAGTTAGCTCAATAAACTACTACGCACACCGAATAATGGTTAGACAACATCAAGACAATTATATCCTTCGATATCATCAGCTGTTCCATCAATACATTGTTGATATGTATGCTAAGGTCGAAAGCGAACGCTTGCGATTCCTTCGATTCAACCAGGCAAAACTACGATCGGAAGAATATATTCACTTACGAGATGCTGTTGATGGAAACATCGATGGAAATTTAAATCCCAATGACATCGGTAATGCTTTCATTTTACCTTCAAGCTACATCGGCAGTCCACGGAACATGCAGGAATACATACAAGATGCGATGACTTACGTACGTCATTACGGCCGACCGGATTTATTTATTACATTCACATGTAATCCGAATTGGGAAGAGATACAAACTTTACTGTTGCCAGGACAACAAGCCATTCATCGTCATGATTTAACTGCACGTGTGTTTAAACAAAAATTAAAATTCTTAATTGATTTTATTGTTAAATATTCAATTTTTGGTATCACACGTTGTTGGCTGTATACGATAGAGTGGCAAAAGCGAGGTTTGCCTCATGCCCACATTTTGGTTTGGCTTAAAGGTAGAATCCGTCCTGAAGAAATCGATCAAATAATTTCAGCCGAAATTCCAGATCCATTAATTGATCAAGAATTATTTGATATTGTCACCAAACACACGATCCATAGGCCATGCGGTGCTTTCAACATGACTTCACCGTGCATGGAAAATGGAAAATGTAAAAAAAAACTTCCCAAAGCTGACGATCACGGATATTGATGGTTATCCAATGTATCGCCGCAGAAGTACTGAGAATGGTGGCCACACATTTACAATGCGACTGCCAAACTTTCCAAATCAAGTTAAGTTTGATAATCAGTGGGTGGTACCATACTCACCACTACTTTCAAAAACATACAAAGCTCATATCAATGTTGAGCTTTGCAGTTCTGTTAAATCAATTAAGTATATTTGTAAATATGTAAACAAAGGCAGTGATTTGGCCATATTTGAAGTACAAAACATAAATAAAAATTACGAAATAGCACGATACCAAATGGGCAGTAACATTAGCAGCAATGAAGCTATTTGGCATATTCTCAGCTTTCCCATCCACGAAAGAGATCCTGCTGTCCAACATCTGGCAATACATCTTGAAAACGGTCAACGTGTATACTTCACTGAAGAAAATCTTCTCCAAGAAGCGTCCGAAGCTCCGAAAACGACTCTAACTGAATTTTTTACATTGTGTCAAAAACCTCATGTTTTTGGCCAATTCGCGAAGATATTGGTGTATCACGGATGGATGTTCCACGTTATTTCACATGGAACAAATCCAGTAATAAATGGGAGCCACGGAAACAAGGAAAACCACATCCTTCCATTACAGGCATATTCAAAGCTAAGACATTGGGGAAACTTTACACGGTACATCCAAAGTAACGTGAGTGCTTCTATTTACGTTTGTTATTGGTGAATGTTCCCGGACCAACGTCTTTTGAATTTTTACGAATAGTTAATGGTCGAGTATTCAATACATACCAGGATGCATGTCGTGAACTGCAATTGCTAGAATACATTACAGACCTGCGTTGACATCAACACCGAATAACATTCATCACTTGTTTGCAATTATTTTGACGACATGTTATCCCTCGCAAGCACAAACTTTGTGGGAAAAATATAAAAATTGTATGACAGAAGACATCTTGCACCGAATTAGACAAACAAATCAATGCCAAAACATAGATTATACACCAGAGATGTACAATGAAGCATTTGATCACCTAATCGTCCAGCCACCGACTTAGTCAATACCGATTTACAACGAGAAAAGCAATATGACCATGGAAGTTTAGCAACAATTATCAAGAACAGTGAACCATTACTGACAGCAGAACAAAAAATTATTTATGATCGGATTTATGCTGGCTGTTTGTTGCTGTTGAACAAGGCGGTTTTTTTTTCTTGGATGCACCCAGTGGAACCGGTAAGACATTTTTAATATCGTTGATTCTTGCCAAAATACGGTCGCAACAAAAAATCACATGAACAGTAGCATCGTCAGGCATTGCGGTTACTTTACTGGATGGTGGGCGAACAGCAAATTCAACATTCAAGCTGCCATTGGACGTTCATAATAAACCAGTTGCAATGTGTAACATCAAAAAGAATAGTGGAATAGCTGCAGTGTTGCGGAAGAGTTCTATAATAATTTGGGATGAGTGTACATTGGCACACAAATATTCACTTGAAGCATTAAACAGAACTATGCAAGACTTAAACAGCAATAATATACTTTTCGGTGGTGCTATCTTATTTTTGTCTCGTGACTTCCGGCAGACCTTACCTATTATACCTCGCTCTACTTTCGCGGATGAGATTAATGCATGTTTGAAACAATCATTCTTATGGCGAAGTGTTGAAACACTTCGATTGACCATATATATGCGAGTACAATTGCAAAATGATCCATCAGCACAAATATTTTCCGAACAACTATAGATATTGGGAATGGTAAAATAGAACTGCAACCAAATACGCAATGCATTAAACTACCATACAATTTTTGCACTGTTATTCAGGATAAAAATGAATTGATTCAGAGTATTTTCCCGGATATACAGAATAATTACTTGAATCCTGAATGGCTCAGTCAACGGGCGATTTTGGCAACCAAAAACGTTGATGTTGACGAAATTAACTTCCAGATACAACAGTTGTTACCAGGCGATCTGATGTCTTTTAAATCAATCGATACTGTTGTTGATAAAAATGAAAGTGTAAATTTTCCGATTGAATTTTTAAATTCATTAGATATCCCTGGAATGCCAGCACATAATCTTCGATTAACGATTGGTTCCCCTATTATTCTCCTCTTTAATTTGAATCCACCTCAATTATGTAACGGTACGCGTTTGGTCATCAAAAAGATCACCGGAAACATTCTTGAAGCAACCATTTTGGCTAAGAAGTTTAAAGGAAAATTGGTCCTGCTGCCACGTATTCCGATGATACCATCCGATTCTACCATACCATTCAAAAGGCTACAGTTTCCAATTCGTTAAGCTTTCGCCATGTCTATGGATATTAATGTTTAAAAGTTTAAGACTGTCTGCCTTGCCTACCTCATTCATGAGTTTAAGCGTCACATGTTATTTACTGTATTATACTGTAATATACTTATTTGTTATAAAATTAAATGGAAATAATAAATCTGATAAATTTTTATTTTGTATTGATTTCTGCTTAATATCAAGTGTAAGAACATTTTAATTAGTTGTGTTCAACGTACTTCCCCTTCAAATCTCAATCCAGTGAATTTGTATACCAACATCAACATTTTCGTCTTGGTTCGTAAATAATTTCATTGTACTAAAGGATTATAGTAGTAGAAAGTCAAATAAGGAGATCACCATATTTTTTTCCAAATACCATCTGTGTAAAAAAGCATAGTGGACTCCGTGACTGATGTTCTCTTATCGTTCCTCTTAGATTTTTTTTTTTTTTAAGGGACAAAACCCGCCACACTGTTCCCAACCCACTGCAACTCCTGAAAGCCAGAATCAACAGTGGAGACCGCCAGAAAAACGCCGAGCAATGAAGCTCGACGAATCCCGGAGAAACGTTTCAACTGTCTTGGGTCCCGCAACGAAATTAATCAGAAAAGAATAGCGGAGGAGTAAGAAAAAAGATATTTTTTCCACTTCCCTCCATAGTAAGCAGGAGACAGAATAGAACTAGGCCAATCGGCACAAAGGGACATTATTGCAACTGAGAGAAGCCCAGATTCCTCTTAGATTGTTTACTATAATGTAATATAACAAAAACTTTAGCCATAGCAACGCGTGGCCGGGTCAGCTATATCATCATCATCCCAGCGTTAATCCCAGTCGCATTCGGAGCCTTTTCAGCTTTGGAGTCTGGGGTTCGCTTTACCAGTCAAACTGCTGATATGGCTAAACTTCGACATTTTCCGTGAAGCGACTGCCGTCTGACCTCCACAACCCGAAGGCGACATCGAAGCATTGTAGTTAGACCAATTGTTGGACTTTTGATGGCTCCAACAACACGTAAAGACCGCCACTAGATGTTCGTATGGCAACCGGGACTAACGGCTTAACCTGCTTTCCGAGGCATGACCAGACCAGTGCAAATATTCATATTCATGCATACAAATATTTGCTGTGCGGGGATCGAACCCGCGCCACCTTGCGCAGCGGCCGCGTCCGCTACCGCTACGCCACGGAGGCGGGTCAGCTATATATATATAAAAATAAGTGGCATTTTTCGTTGTCACTTTATAACTCAAGAACGGGCTCACCTATCCAAACCAAATTTTCAGGGTTTGTTCGGACTATTTAGTAGATGGTTTATGTGAAGTTTGCACAAAACGGGTCGAGTGGTTCTTCATTTATCACATTTTTTGTAACAAATGAATTTAATAAATGGCATTTTGTTAATGAAGATTTTTTAGACGGGATATCGGGTAGGTCTGAGAATCGGCCAACATCTATTTTTCACCGGGAACCGAACATCCCCGCCGGGACAGGAGCGTAGCGAAGCGCGCCGGGAAAGCTAGTTTTATGTTATTTATATGGATCTTGTTCATCACTATCAGTTACTGAGTCGAAGCATGAGGACTGGAGACTTTTCTTTGTACAAATATATTTTGTCAAAAATAGCAAATATGTTTTTTATGACAAATCAGTACTTCGTCGATTTTTTAATTACACATTGGAGCACAAATGAAATATAGAGTTTATCGGGAATACCATAGTGTACTTAAATTACAAACAATGCCAAACTTATAGTGTCCATAATAACTCTGTGATTGTCGATATAAATGATGATAGATCGTGCCAACATCATGAAGAGGCTGATACGAAAATAATATACCATACATGCCAAATGGATGAAGATGTATCAGACGTATTAATAAAAACATGTGACACAGACATTTTAATATTACTGCTCGGAAACATGGACCATCTTCACAATAATAATTTGAAAATCTATATGGAATATGGCACTAATAATTGTAAGAAATGTATAAATATTTCTGAACTATATACAAAATTGGGACCTTCTATATGCCAAAGCTTACCTGGATTTCATGTATTGACCGGTTGCGATTACAATCCGTCCTTTTCAAGAAGAGAGAGATCTCTTTGTTTATTATAACTGTTTTTTTTTTGTCGATATCAGTAATATTCCATTATATCTAATAAAAAACTTCAAATTATTATAACTGTTTTTTTTGTCGATATTAGTAATAGGTATTCGACAAAAAAACAAGATCACACACATCTTCGAAGCTCATTTTTGTACATATTGTTTATACATTTTTACTTATACTTTTTCTTTTACTTTTACGCATTTTTACTTATAGAGTATAACAATACGAGTTATTGGATCTCTTTGTTTATTATAACTGTTTTCTTTTTTGTCGATATCAGTAATAATCCCTTAAATCTAATAAAAAAACTTCAAATTATTATAACTGTTTTTTTTTTTTTGACGATATTAGTAATAATCCCTTAAATCTAATAAAAAACTTCAAATTATTATAACTTTTTTTTTTTTTCGATATTAGTAATAATCCCTTAAAGCCATTCCAATAAATTTGTACTATCATACCAGTAAAACTCTACTGTCATTTAAATAATCCTCCACTGCCATTCCAATAATCTTCTAATGCTTGAAGAAGAGCAGTGTGACTACTCAGGTCCGGAAGAGCTGAGAGTATACACCCACGGATCAAAAACTGACCAAAGATCTGGCATTGGAGTATTCTCACAATACCTTAGCATACATATATCCAGACAGACAAACGGTAACGGTCCGGTTTATCAGGCAGAAAAATAAAAGCCAGGAGAGTTGAGGACACGCGTGTTCGCATACTCACTGTCAGCGGTTTAGTCCTCCAAGCCCTAAAGCAGGGATGCATCACATCAAGCTTATTACTTGAATATGTCGATGCACTGGAACGGGTGACCGGGTAACCGCAGATGGCTACAGATGATGGGTCACCTAGTTTCGTCGTGTTAATCGAATTTTCATGCTGACCGAACCTATTTTATTGATTTCAAAGTTTTGAATAATGTTTATGTTTTACATTAAATAAATGTTCTAAATAAATTTATATTTTAAAACCCATTCTAAATATTGCAGAAATCGAGTGTATATCAGAAGAGCATTCAAAGAATTAGGAAACGCAGAAATAGTAGAGAAGAAAGAAAAAAAATTTCCGATACTAGAGAAATTTGTATGCCAAATGTATGGTTTGAAATGTTCAAAATTGAATAATGCACGATACGAAAAGTTCCTTGCTACGTACAACACAACTAATCCTAAAGTGTTTATGAAAAAAGTAGTAAGCTATGATTCATCGAATTTACCACCCTGCAAACGTGAACTACATCAACAATTGTTGAGAGCTGCCTACATTACAAATATATGGCGAAATTGTCATTTAAAAGAACCAACAATTCTTACACCTGAAAATAACGGTTGGAACTTAATTGATAGTCGTTACATACTTTTACAAGGACCTGCTGATACCGCCACAGCACAATCTAATGAAACTGAGGAATGCATTTCAGGTAACATACAACTATTTTATTCCGTAACTTTCAATATGCAGTCCTATGTATTGAGCTTGGTATTTAATTCTCAACAACCTTATTGATTTATTAAAATATTTTTTTTTACTATTTTCAGAAGAGATGATGATGAAAACAGTGGTAGCGAAATTTCGGATGATGCTGAAGAAAATGAATGTTAAAAATAATGCACATTGCATAAAACACAATAAAATACATTGCATTTACTGTATACGTTCATGTAACATTTCTTATTTGCACGCCCTTAGCAGCTGTCCCCTCGCCTGTCAAGGTCTTATGCTGTTTAAAACCGCCTGGCACTGTACATACTTACTCTGAGACGTTTAATTGAAGACATATAAAAATTTCGAGTATACAGGATAAAGTTTAATTTTCCTTATCAACTGTGCGTTTTCTAATTGATCTGTCATATACTTCTGTTTATTGTAATCGCCTGTCAATTTTTTTTTTTTAAGATGTACAATAAATAAACTTTCACCTATTAAATTTTCAAATTTACAGAAACAAGTTTTGAAACCCAATTTACTTTACAGTTCAAAAAATAAAGGGGCTGATGACGTGCAGGGCTGACGCCTGCCAGGTCATGGAAATTTCTAACCTTACAGGAAGACCGTTACTCCCAGGGTTCACTGGCTCTTGGACTATTACAACGTCAAGCCAGCACTTCTTTGGTCTACCTCGCTTGTTCCGGCCCGGTGGAGGCGCCATGGCAAGACATTTGTTACCCACGTAACCTGCCGGTTTACGTAAGACGTGACCGTACCAGCGCAGGCGACTCTCTTGCAGTTTGTCTGCTATGTCACGGACACGGAGACTGCCACGGATGCGGGTGTTTCTAATGCGGTCTTTCCTGTTGTTTAATGTATCAAAATTATATGCTGTTGAACATCTATCGACCTCTAGTGATGTTTCGGGGAACTAAACTAAGATAGTTATAATCTGTGTAATCGTTCCCAACATTTCTTCTTTTTAATAAAATGTCACTTGATTGTTAACCGCAAAAACTGCGTTTCATTATAGGTTATGGGCCCAGCATTTTTTAATTTTTATCCGTTAATCAGTGAAATCAGTACAGTAAAAGTAGTCTAAAACGGTGAATAGCGTGTTATTAGATGAATTTAGTGATAGTTTGCAAGAATGACATCGAATTACCTTGTAAGCGTGCCCAAGCTAAAAGGGCGTGACAACTACGGTGAATGGGTGTTTGCAGCAGAGAATTTTCTAATACTGGAGGATATGTTACATTGCATAAAGAAAATACCCGGGAAGATATTAGAAACTGCAGATGATACGAAGACTAAGGCGAAACTGATTATGACTATTGATAGTGCGTTGTACGTTCATTTAAAAGACGTCAACACCACGTTGCAGCTATGGAACAAGTTGAAGGCGTTATTTGACGATTCTGAATTTACTCGAAGAATATCTTTGTTACGTAATCTGATCTCAATTCGCCAGGAGAATTGTGTTTCAATGCAGTCGTATGTAACGCAAATAGTTGAAACCGGACAAAAGTTGAGCGGGACAGGATTTAACATCAGTGACAAATGGATCGGGTGTCTCATGTTAGCTGGATTATCTGAAAAGTTCATGCCAATGATCATGGCGATAGAACATTCTGGCATCCAAATCACAACGGACGCCATTAGAACGAAGCTCATGGACATGGAAACGGATCTAACTTCAAGTCAATTGAATGAAGCGAGTGGTGCCTTTGTGATCAATACACAGAAGTGGCAACATAAGAAAAAGAATAAATTGTCTATGGACAAAGCGCAAGCGAATGAAAGGCAAAACGTCAATGTCAACAAACTTCATGTAAAGTGCTACCGGTGTAAACAGACCGGACATTATAAAAATCAGTGCCCAAATGCCGAAAATGACAAAAGAAATTGTAGCATTTACAGCAGATATAAAGATGATGTATAGAATGATACTACTTACCAGAAGAGATGTAGACGTCCAAAGGTTTCTGTGGAGAAAAGATCAAGTAAAAGATTACCGTTCACTTACCGGGACATTTAGAATCGCCGCAGCACCTTACTTGGCCGTTAGGACGTTAAGACAGCTGGCTCACGATGACGCTGAAAATTATCCTCTTGCTGCTAATGTTACACTTACGGATTACTATGTGGATGATATCCTTTCAGGGAAAGACACCGTAGCTGAAAGCGTAGAAATAATGAAACAACTGAAAGAGATGATGCAGAGAGGTGGTTTTGAACTTAAAAAGTGGTCATCGAATAGTGTCGAATTTATTTCCGCCGTTGAACCGCAAGATATATCATCCAACGCAAATGTGGATCTGAATGTAGATAGCACTGTCAAGGCCTTTGGTATCTCATGAAATTTAGGCACAGATCAACTTGAATACAAACTCAATCTTGCTGAAAGTGGGTCAAAGATCACAAAACGGAGTATTCTGTCCGACGTGCAAAAATTATTTGATCCGCTTGGCTGGATTGCACCGAGTGTTGTCATGGCAAAGATGTTGGCCCAAGAGCTTTGATTGAATAAACTAGGTTGGGACGAAGCTGTTAGTCCGTCATTAACTGAGAAGTGGAAAGCAATACGTGTAGATTTAGAAAGAGTTAATAGCATAAAACTCAATCGATGGCTACGAACTAAAGAAACTGAAAAGGACAAGATTCATTTGCACGGTTTTTGCGATGCATCGCAGAATGCTTATGGCGCTGTGGTGTATGCCAGAGTCATAACTGATGAAGGAATCATAACAGAAATCATCGCTGCCCGAACAAAGGTTGCACCATTACGAGCAATATCACTACCAAAGCTCGAACTGTGTGGAGCGGTCCTGCTTTCTAAATTACTACACCATGTTTCAAGCGCGATGAGAATACAACCTTCACAGATTTATGCCTGGACAGACTCATCAATAGTATTGGCATGGCTGCTGGGTGACCCTAATAAATGGAAAACGTTCATTGCTAATAGAGTGGTAGAAATTACAGACAAGACAGATAAGGATCGATGGTTTCACGTGCAGTCACAGGATAACCCAGCAGACATTGCATCCAGAGGCATGCTACTGTCGGAATTAACTCAATGCACTATGTGGTGGAAAGGACCACAGTGGCTAAGAAAAGAGAAGATTAATTTTACTAGACCCAATAACAATCATACTGATTTAGAAGCTAAGAAAGACAAAATAGAAGTAAACCTGAAAATAGACAATCAAGAAGAGAAACATTTAATAACACAATTTGAAGATTTAAAGGAACTCACCATAACTATTGCATACTGCATTAGATTTTTGATATTTAAGAAGACTTCAACAACAATGGAGATACAGTTAAAGAGATTGATAATGCACTACAGAAATCTATACAAATCGTACAAAGAGAAGAGTTCGAAGATGAAATTAATGCACTACGAAATAAATGTCAAATTAAGAAACGAAGCAGTTTAAAATCACTTACTCCATACTTGGATGAATGCAATATACTCAGGGTGGGCGGAAAATTAAGAAATGCTGATTTAAGCATACAAAACACAAAACATCCTATCATTCTTGGACATAAAAACAAACTCACTTCCCTCATTGTTGATGACGCTCACTAACAAACATTGTGGAGTACAGCTGATGATGAGCTGCCTATGAACGAAGTTCTGGATAATCAGGGCGAAGTCTTTAGTGAAGATGCATATCCATAGATGCAAGATATGTGCACGACGCAATGCAACAGCTTAGAAGCAGCTTATGGGAGACTCACCCAAGGCTAGAGTAACACCTGCGAGGCCTTTTATCAACAGCGGAGTGGATTTTGCCGGCCCTTTGCAAGTCTTATGGTCCAGAGCGAGAGGTGCCAAAACCAGCAAGGCATATATTGCGATATTTATTTGCCTGTCTACTAAGGCTGGTTGAAGATTTAACTACTGAAGCATTCATTGGTGCCTTCAGACAATTCACTGCAAGACGAGGCAAATGCTGTAACCTATGGAGCGATCAAGGCCGAAACTTCGTCGGGGCAAATAAGGAGTTAGAACAAGCATGGAAGGGGGCAGATTTGGAATTTGTTACGCAGAATTTGAATAAGTTGGTCTATGAGGGGACCCGATGGCATTTTATTCCCGCTTACAGCCCAAATTTTGGGGATTTATGGGAGGCGGGAGTGAAGAGTATAAAACACCACCTTCGACGTGTACTTGCCACCAATTTGACCTTTGAAGAAACTTCAACAGTGCTCTGTCAAATCGAGGCATGTTTACACTACAGGCCTTTAAGTCCTATAGATGACAGCGACATTGATAATCTGGACCCACTTACACCAGGCCATGTTTTTAATATGAGAAGCTCCAGTGATGATTCCTAGTGCTAACGTGGAAGACATGAGAGTAACTAGTCTTTCCAGGTGGCAACATTTGCAAAAGATAATGATCGATTTTTGGAGAAAATGGCAAGAAGAATATTTGACAAGGCTACAGCAGAGACCTAAATGGTTACAAGACAGAGAAAGAATTTGAGAAAGGGAATATGGTGCTAATAAAAATGAATAATTTGCCACCTGCGAAATGGGCACTTGGTCGTATAATAGACAAACATCCTGGAGAAGATGGTAAAACGAGAGTATACAGCGTAAAGAGTGGTGACGGTGTTGTGAAAAGAAGTGTAACTAAGTTGTGTGCATTGCCTGTAGATACTAAGTAGTTAAATTTAAAGTGTAAGATTGAAATTGTTAGTTCGAAATTTAAAGATTAGATTGTTGAAATATAGCATGATGTTTTTTAAGATAATTGAAAAGAACTTACAGTTCTTTTGGTGGGCGGTATGTTGAATTGTAGCTGTCTAGTTGTAGATATGTTGCAAAGCGCCGGACCAAGTTAAAAGCATGTTCATTATTATTGTAAGATCAGGCGCATCAATACACTCGTTCAGAACACACTGTGTTTCATTCCGAAAATATCCCAAGCTAAAGTCAACCAAGTGAACAGAATGGAAATGTTTATTTCCGTAAGTAATTTCGCTAAACAAGTTTCTATTTTTAATGCAAACTGATTAACTGTTTTAGAAGAGTTTTGTTTACAATCCTGAAGTTCAGTGAGTAGATGAGCATAGTGTTTTCTTTCACCAAATTGATGTTTTAGGAACTCGATGAATTGATCAAAGGACTCGAACTCTTTGACACTACATGTAGTTTCAGCTTTATCTGTTAATTGACTTAGAATATATTTGAACAGGATAGATTTTTGACATTTAGTAGCTATATCAAAAGCGCTCTGGGAATTAGTGATAAAGGGATTTAACTTTTCCCTGGAACCATCGAATGGTTTGCTGAATTGAAATAGAATACCGAGTTCTATTTTTTCTTCAATTTCGACTCTTGTATTCCTAGAACCACTGGAACTTTCCTCCTTTGTATCATGTTTAGAAGCCATGATTTGATTTTACACAACAAAATATAACTTATCTTAATAACAAGAATTCGCCTCTAGCTTATGTTACTTTGTATATAGACACGTAATCGAAACGCGTAGTCTAAACAAAAATCAGGGGCGTTACAATAAGATCTTATCGGTTACAATGTATGAACAGTGTACAGTAAAATTATTATATTAAAATAGATAGGAATAGTACTCTGAATTAATTCTAGTAATTCGTGCTAGGATGTCGTAATGGCCAAAGTAGATGTGTGTTTTAGATCACTCACAGGAACGCCATCATTGTGGAGGAACATCGTGACCGCTTCTCCAGCGGTAAACAGCTGAACAGCAGTTGTAGTGGACCTCTGGACCAGCAGAGGATGAAAGCCGGTCTCGGTTGCGGGATCCAACACTCAAGATAGGGTGTCGGTTGAGCACTTCGATTTCTTGCACTGACACGACACTGATTTGTTTTTGTAACTTGCTTTAACTTTTAGCACTTTCGAAATAGATTTAGAATATTTATACACTTAATTAATACACTTGATTTCACTGGCACTTCAGTTTTCTTCGAAGACGTATTCGGGTAGGGGATTTTCGTAGGTATCCCACCGCTGCCACCAAATATTATACGAGACTCGGGAACCTTGTTTTTTAAAAAAAACTATTTTTTAAGCTAGAATAGGATTTAATTAATTATTAGGATTTAGATTACAGAAATAGTAGGAAATGGACCTCCGACCCGTACCGAGATTTAGAACCAACTGTCTCGCTGGGCTCATGAATGACGTACTACAGTACGTCATTCATGAGCCCAGCGAGACAGTTGGTTACCCATAATGCTGACGTGGCAGATCTGAGCGTTGCTAAGCCATTCCACTAACATTGTAAAGGTATAACAGTTCGAAACACTCCATAAACAAATGTAAGTTTGGGCCTTGTCGACACTGCAATCAAAAACATAACTCATTATTGCACAATAATGACGCTAACAAGTCGGTTACTTTGCATACCACAACGAACACTGAAGCGTCGCGCGCTAATATGAGAGATGTGCATGCGCACCTCCCCGCGACTGCGCCATTCGCCTCAGACTCCGCACTCTCTGTACAGGTAAACAAGGCACAAATGCAAGACAATCGTGTAAATCTATAGGTACGGTGTCCGTGTTATTGTCAACAGCCCTCGTTGAAGTAGCAGATGTACACGGTAATTACCATAAAACGCGTGCACTCCTGGACAATGGAAGCCAGCGCTGTTTCATTTCTAAATCATTATGTCAACTCTTAAACGTATCATTAGTACAGTCCACAAACGAAGTTCGAGGCGTAGGTGATTCGGTAGTACGAGTACATAGTACGCAATCGTGTAATATCGTTATCAAATCCTTCGTCGATAATTCATTTACTACGCGCATTAATTGTTATGTGCTGTCTCTAGGCTTACGGCGTCGTTGCCTGCCGTCAGTAAATTAAGCGCGGAAGTCTGTATTCCAGACAACATACGGTTGGCCGATCCGGAGTTTCTAGACAATAAAAATATTGACATTTTAATTGGCGCAGATAGGTTTTGGGATCTGTTAGAAGACGGTAAGTTTCATTTGTCTAGTGGTCCGTTTCTACAGAACACCAAAATATGGCACTTAATATAACAAATGCATTCTCAACGACACGTCGAGCTCGGCTAAGACGATAATTAAATATTCTTTCTTTAGAACCATTTTCTGGGTTACCCTCAGAAGGTTTCATGGTATATTCGTTGAGTGCAAAGGCTTTATCGGATAAAATAAAATAAGGAACTTTTGTTACATATGGTATTTCCAATATCTTCTCTTTAGGCACGTTCAATTCTTTCTTTTCTAGCTTTTTATACAACGTAGTGTTTTTAAAAACACCACCATCAGAGATTCGCCCTTTGCTACCAACATTTACATACAAAAAATTGTAGCTAGCATCAACTAATCCAAAAAGCACGATGCTTGGAAATTGTTTGTAATTATCATAATCAGTCCCACTGTTAATCGGTGCCTGCAACATAACATGTTTTCCATCCACCGCTCCAATAGCGTGGGGAAAATTCCATTTATTTTCAAATTCTTTTGATATAGCAAGCCACTCTTCTTCTGTAGATGGAATCTGTAAAAAAATATATATATAGAGTACTCAGCATGACAGGACCCTCCGCTGTTTGAAAGTATTCAGACTAAAAGTCTTGGGCCCCAATGAGTGGTTGTATTAGGTACTATACACCACTCCGTATTTGGCCTTTTAGTGATATATTAGGGACCAAATATTTTTAGTCCGAAGACGTTCAAGTAATGGAGAATCCTGCTAGAAAAATATTAAAGATTTCGCTACATTCACACTGCACCACAAATTGATCTATTAATTAAAATAATGTTTTCAGGAGGCGATACCGGAATCTTCAGAAACTTCTGACGCAGAGAGACATACAGAGACTGAAAATGCTCCGATCCAGTCGCAATTGCCGGAGGCTAGCATCGAGGAAGCGCCACCACAACAACAAAAAGACCTAGCCTCGGAAACTAGCATGCCTTCACCATCAGAACCTGCTCGTAAAAAAAAACGACAAAATCCCAAGAAAACGCAGCCACAGGAAGATTCGGCAGATATCATGCTTGCAGAAGCCCTTGAATGCTTGCAAAAGTCTTCGACCGACATTACCGATCCATATTTATCATTTGGAAGACACATAGCCAATGAGCTAAGAAAATATGATCCGCACACATTAGCGTGTGTTAAGAACGCTATCAATAATATAATTTTTGAAGCAGATATAGGGAAATACACACAACAACAAATTAATACAGGATACTATACACAGCAGTACAGTAATTCCTCTACAATGGACTCATCTGGCACTTCATCATCAGCATCACATACCGCTACGTCTTCTCATGCCATTACACCATCACCTAATGCTAATGATGGATTCGAAACTATCACTTAATTGTAATTAAAATAAACAATTGATTTTTAAATAAAAAAAAATATATTTTTATTTACCTTTACATAATCACTTAAGGCTTCAATAATAGCGTCACAAACTTCTGGAACTATTCTTGAGATACTCTGCTTCGATACTCGAAATAAATATTGCAAGCTGCTGTAAGAATCTCCGGTAGCTAAAAATCTTAAAGTTATTAAAACTCGTTCATTCACAGTGATTGCCTCTCTATACTTTGTATCGCACTTTTTCATTTTATCAGACAACAATGAGCACACATTTTCGAACTCTTGTACGGACATTCGTGTAAAATTATGTACAGTCTGATCATACATTAAATCTCCAAGTAATCTATTTCCATATTGGTGGCGACGCTCATAAATTTTTCTAATCCAGAAGCGTCTAGGTTTTTTCTTGATACGTGACTGTTTTCGTTTCTTTAAACAATAAGCAGCTAGGAAAATAGCTGCAGCTGAAAATACACGACTGTCCATATCGAATACTCGCGGACTTATGATGGCTCAGCCTGCCTCGCGAGGCAGCCTCATGTAAATTGAACAGAACTCTGAGGCTGCCTCGGGAGCCATCGCTCGCGATACGGACACCGAGGCTGCCGCGCGAGCCCGTGCGCTAGGTGAGTACGCGGCTAATTATGTCAACTTCCAAAGATGACCCGCCTGATCGTGGGGGAGATATTTTCCGCAGAATTAATAAGACACTCAGATCGCCGCCGATGCAAACTTCCGCTAAGCGTTTGTTTTGTGAAATGTCTCCGACCGACAATTTAATAGATCGAAGCGTTTACAAACTGCACCCAATGCTCCCGAAAAGTCCTCGCCTACATTAAATATTTCAAATCGTAGCAACGGAAACAGTGATAGTTACTGCGATTTGATGACCGATACTTGCTAACAAAAGTAAGTGCTTAGTAGCCGACCCCATGGATATTACCCTCGCAATAGGTAAATTCTTCTAGGCAGTGAGCAGTGGGCAGCTCGCCGCCCGGTAAGGACGGAGGACGGAGGGAAGGAGGCGGGCTTCAAAGAGATGTCAGCACATCCTGACGGGGTCCACGAAGACCGATGCCTCCTGCGTCAGGGTTGCGAGTTGGTTAAAAAAGAAATCATGGTCCTGGCGCATAGGTAAGTGAAGAAACACGGGCGGGTTTTAGTCAGTAGAAGTAAAGAAAGAAAGAAGAATGCGTTTATTGACATTACAGCATTAGATTTAACACTTAAAACTATAAAAAATATAAAACTTAGCTAATAATGCCAAAAGGGCCTCAGCTCAGCATAATGTCAGATGACAACACAAGATGTGCCATCTGACGCTGGTTTTCAGCTGCAACCCACGAGTGCCCCCTTCCGCTCCGCCCCGAGCGGGAGAGGTCATTTAATGATTTCCTACCCAGAACAAAAAAGAAGTGAATTTTTCTATGCTGGAAATCGAAACAATTGACGTATGTTTGAGGAATAGCGTCAAAACGTTGCTCGTCGTAACTTGAAACTACGTAAATCTAAATGAACTAAGTCGAGGACTGCCTTTATATGTGTAGGTAGATAATTATTAATCAGCCATGTGTTTTACCTAGAAGCATGCAAAGAAAGACGTATGTTTGTTACAAAAAAAAAAAAACTGGCAGAGACTGGCTGATTTTTAATTACTGGTTAAACTAAAATTAGAGCAGTTTTTTTTTGCCTACATGACAAAAACTCTATTAATTTTGTAGCAAAATTTTAAAAATCTGAGTTTACACCTTACTGCACTACATCTAGCTCTTGCTTCTGTATCGTGAGCGCATTTACAAAAACATGCAAGCCGCCATGTAAAGCTACATGAAACTGTCAAATGTTCTCAATAAAACTTTAACATTAAGGTTAAAGTTTTATTGGGAAAATTTGACAAATTTAGCAATAAGATGAAAATCTATTAAAGTAATTCAAATTCAAAATTTTATTTCGGATTAAAAAACATCCATATAGTGTTAGTACAAATAAAGCTTAGCCTAATGTTAGTAATGAATTAACTAAAGTGGGTCTGGACTCCTATCCACCTACGTAAGAGGGGCGAGTCCCACCGATCCGAAAACACATTCAGGATGCCATTGGAGGAGGTGCGCAAGCGCGCCATCATGGAAGCACAACGTTTCCGCATGATCGCGGCGAACCCGTCGACCCTCGCCTCCGCGAACATCCCTGACGCGCTACAGCGCCACGGCAACCCCAAGAGCACCCTGAATGCGTTATTATACTGTACGCGCAAGTCGCTGTATGCCCGCTGGGTATACGTGGTCCACAGGCTGCACGTATAAAATGACTGGCAGAAGGCCTTAAAAAGCGTTATCTTAACAGCCTTAGAACAGCGTACAAACCTGCGGGCCAGCATATTGCAACGGACAGCCAGCGACCTGCGCTCCCTATCAATATCCAGATTATCCTTTAATTCATCAGTGACCCAGTGACCCAATTACTTGAACATTGCAACCCGCCCTAAAGGAGACCCAGAGAGAGAGATTTCAGACAGCTGTTCATAGGTCATGGTACCTGATTTAAAGACCAACCACTTCTCTTATCGGTGTTGTATTTGAGTCCATGAGTTACTGCATAACTTTCACATATTTCAAGGAGTTTTCTTAAAGCACCGATAGATGGACTCAGCAGCACCATGTCATCAGCGTAACTAATATTGTTCACGCAAACACCGTCCACGTGACAGCCGATTTTGGTACTGCTGAGCTCACGTATCAGCTTATTTATGTACAGATTAAAAAGACGAGGGGAGCTCAGACCTCCCTGTCTTACCCCACAGTCCAACCCATACAGTAAGTACATACATCTCAGAGTAAGAGCCTGCCCACCTTACCGTATTCTTTTGACTGCTATACCAAAAACTGAACAGTGATATAACGTCAGCGGGAACAGTAGCAAAATAGACAGAGAACAGTAAAACATCTTCATATAAACGAGCCGCTCTCGGTTTGAATGTATGCGTGCGCGCCGAGCGCCGTGTCGGTACGCGATTTCACGCACACGCTGGCATAATATAGGATGGTATAGGATGGTGGCGATACGGGCTGTGCCGCGTGACTGTGAGCACGCGCGTAAATTACATGACCGCTCGCGTTCGTCAATTCTCGCCGGCCACTTACCATAATATTAATTATTACGACTATCATGACTTCAAAAGGGGGAAAAAAATATTGTAGTGTTTTCGGGTGCCTCAATAATGATTTCGCAAATCCGGACTTATCATTCTTCATACTTCCTACTGAACCAGAAATGTAAGTACAACTTAAATCTTATTAGAAAATGTGATATATGTATTGTATGTTTCACAGTTTATTTGCTTTATTAAGAGCGTACCCGAGTCGCATTTTTCCATGTAACTGTATTCCCAGATTTACTTCCTGACTACTATGTTTAAAGTTAAGTTTATTTTAAGAAGCCCAGTTTTACTATAAAACAGAGGATTGAGTACGAAATATCGTTTAAGTAAACGTATTTGTCGAGTATAGTGTAATAAGGACAATTTCACAATAATCAATATTGCAAATTACTATTTTTTTTTTCTTTTGTCTTATGTGTTGTTTGATCCAAATATGGCGTCTTAATCATAATATTAAGTTAATAAAATTATAGTTAAATGTGACCGACTAACGCTTAGGGTTGCGTAGAATTTTATTTATAACATTATAACCTTTAATCCCTCCGACGCGCGCGTCGACAATAGCAACGCGAGGTGCTCTTAATAGCGAGTAAGCGAGCGGCGCCTTTGTTGCATTTGAGCTTGCTGTTGCTATCCGATTATATAAACAAACATTACACACTACCCATATAAACAATCATTATAATTGTACCTCAGAAACTAATGAGGCTAAAAAGGTTTTGCGGTTTTATTAAAGTAAGGTATCATTTGTTAAATATTCGCTACCCATACATAATCTTAGCTTTACTAATGTCTACTTTTCATAAGAACTACATATTTATTGTTTACGTTCTCATGTTTTATATCATTTAAGCATTAGTTATTAGCTTGTGAATATTATTGTGTTAGTGTTACATTTAAGTACTCATCACTTACAATCTTCTCTGATAAGAACCAGTTATATCGATTTCCCATATTATCACACATCACTTAAAATTTATCATTATTTACGAGCTTTAGAATATAATTTAGTGTTACACTTAAGTAGTCTTAAAAATTTTGTCGGTATCAAATTTGTAACTTAATATAATAAATGTTATGTGAATAAAGGCTTTTTATTTTAACTAAATTTATAAATTGGTAAAATATTCAATCATAATATGCTTTTTATTCTATAAATTTAGATCAAAGTGACAACCCTAGGGTTCAACGCAAGAGTAGGCAAATAACTCTGCGGGCGGCCTTAGATAATCTACTGTTCTCTGTCTACTGTGACAGTAGTGTCGTGAGTGAGCTTATGCCAGAGCAGGTCATAATTGACCAGGTCGAAGGCCCCCGATAAATCCAAGAAACAGGCTATTACAGGTAATTGACACCAGTGGCCAAAAAGCGTTTTTTTATAGATATAGAGAACTTATAGAACCCTTTGTGCGTGAGTCGGATATTTTTCGGACCATATTACATACTTAGATAGACGTGTGTCATATTTTATATATGCAGAGGAGAGCACATCAAGCTACTACAATCTGTCCAATTTCTTTTTTTAGATCTTCAACTTAAAGCATTAAGGCTCAAAGTTGATTGGGAATATTTGACAGTTTCGGGTAGCTTGACCTGCTGTCGTCCTTACTTACTTAATTGCAGAATTTTTGTACACACTTGTTATGTTTTAAGCCTATTTATTAGCTTCCAATCACGGTAATATTATAGTTACCGAATCAATAAAGATAATATTTATTTAATTAAATAAATATCATTATTGATGCCCAGCTTATTAGCTCTTTGAAGTGGCAGTGGGCGGGGCACATAGCTCGTAGAGCCGATGGCCGATGGGGCAGAAAGGCTCTTGAATGGCGACCACATACCGGCAAGCGCATTGTCGGACACCCACCGACTAAGTGTTCGGATGACCTGAGCAAAATCGCAGAGAAGCGCTGGGTACAGGCTGCGTCCAACCGGTCTTTATGTAAATCTTAGGGGGGGCTATATCCAGCAGTGGACCTTCTGTGGCTGAGACATGATGATGATGATTTAATTGAAGAAGGAATAAAAATCATATCTTTTATTGACTATTACAGTTTGTAGTACCTATTATTCTTAGTTTCATAGCCAATACAATCGGAGATAGATACTGATAAATAAATAGTGCATTGAATTGCTTTGTGTGGGCCAATAGAGATAAAGTAAATGTTGCAAATACATAGGTACATAGATAGTAAATATACAATATGTAAAGAAAACCCTGTCCGATCCATGAAGGTATTGTTAGGTATCGTTAATTGATTCTAATAATGCCTACAAAGTTGGGCTAAACTTAAAAAAAATCCCCAAAAAAAAAAAAATATTATTTCGAAAAAGCAAGGTAACTTATACATGTGCGGTAGGTAACACGTTAGGCAAACAGGCGCGGGTGAAGAGGGGCAGGGCACGCGGCACGTGGTCGTTGGTCGCATCACTCAGAATAATAATACTGCCCAAAACGGTGTTGTCACTTTTTAAAAAAATTACCAAATTTTGGGGAAGTTGGAATTAATTCGTTGGAAAAAAAGATTATTTCAAAATTCATTAGTTGGTATTGTTACTATGATGATTATGTAAAATTTCATATTTTATTTGATCAAGTCTTTACCTAACCTTTATTATCCTTTTGGGTCGGACGGGGTTTTCTTTACATATTGTGTGGCCATTTATGCCATGATTGCATTTAATCTCCGTGGTCATGCTCGAAATCAACCTAGATATTTTATCTTTTAGGTTTTGTATCTTCCATTTTATTTTGGCCTAAATTAATTTTAGTATTATTAAAATAATTCTACTACTAAAGTATCCTAACCAGTTGAATGCCGTAATTACAGAAATAGTTAAAAAAACATTCTATGTCGCGGACCGAAGAAATCGAGAACAAGTCGTAAGTTTGATACCTAATTAACTAGACTATGATATGGTAGGCCATAAAATCAGCTGCCGGCAGAAGTTACCACCCACCAGACAAAGTCTTGCCGCCAGGCGATTCGTCATGTTCCGGCATGATGTCTGGTGAAGCCGTACGGAGGACGGGTCTGAGCAGTTGTGTTGCGATGTATGCCGAGTACGATGTACCAAATGTTGTTGTGTCGGGAGTTTGGTCGTGGAGAGTCTCCAGATCAATCTCCCTCTAGCTTAGTATCGTTGGTCCTGTTGTTGGGTTTAAAATTGCATCACCTCGCTGAACTGCAGTCTTCGTTCCTATTCACTCATTTTTTTTTATAAACTAGCGCGCTTTACCGTCAACGATTGCATCACTGCTTACCATCAGGCGGGATTGCAGTCAAGCACTATTTTATAATTATAAAAAAAAAACTTTCCCGATAGGTACACAATTTTTTTCTCTCTAATTCCATTACACTCAATTCAATTCAATTCTTGATTAATGGCCTTTGTAATGTTACTATCAATTTGAATCATTTTGAAGTATATTAATAATCCATTGCTCCTGTGCCTAAAAATGTATCTGCTTAACAATGTAAATAATGCAAGTGAATGTAAAAATGAAACCCATCATCATCAGCCCCTACTCGTCCACTGCTGGACATAAGCCTCCTTCATGGCACGCCAACAAGCTCGATCCTGAGCAGTTCTCCGCCAGCCACTACCAGCCACCTTTTTGATGTCGTCGCTCCATCTCACCCAAGGGCGTCCCACGCTACGTTTGCCGAGACGCGGTCTCCACTCGAGGACTCGTTTACCCCAACGGTTGTCGGTCCTGCGGCATATGTGACCAGCCCATTGCCACTTCAGCTTGCTAATCCTCTCAGCTATATCGGTGAAACTGGTTCTCTGTCGGATCACCTCATTTCTGATGCGGTCCTTCAGAGAGATGCCCAACATAGCCCGCTCCATAGCTCGCTGAGCGACTTTAAACTTATGGACTAGTCTGACCGTTAGTGTCCACGTCTCGGCTCCGTAAGTCATGACGGGTAGGACGCACTGGTTGAAGATATTTGTCTTCAAACATTGGGGTATGGGCGACGAAAATACCCGACGAAGTTTACCAAATGCTGCCCAACCCAGCTGGATCCTTCTATTTGCCTCCTTCTCGAAGTTGTTTTTCCCTAATTGCAACGTTTGCCCGAGGTATACATATTCTGAAGCAACTTCGAGCGGCATTCCGTTTACGGCAACCGGTCCCGGAGTGATCCGTTCATTGAACATAATTTTGGTCTTGTCTAAGTTCATCCGGAGACCGATGCGTTGGGAGGAGTCAGCTAAGTTGGCCAGCATTTGTTCCAGCTCTTGCTGCGTTTCCGCCATGATGACGATATCGTCCGCAAATCGCAAGTGTGAGATGTACTCGCCATTGATGTTAATGCCCCGACCCTGCCAATCCAGCGTCTTAAACATATCCTCGAGGGCATTGGAGAACAATTTGGGGGAAATAACGTCCCCTTGTCTCACTCCACGCTTAAGAGGGATATGTCTAGTCTGCTGGTTCTGGACTTGGACGGACATTGTGGCGGCGTCGTAGAGACACCTCATCACTTGGATATATCGCCAATCGACTTGGCATCGCTGCAAAGATTCAAGAACAGACCAGCCCCCTAATCGGCGAACACATTTTTGTGAAATGATTGCGACTAGTTGGGATCGGTTGGACCGAACGGACCAATGGGCGGTCCGAACGATCCCAAATGATCCCAACTAGTCGCAATCATTTGACAAAAATGTGTTCGCCGATTAGGGGGCAGGTCTCGATGGAGTCAAAGGCCTTCTCATAGTCCACAAATGCTAGACACAGGGGCTGATTATACTCTTCGGTCTTCTGTATAATCTGCCTCACTGTGTGTATGTGGTCTATGGTACCAAATCCTCCTCGAAACCCGGCCTGGACAGGCGGGAATTCGTCGAGTCTACTCGCTAGTCGGTTCGTGATCACTCTCGAAAACAGCTTGTAGACATGGGTCAAAAGCGAAATGGGTTTATAGTTTTTCAGTAAGGTTTTAATCATCCACCACTATAAATATCACCTTTCTTGAAAAACAGAACCACTACGCTTTTGTTCCATGCCTTAGGAGTTCTCCCCGAAAATAGAGCAGAATTAAATATACGCTGAAGTTTTTTTAGCACAGGCGTACCTGCAGCTTTCAAGAGCTCCGAGGTAATCACGTCTTCTCCCGGGGCCTTCCCATTTTTAAGCTGTCCAAGAGCTTCCACAATCTCGGCTAGGCTGATCTCAGGGAGGTCTTCGGTGTAGTGCCGTGTGAGAGTGGCTCTGGAATCTTCAGTGCGGGGAACTGGTTTAGGCGCTTGCGAGGTATACAGCTGACTATAGAAGGTTTCAACTTCCGCAAGTACCTCCGGCTTCAAAGTAACGACTCTCCCATCCGATGTCGTCAGCTTCGTCAGATGGCTCCTCCCAAGCTTTTGTACGAAGACTTTCGACCCCCGGTTTAGCTCTATCGCTTCCTCTATGGAGCGTGTGTTGAAGCTCCGGAGGTCTCGCCTTACCGCTTTTGAGATGTTCTTATTGAGGGCCCTGAGTTCTGACGAGGTTGATGGTGGGTTTTCTCGTCGATCCTTCATAAGCCGGAGCGTCTCTTGCGAAAGTTTAGACCCTCTGCCAGTTCGTTTCATCCCGCTGAAATTGGCGCCTTCTTCTCGCAAGATTCCAACTACCCGATCGAGGTCCCGGTCAATGTCAACGTCGACTGTGGTTTCCAAGGCTGCGAATCGGTTCTCCAGTTTTAGCTGGAACGCTTCAGATCGAGCAATGGTTCGGTTCAGGTTGGGTCGGAGCGTGGACCTCATCAGACGGAGACGTTCAAGCTTCAAGTTGATATTCAGTTGATATGAAAATGAAACCCAATACTACATAATACAGTGTGTTTCAAAAACTGTTTATCTATGTAATTCTCATGGTATATTTTAGAAACAGAAAGCTAAATTAGGTACCATTTTCCTGAATTTATTTCCCAAATGCGCAAACAATAAAAAAAGCATTGACATTTATTTACTTTTACATGACATTTTACCTAGTATTGTAAGCGTTAATAAGTATATTTAGGGACATAGGTATACTCCTATGCAGCTCGTCGCGGTTCATCCGCATAAGCTCTCTTTATTCTATGGCATAAATTTCCACCCCGTGAGAATATCGCCATAAAAAGTATGTTTGCTGATTCGGGATACAAGCTAACTGTGTGTTAAATTTAATTTTATGTGATAGGAAAATAAATCATCCATCCGTCAATCCCACAGAAATCGTAATAACAAGTATTACGATTTCTGTGGTCAATCCTCACACACCTTCGCATAATTTTTTTTTTTTGACCGGAAAGCTAAGACTACTATGACTTTTAAAATTATTTATAGTGACGTTTACCAAATAAAATCCCGTGATTTATATAGTAAATACACACATCAAAAGTGTCTAGGGATCAACATATATTTTTGCAATAACTTTTCTCCTGATTGATATTAATTAAAATTTTCTTTAAGGATTCATCAAATAAAATGTTTTCGTTTGTCACAGTAACGATAAACCAAGTCACCTTTGCATTAATAAAGAAATTTGCCATTTTCCTAATAAAGGGATATTTGACATTTGAACCACTAACACAAAAGTTCGAAAAAAAGACTGAAATAACAATTTTCTCTAAAATTTTATTGGGTAACTTAAACAATTAATAATCCGTGTTTCTACCGCGAACACTAACAACACAAGAACATCGGTTTGGCATACTCAAAATGAGTTCATCCAAATCACGCTGTGGAATGGCCGCCCATGTTCGTTGCAACAACAAAAAAAGGTCTTCTTGCGACTGGATACCCTCCATATTCGGCAGAGCTCTTCTCTGTAGCATATCCCATGCATGCTCAATCGGGTTCAAGTCTGGCGACTGAGCAGGCCAGGGCAGGACATTGATGTTAGCTGCGGCGAGAGTCTGTCTTACAACTCTTGCGGTGTGCGGTCGTGCATTATCATGCATTAACTGAAATAAAGGACCGATTTGCACTTGTAGAGGAACGATGACGTCTGATACAATCGTTTCAGCATAAATTTGAGCGTTGAGGTTGCCTCTGATCCAAATCAACTCAGTTCTTCCGCCGATCCAAATACCCGCCCATACCATGATGGTTTCACCACTATAAGGATGGACTTCCTGGCAGGATTTTAATCGCTGTTGGCGTCCAGGGGTTCTCCAGTGTCGTATACGTCTTGTATCCGGTCTCATACCAAAACGAGACTCATCAGAAAAGCACACGAAACGCCATTGTTCTTCTGCCCAATTTCTGTGTTCAAAAGCCCATTGATATCGAATCCTACGATTGTGCATTGCTATAGGTGGTACCCGTAGCGGTCTTCGGGAATGAAGGTTCACTTCATGCAAGCGGTTTCTGACTGTTTGGTCGCTAATTAAGTTCCCTGAAGAGTGATGAAGCCTCACGGCTAACATCATGGCGGTTATTGTTGGAGCTCTTCGAGTTAAGATTTGAATGTATCGGTCTTGTCTCCGTGTGGTGCAGCGATACCGTCCTCCATGGCGCTCAGCCACGGTACCAGTGCTTCGGTAACGTGTCCAAAGTCGACTGATAACACTCTGACTTGTATTCAGAGCTAAAGCCACAGTACGTTGCCGGGAACCAGCTTCTATCATTCCCACGGCTCTGCATGCAGGCATTTCTTCCCTGCTTAAATGACGTCGCCGCTCCATAATAACGTTGGTTTTAATCAGTAGTAGGGAAACAGTAGCACTAATAATGTCTTCAATGCGTTGTATGTTTTTATAGGGAAAATATTGACAGCTGATTTTCATCTTTTACTCGAATTTGATTCACAGTTCCTGATTCAAATTATGAAATACAAAAAAAAGGATCCATATAAATTTATAAAATCATAAATTTATTACAAAGCCACATCTCAATCTCAAGAAATCCGCATAAAAATGCTTGATCCCTAGACACTTTTGATGTGTGTAATTCATAAAGAACATTGAATCGCAGCATAGTGGCCACATCATGACTTTGCTTCAAACCTTCCTCATAGTCGGTTCACGCGACCATCTTTTTCAACTGTCATTGGCGATATCCGCCATTATTGTGAAATAAAATTTTCAATGAATTTCTATAATTTGTTACACGTGTTATTGGCAAAATTGTGGTATCTATTCCACAGAGGCCATTGATCAAGAGTTGAGGTTGAATCTCACCTTGAAAAAAGAAGAAGTAGATGTATTATGATGTGTAGTTGAGCCCCGCAGTTTCACCCGCATAAGATTCAATCTCACAGGAATATCGAGGGATAAGAAGTATATGATAATTGACCGGTTACAAACTACATGCGTGCCAATTGTCGTCTAAATCCGTTCAGAGTATAAAAAAGTAATATTACTAGGACAGCATAAAGCTGACGAATCTTCGGTATACTAGTGCAAAATGACTAAGAATACGTACATCACATGCTTATTTTAACATTGAACAACATGGTGAATGAAAACGTTCTTCACGACTTAACTGTAAACCTCGAAAGAGGTCAAAGCTTTGCTATTTTGTGCCAAACTGTTCCGAAAACCATGGCATCTGGCTGTGGCTGTGGGATAGGTGCGAATGAGATATACCCTACAATATATATAAGTACATATAACTAGCTGTTGCCCGCGACTCCGTTCGCGTGCACTTCAGTTTACAGCGCGATGTGGTTCCCGTTTCCGTGGGAATGTCCATTCCGAAAAAAAAATAAAAAAAAGCTCAGTTGATATAAAATAAGCGGCTGTTAAAATAATGAGAGCAATATGTACGTCCACGTTTGCTCCCGTTTTCGCAACATTTTTTGTCACTGCTCTGCTCCTATTGGCAGGATGTTATAAATAGCCTATGTCCTTTCTCATGCTCTAGACTATCTGTATGCCAAATTTCATTACAATCGGTCCAGTAGTTTTGGCGTGAAAGCCGGACAGACAGACAGAGAGACTTTCGCATTTATAATATTAGTACGGATTAAAAAATGGTTACAGATCTGAAATAAACCAGTACCCTAATGGCGTAACAACACAAACATGAACATTCTGAACCGTTTTGAATTAAATTGCTAATCTGTTGCTAGAGAAATTTGCTTTCAATAGCAACGTAAAAAACGCAATGAATGTAGTGATGCCATAATGAAAGTTATTGCGTTAGTGTGATAAATAATAAATACAGACGTACAAATCACACAGATTGAGCTAGCCCCAAAGTAAGTTCGAGACTTGTGTTATGGGATACTATCTCAACGATACTATATTTTATAATAGATACATATATAGATAAACATCCAAGACCAGGCCAATTAGGAAAAGATCGTTTCCCATCATGACCTGGCCGGGGATCGAACCCGGGGCCTCCATGTCGCAGGCAGGCGTGTTGACCGCTGCGCCACGGAGACCGACAAAGAAACCGATAAGAAACTACCCTGCAGTATTTTATACATCGAAGTCTTAAGAGGGAACTCTAGTGGTGCTTTCTCTATACAAATGTATTCCGCTGTTTTCTTCGTGGATAATGCTTTTGGAGCAATTTTTTTTCTACAATTGTTCACTGTTTTTAGGTATACGTGCCCCTATACAACGTGTAACATAAAGGGTATATACATAACAAAGGCATGGCATCTTTACATGATATCAAACGATATTGGAAGGGTTTTTTAATCCTATCTCTTTATGTTAGGAAGTTATGAGGAAAAACACCGCCTGTGATAGGCTACTATCATACTAGTCGCACAGAGATATTGAAGGCATTTATCGGATTTTTGCAAGTAACGTGACGGGTAACGAGTAGTTATTAACGTATGTAGTGTGCTGCCACGTTTTTATGATTTGATTTTAAGAAACACACGAAACTGAAAATTTGGTACCAATTTTTTGAGTATTTTATTTTGAGTTGAAACCCTTCCGATATCGTTTGATATCATCTAAAGATGCCATGCCCTTGGTATGTATATACCCTTTTTGTTACACGTTGTATATTTGAATTTTTTCGAAATGTAATTAATAAAAGAAATATGATGCTTCAAAATCGCGAAAAATAACCCATTTTCACCGTAATGTTCAGATAACTATTAAACAAACGTGATAAGTTTTTGACAAAAAAGAAAATAATAACTCTAAATTTTGATAAAAAAATAATTGAGACCTGTCGTGTTTTCGAAAAAGAAAACAGCGGAATATGAAACGTCTTTTGGTCAACGTTTTTGTAGGTAAAATCAGCCTGAGCTGCAACTGTCCTTTTCGCACTTTACTGGGAGAGGTTGGAAGCAGCGCGACGGTAATAGTATCTTCAAATACCTATTTTCCAAATTCCTCGGCACTAGAGTCCCCTCTATTAAGAGGGGACTCTAGTGCTGAGGAATATCAATGAATGAATCAATATCAATGAATGAATCAATATCAATGAATGAATGAATATGTGTTCATACTAATGAACTTTGGCAGCTCATTTAGGAAAGTTAGTTAGTCTGAAAGCTAGATATAGCGTACATAATGTCGTACAACTTGCGATACCTTCTTTTTTGTTGTTCTGGATAGGAAATCATTAAATGACCTCTCCCGCTCTGGCCGGAGCGGAAGGGCGTGTCAGACTTTTACTGACTAAAACGCACCCGTGTTTCTTCACTTGCCTGTGCACCAAGGCCATGGTTTCTTTTTTAACCAACACCCATTCCTGACCCATAAGGAATCGGTCTTCGTGGACCCCGTCACGATGTGCTGACATTTCTGACCAGACACTGGAATAATAATGATTTTAACAAGTCATAGCAATCCCTCAGGTCGTGGTCATCATCATAGTCTTGCCCTCAGTTAGAAGCAGCGACAATACAAATCTGAATCATCATCATCAGCCTCTACTCGTCCACTGCTGGACATAGACCTCTTCCATGGCACGCCAACAAGCTCGATTCTGAGCAGTTCTCCGCCAGCCACTACCAGCCACCTTTTTGATGTCGTCGCTCTATCTCGCCCAAGGGCGCAATCTGAATATGGTTGATAAATTGCAATGCGAACGCAGAACGTCTTCTCAGCCACCAAAGAGGTTTAGCAACAAAACTTCTTTACTGATATAATACAAGCAGAAAATAAAAAAAAAATTAGAAAAATCGTCTAAGACCTAATAAACTGTCATGTTTTGATAACATCACATTTTCGTTAGTTTTTCATAAATCTCCTGTTCCGTTAAATTAAAAGTTTATCAAGTATAAAAATCAATCATGAGTGCCGAATCGGGTTGTAGTAACCTTAAGCAGGATCGAATCAGGTGTGATGTATGTCGCACCATAAACTTGGCCAAACACCTAAAGCGTCCCAAGCCAGACATGCAGATATACGATAAATGCACACCCAGAGACAAGTTCAATCCTGCGAGCCCAGGTGATTCTTCATCATCATCAACCTTTTTATCGTCCCACTGCTGGGCACAGATCTCCTCTCATACAGGGAAAGATTGGGCGTAATCATTACGCTTGCTCAATGCGGGTTGGCAATTTCAGATTTAAAGTCCAGGTTTCCTCAAGATATTTTCCTTCACCTTATAAGTCATTGGTGTCCAAGATATACTTAGAAAGTAGGTACATATTAACTTAGAAAAGTTACATTGATACTTGCCTGGCCTGGAATTGAACCCGCACACTCGTAATTGAGAGGTTGGTGTTTTAACCACTAGACCACCACGACATTCAAAACATTCATTACTTATAATTCATTTAAAACTCTAAAATTGTGATGTAATTATCAAGTAACTCGATTATGAGGAAGTAAGTGCAAGACAATATTCTTATCCCCTTAATTAATTACTAATCCCTTCTTTATCTTGTTAAATAAAGTAAAACGTTTCGATACGAAATTTTAAAGTTATATGCCTCAAAAAATACTAGGACACCAGCATTCAAAAGTAGTTTAACCTTTTGGAATTTATTACTCCACTACGTTAGAAAATTCCTCAACACTTCACCTGCTTGGATAAAAATCAATCGTTTCTATCTTAAAACACAAACTACATAGCTTACCAATTTCCTTCTTGCACGTTTTTTATGCATTTTCATAAACACATCTTCATAATTTATTACCTACCTTTGCTAAATATATTTCAGTACTAGCTCTGCATTTCGTCTGAACGTCTAAACTTCCTTCGGGCTAAGTCCTACCTCAGAAGTTTTAGCTAACAAAGTATACTAGGTACATGCTAACAGACAATGCTGTTTAATTGTTTCTAACAATAGCTAGATAAATGCCAACATGTTTTAATCGATCTAATTAATTCTGTGGTGACTGTTGAACGAAATATAGGGGACATTTTCAGAGGCTATGTAATCTGTGAGGAATTTCATTGTCTATGTCAACTGTTTTTCACAGAAGTCTTAAAGTTTAGAATGAATTACTGTTGGAAATTATCACATGTGAATATAGACCTAAAAGTTTCGGCGAGTTTGTATCAGAAAGTTAGTTTTTCTGTCTAAGTACTTTGGTATCGAATAATAAGTTGCTAAGGCATATTTACATTAAACAAATCTGCTTTTCTTGTTAATTATGATGAAAATAAGTGAAGTCTTTGAATAGTTTCAAAATATAGCCCAAAAGTTACTAATCGCCAAAAATTTTTTTAGTTCCCCATTCGCGATTGCGTTAGAAGTAAAAAAAAGGTTGTTTTTAGGGTGTACTTTGTAATAAAAGTACATTTTTTTATGTTACAGTTAACATTGATGCTGCATTTATTATAAACTACATATGCAACAACTGTTATACATAAATGAACTCATTTAAACTATTTGTCTTCTGTATTTATGTGACTTTTAAATAAATAACTTAATTAAATTCTACGTAAACTATCTAATAGAGTACATGTTAAAAACCTTTTAAAATCAGGTGTGGTTAATACGTAGAACGCTATACATTTTACTGTAAGTCTGCCAAATCTGAAATCTTTCCTAATGAGGTCATGTCAGGTTTCTTTTTAATTATACCAGGACAAAATGGCTTCCGCCGAAATA